>OU612044.1:138566304-139838804 GCA_914767935.1 Coremacera marginata
GCTGCCGCTGAAGAAGTCATTGGTTTCCGGCGCCCGCAACCTCGGAACCAATGGTATGATCAGGAGTGTCGCATTGCGACTGCAGTAAAAAACGCCGCTTATAGAAAAACGCTGCAGTCAGCTGCAACGCGAGCCGTGCGAGAAAACTACCGCGAAAAGAGGAAGGAAGAGAGGCGCCTTTTCAGACGCAAGAAAAGAGAGCAGGAAAAGCGTGAGCGTGAGGAACTAGAGGTATACCAGGGCAAGAAGGATGCACGAAAATTCTATCAACAGGTTAAGCGTCTAACCCAAGGTTTCAAGCCCGGAGCATCCACTTGTAGAGACGAAAATGGAGATCTGAATACGGATACACAGTGTGTGCTTAGATTGTGGAGACAGCACTTCTCCAATTTACTTAATGGCGACGATTCCACCAATGCCGCCCATCGAGAGCACAGTGCAGTGCCACCAATCGACGATGACGGAGTGGAAGTATCACCACCTAGCCATGAAGAGGTTCGAGTTGCTATCCAACGACTCAAAAACAATAAAGCAGCGGGTGCTGACGGCCTGTCAGCTGAATTGTTTAAAACCGGCGGCGATGAATTGATAAGGCGCATGCATCAGCTCATCAGCAAAATATGGCTAGCAGAAAGCATGCCCGACGATTGGAACCTCAGTGTACTGTGCCCTATACTTAAGAAAGGAGACCCTACAATCTGCGCAAGTTATAGAGGTATCAGTCTTATTTCCATCGCATATAAGGTTCTCTCAAGCGTACTGTGTGAAAGATTAAAGCCAATTACAAAAACACTGATTGGACCTTATCAGTGTGGCTTTCGACCTGGTAAGTCTACCATAGACCAGATTTTCACGCTACGACAAATCCTGGAGAAAACCCACGAAAATCAAATTGACACACACCATCTCTTTGTCGACTTTAAAGCTGCGTTCGATAGCCCGAGAAGGGATTGCCTATACGCAACAATGTCTGAGTTCGGTATACCTGCAAAGTTGATTAGACTTTGCAGAATGACGTTGAGCAACACACGCAGCTCCGTCAAGGTAGGAAATGACCTCTCCGAAACCTTCAATACCGAAAGAGGTTTCAGGCAAGGCGATCCACTGTCTTGCGATCTCTTCAACATCATCATGGAGGGGATCGTACGAAAGGCCGGTGTGCATCGTAATGGCACCATTTTCTATAAAGGTGTCCAGCTCCTTGCTTACGCTGATGATATTGATATTGTTGGCAGAACCAAGAGAGATGTTACCGCTGCTTTCGCCGCTATCGAAAAGGAATCAGCCAAAGTGGGTTTGACGATAAATGAGGGTAAAACAAAGTATATGCTGTCTACAAACAAGGGAGCTCGGCGTTTAGACTCCCACGTTTCATCCGGCAGCTATAACTTTGAAGTAGTCAAGGAGTTTGTATACCTTGGCACCGCCATTAATACTAACAACGAAATCAGCCTGGAGATAAAGCGAAGAACAATAATTGCTAATAGGTGCTACTACGGGCTCAGTAAGCAACTAAGTTCCAGAGCCCTCTCTCGATCGACAAAACTAACACTCTACAAGACGCTCGTTCTACCTGTGCTGCTTTATGGCGCTGAGGCATGGGTAGTTTCGCAAACTGACGCAGCCGCTCTGGGGGTGTTCGAGAGAAAAGTTCTTCGCAAAATCTTCGGTCCTGTTCGAGTCGGCGATGACTATCGCATCCGAATGAACCACGAGCTGTATGAGCTCTACGGAGACATTGACGTAGTTCGGCGTATAACTGTGCAGCGACTACGCTGGCTGGGTCATGTCCATCGTATGGACGACGAAGCTCCAGCGAAAAAGGTGCTCGAAGCGAGGGTCGCTGGTCAACGACGACGAGGGAGACCATGCCTCCGATGGATGGACCAAGCTGAGGAAGCCCTAACCGCACTTGGTGTATCCGATTGGAGAAGGCGCGCGCAAAGCAGAGGCGCCTGGCGAGAGCTGATGAGGTCGGTCGAAATCCGGACACGGGTTGTCACGGCCACCTAAGTAAGTAAGTAAGTAAGTGTAAGATATTCTATTTTATAACTAAAATTTTATTTATATTTTCCATAATATATTGTTGAAGCGAATTGATTTGTGTTGCCTCTCAGTTTGCAAGGACGATATAAAGTTAATCACTTACCCACAACTCAAATAGGGACAATGTCGACTCACGACAGCAAACAGATTGAACATAAATATGTGTAATATAATACTTGCGGTTTTTTTGCATAACTGCCAATAAGGAACAATTTATGCGTCTTGATGTTGTAAATTTTATGAATTTATATAATTCAATATATAATTTTTACGATCCATGCTAACAACTTGTGAAAATTTTTCATCGTCAATGAAAATATTTCATTTTATGCAATTATGGAAATATTTTACACCGAATGCGCATATATGGCGTATATTATTAAATTTCTTGTATTGACTACCTTTTTTCTGCTTTACTGTCAAAACTCACAGCATAACTCGTTTTTATGTCTCACATAAAAACGGCAATTCGACAGTATCGAAAAATATAGCAACAACCGTCTTTCGTATCTTTCGTTGACTACTTCGCATAAAGTTTGTAGGTGTAAAATATACACACAAAATTTTAACAGTAAAGCAAATTGCTACGAAATATTTTTCTCCAAGTGTTATACAATCTATTCATATGAAAATGTATCTTGAAAAAAATAAAAACAGTTATACTTAATAAAACTTTTTTATCTCCTTTCATTGTACTCGCCATGGGTAAAAAGCATATTTTTATCATCAATAAAGTAAAGCGTGAGTGACGATGAAGCAGCTTCCAGCATCAACAATAACACAGCCGGCCAGCATCAAAGGCGTAAATATATACATATGCTTTACAAAAAACATCCTCATCATTATGATCTTCATCAGAGGCAACCATGCTCGAACAACTGGATGAATCAGCGGTGCACTAAATCGTAACTGTAAATACGATTAACCTAAATAACGTTTAAGAGGAGACCGCCTTCGGTGCAGTCAGGAACTTCTACTAGCACCGACATACTTGTTAGAATTTTCCACTCGAACCACTCAACCCAATCACTCCACTCGATGAGCATCTGAGTCAAACTGCTTAGGATGGAGGCGACAAGGAGACTACAATAACTTAAATGCACTTTTGATGTTTCCGATATGAACCCTATAGGAACAAACTAACTTGTTTTTAAAAACAACTAATTAAAAAACTAGTTTAAAATAAACCAGTATATGAACTACTTTGAATTATATTAAGGCGGCATCCACTTAAATATATGAAGTAATTGAAATACTACTTAAAAACCAGTGATTGATAAACTACTTTGAATTATATTAAGGCGGCAACTACTCTGATGTTGTCATGTTTTAATTGAAAATTTTTATTAGATTACAAGCTTAAATATATTTAACCATGATATTTCATCAAATATTATTAACTTTTGGCCATCAGTAATAGTTTTCAATTGGTTATTTTAAAGCAATTAAAAAAATAATTTAAATGTAACTAATTTAACAAGTAGTTCAAAATATATGCAGACGACAGTCAATTGACTTATTTAGCGGACATCACCATACAAAATAAGTTAGTTTGTTCTATGGAAAAAAGTCAGAATTTCAACTAGTTGTGGTTGACAAAAAACTACTTTATCAACTACTTTTAAATTAGTTAATTTTCCTACAGGGAAGTTAACACACATACACACACAACCATTGTATTGATATTGTTGTGTTTGTGTATTTGTGCAAGTGCATCAATTTGAGTGCTTCGGGAGTCGATGCATAGTGGGCTGAGTTGTATGAAATTATTTTACTTACTTTTAGCACAACTATTAATTATATAATATTATTATATTATATAATATTAATATTATATAATATTATATAATATTAACTATATAATATTATATTCAATATAATATTAATTGAAAGAATAAACAAGCACTCAATTTTAGGTTCTTAGTTTTTACGCATATGTGTATGTTTTGCATACATACAGATAGCTCTTTTGTTTACAAATTTCTTTTTGTATTATTTGCATTCAATCATAGTCTGTGTCAGCACCTGGTTTGAGAATTCACTAAAAAATCTATTATCGAGAAGTGCGCCATCTTAACGGCAGAGTTAGTAGATGGAAGTGAATTCGATCGGACTCTTGTTAACTTTTCATTTTCTCTCTTCAAAAACCGAGAGCTGTGGCAGAATTTGTATGAGCTGTCAACTTCGTTCGTGACAGCTACGATCGTTTGCGTACACCTTTTTAATTACACCATGGCCATGAGCAAGGCCATGATAGAATAGTTATACAGTTTTACAAAAAAATGTTTAATGTTACTGTTTTTAATGTTAATTTTACATTTTGCCAACCCATATGTTTTCATCACTTCGAATTTTTCGCCAATGACCTACCTTGCCTTACTTAGTGTATCATAACTTTGCTTCTGTTTACCAAAATGTAAAGTTATATTAATGAAAACATGTGAAGTGTTCCAATTTTGCCTAAATATTTTAAATCATTTAATTTTTTACAAAGTTATAGACTCTTACATGAACAGAAAAACCATTTTTTTTGTTATAATTAGCGTTTTGCATTATAAATCAATCAAAAAATTCTTGTGACATGATTTTTTTTACTACTTATGTAAAAAGGCCAGGGTATTTGGTTTTTAATGCTTGTAAAAAAACTGAAATCGGTAATTAAGCAACTTAGTTATGGACGATAGCAACAATGAACATTTTTTGTTAAGATTTTTTGTATAGGCTATTTTCAGAGAAATACAACATCTGCCGCTACGTCAAGCGGCTAAAATAAAAACGCTTCTAATTTTAAGCTGTAAGCGGTAGAAATAATATATTTACAAAAAGAAGCTAAATGAATTGATAAAATGAACGAATTTACAAAAATATGTTCACCACAGCTGAACTACTGAATTTGCTGAGTTTCTAGCCTCAGAACATAAGCGCAATTTTCTAGCCTTACAACAGACATTTTTGTATCAGTTTAGGAAAGTGATAAGCACTGACCAAAGCACAGCTGTGAAAAATTTTAAAGATATTTAAATAAAGTCTTCATTAAAATGTGCTCATTCTACCTGTGCTGCTTTATGGTGCTGAGGTATGGGAAGTTTCGCAAGCTGACGCAGCTGCTCTGGGGGAGTTCGAGAGAAAAGTTCTTCGCGAAATCTTCGGTCCTGTTAGAGTCGGCGATGACTATCGCATCCGAATGAACCACGAGCCAGATGAGCTCTACGAAGACGTTGACGTAGTTCGGCGTATAACTGTGCAGCGGCTACGCTAGCTGGATCATATCCATCTACTGGACGACAAAGCTTCAGCGAAAAAGGTGCTCTAGGCAAGGGTCGTTGGTCAACGACGACGAGGAAGACCATGCCTTCGATGGATGCACCAGGCCGAGTAAGCCCTAACCGCACTTGGTGTATCCGATTGGAGAAAGCGCGCGCAAAGCAGAGGCACCTGGCGAGAGCTAATGAGGTCGAAACCTGAACACGGGTTGTTATGGCCACCTAAGTAAGTAAGTATGTTTTTTTTAACATTTGTGGCCAATCAACAACCATCCATCATTGAAATTTGAAAAAAGCCATATAACGACCACCCTTATATACAGATTATGATGCGAATTTCTCAAAATTCAAATTTGTAAGAAGCTGTAAGCAAAAAAGTTGATGAGTCAGAATGTTAAAAAAATTTATGTTTAAACAAAAGGTAAAAATGTACTCAAGAAAAACTTTATGACTACAACTTACTGTTTCTATAAGAAAATATTCATAAAATTGGAAGATATTACGTTTTGAACACAAAAATATAATATTTGTTTTTTATATGAAGAAATTATTTTATAGCTTATTTTAAACCTCTGATTAAAAGCGAAAATGTGCTTAATATTACGGTTTTTAATTTATCATTCTATCATTCTATGTAAATAACATGTAAGTTAACACAAATGCATATATCGTTATAGAAAGCAAAGAAAATACGGCCGCCATTTTGAAAGAAGAAGAAGAAACCATTTTTCAAAATCAGTTCTAAGATTCAAATATACTATTACTAAAAACTATTAATAAAAATATAAACTTTTTTAAAATTGGTTGAGCCACCAACTTTAATTTTTTTTGTATCAGTTCATTTGGATTGACTCGATTGGTTCGACTTTCACCAAATTTTGTACATATATTCCTTGCAACAATAAAGACTCCATAGTCTAGAAAAGTGGGCTGGATTAGACAAGTCGGCATGTAACTTTAATTTTAATATTTTATCTCGGTATATATGAGATGCATAGGAATTGGTAGGACCTGTTTCAAGCAACATGCAAAACATAGGCATGACTGAAATGAAATGGGGAGTAGAAATAAAAACTATACCTCAAGCCCTAACAGCTGAAAAGTTTCAGGTGGAAAATTGGTTTCTTAAACTTTCCTGGTCATTTATAAAACTAAACGCAATTTTATGTTAAAAAACAACTGCTATAGTATGGAGATGAAAGCAATTAAAAACAATAATATTTATGCCAAACTCAGGTTACTCGTTACCCAAACGACAAAACGTCGCTCTGATAACTTGAGATGAAATTTTTCGACTTTCCAAAATTTATGAACTTTGTTTGATATATGTTTCAAAGTTCTGATGTTCCATTAAACCTAACTTCAAATATTTATTAAAAAAAGAACAAAGCCCAAAACAAAATTAAAAAATTGACTTGACAAAAAAAAACATGTGCTAGCGAAGTACTCCATGTTGCACTAAATTTTAAATGTAATTAAGCGTATTTCATAGACGGCTAAAGACTTTAAATAAACTTCAATACGACCGCGGAGAGGTATTCTAGCTTCAACTCTGTCGAAAATGCATTCCTTACTAGGTTTTTCATCGTTTAGAACTGTTTAAGCCTCCCGCATGCTCAATGGAGTGTTTAAAAATTTCCTCATACAAAGAGGGTCCACTCTAATGTCTATGGGCAGAATTCCTTTTACGTATTCTTAAAGTATGTAGAACAAACAAAGTTCTTATAGAAATAACTTTACCATATTTAACCATATAAGAGGGCTTGTATTTGGGCTTATATTTGTAGTCCAATATTTTGATTTTTTTTTAATTATAAACCGAATGAAGAACCAAGTAGAGGACAACCTGACGTTACTTGGAGCTTCCAACTGACGCCAGCAAGCGCATAATGAAATGGCTGGCGCCCATTTTTACACCAGGATAAAACAAACTTACGGTTGTAAGCGCCACCTAAGTAAGTATGTAATTATATGAGGATTTTGTTCTCATACTCGCACAAACAAAGAAAATGTATCTTTATTTTATCAATCAGTCAAAAATACATTCTGTTTTTTGAATTCTTATTGCCAATGGAACTACTTGCGCCAAGTCGGTGTACTTGTTACAGAAGGCTTACAGTGAATTGATACAGTGCATTGAAGAGCAGTCGAGATGTGATGGAGATTTGCCTCGCTCTGGTCAGCCATCAACGTCATCAACTGAAGTTAACATCAGCAAATTGAAAAATATGGCGATATAAAATCAACACTTAAGTTTGAGAAAGATAGCCGCTGAAATTTCAGTATCTCACGAATTAATTCGCACAATTGTTCACGATTAATTGGGCATGAAATGCGTTGTCATTCGACTAGTTCCGAAAGACCTCAATTTTCTTCAAAAACTCAATCATGTAAAGGTCGGTGAAGGCATGGTAAATAAAACTAGTCAATTCCGACCCCACACTCATAAAACGCATTATGGCTAGTGATAAGAAATGAGCTTATGACTTTGGCATGCAAACCAATCAGCAAGATTCGGAATGGTTCCTTCCAACTGAGCCGAAACCAAAAAAAGTCAATAAAAAGTCAAGTTAATGTTGATTATTATCTTTAATTATCACGGTGTGGTGCACCTGGAGCTCTTTCCTGAAGGTCAGACGCTAAATTGAGAATACTATCTGGCCACTATGCGACTTTTGAGAGATCAAATTTGTCGAAAAAGGCTGCCAGGTCTATGGAAACAAAACTTAAGGTTTTTGCAGGCTATAATTGTGAACTAATTTTTGGCAAAAAACTCAAAATTGTTCTATGATATATAGAACAACCACCGTATCCACCTGATATGGCGTCCGGCTGATATTTTTCTCTTTCCAAAACACAAATTATCACTTCGAGGAATCCGCCAAAATGCGTTTGAAAAAGGTTTTGTTGATTTGAATGTAAATTGGCATTATTTCGGAAGGGGCCTACTTTTAAATCAATACAATAAATTTTGTTAAACCAAATATTTTGGGTTTTATTGGCCAATTATCGGTACTTTTTTGACAAAATATATTATTTCCTTCTAAAGAGCCTAAATTGGTGGTGTTGTGTGGCTTATGGTGCCTATGGTTGAAATCTCAAATCATCTTGATCCATATTTTCACAAATAAGTAAAAAAAAAAAGTTTTTCTTATACTACCATAGTGTTCGAAAAAATACGGACTTATGACGAGAATGCACACGATAAAATCAAATTTCCAGTTTTAACCTTACCGGATATAGTTTTACTTTTCAGAAACGTCAATTCTACTTATGCACTCATCCACATATTTACATGTCTCATCGCTTAAAGACAATTTTATTTTTTTTCGCTTTAAATTGATCCTACGTCACTTCGCTTGCCAAAATTTGATTGTTAAATAAAAAATGTATGTTTATCCATCGTCACATTATTCATAAATTCACAAACGTTGCAGAAAAAAACAAGCCATGAATTTCGACCCAATTTCAATGCAAACATACCACAGTGCGTCAGTCACTCAAGAGTTGTTGGTAATGTTTTTTGCATTCCTTGTGGCGGATTTGTCGAGGTGCTATGGTATGATGTCGTTGTACATTTCAAAGTGCTTCAAATACACTCACAGATGCACACTGTCACACTTGCATAAGTAGGGCAGAGAAAATCAATTGACAAAGGCGCGTAATAGAAATTTTCAACACATCGTAAAGTGGGAACAACAACCACAAAAAAACAGCCAGTGTTGAAACTTTCTATGCATAGCTTTTCATTAAGCTGGCAGTACTGTCAAATGTGTGGCTTTTTAGAGTTTATTTGTGTGACAATACCCAGCGGGAATAACGTAAGAATATCAAGTGTTTTATTTGCTCAAGTGCTTTAGTAAATCGCTGTTTTGGCGCTTTTTGAGACGTTTAAAAAAGCACACAAGTATTAATAACGTATGGATTTTAAACGGAGTGAAAATTTTTAACAAATAACTTTTGGGAAATTTTTGGCAAATTGTCAAGTATCAGTGCTTACATTTTATTAAGACAATAGCCACATTTTTCACGGCTTTTCATTCGATTTTGGATGAAATCTTTAATCGAGATTAGATGTCATTCCACACATTATAGGTCGTCTACTCTAAAATAGACGGCACCATACTTTTTAATTGGAATTTATCAATAAATTAAATAAAAATACCTATATTTTGAATAAATGTTGAATAAATTACATTGATATTTTTAAATAATGTTTTCATTATTAAGACTTATATATTTCGAGCTATAGGTCTGTGTTGCTTTCTGAAGAAAACAACCAACAAAAACACCAACACCCTGTGTAGAGTGGTAATCACACAAAATACTAGACAGCTGTTTCGTTGGCCGCTACACCAATTTATCAGTAGTCTTGCGTGATTATCGCTGTGATCCATTAAGCTATTTATGTTCTATTTGTTTCATCAATGTTTCGAGTAAATTATTTCGAAACCATTTCAAAATTAAAAGGCTTTGATCTATCTTCGAAAAAAGCTTAGTTTTCATCAAAAAGTATGCATCAAAAATTAAAAAAACTCCATCTGCTTTATCACCATTTGTACATACATGCATGTATTTCGAAGCAATTTACTCGAAACATTGTCTGATCAAATAGACCATAAACTGCTTAGTGGATCGTAGCGATGATCACGCAAGACTACTGATGAGTTGGTGTAGCGGCCAACGAAACAGCTGTCTACACTCAGAAAAATTTCAACTGTGTCATTAAGTTCGCTGTTATTTTCAAACACTGTTCATTTGAGAGATTTCTGTTCAACTTAACAGTTTTCTTCGTTAAATAAACGGTTTTAAGGAAATTTCCTCTGTCGAATTTATCTGTTGATATATTTCTAGTCTGACGAATGACGGTTCTTCTTTATTCTTTTAAATTCTGGTTTTTCAATTGTTTTCCTTTGCATGCTTATAAGTAGAAAATAAAAAGCTTTTTGGCAACACAGTCGTAAAGCATTTTGCCTGCCTTTTTCACTATTATTTATTATTATTATTTATTATTGTTATTTGTTTGAAAATTTTGACTCGTTTCAACCATGATAAAATAATTACAGGTAATATAAATGGAACTGACATAGTTGTCAAAAGTGAGCATATACTGCCAAAGTAAGGTGATGACAAATAACGGTGTTGATTTTCTTTACATAAAAAGGGATTTTTCTTAGGAGGGGCAAAAAAAAAACGGAATGGCCATCCCAGCCCTTAAAAGGACTTTTACCGAGCTTCTTATGATCAATTGTGTTGTGTGTGATGTGAAATGTTTGCACACAAATGATCGAGAACTGGGCCGAGAATGTTTTACGCCGACTCCGAACGGCTTATGTTCTCAAGAAGCTTTTCATGGCAGTTTTTACTTCTGAGGTTTGCCATTGTCTGCAGAGAGGTGACGGCCGAACAGAAAAATTAATTCAATTGAAAAAATTTTCTGTGTCAGATGGAGGATTCGAACCTGGGTTATCTGGCGTAAGAGTCACACACTCTACCCACTACGCCACGGCCGCCACTAGGAGGGGCAATATTATTTTTTAAAACGGCACAATCTAAAGATTCGACTTATTAAGGAGTGCGCACGTAAAATATGTAACATTGAAAAATAAAAAAATTAAGTAAACCATGAAAATATATTAAAAAATAAAAGCAATTTATTAAACTTCATTTCATGCTAATTGTTAATGTAAATACAAAAATTTCAAAAATCTTTATTAAAAGCAAAATTTTTCACTTTTACCGGAACGCCTTCCATCAAGGTCTTTATGGTACATTCAGGAATTTTTTTTGATGCTAAAGTCCACTTTCTTTTAAAATCTTTAAGGTCCTTAGACACTGCTTTTGTCTCCTTCATTCTCCTTTTTATGAGAGCCCAATATCTTTCTACTGGTCTAAGCTGTGGACAGTTTGGTGGATTTGCCTCTCTTGGTACAATATTTATGTTATTTTTTGAGTACCACTCTTGTGCTATTTTTCCATAATGGCATGACGCCAGATCTGGCCAAAAGTAGTTAGACACCTTGTGTTGATTTAGGAATGGTCGCAATCTTTTTTGCAAGCATTCTTTTATATAAATTTCCCCATTTATCGACCCGGATGTCACGAATGGCTGACTTCTTTTGCCACAACTACAAATTGTTTGCCACACAAGAAATTTTTTCGGAAACTTGGTTATTTTTTGGGTCCTGTACGTCTCTGCTACATTTCCCCGGCGGTCTGCTACATAATAGTCCTGACCTGGAAGCTGTGAAAAGTCTGCCAAAACATATGTTTCGTCATCCATGATGCAACATTGAAATTTTTGAATAAAATTTGAATAAAGTTTTCTCGCTCGTTTTTTTGCCTCGGAATTTTTTTTTGCATTCCGATCGGGGACTTTTTGGACCTTATATGATCTTAATCCAGCGGTTGTTTTCACTTTTCGGACAAATGCTTCTGAACAATTCGCGATAAGAGCTGCTTTCCTTCCTGATGTGTTCGGAGCCTTGCTTAAGATTCCTAAGACTTTTTTGGCCTTTTTAACATCTCCAGATCCATATTTTCTGCCAGATCCAGGCTTTCGGTCAGCACTGATGGTTTGCTTAAAGTTTTTTAAGACGCGGGAAACAGTTTGTCGGGAGACTTTAGCTGTTTTTGCTATTTGTTTAAAATTCCAATTGGGATTTTCTTGTGATATTTTAAGTATGGTTTTTCTAACTTCTTTTTGACTATCCATTTTTCACTATTACTGTCACAAAAATGTAGAGAAATGATTTCAATTATAACTAACATTAAATACAATGGTATTGCCATATTTTAATTTTATTTCTCACGTTTGTAAAATAAGTAGTTAGCAAAAACGTATGTTACAATTTTAACGTGCGCACTCCTTAGTTAAGTTTTACATAGTTTTAAAAAGAAAATAAGAGAAGGGGGTATATATATTAAACCTTTCATATGATTTTATTGAACCAGATATGTTTTATGAATTTCCGAATGTGTCGTCTTGCGCAGTTTTTTTTTTCGTGTAAATAGGTACCATATATCGTAGTAAACAATTCCACTAGGGCAACTGTTCATAACCAATGGGCCGGAAGGTTGCGCCGGAAGGATAAAAAAAGGATCGCGACTCGATCTTAAAATTATCACAAACCAGAAAACCAAAAGTAAGTATATATTGATTGATTGTGGTTTTTCTTATATGTACGATGTGGTTCTTTTATATATACGATGTTATTTTTTTTTATATGTACGAAGTGGGATTTCGAAGTGGAAGTTTAAAAATGAAAAAAAAAAGAATTGTTGACTCATAAAGACTTACAGTAACAAAATCTTTACTTACATAACAGTAACAATAGCTTTTTGTTGACATGTAAAAATTCTGAGACCAACTGTGAAGAGCTCACAGGGGTCAACAGAGCATTGGGGGTCAACAGTTCAATTTACTTATACAACAGATTACAGATAAAAAAAACGAAGTTAAAGCAACAGTTTATCTGTTCATTTAACTGTTGATTTGGGGTTATATTAACGAAAAAACTGGTGACGGAACAGTTAATTCTGTTCAAATATTAACTCTAAGAACAGTGAATTCAACAAAAAATTATCAACAGTTGATCAACTGTTATTTTGACCGTTTCGTCTGTTGGATGGGATCGAACAGTGAAATCTGTTATTTGAAACCGTGAATAGTTTGATATCACAGCATTTTTTTTTTCCTTAGTGTAGTCTGCTGTGTGATTACTACTCTATACAAGGTGTTGTTGTTGGTTGTTTTCTTCAGGTAGCAACATAGACCTAGAGTTCGAAAAATATAAGTCTTAATAATTGAAAAATTATTAGAGTTATAAAGCACATACCAAACAAATTTTTGCAAAACACAAAAATTATACAAATGCTAAAAGAGCGTGCGTGCTTTATGGCAAGAACAGAGCGGCCAAGAACTATAGAAAAATCCTTTCCTGTTCTTCAAATTGTTTGTGCAATTTTTTTGCACACTTGAATTGCAGAACACAAACGGCGCAGATGCTGGAGACTACAAAACTATATATTTACAGATAATCTTACTCTCCTATTAACGCAAATTTCACATAATAAAAAATAGTCTCTTCTGTCCATAGTAGAGAACGAAGGTAGCATCGTGACTTATCATGATCTCTTTCTCAGCTACCATAATTGTCAAAATCAATGCAAATAATTTTCTGTCACTTTGTTAACTGATACTCCGTTCAGTGTTACTTCGCGTTTTTTTGACAGCTATGATGATCGGCTCTCAGCAATGCATCTACTTTGTTTTATAATACCATGTTTCTGTCAATATCACAAACAGGCGCTGCTCTAAAATATATTCGATGCTTCCAAATTCACCAAAATTTCAACGACTATGCAGTGCATCGTGTGTTATTATAAAATATTTCGAGCATGAGTGTTATATTGAGCTAATTTTTACACTCACTGACACACACCATCTTCATAATGCAGAAAGGGTTATAATGCAAAAACATGTCAGACTAAAGGCTCAACGCAGTTATGCGTAAGCAAAAATTAGTTTCAGAGAAAAGTTACCGAAAAGAGTGCTTTAGGAAAATGGTCACCCAAGTTGAAATATTTCATGCTGTGTTGAAAAGGGTTACCAGCAGATTAAATAAAAAAAAATATTGCAGTTATAATCACATCATAAATATTTGTATTTACTCCGAAAATCTATAACTTGTGGAAGACAAGTGACTTATGGTGTAAAAAAATATCCTAATGAAATGTAAAGTAACACATAAATCAGTTTGTAACCCTATTCTGCTCAGTAAACTACGGAGTTGAGAGTGACAACAAAAGTTCGAAAAAGTTAACAAAAAGTAAACGAAACCGAACGAAAGAAATGCTTACGCAAAAATTGGATGGTTACACACAGTACCGTACAAGTACGTGCTGCTTGCACTCTTACTTTTGTTTGCTAACGCAAGCTTGGATGAGCCCAAGGTTGATTAATATAGAAAATCACTCTTTTTCGCCTTCGTTCGGTCAAGTGTCAAAGTAAGCTGTTAGCTAAAAATTGAACAGATTCAGGTTTTTTTTTTCTAGATTTCCTTTCATCCATTGTGACAGCTCGACCGTTGAGCCTTAATCCGGCAGTGCTTAAGCATCAGGCGTTGCAAACTGAGGTGTTACAGGGGTTCCAAATATCATAAATTTTTTTTTTTGAGTGTATGTTTAAATGGTAATATTAGTATGAGAGTAATGCAAAGAGTTATCAAATATAGATCATCAAAAAAAAAATAACCTTTGTAAAAAACCAAAATTGTTTCTTCATCCGCCACGTGTCTTCCCTGCTTTTTGTCTACGCAGATTATAATAATGAGTACAAAATAATTATTTATTCTCCAAGCTATCCAATTAAAAATTAATTAAATAAAATACACTGTACAAGACAAAAAATTCTTGAAAAAACCAAAGCACCAAACTAAAGGGTGGTTAAATTTTCAGGGCCGATGTTGAATGTGAACCACACCTAAACGTCAAGTTTTTTTTTTTTGCATTTTATTTGACATTTGTCAATTTCAGACTATCTCAATTTGAATCATGTAAGAAACACAATCGAGGAACGAGTTAAAGTCATTCAGTCTTATTATGACAATGGGCGTTCAAATCAAAATGCATATCGTGCACTTCGTGACTTTTTTGGTCAATTTAATCATCCAGATGTGCGTACAATCGGAAAAATTGTGCAAAAATTTGAGCAAACCGGGTCTGAAGGAGATGTGATAACACCAGTGCATGCTCGTACAGCTCGTACTGCAGAAAATATTGTATTTTTTCCAAAATGAGGCCGGTCAGGCAGTTACTGTGAATGGTGTTCACTATCGTGAGATGATAACGAACTCTTTATGGCCCGAATTGGAAGATATGAATGTGGACGATATGTGGTTTCAACAGGACGGTGCCACACAGCTAACGAAACAATGGCTCTTTTGCGCGAAAATTCAATGGCCGTGTTATCTCACGTGGTGGCGATGTCAATTGGCCGCCGAGATCATGTAATTTGACACCGTTGGACTTCTTTCTTTGGGGTTATTTGTAAGAAAAGGTGTACGTCGATAAGCCAGCAACAATTCAAGAGCTAAAGGATGAGATAATTCGGCACATTAATGGCATAGAACCTCACTTATGCCTCAGCGTCATCGAAAATTTGGACCATCGGATGGGGGTGTGCCGCCGAGGTCGTGGCGGCCATTTGACCGATATTTTGTTCCAAACATAATTGAACCATACCCATATTATCATAATAAAAAGAAATGACAATAATTTCCTTAACAATTTGTGTTTTATTCAAAATCAACATCGGCCCTTGAAATTTAACCACCCTTTACTTTAGTTCACAACGACGCACAGTGCCGCTGGTGCGAACAAAAGTCAAAAAATATTTTTTTTTGGAAATTGACAAAAAACTAAGCATACAGAATTACAGACAGCAATCTTATTATTTTGAACTTTAAAGGATTTTACTATATATTTTCAGTTGCATACATGCCACGACCCCTAATATGGCTCTGAAATGTCATGCAATATCATTTTTCATAGATTAGTACTTTAGATTTCAAAACAAATCGTAAATTTCAGTATCATGAATAAACAATATTCCTTATACACAACATATATACGTATATTACATTATATAACGTAAATTTTTTTATGAAAAATCGTAGGAAGAAAAGAAAATCTGTTTTATAAAAAAAGAACTGTATAACCAAAAATATAACACAAATATATTTGTATTCAAAAACTAAAAGAAATTCTTTTTATTTTGTTATTTTATTTGATTTTTTTATACTTTTACATGGAAAAATGCAAAAAATATCTAAAAGTTTAAAAAGAAAAAATAAAAAAAAAGCGTTTTTATTTTAATTATATTAATTAAATAAATAAATTTATATATTAATTTATATATTTAAATTTATAATATATAATTAATTATAAATTAAATTAAATTATTTAATTATAATTTTTATAATATTTCAATGGAAGCTTCTTAACACTTTGCCGAAAAATTTAGCTGCGGCAGCTAAAACATTAAGAAGTTATAGGCAATTTTCTGAAGCATGTTGCGACTAAAATGCAAGACAAATTCACAGTGAAAATTAAGAGTTTTTTTTTAAATCCATCGAACTGATAGTCATCTATTTTTTTCACGTATGAAACTATTTCTTGGTATAAAATAGTTGTGCGTACTAAATTTTATTGATCTGGGAGAATTTTTTGAGGAAATATAGCAGATTACCGATTTCGGATTTATTGGAGGTAGGCGTAGTAGTTGGCCGATTTGGTTTATTTTAACACCAACTATTTCTTGCTGTAAAATAAATTATGTGTAAAAAATTTGTATTCATCTGAGATAATTTTTTGGGAAAATTATTACCCATTACCCATTTCGGTTGTATAGGAGATGGGCGTGGGCCTTTATTCGATTTGAAAAAATTTTTTGAGAACAATTCCTTTATCATAAAAGCATTTTCATAAAATTTAATAACTGTAGAGCATGTCAAAAAACATGAATACTTAAATTATATGCAGTGAAATATATGTACATAAAATATTGCTTGAAACGCAGTTAAATATAACCTCTTCAATAGAAAGAGATAAACGCGAGCTGGAGGCTTTTTATAAAAACTACAACTACTACTACAACTACTACAACTACAACTACTACTACAAACAGAAAACTAAAAATTATTTTTAACTTTCTGTTGACTGACTGTACGACTTGTATATTTCAGCACCAGAAAGTTTATTTTTAAAAGTTTTTGTTTACATCTACTGGGCTTAGCCCTTACAAATAACACATCATTCTATGACTATTGACTTAACATAAAACTATGAATAACTCTCTTAAAGCTATCTCTTGTCGTGCAAAAGTCCACATGGTCTGCTGCTGTTACAATTAGATAAGCATTTAGAGATTGGCTCATTATTGCCATAGTTAGTTATGCAAAATCTTATGAAGAATAAGTTTCTTTCCCTAAGAGTCCTTGATGGAGCATAGAGTGGAATAAGTTCATGAAGCTCAGCCCACTATATCTTTTATAAAAATAACGCTCTGTGCTTTCCTCTGAGATGAGCTTTGCATTTTTAACAATTGACATCGCACAGTGTACGTTGGCATATTTTCTGTATCAAATAAACGTCTTAGAGCAAATCTAGTACATCTCTTTTGGATTCTTACAATGCGAATACTATCACAGTCGTAAATGGGATTCCATATGATATTTAAGTACTCCAAAAGAGACCTTATCAGACTAAATAATAACGTTTTTAGCGTAAAAGCATCTAAAAAGTCTTTCGAGTTGAGTTTTAAGAACCCGAATAATGAGTTTGCTTTTGATATAATGTATGCTCTGTGTATATAAAACGAAAATTTAACATCAAAGTAAATGCCTAAGTCTTTAATAACTTCAACTCGGAAAAATACATTATTACCAAAGCAGAAAATTTGTAAAGATTTTCGAGAAAACGTTAACACGTTGCATTTATTAAAATTTAGCCTTAAACCATTTATGCTGCACCAATGAATTAAAGCATCAATATCTGATTGTAGCATATCACAGTCAGATAAACATGTACAACTTTAAGTCATCTGCATACAATAAGAAGTTATTACAAGATTTTACATTTAGCGATATATCATTTGTAAAAATAATAAAAAGCAAAGGTAATAAATGACTTACTTGAGGAACTCCTGACATCACATCGATAGCTTTAGAAAAACAGCCAACTATCCATTTTAAGAAGTTAGAGTGAATCCCCAACTTTTCGAGTTTTAATAACAAAGTCTCGTGAATTATGCAATCAAAAGCTTTAGTGAAATTAGTGTATAAGACATCCACTTGCAAACCTTTTTCTAGAGTTTCAATTCAAAAGTTTGAGAAAATGGCCAAATTCGTGCAAGCCGACCTTCCAGAGAAAAAGCCGTATTGTTGGGTCAATATGTAATTGTTTGCATGAACAAAAAACGCTTGTTAACAATTTTATCTAAAACTTTTGGTATAACCGACAGTTTAACAATTGGTATATAATTTTCGACACAGTTCTTTCGACCTGCTTTAAAAATTGGAGTAATATAAGCTGTTTTCCATTCATCTAAGAAAGTACCCGTTAAGAGGGACCTATTAAAAATATGAGTTAAGGCCATGTGAATCGAGTGTGCACAATTTTTTAAAAATAGCGGTGGAAGTAAGTCTAATCCTGCGCCTTTATTGGAATCCAAATCTAACAGTGATTCCAGAACTACTTTCCCAGAAAGCTGTAACTCTCCTAGGTTGACAGCTTGACTTACTATGAAAGTATCAGACCAGCTAACCACTGAATTAAAATTACTAAAAACTGATCCGAAAAATTTGGAAAATAACTCACAAATCTCTTGCGTGTTGTTCGCACACACCCCCTCGAATTCCATTGATTTAGGAGAACCGCAACTTATTCGCTTAGAGTTATAAAATACCCAAAATGATTTCGGATTAGTTTTGATATTGCTTTCAATAGTATTTAAATATTTCTTATATAGGAAATTGGACAAAAAATCTCTTCTTCGCCTCGATTATACCATGATACAATAATTTACAAGGTAGCCTTGACAACTACCTTTTTTGTCACGAGCGGCGATCGGGAGTCGTCAAATCAATACAAAGTTTAACTTGTCATCTGTTTTGCTGCTTCTTCATTTTTTCTTTTCAATGTGTTTTTGACAACTCCAAATCGCCAAAAGAACTGTCACTCCTACCTTGTAAGTCATTATACCATGGATTATACCACGGCAAGTGAGAGTTCTTTTTTATGTGTTTTACTGGCACATATAAGGAGAGACCTTCATCAAGCATACTTTTAAATTTTTGATACATGATGCTTACATCCGAAGAACTTAGAACCATATCCCAGTTTATAGAATTAAAGAAGGTATTCGACGCAACATAATTCGCCTGGTCTGGTTTGATCAATATTTTCACCAAGTTTTATGAAGAAGTTAGACAAGTAGATCATGTTATAAAATTAAAGAAAATTAAAGCCATTTCATAAAATGATCAGTGATTTATTGTACTCAAAAGTGTTATATGTGACTCAAGTTATTGTTTTTGTAATGTTCTATTTTTTGATTTTGAACTCTAAACGATTTCTTAGTTTAGGATACGAATTTTAAAATCGTATCTCGGAAAAACCAGGATGAAAAAATAATGAAATTGATGAAAAAGAAATATATTAACAGCTACCAAGCAAGATTTCAAAGCAACTATTGAATAAAAGTATCAATCAAAATAAAACCTTATGCGAGTTTTTTTTGCAAAAGTTAAATCTAATCGGAACAAGATAGAAAAAAGACAGGTGTGTCGTTGGACACACTAAAGAAACGAAGCTTTTTTGCAGTTTCATTGATTTGATAATTTTATGGTATTTTTTTTTTTGCAATAAAATAATTTGTAAATTCAAAAATTGAAAATAACATAAAGTAAATTAAAACACACACTTTAATATTCACACAAGAAAATTTTGTTACATTTCATTATTATTTTCTTACATGTTACATTCATTGTTATGTCAACGCACTTTTGCGCAACTGTTTATTTTTCCTTTGCACTATGCAAAAAAAAAAAAAAAAAACAGCAACATATACGCTTGCACATCAACAAAAAAACAATTTACGCCATTGCAGTTGTTTTGAGTTTCAAATTACTAGCGCCTCAAAAACAGACTTCAAAAACACCGATACTAATGGCTCTTGTAGGAAGTAGACGCAACATTTTTGTTATATTTGAATAGCTGCTAAATATGTTGGATATGCAAAATAGCCAATACACAAACCTTTTAATAGACAGATTTTTGTAATCTGCTGCAACATAGCTTCAGTTCTGCTAAATTAAAACACTGATGCTGATGACATCTTGTAGCATGTCGAAGCAACATTTTTGTTATTCTTTATGTTTAGATAGCTGCTAAATATGTTAAATATGTTGAATATGTACTTAATATTGAATCAACACGTTTGCAATAAATGGTTTTGGATGGGTGGATACTGTGTAGTACTCGCAATCGATTAGGTACGAGTTCGATTCCCACCTCGTGCAAAGAAATATTTTTAACATTAGATATTACATATTCTAGTTATGATGAACGCAAGCAAAATAAAAAAATCAATTTCTTAGAAAAATGCTGTCGGAAAAAAGTGTCGTTTTTGAAATTCAGTCAAGCAAATCACAGAAGGAGGCCTAAGAAGCTTAGCTTCAATAAAGTTCGATATAAGTCCGGCAGTTTTTTTTCCTACTGGGTTCTTAATTTTCAATTTCATTCACACTCGCATACACTCCAAACGTCAGTAACAAAGACTGCTTTGCCAGAATGCGTTGGCAACGTATGCACATTGCAGCTGTTGATGATGATGAGTCGGACGATGATTCGCTGTGAAAATTAAAACTTTTGTGATTCTGCTTTGAATTAATTTCTTTTTCTTTGTGCTTTGTTTTTGTCATGTTGGCAACTCTTTGCTATCATGCTGCACCTAATACAATGTGCTCTGCATTTTTATAATTTTTCATAATAATTTTAATAAGCAACGTCATGCAGCCTATCAAAGAAAATTTCCATTGTTTGTATTTAATAATGTTCTGCGTGTCTGTCATTCGAGCTGTCTCTGCAGCAAACAGACCGCAAATTGTACGCATAAAAAAGTTTATTGCACCAGAATCACTACGTAATTCTCTGCAGTCAAGTTGTGGCTTCATTGGGTTAGCAGTTCAGCAAAGTCTTTGTTGTTGTTGTTGCAGAACAAAAAGGACGCAAACATTTCAAATGTGTTCGTAAAACATATTGACATGACTTGTTGACAGATTCGGTTCAATGAATGCTGTAGAACTTTTGTAGCTTTGAAGTGTTGGTTCAAATTGATGCCAGAATTTTTAATATTAAAATAATTTCATTATGTTTCTTAAAAGAAATAAGAAAAACTTTAAAGAAACACTTTGAAGTTCAAGCTCAAAAATGTGTTGACAAGAATTATTGATGTTTATTTATTGAAAAGGTACTGAATCAGAAATCAAAGAAAGTATTTATTTTTAATTTTATTTTTAATTTTCTCGATTTTAGCCCAATGCTAAGAAATCGTTTAAAATATTCCTTTATTTTGGCTTTATAAATCTTCTTTTCAATCATGGTAGAATAAAACCAGGTATATGCAGGGGAGAGACTGTTGACTCTGCCAGGTTGCTTGTCGCCTGCCTCTTCAAAGTCAGTGGTTTTGTCGATAGCAAGCTTTTTTGCCACCAATTATATTTTCAATAATAAATAATTTAGCATTCAAATTGTTTTATTTTATTTGCTTTAGTTCAGATTCGATTAGGATTACAATAGATTTGATTACAAAAGATTAGTGATTTTACTTTTTATAAACTGTGCGTTACTCCGAGTTAACAAAAGAAGTGAAGCCAAAAAGCGAAAGCAAAGCAAGAACTAACAAAAAATGGAATGGCGAACACTGGGTTGCCATCAATGACTTTAAATATATTAAAAAGAAACTGCAAAATATCAAGTATTATTACTTCTGCTCTGAACAGTCAGGATAAAGATAATGGTTTCAGATAAGATAAATTAATTCATGAGATACAGCTGATGAATTGATCTCGCCTTATCTGAGCAAAAGAAGGTATACCTTAAAGCCTGGAGTTGGGTATCAAAACTTGAATTAGGTGAGACTATTAATATAATACTAACCTTAAGCCTGTGATGGAATAGCAATTATATAATAAGATTTTATTTGCACGAGGATAGTCATCCATCAAATTTTGAAGACTATCACCGATATTAGACCTTAAGTCTTATAATAAAGAGAAGGATTTAATGTAATTGAATTTGAGGCCACCACCTAGCTTTAAAAGTTTTATTTTTAGGAGCACTTCATTCAAAAACTTTACCCGAATCACCTAAAGAATAACGAATACAATACCCTCAAGCATGGACGTAGCAAGTATATTAGATGGGGGAAAAATGTTGACATAGAATTACGTCTTACAGCCCAGGGGTCTTGTTCGCAAACTTTTCAAGCTTTTTTAACGATCTAGTTCACTTTCTAGGGTATACCTAGAGCTTTTAATATTCATTGCACAGAGATAAAACAAATGCCAAGATATCAACTATATGGCCAATGAAACCTATACCTAATTTGGATTTTGTCACTTCTTTAAGTAAAAAAAAAAGCAAAATCTAATAAGAAAAATTGGTATTTTCGTATGAGAAAAGTCATGTATAAAGTGATTCAGTAGCAGTTTATGTTGTTGTTATGATTATTTGTTAGGTTCGTGCCAAAATCACTAACACAACATTGTATCGTTTGTTGAAACGAATTGTGTTACAAATATTTCTCAGAAACTGTAATGGAAATATTTCCGAACTTGCAATTATTTTAATTTTAAGCAAATCATCAAATAGTCAACTCTTTATAACGGTAAAAATATTTTTGTTTTTGTTTTGTTAGAATAAAAGCTATTTTCTTTTACATAGAGGAAAAATAATCGAAACAATCGCTTAAGGGTCTCCGGAAGTTGTTTGATGGAAAAAATACACATTTTAAAATTTTGGTTTTCAAGCTGTACTTTATTTTAGACAAACATTTTTTTACATTATGAAAGTATAACTATTCAAGATTTACCCCTAACATTTTGGTTCAAGAATATACGTCGATAAGGTAGAAAAGTGCAATTCCGTTAAATTTGCGGTGAGCAAGATATCTGCAGACTGCTTCACTGAACAAAAAAAAAAATTTCGGTTAAGTAAAGAGTTCTTGGGAATTTAATCGATGATTTTTGAAAAATATTAATTTTTGAAAAAATGGTGGGTATAGATTTTCATTTTTTGTGCACAAAATCGAGGTCGTTTTAGGCTATAAACCACAAAATATAAATCCAAAAAAAAAAAACCGAAAAATTAAACGCCCAACAACTCTTTACTAAACCAAAAAAAAAAATTGTCTTCAATGAACCTCCAGATATCTTGCTCACCACAAATTTAAGGTCTTCCGCGGCGTTACAAGGGAAAGAAACCTTATCGGTAAATATTTTTGTACGAAAATGTCAGAGATAAATCTTGAATAGTTATGCCTTAATAATGTAAAAAAAAAAAATTGGTCTAAGATAAGATGCAGCTTAAAAAAAATACTAAAAAAGTGTATTTTGTAATATTTTTGTTACATTTTTGTAAAGTGTAACTCCCGGAGGCCCTTGAGTTTCATATGTTACGTTACTTTATAGGGGGGAGGGTGAGGGGTGGTTTGAAATGTACTACGAAAAGTAACGGAGGGGAAGTTGGTTAAAAAAACAAAGAAATTGGTGACGTAGGTTATGAACAAGCTCTTATTGCATTTTTTGAAGTGAATTGGCAAGCAAATAAAGCGTTAAAGGCAAAAACTTTTTAAAAAGAAAAACAACCGACTACAAAATCACTACAAAGTAAAAAATAATTTTAAAAATACTTTTCCTTTTAATTTTTTGGTCATATCTAATAATTTATTTAAACATATTATTATATATGAAATCTTATTATTTTAATTTTTTTCTTATTTGTTTTAGTATCATAAATATATTAATTTCTTCATGAATACAAAAGCTTTTAAGTTTGGCGCTAATATAATCAGTCTTTTAATCAGAAGCGCCAACTTCAAAGCATTTTTATTCATGAAGAAATAAATATATTTATGATAATAAAACAAATAAGAAAAAAATTAAAATTATAAGATTTCATATATAATAATATTTTTAAATAAATTATGAAATATGACCAAAAAATAAAAAGGAAAAGTATTTTTAAAATTTTTTTTTACTTTGTAGTAATTTTGTAGTCGGTTGTTTTTTTTTAAAGTTTTTATTTCTTCCTTTTTAGAGAATATGATAAATTTTCACGCACAGTTATCGAATACCGCCCACTTTTTTACGGGCACCTCCATGCCTTTGATATCTATCTGTTCCCCAAAAATTATGGCAATCAGGCATATGGTTTAGGAGATATCGATGTACATACATTTAAAAAAAAAAAAAAAAAAAAAAGCAGAGAAACCGACGAACTTGAGACCTCCTCCTTTTTGAAGTCGGTTAAAAAGAGGCGGAGCCAACAAAAATTAATTTTTTTGTATAAGATTAAAACTCTACAAAAAATTTTTCTTGTGTCGTATCACGAACGAGGTTCTTCAAATCAGGAAAATGGGCGTCTAATTAACAGATCGAAATGCGGTATTCGCAATTTTTTTTAAAGAGAGGACGAATGGATTTTGTCTTCAAGCGCATGCATTGGGCGAATGAATGGAACAATATTGTATTTTCTGTTGAGAAGAAGTTCCATTTATGTTTATTATAATATATTCAAAAGGAACTTTGGAGGTGGAAGTGTCAGGGTCTGGGCAGCATTCGTTGCAGAAGAAAAAGCTAAAATATGTTTTATTCTAATATGAAATTAACTCTGTCATGTACACTGAAACTTTGAAAGATACCCAGTGTACTAAAACTACCGTTTTTGAATTCATTTATGAACCTTTTCGGGTAGAAACGTTCATTTTCGGCACTCATAAATGAACCCTTTTTGTATCATTCGTCGGACTAAAATGCCTCTCAAAAACGAATCTTATTTTGTTCGCAAATGAGTTAAGAAAAGAACCATAAATTATCCTTTTTTTTGTTCGGAAATGAGTTAAAAAAAGATCCATAAAAAGTTATTTTTCGGCACTCGAAAATGAGCCCTTTTTGTACCATTCTTTGGACTGAATTGCCTCTCAAAAACAAACCTTTTTTTGTTCAGTAATGAGATGAAAAAAGAACCTTTTTGAATTATAAATTTTATTATTGCATAATACTATTTGTTATTACATATCGATATTTTGTTAAAGAAGAAATGATTATTACTAAAATTAGAGATCATATTAATCATTGGGTTAATAGGATTAATATAACTGGAATGGAATTCACGCATTGTGTTGTTCATGATATTGATGTTTCAAAGAGGAAAAGGCGTGATTGTTTTCCAATTTGACAAACTTCCAAATTATATATGAAATATCAAAATAGTTAAGTTATTAATTGGGGAATTTATTTGATTACATTTTTGCATGGAATGTTTTCGTGGTTTTCATTCTATTTGGGCTTGATTTTAATTTTTGATAGAAATGTTGAAATGTTGAAAATTAATTAAATGTTGAAATGCATACGTATAGCAGTACATCCATCTCGCACTGGTAAAAAAGTTCATATGACGTTTGTACGAAGGTTAACATTTTCATTTTAAGTTCCTTTATTTACCTGATTTTAGAATATAAAAAGTAACATTTATGATTCATTTGTGAACTCATTTATAAACAAAAAATGGTTCGTTTATGAGAAATTGTTTCCTACTGATATGATAAAAAAAATTATTCTTTTTTGAACTCATTTCAGATTGCAAAAAAGAAACATAAATTATTCATTTCCGAACTCATTTATGAACAAAAAATGGTTAATTTACAAGGAAGTCTTACCTACTGAAATGATACACAAATGATTCATTTCCTACTCAAAATAAGTTTTTAATGAATTTCGCAAAATATGTACAATTTTTCTTTATGGGAAAAGCTTTCACGAATTTAATCTTTTATAGCAAGCACTTTTAAGCGACAAAATAAAAAAGAAAAAATTTTAAAAAAAAAATTCTAACCAAAAACGTTCGCAAAACTCTCACCTTACTCAAAACCTTCGCTTATGGTTCAGTGGGCATACTGGTGAATTTCATGCAAGAAAGAAATAGATGATAACTGTATCTTTTAGCAAGATAATGCATCAATCCATGTATCTTAGGTACGTTTGAAGCAGATTAGACAGCACAATATATCTCTCCTTAAATGGCCAGCTTTAAGAGCTTAAATAACCTGAACTCTACAGAGAACCTATGGGGTATCATGGTTTGCAAGATCTATGATCAAAAGCCACAGAATCATAATTTTCTTACAGTCACTCTATGCAGTCAGTCAAAATAAACGAGGCTTGGTCTGAAATTGAATCACAAATACTTTGAAATTTAGTTATTTTAATGCTTAGCATAGTTTTTTGAAGTACAGTCAAACCTGTTTTTGTGCGGTAGATAGGGACCGCAGAAAAAAAATCGCACAAAAAAAAATTCTTCGGAGACTTCATAAACAGCTATAACATAAAACTTTAAGTAATCTAATAAAGAAAATTTTTTTTATGCGGTTTTTTTGTACCGCATAAAAAAATCTCATCTAGGAAACATTCTATGAAAAAGCGAAAAAGTGGTCTCGAAGCCAAATAAATAAATAAATTACACACGGAAACGTTAAAAATATAGTTTTAATTCTTCATTTTAAATGTGAAAAATACGAAAAATTATTCCATTAAAAAAATGCATATTAAAAAAATAAATTAAAATATGTATATGTTGATAGTCACAAATTATGTCTATACGCACTTTGAAAGTCGGTTAAAAACTAATATATGTACTTGTTAAGAAGACATAATATGTAATGAAATCGGCTGATGCAATATATGTATAGTATATATAACTGACCTAACTTCGCCGCGAATTTACTAGAGCGAACAACTTGCACATAGCGAAAATTAAGAGATTTCACGTTTCAAATGCGCGCAACCTCTCTTCTGCAATAACTTCTCTGACATAAAATAATGTCTCTCGCGCTTTTTTTGGACATTTCAAAAACTTCAGAATTGCGTTTTGCTCTTACGCTTTTCTCTTTATTGCTCTTTTTAATGATAATTTCAACTAGTGCAGAGTTTTTTTTTGCATAGAAAAGATCGCATACAAGAAAAAATATCATAACACAACTCGCACAAAAAAAAATTCGCACAAAACAAATCGCATAAAAATAAAAACCGCATAAATAAAATCGCACAAAAAAAAATTCGCACAAAAAAAGACCGCACAAAAACAGGTTTGACTGTACTCACACAAAATAAAAAACCTCAAATTATTCGATTTAAGTTTCCACTATTTATTGGTTCTGCGTTTTAACGAATACGTCACATAAAACTTAAGTTTTAGAAAAAAGATTTATAAAAAAACTAAATCTGTATGTATTTTTTCAATTTTTTCCTTTATCATTTACTACTTCATTAGTAATGGCGAAATTACACATTTTGCTCAAAACGATAACAGTGAACGTTAAATGATGATAGTGAATCAATTTTTAATAATTATTATTAAAAGTGTAAATTTAATATTTGATGGATGATTCGATGTTGAATGTCAAAATTTATTCGTTGGTTGATATATTGTATTGACGTTTAAGCAAAAAATAGCAATGTCGTCTGAAATAGTAACAAAGGGAAATCAAATAATACTTCAAGAACTACAAAAAGAAGTGGAAAAATAATATAAAACGATTTGCTTTCACTTTCTATCAACTTCTACTTCTTTCACTGTTCAATGTGGATGACAATCATCTTCATTTCAAAGATGAAACTCAATTAACACTTTTCAATTCGGATGATTCACCCAAAGTGAACAATGATAGTGAATAGGGTGGAGCGTTTTCTGTTTTTTTTTTTTTTTTTGTTATGACAACGACTAGTGCTCAAAAGTTGTAAATGGATCCAGAAAGTTATACTGTAAAGTTTCAAGTCAATCGGACAATGTCTTAGGATTCCGTTTTCCGTTGGAAAATTAAAAAATAATATATTGAACAATAAACATAAATTAACAGCATTCAGCTATTCTAAAAAATTTTGATCGTCCAGATTTCACCACGTGGAGATTGCTGTTTTTCGAAATCCTTTTTTTTTATTTTTTTTTTGTTTTTATATATATTTTTATTTATTTTTTTTAGGGTTTCTGATTTGTGTTTTTGTTTGTTTTTTTTTAATATTCCATGAGTGTAATGCAATAATTTTGTTATTTTTCTTATATTAATTAATTCTCATCATTTTCATTTGTATACATATTTTCAAGATCTTTCTGGTAGTCAGATTTTGCAGATGCAGTTCTAACTCGAATAAGCCCGTCTCTCTTACCTTCTCCACAGACGAGAGCTGATGCTTCCTTTTCAAGTTTAACACAACTTTCTACTGTTTGTAGAGATAGGAAATTTACTATCTCTGGAACATTTAAATTTAAACAAGCATGGCAAGCAGTATGTTTTCCGAATGCGTGAAATAACCATTGCGCTGAATAACGGTGTCCAGTGTATGAAGGTTTGAATTTGGTCTTTCCTGGCGTACATACAAACGAAGAATTTGATTAGCGGTTGTTAGCCACCTTGAGTGAACAATTTTTCCGGATTTTCTATTAGCAAGGTCTGGTGCTAAACTGTTACTACAAATAGCTGTGGGCATTTGGTACAAATATTTCTGATCTGTACTGAGGTCAGAAAAGTTCATAATTGGTATCTCTGTAGCAATTGGTTTAAATTTTGCTACTGGAAAAGTCTCACAAATCAGAAATTTTTTCCAATGGGACCAGAATATGCTTTAGCACCAACAGTTCTACCATCTACTTTTAGGAACAAATGTCGTAATGGGAGCTCATTGCAATGCAGAAGGCATATAAACCATTGCAAAGGCTTGTGAAGTTCTAACTCTACTAATCTTATCACTCCCCCATTCTTTCGGGTATTCACTGCAGTCCCATCATATTCGATCGCAAGTAAATTGTACTCTGAGCTTGGTTCAGAAACAATTACAATATGCTTTTCTAAATCGGTTATGTTTATTAAATTTTTCACAGATCTTACTTGGGATATCTTTTCTTCCATCGAAATAAATGCCATGTTTTCTAAGAGCTTGCGTTGGTTGAGAGCTTTGAATATCAGCTCCAGCTGCTTTACGAGCTCTTTGAATTTTATGGCGATCGGCGACCATGTGAGTGTTCTCAGAACCAACCAATCCTAAATCTTTTAAAGTCGAACTGACTACTATTGCAGCTGCTCTATCCAAACTTCCGTATCTATGCAAGCTATCGCTACACTGGTAAATTTTGCATTATTATTGCGTGATGAGGTGTTTCCACTTTCATTTTTTGTATTTTAAATAATGTGCCGCGATGCAAAGTTGAAGCTTTGATAATGTGTGGGAGTAGATGATTGCAATACTAGTGCTATATTTAAATCTTCACATTCAGAATCTGTATCAGAATCGCAAATAATTGTACGAGTATCTGCTGACCCTGCTGCAGATGTAAGGTTCTGGGCAGCTATTGTTTTTTTTTTCGTTTTTGAAGATTATTTGTCGTAACAAGGTGCACTACACCAATTACCATTTTTCTACATTGTATTTGATACAACAGGAAAGGTCTTTCTAAGATCGGAATTTTCTTTATACACCGGCAAGCAGAAAAATCGACGCACTTGCAAGAACATACATCGAAAAGTTAGCCATTCTACTTGGATGTAAAAGCCTTGAATTTTTATATAAAAACTTGTTTATTTGAAAATTTTTTGATTTTTTGCATTTGCTCATGAAAATTTTTTCTATTCTTGGTATACTTAATATTGGTAAAGATCTTTTTCCCATATTTTTATAATTTTGTTTACCAATATTGTAGAAATTTCCGAAAAACTTTTAAGATAGTTTGAATTTCCTGAACTTTTTTGAATAAACGTGTAACATTTTGGTACATCAACGTAAGAGGGAAGTTTATTTTGGTCAAAATCGGATGCCTGCCCAAAAATTGGACAATTGAAGTTATTACTCGTATTTGGCATGTTGTGCGCTATGCGAGAACGTGTTGATTTATGGTAGTGAGCACTTTTTATCCATAAAATAATTGTGTGAGCTTTTCCGCTAGTGAAATAAGTATAAATATTCAGTTACGATTCACACATAAAGGAAGCGTCGATAAATGCAATCCGAAATATTTAACACAACACGAACTTTTGGTTTTGTTTTAGATGTTGTGGTTATTTAGTTGTAGTGGATGAAAGCTTGCGTTGCAATCAGTACTTGTTGTGTTTGGAAAAAATAGAAACAATTAAAAAATTTCTTGATTAGCAATATATAAAATTTTTAAGCTTGCTAAGCTTATTCATCAAGACGTGGTCAAGAGTTTCTGCTCGAATTAACACAATTTAGGAATTGTGTCAAAACGAGTCACGTAAGTAATCAAATTATTATATCAAATATAAACTCCCACATAATATAAAATATTCCAAATTTTTATATTCATGTATTTCAGATTACACAAAAACAAAAATAATACTGCACTATGATACAAAACATTTAAATTCTCAGATTAAAAATGTAATCCTTAGACCGTATCCGATCGAGCTGAAACTTTCCAGAAACACTTTCTAAATCCTTTCACAACGATTGAGAAGTAGTCGTTTTCAAAATTAAAATTTTTTTTTTCCTTCAACGCTCTCCTTCCTTTACTATTAGGGTGTATCGTGTAAATTCGCATTTCTTGGAAAAGTAGAACTTACAGTTTTTAAAAAATTTTAAAGTTTGATTTGTAAAAAGCTCAACTTGATTGGTAAAAGTATGTTTAACTAGTAAAATATGAATTTGAAGTGGAAAAACTTTATTTTCAAGCTAAAAACCTGTATAGTTTCCTCGCAAGTAACCCTTAAAGTATTTTTTTTTTTTTAACTAAACCAACGCTCATGGGATGCCCCCTTTAAATGCGAAAACATTGCGTTAATTCGGAAGACGAGTGATAGTTAGTTGGAGGGTGGAAAAATGGAGTAGTGACGGTGAAGATTTGCTTTAAACTTACACAGATCGAAACTGCTGGGGAACACGCTCACAGGGAGATTATTCCACAATCTTACCGTGCGACTAAAAAACGAATTATCTCGGTAATGCGTGGTTCTATTGGGTACCGATGCAATGGTAAAGGGATGGGCTTGAAAAGCTGCCCGAGTATACCTAGGAAATACACGAACTGGTGGCGTCAGGCCATGTACCTCCCTTGAACATTTTCCATGGTAGAACCTATACAAAAGGCTTAGGCAACCAACATTATGACGATGCCCAAGAGAACTGAGAAGAGATAAAATGTTTTCATATCCTATCATATACATCGCACGTCTTTGAATTCAGTCCAGAAGCACCAAATAAGATCTCGAAGCTCTTGCCCAAATGTGTGAATTGTACTCCATTTTAGGCCTTATATAAGAGGTATAGATCACTCGAAGATCAGATGGGGTGAAGTATCGCTTGCACCGTTTTAAGAAACCTAGGCACTTGGCCGCTTCTTCCAACACATGGAAAATGTGATCATTCCAACGAAGGTCTGATTGTATCGACATACCCAGAACGGCAAGAGCATCTGACTCCAAAAGATCCACACCATTCATATTCAAGGGAGCTAAGGGACAGTTCATTTGCTTATGGGTTAACAGGCAACACTGGGTCTTGTTTGCATTAAACTCTACTCTATTAGCAAGACCCCACTCGGAGATTTTTTTCAAGTCATTAAGAAGTGTGGCATTCATATTTTGCCTCTTACTCTCAATCTCCAAAGAACTCGGGCGTTTTTTGAAAAAATATGAATGACAAATGCTGCTGTCGTCCGCAAACGAATAAATTGGGTTATGAGTCAACGACAGAAGATCGTTGATAAAAACCAGAAACAAAGTTGGCGATAGAACTGAACCCTGCGGTACTCCTGCGTTGATGGCGTACTCACTGCACGAAATGCCGTCGATTACGACACGGATAGTTCTATCCTTAAGAAAGCACGTGATCCACCGAGCAAAGTTACGTATAGAATTAGTTTAGAGACGAGTGCTTTATGCCACACTCGGTCAAACGCCTTTGAAATATCCAGAGCAACAACCCTGCTCTCTCCGAGCAGGTGAAAGCATTGGTTCCATTTTTCTGCAAGGAACGCCATAAGGTCAGCAGTAGACCGAGCCCTACGAAAACCATAGTGACGGTCACTTAGCAATTCGTTGTGCTCCAGACAGTTCATTAGGTGGAAGTTTATTACGCTCTCCATAACTCTGGAAAGCGTAGAGCATATCGCAATGGGTCGGTAGTTTGCATGATTCGTGGCATCGCCATTTTTAGATATCGGCTGGACATTTGCGACCTTCCAACAAGAAGGAAATACTCCTGTCCTGTATGAGATGTTGAAAAGGTTGCGCAAAGGCCGAGCTCTGACTGAGCTTTTGACTGCTCTCGTTCGAAAATATATCTCCTTCATTGAAGAAGAACTAGTCCCGACAAAGGGCAGTGGCTGACTGCTATCCGAGATTGTGGAATTGTGTGCAAACAATCCAGCCAACAGGTTCGGTTTATGTGAGTTTGCTAAAAGGTAAAGGAGATAAAAAAAAACAACAGAATTAAATTGAAAAAGTTAAAAACTTAAGTAATATAAAAAAACTCGTCTTTTTAATGATTTTACTAAGTCCTTAAGCCAAAAATTAAGAAAATTATGCTTGGTTATTATATGCGGCATTTTGGAGTTCTAATCTAAAGAACCGACAGGTTCTTTTGAAAGAGTTGGAATCGACGAAGACGTTTGATTTTTAACTCTTTTAACAAATTACCAAAAGTTTTTGCTCCCTTTAGGGCAGAAAAGAACCTGTTCTCTAATGCGAGTTTCGGGAAGAAACTTTTCACGTTTTAAAATTGCGTTACAGCGATACCTAGCCTCGTTGCGAAGTCTATTAGCATCAGCATTCTTATCAGATCGTTAATTCCAATAGGCTTCCTCTTTGGACCTGACTGCAATCCTGCAAGTCTCATTAAACCATGAGTGGTCTTTTGGTTTAATGCTTTTCTTCTTATTGGGGATAAAAGACCGCATACCCAATAAGATAATTTCTTGTACCATGACAGCCGCGGCATTCACATTTCTTTCAGAAAATAGTATACCTGTGGCTTACTTCTGAAATCATGAAAGTATTCTCAAAAACAACCTGTTGCATTAAAATTTTTTTTCCCAAAATTTGTATCTCAAAATAAAATTTAGATATTTTGGTACATTTAGACATTTGAGCAATCGAGGAGCACACGTAAAATTTCTTTTAAGTGGATCTTTCTGCAGGACTATACCAGAATCCACCTGAGATGAATTTGGTCATGATTCTTGAAGTGTACTAAGCTCGTCCGTCTTTCAGTCTATCGTCATTTGTATGGAGATTGTTTTTAACAGACAGTGGCAGATCTATTAGAACTCCAAAATGCCGCATATAATAACAAAGCATAATTTTTAACTTTTTCAATTTAATTCTGTTGTTTTTTTTTATCTCCTTTACCTTTTAGCAAACTCACATAAACCGTAAGTGATGTCATAATTTGCAATATGTATAGACACATTTTTTGCTGTCTTGCTAAAATTAACGCTAACAAAAATTAATGCGTACAGTATTTTTTCTGTGTTTAATATTAACTTCAACTTTGCATATATCATATGTCTGCATCACATCAAAAGGTGATGTTAAAATATTGAAACAAAGCTTATACAAAATTTATTGAAATTTAATCCAAGATTTTTACACGTGTAAGTATTAAAATTGGAAAATTAGTGTAACTTTTTTCGACAATATCAATATCGAGTTGATGTCACAACAATTAAAATCATAAAATCAATATTCAATAAATAACTAAAATTAAATTTGAAACTCAAACGGTAGTCAACCGGTGTGACGTTCAAAAATCTGTGTTTCAAATATATTGCAAGCATTATGCTTCAATTATTTTTAACAATATTGTTGATTACTATGTCATAAGCGCACATACATACACACACATAAAATCATCAAAATGTGAACCGGATGGCACCCCGTTGAAGTACCCCATATAATGCGTCAGCATGGTGCAACATTTGTGGCTAAGGCCCAAAGCCTTGTTGCGTAAATCAGACGAACACTTCTAGCCAGGTAAATAGGAGCAGTTTAAGGGATTGTTTTAATGTGTATGAGTGTGTATATGTAAGATTCCGTGGTGTATGGGTGCTTTTGAGCTAAAAATAAAGAGCAGCTGCTAAACGTCCAAAGGGCTGAAAGCGGCTGTTTTGCAAAAATGTCGACAGTTTAGCTTTCAACGTGGCTATCAATTGTTGTGTCTGTTGTTGTAATGTTTATAACAGCACATGTGATAGAGGGTGTGTGAGTGTGTGTGTGTGTTTAGAGTGTATCTGCATCAGTGAAAAGTTAGCCATTCACACCCAAACACTTTGTTATACGTTCACACACACACCCACACACAAAATACTGACGGTTGTCTATAGATGGAAACTAATTTTGATGCTATTATTTCGAGAAGTTCAGCTAAGTTGTACAACCGATTGGGTGAAAAGTTCACATTGCTGGATAGACACTGATAGCGTTGACCAGCAGCTGTGCTTGTGGCTTGACAGTAGAAAATGATAAACACTGAAATGATGATGATGATGTTTATAATGGTTGTTGTGGTGGTGGTGGTGTTAGTAATGGTGGTGACGGTGGTGTTAACTGATGATGTGTGTTAACTGTAGATGTTGTGGCTAGTGTTTAAAGAATTTCACATCGAAATTACAAATTTCTTTTGTGTGAGTGCTAAATGCTCGCAAAAAAGGTCGAGTGTTAACGCTGTAGTGATTTGCGAAATAGTATATGTGTTTAATTTTTTTGCGTGTGGATGCTTATGATATCTTTCTAATAGAGTTGTTATAGTAACTTATAAATACATTTTTTTTCAACCTAGTAGCCAAAAATAATTCTTTGAAGACCATTTGGCTTATTTAGACCAGTTTGATTTATGACGCTAAAATAGCTTCCCATCTACAATTTCATTTCAACTCAATTCAATATTGAATGCTGAAGGTTTCAAGCTTTATCATTCAAGTTCGTGTTAAGACCCAAAGAAACAAATATGTCCTTATATATGCAAAATATCATCACAATTGAATAAAATAGAACCATTTCTAGGAATAACCTTTTCCACAAATAAACACACGTTCTCGCTCGTGCATGAAAAGTTTATGGCTTTAGAAGGACCTTTTTCATGACAATCACATAGTTTCGCCAACTTTGCATATTCTTTTGTCAAAGTTCAACGGTTCGATGATTTCAGTTAACAACAATTGAGACATGCAAATTTTGGACCCGAAATTATTTCAATTTCAGCCTTTGATATAAGAATTAATGTTCTTAAACAATTTTTTGTTTTTTTCTTTTTTTTTTTTTTTTGTCAAACCATGAAAATTTTTGTTTTAATGGTTAAATTTTCTTTGAGAATAAGATTGCATACGGCAAATATTTGAATAAAATCGTTGCAGCGCTGACTTAAAACGCAATTTTATATTTTCATTATTTAAATATGAGATTAGTAGCGGCGGCAGCGTCATACTGTTTGAGGTGCATAACTGATATGCGAAAGAACTCAGATTCCAAATCCATCTGGCACAGAATGTTTTTTCAATTGATTTCATTTTTCTGTTCAGTCGTCACCTCTCTGCACACAATCTCAGATAGGCAAATCACAGAGAGTAAAAACTGTCATGTAAAATTACTTGAAAAAATAAGCCATTCGGAATTGACATAAAGCTTCTAGGTCCAGTTCTTAATCATTTGTGCTCAAATATTTCACAAGACTCACAACACAATTGATCTTAAGAAGATGGGCGGAAAGGTGCTTTTAAGGGCTGAAATGACCCATTGTTTTTTTTTTTTTGTTTTCGTTGTATAATAGTGCTAATAAATGCTAGTGTTTGGCTATTAATGTGATTTTGGCTTGTATAAATGTTGTAACATAAAAGGAAATAAAAAAGAGTTTCAATTAAATTTTTTTGAAGTGAAACTTTTATAGCCGCGTATACAACAATACGGCGAGCTTGATTGGGGCTAAAACCGATGTAGCAAAATGGTTCTTATGAAAACAAAAACAGCAATTCGCCGCACTGGTTGTATTAAAAATAAAAAATGGCTATTTAATCATTTTTCATATTTTTCTTTCACAGAAAATTGAACAAACGACGCTTGGATCAATATGCGGCTGTTCTACTAACTAGGCCAAGGAGACATATTTATTTGAGTAGCTCATTATTATGTTAAACTTTAGAACCAAAAGTTATTTTCTTTGTTTTATTGTTGAATTGAGTCTTTCGTTCAATACTCTGAATTTACATTACGGTCTAAAAATTTGAATTTGAACGTAGATTTTTTCATAATATTAGCATTCTCTTAGGCATTTCTGGAAATGGGTTTTGATAAATTCAGAAAGCAATTTTCGAAGTAGGCCTTGCATTGATTGATTTAGAAACATCACATGCTGCAATATTAACGAATGCAGCTTTGAATCTAAAATATCTTTTATTCTTAGATCTGTGAGTTTTCATATAAATACCATATCTTTCATATGCAATTTAAAATCGAAATTAAAAAAAAACGCATGCTGTGGTATTTGAACACACGGTTACGGCTGGTTAAAAGTTCTTCCATTGTCAACTAAGTTACCGGACTATCGACTATGCTTTTAAACAAATTAAACAAACTTGCTTCATAAGTCAGACTTCCAGAGAATTTTTTAACGCGTCTGGCTTGTATTCGTCAATAACAGACTTGCAGAACATTCTTTAACTCACCTACATTGGTTTCGTAAGCATTAAATAAAACAAGCAGAATAAGGAAACCACAAAAACAGTAGAACACGCAATAAACGATAACTTTTATCTCTTGTATTTCTTGTCGAAAATTCTTTAACGCATCCGGCTTGTGTTCGTTCATTAAAAAATTTGTCGAATATTTTTCAACCTTTCTGCTTTGTGTTCGTTCTTGTTTTTCCCACAAAGGCTTACATTTCGGTGTAATTTTTTCGTTTAAAGTTACAATATATATCATTTTAAAAACGAAGTGTATTAATGGACTGTATAAACGATATATCGAAGATTACAATTAGGAAATAATTTGATCCAAAGAAACATGTAAAATAAAATCAAAGTATATATAAAAATGGAAAACATTATTTTTCATATTTCTATCTTGTTTGTTGACGAAACTTCCATGACGATTCATTAATATATTCATACACGAACAATCTCAACATTTTTGTATTGCGTTCGTGGGAATTTTATATGGGATTTTCGTCAATGAAATGTATGGCCGAACAGTTCGTGTCTAGAAAAGTGGGTGGTATTATTCTTACAAACTGTTTTCCGAATTCAACCAAATTTTGCACTTATATTCTTTTGAATATTGAACAGTCCATAGTCTTGAAAAGTGGGCGGTATTAGACAATGTGTAGTGTCACATCATTATATCGATACGTCCAACGTATAAGTTTGTAACTTGAATATCGTCATTTTTGGGTATGACCCTTTTAGTGTTGTTTTCGTTATAAAAAGAACACCAAAAACCAAAATTGAGAACAGCGTTTCGTGTATTATAAATAAAATTAATGTCTGTCGACAATTCAACCGCCGTGGTTTTTACAAGCATATATAAGGAGATATTTAACAAATAAACTTATTATTTGGAAAAAAAAAATGTATGTAAGTTGTGACTTCAGTTACCAACTTGTTGCCTGCAGCAATATTTTTATTTTCATGAAAAAAGTTGGCAACTGAACTTGTCAACGTGAATTATGAAAAATAATTAAACATTAAGTTGGTATGTCTGACTTACAACCATCGTTTTTTTTCAGTAAAATAAGCTAATAACTTTGTACATGAAGTTACCAACACAAACTTTCTTTTTTGTCCCAAGCATAAATTGGTAAACGAAGTTACCAACATACACAAAAAAAAAGTTTGTGCAATATATTTGTAACTTAAGTTGCCAAGTTTTTGCATAGAGGCGTTATCCAAATATACCGAAGGTGTAAGTATAAAAATAGTTGCCAAATCCTCAAATTTTAAGCTACAGGTCCAAAAAATTGTCACCACAAGGAGTCCAATGCGCATCTTTGATGAGCACTGTCCCTTATAAAGTTGGTAAATCGAGTTACCAACTTATACCTTGGACGTATCGATATGTATATCTTATATATTAATACTCTAACACAAATCTTTCACCCTGCAACAGATTTTGATGGAACTTATATCATTTGAAAGCTTATTAACGAGTAATACCAAGTGCACAATATCGTTTTTATTCAAATGTTTTGTCATTAAGATAGGCAAAAATTAAAAAAACCTTTTTTCCCCATATAAAACAACAAACAATGCCACGCAATTTTGCTGTTGCTGTGGTTGAGCAGAACGCGAGAGAGAAAGAAAAAGCTTCAATACAGCTGTGAGGTTGTTGTTGCTTCCTCTTTTCTCTCTCTTATTGGTGTTCATAGTGCGCGATTATTGCTTGCCTATTAAAGTATCTAAGTCCCATGTTAGACATGTCGATATGAAGACGATTTCTCTCACCGATTTTCAGTTTGTGGACGCAGGAGCCGAAGAGAAGGCGAAAATTAAAATCGTCCAAAAAATCATTCGTACCAGCGATTTTGTGGCGATTTATCGTTCTTATTCTTTCACACTCATGAAAAAATAGTGAAACAGCAAGAAAACATCGTACAGCAAAATCGTCGTGTCTAAAAGCAATGGACGACGAAACAGTGAAACAAAAGAAAAGATAATAAAATCGGTGAAAAAATATCGGCATGTCTAACATGGGACTTATTTCGTGTTCGTATTTTCTAATGAAACTTATATCATTTGAAAGCTCTGGTTCATGCCAAGTGGACAGTAGAATGTGAGAGTGAAAAAGAAGTCAAAAGCTTCAGAGCTGTGTGCTTGTTTTTGCTTTTTATTTTCTATCTTCTCGGAAACATTCGCTCAGCGTTGTTGAGACAAAACAAATTAAAGGGTGTCTCAATAAGCGTGTAGTTTTTTAGATTGTCAAGTAGATATGTTCCGATTCCGAACATTTTTCAAAAATGCCATAAAATTTAAATCGTGCACTCTTATTGGGACACTATATTTTTGTTCATACAAAGAGATGCCAACGATTGTGCTTGCCTGCATATTTTGTTGCCGTTTTTTTCTAACTTTCTTTGAAATTATTTTTCGTTTTTGCTTCATTTTCCATAATAGATATTCTATTGCACTCAAGAATAGGTGTAAATGTTATGAAATCGCGTCAGCACTGTTAACGTCAGCAATAATAACGTCAGCAATGCTATATCTACACCACTATTAATATCATCACTCTAAACATTGTTAAGGCTTGAACTGTTAATGCCTGCATTTCTGATTTACCTACCAGGCAAGAAGAAAACATAGCAATGCTTTTGCGTTTTTTGTATTAGGACCCTCAGATAGGTGGCAGAAGGCGGTAGGTGTGTTCAGAAGAAATGTTGAAGGCCGAAAATTATAGGTCCAGCTCATATATTTGACCTGTTAAAGTGTCAATTCGGTAGAGATATATCTTACAATCGACAGTTTTTGTGTATTTTGTATGGTGACTCCCAGAAGTATTGCTGATAGGGGCATTTGTGTTAATAAGAAATGTTAAAAGGCAAAAAATAATAGGACCAGCTTATATATTTGACAGCTCTAGGGCTAAAATCGGGAGATATAAACTATAATCGACAGTTTTTGTGTTTCTGGTATGGTGACTCCCAGAGGATGGCAGATAAGGTGTAAGTGTGTTCAGAAAAACTGTTGAAGGGGGAAAAAATAATAAAAAATAAAAACAACCAGCTCATATAATTGACACTCAAATATAAGGTATGCGACAAAAAGATAAGGTCAGTCTGTTTTTTCTTTGTGGAGCTCAATTTGAGTGATTACTCTTTGGATCTTGTGGATTTTATTGTTCGATAGAGAGAATGCAACAAATAAATTCTAATACTTATAATGAGTAAACAAAGTCCCGTTAGTTTTAAATACATCAAAAATGAAAAAAAGCTAAATTTTGCTGTGACAAAATGATAAGGTCAGTTGCAATTTTTGCATTGTTTGGTCAGGTGAGTGTTCCGTTTGTATTAAAATTTGATTTATTTTAATAATTAAATTATTAAACAGTTTTTGAAGAGAATGGGTCGTGGTAAGAGTCTCACTACTTACGAGAAAGGATTTATTGACGGAAAGGTTGTTGAAGGAGTTGGAATGAGACAAATCGCCAGAGACCTTGGAAGATCACTGTGTGTTGTACAAAATTATTTGAAGGATCAAGAAAATTATGGAAAAATAAAGAGTCCTGGTCGAAAAAAGTACTTTCCGCGACCACAGTGCGCTCCATTGGACGAATTGCCTCAAATTCTACCATAAGTGCAGCAAAAATTAAGGCAGAGCTTAAGCTTACTGCATCCAAGAGGACCGTACTCAGAGCCATCGACGGAAATGAATATTTGAAGCGAGCCAAAATGAAAAAAATTCCTTGCCTCAATGCTGACCATAAAGCGAAGAGGCTTGAATTCGCTAAATTAAACATATCAACCAATTGGCATCAGGTAATTTTATAATAAATAAAAAGAAAATCATTTGTAGGTTTTAATGACTGTTTTTTTTCTTTCAGATGATTTTTTCGGACGAGAAAAAATTCAATCTTGATGGCCTAGATGGTTTAAATTATTATTGGCGGGATTTAAGAAAGGAGCCTCGATATTTTTCAAAAAGAAATTTTGGTGGTGGTTCGTTGATGGTGTGGGGAGCATTCAGCTCTATTGGAACATTGCCTCTCGCAATTCCGTCAACACGCATGAACAGTGCTGAATACCAGGAAGTACTCTCCACATGTTTGCTGCCTTTTCTTGCTGAAAATCGAGAAGAGCCGCTTGTTTTTCAGCAAGATAATGCAGCGATCCATGTGAGTCGGTCAACAAAGGAGTGGTTTGTGGGCAATTCAGTGGAAGTCTTGGACTGGCCCGCACGCTCACCTGACCTGAATCCCATGGAGAACATGTGGGGAATTCTTGTACGTGAAGTTTATGCCGATAACAGGCAGTTTAGCACTGTTGCTGATCTGAAAGTGGCCATACTGAATGCCTGGAGAGAAATTCGGCAAACAACACTCGCGAGCCTGGTAGGATCGATGCCGGGGCGTATTTTTAAGACAATACAAAAAAATGGAAGCCAAATTAATTAAAAAAATTTATTCTGTACATTAATCTACTTGTTTTCGTAAAAAATTGCAACTGACCTTATCATTTTGTGAGTATAATGAGTAACGGGACTTTGTTTACTCATTATATTAGAATTTATTTGTTGCATTCTCTCTATCGAACAATAAAATCCACAAGATCCAAAGAGTAATCACTCTAATTGAGCTCCACAAAGAAAAAACAGACTGACCTTATCTTTTTGTCGCATACCTTAGGTGTGTTTAGAAGAAATGTTAAAATGATCACCTCTATGCGTCAATTCAGAAGAAAGTTTTTTTTCGAAAATTTAATAAATTATTCAAAAGAAGGATTACTCAAAAGACGAGACTCGAACAAATATTTACCGAAAAATTTAACTATGTGACCATGATACTAAGTGATGACTTTAATATTAGTTTTGATATGGCCCAATTTCGGCCACAGGCGATACTAGTTGGTATTAATCGACCTTCTTCTACACGGTTTGTCCGTCTTCAACCAAATTTTGAACACTTTTTTTAATTTTACACAGTCTGCAGAATAGAAAACGACGTGACTAGACTAAGGGACGTGTCACTATAATTTTATCAAACTTCTTCTGTACCGTTTGTATGACTTCAACTAAACCTTGCATATATATTCTTGGTGTAATGAGCCAATTTATTTTTAAAACTTCATTTCAGTAAATATCTACAATATGGTAACTGTTTTCTTAAAAATTATACACCAGTTTTAAAATTCATAACCAAATATAACCGAACAGCTTAAAAGCTTAAGTTGAAAAAATTGTTTTTTTTTTTAACTTTCCTGGTCAAGGATAAAGCTTGGCGTTAGTTGATATAAAAAAATTAACATGTAAAAAGAGATGTAAGCATCTTGCTCACCCTGCGTATTCAAATTTGAACATTTTAAACATCATAAACATAGACAATGTGGACTTAGTGGAATTGATATATATGTGACAAGTGACGAAAAAGGGTTAAGAGCCAATTTTTTATAAAGACTCAAGCTTTAGTCCTAAAATTGGCAATTTTATAACTAGAAATAATGACAAAAAATATGTGTTCGAGATTAGACCCATTGATCGGTTTGCATTGTGGGTTGTATTACGTTTCATACATTATATGTAGACACCCTGAATGCTACACCTCCCCCGAGAGACGCCGGGTATTGCAGCTAATTGCATATGTATTAAAGTTTGATTAATGCTCCTATTATATAAACAACTCAACTTAAGTTGCATTGCATACATTGCATACAACCATGTAGCTTGACTTAATCTTTGGAGAATTTTCAAACTATATGGTTCAACTGATATTTTTGTAATACGTTAAACAAAAAAAAATCTACTTGAATAGAGTCAACTTAATTTGAGTTGTTATACATAATAGTGGCCTAAAAGAAAGATACAATGCGTAGCTTTTTTTTTCTTATGTGACTTTTTTAGGAGTAAAAACGTAACGACCTTAAATACTGTTTCTATTTTCATAAGCAATAACATATCATTATATATCCTTTGAGCTATCTCTATTCAAAAAAGTGCAGAGTTCGAAAGGCGCATTAAAAGTTCGTTCAGGCCCCCTGTGTCTAGTCATTTTCAAATAAAATAAAACATTTTTTTTACTGTCTACTGACAAGGGAAGTGTGAATACCAAATTGTTTTTTTTATATAATGTCAGCGCGAAAACGATTTCGATAATTTTTTTTTTTTTGTTTTTTTATTGTAGTTGAGTTCTTGGAATAAGCTTTCTTGTGATAGAAAAAGTTTGATGACAGCTCTAAAGTTTTTCGTATTTATTGCCGTTTAGTAAACGTTTTGTCAACCTCAAAGTATGCAAAACTTTCGTGGTTTCTATGTTTTATTGCCTTTTATAACTTGTTGTTGTTTTTTTATTGCTTTTATAATCAAAAATATTTCAATACAACAATTGACATACGCTTTACTAGATATAGACAGTGAAAATTTTTATCATTTACATGTTGTGGGGCTGTCTGTTTGATGTGGAATTGCTACGTCTTTTTTTTTTTTTTTGTTTTGCGTGTTCTTTGATATGGAAAAAATTCGTATTTTTATTTGACATGCTGTATTTTGCTTCAATTTCTTTATATTTTAATTTAGAACACACAACTTTTTATCTTTAACTTTTAGGTTTTCTTTCCCTACTTCATTCATTTTGTACTCGAATGATTGTTTCACACATGAAATAGAAATATTCAAAAAAAAATTTTTTTCTTTTCAGTTTTCTTGGCTTCAAACTTTTAGCAGATTCTTTATGCACAACAGCTTGCACAAATTGTTGTTTGAAGTTACAAAGTCGAACTGACATACATCTGCTACATGCAAAAAAAGTTAAATTTTTTGTACAAAATTCAATATTTTTGCACCATTAGTAACTTTGTTGACATGACATTGATAGCCAAAAAAAAAAAAATTATAAATTGTATGTAACTGATTGCTAATTTGCACTGGTTTTTGTTTTGTTGCTGTTGCTGTTATTTTTGTCATGCCTTTTCTATTGAACTGCAAAATAATCATTATTTATACTTAATTTTCACTAACAAACAGTAAAATATTGCCATTAGTCAATTACATGTCAACGCTTAATTCTAAGCTAACACTATTAAATAACATCCTGATGATGTAATTTATTTTATGAATAATTGTCTTTAGTTTTAATATTAAAATTAATTGCAAAAAGATAAACGCACCATTAGGTATCCTGCTGCATTCAGCACAGGATACAATAGCAATTATTTTAGTGTCAGTTATTGAATATTTGCCAAATTCGTATTAATTATCTTTATATTAATTATCACTCATACGCCGTGGGAGCCGCACACATTTTTATACTTCTGTTGCTGCGAGGTGCAAGCAACAAAATAAAATAAATATAAAGATTAATAGTAGATTGGAAATATCCAGAACAACTGTCTAAATTCATGTCATGCTTGCTTTTAAATAGATATGTACGTCAATTTGTGAAGACGTAATGCTTTAGACGAAGTGTGTGATAACTAATAAGTTATTTAAGATAACATTAGACTATGCATATATTTTGGTCTGAAATGTTCTGTCCAAAGCGCAAAGTAAATCCTTTTCCTGCCCACACAATCTATAGCAATCATCAAATTCTGGCTGAACTCCAAAGTAGTTCAAGCGCAGCCATTTCAGAGTGATTTGCTTATAAACGGATGGTATTTGGTGGTTAGAATGCACGATTAAATGCGTGCAGATTCTAATTTCCTCTAACTTCATGCCGACCGTCATTTCACTGGGCCTTTCTTCGAACTAGTGACATTGCCTAACAGTTAAGCTTCATTTAATCTCAGAGAATACATTTTTTTAATAATAATCTAGATATGAAACTTTATCATTAACCTTAACAAAAACAAAGCCTCTCACACGGACAGAAAAAAATTGTGGTGTCAAGCTGTCTATTATTATATTAAAACAAAAGGAAGCTATTTTAGGGAAGAACTTTATATTCCACAAAAACCCAGTAAATGCTTCAGCACGTGTCTTGTGTCCAAAAATCGGAGCAACTATCTGCACAGCAATCTTTTATCATTTTTGTATTATTTCCTGTCAAGTGTTATTTATTCCTTAAACTCAGAACATATCAGGCCAACAGTCTTGATTTTACTTTTTGTAACCAACATCGAAATTACATGTGTGCTGTTTTTATATCATCACTCTATTATTTATTCTACTTTCTTCTCCTTTCGTAGAATAACAACTTATTTCCTTCTTATTTTCGAACAGAAATAAAAAAAAAAAAAAAATAACTCACTGCTTTGCTACATATCTGTGGACATTTGACAAAACAAACTCTTTCGAAACTGCTACTTTACACGAGAGCAAAAAAATGCTTAGCTGCTTCATAAATTGATAAAAAATTCTTATATAGAAATTGAGTGCTAGTTATAGTTTAGTGTAATGGTGTAGTGAATAAAATATCAAACATGGTGTTGTGCATGCTTCTGCCATACAAGTTGTTTTTTCAAAATTATCTTGAGTGAATAAATAACAAACCTCGATCACTTATTATCGTTTATTAATATTGAAATGCATTTGACAAACTAACTGAGGTATTCAGTTTGGCTTCAGCAAAAACTTTTTGCAACGACTTCTCTAATGTTCTTGAAACTTGGCTCAAATAATTCTCATGAAATTAAAAAATGACAATTAACCCTTAGTGGCACACGAAGCCACTAGTTACCCCTGTCTCAGAAAAAGTTAAATAAGAGGTCTAAAAAGCGAGAATATCATTTGTAATCTTTTCGCTGACTTCTTCAAAGCGACCTATTCAACTTCATCCTATGATAATCTAAGCTATCCTTTCAGTGTTCAATCTGGGGATATTTGTCTCCCAATAATTGATACTAACACGGTTTTATCATGCTTAAAAGCTCTTGAAACGTCATATAAAAGTGGTCCCGACAATATACCGTCATGTATACTAAAATATTGCTGTGATGAATTAGTAACTCCAATCACTTTGCTTTTTTCGTCTTCATTAAAATCTTGCTATTTTCCAGTTGCCTGGAAGTCGTCTTTTATTATTCCGTTGCACAAGTCTGGTAACAGGTCTTTAATCGAAAACTATCGTGGAATTGCAAAATTAAGCGCTTTGCCGAAGCTTTTCGAGGCAATCATTACTTCACAATTATCACATAGTGTTAAATCTGTATTGTCTCCACTCCAACATGGATTCGTTTCAGGAAAATCTACGGTTACAAACCTACTTGAATTTACTTCCAAAACCATTGAGAATTTTGGAAAAGGTTTATAGACTGATGTTATATACACAGATTTTAGTAAAGCTTTTGATGTTGTTAATCATAAGCTCTTAGTCTTAAAACTATCTCTTGCTGGATTTCCTACAACACTTGTAAGATGGATTGAATCTTATTTATGCAATAGAACACAACGTGTTCTTTTTAAACTTGTAAAATCCCATGAGTTTCCTGTCACTTCTGGTGTACCTCAAGGAAGCCACCTCGGGCCTCTTCTTTTTTTACTGTTTATAAATGATTTGCCATCTGTCATAAAGCATTCGAGTATTTTAATGTACGCTGATGACGTGAAACTATTTCTTCCTTTCAAAAATGCTAATTATGCCGTTCTCTTGCAAGCTGACATAGACCATCTTTATAGCTGGTGCAACGTGAATCGTATGAATCTTAACATGAATAAATGCAAGCATATGACTTTCACTCGAAAATCTCCTGTCACATGTATTTATAAAATTTGTGACCATACACTTGAGTCCTTAGATGTCTTTCATGATCTTGGAGTAACTATGGATACTAAACTTCGCTTTCATATTCATATTAATAAAATTATAAATCGAGCAAATAGTACTTTAGGTTTTATTAAACGATGGGCAAAAGAGTTTAATGATCCCTATATAACAAAAACCTTATTCACCTCTCTAGTGCGACCTATTTTAGAGTATGCTTCAATTGTTTGGTGCCCTCTATTACATTGATTGACATAGAATCAATTCAGAAAAAGTTTCTTTTGTTCTGCTTAAGCCATCTTTACTTTAATTTCAGCTATAACCTACCACCTTATGAATATCATCTGCAACTTTTAAATCTTCCTACTTTAAATAATCGGAGAATTATGCTAAATGTTACTTGGATTTTCAAACTTTTACATGGATACGTAGACAGTCAATACTTACTGAGCAAAATTTACTTTAATATTCCTCTCCGACCTAGAAGATCTTTTGAGTTACTTTACATGAACTTTTGTAGAACTAATTACTTGCAAAACGAACCACTCAGAAGCGCTTGTGGGGACTTTAATTTTGTTTCAGATGCAATTTCTTTAAATGAATCGGTTTACTCAATTAAATTTAATATTTTAGATTATCTACAGTACCGCCATTAATCTGGATCATGCTTTCCAAGGATACTGAATATTTCCTGTGATGTTGTGCACAACTTATACAATCTAGCTGTGTAGTTAAATATGATTACCAGAGCGAGATCACGTCCATCTCGCCTGGCATATGCCGGTTTGACGTCGTACGACTAGCTTTGCATGTGTGAGCTGTGCTCTAATCCATATTTATATAGATATACACGCTATAGATATATTTTGATTATCCAGAGCAAGACCTCTTATGTCTTGCCTAGCACATGTATGAGCTCGACCTCGTCCGTCTAGCCTGGCATATGGGAGCACCGCTCTAATCAATTCTTCTATTTACTACTAAGAAGCTAACCGGATTGCATCTGTATATACCTGAAATCCTGACAACTTTACATTTTTATAAAATTAAATTGTACATAAATTAATTGTATCATATTTATTTTGTCGAATATTAATTGCTATAAAGCCATATGTGCTTAGCATTAAATAAATAATAATAATAATAATAAAACCGTTAAAATTGATATAAGTAACAACATCTCTCGGTATTAAACAAGTGTGAAATGTGACTCCATTACATAGGAAGCCGAAAAAACGAGTGGCGTCGCTTTGAGCGTTCGTTTTCTCGGCGTGGGGTTTATAGCTACCCCAGTGTGGCAGCAACCGTTGCTCGGCACAGATTTATTTTTTTTTAAATCGGCTAGTTTTTAAATCGACGAAATAAAGGTAAGTTCTTGATATTCTAGTAAAAAGATATTTTTTCCAATCCTAGTCGATATGGAACCTTGTATGTTCATGTGAAATAATTCAGATTCAGTTTTATGATATTGTTTATGGAACAAATCTACTGTACGTTCATTTTAGAATCACACGTGGGTTGAAGGTTATGAAAATACGATGTAACATATAATTTCAGTTTAATATGGGCAACTCCCAAAATCTTTTAACATTTGGGTGTAGAGAAAAATGGAAAAAATGGAAAAAAAACAGTCCATCAAAGTAATAAATCTGAAAGCGAACACAACATTTAGCGAGACACGCAGTAAAGGGGATGCGGTTTAGTTGTTTTTTGTAGGTTTTACCCTATAGCATGAGTACTAATGAACCGATTTTGATGTAATGAGTATCAAATTATTTGTATGTGTTCAAGGGAATAGAATTTCATTATATTTCTGAAATGTTTTTCACTGAAATGTCAAAATTTTAACAATTTTTACGATGAACTCAATGAGACAATACCAGATTAATTATGTAACAAATAAACAAATTTTATCCAAACAATATAACAATAATTGTCGAAAACCAATTGGGAAACCATTTCAATCGCTTCCTCAGGACTAAAATCAATGGACTTGTAGTTTGTCATGTTACAACTAGGAGATTTGGGGCAACACACACTTTTAAGTTAAATTTATCGGCTTTTGAGTTTAATTACTCGAAGACCGTTCATTCAAGAGAAAAGTATTATACGTATATGTAGTATTGTCAGATGTCCGTATTTAACGGGACGTCCCGTATTTTGTATTAAATTTAAAATGTTTCGCCGTGACAAGACTTTTCCTGTATTTTCCAAAACTTTATTTGTGTATGATTTTTGAAAAAGTATCCACATATATGTAAGTTAACACGACCCCTTTCCCAGCAATGCCTTAGTTTCCAGCCGCTAGCTGTATTTTTTGCTTACGCGGCACACGCACCACACTCAGACGTCCGGTGCAGCGATTCATGGCCAAGTGTATCGGATATCACCATGAGAACGCTGCATGCAGGCGAGTGCATGCAGACGAGTTCCCGCAAACGAGTGACGTGGCTTTAAAGGAGATGGCTGATCTGGTGTTTAGTTTTAAGTTAAACTTAATTGAGGGCTTGTTAAGTTTAGAGCTAAGTTTAAGACTAAGAATAGTTGTCAAATTAATAAATCTTAATAATATTAAATCGGAATTGTGAGTTTTTATTGATGGCCCGCGGGGAATTGGCTAGCTTAGGCTTAGCCTTTCATTTTACGCGTGTGATATGACACCGCGTTAACTTGTATATGGTATATCTTTATAAGATGCTTTTAGAAAAATAAAAACATTTATACAATTTAAAGTTGCCAGAAGAAATAAGTGATTTAAAATATTTTGCTCCTTCCCACACACATATTTTTTTTTGACTAAAATGGCAGTTTGGGGGAAAACATGATTTGTTTTAATAATTTTTATCAGATTTATAAGATACAATTCAAATTAAAAGTATTGTAATTCTTGGGTTTTTTTTTTTAATTAGTTACCAAATTCAACAAGTCAGAAAGTAAATTTTAGTATTAAGGTTAGATAATTCTTTTTAAAAGAGCTGTCGCTAGGTATACGGCTTAACTCTTCGAATACTACTTCTGATGGCAATTTGTCTTCATGCAATTTGAAATCTTCGGTTTAAAAATGTGATAAGATAACCTTTTTCTTTGAATTCACCAGATTCTTTGAATTACGTTTTAAAATACTACAAAAATTTTTAATTTAACATTTAACTGATCTTCAAAAATAAAATACATTTAAATTTAAAAGAAAATTTTTAAAACTTTCTCAATTTTTTTATAATTCAGTATTTCCACTAAATTACCCAAATAAATCGCAAAACAAAATTTAATTTGTACTCTACAAAAAGTATTAGGCTCACAGCTATTAGAATACGTTATCAATACAAATCAAAGAATAATCTTCCAACATGAGCCAAGATTTCGAAGACACATCTAATTTTGCAGTGATTGAATTAAATCGTTTACCTAAAACTTAAATTTGTAAATTTTTTTATTCAAAATAGCAAAAATTGCATATATGGGTTATTTCATAAATTTTAACGTTCTTAATATATGTCAAAAATAAATAACATACAATTTTACGTCAGATAAGAACTTAAAAACTGCTTCAATAACAACCGAGTTACTTTAGGAAACATTTCGTTAAAGCTTCAAAATTTTCTGCCTTGTTTTTATTTTTTAACAAATTGAAATTGTTTTTGAGCGTTTATTTTACAGAGAAAATATTTACATAAAAAAATAAAGAGCATCAAATTTTGCATCGATTATGAAAAAATAAAAGAAGTTTTAAAATTTTTATGAAGGTTTTTATGGATATATCTTCTCATAACTCGGTTATTATTGAAGCACTTCAACAAAAAATAGGATGCACGGTCTCAGAGTTATTTAATTAAGGCAGTCTTCTAGTCTAGAGTGAAAAATGAAGGACTTTTTTTAAAATTCAATAAAAAAAGCTTAAAATATTTTTAGCATCCATATTTTTCACTATATTTATTTATATTTCAATAATATACAAAAAAGTTAAAAATAAAAAAAACAATTGAGCTGGTAGAGTGGGGGTTCCTCCATCTTGATACCATTTCAACCCTCCTTCTAAAAACTCTGATGAAAAATTCTTAATAAGAAAGAATGTAAGAATATCCCGGACTAGGGACAGAAAAATTAATTTATTTTTTCGCGAAATTGCGATTGTTTGAAAAAGAGTAGTAATTTTTTGGCCTTTTTTTTAAGTTTTGAATTTTTTAAAAATATTAAAAACCACAATTTTTGCATACATAATTCTAGTCCAACTCATAGGTGGATATATAAATAAGGCCCTCACCAAATTTTTAGCCAATCCGTCCATTAGAACTTGAGATATTATGTCAAACGTGTTGGAAAAAGTAGTTTCAAGTAAAACGCGTTTAAGAATTTGAGTTCTGGTTGTACAAGATAAGATGGCGCACCGCTAAATTGGCTAAGACTCGTTGAATAATCGGATTTATCAAAAATCCTTTCAAGGGCATATTCTTGAATGTCTGTCGTATAAAAACCCGTCCTGCGACAGTGCTCCGTTCCTTTGACAAAAATCAAAAAGTTCATGGAAAAGAAACCCATCATGTTTCATATCATTTTTAATAATTAAACCATTTTTGTAGGTGCTGCAACACTTTAAACTCGAAAAATGTTCTTGCTTAAATGATCATATGCACAGTTTGCGTTCGTAAGTAGCTACTAAAAAAATTCCCAAAAGCACATTATTAAAAAATAACAATTTTTTAAAAGCTAAAAGACAGAAAAAAATGTGTTTTTCATTTAACTGGAAAATAATAAAAAACAAAAATGTTATACATCGATAAACACAGAAGTTTTTTCTGCAAAATATACAAAATTTGGCCATTTTTAATGGTAAAAAAAAAAAATTGCCCAAAATCGCCAAAAAAGTAAATATAGGGCCATTAAATATATACTTTTCTTCGAAACATGTTAAATATTCTCCGCTTTCTTCCGCTTTTTTAAAATATTGACTTTTTAAAAATGCTCTATCAGGCCATTTTTTCTCCGCATCAGAATTAAATTAGGCCAAAAATTAAGCAAAAAGTCAGTAAATAAGTATGCATAGACAAATACAAGACACATAGTTTAAAAATATTTTGTCTGAAGATTTTTTTTTTTTTTTTGTCTAAATAAGTTGGTGAATTTTTGAAGAACTTGGTGCTGGTTTCAAATCTTTTTTAATAACCTTATCCATTTCAAAAAATGTCTTCTTGTGTAACTAAAAACATTTTCACATTTTATTAATTTTTCACGATAACATCAATCATATCCTTAGTTGAAGTCACATCTTTGCCAAAAGATACAGCACGGTTACAAAGCCCTTTAATGGTTCCACCTGTTCCATCAGTACAGCCTTTACCATGGCCTGCAGTTGTGAAATTCCATGTCGCGTTGCTTAGTTTTATTAATTGAGAGTGGTATGCAAATAAAAATAAAGAAGTTTTATTTTTATATTGCGTTGAAGGTCCATCGCTTTGAACATTTATTGATTTAATGGATCGTAATCATTGATAACTTTCAATATTGATTGTAAGTGAGCTCATATAGCTGAACCATCGTGACGATGACATTCAGAAACCGTACAAAAGGATAAACTACGTGATACAAAACGTGTCTTTTCGCATTTTTTATTTTATTCAAAAACTTCGCACAAGCTGGGGCTCGAAGCTTGGCATGGAACATTGCAGTAATACGATTTCCCTCTGAGCTATTGATCGCGTAAAGAATTAGGAATCAAAACGCCTTTTTGAATTGCGCATGGTTTTGTTGTTGTTTAAAAGCGTTGATGAAAGCATTTTTCCGTGAAAAATAAAAAAAGCATTTTTGAAAGAAATCTCTTGAACAATTCTTGTTTGTTTTTCGCATTGTCTTACGAAATTTTTTTATAGTTTCAGTTTTTCCTGGAGCGGGAGCAGAATTTTCATCTCTTTCTTAAGATGTTTGTAGAACTCATTTTGTTCAACGATTTTCTTTATTTTGTTTCTATTTCATTGTAAGCTTGTGGAAGCAAGGTGTTTTCTTTGAAGGTATGAACTAACCAAACCACCTGTTACCCCTAAAAACACTTGTACTTTTTTATAATATTTCCCGCAATGCATTTTGCAGAAATAGATTTTTCTTTAACTGGCTTTACCTTTTTCTTGTTTTCATTTATCTGCTTTTCAAAAATTTCGCTATATAGAAGTCTATTCCTTATTGGGGTCGACTCTTTATATTGAATCGACCTATCTATATTATTATTGCGCAAGCGCGTAGTTTTTGTGATGACTATCAAATCTATACTATAGACGCGATATTCATAAATAGGATAGCAATTGAAAGGTCTTGCTTTGTAGATGTGCAATAAGGTCTAACTTTTTCTTAAATATTGTGTATTTCTTTTAAAAAGCCGAAACAATTTTCTATGAAAAACAACCACATATCTTTGTGATGCCTAAAAGTATGTGATATATTATTTTTATAATGCTATGATAAGTAACAACTGGGTTACTTAAAAATTCAACAGAATATAGAAAGTTTCTATGTAATCCTTGGATCAAAGGTAAATATAGTCCTTAATATGGAAACAAAATTATCTTTCACTAGAAATTCTTTTATTTTGGCGTTTTGGCGCCACATGGGATACTAGTAAAAATTAAATATCCGAAACTGTATAGTCTTATGCTATTCGCTTATGATGTTTTGCAGTCGTACAACTTCACGACAGAGTTGTACGTCTTACGACGCAGCAACGGTTTTTTTTTTTTGTTATTCTTATTGACTTTTTTAATTTACGAGTTATTGGCGAAGTCGTTAGTGCTGGCGAAAAAAAAATCTTTAGTTTGCAAAACTTCCTGCATGGATTTTTTTATTACCTTTTGTTCCTGAGTAGGTGCGAGCCTTTATGTACGTTATAGTTTTCGTTAAACTTGAAAATGACAACTTCTTCAAATTGTATATTACTGAGCTTATCGCGTTATCAAAATAACGGATTTTGATCATCTTGGCACATCGAAAATATGCACAATTTTTAGGCGCGCCTTTTGGCAAACTTTCAAAAATATCGAAAGCATGCATGTGCAAGGAGGAGCGTTCTCATCCTTTCAGTATCTTCAATGTGCCAGCGAAAAAAGTTATATTTTTTGATGGTGTTTTTTTTAAATTACTATTTTGAGGAGTTGCTGTGTGGGTTACCAGCACCTTAAAATTTTTTAAACCTCATAGAATTTATTGAAATGAGTTAAAAATTATCATTCTTATGGCGCATGTTTTTTATTATCTCAAAAACTACGAAAAGTTAACAAATGCTACAAAAGTGGTAGCTTCATGGCACATCAATAATAAAAATGTATTTTTCATCATTTAATGACCCCAAGAGGAACTGGTCCTCTTATGTTTTACCATTCAGCATTTCATGTGAACACATCTAACTTAAACCCAGAACTTACCCCCGATGAAATTACGCCCGAAGAAAAATGACAAAAAAAGTCTCGAAATTTCCGTCCTTGGAAAAAATGCACGAAATTTCTGGTGATATGTCATTTTTTGGGATGTTTGTGCCAATAAATGTCCGGTATTTTTTTCAAATATTTGAAAAGGAAAAAAGTACCGAAAAACAAGCTTGGAATTTTGGCCCGAAAAAGTAATTGGGCAAATTGAAATATGGAAAAACACCGGAATTTTTGTTTACCAAAAAGTTAAGAAATCTCAAATTCGTTATGATTAAATGGTTTGCTTTTATACGGACGGTAAATAATCACTTTCAGTAATATGGCAAATCGTTTTATCATAAAAAAAACACCATTTGAACTTTATCCGGACCCGGACTAATGTCCATGGGCGCCTTTTTCATGGAGTAACATCAAAAACAAATAGAATTAAGGAAATTCTTGCAGATATTTTCACAGAAAAACATTAATTTACTACTCAAATATGTCTTACATTGAATCTAGATCACGGAAATTGTGCCCAAAAAAATTTGAATACAAAGCCTGAACAACAGCTGAAAATTTCGGGCATTATTCCCTTTTTTTGGGCTCAATTGCCATTTCGAATTTCAGCGTTTTTTCTAAAATTTAATGCTTTTTTGCCATTTTTTATATACATAGTACGTGTTTATATAGAATGTTTACAAGAAACGTTTCACTTTTTTGTAACATGCTTATAAACATGTATAGGAGTTTTTTTTTAAAATGTTACCCTCAATAAAAAGTGTCACATAGCCACCTAAAAAGTTTCACTTCAAAAATGTTGACAACGACATAGCGTAGTGACGAATATGCTGTGACTTAAAAGTCATTACAATCCTTCGTGGGCAAGCCGGATACATAAAATATTTGTTTCTTATATGCGATTGAGTCTTAAGGTATAAAGGCGACCAATATTTAAACCACACTTGGAAAAGCAGAGATTGCAGCAAACACGTATATGCCAACGTCGTTCATGAACCTTTCGTGTCACAATATAAAGTGATATTGCCACCACTTCATACTAAGCTTGGCATTATGAAAAGTTTCCTAAAAATCGTAGCTAAAATGGAAGAGGTTTATGCGTTTTCAACTCAAATTCTATTTCAATTAATTAGGAATAAATAAAAAGAAGGTATGATTTAATAATACGTTTCCTATTACAACGGCTCCCTCTTTAATTTCCTGATTGACCATCAGGGCATCTTTTTCGTGTTGCACTGTGTTATTTTCAAATGCCCAGTAGAGAAATGTAAAAACTAAAAACTATTTATAAAAACATAAAAGCAGGCCTCAACTCGCTGTCAATACAAATAAAAATCACTCATACGCCCCAAATACCTGAGAATATTCGATGTAGTTTATCGTTTATCAAGTAAAAAAAAAGACTGATTTCTTATAATGAATGAAAACAAAAACAGCTACAATCTCAATAAATGCCATAATTTGCACTCCAATAAGTGGAAAATTTCCAGAAATTATTCAAAGCAGTTAAACGCTGTTGCTGTTGCTGTTGCCGTTGCTATTGACAGCCGATTCATTCCACATGATGAACACAGCCAAACCGATATTGACGTTTTTGCCCTGCTGCTGTTGTAGCTAAAACTATGCTCAAAACTTATTAAGTGTAAATAATGAAATGGCACACTTTCATTGGGGTGGAAATAAAAAGACATATGAGAATCTTTATTAAACACTAAACAGAATACCTAAATATTCCATAAATATTTGACGGAAAATTTTTCAATACCCTGCATGATTTTCAGTTTTATTCAAACTTAGCTAAGATAAAACAAAGTCACTGCCTGGTGTTATAATATTCAAAAAAAAAAAACAGGCCATGACAAGAATTTAAACTACTAAAAGCTGCCATAATATTCAATTGAAATTTTTTTTATTTTACAATTTTTTTTTTTTTTCTTAAGCTGGCAGCACTATAAATGCTAACTGTGTAGCACAGCATCCATTAAAATGAATCGAAGATGCATGTTCGTGACCAACCGATGCCACTTCCGGCATGACCTGCCAGTATAATGACCCAGGCACGAATTATTTTCATTTGTATAAAAAACACGCAGAACGCAAATTTACAATTCTTATACTAAAGAAAAAAAAAAGTACAAAAGAACCTCACAATAGCAAATGTGGGCATTAAAGGGGACCAATTGAAGTTCAAGTCATAGAAATACCACCGGAAGCAAGGAAACAACAAACAAGGGCGAAGGCTGTGAAGTAACGACATTTGAGAAATAAGTTATTGTAATCAACTTTACAATACTGCGTAAAGTTATTGTTGTTGCTCTTACTTTCTTTTTATTATTTGTATATATGTTTTTTATTTTTTTTTTTTATTTTTCTTACTTGCGACTTTCTTTTGTAATAAAATTTTATTTTATTATAATGAAAATTGTATTCGTGTATATTTTCTGGCCAGCTGAGTTTCTGCAAAAAGTTGAAATGAAGTCAATTGTTGTCAATCCTCTTTTATTTCATTAACACCATTTTGTTAGCATTTTTTTTTTTTATTTTCTTTACTATTCTATTCAGCATGTAAATTTATTCAAATCTCTAAAGTTGAAGACTGACTTCATAAAGAAATTAACTAGGCCAACTGTTGGGAATAATCAGCAACTGACCGATATGGTAATGAAAATACTAAGTCGATGAATTTAACTTAAGCTTTTAAATAAGATTATGTTAACTCAATAGAATTTAATTGGGCTTAAATAATATAAAAGGAGCAATCGGTTGTTTGCCAACACTTTTGCATCTTAATTTAATCAATACAAAATTCTATGAGTAGAAAAATTTTACTAAATAAAATAATTTTAATTTAATTCGAAATATGCCGTTGTTGAGTTTGTTTAAATACTTAATCTCTTTAAACTTTGAGTAAAATTTAAATTTGCTTCATCAGGGCATCAATTGATGTTGACTTTACGTAAATTAGTTGCGATTTCTTTTTGTTATATTTCGCTACTAGGAATCAAGTACCTATAACTTGGGTGAGATCCACACAGAAACGATAAGAGACAATTGCTCAGTCGTTTGCTTACCAAAACACTTTCTACTGCAGAAGGACCTTTAAAACGTTAGATGCAGAAAGTCCTTTAAAATAACGTATTTCTCTAAGTTAATTTTATCGGAATAACCATGAGAATATTCAATAAATATAACGTAGAAAATCAACGGTACAAAATTTGGTCTCGATAGAACCATCATATTGTGCAACTCATACACGTTATTGCTTCTGATAGTATTGCCAGAATGGCAGTTTTACCTGCAAATGCCCGATTTTTTAACTCTGCGCAGTTTGACAGTTTTTCTAAAGAAAAATGCAATTTTTCCATTATTTATGCAGTTTTTCAGGGTTGTACCCATGACAGTTTTGGCAGTTTTTCATGAAAATATAAAATTTGATGTTATTTTCATAAATTAGCTTTGCAATTGAACATGAACAACCTTCTTTTCCAATTTGCTCCAATATGATGGCGCTGAAGCTTTTCCGTTTTTAAAAAACTTGGTTTCAGAGTAACTGATAATTCCTGCTGCCATAGCAAATGTCCAAAGAATATTTGTTTAAATCAATATTGACAAAACAAATATAAGAAATTAACTAGAAATTTCCTGTGGAATACTTAGGACAAAATATTATTTAAAAAAAAACAATTGTGATTGTTCTAGCTTTGACGTATCAAGAGCTATGATACAAAAATTTAAGAGTCATATTATAACTAATGCAAATAATAATAAATGTAAAAAACATACATTAAAATTACCTGTATTAGTTACCTTAAAACTATCTCAAATGTAAATAATAAAACAGTCAGTTCAATCAACTTCAAGCTTGTACTGCTTATTGTGTGTGTGTCTGACGTCTTGATTTTGTAACAATGACTTATATAGTTCGAAGTAATTTTTTCGAGAAAGTATGATATAAAAGGCGCTTCAATTTCATTGAATAACATGACAAAAAAAGGTCTAAGGAAAAAAGTATAAATTTTTTAATTTAGAGACTTTCACAACGCCCCCGTTTTCTATTTTTTTTTTTTTTTTTTTTGTTTCTTTATCTTTCTGTCTAGCGAATAAGCTAGCCCTATAGCACTAGTGAAGTGGCTAGGGAATGGTAATGTAAGAGGTAGCAATTGACTCCTGCCTATGACACACAGAGTAGCGATGTGGCCAAAAATAGCTCAGGGAAAGAAGTCCTAAATTTGGAAACAAAAGTATGCAAATTTATAGTAAAAAGCCATAATTATATGAATCCAATAGGATTTTTCGATATCTTTCTATTTGTGGAAGTTATGCTTTTTAAATGCTGCCTTAAAAATTCATTTTCAGAAATTTCAGCTTTTACAGTTTAGTACTGAATAGTTTCTAATATCGTTGCAACTTTAGTACAATTTATACGAAAAACTTCAAAAGAGATATTTTTCTTAAGTTGTTGTGAAAAAAAGAAGAGATAAAGAAAGTAATAAAAAAAAATTTGTATGCAAGAATAAAAATTCAAGAAATCCGATAAAATCAATAGTTATACTAATAAAAATATACTATTAAAAAAAAACACCGCAACCAGCCAAAAAGCTTTAGAGTAATATAATAACAAGCTTAACAACATAAGCCTTTAACTTGAAAAAATCTTGAGAAACTATTGAAAAATACTATCTCTGCAATTGTAGAAAAATCGAAATGGAACCATTATGATAATATTACTCATGCAGGATTTTTATAAGCTTTTTCGTGCAATTGTAGAATAAGCTTAAGAAAATAATAGGGGTATTCACGATGTGTTGTATTTGCCCTTGTATTGTGTATTTTTGATAAATTTGGTATTTGTAGTAAATTTTTTAAATTTACAAAACAAAATACACAGTGTTCAAAATACAACCCTGTCGCAAAAATACAACGACGAAACCCTATTGTATTCTTTGTAAATTGCGTTGTGTATATGATCAGCTGATCGCAAAAGCATTTCAACTCAACATCGGGGACGCTACCGGCTGCGAAATGAATTTATTTAAAAAATTTAATATTATTATTGTTTCGTTAAAATTTTTTCATTATTTTGTAGGCATTTCAATTCATATTTCCAAACAAAAGTATATACACAAATGGGCTGATTTAAAAAATACAAGACTTTATTGAAGGTTCGCTCACAATAAGGTGTAAATATTGTAAATTTTGTAAAAATTTCTCACAAATACATCACATCGTGAATACCCCTAATATTATTATTATTATGTGTAGGAAAGCTTGCTTTCCTCAATAGTTCTATAAGCTTTTTCTTGCAATTGTAGAATAAGCTTAAAAAATAATATAAATAGCTTAATAATAATTACTCAGTTTAACCGCGTTGGCGGTGCCGCACTCACGTTTTTAATATTGAAATTTGCACGCATTCAAATGAGAGGAGCCATATGACGCATTTGTCTCGCCGCAACTCGGCTAAGCCCAAGGCTGGGGCGAGTGCGTAACCGCCATCGCTGTGAATTTTATTTGACAGAAAAAACATGATTTCAGTTTCTATTTCCTTAAAAATATATATTTTACTTCTTAGTAATATTACATATTTTATTGTTATACATAAGTGTTTATTAAGCATTCTTTAGATTCAGTTATCTATACCAAACGTTTCTCAAATACAATTGAGATTTTATTGGGATCTCACTTGTTAGCAAGCTTGTTAAAAGTGATATTAAGAAAAGCTTGCAACCTTTATTTGAGCTTGTTCTCAAGTACAAATGCGATTCGCTTTCTAGATGGCCGGCTGGAATGTATTATAACAACTCTTTCTGAATACATTTCTAAAGATTTTTGCTGGGAAAAGTGAAAATTAATGATTTTATAAAATTTTTCCTAGAGCATATTTTTTGGCGAAAATGAGCATATTTATATGGAAAAATTCCACATTATTTATAAAGTTTCAAAAGCAATAAAAACAAATCCGCATTTTTTTTTTTTTTTTTTTTTTAGGTATGTATTGTAACAACTCTTTCTGAACACATTTCTACAGATTTTTGCTAGGAAAAGTGAAATTAATAGTTTTATGGCATGTTTTGACAAAAATGTGCATATTTATATGGAAAAATAACACATTTTTTACAAAGTTTCAGAAGCAATAAGAAAAACCCGCATATTGTTTTCTTTTTATTTTTAAGTATGTATAATAACATCTCTTTTTTAACACAATATTTATAACAGCTTTAGTTCCTGTAAAAATGTACACTAAAAATAATTAGAAAGAGATTTGGAGTAATAAGACGCCCTCGTCAACACTCTACTGCCGGCCTATGAAATGTATTTTTATAAAAGAGAGTCGATCGTTAATTCAGAAAATTGAGAAAGATTTTGCATGTCAGATTGAAAAGTTATCCGTTGTTAGTATTGAGATAAATAATTTTAAAATAAGTGTTTCTTTCATTCAGTGCGGTTGTTAACGTTTGCTAGCCGAACACAACTCTTGCAGTAGCTGCAATCTTTGTAGTGCTAGTACAAAGTTTATGAACTCGTTTCATGCAATAGAATGACATGTAAGCGATAAGTTCTCAAAATACGGTTTGTCAGTTTTACATGCACAAATAAAATTTTTTTAGTGTTTAATACATATATCGCATAGATTACCAATAAAATGTTGGCAAGTGATGGGTGAGGAAAATAAAACTAAATTTCAAGAAAATAAACAAAGAAATCCAAATAACTTTCGGCGAAGAATCGTTTTCTTAGTAGACATGGTCAAAACGAGGTAGGGAATTTCCAATGACGGCAATACAGCTCGTCGTTTTTTTAAAAATATTAAATTGTCTGCAAGTATAACTGGTATAGAAATTAAATTGATAAAAAAGTTTAGTTTTATTTTATGGGGGAAAAATAAATAAACTTTTAGTATACTTCTTCAATTTACATTGTGCATTACTCATGGCATTATATGCCAATGACTGTTCATAAAATACTGGTTCATGGGTGTGATGTTATAAATCATTTCAATATTCCTATTGGATTTCTGACTGAAGACGCACTCAAGGAAATATATAAAGAATTCCAAAGGTTTCGATTAGAAGTCACCAGGAAAAACTCAAGAGATTCGAGTAATAGTGACCTTGTGTCCTATTTATTACTATCGTCTGAGCCGCTTATATTAACTGAGCGCTAAACATGCAGTAGAAAGCAACAAAATTATAAAGACATACAAGGTGTGCCTTATATATATAACGACACTTCGAAATTTGAAATATTTTTGTAACGGCCAGTTTAAACAAAAGAGAATGTTTTGCGAATTTGGTCGTCTATGCACAACAACAATAGTAAGCAAGAGCGTAGTCTATTCTAATAACGGTACATTGCTTATTTCTAAATATTACTTTTAATGCTGTTTAATATTTATAACGCCACTTGCAATTAATCCTTCTGCTGCGTTTAAAGTATAGAGATTAATAAAATTGTGTATTCAGTTTTCAAGACCTTAACAATAAAAAAAATTTAGACCAGAATGCCTCGCGCAACCCAACTTACTTGCGAAAAAATGGGAAAAATAAAAATTCTTAAAGAAGAAGACTATGGATTTCGGGTAATCGGGCGTAGAATTAATCGCAGCCACAGAGTGATTCAAAACTTTTTTAACAATCCTCAAAATTACGGCAAAACAAAATATTCAGGCCAAAAAAAAATTCTCTGTAACCACGATCAGCGGAAAATTATTCGAGCTGCAAGCAACACTACACACAGTTTAAAAGAGTTACGGAGTTTTGTTGCTGAAAAAGTTTTCCGAACACCGATATGGAGAGTGCTACATCAGTGTAAACATATCCGTAGGGAACTTATGAAGTGTGTTTCTGCTCTTGATAGCACCCATACGAGAACGAGCTTGGAATTTGCAAGAAGGAACATAGGATCAAATTGACTACCAGTCAGCTTTTCAATAATGTTTTTAAAAGGGTCCCACGTTGAGTTTAATTTTGACATGTCATTTTTTCCGATGAGAAAACATAGAATCTGGATGGCCAGGATGGATTTTGACATTATTAATACGACATACGCCGCGAACCACTTCCGTTTTCAAAAACTAGTTTTGGTGGAGAGAAAGTGATGGTGTGGGGTGGTTTTTCTGAAATTGAAAGTTCAAGCATGAATAGCGCTGACTACACTCTTGTGCTGGAGAGTAGTTTGACTCCACTTTTGGAAAAAAAAGGACAGACACAACTAGTTTTGCAAAAAGATAATGCGGCAATCTACGTAAATCGAGATAGTTTCAGGCCAATAACATTGACTTATTGGAGTAGCTGGCGTACTCTTCAGACTGTAATCCCATCGAGAATTTATGGGGAGTACTTGTACGCCAGGTGTATAAAAATAGTAGACAATTTGTCAACGTGAAAGAATGGAAATCAGTAATATTCGAAGAATGGAGTAAAATTGATTCAAGCACATTAAAAAAATTAATTACAAGTATGCCAAATCGCATTAACAATATTATTGGAGCCAATGAAACAGTAATTTAATATATTTTTTTTTTTATAAATTCAATAAAAATCGTTTTTATTAAAAATTTTGAAATGGCGTTATAAATATGAGACAGCATCAAAAGTGATATTAAGCATATTAAGTAAGTGGCTCGAAGTGGCGTTATATATATGAAACATACCTTATACTTTTCTTTAAATAGAAACAGAAGACAGAACTTGAAGATGAAAATATGAAATATATCATACCACTAATTGATTTCACTGAATTCGTTTCATCTGATCCATAATCAAATTAACTGTATAAATAAAAATTTAAGTAAATGAAGTAATTTTTTATATTTCAATATAGATTAAATATGTTCTCAAAATGTTATGAATTGCATTTGATAAATAAAGTTAATTCTTGATTTTTTCCTGTTTATTTTTTATTAATTAATGGCAAAAGTTTTTAAAAGGCTGCAAAGCATGAACTTATTTTCATGTCAAATGTACGATTTCTTAATTTGGGTTAATAGGCGTGACTGGTGGCTCCTATTTCGCCGAATTAAACCCTTACTTTTTGTATTATATACCTACCATACACAAATATATATATAGGAATTGCTTAAGATAAGGGACGATAATAAATTCCAATTTTTTATTAGTGCGGTGTCCTTTGACCGATTTCAAAAAATTATTTACAAAGTAATTTTTGCTGCTAACACAAACATCTGTACCAAATTGTATTGTTATTAATTACTTTTTACGGATTCTACGGGAAATTTTCTTTTCAGGATATATGATCGGTGGGCGTATTCTTTGCACGATTTTAATATAATCTCACACCAGGCCCGTAGCTAAGGGGGGAATTTTAGGTGGTTAAGCCCCCTCCCCCTTAGGGTCCAAAAGGTATGAACAAATAACACAAATGAAACTACTAAATTCAAAATGTAATTTTTTTTTTAAGATAAACTGAGATAATTATGATAATTTACTTGAAGATGCAAAAGTGTAAACAAAAGTTTCAAAACCACTTTATAAAACTTCGCTTAATTAATGAAAAATGTGTGTGGCCAAATGAAAGATTAACTTTGCTTATAAAGGTCATAATCATTATATTGGAGTTTAGCTGCAAGGAGTTTGTATATTAAAGAACATTTTTCAATTGTGGAATTTGATGCTCAAAAAAAACCCTGATATCCGGAAAAATTTATATTTGGAATTCTACCTAAAACGAATATAATTTCATAAATTATAGAAAATTAGGTTAACTTTTTTATGCAATATACCTTATTGGACCAAAAACCTTTGAGAAAGCATTTGTTTGAATTGTTTTTTTTTTTAATTTTTAAAAGCTATAAAGTATAATGCCAAAAAATTTAACCACGAAATTTAACACATTATAGGGTATTCCACGTAAAGCGGATGACTTAAAAGTTTGCCCATTCTATTTTGTTGTTTTCTTTGTAAATAAGAAATGTAAAATCTCAACCTTGGCACAAAAATTCTATTCCAAATTACAGGTTTAGAAAATCACCTAAAATCTAAATATCCTTCTTTTTCGAAAAAGGTGGATTAAAAAATTTTAAACCGTCCAATTGTGTGGGGATTTGAGTATTTTTTTAATCATATTACCAATTTCTCATATGACAAATTAACAATTACAGTTTTTCAAACTTCGGAATTTTGAAAATTATTTTTTATTGTGTTAAAATACTAAAAAACAAATTAGAAGTTCAAATTTATTTTTAATTTTTTAATTTGCAAATAGTTTACCTTTAAATCCACGACTGATTAAATTCTTAAATATCCAAGAAAAAGTTACGGTATAAAAAAAATGTATCCAGCTGAGGAGTACGTTTTTCAGAGAAAGACTTATTTTGATGCGATAACTTAAATAATATAATGGGTATAATATATTGGTGCAATGCAAAAATCAGTTTTCGAATTAAAAAAATTCTAATGGTCATTTTTAATCGGGCATATTCACGAGTAGTCTTAAGAGAAAACGGATTTGTTAAGAAAAATTTCCATATCCTTGCGTTTAGTTTTTTACTGGTATCTACTTATATATTTTTTTATCAAAACCCCCCCTAAGGTAAATCCTGGCTACGGGCCTGTCTCACACATTGGTTTTTATTAATATTACATACATCATTGTAAAATTTTATTGTAATTAGTTTATTATTGCGAATTTAATACCAATTTTCGTTAAGGGACATTCGTTAAGGGACTGATAGCTCATTGCAAAGGCAATAAAATCACCTTTTCAACTGTATATCAACAAATAGCACCGACTTAACCGTTACCAAGCTGTGCCTGTTCAAAGATGAAATCAATCGGTTGAAACTACCAAATTTTATCTTTGAATACAAATTTCTCAGAATTTCGCGTAATAAATGAATTTTGTTTTTAGAATTAACTTTGTAATTTATTCAATTTTCTTTACAATGACACCAATAACATAAATGTATCTTAAGAAACAAAAAAGTTGGCTGTGTTAAAAAAAATATATTATTAGAAAACAACGATATTATCTCTACTGCATAAGTTATTGTAATGTCATTATTTACCATTATTTTCTGATAGGTATAATATTTTTAGTACAGCCAACTTTTCTATTTTTGAAGTTAAATTTATGTTTTTGGTGCCATTGAAAAGAGAATTAAATAAGTTACAAAATTGGTAATAAGAAACATTTCATTTATTACGAGAAATTCTGAGAAATTTGCACTCAAAGTTGAATTTTGGTAGTTTACACCGATTGATTTCATCTTTGAACGAGCACAGCTCGGTAACGGTTATGTCGGTACTGTTTGTTGATATACCGTTGAAAAGGGGATTTTATTGCCTTTGCAATGAGCTATAAAGATAAATAAGATAAAGTTTTCCGTAACTTAGTTTTTGTGCTAGAAACAATAACGTGAATCAAAGTCGTGAAATAATAATTAACCCTGTAGCTCCTAAGAATGTGAAAATATACCCTCCCCCCCCCCCCCCACTCCCATACGATTTTTTGCTCAGCTCGACATAACCTTTCATCTCCGTAAATAGTTGAATACAATTGGCAAGAGATATTTCTTTCGGCATTTAATTATGAACTAATATTAAGAGACTTTAATTCTGCGCATATTTAAAACTTATTTATGCTATTAGTAAATACTAAGACATATAATTCCACAGAAGATTTTTGAACTCTTAGCAACCATCACAATTGTGATATAAAACATGGCCTAAATATAATACATTTTTATTCTGAGAACACCAAAGTAATGGAAACTTGAACCTCAAAAAACAACAACTTTTAAGCTTGGCAACCGCAGCTGGGAATTAACAGCAGGCAATCTGCAAATTTGTCAAAACAGCAGAACAAAAAAAAACGAACGAAAATTTATGTCATCAATATACTGACCATCAAACGTGTTTGAATAAAAAAAAAATTAACTGAAATACAATAATGATTAAATCAAAAAACAACAAGCTTTATTGGCATTGTTTTGAAAATTAAAACAACAAAAATAAATGCTTTTGTTTCCAAACAGTTATTAAACATTCAATGGCTTAACTTATATATATGAGTCTAGATAGCAGATTTTTTTAATGGTCAACACTGGATGTCATTTTGAAAACTAAAGTCAATATTTGTACAAACAATACACAGAAGGAGAATGAACAGAATGAGTAGAAAAACAGGTATGCCTGTAAATTTAAAACCACAAATGTAAAAACACTCGAATGAAAAATAAATAAAAAAAAAAAAACAGAAAAATAAAATATATTAAAATAAGCTAAAGCAATCTAAGAAAATCGTCAGTAAATAACAAGTGGAACGTGAAACGCGCATTTTTGACTTTTCGCTGATTTATTCCACTACACAAGGTCACAAGGATACAAGAACTTCAAGCACTGCTTCTTTCATGTCAACGCCTGCTCAACTTGGTGAAATTTCAAAGTCAAACAACTCGCATAATAGAACAATTGATGGAAAATATTTAAGGATCTTTTGTTGACTTTTGGTTTTAGGGGTGGGCTTGGTAGGTGTGGATGGGTGTCTCTTGATGTTTGTTGTGTGATGTTGTCTCGTTCTTACACTTGACTTAAGTGCTTATAGTTTTTCGCCTTAATTTTCTTGTTTTTGAACACGTGCAAACTTTATTGCTTTTGTTTTTAAATGAATTTTTAAAACTGTAACAGGATATAATAACACAACAAAAACAACAACCACATAAATATCAACAAATATTCATCTTCTTTTCAACAAATCAAAGTTAGTTGGCAGCCCAGGCGTCAACATCACTGTCATCATCAAAAGCAACAAAAAAGACAACAACAACAACATCACTGAAACACACATCAATTTACAAGTTACTGCATTTCTTGCGTGTTGACTGGAATTCATCAGATTCTGTCGAGAGGCGTGGTTATTCTTGAGCAGTTTAAGGTCCTTAAATGTATGTAATTTATTTTTGTTATTTTTTTTTTCTTGCTGCGGTTTCTGTTTCGAGTCTTGAGGCTTTCTTCTTTATATGTCAGATTCTTGCTTTTATTTTTTCCTCAGATTTTTCTTTTCTTTATCTTATTTTGTGCTTAATGCTCATTTAAAGCAGCTGTCATGACTGCGGGGCTACATAGTGGTGTAGTTTTCTTGTCAGGACTTTTTTACAGTTAGCTGTCTTCTTTTATGTCTTTTGTTGTTGTGGTGCTTGTTATTTGTCTGTGTTGGTTTGTTCTTGTTGTTTGCTGTGTCGTTGTTGTACTCTGCAGAATTTTTCCCTTTTATTAATTTGATGAAAATTCGCGAAATGCGCTCGGTACTTACATGTTGAATTTTTTTGTATTTGTATTCAACTAACGTCGCACCATTTTTATTTAAGTTATAAAAGATTTTTCCGTTGTCTCTTTGGTTTTTCCTACTTTTATTTGTTTTTTTTTTCAAAAAATTTCAAATTCAAACGTTCTCTACTTAAAGGCAGTTGCTGAAAAACTTTTTATATAACTTAACATTTTTCTTATACATATAATATTTTAACATTAATTGCTCCATTGAGCTAAAGTAAATTGAGCTTTGAATATTATGAATGGAGTATTGAGTATTGTGGGAAAGGTCTTCAATTGTTTGTGTATTTAATATTTTTTTACAGAGCTGTAAAGGAGTGCATTCAGTATGATTTTATTTACGAAAAGGTGAATCTTAACATATAAAAGGCAAGCACAATGCTCCGTAGCTAATATCACTCAAAATGTAACAATTTTTTGCGATTATTACAGTTTCTTCCCAACTGTACTGTCCTGAAAATGTTCAGCCTAAAAGTAGACAAAGAAAACTCATTTGATACTTATCAGTGACATGCTTGCCTTTTATGTATGTTGGTATTGGTATTGTATTAGGTTGGTCCTCAGGCGCGCAACCAGAAATTTTTTTGGGGGGCCTTTAAAATAGTCGGACTTGCTTATAAAAAAACACGTTACTACAGCGGCTATTGTGCATTGGTTAGTGAGTCCGATTTTTGCACAAATAGTTCCTGGTATAAGCCTCAGCCAGGGCAAGCATCAGCTTACCATTCAACTTCTTTATCTCCAGTGGCGGACTGGCCATACTGGAGGATCTGGAGAATTCCAGAAGGGCCAGTGAAATTTTAGGCCGTATAGCACATAAGAAAACGATCCCTAACAGTTTTAATAAGCAAAATTTAGTCGTTGTTCCATATTTCCATTTATTACATATCTTTCAAATAGTTAATATTTTAAAGCACATTTATTAATGCCATATACATATAATATGAAAACAATTTTCCAAACAAACTTATAATATACTTTTATAAAAACTTAATTACATAGCATAGCATACATAGCTAGTATTCTTGATATTTGTTATGGAAGGGTTGACCCTATGGTCCGCTTAGATATAATATAATAATTTTTTTATAGAAATGTCTTCACAAAAAAAATTAAAGAAGGTTCCGAGAAATTACTGCTAAAAATACAACAAAAACGTTAAGAAATATCCAATAATCATCAAAAGAAGATGAAAGTGATAAAATTGATACTGTATTAATTTTATAATCCAAAGAAAAAATAGTAGAAGATATATGCACCAATCTGTAGAATAGCTGTAGAAGATATCAAAAACTTTTTGATATTTAAACTCTTCTGAAGCTTATTTATGTTTTTTAAGAGACACCAACATTGTTACTTCAATCAAATATCTGAAGTAATGTCTTTGGGGCAAGTAAATACAAATAGGCCTGATATATAATAATATGCAAAATATGGATTAGCTTCACAGAAAAGGAACAGGAGGCAGCTTATACGTTACAAGATGAGTTCATAGATCATGTATATTTTTAAGAATTGGTTCGTTTAATAAGTAAATATGATGTTTGTCTACAAGAATATTTTTAGAAGTCAATAGTCAAGTATGCTATTAACAAATTAAAAAGGAAGAGGATCCTTAATTTGTACATTTTTAAAGGCATGTTATTTATATTTTAATCCCATTTTTTTAATCGTTTTAGGCTGGTAAAATGCCGATTGTCATTTTTTTACTCCTGCATGATTTTTTTTTAGATATGCGAGCAATTTTTTATTTTGGAATTTTGACTAATATTGACAAAGGCTATCGAGCTGTCGTTTGATCAATTTGCGTTTTTATTTTAAAGGTATCTTCTTCAGAACATGATGCACCTTTATTTATGACTGGACAATTTATTTTTACTGAACTTTAAAAATATCTTAAAACATTGTCAAACGTTTTGAATATAAACGTAATGAAGAATAATGCCTTAAGGTGAGAGGGCTGGTCAAGTAATTATTTCCAGGTCAAATTTTAGGCCCAGTCCGTCACTGTTATTCTCAGGGTAGTAAATTGCAACTTTTAAGAGTAATATTTGCATATCAAAGTATGGTAATGTAAACAAACAAACAAAGAGTTCCATCACAATGATAACATACATAATAGTTGCATTCACATGGTACTGGAACAGTTTTAGTTCAACTTTATTTCAATTTGGCATCACTCGCTGTGAAGTGTCAAAATACGAGTGCGAGCAGAAAGACGAAAACTCGTCGAAGAGTACTTCAGATTTGCCAACTATGTTCGTTTTGAAAATAGAGCCAGGAAAAGAGCTGGTTCCAATTTTTGTATTTGCATTGTGAATAAAATAGAGTCACGCTCTAGACCAACGACCACGGAAATGCAGCTCAATTTTTATTTTGTTGGCTTTATGCTTAGATTATAATAAATAAATTCTATATATTGTGAAGTAGCAAATGGAATATGTGGCAATTGTATAATAAAGTATTAGTACTTTAACCACAGCTCTATCTAGGGAACTAAACGCCCTTTCACCCTAGTTGGTCATTCAATGGTTGGCGCCAATGCAGTGTTGTTTTCCACTTTTTTTAAATTAAATTTATGCACTTTTTTATTTATGCACTTTTTAATTACTTTTTATTATTTTTTATTCACTTTTAAATTAATTACTTGTATATTGTTAAAAGTTAACAAAAAACACATATATCTCAATCTTCGTTTAGCTAATGGGTTTTGCTTAAAATTAACCATCACCTGTTTTTAACAGATCTAGGGACATTTTAGGTGAGAGAGATACGCTACCAAATAGAATGAGAAAATACGCTACCACCTTGTTTCTCACACCATGCTCAAATTGAAGAATTGTCAATAATAATTTAAACACATATATTCTGACGAATGGCGGCCGTGGCGTAGTGGGTAGAGTGTATGACTCTTACGCCAGAGAACCCAGGTTCGAATCTTCCATCTGACACAGAAAATTTTTTCAATTGAACTAATTTTTCTGTTCGGCCGTCACATCTCTGCAGACAATGGCAAACCTCAGAGAGTAAATACTGCCATGAAAAGCTTCTTAAGAACATAAGCCGTTTGGAGTCGGCGTAAAACATGTAGGTCCAGTTCTCGTTCATATGTGTGCAAACATTTCACATCACACACAACAAAATTGGTCATAAGAAGCTCGGTTAAAGTCCTTTCAACTGCTGAGATGGCTTTATTTATTCTGATCGAATTAAACATGGATTGCTTAAAAGATTACGGTTCAACGACAATAGATTTGAAATTTATATTTTTGGTTTTCATTCTTTTGATAAAAACTTGTGATTACTTTTAGAGTGAGTCATTTTGATTGTGTCCCATTTTTCTTTTGCTACGATAATTTTGGGGGGTTTAAACCCCAAAATCCCCCTTTGGTTGCTTATTCCTAATGGTGATCCTTATTCCTAAGAAAATTAATTTTTTTCTCTTTATTTCACGGGACAATACATTATTTGAATATATACCATAAGAAACTAGAAAATATTTTTTTTTTAATTTTCAAATTATATTTAGGGGTCGCTACCAAGGCATATTGGTACAAATGGCAGGAAAAAGTGGCCAAAACTAGAAGACAACCTCGTATTTACATGAAAGGATTTAGATATGAGCAACAAAGAATTTGTCAACAGATACATACAAGCACGATAAAACACCCAAAAAAACTTATTCAAATAAGAGCCTGAATGCTGCGGCGCATGAATCCCATTCTTACTGAGTTGAAGTAGTTGGTTGCTGGGAAAAGAAATCTCTAAAGCATTCTACAAAATTTGTTCAGTTATATATTAGGTAGTTTTAAGATCTTTCTTATAAAAACGCAAGTTCTACAATAGACAATTCAGAAACTTACAACTTTACAAAAAGAGTGAAACTTATATTTTGGGAAAGATAATATTGTAAAAATTATTGAAATGAGTGAAGAAATAGGAGAGCAAGTACTATCAACTTCAAGAGGAACTTCAAGAACTGCAGAGGAAAGTTTCCAACCCATTCAAGGCAGCTTTTGCCTTTCCGCCTGATTATTGTGGTTTCATGTTGTGCACTCAGTCCGATATTCAACGCAGGATATTTTAAATGCAAAAAGAAGCATATGGTGAAAAACAAACTAGATCTCTCGACCATTCAGACCTACTGTGTTAATGTTAAACGCCTAATTAAAATCTTAAAAGGCAGAGTTAAACACAAATAACGGGAGAGTTACGAAAAGAAGTTTTCGGAAATCAGCTCAGGAGTGTGATCGTTATAATGTGTCTGATAAAGTCGCAGCAATTCTAGTAACGTCGACCTTTGATGATATTTGACTAACAGGCAAGGATTGACAAAAAGGCAAAAGTGGACAGTACTGATAACTTAAAGCTATGAAATAATATAGATGTTATGAATTTCCGAAGTAGCTAGAGTCAGCAAATCAGACGCGTTCTTCTGTTTTAACTCTTTTTATCAATTTAGGCGTTATTGAATGTATAAAATGCTAATAATGTTTACATGTAATATATTTGTAGCGCAATTACTATGGTAATTCAAATAATTTTGGAGTCAATCGGCAATTGACTCGGGTAATCGGTTGCTAATCGCTTCGGTAATTAGTAATCGGTTGGTTGTCGCTTCTCTAATCGATAGGTAATAGCTTTGGTAATCGATTCGGTAATTGATAATCGGTTGGAAATTACTTCGGTTATTGGTAATCGGTTGGTAATCACTCCAGTAATCGATTGGTAATCGCTTCGGTAATCGGTTAGAAATTGCTTCGGTAAACGGTAATGGGCTGGTAATCGCTTTTGTAATCGGTTGGCAACTGCTTCGGTAATCGGTAATTGGTTCGGTAATCGGTTGGTTATCGCTAAGGTTATCGGAAATTGGTTCGGTAATCGATTCGCAATTGCTTCATTAATCGGTAATTGGTTCGGTAATCTGTTGATAATCGCAAAGGTAATCGGTAATTGGTTCGGCAATCGGTTGAAAATCGCTTTGGGTAATCGATAATTGGTTCGATAATCGGTTGGTAGTCTCTTCGGTAATTGGTTGGGTAATGGGTTGGTTATCGCCTCGGTAATAAAAATGAAAAATGTCACCAAACAAGTTTGCCTAACATAACCACGGCCTAATGCTGTATAATAGGCTTGGCCGATATTTTTCTTTTTTAATTTTAAAACGCAATAGGTATCAAAAGTTGCGTGTTTTTGCGCTAATTTAAGATACGCTTACCATTTTTGAAATGAATATAGCTTTTGACCCTCCACAAGAGCTTTTCTAACTGAAATTTTAGGCGGGGCCGATACTATTTTTTTTTTTAATTTTTACTTGTGCTGATTCAAAAATCCCTTACCATTTTTCAAGTCAATATAACTTTTAGCCCTCTACCAGAGCTTTTACTAAATTTTTTCAATTTTGATCAAGTATTTTGTAAAGAAAATTTCGCCCATATTTACAGCCACTTAATTCAATAATCAACATAAAAAGCACAGTTTCACAGAATTCGATGTTTTGTATTTGAGGCGTATGTGTGATTTTTTTCATATCGTGGTTTATTTTGTTTAATAATTCTGCTTATTGTGTTTGATTTTTATCAAAGATAATATTATGATGTTTTTCAGACTAAGCAGTCTAAAAGTTTTAAGAAAAAAGTTCGCAAACAGACAGAACGTTAATAGAATTGCTGTATACCTCTGTTATTATGTGAAAAGGCAGTATAAATAAGAAAAGTTTTAGTCATAAAAGCTCTGGTAGAGGGCCAAAAGTAATATGGAATTAAAAGATAATTAGCTTATTTTGAAACTAGGTAAGAATACGCAACTTTAAGTCCTTATTGTGTTTCGAAAAACTAAAAATAAAAATCCATACAGCGTCGAATGTACAATGCAACAGAAATTAACCGCTAATAGCGTGATGATATCGCTAACAGCGTGATGATTTCACGAATCTGTCATTTCTTTACCAAAAAGTGCTCAACGCGACTAAAGAAGTTTTCACTTCAATAAATGAAAAATCTCCGGGTATTCTTCTAAACAAATTTGAGTGATTTTTTATATAAATAATTAACCTTGAAAATTCTGCTCATTCATGCTCATTCTGCTCAATGAGCAATGCAAACAATTAAAAAATTGGGCGACTTTGCATTTTTGGGGTAAATTTTAAGTTTTTGTGTTTGATTTTTTTCGTTTTGGTTGGGTGTTGTTAACTTGTTTTGAGCCATTTTTCATTCAGTTTAGGGTAATTTTTCACTTGTCTGAATTTTTAATTTCTTCTTTTCTTGCAATTTTTCTTTTGGGCGATATTTCATAGTGCCGTTACTGATCAATGGCGTAGTCGGTAGAGTGTGTGGCCCATACACCAGAGAACCCAGGTTCAAATCCAACCTGACACAGAATGTTTTTTCAATTGAATTAATTTTTCTGTTCGGCCGTCACCTCTCTGTCGACAATGGCCAACCTCAGAAAGTAAAAACTGCCATGAAAAGCTTCTTGAGAACATAAGCCGTTCGGAGTCGGCATAAAGCTGGTAGATCTAGTTCTCGATCATTTGTGTTCAAACATTTCACAACACACCCAACACAATTGATCATAAGAAGTTCAGTCAAAGTCCATTCAAGGGTTGAAATGGCCATTTCGTTTTTTTTCGTTCGTTATTGATAAGCAATTGATGTTATGAAACTGGTACGTAACACACAGGCGCTCCAGTAGTATTTCCCTTTTTCAATTTCGCCCTTTTCCAACTTTTTTATTACAGATTGTTAATTTTGTGGCGGTTGTATTTTCCGAGGACAGGATTCCGCCAGGCATCAGCGACATTGAATTATTAAGATAGCTCAAAAAATGTATATAAAATAGCCGTCGCTGTACCCTCGGGTGTTTGTTCACCACGATTAGCGAAGATAAGTTCAAGACCGATTTCTCACGTACGGTAGCTTACGAAAACAAGTCGAATATTACGATTTTATATAACGCATCGGAAAGCCCGTCGAATAGTTTTCTTGTGCTAGTAGAGTTCAACTTGCGAGTCTTTTGTCCTCAGTTAAAAAATCATGTGAAAACTTATCTTCATATAATTGGCCCACCCTACTGTGTATACCTAATATTAGTTTACATAAAAGTTGGAATTTGATTTTTTACTACCGCATTCAACCCGACATATTCTTTACTATGATCACGTTGCTTAATGGAATGAATGCATATTAAGCTGAAACTTTTAAAAAAAAAACTAATTTAATCTCAATTTTTTTTGTAACCACAATTAATTTAGCAAAACTATCTATTTCATCTGATTTTATACTTAAGTATATATTTTTCGCTTAGTTTATGTACTTGAAACTACAAATTCTTTTTCAATTGTTTTTCTTTGAAGCTTATTTTCCTTATGAATAGTAATGAACAAAAATTTAAAAAAGGTCTTAGTGATTATTTGTATAATAGAAGCTTTTCCAACTTACAATAACACACTTAAATCAAACAAAATTTCTTCCACATTTCTTTTGTTTTCTCAGTATTTGACTAAAAAACTCTTAAAGCTATGCTTTTACGCTTACTAAAATATTGATTGCCGATTTTAGTATTGCTTTAAAAATACAGAATGGATGACCTTTTTTAATATAATATATTAAGGAAAATCGAAATCCTTTTATTGACTTAAATAATGTGCTCGTATAAATATGCATTGAATATAAATGAAATAATATGTGTTCAAATGTTTCAACATATTACAACGCATTACAAACAATTTAAAAATTTTACTTTTATTCCAGATATTGATCAAATATACCTCTAGTCCAGCAATAATAAACTTTAAAAAAACGCTTAAATAAATAACGCTAAAGTTGCCATTTTGTCATGTTGAATAAAATTTTATTTATTCATATTCACTAAACTTTCAAAGAAGAGTATTTTCTGTTCAAGTATTTTCACTTTCCTGGTTTTTTTATTACAAATATATCTAATATTCAACTCATCCTCCTTCCTCTCCTTCTCCTCCTCCTTCTCCTCCTGTGTGTTTGTATGACAAATGTTAACTTTATCGTTGAATTGTCAATGAATCAATCATTATGTGTTGCCCATTAAAAAAGTTTTCCATCTGGATTTCTAAGTAACTGGACGTTTCTAAGTTAAGCCAGTGTTTGTTTAATAACTGTTTGAAAACAATATATTTGTGTGTGCCATAAACTCTTAACCCTCTCATGCCCAATGTTGCCTATAGGTAACATTGACTTATAGGTTTTTGAGTCCCGCTTTTTTCATTTTTTGGGCCTGCAGTTTTTTGCTCTTTATTCTATTAAAAGCTGTTCACGTATTCATTCTGCAGCCCTTCTCCGTAGAGTGAATTTGTCAAAATGTTTTCACGAAACAAGTGCTTATACAAAAAGTGTTTAAAAATATTTAACGCCATAAGTATCCCCATTTATTCTGTAATAACTTCCCATTTTCCCTTATATTTAGTTACAGTAATATTCTAGGTCACGCATACGCCCTGCACAACCTTATTTGGCATATGAGCTGCTCAGAGCACAAGTGGCGTAAGTCCATTTTTTAAGGAAACTGAATTAAGTACATAGAAGTGGAGAGGACTATGTAACCTATTTATGACTCCGGGTTAGAAACTCCTAGCTTATGTATTCTTTGAATAAAATGCAATACTTAGTTATTGTTCTGACAAATTATATAATTTTTTCAGAGGACAAGTGGCGTAATTCCATTCATTTTATATCTCCCTAAATAATGAAGATAATCACTAGGTGGAAGTTTTGTTCGACTTCTGGAACTAAATGTTATGATTCCTCATCAAAACATTGTTAAAAATATCTCACATTACATTTCTACATCGGAAATGAGAAATTTCAAAAAAAGTTCAGAGGACAAGTGGCGTAAGTCCATTCATTTTCTCCCTTAATAATGAAGATAATCACTAAGGGAAAGTTTTGTTCTGGCACTAAATGCTATCATTCCTCATTAAAACATTCTTAAAATACCTCACATTAGATTTCTACAGCGGAAATAAAAATTTTAAAAAATATGTTCAATTTAGTATGCAATATTCTTCATTATTTTTTTGTATTATTAAGTTAATTTTTAACGATATGAATAGCTCTTTTTATTCTCTTGACATAGCTTGTAAGCAAAACTGAGTTCTTTATACATAGAATATCTAATAAGAATTTTTCTAAATGCTCCATTTTCTCAAAACTACCAAAAGTGGACTTACGCCACTTGTGCTCTGAGCAGCTCTTATGTTTCGCTACCTCTCCTTATATAAACATTTACTACTTGCTTGAAATAGTAAAAAAATATTAGAAATTGAGATAGCCATGACTTTTGCATTTTGAGAAGAAAAAACAAAATTATATATTTTTATACAAGAAAAAAAAAATTATACAAGTTCAGCTATCATTTTCTTAAATTTTATCGAAAATTTATAGGTAGCCATCAATTCCACTACAGGAATTGTAATTGGTAATTGAACGTTTCAATCCCTCAGGAATGGAATTGGAAGAAATCGTCAATTCCATTACAGGAATTGTGATTGGTAATTGAATATCTCAAATCCTCAGAAATTTAAATTTTCATTTCCATTACATAATTTGTAACTGGAGGTAACTGTAATTGTAATTGGATTACAGTAATGTAATTGGGTTACAGTTACCTCCAATTACAGTTGCAGTAATTGAGATGTTCAATTACCAATTATAATTTCTGTAATGGAATTGACCATTTTTTTCAACTCCATTCCTGAGGAATTGAAACGTTCAATTATCAATTACAATTCCTGTAATGGGATTGACCATTTTTTTCAATTACATTCCTGAGGAATTAAAACGTTCAATTACCATTTACAGTTCCCGGAATGGAATTGGCGATTTTTTCAATTCCATTCCTGAATACTTAAAACGTTCAATTACAATTCCTGTATGGGATTGACGATTTTTTTCAATTCCATTTCTGAAGAATTGAGATTACCAATTACCACTTCGTAATTCCAAAGAATTGGAATTGGATTGTAATGATTACTTTTTGACCTAGCTCTGACCATAATCTGCCTTTTCTAAATTTTAATTATTAATTTTAATCATTTTACTAATTGAACGTTTTTCTAAGTTTTTAGTTTATACATATGAGTCAGTCCAAATCAACTGATACAACACTGGTTACTCGACCATTTTAAAAAAAGTTGATATTTTTATTAAAAGTTGTCTAATGAATTTGGATCTCAGAACTGCTTTAAAATAATGTTTTTGCGCTCTACTTTCTAGACGGCGGCCATATTTTCTTTGATACCTGTAGCGGTACTGGCATTTGTGGTAACTTATATACTCAGCTCCTATTAGACACAGAATGGTGAATTAAAAATCATAATATGAACACACTTTGGCCTTTAATCTGACATATAGAAAATGCTTATGAAATTAGTTTTCATCTTAAAAAATTATTACATTTTTTTATTCGAAACGTGATATTTTTAAACATTAAGTGTTTTTTTTTCAAATTTTCCACGAAAATCAAATTGACACACACCATCTCTTTGTCGATTTTAAAGCTGCGTCCGATAGCCCGAGAAGGGATTGCCAATACGCAACAATGTCTGAGATCGGTTTCACCGAAAGAGGATGGATAGACCAGGCCGAGGAAGCCCTAACCGCAGTTGGAGAAATTAAAGAACAGAGATTCATTGAAACAATGAATTCGTACATGGGAACAATTCATTAAAACAAAAAACTGTGCGTTCTTGGTTCTGTGTACAATAAACCAAATATTGTCCTTAATATCGATAAATTCCATTTATTAAACAAAATTTATTGGAATCAATAAACAATTCATTCATATCAATTCAGATTGGAGAAGGCGCGCGCAAAGCAGAGGTGCCCATCAAGAGCTGATGAGGTCGGCCAAAACCTAAACACGGGCTGTTACGGCCACCTAAGTAGGTAAGTGTTTTTTTTTTATAGAAGGCAGTGAGTTAAACACCGTAAACTTCAATGTTGCTAACATTCTGACTCATCAACTTTTTTGTTTACAGCATCTTAAAAATTTTAATTTTGAGAATCTGGCTGAATTTTGCTGACTTTGGGATTTAATATCTCTGATGGGGACAGGTTAAAAAATTTGAAATGTATTCACAATAAAGTACATAATAGCATTATATTGCCGTCAAATTTTAAGCTTGATATTTACTTCGTTTAGAAAATACAGCCCTTCAAACTTCGTAAATATTCGCCTCATAGTATGTATACTAGGGTGGTCGTTATAAGACTTTTTTCCAATTTCAATGATGGATGGGTGTTGATTGGCTCCAAATGTCAAAAAAGTAATACGTATTTTTTTCAGATATTCAAATTGAGCTCTAAATCTCCCTAATGAACCATTTGTCCGCTCCCATACAAAATATGGCAATAAATAAATAGCAGTAATAGTCGCACAGGAATTGAACTTTGCATGTGAGTTGTAATTGAAAATATAAGCATATATAAGCAGAGCAAAAAGAAATCGTCACAAATCAAAAAAATCTTCAGAAGCTTCAGGCTTTTCAGAAAGTCCCCATCGAAAAATATTTTCTACATCATTAGTATTTTTCTTCGACATAACTTTTGACCCTGCCCGAGGGTTTATATATTTCATTGCCAGTGATTTTTTTTTTAATCTGAAATACCAATATTTCCCTCCTTCTCCAATTCAGAGGATAAAATCATAAATAATGCCAAATCCACCAGCCCTGGTAAATATTTGATATGCGGCTTGTAAAGCTTATTTGGCAGATATTTTTTCAAACTATTTTCAGCTTTTAAAAATTATATAAAAAAAATCTATTGCATATATTGTAAAGTGGAGCACATTTTTAACCTCAAGGGTTTCATGCATTTTTGAAAAGTCTTTTTCACAAAAATATTTTCTGCATATTTAGTTTTGTTCTAAAACATAACGTTTGTCTCCGCCCGAGGGCTTATATATTTCATTGCCAGGGTCAAATTTTAAATCTGAAATCGGAAAAACTACATGCCAATTTTTTTTTTTATGCAAACCTCTTAACTAAGGCATAACTAACAGCCTGTCAAAAGTTCCCTATAATACCATGTACGCGCATGGAAATAGATATTCAGATTCAAAGTTCACCGAAACCGGTCATTCGCCAATATCTCTGCTTCTCTTTGCTGAGGAGAAAATATTCTTTGATCAAAATTGTACATCATATAGTTCTCATAAAAAGTGCTGAATCAAGTTCTTATAAAAGAAGCTATATTGCAGAACATGCAAAATCCATGATTTTACAATTTTTGCCACTGGGTAGAATGGGGAGCAAAAGGTAGATGCAAATACAATGTTTGTTTGTGCTGCAATCCGCAAACATATTTTTGTGTCTTTTAATACTCCAATTTTATTAAATGATGCAAATTCACCACCACTGCCCAATGTTGCTTAAAGTCAAAGGCTGTAACTAATGAACCATAACACCAATGACCTTAACATTTCTGTCAATTCATATTTGAGTCAAGACTAACACACATCTGTCCTCATAAGATTTTGAGCCCAGCCTATTTTAATTCGAGCATGAGAGGGTTAAAGAATGTGTTTTTTGAACCAATGAATTGTTCATTAACATTAATGATTTGTTTATTGATATGAATGAATTGTTTATTGATTCCAATAAATTTTGTTTAGTAAATGGACTTCATCGATATTAAGGTCAATATTTGGTTCATTGCACACAGAACCAAGAACGCACAGTTTTTTGTTTTAATGAATTGTTCCCATGTACGAATTCATTGTTTCAATGAATCTCTGTTCTTTAATTTTATGAACTATTTCTTAAAGCCAAAAAATCGCTTATTAAAATCAATAAAATAGTTCTTACTTTCAAAGAACAGATTCATGAAACTTGTGTAAATACATTGAAATTAATGAACTCGTATATTCATTTAAAAATGCGTTATTTTGGAGTAAGAAAAAGTTAATTAAATCAAACAACTTTTTTTTGAACCAAAAAATAGAGATTTATTGAACCAATGAATCGTTCATTGGAACAAATCTTTGATTATTTGGTTAAATGTAGGCTCATTTTAGTAAGGCTGATAAAATTTTAGAAAAAAGTACATGTGAGTATCATAAGAAAAAAACACGAATACAAACAGCTGATATCTTATTGTGTTTTTTTTTTATTGTCTGCCTTGTAATTCTAAAATGGTCAAATATAAATTTTCACAAAATAAGTTTCACATAATAGAATTTTCTTTGAAATAATTTATAAAATATTATAAAAATTTTAGGAACAAAAAAAAACTTATTAATTCTAATTCCCTTCTTTTAAAATTTAAAATTTTAAAACTTCCGAATTCTCTCTGAAACTCTTTCTGTAACCTTGAGTTAAGAATTTTAGCCTAGACATAAATTTAGTAATTTAAGTAATAAATTTTTAATGCTACAAAAAGTATAACTTTTCAACTTCAATTAAAGAAGAATTCAATTAAAGAGTTTAAATTTCACAAAATAACAACCACTTCAAATTGTTAAAATTATCATAATTAAGAAGGGGCTTTCACGAATTTTAAGCCCTTATTTATAATTGTCAACTCAATGAAAATCTCCCTAATCCAAAAAGTTTACAGAACATTATTTATACCGGAATAACTTAAGTAAAACTGCAATTTTTTTTTACTGTAAGTAGGCACAAACCCTTAATTTTTCACAAAGCCCAAATAAATTTAAATTAAGCTGATTTTATTAGAGGCATCCATTAAAATGTTTAATTGCTACAACTTAAAAATAAGAACCTTCAACAAATTTTATACTTTTTCCCACTCTCTTAACTCTTTAACTCTTTAAGCGCAACATCGAAGAGAGACCTGAAATACGAAACACTAAATAATTGCCTATAATGCCAAAAATAATGTTGAAACTTGAGCAAAAGCAAGCAATTCCCTTGGCATACCTCCAAGCTGCAAAAGTAGAAGTAGCCAAATTAATTATGAGCACCAAAAATTAACGTCCAAATGGTGAGGTACCGACAACGACGGCGTAGACGAAATGACTAATTGCACAATATTATTCAATATGTAATGCATAAAGAAATTAAGGATGATGATAATCTATGTAGATGCTTTGAATGATGACGACAATAATGAGCAACATGAGAACAACATCGCAAATATTTCGAAACCAGAGTATGGAAAAATATGTACTCTACGCATGGCAATAAAAAAATTATTATTAATAAAAATATTAGAACAAAAAAAAAACCAAATATGAATTGTAACAATAACCAAAACAATAGCAAGCAGCTGTTGGCCATAGAAGACAAAAATAAAGAAAGCGAATATTGCCTGCTTTATCCTCGAACTACAGCCAACTTTATGTTCATGCATGTTTGTAAGCAAGAGCATTCTGCGTAATAAAAACAATCTTCTCAATGGTACAGGTAGAATAAATGAAACAAAATAAAAATAGCAAACAATGCGAAAATAATACTCACATAGCAGGAAAACATATGTTTTCTTAAGAACTTTTCCCCCGAACCAGGAGCAACTTATTTGATATTTAATGAATTTGGAAATTTAACTCAGACATTGGTCTTATATGCTTTTATAGCCAGTTCAAAACCAGTTCAAGACCAGTTCAAATCCAACCGTCTTATAGCAAACAACAATCTTCAATTGTCTCAGCATGACCCAGACACCCAGTCAACGTCACTTAAATACAGATAAATTGCTCGGCAAAGCCCTGCAATATTTAAGGTCACAATATAAATAAATAATTGGTCATTACAGCTTATTGAGTGCTTCCAACAAGCTGCTACTAATCACTTGTGTTGTGTGTATTGCACATGTTTTTTGTTTTTCTTTTCCACAAATGACCGAATTGGTCCTTAGATGTTGTCGCCAGCTCGAAACGTTTAACTTGACCAATAAGATTTTATCAAAACAAATAAACTCTATGGCTGGCTATTAGCTACAGCCATGGTCTCTATTAACTTTATTACAGACAAACATTTTTGGACTTATTTGTTTAATAATATTAAGAACTTAATAGAACTAACTATAATATATAAATGAACTAACTGTTGAAAAAATGGTATCAAAAAGATTACGAACTATTTTTAGAGTAACAGATAATTAAATAGTTAGTTTAAAGTGGCGACCTATGCATAGTAACTATTGTGCATGTCTTGGATTAGTGCTACAGACTTAGGTTTTTTATGAATTTGAGCACTATTTCCGATTTGGTATCTTATATTTTGAATGGTGGCGCTAATGCCCCACCAAAGTGAAAAAGTATGAAACTACAGATTACTGTGAATTTACAAATAATATGCTCTGGTGTTTCTGCCAACTCCTCGCAGAGTCTGCAAGCATCAAAATGAGACAAGCCTATCGTTTTGAAATGTTAGCTGAGGATACAATGACCTGTTCAAATGACTTGTTCAAATTTTAAAATCTTATTTGGCTAGCTTGAATAAATTTTCTGCTCTAGCTGTACTCAGAGCATTGCAACAACATACTATTTTTATTTGTTCCTTCGTACGTTCGTAGAAAACAGTTGTTTGTTCGTAGAAAATAGAAATTAACTTTCGTTAAACAGTTCTTATTTTAACAAGCCAGTCACTTGTCACAAAAAAAAATAAATATTTGTAAATTTTCATATAAATCCACACAAATTGTACTGTTTTTTCCTTTAATTGTGCTACAGGAGAGCCAAAACTGAACATTTTCCTAATACAATAAAAGCAGCATATTTTACTGTGTTTATGAAAGTAATTTCCGATTCATTCCTTATGTACATTTTTGTGTATCAAATGTCCAATTATACTGTGTTCAAACTTTATTTTACCGTTTGCCCAATTGTGTACAATACTAGTCTACCGTCGTAGCTTTTACTGTGTTGACCTTAACATTTTGTTTTGATAAAATATTAATGAAAAATTCATTACATTAATTACTTTGTAGAGTAACAACCAAATATATTACCATAAAAATATAAGTAAATGAAAAATATAAATAACTAGTAATACCGTGTGGTGTTAAAACGCCAAATTTAAAATATCCAGTGATAGGTAATTTTGTTTTTATGTCAGGAACTATTTTTTTCCTTTGAACCAAGGATTTCATAGAAACTTCCGTTGTTTATGTTGAATTGTTAAGTAGCGCAGTTATTACTTATCATAGCATTATAATAAAAACAATCACATACTTTTAGGCATCACAAAGATATTTGGTTGTTTTTCATAGATAATGGTTCCAGCTTTTAAACAAAAAAAAAACACAATATTTAAGAAAAAAAAGAACACCTATAAGGTGTGTTGCACATCTACAGAGCAATACTTTTCAATTGCTACCCTATTTATGGAAATAGCGTCTATAGTATAGATGTGATAGTCATCACAAAAAATGCGCTTGCATTGAAATAAAACAATAACGTATTTGTAAGTTTTATATTTTTTAATTTATATAAACACTAGCTGAACCTCCGCCCGATTCGCCAGGCACTTTTTAACAGGCTTACATATTGGAAAATCCAGAAAATGGATCCACAGGTGAAAAAAGATATGTTATTAAAAACTTATGATTTTAGAATATTATCTCGGGGAACCATTTAAATTTTATTTATTTAAGCAATTGATTATTTGAGCAATTGATGTATAATTCATTTACCTTGATGTTCAAATTGCCCGCACTGTTTCACGAATGTAGTTTTTGTAAATGTTTTTGTTTTATTATAAATGGAAGGTATCGGCTAAAGATAATAATGAAATGATTGAGGCAATGAAAGAACAAAATACCGTCGTTGGGCGTGTTATACCACGTATCAGCTACTTAAAATACGGCGTATATTACAAAAAGGCAAAAATTTAAATTTGCATTTAATTCAATTTTATTTATTAATAGAGGGTTAATTTTCCCTAAATACCCAATCGCGAGGCTGTGCGACCTTTAACTCCAAAAGGAGGTGGCATGCTCTAGTCTAATGCCTGCCCATTGGTTCGATCGGCAGCAAACTCAAGACACTCTCGAGACTTTGCTACAGTTTCCCTGAAAATATCATAAAAATTGGTTAAGCGGTTTCGGAGTCTATATGTAACATACACGCCCACATACATAAATAGATTCATTTTTATGTATAAAGATAGAGTGTACTTAACAAAAGTCTTTGGTCGGTTGATAGCAACTATCACTCTTTTCATAGAATGCCTCAAAAGAAATGTTCCTTTGAAAATGTTCTGGAAGCACTTCTGGAGAATGACCCAATTACATGCATATGTTGAAAGAATGCCTTCTGGGTAAAAAGGTGGAAGGGATTTAATTCAATACTTTCCCTTTCACTTTTTCTTCTTTTGGAAGCACTTTTTTGCTGGAATGTTAATCGCAATGACACACAGACTTAATTGATTTGATTTTTGCTGAAATTGGCTCAGCTGTTCACGTGTTATTATGTTTTTTTTAAATAAGGTGAGAGTGGCAGGAAGTCATGATAAACTGCAACTCTACAAACTGCAAATCGATTAATCCGTTCTCTTCTTGTTATATTTTTCAATATTTTGTGCGTTTCTAAATAGTGTAATCTAAATGCAATCAGAATTGTTTGATTCATATTTTGTTCAAATCGATTCAGTCGTTTACTTCTAATTTTGTATTTCAATGTTAGTAGGTTTAGCAGGTAGGCATAGAAAATTATGTTTTTCTCATCTAAATCTAATACAAAACAATTTGATACCTTTTTCGGTCAAATCGGCTGATTCGTTCTCGTGTTATTTTGTTTTCTCAATATAGGAGTTGTGGCTTTTAAACCTTCTTTTTTAAGGAGGGCATGACATTGGTAGTTTTTTAAAATAATTTTGTATTTGAGTAAATACTCTTAAGATTCTAAGGAAAAAATTTCATGGAAAAATTCTTACGGGTTCAAAAGTTACAGCAGGATTAGTGAGAGCGCATTTTTAACTTTTGCGCTACCTACGTACGGCAGCTGGTATATACTTGTTTTACTTGCTACCTGACTTTTGGTGGTTGTTATTTCATACCTACTTGAAAGGTGGCTTTTTTTTTTTGTGTTTTTGAATTTCTTTATATTTCTTTATATTTATAACTCATATAGTGGAATTTTTATTTTATATGCTCAGTTATTTGGCATCTTTTGCAGCGTGAAGTCGTGGTTTTTTTGTGAAAAATATTGAAAAATTTAAAAATGAAGCGTCGTTCTTTAGATCGAAAAGGCAAAAGAGGTTTTTTACTTACAATGACGGCGCTTATAGTTATTTGCAAATGTTTCAACTACTTGGTATCACCATAGGAGCTACAGCATTGAATAAGAAACAGCACAACACAAGATAACGAAGGCATACAGGTAACCTTTTTTTTCTTTGTTCACAAACTTTGAACGCGTTTATCTCGAAACCATGTTTTTCGTACTGGATGCGGCACTAGCGGGTTAATTTTTTGACAAATTTTTTTTTTTTTTTTTGTATTTTTTTAAACTTGATTCGCTATCGTATGACACGAGCTTTTTTTTAATTTTTTTTTTGATTTTTTATGAACTTTTAAAGTCAATATTTTTTTCGAAAAAACACACTTTCAAATTTGGAACATCACCAAAAATTTAAAAAATATTTAAAAAAAATTTTTTTTCCAGATCGGACAATTTTTGCAACTCCCAGCGCTGCAACCACGTGGCCCCGTTTTTTCTCTGCCGCCTGTTTGGAGTTCTATAAAACCATGTTGGAGTGAAAAATATATTTTTTTGAATTTTTTTTCTTGTAATTTGTTCAATTCTCTACAATAATAAATTTTGGAAAAATGTTTGTTTTTGACTGAGTTATGAATTTTTAAAAAAAGGTCTGTTTTCTCTGCCGCGAATGTCATGTCCCGCCTTAATAAAATAACATCGATTGCTGTTTTTGCGTTCAAATCGCTTCAGTATTTCTTGCTATTTTATTCCAATACCCTAGTACCCATGTTTACTGAGATATAGTTATTTATTTATGGTGACACGCCCCTTTGACTTATTCCGCCCACTTTTTCTGCTGTGTTTGAAAATGATCCTAACCACATCTGTACAAAATTCCAATACCGTAGTACCCATATTTACCGAGATATAGGGATTTGTAAATATTTCCCCATATACAACATATACGCACAAATACATGTTCAAATACCAATAACTCATGAACCAAAACACATGCAAACACATAAATAACTTTGTACTGACGTTACCTTTCTTGGGAAATCGGAAACATAATCGGTTCACGCATTACAGAGAACATCAATTTCATACACAATGCATTTTATTTTTATACATATAGACTGAAAATACATTTTATACTTCTTACACTTCAAACACTGAAAATACTTCTTAAATACAACAATAATGCTATTAGCACTGATCTTAGATCCCTTATAAGTGTGAGAATAAAAGTCGGCACCTCGTTTTCATCCTACATGAACTTAATCATTTATTCAAATTATTTATACAGGGTAGCCCTTATTCGAAGCGCCCATCTGGCAAGACTGTAACTTTCCGCAGTGATGCCAAATCGACTAATGACATATCGCGTTTGAAGCGTCATTCCAAGCAAATGTTTACAATGGGACAGTACACGCCACTAAAATTGTTTAAATTTACATTCAACAAAACAAGTCAATAGTGAAAACTCAACGTGCTTTCAAAAAAATAAATAAAGTGAAAAGTGCGCCTTCCAAGAAAACAATGTATCGTTTGTATGAAAGATTTACAACTGGTAATACTCTTGTTAACCCAAAGAGGCCAAATAAAAAGCGACCAAGGCGATCGGATGAGACTATTGCAGCCGTACGAGCCAGTATTGAGCAGTCACCAACAACATCCCAAAATCGTCGTTCTCAGCAGCTCGGCATTCCCCGATCCACTTTACAACGCAATTTACGTGTTGATTTGAATTTGTTTCCGTACAAAATTCAATTGGTAAACAAATTGTTGGCTACCGATAAGCCACGTCGATTGGAATGGGCCCAAAGAGTCATCGAAATGGCTGAAGAAGACGAGCAATTTTGGCATAAAATTATCATGAGCGATGAAGCTCATTTTCAGTTGAACGGAACGGTAAACAAACAAAATAGCCGTATTTATGCCACTGAAAATTCACAAGAGATTCAAGAGGTACCTCTTCACGATGCAAAAGTCACTGTTTGGTGCGGCGTTTGTGCTAAAATGCTCATTGGGCCGTTCTTTTTCGAAGATGATAATGGCCACAGAGTTACTGTCAATCAGGAGCGTTATCGCGATACGATAAACAATTTTTACATGCCAATCGTTCGTCGAAAGCGTATCAGGCACTACTGGTTTCAACAAGACGGCGCGCCACCACACACAAGCCGCACTACAATCGATTTTTTGAAGCAATTGTTCCCTGGCCGTTTGATGTCAAAAAATGGTGATTTCGATTGGCCGCCAAGATCACCAGATTTAACGCCTCCAGACTTCCTTTTGTGGGGTGATTTGAAATCAAAGGTTTACGTCAACAAGCCAAAGACCCTAGAAGAGCTGAAAACCAACATCCGTCAAGAAATAACCGCCATTCCCATCGAAATGTTGAAGAAAACCATAGAAAATGCTGCAAAACGGGCACAATATGTCGTAGAGGCCAATGGCGACCATTTACGAGATATCATATTCAAGAAATGATGTAAGCAAATCTACTTGAACCCAATTAAATATATGGATAAATTATTGACGAAAACTTAAATAAATTTAAAACATCAAGCCACGCATAAGTTGCCTGAACCAGAGTGAACGTGTAAACGACAGCCACCTGTCATGACTTTCTCGGTTACCAACACTGTGCGTGGTAAAAACCCACACTTCAGTCGAATGCCAAAAACAGCAGTTGCAATAACCTACCATGCACTCGATATGCATCCAAGCAAGGTTGATTTATAAGGTTGTCGCAAGGGAGAGAGCGAGTGCCCATAATTGTCAAATCGAAGTTGACATCTCATAGAAAATCTGCAAGTGCTTTCTTTTATCATCCGGTTTTCTTTCGTTGTCATTCGCGAAATTGGCTGATTTTGACAATTATGGGTACTGAGAAGAGAGTGCGATCAGCCCTGCGACAACCTTATAAATCAACCTTGCATCCAAGCTTGGGTGACTTCAACTACGAGCAACAGATTAAAATTCACTCTTTCGGCGGCAGTCCAATAGGTAAGACACTAATAATAAACTAGCTCCTTACCTATATCCAAATCTCCTACTTGCTCCTAAGTATTTTCATACGTCGTGCCGCTGGGCTGATGTGTGCTAAGTCTTAACCTGCATTCCTGCTACTAAGCCTTGCCCTGCATTCCTAGTTTCTAAGTCTTTTCATGCGTTGTGCCGCTAGGCTGACGTATGCTAAGTCTGTTCCTTACACTTACACTGCCGCCAAGACATGCCATTCATCATATCGGCCAGCTGACCAGATTACGCATAGAGACGCCCAACGAGTAGACGTAAGCACATCACCGGTCACGACACTCGAGCATCAGGGCATCAGAACGAATCCAGCAGGACACCACTCTTCAGGTTATCTTTTTGACGTGTTAAACTTTTATAATTGTATATATAAATTTAAGGAATGAATTGCTATTAGAATAAACCCAGTATAATACAAGTAAAATGTTAAGAATTAACTGAATGAATCGAACTTCATCTTCATCTTCTTTTGTGATCGAACCCTGGACACCGACGAGTGATACCTCGGCGAGAAAAAGGTTCGTCACATAAGTTATCCATTTAACTAAATTTAACTTTTCATAGATTATTTTTTCTAGTAAGATATTCTGAATAGAAGATTTATCTATCAAAAAATTCACACTGATATTTACGTTTCCACGCACTTGACGCACTTGACTTGACAATTTTGGCGCAAAAATAAGATTAAGGCAAACTCAACGCTAAAGAACAGGGTAGTCATTGCAGCATTGCAGCAGCTGTCATTTAAGAGTACTGTGTAGCTCAAGTAAAAATCAAAGGAAATAATGTATTTTTTACTATGCACGCAAAAGGTTTTTCAGTTCTCGTTCAGGACCTTTTGCTCTCACATTTTGTTAAGTGGTGCATATGAAATATTTTACTACTAGTATAAAAGTCTGGCCTTCAACAAAGCATTAGCGCTCAAACTGTTATTTTTTAACATTATTACAGTGATTTTACAACATACTTTCAGTACTGCATTAAGGCCTACGGCAACATTTTAGGGACGGCAAAATTTTGGGGGCTAAAAAATTTTGAGGAAAACAAAATGTTAGGAATGGAATTAATTTGGTTGCAGCAGAATTGACAGGGCGGCAAAATATTTTCGCAAGTAGTTAATAAGGTTACTCAAATAAATCAACTCATTTTGACACTTAGTTTTGAGGCAAAGTAACCAATATAATCTTCGCTTGCATGTTATGAATAAAATAATGTAATCTCATGCTTACTTTTTGGGTGACCGAAAGTTTTACTTTAACATGAACATATCATTGGCGTTAGTTTAAGAAATGAATCAATTAAGTAATGCTATTAATGCGTATTTGGTTTTTCTGACTTAATAAAAGGTATAATAGAATAAAATATTAGGGTAATGCCTTGCAAAATTTTTCAAATGTTTTGCTAAGTTTATTTCATCAATCATTTTGACGGCCGCAAAATTTAAAGGACGGTAGAACAATTCCGAAGCTTATTTAAAAAGTTTCTTTAAGTTTCGAGTTCGATAAATGTTTCAACGGCGACGTTTAAGGCACAAACTATTTTTAAATAAAACTTTCCTTAACCCTATTCCTGTCACGCTATCTGAGTAACAGTTTATGATGTTTTTGAATATTTTGTGTTATAAGTAAATATTATCAAAACATAAAAAAAAAATTAATTGTATATTGCAGAAACAGAGTGACCAATAATAAAATACACTTAACTTATTATGCTTTCAAACCAGTTATAAATCATTTATATTGTTTTGAAATTGAATAGTGTCTCAAAGACACAGCGTGACGTGAATAGGGTTAAATAGGAGGATTAAAGCATTGATAAAATGATGCTGTATTAACAGAAAATTTGTATCTCTTAAAGGCAAAAAGCTTTGACTTAATCAAATTTTATATGATAATCTACAATAATAGAACAATAATAATAAAAACAATTTTTCGTTCAATTTTACCATTTTCAAACTAAATTTGAAATAAAAAATGGATCTCGAAAACCTAATAGTACTTTGTAAACGTGAGTTTTTTGCATTAATTTTAACCTTTGCATTTAACGCAATGATGGGCATTCTCTTCTGCGCAAGCAGAGATCTTCAGTCACATTAGTATTTTTATTAATTTCTCCAATATTGATATGAAATGAATTAAAAAAACAAACAAATTTATTATCTAAGTACACGAATGATTTAGAAGACACACTCCGTGAGGAACTCATTCTTTTAAAAAGTTGTCTTCTAATATTTTTGTAAGAAAAGAACAAGATATAAGATTGCATCCAAAATAAATAATATCTTGCATTTACTTGATCTTTGCGATGTAAAGGGTGTCCCAAAAGTAACTGACATTTTTGTGACAAGCTTAGATTACTAGATGCTTAGATTACCATGCAGTCAACAGCAAGCATGGAGGATAAGTCATGGAGAAATTCACGGTCGAGCAATACCTACAAATTGTGAAAACTCACTATAAAAATAGTGAATTCTTACGAAGACGGTATCGCAACACTGTGGTGAATTTTATCAATGAATTTAAGTCCACTAACTCTGTTGTGGATGCAAGAAAAAGTGGTTGCCCTCGTTCCGCCTATTCGAATGTAAACATATCTATGACAGTGATCAGCGTTGATGATGACCCAACAACTGGAAATTTAACTAGCTATTGGAGCAACTGATCCAGAGTTATACAAATGTATATAAGGGTGGTCCTTATTTTTCGACTTTTGAATTATCAACGCGGCATTTCATTATTCGATGTTATACATCTTAATATGAAAGAGATTGTTTTCTTTTAACTTATTTATATGATTTATAGGTCGCTACTAGTTGTCAAAGATTAACCCTACCATAAGAAAACGTCCCTAGGTGTCATTTGCCGATTTGAATGAGCTTCGGATACGTGATAGAGGACACAAATCTAAGTTACACGTATTTTTTATAGGTGCGGAAACCCAGGTTTAAAGGTTCAAAATGGCGCCCGAAAATTTCACATAAGTGCGTTTTTCACATAATGGCCTTATTGGTGCCGACATTTTGTATTTTTAGTTTTTGACTCCAGATTCGTGTTTATCGACCCCAAAAACCTATATGTACCCGATTTCATGAATATACGAGGTCGTCTTCTAGTTTTGGCCACTTTTTCCTGCCATTTGTACCAATGTACCAATGCGGCCCCAAAATATCATTTAAAAATTTAAAAAAAAAATTGCTAGATTGACAAAGTTAATATACCTTACGCAGTAAGCGTTAAAGTATAAAAATAAACTTTTTATATTTTATTCTATTGTAAAAAAATGCAATATTTTAGAGACGGTGCTAATATCGAGCCTAGGGCGGCAAGATGCCTTAATTCGTCACTTTTGAAATTAATACTATTCATACTATTTTGAAAATGTTCAGCCTGAAAGTATGCAAATACATAAAAGGCAAGCATATCACTGATATGAATTTTCACTGATGAATTTTCTGCGCATACTTTCAGGCTGAACATATTTCAAGACAGTACATATTGGGAAGAAACTGTAATAATCGCAAAAAATAATTACAATTTGAGTTTGAGCGGTGCAGAGCATTGTGCTTGCCTTTTATTAAGAATAAGATTCTCCACCGCAAAATAAATAGTTACAACATTATTTTGCGGTGTGGTTTCATTAAAATGACTAAAGTACTGTGTTGATATGTAATTTTTCTTGCTAATTAAGTAATACCTACGGATCATTTTTTTACGTGCACTTTTTATACGATATAAATGCTTCCTACACGATGGACATAGGCAAAATTTGTTGTTGTTTCCGCTGGCAAAAAAAAATTAAAATGAAATTTAAGAGAGCTTCTTTTTCATCTGACTGCGATATCTACTACAGCTGCCATGCGGTGAAGAGTGAATTCGGATACGGAGGAAAAGGACGAAACCGTCAAGAACGCTTTCTACGCTATTTCGAAGGACGTATACGACCACCTTCCGACCCATGCCGTGAAAATAGTACTCGGCGATTTTAATGTGAAAGTCGGAAGAGAAGGCATCTTTGGCCCCACTGTTGGTCAGTTCAGCCTTCACGAGACCTCCACGAACAACGGTCTAAGACTGATCGACTTTGCCGCGGCGCGAAACGTGATAGTTAGTAGCACCAGACTTAAGCACCTCGACATCCACAAGGCCACCTGGCTGTCACCGGATTAAAAAAACGCGAAACCAAACTGATCCTGTTTTAATCGACGGAAGGCATACACCTCTAGTGTTCTGAAAGTGCGTACATGTCGGGGATCGACATTGATCGACATCGCAAGCGATTATGCAATGCGAAGAATATACGCACAGGAATGCAACGAAAACTAGATGTCGCTAAGCTGCAATTACAACGGATTGCCGAGGCCTACTCCGCTCAACTCTGGGTTAACTCTTTAACGCCCTAGTGCCATCATGATGAAAAAAATTTAATACAATTTGAAAAAGCCACAGACCTTGTTTGTTATTTGAACATCGCTCTTTCGAATGGACTACATGAAATTTCAATTTACCCCACATTTTTGCAGAAATGCTCCAAAAGATAGAAATTAAATTTTTTTTTTTTTAAATCTCGATTTTCTCGATGATACCGGATCTTGAGTGCACTGAAATGTACGCATAACGTGTTCTCGATGGTTCTACTTGAAAGATATGCAATAAGAAATTTTTTTTCATCCCACAAAGTGAAAAAATGGCGTCCGAAAGCAATTTTTTTTTTTTTGATTTTTCATTGCCTCTCAATTTTTTGAGTAATTGAGTGTTAATTAACACTTAAATCATTTCTTACGTTTTTTGTTTTCGTGCATTTTGAGAATGCCTCCGAACGGCTTATGTTCTCAAGAAGCTTTTCATGACAGTTTTTACTCTCTGAGGCTTGCCATTGTCTGCAGAGAGGTGACGGCCGAACAGAAAAATTAATTTAACTGAAAAAACTTTCTGTGTCAGGTGGGAATTGAGCCAGGGTTTTCTGGCATATGGGCCACGCACTCTACCCACTGCGGCACGTCCACCAAATAAATAAATATTTCTATTAAATTTATCTGTTTTTTGCTAATTTTCAGCCAGCCCACGTTATTATACAGAACAAGATAAAAGTATTGATTTTTCTCACGTTCCCAAATTGCCTATCTGATTGATCGTGCATAACCCTTTCTTTCATTTTCTCAATTTAAATTATTTAGAATTTGTCATTTACAGTTATTTAATAAAGTTTTGCATCGTAATTGTTTGATTTTGACATAATTAAGGCGAAATCTCGAAAACATTGATTTTTAGCAAACAGTCAAAACTTAAAAAAAAACGAAAACAATTAAAAACTGCAATGGTCGAAATTTACGTTTTTCTACATAGAATAACATACCCTATTAGAATTTGCAAATTTTCTGATATTTGTTAAAGATATCAAGCAAAATAAAAACGTGGCCCACAGTTCCCCCCTCTCCTCAAATAATTACAATTCATTTTAAAAAATAATCTAATTGATTACTAATCGTAATCGTAATTTAACAGCTATGGCGCAGATATTTGATTTGAAAATTTTATATTTTATGGGGGGGCTTTCATACAAACTGTGTAATTTTTACTTGTTGCACTTAAAGAATGAGAAAAACAATCAGAATTTCAAAGATTTGTCTTTCAATGCAAAATTTCTCCGCTATTTTTTAATATATTTCATTCAATTCTTTTTTTGCTAAATGTTTAATAAAACTTCTCAACCTCAGATTATTAGCCAAAATACATCAACCTACGTTAGAAAATACGTCAACATTTGATTTTTATCCTATATCACACATCCGAAAATCATTAAAATCAGCGAGTGTCACTTGGGGACCTTTCCTTCAAAAGTGTATTCTTCGTTAATTAGAAACTGTGTGGCTTGAAGCAGTTTTTTTTTAACCCTTGTATCAGTCGGGTTCTGCACCTATATGTAAATTTGGGGTGGTTATTAGTTGGTATTCGACTTTCAAAGGATAAGCTGACTTAGCTTTATTGCTCAGATCTGTAATTTTTATACAAGTATGTTACACTGAAGGACCATTTAAATTTTTTTCAAAATTGTAGAAGTCTGCAACAGCAGATTCTGATAAAAAAATTTTTTTTTTAAAATGTATTTGCATCTTCGGCGTTTTAAAAGTTATCGTCTTACTATGGGTATTATGGGTTTAAATTCCAGACTTTATTTTAGAATTTTTCCACGCATTTTTATTTTTTATAAAAATTTTAAAAAAAGTCTTAATATTTACTCAATATATGCAACAAATTTCAATGTCAATGCCGCGCAGTGTAATAAATTAATATAAATAATATTTTTGTAGATTATTCTAAGACTGGTTACCCATTTTCTGGGTTAAATTCGAACCTTTTCAGAAAATAATTCAAAAAAGTAACCTTGCAGTTAATGATTTTTAGGCATTTTATCAACATTTTTGCATTTTTACCTATTGAATTTTTTCGCAATTTTCTACTTTAACCCTACCTTTGCCCAACACTTTTACCATTTAAAAAGATTCTACTCTAAGTAACATATTAAAACTTAAAGATACATGCAACTTACTTTTTGCCACGTTGAAGATATACCACCAATATAACTGCAACACAATGAAATCAGCCAGATTTATTAAAAAAAAAGTGCTTTGGTTTGGAAAAAACCTTAACTTTGATATATTTTTAATTACAGCTATATTGTTAAACGACCGGATGTCCGCAAAATAAGACACACACACAAAGCGATGCAGTGTTACAGAAAGGATTCTTTTATTTTCGGCTTACCTACAAAAGGTTATTTTAATAAAATTCACGCACACACATAAAAAAATATTTCCGTCATTCCAGTACCACCAATTCAACTGAATAACTGATCTGTACCACGAACAAAACAAAAAATCCACAACAATGCACGCTTAAAGCCACACACAATACGTCCTAAATAAATGGACGATTTGCAACACAACACAAAGAATCTGTAGTACAAAAATGCTTAAGAGCTTTGAGCTTTACACACGTACGCACGTACGAACGATTTAAGTCAAGATATTTGATGGGAAATGGTCCTTTATGTCGACCAATAACTTGCGTTCTCAAAGATATGTCGCAACGTAATCGAGTCCAGACGAATCAGAGCAACCGCACAGAAAAACAGAAGCACTGAAGGATATAAGCGTAGGCAGGCGACAGGATGTTCGGTAGAACTAAGTTAAATGACCGCAAACAATTAAGTTTAACGACTGTATTTTTAGGTCAAAAGGATTAGTTTACCGCTTCACTATTTATAGCCAGCAGATACTCGCACATACTAAAAGATACTTGTATTGGCTTGAGATAGAATTTATAGCTAATGGTTTATTAATGATTTATTCCAAGTTTTAGTGAAATGTGAAAAGTTTCAAAGAAATTTACGTAAATTCCTTAAAGAGCAGTTAAGATAATTTAATTTTTTAAGTTGAAAATTAAAGTGAATTTTTTAAGAATAAACAAAATAGTAGGCTATACTAATTAGCTTCGCTCGAACGAGACGTCTACGATATGTAAAACAACCGCACGCGTTGCGCTTAAATGAGGAACTACGATATTTCGCTACGTTACGCCATGTAAAAATAGCAAATATCCGACGACAGGATGTTGTGCCACAGCAGGATGTGTCGATTTTCTGTTCGAACATAGGAAAAAAAGCTAAGAAAACAAAAACAAAATATATGGCTTCTAACAAAACACAACATCTACCTGGAGCGGTGACGAACATGTTCGAGTTGCTTCTTTGTTTACAAAATAGCGACAACGTGTAACAGATACGTAAAGTAATGGGTACGAATTGTAGGCTGGATGATGCACTCACCCACTTGGGACACACTTGCGACAAGAACACGAGCACATGTTGAAAAAAATAACAACTGCGCAGACGCCATTTTCGAAATGCACAAAGCATGTGCTTTAAATTTATTTCGAGCAGGAGCGGTGAAGGAGGAGCATTGCGAAATAATGTTCGAATTTCTTCAGGAAGGGTTTTTCGAAAATACAGCAGTATATACAACTATTTCGCAGAAAGCAAGAAGTTGCGAACTTACGTTCGAATTTTGAGAAGTTTTTCGAATTTTAGGAAATAAGCAATTAGTAACGACACAAACCAGACAGCCAGTTGTTTGCTTGTATATGATGAGTTACCATCGAAATTTCGCAACTCGAATTTGTGCAAAACAGTTGAAAATATTTTCGAATTCACATTTCGGTTTCGAAAATTCTTATTCTTGCTTCAACTTCATGTAGTCAAAATCTATTACAAAATGTATTTTTAATTCGAATTTTTTAACTTCAAATTAATTGGGGGTCACATTCACTCAGTCGAATTTTAATATCCTTCGAAAAAAGAACTAAACTTTCTAGTTTTCCCCACTTAAGGTTTTCGAGCTTCGGTACGTACTTCTTTCGCAGAAAGAAAAAAAACTTTAATGTGAAAACATAGCATGCATTCGAATTGCATTTTTTTCGAAATAAGAACGAAGGAGGTCAATATGATGCCTCCTTTTTTGTTTGATGCCAACTTCAACTTGTTGGCCTTTAGTAAATGTAAGTATATTTAAGAATAAATATATTTTCTTCTTCCACATCTTCAGAAATTTCTTACAGCACTTTTTCGGACTAGAGTGCCCTAAACGGTTTTTAAATAAAATGCATTTTATATTAAAAAAAAATGTTTTTTGACAGCTGAATATTAGCCGACTGAAAATACAATAGACTGTGGTGCAACAGTTAACTTGACAGCGATGGAGTTTTGGTACGAATCCTAACGATGGAAGCAAGAAATGATATTCCTTTTAAATCATATAACATTTCATAAATTTAAAATTTTAAAAAAATATTTCTTTTTCGTTATTTATTTTCGATATATTTCGTTTATTTTTTTCGTTAGAGATAACTGAATAATTGTTAGCGATAACTACAGGTCGCAAACGAAATGTAGTGGTAAATTTTATCATTTTATGGTAATAATCATAGCAATTCGATATTTAAAAACGTAATGATAGTATTCATATGAAAATGATGTGAATAAATGTGAAATTAATATTAATGCATATCTTGTTGATGATATTCATATCAACTTCGTGCGGAAAAACGTTAAATGGATATGAATTCGTATCATTTTGATTATTTTCATATCAATTTGATATGAAAAACATAAAATTGATATTATTACATATTATTTTGATAACATCCATAACAGTTTGATAATATGCATTTCAATTTAATGTGAAAAAATTCAAATTGATATTAATGCATATCAGTATGATGATTTTCATATCAATTCATGGGCGTAGCCAGGGGTAGCCCAGCAGGCCCCGGCCCCACCCTTAATCTTTGATCCAATATTTTCTTATTGTGGTGTTATGTAATTAAGTTATTTACTTTTTAGTCAACCCTCAAGTGTTCATATCATAATTTTATTAAGGTCATTTCAAAGTGTTTGAAGTGTCTTATTGTTCATCTTTGCCTCTACCTGTACCTTTGGGGGTAAAAAAACTCATCATCATAATTATTGCCGTATTCAAAAATAATCATATCTTTATGTTTGTTTAAAAATGTTTTTTTATAAAGAATACTTAGCCTTTTGAGATTTTTTTTTTTTTTATTCAATCAACTTCCTTTAACTTCATCCCCATCAACTTTTCATCTACTTTTTATATTTTACTTTTTATATTTTTTTTCAACTTTTCCGTTGGCTACTTTAAACTCTTCGAGCGAACTGTCACTACTACCTTGATAGTTGTATCATGATCGCACATTTTGGATTGTCTGAATGCTCAAAAACTGTCCCGTTACTTATTGGATAATGTGCTGCAGGATCGTTTAACAGAAGTTATTGATTTTTGAATATCTTATCAGATTCTTTTTTTCCAATTTTCAGTTTGTTTGATAAAGTTATAGTTGCTTTTTTGTTGTGTTATAAAATTGTCATTTTAATTTTAACAATTTTTTACGCAAGTTTTTTAGCGGTGAGAGTTTTTATAATTGTGTATATACTTACATCATTGTATACCAGAGACCCAAAACAAATTTTTAAATGAAAAAATCAAATAAAAAGGTTATTGTAATATACATTTCAATATAGTCACGTGATGCCTACAAGCTGGAGAAATAATTTTTGATATAATTTTATGTGCCATGATTTTTAAAATAGCTGTGTTTTTTAAGCGAGTAGAAAAAAACAAATGTAAGCTTTTTAGATTCATCATTTCCACATTTTTTTTTTTTTTAATTTTACAACGATAATCGGCGGTAGAGATGTGCGATGATCATCGATATTCGATGTTGATCGATGTTAAGAGACAAAAATGTATGTTTTAACATCGTAATGCCCGTTCTCAAACATCATAACATCGATGCCACGAGCATATATGTTAATCGTCTTTTTAAGTTTAACTCTTGTGTGAACGCTTTCACAAAGTATTACACTAAATTCCGAACGCAAAAAAAAAAAAAAATTAAAAAAGTAGTAATTTTTATTGCTCTATCTTCCTTGTCTACTACACAGTGTGTAGTTACGTTGTTTGTGTGTGCTATCAGTGTCGGGCAAAAAAACTCTTGCACTGTTCTTTCAGTTGTGTGATAATGCGCGCTCATGTGAGAGCGACAGAGACAGAAAGGGCTTACTATGCACGCGTGCATAGGCGCTGCCCCACACTGGTGTTATTCATTATAAATACAAGGTCTGTTCCCGTACTTTTTTGCAAAAATTCGCAAGTTGCAAAATTTGCAGAGAGTAAGCTAAAAATGCGCTCATTGTGTGAAAAGTTGCAAAAAATACGGGAACAGGTTTTCGCAACAAGTAGCAACTTGTGAAGAAACATCAACTACTGTAGCTGATATTTGCAAAAGAAAATAAGTTATTTTCATTATAAAACACTGTTTACCATATTGCATCATTTTAAACGTGGCTGGCGAACAGTATTTTACATTTTATTGTTTCTTTTATTAAATTTTATCATCAGCTGGCATTAGTTGACGCAGTATTTTATTATAAGTTGTAATATAATAAAATACAAAATATGGAAGCTTGCTATGGAAATTTGTGTAGCAGAAAATAGCAACATTTGAAAAGGACTGGATTTCTCATTTTCGCTCTTTTTTGCGAACTTTTTGGGTACGGGCAATGTATATTTAATATACTCAAGCGGGTGCTGACGGCCTGTCAGCTGAATTGTTTAAAACCGGCGACGAATATTGATACGGCTCATGCATCAGCTCATCAGCAAAATATGGCTAGCAGAAAGCATGCCCGACGATTGGAACCTCAGCGTACTGTGCCCTATACTTAAAAAAGGAGACCCAACAATCTGCGCCAGCTATAGAGGTATCAGTCTTATTTCCATTACATATAAGGTTCTCTCAAGCGTACTGTGTGAAGGATTAAAGCCGATTACAAAAACACTGATTGGACCTTATCAGTGTGGCTTTCGACCTGGTAAGTCCACCATAGACCAGATTTTCACGCTACGACAAATCCTGGAGAAAACCCACGAAAATCAAATTGACACACACCATCTATTTGTCCATTTTAAAGCTGCGTTCGATAGCCCGAGAAGGAATTGCCTATACGCAACAATGTCTGAGTTCGGTATACCTGCAAAGTTGATTAGACTTTGCAGAATGACGTTAAGCAACACACGCAGCTCCGTCAAGGTAGGAAATGACCTCTCCGAAACCTTCAATACCGAAGGAGGTTTCAGGCAAGACGATCCACTGTCTTGCAATCTCTTTAACATCATCATGGAGGGGATCGTACGAAAGGCCGGTGTGCATCGTAATGGCACTATTTTCTATAAAGGTGTCCAGCTACTTGGGTACGCTGATGATATTGATATTGTCGGCAGAACCAAGAGAGATGTTACCGCTGCTTTCGCCGCTATCGAAAAGGAATCAGCCAAAGTGGGTTTGACGATAAATGAGGGCAAAACAAAATATATGCTGTCTACAAACAAGGGAGCTCGGCGTTTAGACTCCCACGTTTCATCCGGCAGCTATAACTTTGAAGTAGTCAAGGAGTTCGTATACCTTGGCACCGCCATTCACAACGAAATCAGCCTGTAGATAAGGCGAAGAACAATAATTGCTAATAGGTGCTACTACAAAACTAACACTCTACAAGACGCTCGTTCTACCTGTGCTGCTTTGTGGCGCTGAGGCATGCGTAGTTTCGCAAACTGACGCAGCCGCTCTGGGGATGTTCAAGAAAAAAGTTCTTCGCAAAATCTTCGGTCCTGTTCGAGTCGGCGATGACTATCGCATCCGATTTTACCACGAGCTGTATGAGCTCTACGAAGACATTGAAGTAGTTCGGCGTATAACTGTGCAGCGACTACGCTGGCTGGGTCATGTCCATCGTATGGACGACGAAGCTCCAGCGAAAAAGGTGCTCGAAGCGAGGGTCGCTGGTCAACGACGACGAGGGGGACCATGCCTCCGATGGATGGACCAGGCTGAGGAAGCCCTAACCGCACTTGGTGTATCCGATTGGAGAAGGCACGCGCAAAGCAGAGGCGCCTGGCAAGAGCTGATGAGGTCGGCCGAAACCCGGACACGGGTTGTTACGACCACCTAAGTAAGTAAGTAAGTAAGCAAGTTATATTTAACAAGGTAGTGTCGTCTCGGAGCGGTGGGTACCGCAGCTGCTAAAAACAGAATATCATAATTTGCATATTTTGTTATATATTTTGCTTTTATTCGAAAAAACCTGGTTTTGACAGGTGCGGTATCTAGCTCAAGAGAGAATTTTAACTACTAACACTACCTTGTCTTATTCTACCATGGGTACGGGAAAAGGAAATCGCAGAAAATAGTACGAAATTGTACGAATTCGTGCGAATGTTCAAGTACGGGAACAGACCTACAGTTATGATTAACTTCTTTTTTTTTTTTTTTGAGAGTGGTTAAGTGAGTATTGTAAGTAGATCTAGAAGTAAATTCTAGCATTTTCTTCCAAAATACTATTTCAATTGGCAAGAATCAATTGGCAAGAAATATTGGAATTTATAATTTTTTCTTATAACTTGTATATCTCGCTCTAATAATTTATTTTCGAAATAAGTAAATGCAGTGATATTACACTGCTTTTCTTATTGATAACTATGTGTGTGTTAACCGACTATTAATGCCTTAATTCACACAGTGTTTATGTGTATATTTCAGGACTTTAGAAATCAGCCCCACCGTATAGAAACGTCTGGCTACGCCCATGTATAATCATGTATTTTAAAATATTCTTATAAATTTCATGTGAAAATTGTCATATTAATATTAAGGCTTATTATTCTGATAATATTCATTTCTATTAGTTATATCAAACTGTTGGAACCATAGTAATCTATAAATGTTCTTCCAATTGTGATATGAATATTATCAAAATGTTGATTTTATATTTTTAATATGACAATGCTCATATTAATTATAATATTCATATCATAATATTCATATCAATTTGATGTAGAAAAGTAAAAGGGATTTCAATGCATTTCATGTTGACAACACACTGTAACAAAAAAAAATCAAAACAAAAATTCTGGGATGGGACATAGCGTAGGTTGTAGGTATAGTTAAATAGATTTTTGTGGCATTCTGGAATTTTTTGGTGCACATCGAAATTTTGAATAACGGTAAAAAAGCGGTTTTTTCGCACATGCGCTTATTTATACGCCAATAACTTCGTCAAATATCCACTGATTTTCATTTTCTTACAGGTTTTGGAAAGAAAAAAAAGAAGGTCTTTAAACATGTCATACATGACTTCATTTATGTTTCATTTCCTATATTGTAGTATTTGCTAGGTAAACCATTTTTCTTTTTTTTTATAATTTTTTGACATTGGTGATGTTTTTGATCACTATTTTGTTACAAACCCCCTAAATTCGTTTTATTATTTAAAAAGAACACATTTTCACAAGTAAAACGTGTGTCTTTTTTTGTAAAATCGATCAATAATATATAATAATATAATCTATATTAATAAAAATCATTTTCTGTTTATTTGTTCATTTGTGTGTTTGTTGGTTTGACTTTTATACAAATCTAAACGGCTGAACGGATTTCGCTCAAACCAAAAAAGTGTATTACTTGCAACCTAGATTAGGCTTCTTTTGAATCAATAAGAATGCGATATTACTTACAATTTCTATTGTATGAGACTAAAATTTAGTCTAAAATTTAGTTTGTGTGGTTACTTTCGGCAATTTTGCCAAAAAATAGGTTTACACGTCCTTTTACCGCCCAAAAATCAATGCTATATATTCCATACGGTTTTGGTCGTATAAGACTGGAATTCGGTAAATTACTTTGTGTGCTTACCATCGGTCACTGTACTAAAAATTGGCGTGGTGGCACTATAATTACACCTACTTTTAAGAAATCATAAAGACTCCAAAACTTCTGGGCCAATTGCGGGCTTTTCGAGGGATAAAATGTTTGCCACACCCCCTTTAACCGCCCACAAATAAGAGTGTATGGTTGCTGGAACGTCCGTGGCGAAGCCGCGAACCACTAGGTCCCGCTAGTAAATAATATAATATATGGGCAAATTCAGGATATGTTCAACCAAAGGTGTAAAATTAAAATTTATTTAAAACTAATATCCTAAAATATATTATCTTGGAAAAACATTGAAATTTTATTTATGTAAGCAATTTATACATTATTTAATATACCATGATGATCAAATCGTTCGCACTGATTCACAAATTTAGTTTTTCTTTTTAGCAAATGTTTAGAAAATGTTTCGTAAATGTTTTTGTTTTATTAAAAATTGAAGGTATTGGCTAGAAATATTAATGAAATAATTAAAGCAAAGAGAAAACACTATATTGAAGTTGTTTCTTAATTACTAAATTACTTAATTACTTAGTTACTTAATTACCCAATTTAATTACAGTGGAAAAAAAGTGTAACGTCCGACACGTAACGTCCGAATTTTTGGATGAGCCCAGAAACTTATAATACTCATCAAAGATATTTTAATATTCTCAAATATTCCTCTTTTCTTATGTTATCGTGGTTTTTTTGATAACTATGAACATCTCACTAAAAATGATGCAAATGCACGTCGACCTCCAAAACGATTTCCGTTTTTGATAACGTCCGAACGCCGCTTTCGGTATGAACATTTTTTCCCCGAATACAGTTAAGTCAATAATTAAATGTCATTTGAAAGTGCCTACAAATCATTATTTTTAATGAAGTTTATATAAAAATTTCTCTTTCAGAACGCCAAAAAAAAAAAAAAAAATATGCATACGATTATAACGTCCGCAACGCAGGACTTACCCATATAATATTGTTGAGCACTTTATAGTAAATTTTAAAAAAAATTTTTTTTAGAATGAAAATATCTCTAAGTACTGCAAAATTAAATAAAATTAATCAAGATACTTCAATTTATTTATATTTTTGTAAGCATATTTGTGACAGTTTAAAGACATTTTGTCGCCTGAGAAATTAAGTTTTGTGTGTGGCATTTTATCGGTTTTGAGTTAGAATAGGTTCCTTATGTATTGAGGGTGTTTCTTTCCAGAATCCTCCAGAATCCTCTCCAGAATGTCGTATGCAATAGTTTCCCCATAGGTTTTCAAAAAATTTATGTCGCATGTTTCCAGGTAAGTTAAAAAAAGTGTGAAATCGCCACATACGACAAACCAATTCTAAACAAATATCACATTAAGTCCATACTAAAATGAAGTACGATCTCTAAATTATACAGTCAAAACACACATGCGTATCTTGTATAAATTTGAAGAAAATCGGTCAGCTATAAACAAAGTTATTAGCCCTCAAACTTTGAATTCAATTTAGGGCTATGTTATGCTGGCGGTCATGGGCACGCATTGTTGTTGTTTCAAAGTAAATTGAAAAATTGAGAGCGAGAGAGAGAGAACAAATTTTGCCCACCACGGTCACCAAATGGTTCGATGAAAATGTGAAATCACGGGATCAAAACAGTGTTGCGTTGGGGAATCATTCACAACATTTATGCTTTCGCAGTAATAATGCTATGAAAGCAGTAATAAATCCTGCTTAATAGCAACACTCAACCATATTCAACGATGATATTTTTTTCGGATAAAGTGCTAAAAGTAGCAAAAAGTATACTAATGTTTGTGGATCATATGACCGTCAGCATAACAAAGAGCTCATCAAACGAAAAAAGAGCGCAAAAAAGAGACGTGACCAGGGATCATTTGACCGCCAGCATAACATCACCCTTACTCAAAACTATCGAAGGCCACATACGACACTTAATTTCTCAGGCGAGGGTTCGTTGAGCTTTTACTTAGAAATTCTACTCAAAAATGTTTACTCGATCTTTTTCTTTATATCATTCTTTTAACATAACTGCAGTTATGTCAGCAAGTAGTAGCAAGGCTGCTTGGATCAGTGGGTAGATCGATGGACTGGCACCAAAAGTTCCAGGTTCGATTTCTCACGGCGGGCAAAGAAATTTTTCTTTTCTTTTTGTTGATGAAATGTAATAAAATTTACTGGTGTGAATATTTGCTTTATGTTTTGCTTTATGTTTATGCTTGTTTGTGTTTTTTAATTTGCTTTATTTTTGAATTTAAAAGTGGTTTTGTTACATAAAAACCATTAAATTATCAAATCTATCCTTCTTTCGTGTGTCTAATGACGCAGATGTGTTTTTGTTTTGCAGAAAATAGCTCAAAATTATGCTTAAGCCATCCATGCTAGTTGTTTTTTCATTTTGTATTTTTGGATTTTGGGCTTAGGTGAATCAAATATTTTTTTTTTAGCAAGGTATCGAAGTATGTGCTTTCAAAGCAATGTATAAAACAATAAATTGCTTAGGTGAATAAGCATAAGTGTATAATTCCCATACAATTCCCTTTACCCAAGCCGACTTTGGTGATTAACCTATTGCTTTGGTGGTGAATCCGTTCTCATTCCACTCGTGTTCGGTATTTTGTTTACTGAATGTTTATTTTTTGTTAGTACTAAATTCAAACAAAACTGCCAAATTGAACTTACGCGGAGGTTAATACACATCATGAATCTAAAATATCGGCAAATGACTTTTTTCCTAAAAAGTCGAATAACTCAATCAAATATTACTCAATTTGAATAAACTAAGGTGCATAAGACGCAAAATTTAATGTGTTTTGAAACTGCATACCCAAAGTAAATAGTTTTATACAAATTTGACTTATTAATTTTCGTTTAAAGTACGGCGCAGTCTCAAAGAACTGAAAAAATTGATACGTTTTACCTTTAGCTCCCTCAATTTTTATCCGAAATTGCAATACAATACAATGTTAGAAAGGTGTTACTGTTTTCTTTTCCAACGGCGTATTGCAAACGATTGTGGAAACGATTGTTTAAGACGTATGATTTTTAACTCTATTACCTCGAAAAGACGTTTTTTTAACCGTTACTCAAATTTTTGATGTACACGAAAAATTTGTGGTATGCCACAATGTTACATTTAACTATATCTACAACCTACACTATGTCGCATCCCAGAAGTTTTTTGGCTGCCACACCGTTTAGTATTTGTATCAAATTGATGTGCAAAATGTAATAATGAAATTAAGGTTTTTTATTTTGGTAATATTAATATCAATTGTTAATCAAATTGATACGATTGCTTTCAAAATGATAAATAACCATATCAATCGAAAATGTTCATGTAAATGTGATATGAAAAATATGAAAACAAAAATGATTCATATCAAATAAGCGTAAATTTTCTTGATATTTTTGGTTGTGATTTGATATTAGAACGTAATACAGTATCATATCAAATTAATATTTTCAACATCAATAAGACGTGAAAGCTTTCGATTTAACATGAAATACTGTTATAATAACGTTTTCCCTATCAAATTGATAGTTTTTGATATTACGTTGAAATTGATAGATGTTTATCACTTGTCTTCCATGGCATATTTTTTTCAGTGTAATACTAATTTATTAAAGCTTAAACAAGCATAAACTTTCACAACTTTTCAAAGAATTGCCAAATCCTTGCTTCAATATGCACACAAAAGTATTTTCATTCCAATTTTCTAGAATTTTCAAATATGTTATAAGAACTATTATCAGCTCATCAACGCAATTTGCTAAACCTAAAATATTTTATCATATTCTGCATCTACACACACTCATGAATTTTAAAGCTCAACTTTATTTATATTCCACCCAAAAATATGAAAAGAAGAACCTTTTCAAGGAATTTTCTAATAAAGACCTCAACTGCAGCTATCTTAAGTTCTTTAAAATAAAACATGCCCACTTGAAGTTATACAAAGAATTTTTATTTATTTATTATTTTGGCAAAGTAGAATGAAAAGCGTGTTTTTCAAGTCCAGTGTTTGGATTTAGATTAAGTTTAACTATTTCGAAACAAACGAATTTGTACTCAATCATAGCGTAAAATATTTAACTCATTTTTTTAGAAATTAATCACTTTGTTTCAAATATCAAAGTAACAGACTGTGTGGGATTTGCTCTGTTGATTATAAATTTCTTGGAAAATTAAGCTGTCTTACTTATCTTTTAGCTTAAGACAGAATCTAAAATTTAATTAAAATTATATTGGACATATTTGTTGATAAGAAATTTCTGAAAAATTCATCTCTTACTTCTAACTCTAGCTCAATACACAACCTTAAACATATTTGAAATTATATTGGATGTTGAAAGCAATCTACTCAAATTAAAAACAATTTGTGTTCATCATTTTTATAATTAAATGATTTGTACAAGTTCTTGATATATATAATCCAAAAATATTTTACAAAAACGTAGAGGCAAAGTCCAGCAGAACCAACAAACTGACCAATGATTTTGCATGACATAGCAGATTTAATCTTTGCCCAAGAAGATTAAATAAAAATGGTTCACATCTCATTTTCGTCAACATGTTTGTTTATTTACCTGTTTGTTTTATTGCAATTATGTCCTTGCTCCACTTGCATATTATTGACACCAATAAAGTAGCTTATGGCCAGAGGTGATGACTTTAAGGTAGCATGGTCTACAACCAAAAAGAATTTGTTTTTGTTATTTTATGCTCAAACGTTATTTGGGGCAAATATTCGGACAAACAAAAAAGCCAAAATAAACATATTTTAGCCAAGTTCAGAGCAAAACAACAGCTGGAACATGCCAAAGATTCATTAACATGACTCGGGCACACTTTTGTTATTTTTACTGCTCTAGCCATGTTGTTTTTTTATTTTACTGCTCATAGACAAGCGCGTGAAATGGAATTTCATTAAATATTTCAACCAACAGAACGTTTAAGTGAAAAATACTTCATATCTACTAAAGGTTAAGCATGCCCGCCAGCAATAGTTTGAGTGGTGGAAAATTTGTTGTGCCAGGTAAAGAAAATGAAGAACTGTTGAGCTTGCTGGGTCGATACTACGTTTGTCTCAGATAAAAAATTTGTAAAATTCCAGATAAAATTATGTTAGAAATTGTGTATGAAGACAAATTCGCACACTCACCATCGTTCATTTGGAAGTAATCAACGATGAATAATAGTTCATTGTTCAGGATAGCTTGGGAATTGTCACATATGTGCTTTGTTCTGAGCAAAAAAGGATATTGAAGTCTTTCCGTATTGCATATTTCGTATTGTTGTGAATTTTTTGAATAATCATGCTTGTTATTTCTTAGAGTTTATTTCGTTAAATTAACATATTAATCTATGTTACAATGAAAAAGTGCGAGGGTCGTTTGATGATTCAATGAAAAGTGAAGGAACAAAAAAAACTTTTTATTTCTCAGTATAGTCGAGTTTTTTAGCTCGATATACTTCGCCCAACGTTCCTCCAATTTTTTGATCCCATCCGAAAAATACGTTTTCTGTATGTTCTCAAAATAGGCCTCTTATTCGGTGATTAGCTCTTCTCTGGTGGTAAATTTCTTTCCGCCGAGTCATTTCTTCAGGTCTGAAAACAGAAAATAGTCGCTGGGGGCCAAATCGTGAGAATATGATGGATGAGGAAGCAATTCGTACTTTAATTTATGGAACTTTGTGATCGCGCGCATTGTATTGATGGAAAAGCACTTTTTCCTTGCCAAATGGGGACGTTTCTCTTTCAAAGCGTCGTTAAAACGGTCCAATTTGGGTGCATACTATTCGCCATTGATCGTTCTTTTCGGTGGATGATAATCGATATAGAATATGCTGCGTTCATCCCAAGATACTGTCTTTGGAGAACGTTCGGTCGGTGAAGTCCACTGTTTTGACTGTTCTTTGGCTCTGGTGTGTAGTGATGGATCTATGTTTCGACCACGGTTACTAATCGATGGAAAAAACCCTTCTTATCTTTGGTCAACATCGCCAAATACTCCTTTGAATCAGTCACACGATCGCGTTTATGGTCGAGAGTGAGCAAACGTGGCACCCATGTTGCTGATAATTTTTTCATATCGAAATGATTTCGCAAAATGTTCCACACCCATTCGCCTGAGATGCCTACGGCCTCAACAATCTCGCGCCAACACGATATCGAGAATTATAGTGACCATTTCTGGTGTGGTGACCTCATTTGGGCGTCTAGAACATTCGGCGTCACTTGTGCTTGTACGGCCGCATCGGAATTCAGTAAGCCGCTTCTTAACCATTAAAATTGATGGTGCAGAGTCCCCAAAGTATTTATCAAGCCTTTCCTTGATTTGGCTGATGGTTTTTTTGCAGTTCTGGAGCACAATGAACCGAACCTTACCGAAAAATGGAACTCGGTGCTCGGTGGATCACGTGTTTCCTTAAGGACAAAACAATCCGTGTCGTAGTCGACGGCATAACGTCCAGAGAGCACGCCATCAATGCAGGAGTACCGCAGGGCTCAGTCTTAACGCCAACTTTGTGTCTGGTTTTTATCAACGAGCTTCTGTCGTTGCCTCACAACCCAATTTATTCGTTTGCGGATGACAGCGGCATTTGCCATTCATATTCGTTAAAAAAACACCCGAGCTCTTTGGATATTGAGAGAAAGAGGCAACATATGAATGACATACTCAATAATGACTTGAAAAAAATCTCCCAGTGAGGTCTTGGCAATAGTGTAAAAATTAATGCTAGCAAGACCTAGTGTTGTCTATTAAATCACAAGCGATTCAATTGCCCCCTAGCTACCCTCAATATGAACGGTGCAGATCTTTTGGAGTCAGATGCTCTTGACGTTCGGGGCATATCAATACAATGCAATCAATACAATCGGATCTTCGGCGGAATGATCACTTTTTTGATGTGTGAAAAGAAGCAGCCAAGTATCTTGGTTTTTTAAAACGGTGCAAGAAAAACTTCACTCCATCTGATCTTCGTTTGATCTCTATCTGATCTCTAAACTCTCTTAGGCATCTGCGCAATGTTGGTTGCCTTAGCCTTCTGTAGAGGTATTACCATGGGAAGCGTTCAAGGGAGATACATAACCTGACGCCACCAGCTCGTTATGCTTCTTTGCCCAATATAACATCGCATTACCGATATAATTTGTTCTTCGGTCGCTGCGTTAATTTGTGGAACAATCTCCATGCGAGCGTGTTTCCCGGCAGTTTCAATCTGTGTAAGTGTAATCAAATCTTCACCGACACTACTCCATCTTTTCACCCTCCAACTAACTATCACCCGTCTTCCGAATCAACACAATGCTTCCGCATTTATAGAGGGGCATCCCCTCAGTGTTGGTCAAGTCTACAACAAAAAAAAAAATAAAAACATAAAAGGTCCCAAGTGTCACTCGTCGACTTGCATAATTTTCGGATATGTGATAGAGGACAAAAATCTAAGGTTGACTTATTTTTTATTCATGCTTAATTTATGGTTTAGGGTTTCAAAGTGGCTCATATAATGACAATTTTACCCTCGTTTTTTGGAACATTTAAATGATTTTTCAACCGCAGCGGCAATTTTGCTTATGTACTGAATCTTTTGTGCATTGAAGTTGTGTTTTCTATATTTTGGTCCAATGATAGGCCTTCTCTTTACTCTTCGAATCTATAACCATAACGCCTCAAATTGGAAAAAATACAGTAACCAACTTACTTTTCTGTATTGCAGTTGCTTATAAAAAGTATTAAAAAAATAAAAACTATGCAAATTTATTTGTTTTTTTTAAATTTTAAAAATAAAAATTAATAATTAACAGAAAAGGAGTTTTGTAAATATTCAGATGGTATGAAAATAGATTTTTTTTAATAACTTTTGATTGGAAAGTAATATTCGGATATTTTTTCAAATGAATAATTTTTGAAGCTAGACTTTTTTGTAAAAAATATAAAGAGAACATTTTGAAAAAAATAATTTCGACAAAAAATCAAAGGAGAACCCTCGTTTTTAATGATAGAAATAGTTAATTAATTTTTGTGTAAAACTGAAACAATTTCTGCTTACTCAGAAACATACGGAAAGTTTGAGAAAAACAAACATTTTTGATATCCATACTGTGGTTTTTATCTATAGCAAAATTTTATTTTTAATAAAATAAGTACATTTCTTAATAAAAAAAAAATTTAATATAAAATTTAAAAATTAGAATAAAAACAAAAGAAAATAAACATAACTGAAAATAAAACAATTGCAGGTACGGGCTCTTCACGATATCGACTAAATACAGTTAAAAATTTCAACAACAAAATAACCATAAACTTTATTTCTAAAACTTGGATGCTATCATGTGTTATATCTGTGATGCTATCTCTTAAATACATTTCGTTTGATACCAAATATATGTATGATTCCATGGGAAACAGTGAAGTCATGGCGAAAAAATGGAATTTCTGCTGATTTTCAAACGTCATTTTGAACCCAAACCATCGATTAAGCACGTATAAAAAAATACGTCAACCTTAGATTTTGGTCCTCTATCGCGAATCCGAAAATCATTCAACTCGTTGAATGACACCTGGGGACCTTTCCTTGTTAGTTCTTAGGACGTTATAAAAGTGATACTGCACAAGCACAAGCATGAAAAAATCTTTACTATTTTGTATAAATTACTGTATAAATTAAAAATAAAATTTTTGTAATTTCGTTCAATTGCGTAAACAAATTATTATTTTAGAGGCGGCGATATTGTCGAGCCTTGGGCGGCAGAATGCCTTAATCCACCACTGAACGATTCGTACTAATACGATAAAAAAATTATTGTTTTTTGAACTCATTTAAGAATGCAAAAAAGAAATAATTTTGATTCACTTCTGATGTTCTGAATGAGCAAAAAATGATTAATTTTCGATGAAATTTTACATATTAAAATAATAAAAAAATTAATGTTTATCGACTCAAAATAAGTGTATTTATGAATTTTGCAAAAGAAGTTCAATTTTAATTTATTAGAAAAGTTTTCGTGATTTAATCTTCTATAGCAAGAATTTTAAAGCCACAAAATATCAAACCAAAAATTAAAAAAAAATGTACCTTAAAAAGTTCGCAAGACTTTCACCTTACGCAAAACCTTCGCTGTGGGTATTGGGTATATGTGGGTCAGTGGGTATTAGCAAAGGTTAAAATTCTTCCCTTTTTAACTCATTTTTTAATATAAAAAAGTAACAATTATGATTCATATCAGACTTAATTTATGAACAAAAAATGATTCGTTTATGAAAAATTGTTTCCTACTGATTATTCTTTTTTGAACTCATTTAAGAATACAATAAAGAAATATTTATGATTCATTTCTTAACTCATTTATAAGCAAAAAATGATTCATTTACGAAGATTTTTTACCTACCAAAATGATTGATTATTGACTCATAATAAGTTTTTTGTGAATATCTTAAAAGATGTATAATTTGTACTTATGGGAAAAGTTTTCGCAAGCACTTTTAGGCGACAAAATAAAAAATAAAAAATTAGAAAATAAAATTCAACCTAAAAACGTTCGCAAAACTCTCACCTTACGCAAAACCTTCGCTTATGATTCGGTGGGTTTCTTTCGGCCCTTAAACTTTTCAGAAGTTTAAAGAGCTTTTCCAACTCCAAATAGAAATCTGATACTCTTTCTAATACTCTACTTAACTCTATGTTATAAGGTTACTGAATATACATCAAGATTAAACTGCTATTTAAATTAAATAAATCTCTGCATATTTGTCCGTCTATCTGTCTATCTGTCTGTCCAGCTGTCTGAAGTGGTCTGTACATTTTATTCCTGTTTTACTTTTCTTTTTTGTTTTTTGTTACTGGCATACAAAACCTAATTAACTTTTGTGCAAATATTTGCTAGAATGTCATTTGATTCATGGTTAAAACCTAAACATGATGACAGCTCCTACTATTTGCCCAAGAATTGATAAACTCTTATTGATGTTGTTGCTGCTGCTGCTGCTGAAGTTGTTGGTACTCTTGATGTTGTGTAAGTATGGTGCTCTTACTGATGATGAAGATGGTGTTGTTATTGATGTTGTGGGTGACTCTTGCGGTATTAAGCCTATAGTTTGCTCTCTATGCTACTTTCAATTAAACTGTCAATATTAAAAGAATTTTGTCAATATTTAATGATTGTCTCACAAGCATTAAAAGAGAAGGTCATTAGCAAGGTTATGGCTGGTCACTTAGGAAGGCTCTCAAAAGTCATGCCAAATTCGATTTGTTTTTGCTGCTACGTTAAATTACAGAACCATTGGGTTTTTGGCATTCGCCCTGGATGGAACTGGAAGTTTGGCAAATATTTGTTAATGTCTATCAATATTAAAAGGTAATTTAAATGAAATTTTCAATGTTAGCACGTAGTATTCGTAGATAAAAAAAAATGAAAGCGGGTATATGGTATATGATTTTTAGAATAGTAGAAAAAAATTTGTAGATATGGCTGACACCGGTTAACGGTCACGTCTCCCTCCCACACAAATTTTTTTCTTAAAGTGTAACTTCGGAATAAATAGTTGTAAATTGAGATACATTGAGATACAGTGGCTTTTTGAATAAAATATATTTTTATCGGCAAAAAAACTTCTCAACATAGTATCCTTTCAGATCGATACATTTACTACAGTGTTTCAATTTTTTTATTCCATCCAAATAATAATTGATAAAACCTATCCATTTCCTCAAAAAAAGGCATTTGTTACTTTATTCTCTACTTTATTCGACCCAAATCTCTTACTATCGACCCATTTCTTCGGGTTTGGAAATAGAAAATAGTCGCGAGAGTCCAAATCTGGAGAATTTGGTAGTTGTGGTTGCAGTTTTTTGACCAATTTATGGATTTTTGCCATGGCTAGTACAGACCTATACGCCGGTGCATTGTCATGGGGGATGAGCACGTTTCCTCCGCCAAATGCGGTCGTTTTTATTTGAAATCAATGTCAAATCTACCCAACAGCTGTGAATAATATTCGCCGTTGCTCGTTTTACCCTTTGCAAGGTAATGACTCCGCATGCATCCCAAAAAACGGTCGCCATTACCTTGTTGGCTGACAGACCCACCTTGGCCTTTTTTGGTGCACGCTCATCCAGAGAAGTACACTGCTTTGACAGTCCCCAGGATTGACGTGTATTGTGATATATCCATGCTTCGTCCAAGGTTACGAAACGGCGGAAAACTCCTACAGATTGCAGTTGAACATCGTCAAAAACTTCTTTGAAGTGGTCACTGCACTTGTGGTCGAGTGTGAGTAATCAAGGCACCCATCGCGCGGCTAGCTATATTCATGCCAAATATTCATGTAAAATGTGAAGTTCCCGCAGACTCATCAAGCTCACAAATAAAATATTTTTTTAAAAATCAACTCTTTCAATTTGTTTCGGTTTTATTATTTATTTAAGCAAATGGCTAAAATTTCTTTCAAATTGACAAAGCTAAACAAGATATTTATCAATATTACCAAGAACGTTTCTTTAAGTGTAAGAATTGGTCTGTTCCAATATTGATTAATTATAGATAATAGACAATAGATAATAGATAATAGATAATAGATAATAGATAATAGATAATAGATAATAGATAATAGATAATAGATAATAGATAATAGATAATAGATAATAGATAATAGATAATAGATAATAGATAATAGATAATAGATAATAGATATAGATAATAGATAATAGATAATAGATAATAATAATAGATAATAGATAATAGATAATAGATAATAGATAATAGATAATAGATAATAGATAATAGATAATAGATAATAGATAATAGATAATAGATAATAGATAATAGATAATAGATAATAGATAATAGATAATAGATAATAGATAATAGATAATAGATAATAGATAATAGATAATAGATAATAGATAATAGATAATAGATAATAGATAATAGATAATAGATAATAGATAATAGATAATAGATAATAGATAATAGATAATAGATAATAGATAATAGATAATAGATAATAGATAATAGATAATAGATAATAGATAATAGATAATAGATAATAGATAATAGATAATAGATAATAGATAATAGATAATAGATAATAGATAATAGATAATAGATAATAGATAATAGATAATAGATAATAGATAATAGATAATAGATAATAGATAATAGATAATAGATAATAGATAATAGATAATAGATAATAGATAATAGATAATAGATAATAGATAATAGATAATAGATAATAGATAATAGATAATAGATAATAGATAATAGATAATAGATAATAGATAATAGATAATAGATAATAGATAATAGATAATAGATAATAGATAATAGATAATAGATAATAGATAATAGATAATAGATAATAGATAATAGATAATAGATAATAGATAATAGATAATAGATATAATAGATAATAGATAATAGATAATAGATAATAGATAATAGATAATAGATAATAGATAATAGATAATAGATAATAGATAATAGATAATAGATAATAGATAATAGATAATAGATAATAGATAATAGATAATAGATAATAGATAATAGATAATAGATAATAGATAATAGATAATAGATAATAGATAATAGATAATAGATAATAGATAATAGATAATAGATAATAGATAATAGATAATAGATAATAGATAATAGATAATAGATAATAGATAATAGATAAATAGATAATAGATAATAGATAATAGATAATAGATAATAGATAATAGATAATAGATAATAGATAATAGATAATAGATAATAGATAATAGATAATAGATAATAGATAATAGATAATAGATAATAGATAATAGATAATAGATAATAGATAATAGATATAGATAATAGATAATAGATAATAGATAATAGATAATAGATAATAGATAATAGATAATAGATAATAGATAATAGATAATAGATAATAGATAATAGATAATAGATAATAGATAATAGATAATAGATAATAGATAATAGATAATAGATAATAGATAATAGATAATAGATAATAGATAATAGATAATAGATAATAGATAATAGATAATAGATAATAGATAATAGATAATAGATAATAGATAATAGATAATAGATAATAGATAATAGATAATAGATAATAGATAATAGATAATAGATAATAGATAATAGATAATAGATAATAGATAATAGATAATAGATAATAGATAATAGATAATAGATAATAGATAATAGATAATAGATAATAGATAATAGATAATAGATAATAGATAATAGATAATAGATAATAGATAATAGATAATAGATAATAGATAATAGATAATAGATAATAGATAATAGATAATAGATAATAGATAATAGATAATAGATAATAGATAATAGATAATAGATAATAGATAATAGATAATAGATAATAGATAATAGATAATAGATAATAGATAATAGATAATAGATAATAGATAATAGATAATAGATAATAGATAATAGATAATAGATAATAGATAATAGATAATAGATAATAGATAATAGATAATAGATAATAGATAATAGATAATAGATAATAGATAATAGATAATAGATAATAGATAATAGATAATAGATAATAGATAATAGATAATAGATAATAGATAATAGATAATAGATAATAGATAATAGATAATAGATAATAGATAATAGATAATAGATAATAGATAATAGATAATAGATAATAGATAATAGATAATAGATAAATAGATAATAGATAATAGATAATAGATAATAGATAATAGATAATAGATAATAGATAATAGATAATAGATAATAGATAAATAGATAATAGATATAGATAATAGATAATAGATAATAGATAATAGATATAGATAATAGATAATAGATAATAGATAATAGATAATAGATAATAGATAATAGATAATAGATAATAGATAAATAGATAATAGATAATAGATAATAGATAATAGATAATAGATAATAGATAATAGATAATAGATAATAGATAATAGATAATAGATAATAGATAATAGATAATAGATAATAGATAATAGATAATAGATAATAGATAATAGATAATAGATAATAGATAATAGATAATAGATAATAGATAATAGATAATAGATAATAGATAATAGATAATAGATAATAGATAATAGATAATAGATAATAGATAATAGATAATAGATAATAGATAATAGATAATAGATAATAGATAATAGATAATAGATAATAGATAATAGATAATAGATAATAGATAATAGATAATAGATAATAGATAATAGATAATAGATAATAGATAATAGATAATAGATAATAGATAATAGATAATAGATAATAGATAATAGATAATAGATAATAGATAATAGATAATAGATAATAGATAATAGATAATAGATAATAGATAATAGATAATAGATAATAGATAATAGATAATAGATAATAGATAATAGATAATAGATAATAGATAATAGATAATAGATAATAGATAATAGATAATAGATAATAGATAATAGATAATAGATAATAGATAATAGATAATAGATAATAGATAATAGATAATAGATAATAGATAATAGATAATAGATAATAGATAATAGATAATAGATAATAGATAATAGATAATAGATAATAGATAATAGATAATAGATAATAGATAATAGATAATAGATAATAGATAATAGATAATAGATAATAGATAATAGATAATAGATAATAGATAATAGATAATAGATAATAGATAATAGATAATAGATAATAGATAATAGATAATAGATAATAGATAATAGATAATAGATAATAGATAATAGATAATAGATAATAGATAATAGATAATAGATAATAGATAATAGATAATAGATAATAGATAATAGATAATAGATAATAGATAATAGATAATAGATAATAGATAATAGATAATAGATAATAGATAATAGATAATAGATAATAGATAATAGATAATAGATAATAGATAATAGATAATAGATAATAGATAATAGATAATAGATAATAGATAATAGATAATAGATAATAGATAATAGATAATAGATAATAGATAATAGATAATAGATAATAGATAATAGATAATAGATAATAGATAATAGATAATAGATAATAGATAATAGATAATAGATAATAGATAATAGATAATAGATAATAGATAATAGATAATAGATAATAGATAATAGATAATAGATAATAGATAATAGATAATAGATAATAGATAATAGATAATAGATAATAGATAATAGATAATAGATAATAGATAAAAGATAATAGATAATAGATAATAGATAATAGATAATAGATAATAGATAATAGATAATAGATAATAGATAATAGATAATAGATAATTTTACTATATAAAAAAATTGTAAATAATTACTTGTCAAATGTCAGCAAGGAAGACAAAACTGGACGACAAAATTGAGAGTATAGAGAATTATAACTAGCTCTTCACGCTCTGCAACTTGACATTTTTAAAGAATATTCATCATACAGGATAATATTAAAAATAAAACAAAAAACCATCTTGACTAACAAGAGTAAATATAGTGTCGAAAATTGTATTTACGATAGCAAGTGATCCTACTGATACAAGTGATCTGAAAACCACGGACCGAAAATAACTATTATGTTCTTCTGCTGATCTCAAAAACGGCAGGCTTGCCATTTATATTTTTGAATTTTAGCTTAAAAGGCAAAATGTAACTGGTACTTTCTTGAGTTAATTTTTTTGTACAAGAAATAACGTTTTTTTTCTGCTGGAAACTTTGCTGGATAAAATTTGTTATATTTCTAAAGCTGTGGTTGTTAAGGCAATGAAATTTGGTATGAGTTGACTTGGTATTAAGTAATTTTCCCTAAAAGGGGGCGTTTTCCACTCACATTTTCTAAATATATAGATTTTCATTCAAAGCTCCCATTTATTAAATTTTGTTACCATTGCGTGTAGTGGTCATGAGATATTGTACTTTTTCCTAAATTGGGGCGAAGTCCGCTCACATTTTCTGAATAAAGTATGTGTATAGGTCTTTATACCAAGCCAACTCATGCCAAATTTTATTGTCTGGGCACTTTTTCAGCAGCCCAAATTATCGGTGTAACTATCGAACTTACTATGTAGTCGTGTCCTTCGACTGTAGAAACTGAGAAAGCATTGGACAAGAGGATGTGTCACCGCCGATTGAATTCAAATTTTTGATATCGGATAGCTTTGAAACTAAACGTCGCATAACAATGAAACTCAGTATGGAGTTACTAATTGGCCTGGTCTTTCTACTGTAAAGCTGCCCATTGAACTCAGAATGGAGTTACCACTTGGTGATGTCCTTCTTCTTAAAAACTGGGGTGTGCATTGGACAAGGGGGTCCGGCTCCGCCCATTAAGCCAATTTTTTGCTATTGAATAGCTTTGGAAGCAAAAGTCACACAACCTTGAAACTCAGAATGGCATTACTATTTGGTGGTGTCCCATATTTCGTGGACTGTCCAATAAATGTTTTGAATGTACTCATTATTTTCCAACATAGTTTCCGGGTGCAGCAACGTACACCGAGTATTGCTAGCTATTAATATTTTTTGGGTTGGGGTCGAAATTGACCTGTTACAAAATATCCTAGACAAAATTGCACTTTACGAAATTTCCCTTTTTTAAAATTGTCCATTACAAAATTCCCCCTTCACATAATATCCTCTTATAAAATTTACCTTTGCAAAATTGTACAAAAATAAATCAAAAAAGAAAATGTTGATAATGTAAAGAAGCGTGAAAAAAAATTGTTTTTTTCATATAATTTTATTTAATTGATTACGTTCATTGTTTATCCAATATAGAGTTGTAAAAAGGACCATTTTTTAAAGAGCTATTTCATAAAAAAGAAATTTTGTAAAGAATAATTTTAGAAACGCTGAATTTGGAAATGAGAATTTCGTGAGGGTGAATTACGTGACGGTTAATTTGTGAAAGAGAAATTTCGGCCCACTCCCATATTTTCTATTATTTTCATCGAGTGTTTGATTTTTTATTTATATTTTTATATGGTTTTGGAAGTTCTTAGACATTCAAGCATTGATGACTGTGAAACTTTTCTCTGTATTTTATTTCAACTGGTCTTGTAAAACGATATCAATCCAAGATATGAATGACGGATATCATGGAGTATTTAGAACTTTGTTTTTTTTTTGTTATTACAAATATATCGCAAGCAAATTTTTGATAACCTTATCTTTTTTTATTGTAGCTTTGATGACTCCCTCGAAATAATTCCTGCCCCCCCTTCCACCCGTTTGCTTCGCAGCTGAATAAAATATAGTTTAAATTCATAACCAAAGCTCCAAACGCATTAAAGAATATTTTTATTTTTATTTACATAGCTGCATATATCTTTGGAATGTCTTCAAAAACATACATACTTTAAAGATTTTGTACCAAATCAATTTAATTATAAAACTTTTTTAATTTGCAATCAATTTCAGTTAGAGACCGTTTGCAACAATTTCGCCCAGAAATGGCTGACATACTTTTGCTCACTCATGTTCATAAAGCCATTCAATTTGCAGCGTTTTGTTGTTGTGGATGTTTGACTTTAAAATTTGTTTGTTTCACTTAAATATTTACACACCACAAGCAAGCATTTAAATTTTACACAATTTTGTCTCATCATAAAATATCAACATTTTTTTTTAGCCAGGAATAAACATTTTAGTCATGAAAAATAAAGAAAAAAAATAAAAAAAATATTGAGGGAAAATTGAAAAACTTGTGTATGGAAATCATGATGGAAAATCTTAACAACAAAACAAAAATATATAAAAGTGTAAACACGAACATGCAAAACAATTTCCAGCATTTTTCCCCCACAGCGAAAAACTCCAAATAAAAAGATCTTAAAAGTTCAAAAAAACACATACATGCTGCTTGTCACCTACGTAGGGAGTTCCCAAAAATCACAGTAAAAGCAGTAGGAAAAAAAAATAACGTTTAAGAAACACTGAAGTCCCTTGTGTCACTTTTGTTGTTGGGAATACTAACAATGTTTTGTGAACACGTGATATGGTCACTCAATGAAAATGGTAAAAAAAAATATTCAAAAATAAAATGCATGAACACAGATACTTTTGCTAGTGTATATTTGTATTTGCCTCGATATATCTAGTACTATCCACTTTTTGTCGCATTGACAGCAGTTATCAGTTTTGAGTTACTTGTCGTCTGCTAGGAGCACCTTTCTTGTGTTTTGTATTGCATCATTTAAGCTTTAAATTTGGTAAAATTAAAATAGTTTTTTGTCCAATATGCTTTGAAGAGTTATAGATAGATAGATAGCAAAAAACAATTCTTATTTTGAAGGCTATACAAAATTACTCAGACTTTTGTGCGAGATACATGAGAGCACCCATTAAGAACTTCGGTAACTGCTATAGAATTATAGAATAACCTCTGGAATGATAAAGTATTTAGCAAAAATATCAACACTACTCAACAGCCATTTTGCTCCAAGCACCTCAATATCTTTTTTAAAAAGACATTGGCCTGTTGATTCCAAAAATGGCAACTATTTTCAAATCGACGGAGCCGTTTTCGAGTAATTTGTAAATTAAATTTTTGCAGTTTTTTTCAAAAAGGTTATCTTGCCCTAGCAGCTCTAGCATTTGATACAATGGCCTGATTTTCATGTTTCCTCTTTCATTGTTAGATAAATCGTTATTTAACTGTAATTTCCAATATGTTAAAAAACTATATTTTAAGTTTTTCCTTTTCTCATTGATAGATGAGGTATCTAAGCACAGTTTAAGATTAATTTCGTATGAATCCAACAAAAAATGAATTTTTAAGAATTATTTTAGTAAATTTTGTCAATATCATTAAATTTTGAATTTTAAAACATTTTTGAAAATCGGTTTTGGATTTATTCAGTCATGTCAACACCTTTTCCAGTTGTACTTCAGAAAATACCAAGTTTATTGCAGAAAATTTAAAATTTATTTCAGATTGTTTTATTTGTACTTCAGAAAAGCCAGTTGAATTTCAGAAAACACAAAACTAGTTTCAGAATTCTACAAATTGATTTTAGAATATTATAATTGTACTTCAGAATAGCCAATTTAATTTCAGAAAACACAAAATTTTCAAAACACAAATTGATTTCAGACTATTTGAATTGTTCTTCAGAATAACCAATTTAATTTCAGAAAACACCATATCGAATTGAGAAATTTATAAAAGTACTTCAGAATTTTCATTTGTACTTCAGAAAATTTCAATTCGAACTTCAGAAAATTTCAAATGCACTTCAGAATATTTCAAATGTACTTCGCCAAATTTCAAATGTACTTCAGAAAACTTCAGAAGGACATCAGCAAGTTCCAAATGGACTTCAGAAAATTTCAATTGAATTTCAGAAATTTATAAATGTACTTCAGAATTTTCAATTGTACTTCAGATAATTTCAATTGTACTTAGGAAATTTTTCTTCTTTTCGACATAGGACACAAATACTTGTCATTGCAATACAGGGAGAGATTTATTTTTTTTTTAATTTTGTATTTATTATTTAAATTAACACATAATGCATGTTTAAGACATAAGTTGTAGTACAAATATTTATGAAATAATGTATAAAACTATAACTTGGTTAAATATTAAAGTCCCACTGTCATATCGACCAAGTTTCTGAAGTTCGTATTGAAATTTTCTGAAGTACAAATGGAAATTCTGAAGTACTTTTATAAATTTCTCAATTCAATATGGTGTTTTCTGAAATTAAATTGGTTATTCTGAAGAACAATTCAAATAGTCTGAAATCAATTTGAAATATTCTTAAATCAATTTTGTGTTTTCTGAAATTAAATTGGCTATTCTGAAGTACAATTATAATATTTTGAAATCAAGTTTTAGAATTCTGAAACTAATTTTGTGTTTTCTGAAATTCAACTGGCTTTTTTGAAGTACAAATAAAACAATCTGAAATAAATTTCAAATTTTCTGAAATAAACTTGGTATTTTCTAAAATACAACTGGAAAAGGTGTAGAATATAAAATAAAACTTAGAAATTTTTTGCAGAGTTGTGTGGACACATATTTTTTCGAAATTATTTAAGTCACTTCTCTTATTTGTCTTATATTTTCTCACCTTCGTGAGAGACTCCCCACCAAACCACAACGGAAGCAGGACCTCGTTGAACCCTCGGAACAGCATTTTTAGCTTCCTTAGCTGTTCTTGCATATATTTCATCGTTTTGCTTATTAAAAACTTTCTCAACGGTACAAATTTTTTCGTCCGTGAATAGAATGTTTTCGTGGCCATTTTCTGCGTGCCAACGAAGAAGCCGCTTGCATCTTCGAGTCTAAGTTTTTTTAATCTTGGCGTTAACTGGTGAGATGTTGACCGACGAAAGGCTTTCATATCAAAGTACAACATTTTTCAGCTCATTGATTTGGGACTCAATTCTGAGAACTGCACGTGAAAGTAGCCCCAAAAAGAAGAAGTTCTGCATCAATCGTTTTGTCAAGTTACATGCCATAATAATTTAATATCGATTTCAAGTTAGTAAGTATCGTATAAGGGAATTTGTCACGTTTTAGGCTCTTTTGTTTGACATAACTCGAGAACACTAGTCCGATTTAGCTGAATCAAGTTTAAAAAAATTAAGAATTACAATTCCTTTAATCTGTTTATATAACGTTCCCTACATAAGCAACAGTTTCGCAGTTATACAAAAATGTATGCAGAAGAAAACATTTTTTGCCTGATTTTAAATTTTTTTTTTTTAAATTCATAAAAAATCCATAACGGAAAAAAGTGTCAAGTCCTATCACTGATCACATGAATATGAACAATCTACGAAGAAAAGTAGATCATCAGAACCACAAACGTCAACTTCAACGAGAATGGATATTAACAATAATTGAAAATGTGTTAAATTTTGTTTTTATGCATAGATAACATAAAAAAATATCATATTTTCTGTGTAAGAATAGCTGTAATATGAATCGCAATTTTTATTTTCATGCAAAATAAAGTTTATAAAGAAAAAAAAACATATTTGTGGTTTTGTAATCCAGTTATTGAGCAAAAAGTGAAGCAAAATGAATGGGCGCATATTTTAAGGGTGGTTTTATACCTGATTCAGGTCTGCTTTATAAATTTTTCGAAACGTTCGAAACTCATAAATGTGGGTGGAATTTTTTTTATATCTGAGAATCAAATTTATTAGAGTTTATTACTAAGGTACCGCAATCATAAAAATCAAATAACCTTTTGTTTATTCCTTTTTTTTTTTTTAATTCTGAGAATCATAAAAAAAGTCATCAATGTTCTTTCCAAAGAATTTTGAGCAAATTTTTGAAATACATACCTTTACTTAATTGTGAATAAAAGCGAAACGCGTACATTGATTTTCATGATCTATGTCTCATTTTGTTCATAGGTTATGTGACTTTACGTGGAAGTAATAGGACTTGACACTTTTTTCAGTTTTGGATTTTTTTGCGAATTTAAAAAAAAAAAATTTTTTTCTTCATACATTTATTTATAACTGCGAAACTGTTGCTTATGTACGGAAAAGTTATATGAACAGATTAATACAGGAATTGTAATTTTTATTTTTTTTAAAATTTGTTTCAGCTAAATCGGACTAGTGGTTCTCGAGCTATGGCAAACCTAAACCAAACAACCTAAAACGTGACAAATTCCCCTATACGATACTTACTAACTTGAAATCGATATAAATTATTATGGCATGTAACTTGGCAAAACGAATGATGCAGAACTTCTTCTTTTCGGGGCTACTTTCACGTGCAATTCTCAGAATTGAGTCCCAAAATCATGTGTTGTACTGTGTATTTAGATCATCTCGAATGAGTTGTGACATGGATCTGGTTGATATTTCCATTCCCCTTGCCATTATTTTCTCTTTCCTCAGGGATTTCGACGAATTCGTTCTTTCACAGCTTTTATGACCGAACCCGTACGGAGAACGCCTGGACGTCCACTTCTTTCTCTGTCAATAATGCGATAGACAAACATTCTTGATATTTTTAAAGGTTTTAATAACTTGAAAACTTGGTTTGCATTCTTTCCACACTTGTGGAGCGCTATTACAGCGATGCGGTTTTCTTTAACGCCCTACTCCATGATAACTAATCCAAAGAAGAAGCTGTACTAAATTGCAATTGTTTTTCTTCTATGAGCTTTTGCTAAAAAAATGTATAACGGGACTTTTTTTAAAAGTATTTTATAACAGTGGGTGCAATAAGTTTTGTAACTGAACTTATGGCAAGACTAGGTAGGTTTAAATAAATAAAAATAAATAACATCTTAAAAAATTCATTGACTATTTTGTCAATTATTAATATAAAATTGAATACACGTATTAATAAATGTAAAAAATTATTAGATTCAGTTAGTGATTTTGATCAAAAATATTTAAATCAAAGCTTTGCACATCAAAACATTGGCACATTTGTTTCTATTTGTACATCTTTTTATAATTATATGTTTTAATTAATTCTTCTTTTATTTCTAAATCATAACATGACAAATTGTTCATCCACAAATAATCTTTAGTATATAGTATACCTTTTAAAGTTTCAGTGCACAAACGGTTTCTGATTTTTGTTTTTTTCAAATTTATTTGAAAAAATGTGCGTTCAATGTTTGCTGCCGAATCAGGCATGGGCAAAACATTTTAACTGAATTGGCCCCTCTTTCTAATAAAACAAACTGTTTCACCTAAATCGCTCAAAAGGTGAGCTAATTTCTAAATCATAGTATAAAAAAACAAGTCAACTAAAAATCGTCATTTTAGGCATCGAAATTAAAGAAAATCGTCACGTCACAATTGATGCCAAAAATTGTCAAAATGACGATTTATCGTCAATGTTCCCATCTCTCTCTCTCTCTCTCTCTCTCTCTCTCTCTCTCTCTCTCTGTCAGAATTTATTAACAGGTCTGGGGAAATTTACATGTTTCTTACATGATGTCAACAATTCTAGAAATTTATAATAATACGTTTTCTATTTGTCTTTGTCATAAAATTGAAATTTACTGCACTTATCTGCCAAAATAGAATTACTAATATTCTCTAATTTAATAATTTAGATATTTGGTACTATCATACTAAAATATCTTAATAACTTACTTACTTAGGTGGCCGTAACAACCCGTGTTCGGGTTTCGGCCGACCTCATCAGCTCTCGCCAGGCTCCTCTGCTTTGCGCTTCCTCGGCCTGGTTCATCCATCGGAGTCATGATCCCCCTCGTCGTCGTTGACCAACGACCCTCGCCTCGAGCACCTTTTTCGCTGGAACTTCGTCGTCCATACGATGGACATGACCCAGCTAGCGTAATCGCTGCACAGTTATACGCCGAACTACGTCAATGTCTTCGTAGAGCTCATACAGCTCGCGAAAATCAGTTTGCGAAACTACCCATGCCTCAACGCCATAAACCAGCACAGGTAGAACGAGCGTCTGGTAGAGTGTTAGTTTTGTCGATCGAGAGAGGGCTCTGGAACTTAGTTGCTTACTGAGCCCGTAGTAGCACCTATTATCAATTATTGTTCTTCGCTTTATCTCCAGGCTGACTTTGTTGTTGTCATTAATGGTGGTACCGAGGTATACAAACTCCTTGACTACTTCAAAGTTATAGCTGCCGGATGAAACGTGGGAGTCTAGACGCCACGCTCCCTTGTTTGTAGACAGCATATATTTTGTTTTACCCTCATTTATCGTCAAACCCACTTTGGCTGATTCCTTTTCGATAGCGGCGAAAGCAGCGGTAACATCTCTCTTGGTTCTGCCAACAATATCAATATCATCAGCGTACGCAAGGAGCTGGACACCTTTATAGAAAATGGTGCCATTACGATGCACACCGGCCTTTCGTACGATCCCCTCCATGATGATGTTGAAGAGATCGCAAGACATTGGATCGCCTTGCTTGAAACCTCTTTTGGTATTTAAAGTTTCGGAGAGGTCATTGCCTTGCTAGACGGAGCTGGGTGTGTTGCTCAACGCCGCGTTATCGAACGCAGCTTTCAAATCGACAAAAAGATGGTGTGTGTCAATTTGATTTTCGTGGGCTTTCTTCAGGATTTGTCGTAGCGTGAAAATCTGGTCTATGGTGGACTTTCCAGGTCGAAAACCACACTGATAAGGTCCAATCAGTGTTTTTGTAATCGTCTTTAATCTGTCACACAGTACGCTTGAGAGAACCTTATATGCGAGGGAAATAAGACTAATACCTCGCTAGTTGGTGCAGATTTCACTTCTTCTAAATCATTAAAAAGGTGAGCTAATTTCTAAATCATAGTGAAAAATCGAGTCAACTAAAAATCGTAATTTTTGGCATCGAAATTTAAAAAAATCGTCACGCCATAATTGATGTCAAAAATCGTCAAAATAACTATAAATTGTCAATGTTCCCATCACCGAATACTCCTAATGATTTGAAATGAATTAACAGTTGCTCTCTCTCTCTCTCTCTCTCTCTCTCTCTCTCTCTCTCCCTCTCTCTCTCTCTCTCTCTCTCTCTCCCTCTCTCTCTCTCTCTCTCTCTCTCTCTCTCTCTGCCTCTATCTGTCTCTTTCACTGCCAGAATTTATTGAGAGGTCTGGGAAATTTACATGTTTCTTACATGGTATTAACAATTCTAGAAATTTATAATAATACGATTTCTATTTGTCTTTGTCATAAATTTGAAATTTTCTGCCAAAATAGAATTACTAATATTCTCTAATAAAAATTTAATTATTTAGATATTTGGTACTATTGTACTAAAATATCTTAATAAACTAAAGATAAAAACCATGAAGTCGGTCTGAACTAAGATCATGTAAGAGTTTAAAAGTCGGAGAGACTTATCATTCTTTCTTAGTACAGTATCTAGGTCGCAATCTTTTTTATATAAAAAATTAAATTTTTAACCTCTAATTACGGATCTTTTTTTTTTTAAAATTAATTTTTTTAAAATTTTTAAAAAAAGTTGCAAGATCGTGAACAATTTCACCCCACAAGTAGAATTTCAAAAAACATATTATGCCATCTGAAAAACGTAAAAAGGGCTTTTACCAACCTTTTATATGGCATGATTCGTTTTTCGATTTTAGAACATGAAAAAGTTATATTTCTAGGTTGCACTATAGGGAAAATTGTTAATGAACTCAAAATCTTTTTAAAAATTCAAAAAAAACTATCTATCACTGACCAAATTGAGATTATTATATGCAAAATTATAAATTATTATTACAAAAATTAATAAAAATTATTTAACACATATCAATACATGCAACTGATAGAACTTTTTTAATCTTTTCTCAACCTTTCAGATGGTTTTTCTTTAACTTCGACAAGTGGCGTGCACAATAGGAGAAACCTTGAATGACCTTGAATATTTAAAAAAAAACAAAAAAAAAACTAAACCAACTCACCTTATGTTACCTTTTTCTTACATTTTAAAATTCCACTAATGAGAAACGTACATCCCGTTGCTATTATATTGACTCTGTATCAACGAGTAGAAGACGTGCTTGAAAAAATTATCAAAGAAAATTTTATGCAAAACAGATTAAAATCAATGGGTTGAGTAGGAAGAGATTCTATCAATATAAGTAGCGGTGAAGTTTTTTAATAAATATTTATTGTTACGGGTAGCAATGAAGGTTTTCGTTCATTATTTTTAATTAAATAATCAAAGAATGCGTTCTGCATCAAAATCATACCAATAAATAAAGGGCTATAAGGAAAAGCAGGGGCGGACCTAGCGAAATGCTGCTCGTAGAACTAACAAATGTTTTTCAAAATTAGAAAACACTAAAAGTATAATAAAAATTAAAACTGAAAGGGGATATTTTTGTGATCATTAAATTCATTGCAAAATCATAAAAACGACGTTTATGACTTGTATGATGTCAACGAATCGATAATTTGTTATTTGTCAAAATGATTTAAAAAAAAATATTAATTTTTTGATAATTTGAAATGGCACCCTTTCAGATAATTAAATTTTTATTAATATAAAAATAATAATAAATTTCCTTCTAAAAGTTTTCATTTTCATTGTAATTTTAGTGTTCTCTAACTTTGAAAATGGTTTATTAGTTCTGCGAGCAATATTTTGCTAAGTCCGCCCCTGAGGAGAAGTTATTGAATAGCGTGAATTTGAAACACAAACACACACAGTACCGAAACATCCTACAGTAAAGACTGGAATATTTTTAAGTGCCGCGGGTATCGGTTCCTTCACTCATATCTGTTTGGTGTTTTGTTGTTGTGCGTTTTCACTCGAAAGTCTTCTATTTAATTGTTTCTGGTATTTGAATAGCTTTCGGCGATTTTCAATTATTTTAATTTTGAAATTCCTTCTTTTTTATTTTAATATTTGTTCTTGTCTTACATATCTTACTTAAATGTCTCACAGGTATGTTCAACATGTGGAAATGTTTTTGTTAACATTACAAGATGTTTTAAAACCTAACCGTTCGTTGCTTAAATTTTATTGATTTTTTTATTTTTCTCATATTTCTCGGAAATGTACTCATTTTTAATTGTGGGAAGCCACTCTCCATATGAATATATAGCACGGTTAGCTGCTATTTCTGTAAAATTTCACGAATTTTGTTTTTTTTTTTTGTAATATCACAAAATTTATAAATATAACGCCGACATCTTCACGATATCTTTGGTAATAAGAGTGTGAGGATGAATACAACCGCAATTTACATATCAATTAGAAAACAGCAAATTTTTGTGAATTTTAAAATTTTTCCATATTCTTAGTTAAAAACTCCCAAATTTTGTAAATCTAAATCTAATTGATGTCCAATTACAATTGTAATTGAGGTAACTGTAATCCGATTACAATTGTAATTGAGATTACTGTAATCTAATTGCATTGGCAATAGCTTTCAATTACAATTCCTGTAATGGAATTGATAATTTGAATTCAATTACCAATTCCTGAGGAATTGAAATAATCAATTACCAATTACAATTCCGTAATGGAATTGACCATTTTTTCCAATTCCATTCCTGAGGAATTGAAGTTTATCAATTATCAATTACAATTTCTGGAATGGAATTGACGACCTTTTTCCAATTCCATTCTTGAGGAATTGAGATATTCAATTACCAATTACAATTCCTGGAATGGAATTGACGAATTTTTTCCTATTCAATTCCTGAGGAATTTAGATAACCAATTACCAATTCCTAACTGCAAGGAATTGGAATTGAGGCGGAATTAGTTCCAAAAGGAATCATTAAAACCCAGCTCTGTTCCCGAGGAAGCTAGAAACAGCCATCCTGAAAGAATTCACTTCCTGCGCTCCCATTTAAATTTTTTTTCGAAGAATCTCGGTAACGGTAGTGAATAGTGAACGGTAGAAATATTTCACCAGCAGATGAAGGCGATTGAGAATCGGAAAAAAGTATTTTGAGACGAAGGAATGATGGGCGACTATTGGGGGTTTCCCTTTAGAGAAACCGATTCTGAATTGAATAAATGACAAAACAAGAATAGTAATAAATTCGAATTTATTAAATTATTAAAAGAACAATAAAAACGAAAAATAAAAAATTATGTACAATGTTAACAATGTAAATGACAGACAAGCAGGCAGATCAGATCAGATTTTCAATTGGAGCAATAAAGAAACCAAATCATCTTTCTCTTTTGCTCTAATGTGTTTTCTGATCTGATCTGCCTGCATTGGAGTTTACTATGTTCACAACCTTAGTTTTTATTTATTTATATGGCAATAAAATAAGTCGAAATGCATAAATTGACAATCACACAGTTTGGGTGCTTTCGTTCGATTAAATACAACTTTTCCATTGCACAAAAAATTTTCTTCAGCAATAGCTTATTTTTTTCCAGAAAAATATAGGCTTTTAGCCAAAAATATTAAAACTTAACTAAATATTTTGATTTCTTGGCAAAATTTGCAATAGCTTTTTATTAAATATTTCTGAAAAACAAGAAAATTGTCGAAAATTGAATTTATTCTGCAAAAATTAACAGCCGTGTCCAGCGTAGACAAGAGAAATGCGTCGAGTGCGTTGCGGTGCATTTAATGCGGGCATATATCAAAATCAAACACATGTTGGTAAATGTAGATGTCCAACGTAGGCAAGATTTTGCGATGAATGCGTGCGTTGCGGCGTCCCCGCATCGCACGCATTGTTTAAAAATCAAACTTGTTTGATTTTGCCCTCAATATCGTGCAGACAATAGTTCAAAGAAAATTAAAGTTCGAGTTTTTTCTAAATTTTTCAATATTTTTATTCTCAATAAACAGTTTTCTATTAAAAAAATCAAGCTTGCTGTAACCGAAGCCATTTTACACCGAATAACCAGTTTTATTTAGCCACCCGCATTAACGAATTATCGTGTTTAAATTGGACACATTCTGTATTCCCCACAAATAATTACGGTGCTTGCGGGAAACGCACCGCATGTAAAAACATGCCTGTGTCTACGCTGGACATGGCGTTAAACCGCTCAAAATCTGTGCTTCGATACACGTGTAAGATTTTTTTTTCTCTGCCAGAATATGTAAATCGAAATCCGTAATTTTGGAAAAAGCTGAAAGTTATCGTACATACTACTCTACTGATAACGTACATAGTCAACTAAGGCCTGACTATAAAAGCTTCCACGGCAATTAAATGTACGGGCATATAATTGCCAGCGAAATTTTGAGATTTTAACTCTCCACACATGATCGTGAGCTTGGCAGCACTGAACAAATTTTTTCCATCAACAGCGTAGAGCCTAGCGAAAAAAATTTCGCGCCTGTTCGCTATCAAAAAAACTCAATGTACTTCTTATGGGAATTTTGTTTTCGTTTCTACAGCATACTGAGCTTAAGTATGTGTTGGTGTTGAATTTGTTATTAAACAAATTTATTTAGTTACAGTTTAGGTTATTTCTGTTATTTGTTTGACCAAGTGCTATGTTTAAATATGTTTTGCATAATCACCATTTTTTGAAGCGAAGCTTTTTACGCCCCGTTCTGTGATTTGCTTGGAGTGAAACCTGAAAAATTTTCGACAGATTTTTTCTTGGAATTTTATATGGTTTCTTTGTTTTTGTGTTTTTTACAACAAGACATTTTAATATAACAAATATAAAAAAACATTTTTTCGAATGCCGTGGGGATTCGAACCCGTAAACCTTTGGGTGGAAATTGTATACTACATCCTTTGAGCCAAACACCTTCCTTAGATTGAATCATTGAGTCAGTATTTACTGCAACTGAAGCTATGTTGCAGTACATACAATAATCTATTTATGTGTTTATGTGGTTTGGGTAGCTGCTTAGCCACTTGCTACAAGAGTTGATTAATAGATTTTTATGGTTTGGGTAGCTGCTAAACCACTTGCTACAAGAATCATCAGTATTGCCACTTTTCCACAATTGTGGTAAATCTAGCACTTTTTCAGTTTCTCCACTTTTATCATTCACTATTTGCATTTTTCCAAAATCTATATATTTATACAAAAATTATTGCATTATAATTAAAATTTTAGAAATTTTATTGCATATATTTATTATTGCATTTAATATTCTATTTTAGAACTGTTTTAAGAACATTATATGAGAATTATTTGCAATAAAACTAATTCAGTGTGAAAAAACTTACTATATGGTATACCTCTTATGATTTGTTTTGCTGTAGGACTTTAGTCGAATTTTTCCTTAAAAAGAAACATATATTCCAAAGTTTTTTAAAATTCACCACTCATTTTAGACTTAACCTACCACTATTTAAAATTTCCAAGTGACAACACTGGTCATCATCCTCAGTTTGCTAGTGCCATCTGTTAGCGCCATCAACTGTTAACATAGCTGCAATTATATATTTAATATAAAATCAACGTTAAAATGTAACAGAGTTGTTTGGATCGGTGGAAACAGTGTCGACTTATTAAGCAGTTGGTCATGGGAACGATCCTCACGGCGGGCAAAGAAATACTTTTTTTTTTATGTGAATACGTTTATGCTGTTGTTGGTACATGCTTTTGTTTTGTTTTTGCATAGTGCGAAGGAAAAATTAACAATTGCCCACAAGTGCGTTGAAATAACAATGACAGTAACATAAAAAGCTTCGCTTCTCTCGTGTGTCCAACGACGCACCTGTGTTTTTTTTTTTGACATGTGCCAAGCAATGAGAGGCTAATTGGATCATAAGAGCAATTTTTTATAGTACGAAATAAAAAAGGAGGAGAAAAAGTAATGAAATTTATGAAATGTTAAAAACTGAACGCCATTCACTTCACTGCCGTCTGACCGACCAGCATTCAAATGTGCAAGAGAGTAGAAATAGTTCATTGAATGCCGTTCAAACGATCATCGTCTGAGCTCAGCCTTATGGGAAAACGTCATGGTAGAATAAATGAAGGTAGTCGCACGGCTGAGAGCCAACTACAATAACTGCCAAAAAGAAGCAAAAACAACACTACGTGGCGTCTCGGTATGCGACTTAATAATTAGTGACAGAAAATTATTTGCATTGATTTTCACAATTATGCTAGCTGAGATAGAGAGCACAACCAGCAGCAATGCTACCTTCTTTTCATTGTACCATGGGAAAGCATCTTGTGATCACCACTGATGTAAATGAAAACGAGTCCATAAACGTTCCCATAATTAAAATTGTGACAGATTCGTTAAGTTTCGTTGATTTTCATTTGCTTTTTGTAGAGCGATTTAATCGCTCTATCTGTAGCGAATGAGATAGAACGATTGAATTTTGTCACTAGCCGAAAATCATTGAAAACAACCATTAGTGTACACAAAATAATTTTTCTCTACTAAGTTGTACTAAACAATTCACTGTGCGTCGCTCCTTTTGGGCTTTTTGATGAACTCTATGTGGCAACAGATAAAGTATTTCACTGAAGTGGAACTAAATAAAACTTATTTTGTTTAAATTTTTTAGAGTGGAATGATTGATATTAATGAATAAAATCATGAACTCAGGGAAAAAATTAACCTCAAAAGAACCGGATTGTAATTAGGTAAAACATGGATAGAAAAAATTTGTCAGTCTGCAGAAATGTGATGAAATCACTCAATCGCATGATAATTAATATTGCGCTAAAAGGTCTTAACAGAAGCAAGCGTGTTAACAAATAAGGGATGTGCTTCAGAGTACAAAAGTAAGAAAAAAAAAATACATTTTATTACAAAGTCATACGGTTGAACAGGTTTATGTGTTAGTTGATTAAAATAAAAACTCAATTAAATTGACCCCTTAAAGTATACTCTAAAGGAATTCCAACCAAGAGATGCAAAAAATTAATACTAAAACCTTTAAGCTAACTCGATTAAATTCACCCGTTTAAACTTTATCTCTGCTCTAAAGCAGAGTTGTAAATCCCACAGCTCAATTAGCTCTTTTAGCTCACTTACAACAACTTCAATATTTCCGTGTGTGTTGTAATTCAAAGAATTGACTTCGTTGGCGTGACAGCAAGAAAAAAATGTGCATGCGTTGTTATTGTTTGCTTGCTGCTGTGTGTATTTTGTTGTTATTTTCTCGTATGTTATTTGTTGGTGTTTTTGTACTTGAAGCAAGTTGTAGTTTAGGGTTTTTTTTCGACAACATCGATTTTTTTATTTTTTTTTTTTATCTCAGGCTCACCGCCACGACACCCCTGCTCTAAAGGACTGAAAGCTTAAAATTATACCGATTTTGAAGAGTATCAAGATATCCTTAAAAAATATATGATAAAAGCTAACTTAAGCCTCAAAATTTAAGTTAGAGATAGCTTCTATGTCATCTCCAATATAATTCAATTTTTGCTTGCTTGAGTTGAATCAGCATCAAATATTCGAAGGTTCTTAAACCTTAAAGAATTTTTAAAAAAATAATTTCTGTTTTCTTAAGTAAGGGAGCAACAAAATATATTTAAGTGGAACTATTTCTGAAATGGATATTTTTTACGGCTTCAGAAAAAAAATGTAAATAAAAAACATATTTTTAAGTGTTAAAAATTTACAATTAAAATGGATTTTTGTATTGATAAAATCTGATGGCTACAGCCTTATTCTGATTTATTGACCTTGCTGAGCCCGATGAGTTTTTTAAATTTTCCATTTTTTTTTTTTATTGAGAAATTTATAGTTTAATTAAGAAAAATATTCGGTATTCACCCCAAAGGCGCAATTATTGGGTGTCAAAAATTTTGTGAAAGATTTGAGAAAACGAACCTCTTAAAAACTCACAACTATTAATATGATTAATTAAAATTAGCCTGTTCTTCCTGAAACATCTATCTTTATACGTAAGCGTAAGTGATGTATTAACTTTGTCTTTCCGTTTGTAACGTCAATAAGGAGGTGTGGCAGGTATAGAAAGTATATATATTTTTGATCAGCATCACCCCCTCAGTCGATTTCCGTGTGTCCGTATGTCTGTAAGCCATAATTTCAAAGCTATCGCGATGAAAATCAAAATATAAGCTTCTTCCTAAAAAATGGAGATCAAGTTCGAAAATGAGCCAAATCGGATGAAAACCGCGCCTACCTCCCATACAAAGTGACTTTATTTTAACCGTAAAATCTCTTTAAAATCCACAAAATTCAAAGAAATATCTTGAAATTTGTACGTAAGCTTTGATATTAAACATAAATCTTGACCATAAAATTTGGGAAAATCTGATGAAAAGCACGCTCCCTACAAAGTGGCTTTATAGTAACCGTAAAATTTCTTCAAAATCTACTCAAATTACGGAAATGTCTTAGAATTTTGCGCATAGGCTTCCATATATAATAAAACCATCACTATAATATTTGGTAAAATTTAGATAGAAACCACGCCTACTTCCCATACAAAGTGGCTTTACATTAAACATAAAATCTCTTAAAAATCCAGAGAAATTAAAGAAATATTTTGAAATTTTGCACATAAGCTTTGATATATAATATGAACCACCTCTATGATATGTTTAAAATTCGGATCAAAACCACGCCTACCTCCAAAGTACAAAGTAGTAACAACTACAAAGTAACGTCATCAAAATAGAAAAACTTTTGTAAATATACATGGTGTCCCGCAATTGAGTGCAACTATTTACGGAGCTGAAAGGTTATGTCGAGCTGAGCAAAAAATCCTATGGGAGGAGGGGTCTATTTTCACATTCATAGGAGCTACAGGGTTAATTAATATTTCACGACTTTGATTCACTTTGTTGTTTCAAGCAGAAAAACTAACGTTCATAAAACTTATTTTGATAACTCATAAAGGCAATGATATCACCTTTCCAACGGTATATCAACAAACCCCGCCAACTTAACCGTTACCGAGCTATGATCGTGTAAAGATCAATCAATCGGTTGAAATTACCAAATTTTAACTTTGAGTGCAAATTTCTCAGAACTTTGCGTAACAGTTGAAATTTTTTTAAAACAATTTAGTAATTTATTCAAGTTTCTTTTCAATGACACCAAAAACATAAACATATCTTTAAAAATAAAAAAGTTGGCTGTACTAAAAAAATTAGTCATTATTTATCAGAGTTAAGAAAGCGTGAGTTAAGTGAGAAATTTGCACTCAAAATTGAAATTTGGTAGTTTCAATCGATTGAGTTCATGTTCACACGAGCACAACTCGGTAACGGTTAAGTTGGTGGGGTTTGTTGTTATGCCGTTCGAAAAGTGTGTTTATTGCCTTTATAATGAGCTATCAAAATAAGTTTTATGTAAGTTAGTTTTTCTGCTAGAAACAATAACGTAAACCAAAGTCGTGAAATATTAATTAACCCTGTAGCTCCTAAGAATGTGAAAATAGACCCCCCCCCCCCCCCCTCCCACACGAGTTTTTGCTCAGCTCGACATAACCTTTCAGCTCCGTAAATAGTTACACTCAATTGCTGGACACCCTGTATAAAACTGAATGACGTCTGTATGCAACCAAGTTTCACCCACATCGTTTATATATTCTTCGGTATAATGTCGAGATTTTACACTTGAAAAGTGGGTGTGGCATTTTGCTTTTAATTGAACTTCTGTTACACCGTGTGTCTGACTTCAATCAAATTTTGTACGCATAATCCTTGGTAATTTGAGCATTCTTAAGTTTATAAAATGCGGCGGTACTACACAGGGGGTGTGGCCTTTTTTTCTTAACTAGCTCTATCTACACCATTTGTACGGTTTCAACAAAATTTCGTACATATGTTATATTCTTTAGTATAATGAGAAGTTTTGTGCCCAAAAAAATGGGTGCAATTGGGCAAGGGGCGTGTCAATTTAGTTCTAATCGAACTCCCTCTATACCGTTTTTCCGGCTTAAACCAAATTTTGTACATATATTATTCGGCATAAGGACTAGTCCGTAGTTTATAAAAGTGGGCGGCACTAGACAGGGGGCGTGACACTTTATTTTAAAACTAGTTCCATCTACACTGTTTGTCCGATTTCAACCAAATTTCGTACATATGTGCTTTAGTTTAATGAGATATTTTAAGCCTACAAAAGTGGGTGGAATTGGATAAGGGGCGTGTTAATTTAACTCTAATCGAACTCCCTCTATACCATTTGTCCGATTTTAACCAAATTTTGCAAATATATTCTTTACCATAAGGAGCAGTCTGTAGTTTACAAAAGTGGGCGAAAATAGACAGAGGGCGTGATACATTTATTTTTATGGAACTCCTAACCGTTTTTCTGACTCTAACCAAATTTTGAAAAAAAAATTCTTTGGAATAATAAGCAGTGATTAGTCTAAAGAGATTGGGCGGAATTAGACGGGGCGTGCCACTTTAACTTTAAGGGCCTACTAAAGTTTTTCGGCGACCAAAACTAAAATTTTTTTCTTACATTTTTCGAGAGTATAATATCTTAAAAATATTCTCAGAAAGTTTTGAGTCAATTAAATAAAAATTGTTGTAGTTATAGCACAATCGTCCGAAGAGAAGACAATGTACTTGCCTCAATGTACTCATACACTCATGTGTATTTTTTTAACCTAAGAGACATTTGGTGCCAACGAAATTAAAAAATAAGTACAAAAAATACACCAGGCACCAAAACTCATTCTTTTGCGTCGAAATTTTTAAATTTAAATACAAGTGGAAAAAATTCATGTATACCAAAATAAGCTACTTCTTAAACTTTACACTCGTTTTTCTCGAAAAGACTGTTTGAAACCGGTGGACAGCATTACTCGCAAACTATGCCAAGGATCGCTACCAAATTTTTTTAACTTGTTAAGCAAATATGATCATTACTTTTGATCGTTCGATTTTTATTTTAGAGAAATACTTCTTTTTTTATAACCTAAAAACAGTAACTTTTTCAGTCAAAAATCAGTTTTTAGCTGCCATTTTGGTAAAAATCACAATTTTTCTAAAAACTTCGATCAAAAGCTCAAAAAGCATTAGCAGAACTTCAATCATTCGTTTTTTCCTTTTTTAGATGAACAAGCTGTGAGAAATCCTGTCCACCGCATATTTAAGGTACCTTACTAAACAACGAATTTCTTCTATATGGTACTTTTCTTCGAAACATGTAAAAACAAAATTTATCTAAAAAACCGTAGCTTAAATATAAAACTTTTAATACAGGGTTTTTTCCGCTTAAAAAACTTTAGTAGGCCCTTAATCGAACTCCTTCTATAGCCATTGTCCGACTTCTTCCAAATTTTCCACACAAATTCTTTGGAATAATGAGCAATCCGAAGTTTACAAAAATGGTCGGAATTGAAGGGGGCGGGGCACTTTAATTTTAGACTTATTATTTTACACCGTTGGTATGAACAAAAAACAATTTTTTTTTTTGTCAAGGGACTCCATACAAAACAAAGAGACAAAATTATTTTTTTTTTTTAATTAAAGAGTGAGAAGATGAGTGAGCAGTTTTGATAGTAGACTGTTTTGTGGATAGAGTGCGATATATTCTTGAGAATAATAAACAGTCTACAAATTACTCTATGTGGCAGATAAGGGTAAAATTAAATTAAGCTTTCGAGTATGACACAAATATTTTTGCAGATTATACATAAACATTTTATAGACAAATAAAGACTTTGGATACATTTCAATACGGCCGCGGCGGGTATTTTAGCTTCGGTACCCTGCCGAAGCTCCATTCCTTACTAGTTTTATTGGTACTTCAAATCCCGGACATAATATATAAATTTTGTAATTTTTTAAACTTTTATTGAAAAAAAGTGGCGGCCGTGGCATACTGGTTAAAGTGAGTCGCATATAAGTTAACACAGCTAACTGCCGCATAATAAATTTTTGCAACCTAAGCATCTGCCTCTACGATTCGGCTTAGCTTGCACTCGACAACAACAAAGTTCCACACGAGTTACATATACAAACACATATGTCAAAGCAGACAGCAACACTACACCTGATAAATTCGAGGAACTTATAGAACAAATAAAGAATATATAAAATTAAATAAGAACAGTTAAAGCGAAAACCGATACAGCAAAAAACCTAAGTGTGTGAACTGAATTAAACTGCAGTTCACAAAAACTGTATTGCAAAACTAAGAATATAAAAACGCATAATCAGCATTAAGATTTTAAGTACCTACTAAGTTTATTAAATGAAAATTGTTAAGAGTCAGTCTACGTTAAGCAATAAATAAATTCAGTTCAGTCTCTCCGTGAAATCAATTTGTTTCTTTTTTTAAAAACGCATTAAGCCGAACAAATAATAAAACTGGCGCAGTCGGTACTCCTTTAGTAAAACTGAAAGGAGCGTGAAACGAAAACCGTAAAATTATAACACCTAACTAAATTCTGTGATTCCTTAATCAGCCCAGAAAGTTGACGGAGAACCCTCTAGAATATAAATTAAATAAAATTAAATAAGTGCAGTGAATACACACAAAGAAAATTGGTGTATGAACCACAATATTAAATACAAAGCGCAGCTAACAAGTGATAACACTCAACTGAAAATCTGCGAAGTGCAGCAAGTGTGCAAGAATAAAAAAAAAAAAAAAAAAAAAAATTTTTTTTTTTGCAGACAAGCCACTATCAAACAACAAGATTCGGCAAGCAAGACAAAGAAGATTTGACGAGAGAAGAATGGAACAAGAAATGGCCCCCGTTGACCTAGTGGAGCAGCTAGCGAGAAGGGAGCAACAACTCGAACAATTAAGGCTAGCTTACGTAGATCTCCAACAGAGACAGCAGCAGGACCAGCACAAACTAGACAGAACATTAAAAAATATCAACCATCTTCCGATATTTACAGGACAAGGAGACGTGTCTATTAACTCATTCTTCAGCAGCATAGAATACTTAATATCAACACTCGAAGACGAAAGGCATAAAAAAGAAGCAGTGAGAAGCATATATTACAAAACCATCCAAGGCGAAGCAAAAAACGCCATAATCAATATTCCCGAACCAGACAATTGGAGACTCATCAAGGAAACACTCAAACTGAGGTACAGACCGGATACACAGCCTCATCAAATCTATAAGCAAATTGCCAACTTAAAAGTAAATACAGTAAGTGAATTAGTTATTACAATACAAAATATTAAGTATAAAACTGACGAATTAATTGTATATTATAATGGTGAACATGGCATAGACTTAACAAACATAGATAGCTTGTTAGTAAACACTATTAAAGAAGTAACACAAGGGACATTACTAGACAAAATTTACGAACATAAACAATTAAAAGACATCTTATTTATAATGAATCAAAGAAGATTTGAAGATACGTGCATAAGACCAGAGTATAAGAGATATATGAAGGAAGAAAGATATAGAAATCAATATCATAATAAACAAAATTTTAATAATCCAAATAGGACATATCACAATAGACAATATCAAGAACAAAATAACGAGAACCCTAGTTTTCATAGACGTGAAGAACAAAACGGTTTAAATAATAATAGGGATCATTTTAATAATTCAGGACGCTACAGATTCCAAAATAATAACCCCTCAGGGCACTCCCAACGGTTACAGCAAACAGGGTATCCTAGACCAAACTCCAACCAAGTTCGTTTGAATCCATTTAGACAAAACCAAGCGGAACCCATGGAGGTTGATAATATTGAAAGAAGTTATAATAATCCTCGAATGGCAGGACACCCTAATCATAGGTTTAGCCAAAATCGCTTAAACTTTGATAGGCAAAGCCCAGAAGGACCTGAAATAAACTATGAGAATGAAATTAATAATACCATTTTTTTTACGAAGCAGCCTCGGAGTGTCTCCCGAAAATAAAATTGAATATTGAGGAAAAAATATACGTTGCATTAGTAGACACGGGAGCAAACTTTAGTCTAATAAGTAGTGACATAAACGACTTTACAAAAATTAAATTAAAACAACCAATAACATTTAGTACATTAACAAACAAAAACTCAATTAATTATGAAGTACACACAGAAGGACCTGACGAATTTAATTTACCTGACAATGCAAGGGTTAGATGGAAGGTAACATCATTCAGAGGTAGAATGTATGACTTCATAATAGGCATGGACATATTAAATTTTTTGAATGCTCAAATAAATATTGAAGAAAGAACGATAATGCTTAATAAAAAAGAGTGTAATTTTCTAAATAACCCTTACGATTTTAAACAAATTCATTCTCTAGAAACTAGCGATTTAGATATAGAAAGGTTAAAACTAGACCATTTAAATGCAGAAGAATTTAGAGAAGTAACTAAACTCTTGAAGCGATTTAATAAACTTTTATTTAAAGAAGGTGATAGATTAACAAACACTACTGAAGTCCAACACGAAATAAAAACTTCAACACAACAGCAGATTAATTCAAAATTATACCGATATCCACCCCAACATGAAATGGAGGTTAGGAAACAAATTAAAGAAATGGAAGAACAGGGCATTATTCAAAAAAGCCAATCCAGATACTCAAGCCCATTAATAGTGGTACCGAAAAAGGTGGACAACTCTGGTGAAAAAAAGTATCGGTTAGTTATTGATTACAGAAAACTTAATGAGGTGACAATAGATGATAAATTCCCACTGCCAAATATTGACTCTATATTAGACAAACTAGGTAGAGCTCAGTATTTCACTACGTTAGATCTGGCGAAAGGTTACCATCACATCTTAGTAAAACAGGAAGATAGAGAAAAAACGGCATTTGTTACACCCCATGGACTGTATGAATTCATAAGAATGCCGTTTGGCCTCAAAAATGCACCAGCCACGTTCCAACGGCTGATGAACGAAATTTTGAGAGATCATATAAACAAGACCTGCGTCGTCTATTTAGATGACATTCTTATATTTAGTACGTCATTAACTGAACACATTAAGGCAATAGGAGATATCTTTAAAGTTCTCGAAAGCAAAAATCTAAAAATACAAATTGATAAGTGTAATTTTTTAAAAAAGGAAACGGAATTTTTAGGGCACATCTTAACAAAAGATGGAATGAAGCCTAACCCGAACAAAATCGAAATTATTCAAAATTTAGAGTTACCAAAAACTGAAAAACAAATAAAGAGCTTTTTGGGTCTAACAGGGTATTATCGAAAATTCGTAAAAGATTATGCCAAAATTGCGCAACCAATTACTAAATATTTGAAAAAGGATACAAAAATCAATGTTAAGGATCCAACTTACATTGAAGCCTTCGAAAAATTAAAAATATTAGTTAGCACACATCCCATTTTACGCTATCCTGATTTTAAAAAACAGTTTACATTAACGACAGATGCATCCAACTACGCGATTGGTGCAGTATTGTCACAAGAAGGGCACCCAGTATGTTATGCCTCGAGAACATTAAACAATCACGAAAAGAACTATTCTGCGACGGATAAAGAATTTTTGGCAATAATGTGGAGCGTAAATTACTTCAGGCCTTACATTTATGGCAGAAAATTTAAAATTTTTACCGATCACCAGCCAATTAAATATTTACATTCGAAATACAGAGGAAAAGATATGTCACCCAGACACCAGAGGTGGTTATTAAAATTAGGCGAGTATCAATTTGAGATTGAATACTTAAAAGGTAAAGAAAACAGGGTGGCAGATTTTTTGAGTAGAATACAAAACAGTGAAGACATAATTCTAGAAAAAGAAGGGGATAAAGACATAGATATTTTATCAGTTAATAATATAGAAGACGACGTATCAATGGCAACGGTACACTCAGCTGAAGAAGATTTAGGCGATCATTTCTTTATAAAAGAAGAAATTGTAAATAAATACAAAACGCAAATAATCCTGACAAATAACAAAATCGAGGAATTTAAACAAATACATGGAAAAAGAATTATTTTTATCGCAGAAAGGGACTTTGATCAAATGGGAGAAATTTTTAGAAGATATATTTCAAAAGGAAAAATAGGGATATTTTCGGAATTATCTGAGCACAGCTATAATGAAGTACAGGAAAAATTAATTAATATGTATTCAAACGATAAACAAATTTCATTCACTAAATGTACAATGTGGGCACAGGATATGGAGACAGAGGTTGAGGCAGTAAAACAAATAGCATTCTACCATGTTAGAGAAAGTCTACATTCAGGAATCACTGAAACGTACAATAAAATAAAATATAAAATATATTTCCCAAAACTTATGGAATTAATCCAAGTAGTAATAAATCAATGCGACATTTGCCAACAAGTAAAGTATGAAAGGCACCCAATTAAAAATAAATTTTACTTAACAGAAACCCCATCAGACAAAAACCAAGTTATACATATTGATACCTACGTAATCAAAGGATTTCACTTTTTAACAGCAATAGATAAGTTTTCTAAATTTGGAACTGGGTATCCACTGAGTAATAGAAATCACATAACTTTAATAGAAAAATTAGAAGAACATATAACTAAAATTGGAAAACCAGAAAAAATTATAGCAGACAATGAGTTTAACACATTAAGGTTAAAAGAGTTTCTAACAGAGCAAGGGATTGAATTGCATTTAACCAAACCCAACAGTCACACTGGGAATGCCGATATAGAGAGATTTCACAACACACTTGCAGAAAAATTTAGGATTTTATATCAAATCTACAAAAATTTACCCATACAGCAATTGATTCAACGTGCAATTAGAAACTATAATGAAAGATATCATTCTAGCATAAAATGTACACCAAAAGAAGTTCAAGAAGGACGAAAAGATTTAGAAAAAATTAAACAAAATCTAGAAGAATGCAAAAGAAGAAATATTGATAAACTTAATTTGAACAGAGAAGATTATAGGGAAACAAGAAAGGAAGGATTTATTAAAAACTATAAGGCCGTCAGACATAAAGAACAGCCTAAATACAAAAAAGGACCTTTGAACAACATTCATCCATGTAATATTAAAAGACAATATAAATTTACAGATAATGGCAATCCTTCTACTGATAATGACAAGTACACCGGTAACTGTAGGAGAAATGACAATAACTGAATTAACGGAGCAAACAGGATTTACAGATATTCAACTGGGACTACAGGAAATAGTAAAAGAAACAGACATAATAATTCATAAAATCAACGTAGGAGACTTCGAAAATATAGTAAACGAAATGACAGACAACATTATATTAACGAAAACTATGCATAAAGATGTACTTCAGCAAGAACTATTAGAAGTTCGAAATAAAATATTAACACTGGTTCCAAAAACCAACAGAAAAAAACGCGGACTGATAAATGCAATAGGAAGCATGTCAAAATGGCTATTTGGAACGATGGACGACTACGACAGACAGGACATTCATAATCATCTTTTACAAACAAACGAGTCAGTTCACCAACAAATTCAAGTTAACGATTATTTTAATTCAGCTATAAATCAATTAAAAGAAATTGTAAAAAGCGATAGGCAAGAAATAGAGAAAGGCCTAAATTCTATAAATAAATATATTGATAAAGAACATGAGCAAAATATATATCTACAGCATTTATCAAAAATACAATTGTTAAAAAATAAAATTGATCATATACAAGATAATATAGTTTCAGCTAAATATGGAATAATCCATCCAAATATTTTAACAAGTAGACAAATTTTAAAGTATGACATAGATTATAATAAGCTTAAGTATATTCAATTAGGAACAGCAATTTTTAACGATACATACCTAATATTTGGCATTAAGATACCTAAGCTGTTTGTACATGTAAACATAAGGAATATAATACCAATACCAAATAAAGAGCGTAACGAGATTGATTCTGAAATTGAAAAAATATTCACTTACGAAAATAAAACTTATAGATTCGAGGAAAGCAAACAATTGGGACAATTAAATCCTAGCACTCATTGTATAATAAAAGAAAATTGTAAACTAGTTGAAAGTAAAGATTTTGAAGTAATACCAATAGACATGAAAACAGTAATTATAAAGAATGCAATAAACGTATCAGTTCAGCATACCTGTAACAATAATAAAACTGTTGTAAATGGAAATTATATAGTACAATTTAATAACTGCTCAATTCATATTAAAGATTATTATTTTTCTAATTTTATTGAAAAAGATGAAACAAAAGTTCTAACAATTAAATATGAAAATATTAAAAATTTCACAAAAAAGATAACTTTCAGTGATATAATTGAAGAAAACAAAAACAATATTTTGAAAATAAATAAATTGAAATATCATAGTAATGTATCCTATGGATGTAGTTTTATCTTAGCTGTAATAATAAGTATCACTTTAATTATTGTATTAATAAAAAATGAATATGTAACAATAAAACTAAACAAAAGAATTCAGGAGAATTCGAATCTAAAGGGGGGGGTAGTTACATATACAAACACATATGTCAAAGCAGACAGCAACACTACACCTGATAAATTCGAGGAATTTATAGAACAAATAAAGAATATATAAAATTAAATAAGAACAGTTAAAGCGAAAACCGATACAGCAAAAAACCTAAGTGTGTGAACTGAATTAAACTGCAGTTCACAAAAACTGTATTGCAAAACTAAGAATATAAAAACGCATAATCAGCATTAAGATTTTAAGTACCTACTAAGTTTATTAAATGAAAATTGTTAAGAGTCAGTCTACGTTAAGCAATAAATAAATTCAGTTCAGTCTCTCCGTGAAATCAATTTGTTTCTTTTTTTAAAAACGCATTAAGCCGAACAAATAATAAAACTCACGCGCATCCGCTTGAATTATTTTTTGCAACCTAAGCGTCTGCTTAGGAACGATACCAAGAACAGAAACAGTAGCAGAAACAACAGCAGCGAGAACAACAACAATAGCAACAGCGACTGCAATAGCAGCAGCAGCTACAACGGCCACAACGACAACAGCTACAGCGGCTAACCTATAATAAGTCATGATAGAATTATTGTATTTTTAGTGTTGTACTGGATAGCGAAGGATAAAAAACTGGCACATAGTGCCAGCAATAAAAAAATAATTAACAACCAAAAAACCATACTTATTAATTGGCGCCCAACGTGGGGCCACACAGAAAAATTCTTCATAGGAAGAAAGTAAAAGTGGCCAGTGAGCTCGAACTCACATGTAAATTTTTTTTTTTTATTGAAAAAGTTTAAAGTGAACATTTCTTCATAGAAGAAACAAGAAGCTATAAAATTAAAAAGAAACAGAAAACTAAAAGTGTTTAAAGTGAACATTTCTTCATAGAAGAAACAAGAAGCTATAAAATTAAAAAGAAACAGAAAACTAAAAGTGTTTAAAGTGAACATCTCTTCAGAGAAGAAAAAAGAAAAACTATAAGTTTTAAAAGGGCAACGGAAAAAATATAAAAAATCACAATTAAATAAAATTTCTGGAATTTAAAAATCTTAAAGAAAATATAAAAGATGACTAAAAACTAAAAATATTGATAAGCTTACCCGTCGTTGAAAGAAGAACTCTTACCTGAAACAAAGAGAAAAATAAATTATTAAACGTGGAGAAAAGACTCGCAAAAAAATTTATAAACACAAGTTTTTTTAAAAAAAAAAGAAAAACTGGAAAAAAACACAGGGAACTTCAAAAAATTCCAAATATTGGAAAGAGATAAATTTAGTTTGAAGAAACATTTTACAGTGCCTACAAATTCACAAATGGACTTGAAAAAAATCGACATAGTGGAAAAAGATAAATAAATTCTGAAGAAACATCTTACAGTGCCTACGAATCCACAAGTGAACTTAAAAAGTTCCACATAGTGGAAAAAGTTAAAGAAAGTAAAAAAATTTTAATACAGAAACATTTTATTAATAAAAAACGTAAAGAAAAAACACTTACAAACTAAAAATTCAACTATAACCAAAGATTCAACAAAATTCAACTTTAACAAACTACAACAATGCCGGTTGCTGCTATAGTTATAATGTAAGAAAAGATAGTATTAGAATAACTAAAATTAATTGTTATAATTACAATTTATGTAAAAAAATAAAAAATTCTTAAAAAATCATTTTATGAGTCTCGAAAAAGTAATAGATAGCTTAGCTAGTTTAAACTTAAGCGTGCAGGAAATAGAAGACTTAGGTATTACAGCAGAAGAACTAAATTGTGCAAGGAAAGAGAAAACCATGGACGTTGATACAATGAAAGCCATAATGGACGTTGCTCTAAGACAAGCAACTGAACATGCTAGGGATGAGTTTAGGACAGAAATTGATGAATTAACTAAACGACTAGCTATTCTTGAAGCACCATTACAGGTAGAAGAGTATAAGTGCATAGAGATTAGAGATGGTATAGAATGTAACGAATCATTAGAAATTGTTAAATCAATACCTGAGTTTACAGGCGACGCAAAGCGATACGTTTCTTGGCGTCAGGCAGCATTAACAGCGCACAAGCTGTTTGAGATTTATGAAGGAAGTTCGCGTTACTATCAGGCCATAGCTCTAATTAGAAACAAAATAGTTGGAAGCGCTGATACTATGTTGAGTTCTTATAATACGGTTCTAAACTTTCATGCTATATTATCACGATTAGACTTCGCGTACGCTGACAAGAAATCCATTTATACCCTAGAACAAGAACTTTCTACCTTGAAACAAGGTACTAAAACAATAACCAACTTTTATGATGAGGTAGAACAAAAGTTAACTCAAATAATTAATAAAGTAATGATGTCGTACCAGGGACAAGCGGCACTGATCTAGTCATACAACAAGAAATACCGCCAAGATGGACTTAGAGTTTTTATCTCTGGTCTGAGAAGGCCACTCTGCGATATAATATTTTCTTGCAAGCCTGCAGACATGCCATCTGCCCTAGTATTAGCACAAGAACTAGAAACAAACCAGGCCCGGTACCACTTTGCATCTGTTTTCGATAATAACAATAATAGACTGCCACTTGTTCACCATGGAAATTTCAATAACTCTCCTCACTATCAAAAACCTAGGGGTCAATTTAACCAACCAACCCATCGTAACCAATTCGCTCAATTTAATAAAAGCCAACAACAACATCCAAATTATCAATTTAATCGATTTAATCAATTCCAAAATGCTACTTATGGACATCAGGTTCATAACTCAAACAACGCTCCAAGGCAGCAACAGCGCCCGGAGCCTATGGAAATTGATCGCAGCTATCGCATGAACTATGATCAAAACAATAAAAGACCACGTGAATCCAGCAGAATTATTCCTAATAAAATGCAGAGGATTAATAACTTAGACCATGAAGACAGCTTACCTGAGGGACAGGACATTGACGTTTGCTCTACCTATAACTTATACCAACAGGAGTTCGAAGTACCCAATCCTATCAATGATACACCCCTTGTTCCAACTGAAGACGAGATTAATTTTTTAGAAATAAATCCCTCCTCCCTTATATAGAGAGAACGTTGGGGGGAACCAATATAAAATTACTTATCGATACCGGAGCTTCAAAAAATTATATAAAAGATTTTAATTTCTTAAAATCCATTAAATCTGTGGAAAATCCTTTTACTGTTAAATCTGTCCACGGGAAAACCTCTATAACTTCTAAATGCCTCGTAAATATTTTCAACAGAACTTCTGATTTTTTTATACTACCAGACCTAAAAACATTTGACGGAATAATTGGGTTTGATCTGTTAAATGACATTAATGCTCAAATAGATGTGCGTAAAGGAATATTAAATTATAATGGTGGAAAGGAAAGGTTTATGTATTGGTTCACTAAGGAAGTAAATAATATAAGAACCGATGATGCAGATATCCCACCACAGGTGTTGGGACAATTTATTTCACTACTAGATAAGCATAAGCGAGTTTTCGCTGATCCAATTGAAGCTTTACCATATAATACTAGAGTGGTTGCAACCATTCGAACAGTAGACCAGGATCCTGTATATTCAAAATAATACCCGTATCCACTTGCTGCGTCTGAATTTGTAAATGAAGAAATATCGAATTTACTTAAAGACCATATAATTCAACCGTCTCATTCGCCATATAATAACCCTATCTGGGTTGTTGGTAAAAAAGGGCTCGACGAGACCGGGAAGCCAAAAAAGAGATTAGTCATTGACTTTAGGAAAATTAACTCAAGGACTATTAGTGATCGTTACCCTATCCCAGACACCTCGGTAATTCTATCGAATCTGTGCAAGTCAAAATTCTTTACTACCCTGGATCTAAAATCTGGGTTCCACCAGATTAATTTGGATAAAAAAGACAGGGAGAAAACCGCATTTAGCATAAATAACGGCAAATACGAGTTCTGCCGTTTACCTTTCGGCTTGAAAAATGCACCTGGGATCTTCCAGCGTGCTATTGATGACGTGTTAAGAGATGAAATAGGGAAAACATGCCATGTCTATATAGATGACATCATCATATTTTCCTCAACTGCTGAAGCACATTTGAAAGACATAAACAAGGTGATGGAGAAGCTGTATGACGCAAATATGCGTGTATCTCGTGAGAAATCCAAATTTTTTAAAAATTCAGTCGAATTCTTAGGTTTTGTAGTTTCAGCCGAAGGCATTTGTTTACGCCAGTAAGCGTAAAAGCATTTTTTATCATTCATTTCTTACTTTGTTTCCATATGTAATTCAAGTATTTTTATTTATTACAATAATCTTTATTCATTTTTTTCAATGACATATATTTTATATCCAATGAACTAAATTAAATATAAATCTACCCTCTGTATTTTACGACCCAATTGCAAAGTATTGTTTCGTACTGTATCATTAAACTTAACGATGCCTACTGAACCCAGCCTTATGCTGATTCAGAGGCCTTGCTTTCACTTTAAAAAACTATGTAACCTTCTTCTTGTGACAACCAGCAAAGGGTAAACTACCAGCTAAATATAGATATATAAAATAAAAGATATATAAAATATAAAGATATATAAAATATCTTATATTATATTCGTATAACGCTAATCGTCTCATTTTTTTATTTCACCACGGTTTGCTCTAATAAATCCTTGCGGAGTTATTTCTCTAAGAACTCCCTCTTGCTCTTAGAGAAATCCCTGCAACCATTTATTGGAACTCAAAGCAAACAAATTCTCTATTTAGGATCCCGAAATCCTCCCTAGCAAAACGCACCCCAGCGTTCTTCATGGTCCTTCGAACCGGAAAACCTTTGCAGAGAAAGTTAGTGATATTGTCAACTATCAAACGCCTCAAACACTGAGAGCTTTGAGATAATTTTTAGGCCTTGCAGGGTATTATCGCAGGTTTGTGAAAGACTATGCCCAAATTGCAAAGCCACTAACTAAATACCTTCGCGGTGAGAACGGACATGTGGGTAGCAAGCAATCTAAGAATATCAGAATAGATCTCGATACAGACGCTTTTAAGGCATTCAGTAAGATTAAAAGCATCCTAGCCTCCGCAGATGTTCTATTGCTACACCCTGATATTGACAAAACTTTCGATCTAACTACAGATGCTTCTTCAACAGCGTTAGGGGCTGTGCTATCGCAAAACGATAGGCCTATTACTATGATTTCAAGGACACTGTCACCTACGGAAGAGAATTATGCCACCAACGAGCGCGAGCTCCTCGCAATCGTGTGGGCATTACAAAAACTAAGAAACTACCTTTATGGCGTAAAAGAAATAAATGTTTATACAGACCACCAACCTTTGTCGTTTTCAATATCCGAAAGAAACCCAAATCCTAAGATTAGAAGATGGAGAGCACTTATCGAAGAGTTTGCTCCTAAATTCATTTATAAACCTGGCAAAGAGAACGTCGTGGCTTATGCCTTATCAAGACAATACGCCAATAATCTCGAGGACGATTCCAATTCATTAGATAGTTCACTTATGGAAACAGCAATTGAACAAACACACGACACACTAGAGACGAGAACCGCGATAGAGCGTACTAACTCGAATACAATTACTGCGTCGGAACAGAGAGATTCAGATTCCATGGCGGTCAATAGTGAGCAGTCTTCGACAGAAATAATTAAGAGAGTACTATACCCCACAAATTGTTTCCGTAATCAAATAATATTACACTCAACTTCAATACCTGGTAGTTCCTCTCAAACCATATTCGCAAATCATTTCAGGCATCTAATACACTTTAAGACATTAGACGATATCTACAAGTCTTTGAGCAAAATCGTTAATCCAAATGTAATAAACTGTATAAATTGTGATCTCCACACACTAGGTCGGATTCAAAACGAAGTCATCAAAAGATTTCCTTCAGTTAAATTTGTTTTTTCCCATAAATTCGTAATAGATGTCCATAACCAAAATGACCAGAGTGAGATACTTATAAATTAACATAATAGAGCACATCGCAACGAAAAAGAAAATTATAATCAGATATTAGAGAACTATTACTTTCCGCGTATTAGAGATCGACTAAAAGAGATCATTGCACGGTGTAAAACTTGCAATGAAGCGAAATACGTTAGGCACCCGAAAAAGACGGAAATAGGCATTACACCAATTCCGTCATACCCAGGAGAAATCCTTCACGTTGACATCTATTCCACTGCCGGAATACATTTTCTTACATGCCTTGACAAATTTTCAAAATTTGCTACTATGTTTCCCATCGAATCTAGATCAATAGTTGATGTAAAGATACCACTTTTAACAATTCTCAACTTCTTCCCACAAGCTCAAACAATAGTATGCGACAATGAAAAATCATTGAATTCAGAAACAATCAAAACACTTATTGCTAATGAAACTGGCACACAGATATTCCCAGTTCCACCATCCTATAGCGTCAGCAATGGCCAAGTGGAAAGACTACATAGTACAATAGGGGAAATAGCCAGATGCCTAAAAGCCGAGAGGAAATCAAGTGAACTAAAAGAGCTAATTCTTTTAGCCGTTTTTAAATATAATAACTCCATACATTCTGTTACCGGCTTAAAACCAGCCGAAATAATCCATTCCATTTCAGAAAACCTTACTAATACAATCAAAAGAAAATTGAATGAAACTCAGAGCAAGGAATTAAGGTTTCATAACAAGAAAAGACGTATTAAAACTTATCAAGGAGGAGATGTCGTTTTTGTAAAGGCAAATAAACGAATTGGGAATAAGTTAAGTAAACTCTACATACAGAAAACAATTCAACAGGATATAGGTCATGCAGTTATAATAGATAACAGAGTAGTCCATAAGGATAATTTACGCTAGACAAATTATGCAAGCTTATATTTTTTTTCCCCCTTCTCTACTTCTTTCAGAATTTTTGGCATTCCTCTATTAACAACTCACGCGGAAATGTTGGACTATTTTAATTCACAATATATTCCTATATTAGACGGACGAGTTGCTCTTTATTCTGACTACGGATACATTTCGCACAATACTAACCTGACAAGATATGCTGAGATTTTAGGAGAAACTAATAAAATAATGGATCTATTACCGGACTCCCAGATGAAAAAATTAGTAGAAAATGACGTTAATCAGATAGCTAGATTAATTGATACCCTTCGAATACATCATCGCCATGCCCGAAGTTTAAATATCTTAGGAACCGTATTAAAGCATATAGCAGGGACTCCCGATTTTGATGATTTCGAAGAAGTAAAGAAAACCCAAAATTCATTGACTCAAGCAAATAACAATCAGGTTTTAATAAACACCAAAATCCAGTTACAGATAAACAATTTGACTCAAATTGTTAATGAACTTGTTAGAAACACTAAACGGATGATATTAAATTCGTGGCAATTGTTTGAAATCATTAATAGTAGAAATAAAGCACTCATTGCACAACTAGACGCACTATCACTGTCCGTGGTATTAGGGAAACTTAATATCATTAATCCAATTATTTTAGATGAAATAGAAATTGATCATATCATTAAGACCGAACTAACTGGTGAAATTAGCATAAGTGATATTATAAGTTATTCTAAGTTTAAAATTACTCAAGATCATGATGTTATAAATTTTATCATTAAATTCCCCATAGTTATACAGAATTGCGAGAAAATAATTGTACTACCTGTAATTCATAATAACAAAATGTTATCATTTGAAACTAATTTAATAGCAAGATGCAATGACCGGTATAAACCACTAACAGGTTGTAAAGGGGAAGCAGTTACAGTATTTTGTAAAGAACTTTTAAGCAAAGAAGAATCTTGCCTACAATTTCTACTTAGTAATTATACGGCAAATTGTAAAACGGTTTCGACCTATCATATATCATCTATTACGGTGGTAGACGATGGTGTATTGATTATTAACGATCAACCAGCTGAATTGAAGGAGCCCGGGAAATCTCCAATATTTGTAAAAGGTACCTACCTTATTACTTTTAAGGATGAGGTAAACATCAATGGTACAGTCTATGTCAAACCAAAGAGGGCAATATTCATGAGCCCAGAAACTCCTTTGGCTCACAGTGTAAATTTATCAGATCATCTTGAAATTCTTTCTCTTCCATATCTTAATGATTTGAATTTACAGAACATTCAGATGATACGGGAAATAAGTAAAAAAATTGAACATAAGTCATACGGGTTTCTATTGGCATTTTTAATTCTTGTCGTATTAATTACTCTCTACATCGTTTATTGTAGAAGGCAAAAAAAGATAGCACTTAAAAAAAATAGCAGATCACCTCAAAACAGTCGAGGAAGCCTCTTCTTAAGGAGTAGTCTTTCATTCAGTACTATAAAGAAAAAATTTTAAAATCTTGCTTGTTATTTTTAAGCATAGAATTAATTTGTATTTTTCTCCTTTTCTCTCTTTCTTTCTGCTGTTCAAATGTAATTTTATTTTCAAATTCGCAAAAACAGAAGCCAAAAAAATGTATTAAAAAATAAGAAAAAATGGGATTGTATAATGTAATTTAATACGAGTATTTTAACGTTATAAGATCCTAATTCTGAAATATGTTTCGTTGTTGTTACATCATAATCATTTTTAAAATATGTATTGATTTATTTCTGAACTGTACGAACGCCTGGAAAAATGTGCCGCACATTACATACATGCAGCCGTGGACGGCTCCTCTTAAGAGAGAGGGAAGTTAACACAGCTAACTGCCGCATAATAAATTTTTGCAACCTAAGCATCTGCCTCTACGATTCGGCTTAGCTTGCACTCGACAACAACAAAGTTCCACACGCGCATCCGCTTGAATTATTTTTTGCAACCTAAGCGTCTGCTTAGGAACGATACCAAGAACAGAAACATCAGCAGCGAGAACAACAACAATAGCAACAGCGACTGCAATAGCAGCAGCAGCTACAACGGCCACAACGACAACAGCTACAGCGGCTAACCTATAATAAGTCATGATAGAATTATTGTATTTTTAGTGTTGTACTGGATAGCGAAGGATAAAAAACTGGCACATAGTGCCAGCAATAAAAAAATAATTAACAACCAAAAAACCATACTTATTAATTTATATGACATGACATGACGGCTATCATGTGTTTGTTATTGTTTCATTTTATTTGATAGCGTTCAACTGATAGGTTGTCTTTTATTTTTGTTTACGTTTTGCATTAGAAATCGATTAAACGGAATATTTCTGGTTTTATTTGGTTCGGATAATCGAATTCTACTATACTACCAAACGCAAAAGCCCTACAAAAGAAGTTTTGTTGTTCGTTACTTCCACGAACGAAAGTGTTCATTTCGGGTTACATAAAGATGCGGTAAATCGTAAAATCTGACATAACTCAAAATAGAACACTTAGGCAAATTGCAAACTGTAAGCTCTGATTTCATAAAGAAAAATAGATTTTCATGTTGACGTTGCCATGCTCTGAAAAATTGCAGCCAATAACAATGGAGAATTGCAATTACTTATTTTTCTTTTTTTTCTTTTTTTTTCTTTTTTTTTTTTTGAGTTGCAAAATTTTGTGCTGAACTGCAATAATTGGTGTTGGCGTTGGCACATGAAAAGATGAGCACAGTAATTGTGTTGTATACAAAAAAATCAACAAATTTGATGCAAACTTATTGCCATGACAACACCATGAAGTGTCAATATTTAATTTGATTGCCACCAACTTCCCACTTGCCAACACCAGCGACATCAACAACAACAACAGAAACATTGACAATGATAACAACACAACATCTGCATCACAATTGCAGCAACTGCATCAAAAATTCAGCAAATAAAACGAAACTTCGACTTTGTTGTTTGGGTTTGGTTTGGTTATGAACAAGCAAGCCTGCCTCAGACAGGGTAGTCCTCATCATTTCTATTGGAACATTTTGTACTGCATATATTTTTTATCAGATTCACAGTGAATTGCAGGTAGTTTTCCATGTCGTTGTTTGTGCAAGAACGTTGGCTCAATTTTGACTTTCTAACCATGGTGATTAAAAAAACCCACTGCTGAATTCTATTCTTACAATGGCTACACAAAGAATGCTCTGCATTTCCGCCTCAAAACTTTTGCTAATTAGATAGCAGCTAGAAATGTAGGAAGCTAGATATTTTCAAATAATTTGTGTGCCTACACGAAGTCTTTTTATGACTTTTTAGAAAATGTTAATAAATGTATTTGTAAGCAACAAGGACAGTTAAAAAAGCTGTTGTTCTTCTTTTTCGCCATCATAACTTATCTATTGAAAAGAAGACTTAGTAAGGAAAAACAAAATGTGAAATTCTAATTAAACGGGAAAATTATAGCAAAACGTTTCTTCAGAACAAACCTCAATTAGTTGATTGTATAAAATCACATTCACTTCATCTCGAATTTAAATAATATCAAAGATTTTTATTCTCCGAAAACCCTTTTTTTACATTTCTTTTTCACTCCTTAGATTTTCCTGCAAACATGATTGAAAATATGGCTCCTTTCCAATAACTCTTGAATACGATTGAATAGGAATTTTTTTAATATTTCTAAGGTTAATGTTTACTAAACTCCAGCATATCTCAACACAAATGCTAAATAATTTAAGGAACATATAAAGCAATTTCTTCAAAAGTCAAAATATTCAAGCTCTACGACATATTGCGGCACATCATAGAAGATTTAGCAAAAAAAAAAGCAAACACCGAACTACAACTGAAAAAATAACGACTATATTAAAACCCAAGGTTGATTTATAAGGTTGTCGCAGGGCTGATCGCACTCTCTTCTCAGTACCCACAATTGTCAAAACCAGCCAATTTTGCGAATGACTACTAAAAAAAAAGGATGATAATAGAAAGCACTTGCAGATTTTCTATGAGCTGTCAACTTCGATTTGACAATTATGGGTACTCGCTCTCTCCCTTGCGACAACCTTATAAATCAACCTTGCTTAAAACAATGCAGTTAGGATTAAATGTTTTTCTGAAGCAGTATATATTAGCTTATATCGGGCATGGCAGAATTATAAGGTACGGTCGACTCGGAGAGGAATGGAGTAGAAAGCAGAATAAAGCGAGATTGGTGTCAAAATCAGCTGTTCATCGCGAATTTCTTTATGCTCACGTTTCGCAGTTGTTTTTAGGTAAAACTGTTACAGGTTTTTTTTTTGCAATTTTAAGACTTCTTTCACATTTTATAGTTTTTATTACACTTTTTTTATAATATTTTCACTCAAATTAGCACAAATTAAACACCCGCGACCGCATTGTTTGCAACTTGGAAACATAAAATATTTTCTTCATTTCCAATTTCTACGAAATTCGTCGTTTTGACATATATGTTCCTTCTCATTATCCACCAGGGATGTTATTTGAGGGCTTTTAGGGCTTTATTGAGCCCTTTTTAATTGTAAAAGCCCCAAGGCCCTTTTAAGTCGTTTTAGGCCCTTTCGAAAAAATTTAACCGAAAAAATTATCGCAATTTCTAACAAGAAAAGTTTAATGGTTAATGTCTGTTGACATTTGTGTACTATGCCATCGTTCTACAAGATTTTAAAATTGGAAAAATTGTCTAAAATGCAACCTTGCCGTGTCGGAGTGCTTGACAAGAACAAGCTCTCTTGAATTTATTAAATAAATGAAAATATCTGGAGAAAGAAATAAATATTATTCATTAGTAATTATCATAAGATATGACTACTGCAGGACGGGGAACGATTTTAAGTAAAAACTTTTAATTTTTTTAAAAACACGATGATCGAGTGATAGTAATAGTTATAATAACCATTTCACTAGTAGTAAATGTGAACTATCACTCGAAAACAAAAAGTGATATTAAGTCCTAAAAAATTAGGAAATTTTCGTATTTCAAATAGCCAAACCAAAAAACGAAATTTCGCCCAAAATTTCACGCAAAATTGTTTTGGTTGTTTCTACGAGTAAACGAAAACTAACCGAATTTTTTATGGAGAAATTTTGTGTGATTTTTATTTAAAGTCTATATTTCCTATCGCATCGTAGTCCTGACAATGCCTTAATATGCATACAAATTAATCCATTTTGTTATCAATTCAACATCAACGCTAAGAAAATCAGGCCAGTACAATCTCTCTACAACCTGATGAAGTTTTGGTGGCAAACTTATTTCTTGGCGATTGTTTTGTCATCTTATCAGATGTAATTTGACTTAATTTTCTTCTTGCAAAATTCTTTATTCTAAAATTGTAATCATTTATGAAACTATTTTTTATTAAATTCAGTCATGCCTCAATGTATTTTTCACAGAATTGCATTTTTTCTACTCAATTTCGTCCCGCGTCATTGGTTCGTCTTCTTACAAGTCTTAACGGATAAGAGACTACATTAAATTGCTCATTCATTTCAGACATTCTAAGACTTTTTAAAAGTGGATATAACTTATTTGCGGTTTTAAATTTTTTTTTCAGAAATACACCATATTTAAAGATTGTTTTTGGCATTTTTTGATTTAAAAAAATTTTGACACAAATAACGCGTAAAATAAAATGTATTTAAAAGAATCACCTTAAACACTATTAAGATAGAGAGTGGTTTAATTTTATCATTTAAGTTAGAGTGTGCTATATTTGTGATCAACCAAGAACTTCCTTCCATGTTCGGCTTAAATGGCACAAACGAAATAAAACACGAAAAAGTTAAAGTTTTTTGATTTCCCAAAACTGTTAATTCGAAATTTCGACTATTTTTATCAAAAATAAACTGGACATGTTGAGATTATTAAAAAGTGTGCTATTTGTGAGACCATGGTATGACCGAGTGACCAAATAGAAAGTCTTCAATATTGAATTGCCACTTTTTATAACTAAAACTAAAAGCCCTATTAACGTCTAATTGGCACAATTTTTGTTTGAATTCTGGCCCTTTTCCAACTAAGTCAATATCATCCCTGTTATCCACTCTTCGTTGACGCGTGAGAGCACTCAGCGAAGCGGCCCTACCTTATCATTGTATCATGATATCGGGCACATTGCAGCACATTTCTGAAGTTATACTTCTTTTGGCGCATTAAGAGAAAATTTAAATATTCATTTTATATAACGAAAATGCGATAATAAAAATTAGCATAATGAAGTCAGTATGTTATGAACTGTCGAACGATGCCATAGCGCACTCTAGCTTTGCGGTTTATGCATTAACTATTAGCCAAGACACAGTTGCGGATGTGTAGTTTTGCTAATTATATCTTTAAAGCCATCATACAACGGAAGCAACAGGTGCCAGTTGCAATTTATATGCGAGATGGCGCGCTCCATTGACCAAAATTGTTTGTATATAGCCAAAAACCCAACTGGAATAAAATTCGAACGTATTGTGATAACGTATACGAGTATATATAAACATTGAGGCGAGGGGGGATTCGTTAACGAATTGCTTATGAACCGTTTTTTTTTTAAGTTTTCGAATAGTTTCATTCCGACTTCATCAGAGGTTGGCTTGATGCTTAAAGAAAGCACCGATTGATTAATGACTTTGCTAAACTTTATTTAAGATGCTTTGAAACTCGTTAACTGGCTTTTTTCGGTTTTGACGAATGTATAACGAAACGGAAAAAAATTTGGTCAAAAAATGATAAAAAAAAATTATTTCGAACTTTTGTAAAAGCCAAATCTTTAAAAAAACCTAAATAACAAAAAACACAAAAAAAAATTATTTTTGGACCCAGTTGGGGTTCGAACCCAAGAGAGATATTACCGCTGTTTTCACCGCTATCGAAAAGGAATCAGCCAATGTGGGTTTGACGATAAATGAGGGCAAAACAAAATATATGCTGTCTACAAACAAGGGAGCTCGGCGTTTAGACTCCCACGTTTCATCCGGCAGCTATAACTTTGAAGTAGTCAAGGAGTTCGTATACCTTGGCACCGCCATTAATACCAACAACGAAATCAGCCTGTAGATAAGGCGAAGAACAATAATTGCTAATAGGTGCTACTACAAAACTAACACTCTACAAGACGCTCGTTCTACCTGTGCTGCTTTGTGGCGCTGAGGCATGCGTAGTTTCGCAAACTGACGCAGCCGCTCTGGGGATGTTCAAGAGAAAAGTTCTCGCAAAATCTTCGGTCCTGTTCGAGTCGGCGATGACTATCGCATCCGATTTTACCACGAGCTGTATGAGCTCTACGAAGACATTGAAGTAGTTCGGCGTATAACTGTGCAGCGACTACGCTGGCTGGGTCATGTCCATCGTATGGACGACGAAGCTCCAGCGAAAAAGGTGCTCGAAGCGAGGGTCGCTGGTCAACGACGATGAGGGAGACCATGCCTCCGATGGATGGACCAGGCTGAGGAAGCCCTAACCGCACTTGGTGTATCCGATTGGAGAAGGCGCGCACAAAGCAGAGGCGCTTGGCGAGAGCTGATGAGGTCGGTCGAAATCCGGACACGGGTTGTTATGGCCACCTAAGTAAGTAAGTAAGAACAGCTATTCAATCAAATATCTCCAAAGAACCAAATGAGAACCAAAAATGCGATATTCTTCATTCAATTTGAATGACGTATAAACTCTGCCATTGCAAAAATCATAATTGCGCTCATTGCGCTCAGAGCTTTTCAAAATCAATGTTGCATTCCATTGAAATAAAAAAGGGCATTTTATAATCTTACAATATAATATTTTGCATTTAACCATGTTTATATTTCGATAACTTCCTGTATGCAATACTTGCTTTTAAGTAGTTATAAAAGTATAAATTATAAAGTAAAAGTATAAATTTTTTTGTGATTCAGTTCTAAAAAAATATTAGTTAAAAATATTTCGGTGGCAGATGTAGAATTATAGAAATGGAATGGTCCTGCAAAACCCTTGTAAATATGCCAAAAACTTATATTTCCCATGGTTTAATCAGACAAGGTAGTGCTAGTAATTAAAACTTTTGTGCAAAAATTTTTTAACTTTACATCTTTATGACACTCAATGAAATGCGCCGTTATTTTTAGGAATAAAAACATCTTGTTTATTGGGACGAACAATTGGGACGAAAAAACGAAATGGCCATTTCAGCCCGGGCTTCTTATGATCAATTGTGTCGTGTGTATTGTGAAATATTTGACCACAAATGATCGAGAATTGGACCTACATATTTTATGCCGACTCCGAACGGCTTAAGATCTCAAGAAGCTTTTCATGGCAGTTTTTTCATGGCCATTGTCTGCCACGAGGGGGCGTCCAAACAGAAACATTAATTCAATTAAAAAAACTTTCTGTATCAGGTGGGATTCGAGCCAGAGTTCACTGGCGTATGGGCCACACACTATACCCACTGCGCCACGACCGTTTATTGAGCCGTTTATTATCCATTTATAATCCATTTTTAATTATTTTTATTTATGTGGTTTGCATATATTTCAGCTAAAAGTTCACAAAATTTCACAATAGGACAGCGATGGGAACATGGTAACATGATAAACGCAAATAAAAAAAAATGTATAAATATTGTTGGAGATTTGATTTTTTTGTTTTAACACACAAATTGTTATAGATCTTCAAACAAAGAAGTAATGATTTTCAACAAAAATAAAAAAAAAAATTTAATTTTGAGTCAGGATCGCTTTTGGAAATATCGCTTTGTATCGTGTGTTAAAAACAATGTTTAAAATTTTTTTTTTTTTCTTAAATTCACAAACAAATAAAATTTTATACCGTGTACAATCTCGTACACTTTTCGCACTCTTTTTCGTTTTCTACTCAAGCAACACGCAGGCGCAGATCTTACCTACTTGACATTCGCTAGAAGACTAAAGGTTAGGGATGTCGGAAAAACATCGATGCATCGAAAATAGCGATGTTTTGCTTCGATGCATCGAAAATTTTTCACTCGATGTATAAAAGTCGATACATCGATATTTATTAGTGGGCGTTAAAAGGGGGAGTGGTAAAAATATCCGCAAGTCATCCCGTACTCGAAAACAATCTACTTTTAAAATTTCAGCTCAATCGGCCCAGGAGTTTCAGAGTCTTAATGTCCCATTTTTAGTACAGCTGCTAATAGTACGTTTACATAGCCAGATTAAATCGGGATTAAGCCCTTTAAGGAGATTTACTCGCTAATATCGTTGATTTTTACGAGATTAGCCATACAAAAGTTAATCTATTCGTAACGAAATTAAAAAGTAATCAACTTCTTAAAGTAATCTACTTCTTAATCTCCTCAAAAAAGATTTGCAACCGTGCAAATATCTATAATTTCTTCAAATATGCAACTCTGTAAAGAAGTGATAAAAAGAAATGTCAAATAATTGTTTATTATACAACTTGTTAAGGCGCTAAATTTATAGTTATATAAAATTTGTAAATGTAGTGATATAGAATGTAAAAAGTACACAGTGCGTAATGTTAAATAAATAAATGTAAAAAATGTTAAGTAAAACATTGAATTTAACAAATAATAGACAAGGCTAATACATAAAACAAAGCAACGAAATGTCAAAGTTAATCTCGATCAGGATAGTGTAAACAGTTGAGATTACAGAAGTAAAAGGTAAAAGGGGGTGTGGTAAAAATTGTATAGCCTATTTTTCAATCGGGAACCGAAGCAATTGATAAGCAAAAATATAATTAAAATATTCTCAGCTATTCGTGAGCTTTCACGTAACGAGCATACGTTTTTACTCTATATATATACTCTTTTACTCTTTTATATGTAGACATTTGTTATTTTTAGCATGTTCTCACGACACGTTGAATAAGGCAATTCGGCTCTCATATATAATTAATAGCTCAATTATGTTCTGAATGAAGTAATACGCCCTAAAAAATTTAACAAGCTGAACTACTTCATTCTTAGGTAATTCAGTTTGAATTACCATACGAATAGGGGCTTTCAGATGAATGTACATGTCAGCGTACATTGTACGACGACAAAATAACGGGAATATTTTGTTGAGCTTTCAAATAAACGGACATGTATGACGACTTCATTCTTTGCAGATTCTCACGCAGAACACATCGGCATAAGGGCTAAATAATTTTTGGATGATGTTTAAATTGATCGACATTTTTACTATATTTTTGTGTGCTTAAAATGCACTTTTTTATCACCAATATGGCACGTGATGCCTAATAAAAGTTGGCTGCCCAACTCATGCAAGTGTTGTAAGCACAAGAAAATAGCGGATTTTTCTAATTTTAAAATTCAAGTTATTCTATTTTTAGTTTTCTTTACAAATATAAAAAATAAATACAAATAAAAGAAGCTTTATTGTTTTCATAATTTTTTTACATTCTGCTAAAAATTAAAGATCAATCCTGTCTATTATACCAATAAGTGCTACTTGTACCATTCACACACCAAAAAGCAACGCTGATTCGACAACCGCTCATATTCTGGACGTGTTCTCCGACAAAATGGACCGACAACAGCTTTTTTTCTGTTCGGGCTCTATGTGTGCAAGGCTTATAAAAAGTAAGGAAAATATATTGTCTTCGAAAAAGTTCGAAACTAGCTGCAAGTTGCTTCAGCGTCTTCAGCGGATGTGAAGGTTCTCCCTGCACTTCCCCAGGTTCTCCAGCAAGTGCCAAAATTCACTGCCTCTGAAATTTCCTTGCTAGTAGCGCTCTTGCACTTGTGGACGCTGGGTAACCCGCTTACGGCGCTTTTTCTTATTCACATTTCAAATGAACTTTTAGTTTTCACAAGCTTTCAGGCCCATTTTACTAACTATAACTATATATAACTTCTTAACTGCATGAGAGCGGCCTGGAATTTTTTCACCATTAGCTTTTTTCAAATACACACTTTGAAAATAAATTATAAAGGGTAATTTTGGCTAAAAATTAATTGCTCTGACAAAAATTATATTTTTGTTGTGTTCTTGTAAGTTTTTCCAGGATTTTCAGAATTTTGTACAACAAGCAACATTAGTTACAAGTTTTTTTTTTTAATTCCCTTCTAAGTTCCACGTAATATTTCAAGCAATACTACAATTGCAGGGAGAAGCTTCCTTAACTTGCACTTGCACATGTTGCAACTGCTGAAGCAACTGGCAGCTAGTTCGAAAATTTTTCAAAGACAAAATATACCTGCAGTGAATACTTGCACGTGTAAATACAGGGTAAAGTAGTCGACAGAACAAGTTGGCATCTCTTTATCAGTATCACACAGTTTTACACCTCAGATGTACCACACAAAGAACAAGAACAATTATATAAACAAAGAACAGTGCAAAAAATTGCAATTCGCAAATCAGCAACGGTTAAAATATTTTCCAACTCGTTTATCTACGCAGGAATCTTTAATTATTTGAACACACTGTCAAGAAAGAACTAAAACTGAAAAGTTTTTCAAAATTTTAAATTAGGCTTGAAAAAAGTAAGACCAAAAAGAACTGCATAAAAATGGAAACCACAACGGAAGAGGAGCCCGATATGACGTTTACGAAAGAATTGCGAGCTGCAACCAAAGAAGTGCACAAAATCAGTGATGTGCTAGTTAACGCAAAATTTGCCTTGGGTATAAAAAATTGAACATAATTCTGTTTAAGAGCACCAGCTCGATTTTGTGATTTTATTTGTTATCTTGTAAATTTCAGAACGCTCAATGGTGTAAAAACAAAATGTTCTCTTCAGGTTTAAGAGTTATAGTCACTTTTATGCCAAATTTAAAACCGTAATATCTCGTAAAGTTCTGCATGGGATTTGTCAATATTGGTATAATTTAAAAGGTAATTTAAATACCAATATCTTATGTTATACAAAGATTTCTTTATACACAGTATAGTTTTTGAGATATAAACAATTTAATAGTTTTTAACATTTTTCTTGAAAGAAATTAATTTTAATTATAAAAATGTATTTCAAAGATATGCCTTTGATAAGTTAGCAAAAAAGCCAAAGCTTTCTCGATTAATTGGGTATACAACATTAATTATTTTTGGCATAATTAAAGCAGATCGACTCGAATTTTAAACTTTCATGGAATTATATTGTGTTAAGGCCTTAATCCGATTCTGAAAAAAATTCTGGCTTAGAATTTTAATTTTTCTGCAAAACTAAGCATTATTCGAACAAATCGACTAGTTATTAACCATTAAAAATCCATGCATAACTATTGAATATATAACATGTTCGCAGTGGTTTTTTCCCTTGTGGCGTAATATTTTTAATCACATTATATTTACACCCACCTTTAAAAATTGTTATAAAATATCGCGCAATTTTATATAACAATGTTTCGCCTGCGGCGCACATTTTCTCAAAATTTTAGAATTTTCTCAAGATTTTTATGCAGTATGTTATACATGCTTGTTAAATAAGTAATAGATTAACCTTTCTTTACCCATAATGTTTAATTTTTTTAAAAAATTAAAAAAAAAACAAGTTTTTCAGTCCCATTTTCCCAACTTTTAGCCCCTATAACTTCTAAACCACTTAGGAGCGGCCCGAAATTTTTTACCATTAGCTTTTCTAGCTCCACATATACATTTTGGAGGGCAAACAAAAACAGAAAAAGACCATCGTAGGTACCAGTAAATACTCTTTTTTTTCTCACACTCATGAAAAGCATAACTTCTAAATCTGAAGAGATCCACAGTTTATTTTAACACCATTCGAATAATTTTTTTCGCTATTGCAATTGTGTTAAACAATTTGTTAAAATTCGAGCCAGTGTCCGTGAACTAGACTTGTTCCAAAAAATATTTGACAATTTTTCATAAAAATTAGTAAACTGCAATGCATGCTTTTATCCGATCAGCGCTGACCGATGATGAAGTCTGGTTCGATGGTTTGCTTGCATTTTATGAAGTTTACAGATTTCTCGAACAACGTCTACCCGAAGAGTTGTTGCCCAAGGAGCTGCATCGTACGGAGAGTTTTGAAAAGGATCTCGCCTTTTTCTTGGGTGACGCCTGGAAGAAAACCTACGAGCCACGCCCGAGCGTTAAAAAATATTTAGCACACCTGGAAGAAGTGGCTGCCAAAAACGATTTATTACTCTTTGCCTATGCATACCAAATGTATATGGCACTCATGTCCGGTGGTCAGTTGTTGCAGAAAAAACGCATGATTGCGCGAAAGCTGTGGTTGAAAAAAGCCGATGATCCTGATGAATGGGAAGAGGAGGAGCAAGAAAAGAAGTCCGGATTAGCACCAGAAAATGACGACTTGCAAGCACGTCCCATGCCAGTGCAAGTGACTATATGTCCTGGTGGCTGTGCTGCCACATTTTTTCCACAACCAATACGTACGCTCAAAGCAAAACTACGCAACATACTCAATGCACACTACAAGGACTTCGATGAACAGCTGAAGGCGGAATTCATTGAGGAGAGCCGTAATGTGTTTATCTACAACGGCGATGTTGTACGTTCTATCAAGGGTGTCAATAAGGCGAACATCAAGAAGCTGGCTTTTGTGCTGATGTTTGTTATGACCGTTTACTTTGCTTTAAAATTCGCCAGGAACTAAAAATCTCGTATCTGTGAATCCAATTCAAGTTGAGAAATTCAAGACGTAATAATAGTGATCTTCAATTGAATATTAGAATAGTTACTATTTAAAAAAATAAATTAATAAACAAGACGTATTCCAATAAAAAATGCGTTTTGTTGATGCAATTGATTAGCATATGGTACCCGTTCGTTCGTTATGGCTGATTATTACTTGGTATGCAGGTGAAGACTGCTGCAACAGATGGGTCCAGTTCCAGAAATGACTGCTAATGAATTGTTTTTCACGTTATTTTCACGTTATCAATACAGAAGGTATTAAATATCTTGATAATTTTTTCAAATTAGTTTTGAATTTATTTTTTATTTTTTAAATTTATTTTTTTAAGGCTAATTATAATTATGCTCAATAACTAACAAAATTAGAAACCAAACCAAAAAAGATTTTAAAAAATGAGACTGTCATGAACCCTCGCAATGCTTCTATCTCCAAATGTACCTGCTTACAAAAACCAATTGCGAAAAACTACGCATTGCTACAACTTACGATTTCATCTGTTCACCAACACCAGTTTCGAATGAATTGTGAAACCCTACCACTGCTACAAATCACGAATGCATGTAATCACTTATACTTTTAGCTCGAAAGTAAAATTGTCCTCGTTTTCAAACAACTTATTACACTTTTATCGATCAAACTAGGCATTATTTTGGAGAGTATTCTACCGCAAAAAGCTAGTCAATATCTTGTTCTTAATCGGATTTATGACATCTTGAATTTGCCCTGAAAAATACAGGTTTCACCTTTTAGCTCTTCAAATTTATCAAAATTTCAAAAATCCTGAAAATGCTGTTTAAACATTAATGAAGTTTATCAGAATCCGGTTATAGAACTTTGACATCTCAGGTATAACTCCAAGTAGACCGCTACCAATTTGTAACCCTTTAAAGACACAATTTTAAAAATTATTTTTTAAATACGCATCTTCCTAATCCAAGTAATATTCTAATTAAACTAAATTGTTCTAGGTCAAGTAGTTAAGGCTTTGTGTCGAACAGTTAACGAGTCAGACAGTAAGAAGTGAACGCTCTATGAAATTATTATATGGGATTATTTAAATGATTTTTCGCTTGGAAATATTTTATCGGAGTTATATGGTCCCAAGGAGTTTTTAACTCGGGATTTGATATAGAATCCGAAACTGAATGTTACCAGCATGAAAATTTTCACCCGGAACAAATTGCTTCTACCTAATATTCATGATACTGAAATTTACGATCTGTCGAGCACTAAACTGTAAAAAATTAAAATACATGTCATTTCAGAGTCACATTAGGGGACGTGACATGTCTGCAACTGAAAGATATCGTAAAATCCTTTCAAATACAAAATAATAAGATTCCTGTCTGTAATTTATTTTCCAACAAAAAATATTTTTTGACTTGTCCGCACCCACGACACTGAGCGGTGTTGGCAGTTTTAGAGGATCGCTGGCTTCGAATATGATGTCGGAATTTTAAAATTCAAGATAGGCGGATAGATTGCCACCTCAATTTTTTTTTTATTTTTGCGAATCCTTGTAATTTTGAAATTCTGACAACGGATTTGATTTTCAATCTGATATCACAAATGTAAAATTCAATATGGTGGATAGGATTGCCTCATAAATTTCTACCACAGATTGCCATCTGTTATGTTTCTTAAAAGTGAATTTGAATTTTAACCGTTGTGTCGATCGTAGAGCCCACGGGTACATTTGCAACTTTAATTTTCCTGTATCTTCCAAACGGTTAGTCCGATTGACCTGAAATTTCATGATATCCTCAACCATACACTTTTGCATCATGTGGAAAAGTTTCATCAAGATTGGAGCAGCAGTTCAGTCGATACAGCCCAAATTCAAGTTAGTGGAATGGCGTCGACTGCTGATGTACCCGGGTACTTGTATGAAAATTCATACAAATATATAGAAATAAATGGCAAAGTTCACTTTATATTGCTATATCTTCCAAGCGGCTGGTCCAATCTTGATGAAACTTCGTATCATAGCTTGGAAATATGTAATTGATATTGGTGTGAAATTTTTTCAATTGGACCAACCGTTTGGAAAATATAACCCAGTTACTAGAAAATGACCTAGCGTCAACAGCTGATGTTCTATGAAAATTCATACAAATATATAGAAATAAATGGAAATATTTAGTTTATTTTATGGAAATTTGTTTATTTATTTATAGAAAATCATTATAATGAAAGTAAAAAATATATTTTATGAATTTTAGCAGCATCTGAGGCATTGTGGATGATCCTTCGAGTGCTCTGCGCACACAGGCTTATTACAAATTGCACCATCCATTTTATTTTCACTTTTTATATATTTGCCGCACAAAATAAATTTTTAGGTCTTTACACTTCAAAAATCGCACATAAACTGACTTATGCATACAAAACTACTCAAAACGAAACCTGCGCAAAAAATCATGTTTCTGCCTGCAAAACTGGTTGTGCAAGGGTAGGTAGGCAAGATATTCCCAAATACCCTTTTGTTCCTGTTAGTAGACGTGTTTTCCTACACATTCCAAAAAAAAAATATTTACATTGAACAAATATTTTATGAGTTATAATTATTCTGCGCAGGTACTAAAAATAGCACTATGAGCAAGAGGGGTTGATTTTCAGTTCAAATATAACGGAATTTTGCGAATGAAAATTCAATGTTAATTATTTTTCTTGGTAAAAAGGGATCAAATTACAAGGATTAAAAAAGAATTTGGAAATTGTTAAATTTTTATGGATTTTGGCAATTCCCATTTTTGGTAAAAATGGATTATTTAGGTACCAAATTTTTTTTTTCCCAAATTATGATAAAAGTTTTGTTAACTAGACAATATTTCCAATAAATAAAAAAAAAAAAAACCAGAAAATTACAAGAATCCAGGTAGTAGTTAATATTTGTATATCAAAAGCAACTATCTGCCATACAAAACGTATGAAGTACCCGGGTACATCTACTGTCGATGTGGATAAAACCCAACGGTTAACCCAGCGTCCACACGTGCAAGTTACTTGCAGCGCTACTTGCAGGGAAATTTCAAAGGCAGTGAATTTTGGCACTTGCTGCAAGTAAATGTCAAAAAAGGGGATTAAAGTGATGCTTTTGTGGAATTTTTCCGGGATTTCCGCAATTTTATACTAGAAGCAACACTGGTAATATGTTTTCTAACTTCTTCATTTCAAGCAATACTGCAATTGCAGGGAGAACCTTCGCATTCGACATTTTTAAATGAACTTGCACTTGCATATGTAGACGCTGAAGCTACTTGCAGCTAATTTTGAACTTTTTCGAAGGCAATTTATATTGTCTACTTGCAAGTAATTACTAGCACGTGTAGACGCAGGGTTACCTGGAAACAAAAATGTCCACTTCAATTTTATATAATAGTATGGTATCCGGCCGCCGGATATTCGGCTATGCGTCCTTGCAGCTCACCGGATATCCGGTATCTCTAATAATAACAAATAACCGCGAATTCGAACCTGGGCTTCCTCGCTTACAAGGCAAGCACCTTAACCAATAATAACAGCAAGTTTAGCTAAAATCAAATCAAATTTTGCTTACGCAGATTTAAATACGCAAAAAAAACTCCAGCTAAAGTGTAGCTCCAGCTATGAGAATGGGTCCCAATGTAGTTGTTTTCATACCTAAAAATATTTCTTTTTGTGTCTTGTTTATTAACTCTTTCTTTTTTTTTTTTTTTTTTGTCTTGAGATACAGAATGATAGAGCTAAACTTGATATTAATTAAATTTTATTTATTTTTATTATGAGGTTCTAAAATATTTAACAATTATTTTATTCATGAGCTAAGCAAACTTTTTCGAATAAGTAAAGGTTTTATTTATTATACAACAAAAAATATTAACATTATAGACAAAGCTAAAATTTAGCCACGTGACCGGTGAAAAATTCTGTCTCGCTGTTACGAATGGCAAAGAAAAAGGGATGATCTGCGCGGAATACTTTCCGTCCCAAATTCAAAGACATGGGCACAATTTTCAAAACTGCAAAAAATAAGAAAAATTTTGTAATTATAATTTTTTTCCACTACAGGTAGAACAAACTGATGATACTTACATGTTGCTGCAGCAGCTTCTGAGCCAGCCTCATTCACTGTCAGATACGCCTTGTGTTTGGCTTCGGAAATTTTTTGTGGTGTTTTTGTGTCAAAAAGACTACTCAGATCAGCATCATCGGAAAATACTGTAGAAATGCCCAGCTAAAAGAAGAGAAGAGAAGTGAAAAAGTTTTAAATATGTTGTACAATTATTCAAATGAGGCTGTGTGCTATTCGGAAACTTTTCACTCATTGTAGGAAAGAAGTTACTGAGTTGAATACAATTTCTGTCTGTTGAAATAAAATTGTCATTTTTGCTGTGCCAAAAGAACAATGAAATTTTGACAACTAGAAATTTTGGCGTTTTAGATTTCGTTAGTGTATTAGCGCGTGAATTTAATTTATTTTGCAAAATTGTTGATATAACTGAAAATTAACAGAATTTTACGCAAATATTTTTCACTTCTGGTTGCTTTGCTGTCGGAAGCAAAAAGTTTTGAACTTCTTTATGACTTTTTAAAGGAAGGGGGAAAAGTAAGTACTGCTTTTGCTTTTCTGCTTCGGACAACTACCTAAAACATTATTCCTTTAAGGATATTACCTATATTCGGCCAAGAGGTTATTCCGAAACATTAAATGCCATTTTGAATGGAGACAATGCATAAACTTAAATGCATTTAAGAGTGTCTGCTAGCTCTTTTCGCAAAATTGTGGAGTTTATTCCAGCGAAGCATCATGGATGGTCAATAAAGTATGAAATGGTTAGCTATCGAGTAGCAAGTGGCTTTATGAGATTGCGGACAGTATGCAACATAGTTCTACATGTTACGTAGAACTTCCTTTGCTGTTTTGTTGGGATTTCCATTATTTTTTAATTCTTTGTGATTATGTAATTTATAATTGACTAAAAAGTTTAGCTTTAATTAATTTCTAAGTATTTTTTTTTTCTAATTATTCTTGTGTCAAAAATTCTCTTGCCGATTGTCAAAATTTATACTAGCCCCTGAGGCTACATGAATTTTTGACAATTATATTCACCTCGCAAGTGCCAAATATTCTCATTCAGACTGTCAAAATTTCATCATCCGAGTGAAAAGTTTCCGAATAGCACCAAAGTTGCCAGAAAAGCACTATAAATAGTACTTATGGTATTTTTCAACGATTGTGGGATGTGGTAATTCCCATGGTATATTGTGGTAAACTCTCTCGCGTGGAAAAAAAATACCACACGTGCGATATTTAAATACCTCAAATTACCACACCTCAAATATCTTGCCTTCCTCATTCTTCAGCTAATGTCGAATGAATTGGCACTATTCTAGCGAAATATATAAAAAATAATTTAATTAAGTTCTATACATGTCAAATTGAACTAAGTTGTTATGTGTATATATTTTTATTTAATTAAAATTTAAGAAAAAAAACTGAACTAATATGCTTATTATGTCTTTAATAAATAAAGAACTAAATAATTTTTAAAATTAATATTTTTTATTGAATATGGTAAAATCTTGGTAATTATGTTAAGATGCTGTCAGAATCAAGTTAATTTTATGGTAATCACTGCATTAAAGTATATTTTGGTAATTTGAGGGATTTTGAGGATTTTTGTGGTAATTTGAGGTATTGTGAAAATTTGAGATATTTTGTGGTAATTTGAGGTATTTTGCGAGTGTGGTAATTTATGGAAATTAAGTGTGAGAAAAAGAGAATTTTGGTGGTAATTTCACCTGGCGACTCTGAATAGCACACAGCCTAAGAACTTAAAAAATTTTATTTTTATAGCCCGACCACAACACGCGCGACGAGCAGCAAGCGCCAATTATCACTTTACATTTACATGTATTTCTTATGGGACGAATTTTGGAGACTTGTCGCGCAACATTGTCGGCTGCCGTTGCCGTCGGCTTCAATTAAATTTTAATTTGACAGGCAGTCAAAGCAAGTTTCACCCATTGTTTACTCTTGTTATTACTGTTGTAAAATTTGTGGTGAGTGAGGGATGTTTTGCTTGAACTTCACAATCTTAAGTACAACTGAATAACGGCATAAGAATCCATAATGAATGCAAAATTCAAACAAAACGTCACTAATACTTTGCATAAATGCATTTAGGAACTCAGCCATACTTTCGACAGGCGAATATTTCGATAAAATATCACTTTGCTTTCATTTTTTCATACAATTTTGTTGTTTTTTATAACACACTGCCACATCGATAATTCGCTTCGATGTTCACTTCAAAAGTGAAGTTATAACTTCACAAAAATATAACGCCACAGAATAATGAATGCATTTTTTTATTTATATGAATGCTATTCACAAAGGATGCCATTCAGAAAGAATTTCAGAATTTTCAATTATTCTTTTTTTATTCATTATTAGTTCTTATTCTTTATTTATTTGTAATTCATTTGCATGAATAAAAATTAATAATTTTTTAAAAAAACTAACTATAATAAAAAGTGAATAATAATTAAGAAATTAATAATGAATAAAAAATGAATAATGAATAACAAGTGAATAATGAATAACAAGTTAATAATGAATAAAAAATCAGTAATGAATCAATTTTTTTATTCATTATTGATTTTTTATTTATGAATTGATATAAATTAAATGAATAATTATTGAATTTTTTAAAGTTTAATGTGAATTAACATTTTTATTTATAATTGAGTCTTGCATTCACTGAATCGATTCTTATTTCGTCATTCACTCATTCACCTCTTTGAAAATAAAATTAAATTGTACAGTGCACGGTTTGCCTTCCGTTTTGATTATATTTCAGTTTTTATTTTATGGTTACGTTTTAATTATTTTAATTTATTTAGGCGTTATTAAAAATTTATTGTTTTTTTGGAAAAAGATTTTAAAAACAAATAAATTTAACAAATTTTAAAAATTTTGCCGACATTTCTCAGATTATTTGTCTGCTTCATCAGGGCGTCTTTAATTAACTATAAGACTATAAAAGACGCCTTGGTGAAGCAAACAAACAATTTGCGAAACGTAGGTAAAATTTTAAAATTAAATTTTATAAAAGAATAAATTTAAATTTGTTAAATTATTTTGTTTTTTAAATCTTTTTCAAAACACAATAAATTTTGGTTACTAAATAGCGCCTTAATAAATTAAAATGAAATTGAATGTATTTCTTTTTTAGTTCAGTGTTGTTATTCTAAATGGCAACTGTTGAGTCGGCTGAATGCAGCCATTGTTTTTTGTTTACTATTGTTTGGCTGTTGAAGTGCTCGTATTTTTGTTTACTTTGTAAAAGAAGTTTTTTGCGTTAAAGTTTTGAATGTGTAAGTTCATAAATAATAACATAAAGAATTTAATATGTATTATGTTTCTTCTATTGCAGTATGGACTTAGATAAACAAATAGTTGAAGAGCAGCTGAAGTTTGCTGCTGTCGCGTTTATTATAATCAAGTCGCCCAACATTTCTCTACAACGACAGAGTGGAGACATGTTGCTTGCTGCTCGTCGCGCGTATTGTGTTCGAGCTATCACAGTGCAACTTTATAGGTGTGATCATAAAAAATGTTAGGTTTGCAAAAAAATATGACTTCAGTCAAAAGAATCGAATTATAAATAAAATTTAATTGAAGACTTAAAAACAATTAAACCTGCAAACTTTGTCAATGGAAATATTTTCACAATTAGCTCATATTTTCTCTACAATTAAAACTTACTGTGAAAATTTTGATCAACATTCTTGGTGTATTGGAAAAATTGATGATCTTAAGTAAATTTTTTTTCATCCCAAATTTGATTTATACTTAATGTATTAATAAAATATACATAAATGTATTAAGTCTATTTTAAACACCGGTATTAGTGTATTTCATATACCAAAAAGTAGTAAAAACGGTCCAATAAATGTAGTGTTCTTTGAGCAAAAAATACCCGCTTAGTTGTTTTAAAAGCCATTTTATATTTTAGTTTTAGCTGATATCTTCCCCCAACTGATATATTCATCATTTAAATTACCTTTTTCAGCGTTTCCTTCAAATCGATTTCGAAATCGATTTTGAATTTGGGCAAAAATACATCAATGTCCTGTACCCTCAACTGTGATGCCACATTTTTTAAATCCATACCTCGCAATTTACTCTCTAAGTCACGCAGTCCATCGACCTTGTTTGGCAGCACAAACAACATTGTAAAGTCTGAATTCTCATAGTCCAACTCCAATGCAGTGGCATCTAAATCGTCTAATTGACCATACTTGAAACTATCATCGTTGAACATCATATCTACCGAAACTTCTTCTTTTGCATTTAGCTGAAATTTAGTCCGTTCTGTAAACGATTCGCTAAACTGTTTGGCCCATTTGGCCTTAAAGTAGATTCCATTCGCAAGCACTGCGCTAGTATCTTTATTGATGGAATCTGGCTGTAGTAAATTCTGGATCTTCAAATTTGTCTGTTGCTCAATCCAGGTATTAATTTTTTTAACCGACCCGATGGCATCAGCAAAGTTCAATGATTGCGCCTCTGATTTGAACGATTTCACAGCAAGTTCCTCGAATTGGGGCGATAGCTTCAATTTGTCATTTACAAATATGCCATTGCCCATTTTTAATTCAACACCACTTTGACTTTTAAAAGTATTTTGCACGAATTCACCATAATTTTTCGCAATCTCCTGCTTGTTTTCTCCTCTAAGTCCGAGACCGTTCTTTATTTCTTGAGCTGTTTTACCCTCAGCACCGAGATACGCCAAAGCCATACAGGCTTGTATGGAGGCAGGTGAGTAGATGACATTTTCATGCGATCGGCCATCGACTATAACCGGTTGAAGATCCACTGAAAATTTATTGGAACTTGCAACAGCCCCACTCGCGGCCATTTGTAGATTAAAAGAGTAATATATCAGAAAGTAAATGGAACAGAGCACTATAGAGATACGAAGAAAAAATTTTTTCTGAATATTAGTTAAATTAATAAAACGTAAAGAATACATGATTGCAAAAATTAAAGATGAAGAAAAAAAAAACTATTGATAAATATGAAAGCTGATATATTTTTGAAGATTTAAAAAATAAAAACATGAGTACTTGAAAGGAGGTGTTCACACGTCAGTCAAATGATTGAAGTATATCGCTATATTTTATTCTCTTTTACTCTCTGAAATTTTTGATTGACGCTTGCTCACACACGATTTTTTGATTTGAAGCTCCGGGGCCAAGGTTTATTTATACAGGTTAAGTCACTTGAGAGAAGCTCGGTCGAACTGTTAGAATGGATAAAAGGAAATCAAGAAAAAAAAACCTGAATATGTACAATTTTTAGCTAACAGCTACTTTGACAGTTCGAGCAAAGGCAGAAAAAGAGTCCTTTCTCTCAAGTGACTTAACCTATCTTAATGAACATTGTCCGGGGCAGGCATTTGTTACTTTTCTGCTTCCTACTATTTTGTGAATTCATATCGTGCTGTGTGTATCACTTTATTTGGGTTATTCTTTAGTTGAGTTGTTCTGTGTGCATGCAAATTTTACAAATAGGAAAACAATAGCGGAAATATAGTTGATCTTTTAGGATTAAAATTGATCACAATAGGAGATCAATACGCCAGAAATTATACCTATTTGGATGACCGTCGGATGCACGTAACAAAAAAATAATAGAATTAATGAAATTATAGCAGGAACTGAAGAAACAAGTTCGCATGGGTTTCAGATTACCTCTTTTTCTCTTAAAAAAACTACTTTTGTTTCCAGTTAACTACTTTTATTGATATAATTGCCTACAAAAAAACAGACAAGTAAAAATGCAACCCTTTGACTGATTGATGCACGTCTGGAGCTCAATCAAAATTTTGACTGACGAGAGAAAATTTTGGAGTTCATTTTCGCTCTGAGATAAAGTTAATTTGTTTTTTACATAGGAAAGTAGGTGTTCATACATCAGTCAAATGATTGAAGTATATCGCGATTTTTTACTCTCTTTAACTCTCTCTGAAAATATTGATTGACGCTTGCTCACACACGATTTTTTGATTGAAGCTCCGACGCAGGCGTTTGTTACTTTTCTGCTACCTACTATTTTGTGAATTCATATCGTGCTGTGTGCATTACTTTATTTGGGTGTTTCTTTTATTAAGTTGTTTTGTGTGCATAATAATTTTACAAAATGGAAAACAATAGCGGAAATATAGTTGATCTTTTAGGATTAAAACTGATCACATTAGAAAATCAAAACGCCGGAAATTATACCTATTTGAATGACCATCGCATACAAGTCATAAAAAAACAAAAGAATTAATGAAATTATCGCAGGAACTAAAGAAACTACACCTCTTTTTCACTTCAAAAAACTACCTATGTTTTCAGTTAACTCCTTTTCTTGATATAATTGCCTAGTAAAAAGCAGATAAGTAAAATAATGCAACCCTTTGACTGATTGATGCAGGTCTGGAGCTCAATCAACTATTGATTGTTAGACCCCTTTTACATTGATCAAGACTTGAAGTCAAGTTTTTTTGACGTTCTCTTTTGAACTTGACGAAAGCTTACACATTGGTCAAGACTTGAATTCAATTTCTTGTCTTCTTTCCTTGTTTTCTTAAAAAATAAAGCGAGATAGGTAGCAAGCAAACTGAAGCAAACTGAATTTTAATAAATTTGCTTTAGCTCCTTGTTCCACTTAAACGACATTTTTGGCTATAAATATATATTATTATTAAAAATATCTACCAAAACCTCATTAAATAACTCACACACAAATTTTACTGCAACTGAAGTCTAACAAACTCACATTGATATGCGAAAAATAAAATAAAAAGTACTGTCAACAAAGCGAAAATAACAAAAGGAACACGAAAAAATTGCCGGTACAGCTTTAAGTTTTTTTTCCCCTTCCGTCGCTTCCGATGTGCGGCGAATTGCCCACAAACTCTGAAACTTGACTTCAAGTCTTGATCAATGTAAAAGGGGTCTTACTAATACTTTTGCAACTATTCTCACATTTCATTTTTACTCTCTCAGTTTGAACTTACACTAATCTCAAGGTATATTTAACCATTCTTATTCTACCATGCACTAATCTTACACAGTGTAGAGTACGGAAACACACCTACAGTCAAACCTAAATTAGCGCGGAAGCGTTTTTTATCTGTCAAAAATTTCTCATGGACATACGATTTATAAGCAGCAAACCATAATAACACGGCGGCAACGCTGAGCGGTTGGAAAATCCAATTTTGACAGAGCGTTAGGAATTAAAGTTGGCTGCAGAAAGCAAAAAATTTTGATGTGACAATTCTTAATATTATTATTTTTAGCACGCTCTTGAATTAACAATATGGAGGTAAGAATTTTGTTGATATTATAGATTAAGAATAATTTTAACTGCGGTGGTCGCTTGAAATTAGATTTAAAAATAAAATATTCTCTAGTACATCTAATTCGTTCATGTTTTATTTTTGACGTTTGCTTGCCGCTAACCGCTTTCATTTAGGGATGGTTCTTCGGCGTTAAAGCTCAGCGTAAAAATGATACGCTCAATACGCGCCGATTTAGGTATGACACAGTTGCAAAAATAACAAATGCTTTATTAATTTACGTTTAAACTGTGAACAGCCCAATTGTTTTCAGTGATTGAGTGCTTGCTTTTGACATAACAAAATGAATGTATGCAGCGATTGCAGTTTTTATTTTTATTTTATGTATTCAAACTGTTCCACAGCCTTCAGACACTAAGGGTATTCACTTCAACGCTGAAATTTCAGAAATGCTGAAATTTACGAAAACTTCAGTGCAATTGTTGTTGTGATGGTTTTCCGAAGTTTGCTTAAATTTAATCATCTATTGAGCATGGCAGAATTGTAAGGTAGGGCCGCTTCACTTAGTGCCCCCACGCGTCAACGAAGGGTGGATATTGAAAAGGTTGGTTAGTTGTCACAACGACGAATTTCGTAGAATTTGCAAATGAAGAAAATATTTTGTTTCCAAGTTTCAAACAGTGCGGTCGCGTGTGTTAAATTTGTGATAATTTGAGTGAAAATATTAAAAAAAAGTGTAGTAAAAACCAAGGTTGATTTATAAGGTTGTCGCAAGGGAGAGAGCGAGTGCCCATAATTGTCAAATCGAAGTTGACATCTCATAGAAAATCTGCAAGTGCTCTCTATTATCATCCGTTTTTCTTTCGTAGTCATTCGCAAAATTGGCTGGTTTTGACAATTATGGGTACTGAGAAGAGAGTGCGATTAGCCCTGCGACAACCTTATAAATCAACCTTGGTAAAAACTATAAAATGTGAAAGAAGTCTTAAAATTGCAAAAACAATATGTAGCAGTTTTAACCTAAAAACAACTGCGAAACGTGAGCATTAAGAAATTCGCGATGAACAGCTGATTTTGACATCTAGCCCGCTTTATTCTGCTTTCTACTTCATTCCTCTCCGAGTCGGTCCTACCTTATAATTCTGCCATGCTATTGAGTTGATGAAAAATAATCGTCGGAAATTTGCGAAGAAATGATGTGTTCAGTATTCATAAGCGAATCTGTTTAATGAGTGTGAGTCATTGTATGATCATTTCGATAAGAAAAAGAGCATTCTGTCAAATATTGCCTAAAAGCTAATGAAATGTCTGCAATTTAGAACGAAATTGCAATTAAATTAGTATCTTTAATTGATTCATAGTTTTGCTGGCCGATTAAAAAAAATTTTTAAAGTATAAAGTACATATATGGTGCATGTACATGCAACAAGGAGAAACTTTGTCTGCTGACATGCATCGCACAACTAACAAAATGAAGCGAGGGCGATTTTAAGGTTGGCAGATGCATGTGAAAAAAAAACGAAACATTAAAAACGGTCGCTATCTTCAACTCGTCGGAAATTTCCGATTTCTGAAATTTCAGTAGAAACGTGAATACCCTTACTGTACAAGAAAGATAGAATAACAGATTACGCTTTGCGCTGGTCCGTTACTTTGGCTTATAAAGTTTGACAAACAGCTGTTCGTTGAGTTCGTCACAATATTTTATTTCTTTGAGAAACGTATTGCAATCGGTAGTGTTTTGTTTAAAAAGTGTGTTTTTAAGTAGATTTGCGAGTTTAAGAATTAAAATTTATAATATGAAGTGTCCAGCCGCTAATTATAAGAAAAGTAGCTAATTGTAAGAACAGTAAGAACAGTAGTAGAAAATTAACCCAAGAAATTCTAGAAAACGCACACAAACGAAAATACACAAAAATGTTGAATTAATTAAATTTCTTTTATTATTCAAAATCTTAAAAATATTCTTTGTTTGCCCTTTCAATTGACAGGTAAATGAACGGAAATAGAAAAAGAAGTCTTCATAAACATTTCAATAGAATCCAACTCCAATTATGTTGCCCACTGAAGCTGGTTTCTAATGGAAATTATTTTAAGCTCAGCTGCTGATAACTAACCAAAATATATATAGTATGTTTCGTAAGGCGTACAAAATAAATTTATCTTCTTTTCGATTCAATGAATTACTCTCACTTCTTTTCTTTTAATTGAACAACGCTTACAATTCTGTGTTGAAATCATATGAAAATTGGCACCTTAGTAAAACTTCGTTGATATTGTGACGTCATGCAAAGCTGCATGCGCAGAAAGAAAATTTTGTGTACCCCTATCGGCGGAATCTTTGTACTCTATCATTCTTGCTTACTGTATATATTTATATATTTCATCATTTATTTACCTTTAGGTGCAGAATTTTTCAGTTATTAACCATTCTATTAACGACTGCAACTACAACGATAGCATAAAAGTGTTCGTTTGATTTTGACGTTCGGATTCGTGGTTTTAGTGCTCGTTAGAAATACATATTGCAAATATGTAACTGTACTACGGCATCGTTCGGTGGTTGATCAGCTGTTATCGTTGTTTGATTCTGTTCGAATTACAAATTTCAAAAACACGAACGAACACTGTTTTGAACGAAACGATTGATCGGATAGGAATACAAAAGGAAGCCATAAGTAAAAGTATTTTATAAAAATTTTTCAGGAAATTAACATAATTTAGACACTTAAGAGAAAAAATATTAGCATTTCAATATAAACAAAAACATTAAAGTTGAAAGTTTTTCAAAATAATATTAAACAAATTTTCTTGAATTGCTCATTAATCTCTTGGACGATCGAAATGCGATCCATTTTCGAACGATCGCCGGAATGAGCGAAGGAAGATTTTGAAAATTTTTCTTAAATCACGCATTCATCGCTTGGACGATCTTCTCTTCCAATCGTCTTCCAAAAGTTTGCAGGGTTTGATAGCTAGAAATTTTCCACTGAGCATTTTGACCCACTGCCTTGACTTAAATCAAATTATTTTATTTGTTTTTTTGTGATGTTAAAAATAACTTGCTCAATAAATATATATGGAAAATTATTCGAATTGAGAATATGAAACAGACTTAAATTGATGATCTCTGGAACTTTGTGCTGATAAAGATGTGATATAAAAAATGGTTTCACGTAAAGCTAAAATACTGGTCACACATGAGACCAACAAATATCTGACACCGGGTTAAAAGTTATCACATCTAAAAGTGGTTGGGGTGCTTAGAAACTGAAGTTAATTTTGACATGCTGCATTTTCAATGCCTTTTGGCATTGCTCAAGGTATATTTAACAAGGTAGTGTTGTCTCGGTGCGGTGGGTAAAATTTGCAAATTTTATTATTTGTTTTGCTTTTATTCGTAAAACCTGGTTTTGACAGGTACGGTACCCACCACAAGAGAGATTTTTAACTACTAACACTACCTTGTCATGTTATACCATGGAATTGCTGATAAGTTTCAATGACTAAGAGTATCTCAGAATTTTTTTTCAAAGACTCCCTTCTCCATCTCCAAACGTGTTAAAAAACACTTGTTATTAACTGTCTGACCACAACCATGCCATAGCACTGTTTACACTTCATTCATATTCCAGCGAAAAAAAGATGAACTCTCTGCGAGAGCGGAAAAGAACTTTAAACACTTTATCGCATCAATCAAAGTTTTAATGGAGCTCCAGACATTTTTTCAGATGTCAGTGCTCGAAATTTTTGGAATTTCAAATTTAAATTTTGGACTTTTTGCAATATACGCGATATTGCAAGTGGCTGATACGCGGTATTGCACGCCCAACGACGATATGCAATTCCAATCAGAAAAATTGCGCCGGGCTGTACGCAACAACCGAATACGGCCCTGAGTGAATGTTTCTGTATTAGTGTGATCATACACCAGTGAGAAAAATGCCCCACTTTTATTCCAGAACGCCACTTCCTTATCTCTTACTTCTATGGAGGTGTTCATACGTCAGTCAAATGATTGAATCAATCAAAATTTGTTGTTGCTTTCCTATGTAAAAAAAAAATTAACTTTATCTCAGAGCGAAAATGAACTCGAAAATCTTCTTTCGTCAGTCAAAATTTTGATTCAGATTTTGCTCCAGAATTTTGCTGGAATTTTGCTCCAGACCTGCATCAATCAGTCAAAGGATTGCATTATTTTACTTGTCTGCTTTTTAGTAGGCAATTATATCAAGAAAAGTAGTTAACTGGAATCAAAGGTAGTTTTTTAAAGAGGTGTAGTTTCTACAGTTCCTGCCATAATTTCATTAATTCTATTGTTTTTTTTTATGACTTGCATCCGATGGTCATTCAAATAGGTATAATTTCCGGCATATTGATTTCCTAATGTGATTTATTTTAATCCTAAAAGATCAACTATATTTCCGCTATTGTTTTCCATTTTGTAAAATTATTATGCACACAAAACAACTTAATAAAAGAAACACCCAAATAAAGTAATGCACACAGCACGATATGAATTCACAAAATAGTAGGTAGCAGAAAAGTAACAAATGCTTGCGTCGGAGCTTCAATCAAAAAATCGTGTGTGAGCAAGCGGCACTCAAAATTTTCAGAGAGAGTTAAAGAAAGTAAAAAACCGCGATATACTTCAATCATTTGACTGATGTGTGAACACCTACAATCTGTACAATTTTTAGCTAACAGCTTAGACTGTCAAAAAACAGAGAGAGCGAGAGCGGATGAAAACTTTTTAGGGCAATCAAGGTGGCAAAATAACGAATATGCTGACTTTTAATAGGTAAAAAGTACTTTTTTGACATAATAAAAAAAAGAGTTGTATGAAACCTTTATTCTTGGCAGGTTAACATAATAAAAAAAGAGTTGTATGAAATCCTTATTCTTGGCAGGTTAATTTGCAAAATATATAGTTCAGTATGCTGCAGAAATGAAAACAAAATTCTCAAAATTTTTGGCAGCGGAATTTTTTTTTCGCTAGGAAGTACGCTGTTGACGGAAAAAATTTGTTCAGTGCTGCCAAGTTCACAATCGTGTCGAGAGTTAAAATACCAAAATTTCGCTGGCAATTATATGCCTGTTCATTTAATTGGCGTTTAAATTTGACATACAACAATAAAAAAATAAGCAGTAAAGCTTAGTACGCTGTAGCAGCGAAAATTTTTAGGCATATTATTTTACACGCGAAATTTTGGTGCTGAGTCAAAATTTTTGTGTGGAAAAAAGCACTAGCTGTTCTGGTTGACAGATTCATATTTTTATTGCTGTAATAGTGAGTTTGACACTTCTCTCTCAAAATTATGTTTCCCCGCTCTTGTCAAAACAGCTGATGGTGGATTGCAATGAAAATAAATTTTGTTAAGTTCCGGTTTTTTGTGCAATTATCAGCTATTATCAATTGAGGCATTGAACATTCTTTCATGGCATTCGATAAGTTCTTGAAGCAGACGATGTGAATGCAAGACAATTTGCATGCTGGCCAAAGCTTCATGTCGGCGGCAGCTTTCATTGCGCGTTTTTGTTAAAATGGCAAAGCCATGCAACGGCGAACTTGGCAAATGGGCGTAGACAACTGCAATAACATTTTGCCAACATAACACGGCACAATTAATTACATTAAATATTTATTTACACTTAATTCGCGCAATAAACTATAATAACTATAACACATCATAACCTAGGAACTCAAGCAGATAATACAAATAGACAACTATCAACAATTACGCTCTTTCGCTCACAATTTTTTGACAGAAACTTACTAACACCCATGACACAAAAACAAGTTTTGCAACAACAAAGCTGTGAGAACGCTAAATATCAAATGAAAAAAGGCAACAACAACAATAAGGAAACTAAAATTCGACCAGTCACTTTTGACATACAGCTTCCTTTTTACTCCAACTTGAGCCTACCTTATAATTCTGCCATGCTAACACCTTATTCAAGGTTGATTTATATAGGTTAAGTCACTTGAGAGAAGCTCGGTCGAACTGTCAGAATGGATGAAAGGAAATCAAGAAAAAAAAAATCTGAATCTGTACCTGAACAACTGTCACTACCACCTTGTTAGTTGCATTATGCGTTTCTACAGCATACTGAGCTTAAGTATATATTGAATTTTTATTTAAGTATTATTATATTAAGTATGTAATAATTGAATTTGTTAGTAACCAAATTTATTTGGGTACCATTAAAGTAATTTCTGTTATTTGTTTGACCAAGTGCTATGTTTAATTATGTTTTGCAATCACTACTTTTTTTTTTGACATGTGCCAGCCGCTTATATATCTTGCATGCGTGCCAAGCTATGTGAGGCCATGATTCAATCATTATAAGGTTATCCAAATATTTGACATACCCATGGCAGAATTATAAGGTGGGCTCAAGTTGGAGAAAAAAGGAAGTTTTATGTCAAAATCGACTGGTCGAATTTTAGTTTTCTTATTGTTGTTGTTGCCTTTATCATTTGACGTTAAGCGTTCTCACAGCTTTGTTGTTGCGAAATTTGTTGTTTGAGCAGCCATTTAAATGTGAGCCTACCTTATAATTGTATCATGGACATACCCTTATTTTATGTAAGCAAAAATATTTTTACTCTCTTGAAAAAATGACAGCCAGGGTTGTGTGGTCGTCCCAAAAAACGTATGTTTCAGTGTTTTGTTGTATTTTTTCTTTATTTTTTGTTATATTCTTTCAATATTTTTTTTGTTGAAATAAATCTTTATTTACTAAATTATTTTCTCTCATTTTCTTTAATTTTCAATGGTGTATTTGCCAATAAATAAAATTTGTTTTAATTGTTTATTTACGGGAAAAATTTCATACGAAATATGAAGGTTTTTCGGATATGCGCTTTTTTGGGCTACAAAAAATTATATTTTGCGATTTTGGGCTCTAAAAATTTTTGAGTTCGCGCTTTTTCTAAAAATAATCTGGCAATGCTCGTATACATTCTTATTCTTGTGAGAAAACGTCGAATATCTGGATAACCTTATAATAATTGAATCATGTGTGAGGCTAATTGGACCATAAGAGCAATTTTTTATAGTACGAAATAAAAACGAAAGAAAAAGTAATGAAATTTACGAAATGTCAACAATTGAACGCCATTCAATTCGCTGCCGCCTGACCGACCAGCATTCAAAATGTGAAAGAGAGTAGAAATAGTTGATTGAATGCCGTTCAACCGATCATCGTCTGACCTCAGCCTTACTTTGACAGTTCGAACAAAGGCAAATATCATGGGCAAATATGAGTGATTTTCTCTCAAGTGAAACAACCTATATTAATCAACCTAGCATATCATTATAATATGCTTCGATTATGAACCACTTTCAGCACAGAAGATCTTATATTTTTGGGCAAGCTTCTAAGAAAAAAATGATTAACAAAAATTAAATTTTTTTTATTGCGTTTACAAATATGTTTTGAGGGGGTTTTTTTAATTTTTCGGTTTTTAAGCTTCATTTAGAAAAATCGGTGCAATGTATCTTATTTAAAGTATTGTCATCGTTAGCTACGACTATTTGCTTTCTTTCAGAGAATAAACGGATTCTGGAGAAAGCATTCCACCCAATGACATGCACATGTTAAAATAATGCCTTCTTAATATGGAAGTGGATGGGATGGGATTCAAGACTTTCCCTTTCACTTTGCCTTCTTTTGAAAACGTTTATATTTTTTTTTTTTAACAAGTACAAGGTTTATTCATATAGGTTAAGTTACTTGAGAGAAAATCTCTCTTTTCCCGCCTTTGCTCGAACTGTCAAAGTAGCTGTTAGCTAAAAATTGTACAGATTCAGGTTTTTTTTCATGATTTCCTTTTATCCATTCTGACAGTTCGACCGAGCTTCTCTCAACTGACTTAACCTATATTAATGAACCTTCAACAAGTATGTATTTTGATGTATTTGACGTCAACAACGCATCTAAGAAGCATTGAAAAAACTGAAAATCGCCTAAGTTATACTAATTCTAATCGTAAGTAATACCCTAGAATCGTAAAACGGTTTTAGCCTATATTTCGAATGCAGGGTTAAGAATGGATTTTAGAATACAACTTTAAATAAAAATTTTAATCGATTCCCATATTCAAAAATAGAATAAAGGTGACTGTTGCTCAGTTAAGAGAGAATTATTACTTATATTTTACTTGAGAAATTCTAAGTGCTTTATAGTAATTTTCACACAAATAAACACCATAGAACTAGATTTCAAACCGGTATAATTAGAGTGAATTACCAACTCATAAAAGTGTTATGCATGCCTCATCAGTTCTAGAGTCTATATTATACAAGTTTTGGATTGGTTTCGTTTTATTTATTTAATTTAAATAATTTATTATCTTTAAAAAATAAACTTATTTGTTTTGTCAATTACACTTAAGAAATCTTGTTTAAACTTATGTTATTTATAGTTAAATACTTTGAATGATATCACAACTAAACTGGCTTAAGTATGTATGAACAATTTATAAGAAATTTATTTCATTCATGAATGTTTACATGTTCTTTTTTTATTGTTATTAATTTCAAAAGAAATTTTTTGAAAATTTACGGTGTGCTTACATATTTTTAACTTCATGGTTTTTTTTTTATTATTTCCTTAACAACACAGAACAACACTGATAACTATATATCCAAGCTCGAACTACGCTCTTCAACTGTTTAGATTTAATTGATCTCAGATTTATTTATACCACAAAATGTGTTTGTTGATGTTACTCATGGGGAGAACAGCGTTTTATTTTTTATTTCACTAAAACATAGGTACCCTGCAGTAAGATTGACTAGATTTTAAATAGTTCTGAACTAGTTCCAAGAAGTACCACTGCTGGTGCTACAACAATACCCTTTTTAATTGATCGAACTGACACTTTTTGCGGGTTGATTTAAACTAGTTCCACAATGAATGCATAGTTCGAAACTGGTCCCTTTAGGTATAGCCTTAAAGTGGTTATTTTGAGCAATTTTTATTAAGTTGAACCTCAGCATTTGAAGCGATATTCCTTGGCTGGCTCCTCTATTTGTATCTTGTTAAATTATTATGTTACAATTACATTCCTAAATTGAAATTTATGTGCGGAATTTAATTAAAAAACGTGCCGCAATGCGTTTTGTTCTCGTTTTTTTTAAGAAGAAAACGTATAAAAATAAAAACAAAGTGAAACTGTTCTACGCTGGAAATATTTGTACTAGTGCAAAGCTAGTTCTAATTGCACTAGAAATAAGTTAGTAAAAAATTCCAATTGACTGCAAAATAACACACATGTAGATAAGAGTCGCGGAATCGTCCACAATCATCAGACACAGATACAACTCTATAGAATCCACATAAGTTTTAATTCAATCCAATCGATACTCTATTCACTCTTCAAACAAAGCTCAAACAGACATGTTCTGATGAATTTGGAAAAACCCAGTTTATTGGTTGTGACTACTTAAATTGTTTGTGTACTAGAAATATTTACCCGAAAATTTGCAGTAAGTTAGAAAAAAAAAAAAATTGAAATGTATTGTGCAAACAAATATTTTATGCGTGGCACTTGTGCCGTTCCTCGGAATACTGAATAGTTTGGAAATATTATTTTGTGTTCGTTGCTGAAATGCTTCTAGCTGAATATGTGAATCATCATCAATTGTTAAACAATTGTTTTCATTTTTGTTTTCATTTTTCTTCAGATAAGATTAAAAAGAACACCGATAAAAACCTGTTGATGTATTTGTTGCGTTGTTCTCAATCAATAGAAACAATATTGTCATTAATAAAAATTCCAGCAGATTGTTTCAAAATATTTTTATTTTATAATTCCACTTTCATTGAATACAGACAAATTTTAATGCTACCTTCATGTAGTAAAAAATTCTACTCTCTCACACTAATTATGCACCCTACGATGGTGAAGTAATATAGTCTGTTTGGATTGAAACTATGTACGTTGAGTTTTAAATGTCAACTTAAAAATGGGAGAACTACTTGTAAGCTACGTAATGGATTTTTATGCGGTTCTTACTGCTTTGTAGATAGTTTCTTCCGTTGCAATAATTTACATTGAATTAAAGAATATTCCATTAATTTCGATGTACATACTATAATCAATTCGTAAAAAATATGCTTTTAGGGTATTGGCGGGCATTCTGACTACTGCGATGAAAAAGCTATTTCTGCCTTAATTCTTTTCAGAGGGAATGTTCATAAATTACGTTACATGTTTTTGGCCAATTTTGGAACATCTCCCTCACCCCCCTTCCCACCGGAAAATGTAAAGTAACATTTTTATTTTTTTTGAATTTTTTGGGTTTTTTTACAAAATAATAAAATAATAATAGTAATAATAAAAATAATTATTTTTAAAAGTGACGAAAAGCTAGAAACCGGCAGCTAGAGACGAGCAAATAAATATGAGGAACCAATTAAAAACTAGATATGAGCGATTGTTACTTGGCAACACTTTTTAGTTAAGGGCACGTCACACTAAATAGAAACTTTAGTGTCACACATAATAAAAATTCCCTTATAATGAAAAAACCCAAAAATTTATAGAAAATAAAAAAGTCCAAGTTCAAAAATGTACCTCTTGAAAAAAGACGTACTTTCGTACTGACGGTACTGAAAGTGTACACCAAAAGGTACAATTGTTCCCCTTATAGCATCACTGATCTGTATGTGTCCTTTCACTAAGTATTTTTGTTCTATGATTTTGTTGTTTTCTATTGCGAAAATTGACAAAGCATTCAACAAAAAATGGTTACGGTTCTGGTCAAGATTTATTAATATAAGTTAAGTCACTTGAGAGAAAAGCACTCTTTTTTCGCCTTTGGTCGAACTGTCAAAGTAGCTGTTAGCTAAAAAATGCAAATATTCAGATTTTTTTTCTTGATTTCCTTTCATCCATTCTGGCAGTTCGACCGAGCTTCTCTCAAGTGACTTAACCTATATTAATGAACCTTGGTTCTGGTAATCGCAGCCATCAAAGTAAATTGTAAGCCCCATGTTAGACATGCCCATGGCAGAATTATAAGGTAGGGTCAACTCGGAGAGGAATGGAGTAGAAAGCAGAATAAAGCGAGATTGGTGTCAAAATCAGCTGTTCATCGCGAATTTCTTTATGCTCACGTTTCGCAGTTGTTTTTAGGTTACAACTGTTACAGTTTTTTTTTTTGCACTTTTAAGACTTCTTTCACATTTTATAGTTTTTATTACACTTTTATTACATTTTATTACACTTTTATTACATTTTATAGTTTTTATTACACAAATTTAACACCCGCGACCGCACTGTTTGCAAATTGGAAACATAAAATATTTTCTTCATTTGCAATTTCTACGAAATTCGTCGTTTTGACATATATGTTCCTTCTCATTATCCACTCTTCGTTCACGCGTGAGAGCACTCAGCGAAGCGGCCCTACCTTATCATTGTATCATGCATGGGACCATGACAAGGTATATTTAACAAGGTAGTGCCGTCTCGGAGCGGTGAGTACCGCAGCTGTCAAACACATTCAATATTATAATTTGCAAATTTTGTTATTTGTTTTGCTTTTATTCGTAAAAACCTGGTTTTGACAGGTACGGTACCCACCACAAGAGAGAATTTTAAATACTAACACTACCTTGTCTAATTATACCATGGGACCATGATACAATAACTTACAAGGTAGCCTTGACAACTGCTTTTCTTCTCACGAGCGGCGATCGCGAGTTGTCAAATCAATACAAAGTTTAACTTTTCATCTGTTTTGCTGCTTCTTCGTTTTCTCTTTTCAATGTGTTTTTGACAACTCCAAATCGCCAACAGAACTGTCACTCCAACCTTGTAAATCATTATACCATGCATGGGACTAATTGGTAGTGTATCTGCTAGGCAGTGTGTTGACAAATGATGTATTATATACGAAATAAACATCGCAGCGGGCAGATCTCCATGAGTTTCGTTCCACCAGTAATTTGTACATTGATGGGTAGCGAGATTGTAAACCGTAAAGTTGTGCACTTGTAGACGTTGTTTTTTAAATTGTTCAAGAATCTTATATTTTGCAACAAACACCTTCTGCAAATATTAGGTAAGGAATGATAAATATTTACATTTAAATGCTTATTAAATTGATTAGCTCTGGCCAGGAATAAATAGAAGCAGTTAAAACTTTTCCAACGATATCTTCAAGGCTAGGATAGCATAAAAAATAACTGAGTTATTTAAATTTTAGGGAAAATAACATAAAAAAATATCAAAAACATCCATGCAAATCAGCATATCTTTGGTTCAACGGTAAAGATTTTAATTTTTTTGATGCAGTTTTGAAGAACTTTTCCAGAGCTATTATTTCTGATTGCATGTTTTTTTTAACAACCACACCAGCTGAAATTTTTTCGAAAAACCTGATTTTTGGAGGTTATTTAAAAATGGTTTAGCTCACTGGCAGTTATCGTGGCATTGAAAATATGTTGGGAATCGTTATAAAATAGATCAAGATTAACTTTTAGTCGGTGACAATGGCAATATACATATCTCAAATTTTCTAATGTACATAGACAGTTTTGCATTTGTAAAAAAGTATCTTTGTAGATAGAATTATGATAAAGTACAGGATATAACAGGTCATTCAATAAGTCCGCAGGATAAGTAAGAAAAAAACAAAGTTTTGATAAAACTCCCTTCGAGAGCGATACAACGAGTATAGCGATTTTCCAACTTTTCGATACCACTTTTATAGTACGATTTCTCTATCTCGTCAAAGTAGGCCTCAGTTTCAGCGATTACTTTATCATTGGACTTGAATTTCTTTCCAGCAAGCATTCTCTTGAGATTTGAAAACAGGAAAAAGTCGCTGGGGGCTAAATCTGGAGAATACGGTGGGTGGGTAAGCAATTCGAATTTCGAGCCCAATTTCGATTTTGATTTGTGATACGGTGCATTGTCTTGGTGAAACAACACTTTTTTCTTTTGCAAATGTGGCCGTTTCTTGGTGATTTCAGCCTTCAATTGGTCCAAAAGTGAACAGTAATAGTCGCTGTTGATAGTGGTTCCTTTTTGGAGATAGTCGATGAATACTATTGCTTTCGCATCCCAAAATACAGACGCCATCACCTGACAAGCCGACTGTTGGGTCTTTGCTCGCTTTGGATTCGGTTCGTCGACTGCTGTCCACTCAGCTGGCTGTCTTTTGGATTCTGGTGTGTAATCCACACACATATCGAAGACAGAATTCGATTTTATTGCGGTTTAACAGCGACAAACACTCCTCTGAAGCATCAATTCGTTGTTGTTTTTGGTCGACTGTGAGCTCACGCGGTAGCCACTTTGCACAGAGCTTTCGCCTACCCAAATGTTCGTGTAAAATGGTAAAAACACTACCATCTGATATCTTTACAATGTCAACTAGCTCGTGCACCTTCAATTTGCGATCGTTCATAACCAATTTGTGGAGTTTTTCGATATTCTGTGGAATAACAGTCTGATTTGGGCGTTCACTGCGCTCTGCATCATTTGTGCTGGTACGACCACGTTTAAGTTCAGCAATCCACTTTTCTACCATTTGTCTCGATGGAGCAGAGTCCGGATAATGTTTATCAAGCCATTGTTTGGTTTTTTCATCACAAAACAATGCTTTATCAAACCTCAAAATTCACTTTTTTCCATTTTTTTTCAATAACAATAGTTGCACACAAAATGCTATAACTCACAAATCAATTGTCAGATTGTTGTCAAATTTTTATACATATCGTTTGAAGGTTGGTATTAAATAAAAATCATATGGGAAAAAATCTAGTAACGCCATCTATGTGTCATCCTATGGACTTTTTTAGCATACTGTTATGTAGTTCATTAAAAAGTTATGGTGAAACATAGTTTTAGGTTCAATTTCAATATTTTTATTACCGAAAATTTAATGTTATTGCATGAGTAGTTGTGTCAAAAGATAAATAATATACCTCTAAATAATGATTGGTCAACTTTTGTATCTACCCTCTATACAAAATCATGTAAAAAATTAATATAGGTTTCTGAAATCTACTCCCAGGGACTGACGGGTTTCAATCATTTTAAGTACACATCTATTACTCTTTTTTTCTACTTTTCTCACCAAGTTTCGTTAAGATCAGCGAATATTTGTATGTGTCTCCCATACAAAATCATGTAAAAAATTTATATAGTTTCATTAAGACCGGTCAATTTTTGTGTTTACCTCCCATAGAAAATTATGTGGAAATTTAATATAAGGTGCAAGGAAGGTACCCCTAAGGACCTATTGATTTCAACCATTTTTGTTATTTTTTTTTTTTTTAGATAGCTTAAACTTACTAAGTAAACAAAATTTCATTATCCTAGGAGAACTCCTTCTATTTATATCCAAATTTGTATGAGCTCAATGCACTGTGCAACGCGTACTGCGTAAGCAGACGTGGCAGTTATAGAAAAGTATATATATTTTTGATAAGCATCAACTTCTGAGTCGATTTCCGTTTGTCCGTCTGTCTGTTCGTCTGTGATCACGATTATATCCGTAATTTGAAGCTATCGCGATGAAATTCAATACATAAGCTTTATTCTTAAAAATAAAGATCAAGTTCTGAAATGAGCCAAGTCGGGTGAAAACCATGCCTACTTCCCATACAGAGTGACTTTATTTGAACCGTAAAATCCCTTAAAAATTCACAAAAATTAAAGAAATGCTTTGAAAATTTTAAAGCAAGTTTTGATCTCCAAGGATGATGATCTGGCTATGAAATTTTGAAAAATTGGATGACAACCACGCCTACCTCCCAAACAAAGTGACTTTCTTTTAAGCGTAAAATCTGTTAAAAATCTGCAAAAGTAAAGAATGTTTTCAAATTTTGCTCAAAAGTTTTAATATTAACCATCTCTATCATGTTTGACAAAAAAATGAATGAAAACCACGCCCATACACGTCCCATACAAAGTGACGTCATCAAAATAGGAAAACTTTACTTGCTTTTCATTTCATTTACTTCGCTTTCATTTGCATTGATGCATTTAAGGGCATCAAACGATTATTTTTTTAATATAAAAATTTTAAGAATTTAAAGAGTTAAAGTGTAAATAAGTTTAGTAATTTACACCGTAACACGATTCTTTACACTTTTTCCAAGCTCGTGAAAGAAGTAGAGCAAGCAAAAGATCACTCTATTATGCTCAGAACATGCTTGAACTTTACTTGAAAAATTTCTTCGAGCACGAATCGGACAGTTTCAAACAACATTAATTTGTGAAAATAAATACGCATATTATACTTAAAGTGGATAAAAAATCCGAGGTTGCTCAAGAAGAAAAGTTGCTCAAAAAGAACTACTTACAGCCTGTATCAAAATAGACCAATTAATTATCTTTAATAATTATTATAATTATCAAAACGGTATTATTATTAATAATCCTTATTTGAATAATTAGGTCTGTTCGCGTACTTTTACAGTGAAAACTTGCCAGTTACAATTTTTTGAGAGTAAGTAAAAAATTCTCTCGCAATACAATGAAAATCTAAAAAAGTACCCGAACAGAAAATTTGTTAAAATTTGCAATTCATGTCGAACTGTCAGAAAGCTGGAAAGAAAATAACAAAAAAAAAAAGAAAAAAAAATACGACTTTCAGCTAATAGATAATTTTTAAAATTAGAGAAAAGTCGAAAAAATTTTGCGCATTACAAAGTCAACATATGTTCATGGTACATATGTTAAAAATATTAAAAAAAAAATAATAATTTTATTTGCCTACCCTTTTTTTATTTAATTTGTACATTTAAAACATCTGTTTTAGACATTTGTTTTTTTTTTCTATTTCATGAAAATTCTTGTAAGTAGAAAATCAGCCAGGAAAATCTTTTCAAAACTGTACTGAAGAGAAAAATCGTAATCTCTTATTTTCTTTCTCACTTGCAAGTTTTTGGGTAAACGAACGGATTTCTTGGTACAAATTTTACAAATTGTTAAAATCTTTTTGGGTACGCGAACAGTCCTATTGTCTTTTAACAGCAACCCGGAAAAAGCGTCAGTTTGACCAATGCAAAAGGTTATTGTTGTGGAACCAGCAGTGGTCCTATTTGGAACTAGCTCAGAAACATTTTAAACTAAGCCCATTTCACTACAGGGCAGGAAGAATTTTGCAATTATACAAGGTGAAGTACAGAAGATAACGCCTCATAAAGCATTTTACGACATAAATCTTCAAGCAACAAAAAGAGGGAGAACAAGTTCATGTTAATATTAAGTTTCGCGTGCTTAGTTTTAAAATTGTGTTCTTGATACACCCAACAATTTGTAATACAGGGTGAGAGAGAGAGAGAGAGAGAGAGAGATCCGAAAACTGGTAATTTCTTGGTTCGAGACAAGGAAGAAATCATATAGAAGACGTGGGTGTAAAAAAGTCGAATTTTAAAGTAATTCACCTTTCACGGAATAACTCTATAAGTACAATAGCCACCTAAGATTTTAAAACAGCTTTGGTAACACAATTAAATAGTTTCAATATAAACGGAAACTAATTAAGGATTTCTTATGTGCCTTAAAAAAATAAGTACTGACCAAACTCAAGAAATATATTTTTTCTTAAACATTTTTCTAAAAAAACACATAGTAAGTAAACACTTAAGCTTCAAAAAATAGCTTCCAATTGAGCAGCTAATTTTGTTTTGTTAGTGATGACAAACTGTGTTGCTTGATATTCGACTGCTTTTTAGATGACAATTACAATTTTTCTGTGTGACAAGTCGATACGGGCTATAACTTCAAAGTCAAACTTTTACATGTAAAATTAAACTTTTTCAAATAAAATTCAACCTTCTACATCTCAAATTCGGTTTTTTTGCAAATGAAATTTAACTTTTTACAAATTCAGCCTACTCAAAAAAAAAAAAGTTCAGAAATTTTCATAAGTATCGAAAATCGCCTCTGTGAATATTTATCTTGCAATTTGTCAGCCCTTAAAATATTGCTGAATATGTAAGAAAACTTAAGTAAAAACCCCTGATTTCGAAAGTTTAAAATAATTTATTGAACTAGATGGAATACCCGGCGAAGCCCGGGATGGTGTAGCACTTAGGGTGTATATAATCTAAGGAAAAAATAGTGTGCCGCCCCCTGTCTAATACCGCCCACTATTCTAGACCTTAAACTGCCCGTTATACCAAAGAATATATGTATGTGCAAAATTTTGTTGAAGTTGAACAAATGGTGTGGAAGGAGTTTGATTCGAATTAAATTGGCACGCCCCCCCCCCCCCCCCCCCCTTGCGTAATTCTGCTCACTTTTCTATTCTAAAAACTGCTCATTAAACCAAAGAATATAAGTGCAAAATTTGGTTAAAGTGGGACAAACTTTGAAGGAGCTATTGGGGTACGTACAGACAAGATTATATTCAGATGGGCAGAAAAAGTAGGCGTGGCAACATTTAGTGACCGCCACTTGGTCACATAGCACCTACACACCAAGTATGACTATCAAACATGTACAAATCAGGAATTATAATGTTTTCTGAAAAGTGGGCGAAGTTGTAGTTTGACCACGCCCATTTTCAGTGCAGTTGCCGAGAGTAACCATACGAACTTTTTTACTTTATTCCAATACAACCACATTCGACTGAAATATAGCATTTTTATTGATTTGTGGTCGGTAACGGGGGGTGTGGCAATTTTTTTATTATTTATTATTTGAAATATGAACCTTGATAACAGATGCTGTAAACTTGGTATCCCTAGGTGTTACCGTTCCCGAGATCTTAACGGACACCAACCCGCACGAACGATTTTATATATATAGATTTTACTTATTGAAATGAAACTTTTATAGCCGCATATACAACAATACGGCGAGCTAGATGGGGGGTAAACCATTGGTAACGAAATTGTTCTTATGAAAACAACACCGCAATTCGCCGCACTGGTTGTATAAAAACGAAAAAACTGCTTTTGTATGTTTCTGCTTCCACTAAGAATCGAGCCAATTACGATTTCATCTGTAGTCGACTGTTCTACCCACTGGGCCTCCAACACATACTTGATATCTAAGTTCATACTCATGTTAAATCGACAATCTATGCTGTTCCCACAGAGATGTGTCAACAGAATTGAGTTTAGTTGAGCTTCAACGAAAAATTTGCATCTGAACGAAGTTTTTTCAGAACTATAGCATACTTATAGGAATTTCTCAAATTTAGTGTAGACATGCTATTATCATGTATAGCTATTAATAGAATGCACAAAAAGTATTGCCAGCTCTTTGTCAACTCTTGCTTCGACTCATGGCACAATAAAAGAAGGTAGATGCGTGTTTCTGACACTGACAAGGAGAGCATGATGAGTACTATTACTGCGTAGTCACGCTCAATTTTTGGTGCTGTTGCTAATTCTTTTGCAGCAATTTAAACATTACCGCCTAAAATGTACTTCTTGCTAAGGTAAAAAAATCATACAAGCGAAGGTTGTTAATGAATATGACAAAAAATATTCCTTGCTATTGGGAGACGAAAAGATTATTCTAATGTTGATTAAATTGTTTTATTTGGATGTTGTTTGTTTCAACGAAAGAAACAACAACAGCGCAGAGTTAGCTGCAAAAACTAACTAGTCAAATATTGCCAGCATATCTACCACTAAATAGCTGAAATTTTCCAGAAAATATCTTATATAGCTTATACCCGGCGCGCTTCGCTGCGCTCAGCGCTTATTCCCTAAAAGAGGGCGTAGCTTCAGTGAAGCCATGCTTTTATAGTAAGTTCGTACCGAGTTTCATTGATGTGTGACTTATTTCGAAAGCTATACCGAAAATTTTGGGTGCGGAATAAGACCGCGCCCCTCGCCCCCTCGCCCAACACCCATAATATGTTACCTGTGGAACGGCATGTGTAAATTGAGGTCGAATACTAAATTCCTAGGCTGTGCGACCTATAATTCCAAAACTGTTTGATATCGAACATTTTAGGTGTATGTAAGGTGCCTTTTACGATCGGCACCAGACTTCACAGGAACTCTCTCAAGGCTTTGGTATAAAAATTGGCTTAGCGGTTTCGAACTCTTTACGTGATATACATATATACCCACACACGTATATACATTCAGTCGCCTCACGCTCTTTAGGAAAAAAAATTGTTCAGTCCGGTTCTTCAAAATAAACCATGGCGTATGTTATGATGATCCCCAAAATATTTCGACGAAAAATATTGGCTGGTATGGTAGTTAAAAAAAAACGGTCAGAAATAAGAGTTATGATAAAGTTCTTTTGCATCAAAAAATCTTACATTTTTCCCGTTGGACCAAAGATAATGCGGATTTTTATGGATTGTTTTAACTTTTTCCATATTATTTTCACTAAAATTCAAACGAATTTTTTCCTATACTACTTTAAGTCAAATAAATTGTAAAATGTAAAAAATGTGTAAATTTTTTTGTAATTTCATTCAATTTAGTTCTTCACTTTACACTATATTTTATCATCAATAGATAATTTATTTGACTAAAAGTAACATGGCAAAACAAAAAAAAAATTGATTTGAATTTTAGTGAAAGTAATTAAAAAAAAAGTTAAAAAAGAAATGAAAATCTGCATTATCTCTCGTCCGACTGTAAAAATTTAAAATTTATTGGTGCAGATTGGAAGAACTTTTTCATTACTATTATTTCTGACCGTTTGTTATTTTTAACTAACACACCATTAAATATTTTTATAAAAAACTCGATTTTTAGAGCATATTTCAAACCATTGCGTGGCATACTGGTTGAGGTGCGTGGCTTGAATGCCATAGAACTCAGGTTCGAATACCACCTGACATAGGAAGTTTTTTCAATTAAATTAATTTTTCTGTTCGGCCGTCATCTCTATGCAGACAATGGCAAACCTCAGAGAGTAAAAACTGGCATAAAAAGCTTCTTGAGAACATAAGCCGTTCGGAGTCGGCATAAAACTTGTAGATTCAGTTCTCGATCATTTGTGTTCAAACGGTCGAAGTATTTTCAAGGGCTGAAATGGCCATTTGGTTTTTGTTTGTTTTTTTTCTTTTTTATTTCAAACTATTCCAGCTCACGGATGGCTATTCCTACAGTCGAAATATTTGGGGAATCATCATAACATTATGCATTATTTTGAGGAACCGACTTGTTCACCTTTTTTTTTGTGAGGAGCCTTATTATACATACATACATTTTTTACAGATAGATAGATGAGCAGAAAAAGTAGGTATGGCAACATTTATATATATAGTGACCGCCACTTGGTCCCATTGCACCTACATACCAAGTTTCACTATCAAAACACGTACAGCTCAGAAATTAGAATGATTTTTGAAAAGTCGTCGTAGATAACGTGCGAAACGCCCATTTTTTAAGGGTTCTGGCAGTAACCATATGAACTAATCTACCAAATTTTAGTCTTTTACTCTAAAAAAAGTCTGATATACATCCTTTTTATAGATTTGTGGGCGTTAAAAGTAGGCGTGTCAGCATTTATATATAAAGTGAACGCCAATTTGACCCATAGCACCTACATACCAAGTTTGTCTATCAAAACGTTCACATCTCAGGAATTAAAATTATTTCTAACCGATAGCCCTGGCAGCTAGTGCTGACTTAGTTATAATTTTTAAATTGTAATTAACTATAGTACAATTAAAAAATAAGTAAATAAATAAATTAAATAAAATTATTTCTGAAGAGTGGGCACAGATATAGTGCTACCATGCACATTTTTTGCAAAGCTGTCGAGAGTAAGCGTATGAACTTAATTACCAAATTTTAGTATTTAACGATGATAATCGTCTGATTTAAAGAAGTTCTATTAATTTGTGGGTCAAAAAAAAAACCAAGTGGCGGCCGTGGCGTAGTGGGTAGAGTGTGTGGCCCATACGCGAGAACACCTTGGTCCGAATCCCACCTGACACGGAAAGTTTTTCAATTGAATTAATTTTTCTGTTCGGCCGTCACCTCTCTGCAGACAATGACAAACCTCAGAGAATAAAAACTGCCATGAAAAGCTTCTTGAGAACATAAGCCGTTCGGAGTCGACATAAAACATGTAGGTCCAGTTCTCGATGATTTGTGTTCAAACATTCCACATCACTCACAACACAATTGATCATAAGAAGCTCGGTAAAAGTGCTTTCAAGGGCTGAAATTGACCATTTCGTTTTGTTTTTTTTTTGTGGGTGGTACAAGTGGGCGTGGAAAATTTTATATATATACATTGACTGCCACTTAGAGCACCTGCATATCAAGTGTTACTATCAAACTTGTGCAGTCAGGAATAAGCATGATTTCGAAAAAGTGGGCGTAGATATGGTGCAACCACGGCCCTTTTTAAGCAGTTGCCGACAGTGACCATATGAACTAAATTACCAAATCTTAGTCTTCTACGGCAAAATCCGTCTGATATAAACCATTTTTACTGATTTGTGGGCGGTAAAAGTGGGCGTGACAACATTTATATTTACATAGTGACTGCCCCTTGGACCTATAAGACCGGCATACCAAGATTCACTATCAAAACGTGTACAACTCAGGAATAAGCATGCTTTTGATAAAGTGTGCGTAGATATAGTGCGGCCATGCCCATTTTTTGTACATTGGCCGACAGTAACCATACGAACTAAATTACCAAATCTTAGTCTTCTACGGCAAAATCCGTCTGATATAAAGCATTTTTACTAATTTGGGGGCGGTAAAAGTGGGTGTGAAAACCTTTCTATTTACATAGTGCCTGCCACTGGTACCTTTAGAACCTGCATACCAAGATTCACTATCAAAACGTGTACAACTCAGGAATAAGCATGATTCCGATAAAGTGGGCGTTGATATAGTGCGGGCACGCCCATTTTTTGTATATTGGCCGAGAGTAACCATACGAACTAAATTACCAAATCTTAGTCTTCTACGGCAAAATCCGTCTGATATAAAGCATTTTTACTAATTTGGGGGCGGTAAAAGTGGGTGTGAAAACCTTTCTATTCACATAGTGCCTGCCACTGGCACCTTTAGAACCTGCATACCAAGATTCACTATCAAAACGTGTACAACTCAGGAATAAGCATGATTCCGATAAAGTGGGCGTAGATATAGTGCGGGCACGCCCATTTTTTGTATATTGGCCGAGAGTAGCCACACGAACTTAATTACTAAATCTTAGTCTTCTACGGCAAAAGCCGTCTGATATAAAGCATTTTTACTTATTTGTGGGCGGTAAAAGTGGGCGTGAAAACATTTCTATTTACATAGTGCCTGCCACTTGGACCTTTAGAACCTGCATACCAAGATTCACTATCAAAACGTGTACAACTCATGAATAAGCATGATTCCGATAAAGTGGGCGTATATATAGTGCGTGCACGCCCATTTTTTGTATATTGGCCGACAGTAACCATACGAACTAAATTACCAAATCTTAGTCTTCTACGGCAAAAGCCGTCTGATATAAAGCATTTTTACTTATTTGTGGGCGGTAAAAGTGGGCGTGACAACGTTTATATTTACATAGTGACTGCCACGTGTATGCATAGTACCTGCATATCAAGATTCACTGTCAAAACTTGAAAATATCAGGAATTAAAATTAGTGCTGAAAAGTGGGCGTATATATAGTGTGACCACGCCCATTTATTGTACAGTCACCGAAAGTAACCATCTGAACAAAATTACCAAATTTAAGTTTTATATGATTAAAACCGTCTGATATATAGCAATTTTTTTGGTTTGTGGGCGATAGAGCCAATTTGGGTTGTATGGGAGGTACCACGCCCCCTTGCTCAATCAACACCAAACTTCACAGGAACACTTCCCGAATGTTGCTTCAGTATCCCTCAAAATTTCATAGAGTTTGGTTCGGTGGTTTTGGAGTCTATACGTGATATACACACATATCCACATACCCACATACCCACATACCCACATACCCACATACATACATTCATTTTTATATATATAGAATATTCCTGTTCCCTTTTTCTGCTTTGTTTAGTTTTATTTCGTTGATACACACTCATACATTTTTGTGATATAAGACGCTATTTGTTCCGTATATGACTCCAGATCAGTTTTTTATGATTTTACAAATTAAGCCTTGCTTTGTGATTGCTTTGGAAACAGCACATGCACATAAAATTTGTTTTATTCTTAGAATTGTGAATTTCCATATAAATACCATACCTTTCATATAATTCAAATATAGTTTTTAACTCGCATTTATATCAAAATTAAAAAAAAAATCGCATGCTCCGGTAATTGAACATATAACCAACTGTTTACAAGTTATTCCAACACCAACTGAGCTACCAGACTACCTACTTTACATTGATCGAAAGTTAAATAATTAAAAGATTATGTTACTAAAATATTGTGCCGAAAATTAACTTGTTCACTAGCAGCATTTTTTCCAACATCCGATGTGTATGCAAAACAAAATCCAGCTCTTCATATGTTCACAACGTCATCTAGGTGTGAACCTGATTTTTTGCACTCAAAATGGTAATCCAAATCCGATTTGGATGTTGGAAAAAACCTGGCTATTGATGAAAAAACCCTTCAAATCAATTTTTGCGATGCTTTTTTTTCACACACAGATGGCGCTATTGTCTGAAAACAGATGAACAGCTGATGTTCTTTTTAAGCTGAAAGATAAGATAAGCAGCGCCATCTAGCCATCATCAAACGATCAAGTGTTGCCTACTTTCATAGTTGCTGCCACAACACTTAAAAGCATAGAATTGTATTAATTGATTTGATCCAGATACTTGCTGGATCATGTGTTGTTTTTGATTTGCTTGCAAATTCTATGTTATGATCCTGATCTCTTATGAAAAAAACGCAGCTAATCTAGGAGTTTCTTCTAAACATATACATGTCTGCATTACTTAACATTAAATATCGTGGCAAATGCTACATAAAGATTATGCGTGGTAGCATAAGGTCAGGGTTTCTTTAAATCAGGGTGCTTTTTTAAATTTAAAGTATTTACAACCGTACCAGCAGTTTTGATTTTTTTTTAAGAAAAATTGAAAAATATTATATAAATAAAGCCCGATTTATAACTGATTAATGACTTTTTTGGTGTAAAAAAAAATTTATTTTTGTCATCAATCCTATGGAATAAATTGGAAGATGTATACTATGCTTGTTTTCGGATTTGTTCATATTTTGTTTGCATTGATGTAAGAGAGGCAATGATGCGATGGTAGCACGTTCAACTTGCAGCCGAGTTGTACACAGTTCGATGCGAGTACGGAAAGGGAAAAATGCATTATTCCCGACACAAGTTTTTCGACAAATTTTTTATTTGAAATATTAATAAATTAAAATTTAATTAACAAAAAATAAAACAGCCAGATCTGTCGTCTGCGATATAGGATCGAGCCTGGATACTACTTAAGTATTAAGTATTAACCGCGATCTAATTGTGTACGTGAATATTGAACTTTTCAGTAACTGTCCGTAAACAAAAGGCACAATTGATATTTACCATGATATCGCCATATTGAAAATATTAGTTCTTGAACTACTAATGGTATGAAAGCAGACTGCTTTTCAACTTTTTGGTTGCACTGAAGGAAGGAATGTTAAAAAAAATTGATTAGCAATCTTCCCAGAAATTCAATTTTTCTGTTTGGCCGTCTCCTCTCTGCGGACAATGACAAACCTCAGAGAGTAAAAACTGCCATGAAAAGCTTCTTGAGAACATAAGCCGTTCGGATTCGGCATACAACTTGTAGGTCCAGTTCTAGATCATTTGTGTCCAAACATTTTACAACACGCACAACACATTTGATCATAAGAAGCTCGGACAAAGTCCTTTCAAGGGCTGAAATAGCCATTTGGGTTTTTTTTTTGCTGGGATATTGTAGAACCATATCTGGCGGGGCCCAATTGCCCAGGGTGACTATTATGGGCTAGCTCTTCGGGGAGTCTCGTGTTGGCTGTTTTTTGTGTAAAGTCGCTTGCACAGGTCTAGATTGACTGGCGGTAGCCATGCAATGGTACGGCCGGGCTGGTATATCCCTTAATATGCGAGTACAAGGGATTGGACAGGTCTTGTCTCCACCAGTACAATATACAACTCCACTTATATACAATATCGTTTTTAAACTATGTATTGTAATAAGAGGTCTGTGTAAAAGTATTTCAATAACATATTTTGAATGTGCATGTTGGAGTACTGATTGGCGGTTTCATGAACTATAACTCCAACGTTTTTGGACCCAGAGGAATTAAGCCTTAAGGGCAGAGGTCCTCTTTAAACATAAATATAGGATTTCTGCACACCAAACTATTAAAAGGTTTCATCAATAGCTGTTTTTTTTTTTTGCTGTTGACCAGTGTCTTAAGGGAGTTTTCCTGGTTAGAAGGCTGTTTTTGGACCCTTTTTGAACAACTTCTTATATGAAAACGCAAAGAGTTATTTAAATTCTGTTTTTTTATTGTATATATTAGTATATAGTGTATATTGTATATTAAATTAAATAAAATTTTTTTTTCCTTTGTACGAAGGCTGTCCAAAAAAGTTGTCGTTGGGCGTCGAAAAAAAAGGTACGCTGCTTGCGGCCCGGATAACTCGACTTCGGATTATCTGAAATGAAAAAGTAAACGGCGTTAGATTCAATACAGATGTAATTCTAGTCCCTACCTTAATCATAGTCTTGCGATTATTTTTTACAAAATGGCGGTCATTGAAAAATGAAAAACCGATTTTGGGTCTTTTTTTTTAGTTTAGTGTAAAAAAAAATAGTATAAAATTGTTTAAGATTGTGATTGAGGTAGGGACCAGAATGGTGACAATTCTGCGTCGATTGCACTTCGCTTCATCAAAATCGATTCGGAACTACGGGCGCAAGCTTGAAAAACGTGGTTTCGAGATAAACGCGTTTCAGTTTGAAGTTATTTTTTTGCATCAAAAAAAAAATTGAAATGAAAAATTTAAGCATGGAGTCTTAGACAATTCTGCGTCGATTGCACTTGGTTTCATCAAAATCGGTTCAGTGGAACCGGAGAAAAGTGACTTCGAAGTTAAAAAACGTGATTTTGAAAAAACTCAAAGAAAATTTTAGGCAATAAAGAACTCCTTCCTCTTCTTCAAAAAATGAGGACTCAGCGGCTCTTCGGGCAGTTCTACCTTCTTTTGATGCGACCAGAGCTCTGGCTTCAGACCTTTTCAAACGTTCTTTGAGAAAACTGTATAAAACTCCAAAATGCAATTATCCGTTTTGTTGTCAATACTTGTGAATTCGGTGTCCTCATCTCTTTCGTGTTGGTTACCACAAAACTAGCGTTTCATGGGACGAGTTTTTCGATTGCTACCATTGTTTCTTTTATTTTTATTTCTATTACTTTTTCTATCCATTGTCATTAGCGCAAATAAACATTTTTATCAAAACTGTACCTATCAAAACTGTATGCTCGCGCGCGTGCGGTTTATAACTCAATTCAAAGTGAACTAAACGTTACCAACATTCGAATACCTAAGCTCTAAAATGTGTATTCATTTATTTTTAAAATGCGTATACAAACAAGTTATTACCTACTAAAGAACGCGCTGAACAAAATTCAGTGGTTGCTTCAAACCATTACATTCAAAAAGTAGCCAAATTAAGCAAATCGCATTTTGACGAAAACATTGCTGAACAAAAAAGGCCATATCTCCTAAAGTATTTTGAAGTTCAAAAAACCCTTTTAACACAATATTCTCAAATATCAAGATATAAAAATATAAATGTTTGCCAACCAGGAATACTCCCTTAAACTTCAAGCTAAAAAGTTTGAAAAAAAAAACTGGAAGTTAAATTAACTTTATAAGAAACCTTTTTTTATCAGACAAATGTTTTGTTATAAAATCGCAGCACTTAATAAATTTTTACAATAATATTTTATTGTTTTGATTTTTTGGGGGAAGGGGGAAGCTGCCCCTTGATCCCTCTCTACGTCCATGGTAGTGAGTGTATAACCCCTCTCATATGATTTTTTTTCTTTTCTCATCCCAAGGAATCACCAACTTTCGGGTTAACCTCTTTATCCGACTCACCCTATATATTCTGAAAGAAGACGTAGGGGGATCTCAATAAAAATCTCAATAAAAGTTTCCCGTCAATTATGGCAAAATTACTTAGTGTTAACAATACTTTTGGTTTTCGACAAAAAATTGTTTAAACTTTATAATTTTTTAAAATATATTCCTTTAAAATAATTTATATATAAATAGGCGAAGGCAAAACAGTGCAGTACCATTCTCTCCTGTGTTTCTCAACGGATTTTGAGTATTTTTTTTTTTCAAATGAATCAGAGTAGGGAGAACTACCGACGAATTTTAAAAGAAAAATGCTAGCTGAAATACCCGGCGTTGCTCGGAGATGGTATGGCATTCAGGGTGATTTGATTTTTTTAAATGAATCAGAGTAGGGAGAAGAAGTGCACCGAATAATTTTTAAGGAAAAATGTTAGCTGGCGTCGCTCGGGGGTGGTATGGCAAGAAAGTAGAATTTCGACCTCTGGTGTACTCTTGTATATATAAATCTATCGATACCTTCTGAAAATACTGAAGTATCAACTAGTATGTTAGATTTCCGCATTCTTAATCATTTGGATGTTAAAATTCAGAAAACTGAAGCTCTCTCATCAGATTTCTTCAGTCGAATCTTTTTTTAAAGTTTCAACAAGATTCTTTATTAAAATTTTTTTGTTTCAATGAAATTTTATTTTTGTCAAGTACAAGTACACATTTAGTTGATTTTAAAAACATTGAAACATTGAAACAGATGGTTTAATTGACATAACATAGTTTCTCAGTAATTAAAAAAACAATAACAAAAACGGAACAAATTCAGATTAATATGGTAAATAAGTTTATTTTGTCAATCACCCAGTAGGTACTTTCTTTAAATTAACCGCAGTGCAAATGATGTGAATTGTTATCAGAATGGTTGTCATCTGCACAAGTATGCGATATTTTGAAGCACATGTACAGATTTAGTCAATCGTCGCGAATCTAGGCGTTCAAACCATTTGTCGTTGCTTACATCATTAAAATTATTTCTCTTACGGGCAAGAAAAACAAAAATAAAAAACCATAACAAGACCACATCTACAGTGACTTCCTTCATTTATTTTAAAAATATTTATTTATATTTCAAAAATATATAAATTGTGTGTAACTTTTGTGAATTGATTTTACAAAGTTTAATAAGATCAGTGAAGTGTTTGAATTTAAGCTTCACGCAAAATGTCGACGTTTCCGATAAGAGGTACGTTCAAATAAGGTTAAAGGTTATTTTATAAATAAATTACAAAAATCCACCTTCTGCAGAAGTTTGTTAAATTTGTTTACGTAAGCATTTTAAGTTATTCATTGAAAAAAAATGTTTGTTATTCATTGCAATAATCATATAAAAAAATGCTAATTTAGTACACGTAAGCCTTTAGTTTTGTTATGATTGTTCTTATCTCGCAGGCATAAATAATACGTCAAAACGAACAATCCTTTAAAGAGCTCACCACATGATGAAATAGGAGTGATTCAGACCATACATCATGTTGTCCAAACCTTGCGTGATGGCCTTAAAAATCAAAAATTTTTTATTTGACATGTTGATTTTCGACTGCACAGTGTCGCGAGTTCATACAACAGGTGGTCAAAAATAGAGAGCATTGTCGTAGAGAGTTGAATTTTGGAGTTTATTGCTTATATTAAGAAAAATTGAAATTTTAGCTTAGATCGGATAAAGGACATGCCATCATGCCATATATCCCTAAACGAAAAATCGGTTTAAAATCCGCAATAATAAACTAATTATCTATACTATTAATAAATCTGTAGCCACTTTTTATGTTCACTCATCAAGTTTAAACGACAACTCAGATTTTTATAAAATTTTGTACACATTTATAGGTCAGCAGAGAGTGCAATAGGATACTTTATTTTAACCCATTAACAACCAATGTTACTATATGGAAACATATGCGTCTCGAATTTTCATTAAATACTGCATAATATTTCAAAAATTTTAGTGCCAGTTTTTTAAAAAAAGTAAAATTAGCATGCAATAATAACTTATTTCTGCTCAATGGCATACATAGTTTTCACCAAAATGTTGCTTCAAGTCTAAAAATGTCTGTTTTTTATGGTTTTCTTTCGGTCCTAATGGATTAAATTGCACTTCGGTTAAACGAGAACAAAATCAATAAACGCTTTTAAATTTCCTTCAATTTGATTTCAAAATCATGTATGTAGTTTGAAAACTGTGAAAAATTTTAGTACCAGATCTTTTTAGTATTAATTATAAGCTGAGAATGAGAGAAAATTCACACTTTTAGCTTTGAAGGCAAATATTTCAGTCAGTTTGCAATGGATTTCAATAATTTTTTTTGAAAAATGTTGTTTGTTAAAATATCCTTCAAACATAAGTTGAAATTTTTACTAAACCAAAGTATTAATATTTTTAAAAATTTTTTTAAAAAATGTTAAAAAATTTTTAGTTTAAGCCAAAAAATTGGATAAAAGTTGTTTTTGTTGTAAAAAAAATTAAATCCAAAATTTAGGTTTTCGATTTCCTATCAGATGATATAACAATCTTAAGGTTAATAATTTGTAGTATTACTTAAACAATAAAAAATCGTTTTGGTATCGAAAAATCAAGCCTACCCCACTATCAATTTTTGAATGAAAACTTTTTGAAAACCCGGCGAAGCGGCGGGTTTAAGCTAGTGTACAATAAAATTCGACAAAGATGTTTGCAACATTAACAGAAACCAATGTGTGAGATTATATTTAAATAGGGCAAAGAATACGCCCACCGCTCATATATCCTGAAATCAAAATTTTCCGTAGAATCCGTAAAAAGCAATAAATAACAATACAATTTGGTACAGATGTTTGCGTTAGCAGCAAAAATTACTTCGTTAATCGTTGAAATCGGTCAAGGGCACGCCCAACGCACTTATAAAAAAATCTGAATTTATTATCTTCACTTCGCTTAAGCAATTCCTATACTCAGCGAAATTCAATTAAAGGCACCTGCATTTTCTCAAAAATTTCAAAATAAAAATACTTTCGCAGGTATTTTAAGTCCAATAACTTTTATTTAATTCAAAATCAGTCCAATTTAAATATTATTTCATATTTTTATCAACTAAAATGTTATACATTAATTTAAAAAAAAAAAAACATGAGTTTGGAACGCAAAATTCAATTAAAAGCAGTACTACGAAAGTTTCCAAAAACTTAAAAATTATAAAGAAAAAATTATTTTACTTAAACTAATAATAAGGCCAGCTTCCTGAACTTATAATGACTTCAAATCGACCACTTTTTGTTATTCAGAAATCGGGATTTGGGACCATGATTCAGTTACGGACTTGCGGAGCTGTTCCACCGATTCGAATTTTCGTCCATCGGTATAAACACAACGACCCAAGTTTCCCACATGTTCTCAATTGTATTGAGATCTGGGGAACGGGCTGGCCACACTTAAAGTGTGATTTGCTTATCTGCAAAACCATTGACGAGTGGACTTTAATACAAGTATTGCATTTTGGTCCGTCTGCTGCTCCAGAAAGTTTGCCAAAACATCATCCAATAAGTTTTTATAACTGTCAGGGTCATCCGAGTTGAAATTTTGCAAATGGGGGTTCTGTTGTCATAGCTTAAAGCGGCCCAAACCATGAAGGAACCGCCTCCAAAGTTGCGTCTGGTGGAAACATGCTCAATTTTCTTCAAACCGCGGCAGTAGTAGTTGAAACCATCCGGTCCATCAAGGTTACATTTTTTCTCATCAGAAAATATCACATTTTTTCACTCGTTGGTCCATGACGTATGTTTCCTGGCAAAATTTAACCTAGCCTCTTTATGTATATCAACGCTGGCCTTGACTTCATTTTCTTCCAAACGAGACGACCCACTGCTTGCTAAAACTTGTCGTACTCGACGTTAACAAACTTTTAACTGCAAATCCAATATAAGTTTTGCTGCAATTATATTTTCTTGGAGACCAGCTCGAACATAGCCGCTTTTCGACGTGGTAAAATTTTTTGATTGTTATTATTTTTGCGATTTTTATTTTATGCAGCTTTTAATTTGATGACACTATCGACAGCGAAAAAAAGCCCCGTTACTTTTTAAACAGAAGATTGTAGCATAAATGCTACTGCCTTTAATTGAATTTCGCAGAGTGTATATATATTTGTGTATGGTTGGTATATAATACATAAAAAAATAAAAAATACCGTTTCAATTCGGCGAAGTATGAGCCACCTGCCACGCCTATTTTAAAAGTTACCTGTAAAACCCAAATTAAAAAATCTTACCTTGGACATAAAAATAAGTTCAGGCTTTTTTGCCTTTTGAAAACTATTGCCATTAATTAAAATTAACAAAAAATTAAGAATTAACTTTATTTATTAAATACAATTCATAACATTTTGATAACATACATTTCATTACGTAACATAAAATAACATTTTGAAAAAATTAATTCATTTATTTAAATTTTTATCTATACAGTTAATTTGATGATGAATCAGATGAAACGAATGCAGTGAAATCAATTTGTGATAGTATACTATTTTTCATATTTTCATCTTCAAGTTCTGTCTCTGTTTCTAGTTCAAGAAAATGATTATATCTTTATCATTTTGCTACTTTCTACTACACGTAAACTACAGAAATAAATAGGACAAAAGGTCACTATTACTCGATTCTCTTGAGTTTTTCCTGGTGTTTTCTATTCAAACCTTCGGAATTTTTTTGTGTCTGGCCTTGAGTGCGTCTTCAGTAAGAAATCTAATAGGAATACTGAAATGATTTATAAGTAATATCACACCCGGAAATCAGTATTTTCATTGGCATATAATACCATCTGTAAAGAGCTATGTTAATTGAATGAGTTTCTTTTAAAAGTTTACTAAAACTTTCTATATTAATTTTTTCCCCACTAGCTAATGTGCATAAAATTAAACTAAAATTTTTTATCAAACTAATTTCTATTCCTATTTTCTGTTTTTTTTTATTGCTTTTAAAACTTTGTAAAAAATTTGTTATTTTTCCATATAAATATGCTTACTTTCGCCCAAACATGCTCTAGGAAAAATGTCATAAAATCATTAACTTTCACTTTTCCCAGCAAAAAGCTTTAGAAATTAAAAACCAAAAAAAAAACATAAATGCGAACTTTTTTGTTTTATTGCTTTTGAAACTTTGTAAAAAAATTGTTATTTTTCCATATAAAAATGCTCATTTTCGCGAAAACATGCTCTAGGAAAAATGTTATAAAATCATTATGTCAGCAAAAATCTTTAGAAATGTGTTCAGAAGGAGTTGTTATAATACATACTGAAAAATAAAAAAAACGTTTTTGTTGTTTTTTTTTTTAATAGCATATAAAACTTTTGATTTTATTTGATTTCTTGGAGTTTTAATCTTGTTTAGGAAAATTTTTTTATTACTTAAGTTATCTCTCTTTTTTTTCTCACTACAGAAAAGAAATATATTTCTTTTAAAGTTTTGCGTATAAATTGTACTAAAGTTGCAACGATATTAGAAAATATCCAGTACTAAACCGTACAAACTGAAATTTCGGTAAATTTTTAAGGCATCATTTAAAGAGCATTACTTCCACATATAGAAAAATATTGCAAATTCCTATTGGATTCATATAATAAAGACTCTTTTCGATAAATTTACATACTATTATTTCTAAATTTACGACTTTTTTCCCGTGAGCTATTTTTGGCCGCCTCGCTACACTGTGCGCTGTATCAAGCGTTCGAAGATTATAGTAATTTGTATGGTGCAGTACATCAAGGTTTTATAGCATGTGTTATCGTATAAAAAATAATGAGAATGTCTAATATGGGGTTAACATTATTATGAGAGAGTCGTTTGATAATTCAGTGAAAAATGAAACAAGGAATGATTTTTTCGGCAAAAAAACCTTTTATTTCTCGTCTCCTTTTAACTCGATACACTTAGTCCAACGTTCCTCCAATTTTTTGATTCCACCCGAAAAAATACGTTTTCGAAAGGTCCGCAAAATAGGCCTCTGTTTCGGTGATGAGCTACTCTCTAGTGGAGAATCTCATTCTAGTCGCTGAGGGCCAAATCTGGAGAATGTACTGGATGAGGAAGCAAATCGTATTTCAATTCATGGAATTTTGTGATTGTCTTGATGGAAAAGCACTTTTTTCCTTGCCAAATGGGGACGTTTCTCTTTCAAAGCGTGGTTAAAACGGTCCAATTCGGCTGCATAGTATTCGCCATTGATCGTTCTATTCGTTGGAAGGTAATCGATGTAGATTATACCGGGTTCATCCCAAAATACTGTCGCTATCATATTGCCGGCCGATAGCACCGTCTTCGCCTTCTTCGGAGCACGTTCGGTCGATGAAATCCACTGTTTCGACTGTTCCTTTATCTCTGGAGTGTAGTGATGGACGCGTGTTTGGTCTACGGTTACTAATCAACGGAAAAAGTGCTTCTTATCTTTATTCAACATCGCCAAAAACGCCTTTGGATCAATCACACGATCACGTTTATAGTCGAGAGTGAGCAAACGCGGCACCAATCTTGCGGATAATTTTTTTATATCCAAATGATTTCGCAACATGTTCCACACCCATTCTGCGATCGGCCCAACGATATCGCGAAATTTAATGACCATTACTGGTGTAGTGACCTCATTTGGGCGTCCAGAACGTTCGGCGTCACTTGTGCTTGTACGACCGCATTGGAATTCAGTAAACCGCTTCTAAACCATTGAAATTGATAGTGCAGAGTCCCCAAAGTATTTATAAAGAGTTTCCTTGGTTTGGCTGATGGTTTTTGTGCGCAAGAAATAACGATTGATGAGCACACGATATATATACGTTTTTCCATGTTCGCAAAATTCACAAGATCGTCATTTGTCAATGGCTGACAAACACAAACTAAACGTCGCAGCGAACTGAAATTTTGACAGTAGTCTATTAACATATGATAGTTGACAGGATCAGTGTTGCATTTAAAGTTACTGCTCGGTGAATTTCATTTTTCACTGAATTCTCAAACGGCCCTTGTAGCATAATATGCCGTTTGATGAAAATCAAAAACAATTTAATTTTCGTCATTAAGCATATCATACCATAATACAGTGTGAACAAATCATCAAGGTGCATGCTCCACTATCGGACATCGACAAAATTTGTTGTTGTTTTCGCGGGTAAAAGAAAAACTGAAACTTGAGAGAGCTTCTACTTCATCCAAAAATTCCAAACAACCGACAAATTATGTTCACAATCCGAAGCTAAAAACAATTTGGACAACTAGCAGAAAACAGGTTTTGAACAGAAATCAGGAGAAAAAACTATGTGTAGCATACCGTGTACAAAACAATGAGCGAGAGAAAAAAAGATGACGAAATTTTTAAAACATGACAAACAAGAATTCTAAACTCTAAAGCAAAATTTTCTTGCTAATTTTTAACATGCCACATTTAGGACTCTTGTCCGTTAAATTTTGGAAGTTTATCCATATTTTTCCTGTTATTCATTGTTTTCTTCATGCATGCACTTTATTTTCTATTTGGCAACAGTTTTTTCCGTTTTCAATAAAAAACCTGTTATTTGCCTGTAGTCGAAATTGTTTTCAGCTTTGTACCGTGAACAAAATCTGTCGTTTGCCTGGAAGTGTTTGGATGAAAGAGAGCAGCACTCTCAAAAAATAATTTTTGTTATTTTACCCACGCAAGCAAAAACAAAATTTGTTTTTATCTATCGTGCAGCATGCGACATGCCAATATGGGGGCCATATGACATTTGAGCATGATAATGTGTACGCCGCATTCATAAAAACTAATCACGTTATACAGTGAGCACTTCTTTAAGGTGGGACATGACATTCGCGGCAGAGAAAACAGACCTTTTTTTAAAAATTCATAACTCAGTCAAAAACAAACATTTTTTCAAAATTTTTTATTATTGTAGAGGATTGAACAAATTACAAGAAAAAAAATTCATAAATATATATTGTTTACTCCAACATGGTTTTATAGAGCTCCAAACTGGCGGCAGAGAAAAAACGGGGGGAGGGGGTTGCAGCGCTGGGAGTTGCAAAAATTGTCCGATCTGGAAAAAATGCCTTTTTTAAATCTTAACAAAATTGGTTATCGTATGACACGAGCGTTTTTTTTTAATTTTTTTTCAGTTTTTGGTGATGTTTCAAATTTGAAAATGTGTTTTTCGAAAAAAATATTGACTTTAAAAATTCATAAAAAATCGAAAAAAAATTTAAAAAAAAAAGCTCGTGTCATACGATAGCGAATCAAGTTTAAAAACAATACAAAAAAAAAATTTCGTCAAAAAATTAACCCGCTAGTGCCGCAACCAGTACGAAAAACATGGTTTCGAGATAAACGCGTTCAAAGTTTGTGAACAAAGAAAAAAAAAGGTAACCATCAATCTGCCATGCCTGCTTCGTTATCTTGTGTTGTGCTGTTTCTTATAGTTTTTTGCAATCGTTTAGCAATTCGGGCTTCTTTTGAAGCTTCTTATGCCTTCACTCTGGCGCATTTCAAACGATTTGCATCATTTCCTTTGGAAAAATTCAATCCTGTAGCTCCTATGGTGATACCAAGTAGTTGAAACATTTGCAAATAACTATAACCGCCGTCATTGTAAGTAAAAAACCTCTTTTGCCTTTTCGATCTAAAGAACGACGCTTCATTTTTCAATTTTTCAATATTTTTCACAAAAAAACCACGCCTTCACGCTGCAAGAGATGCCAAATAACTGAGCATATAAAATAAAAATTCCACTATATGAGTTATAAATATAAAGAAATATAAAGAAATTCAAAAACACAAAAAAAAACCCACCCTTCAATTAGTTACGAAATAACAACCACCAAAAGTCAGGTAGCAAGTAAAACAAGTATATACCAGCTGCCATACGTAGGTAGCGCAAAAATTAAAAATGCACTCTCACTAATCCGGCTGTAACTTTTGAACCCGTAGAAATGTTTCCATGAAATCTATTTTCTTAGAATCTTAAGAAAATTTACTAAAATACAAAATTATTAAAAAAATGTATCGATTTCAAAAAACTGCCAATGTCATGTAACCCCTTAAGAGAACTATAAAGCGAAGCCCGTGGCTTAATGTTTTTTGTGTGTTTATTTTTATAACTTCATTAGTTTTTAAGCTATCTTCGTTTTGAAAGTATCGTTGGAAAGATTTTAGCTGCTTCTTTTTACTTCTGGACAGCACGCAACAAACACCTTTTTTATTTCTATTTAAAAAAAAAACATAATTTTTTTAGTTCTATAAAATGGTAATTTAATTGATTAACTTTGATATTGATATTTTCAAAACAAGGATATCATAACATAAAAAATAATGAAGTTATTTGAATTTTAGAGAAAATAACACAAAAAAATATCAAAGAAAAAAACATGAAAATAGGCATTATCTTTGATACCAGCCCAAATTTTTACAAAACAAAATATTGTGGCTATATTGTGAAATACTCGTATAGTGACAGCCAAAATATTTTGGGGAATCGTCATAAAATAGATCAAGCTTCACTTTTAGTCGGTGACAATAGTAATTTTTTTTGAGGCATCATTATATTTATAGAACCAGGACCGTATTGAGTTCTGGACAGCATCTGTCAAAGAAAACCTAAAACAGTGAGATTGAAAAACATGAAAATATATTGTTTTGTATGGTTTTGACGTATCTAGTTCAGAAGAGAAAATTCTCTTTCTGTTATTCTAACCTGATCACTTGTTTTAATTCAACCAAACACAAAAGTATTTGATATTTGCCTTTAACATCTTATTTTGAACAATAATAATAACAATACTGTCAATTGAGACGCTTTTAACCGAGCGAAGATAAACTGATAACTTCAATCGATTTGACTCGATTAATTTTTTGCTGATATACATACTATACGTTGCCAAGTAAAGTTGAGTCGAAAAAAAGGGAGACGGCGTTGATTTTAAGTAAATCGATTCGACGAGGTGAGAGTGACGTTGTAATGACATCAAATAGATAAAATATATCGACAAAAGTGGTGAGGAAGTGTATAGAAACGAGCTATAGAAGTATAATATTACAATTCAATAGCTCTTAAAAAAGTCCTGATCCAGAACAACATTTATTATCCCTGATCCACAGAATTCAAGATCATTGCAACTTCAAAAATTGCTTATGTTCAAACTTGTATAAGCTTAAATTAATTAAATCCTTACAACTGAAATTAGAAATTACCAAACCAAAATATATTTTGTATCAAAAATCGTTAAAATCATCTTGTTCTAATATATAAATATCTCGTGTGACGGTGTTTAAGGTCGAACTTCTCCGAAACGGCTTGACCGATTTTAATGAAATTTTTTTTATATTTGATAGGTATGAGAATAGGTAAAAAACGGGCGTGGTTTCACCCATACAAGTAACATTTTCGATACAGAATAGCTATGGAAATAAAAGTTACAGAACATTGAAACTCAGAATAAAGTTATCACTTGGTGATATCTTTCTAATATAAAACTTGGACGGGCATTCGACAAGGGGATGTGGCTTCGCCCCTATAAGCCAAATTTTTCATATCGAATAGCTTTGAAAGTAAAAGTCGCAGAACATTGAAACTCAAAATGTAGTTACTATTTGGTGATGTCCTGCTACCGGGAAACTGAGACGAGCATTGAACAATGAGCGTGGTGTCAAATAAAGGGTCAAATAAAAGTTTTGAATATATTAACTATTTCCCAATATTGTTGCCGGTTTTAGCAAAGCACACCGGGGATAAGCTAGTAAAATGATAAAATCATTTAAGATTCACTTTTGTATCCATGCTACATTGCAAACTTTTCCATACACACTTAGTTGAAAAAGCAAAGATGTATTAAAGTTTCTTTAACGAGTGATGTTTTTCTTTAACTATAAACCTAAAACATAAACATATCTTTAAAAATAGAAAAGTTGGTTGTACTAAAAAAATTATAGTTATTAGAAAACAATGATCTTAGGGGCTGTTCATAAGTTACGTCACACTTTTAGGGGGAAGGGGGTAGACGAGGGGGGAGTTGAACATTTGGGACGAAGTGTGACATGGGGGAGGGGGATAGGTCGTGCGTTATGCCACAAAAATTTTTTTTAATTTCGTTTTCAAACTTTAAATTTTATTAAAATTTAGTTTTATTGTAAGTATTGATTTCATTTTTTAACAATAAAAAAACACACCTAATAGAACTAACGGATCACAAACCGAAAAAGACAGTTAAAACTATGTTTAAATCGAGCAAAGGTATTAAAGGCATTTGAAACACCTTTAATACCTGTATAGCAGCTTCAAAAAATAGTTTTTTTGCTGAATTGAAGTGTGAATTCTTACTCTAAAGCAGTCATCGAAAAAAGCTGTTATAACTTCACGTTCAAAGTGAACATCAAAGAGTAATAAGAAAACTAAAACAAACATAACATTTTTCACAATTGTCGCATATCCAAGTTATAATGTATAACGTTGGTGTTCTTGTTAACGTCAGAAAAGCTTTAATTTGTGATTAGCTCTTTTCTTATGGTCAAATTTTTCATAAAATTGTTGGTCAAACACAATAGAACAACGTGAAATTTCCATGATATTTCCATAATAATAAAACTTATAATAAATACAACGGTTTCTATGCCATTTTTATAACAAACTGCTAAATTCTTAAAAAAAAAAACTCAAAAAATGTAAAAAAAGAAAAAATGTGACGTGACATCGGGGGAAGGGAGGAGATAAAGACTTTGTGACAAAGTGTGGCATAGGGGGAGGGAGGGGGGTCAAAAATTGGCCAAAAACATGCGACGTAATTTATGAACAGCCCCTTATCTACTGCATAACTAATCTAATGTCATTCATAATGTCATTGTATATCATTATTTTCTCATAAGTATAATTTTTTAGTGCAGCCAACTTTTTTATTTTTAAAGATATGTTTATGTTTTTGGTGTCATTGAAAAAAGAATTTAATTAACTACACAATTAATCATAAAAAAAATTTAATTTTTTACGCGAAATTCTAAGAAATTTTCACTCAAAGTTGAAATGAAGTATTTTCAACCGATAGATTTCATCTTCACACTAGCACAGCGGTAACGGTTAAGTCGGTAGGGTTTGTTGATATACCGTTAGAAAGGTGATTTCATTGCCTTTGTAATAAGTAATCAAAATAAGTTTTCTGTAGGTTAGTTTTCCTGCTAGAAATAATAACGTGAATCAAAGTCGTGAAATACTATTAACCCCGTAGCTCCTAAGAATGTGAAAAAGGACCATCCCACACGATTTTTTGCTCGGCTCGACATTACATTTCACCTGCGTGAATAGTTGCACTCAGTTGCGGGATGCCCTGTATATAAAATACAATTTTTGTGTGTAGCTATTTTTGCTGAATCCGATAAGCTTAGGAAAAATGAAAAATATGTTTTATTTACCAACTTATTAAATAAAAACACAACTTTATTTTGCTCATATAAGCTTACCTCTACGTTCGCTGAATTGTAAAGTAAATATATATATATGATTTGTGCAAAAGATTCGCCATACAATTTTTGACAGTTCATTTATATGGGTAATAAACTTATTCGGTTTTTTTTATTTATATTTATTTTATAAAGGTAACACCCATTGGTATGAATACCATTATTATTTATGCAATAAAATAATTTGATTTTTGGCGGGTTATATTCACACAAACCGCGGATAAAGGTTGTCATTTGCCTGTATATTGCACTTTTTATTTTTTTTTATACTTTTTTCGTTTTCTTTTTTGTACCATTTTGACAACCTATAATCGCGAAAAGAACTGTCACTACCACCTTGTTAGCTGCTTCATGGGTTGAGAGCAGCTCGGTCGAACTGTCAGAATGGATGAGAGGAAATCAAGAATAAAAAAAAACCTGAATCTGAATCTGAAGGCGAAAAAGTAAGATTTTCTCTCCAAAGACTTAACCTAAATTAACCAACCTTGATATGATCTATATAAATGAAAAATTTAAAATTGCACTTTATAAATTCCTTTTTTCTTTCTTCCCGTGAGTAAAATGTTTAACATTTCACCTTTTAGCATAACAAACAAAAGTAAATTTCTCGAACTGGCAATACCCAGTTAGTTTTTGGCGTTAGTTAAGTTGATAGAAGCACTTATTAAATAATAATAAACTTGGAAGTATAACAATAAACAACAAATGGGTTAAGTATTAAAAAGAATCAAAAAACAGCACATTGGGCTTGCCCCTAGTTAGTTAAAAAGCAAAGCCTTGCGAAGGTGATTGCAAAAAGAAAAATTAGGCCATCGACTAGTTGCTATTCTGCTTTCATAGCGTACGAAACACAGTAAACAGAAATTAAATCGCTAAGTTCTTCGGTTTAAATTTGCTTAAGTATCTCAGTGAAATCTGGTAAATACATGGCTAATAATATAAAATAAGTGAGCATGAATATTAAAAACATGCTAAGGCAAATATTTCCAAAAACTGGTTTATTTTCCCCTATGATGCATAACAGAAAATAAAAACAATTGTTTGTTGATGTCACCGCTTTCATGAATGACATTTTAGTGCGTTCGTTGTGCTTGGTAATCCGCTCAATAAACCAAAATAAAATTGCATCTAAAGAGATAAGCATTGCCATACTGAAAAATAAAGCAATTAAAAGCAAAAAAATATTGATAAGCTAATTGCAATTAATTATCAAAACACAACTTTTCATTTCAGCTAATTAAAAAACTAAAGTTGATTGTATATTTTTACCCGTATTATGGTTGTCAATGCAAACGTTAATTCTTTGTCGGCATCAATACCACTTCAACACAATACAGGTATTTGCTAAAGACGAATTTACACGATTCACTATCATTGTTCAGTTTGGATGAATCATCCGATTTGAAAAGTGTAAATTGAGATTCATCTTTACAATGAAGATGATAGGCATCCACATTGAACAGTGAAAGAAGTAGAAGTATTTCCTACTAAATACTATTTCCTAAAGTGAAAGCAAATCGTACTTATGTTTTTCCCCATTTATTTTTGTAGTTCTTGCAACAATCGTATAACTATTATTTTAATTCCGTTTTTTTATTTTTTTAGACGACATTTGCTATTATTTTTTAAAGTCAATAAATAAATCAACCAACGAAAAAAAGTTGACATTTGACATCGAATCATCCATCAAATTTCAAATTTACACTTTGAATAATGTAAATTAAAAATTGATTCACTATCATTATTCAGCGTTCACTGTCATCGTTTTGAGTGAAATGTGTAAATTCGCCTTAACGTTTTGTGTTGCCGTCGACGTGCTATCGATAATTCCAAACAAATAATTACCATTTGTAGATTTAATTCATTATATGCTAGAATTTGTTTTATGTTTTGTTTTTAAATTTGTGCATAAGTAGGCTTTTTTGTGTCGGATTTTAGCGAAAATTCAAGCGATGATGAAAGAAAATAGATCCTTAGGATTGAGAGAAAAGTCATAAGGCAAAAAAGCAGTTATTTTTAAGTTGCCAGATATCAAGTATTCCTATATCTCAGTATCGGTCAGCGCCTATGCACGGGAGCATCGTGAACCTTGTCTGTCTCTGTCACTCTGATATGTGCCCGCAATAGCACACAACTGAAAGAGCAGTGCCGGTGTTTTTTTGGCCGACACTGTTATATCTTGACCTTCCACAGCAATTTTTTTTAACTTTACCAACAGTAATCACTACTCCCTGTGCCACTTTTGCTGTTATTTTGAATTTGTTATTTTAAGCCTTTTCTAATTTATCTTAAAGTTATATAAATTCGCAGTATATATAAGCAAAAAAAAAAAATTAATATTACTTACAAAATTCCTAACTCTCACAAGACATTGTATTTCAAAAATGTGTGTCGTTCTGCTAGTTCTACCAACAAAAGTTGTGTTGACAAAATTTGTGACGTTTCATGTCGACGTCAATATAAATGTTGCTAATAGCCTAGACACATTGACTGCGGCTGCGGCCGTGTGTCATCTGTCAATATTTTGTACATGTATAACTTATGGAGAGAAACTGGTGTAATGCCGCCCTTGCCACTGCGGCCTTGTCTTCGATATAGAATCGTTCCTAATTTGGCAGCTTGTCGTTGCAGCTGCAATCAATGTGTTTAGGTCGTAATACAAAAATAAGTGTCAATACCTATCAATAATTATCGATATTGACAACGCCAACACCAATTCTTCGATATCAATATTAATTGTGTTGACATTGACAATTTTAATACACGTGATTATTCTGTTTTTTATCCCTTTTGCCGGATGCCGGCCTTGTGGTGGCCGTGACAAATACGTAGAGTGTGTGGCCCAAACGCCAAAGAATCCCATCTGAGACACAAAGTTTTTTCAATTGAATTAATTTCTCTGTTCGGCCGTCACCTCTCTGCAGATAATGGCAAAACTCAGAGAGTAAAAACTGCCATGAAAACTTTCTTGTGAACATAAGCCGTTCGGAGTCGGCATAAAACATGTAGGTCCAATTCTCAATCATTTGTGTTCAAACATTCACCACACACACAAAACCAATTATCATAAGAAGCCCGGTTAAAGTCCTTTCAAAGGCTGAAATGTCCATTTCTTTTTTTTTTTTTGCCGAATAAAATAGTTCCAAAAAAAATGTTTTTTTTCACAAATTATAGAATTCGCAAAAAGATGGATTTTAAAAAGAAGGCAGCAAGGTAGAAAAAAGAATACATGCATAACCATTGCATATACCCTATTTTCTCCTGATCTTTCGACCCAACAGATGTGCGATCCTGCGTTTTCACCACATGCGTGTCAAGCATGATCGTCTGAACACCCCTAATTGATAACTCACTCCGGCGAGTATGTTTCAATATTTTTACGATATCGTTTGATATACTGGGTTATTTTGGGTTTGTGCTTTTATTTGATGTGCTTGAGTTTGGTCGCGAAAAAATAAGAAAATGTCGAAAACAATGAAAGAAAAATGTGTTTTTAAATATTTTATACTTGTTTTCCATATAAAAAGGTATCCTGATTTTATCCCGTTTTTCAAAAAAAAACAGCCTGTAAAAAGCCGAGTTATCGCAGAATTATCCTGTTTTTCAGCGAAAATGAGATATGATCGTTATACATCAGTATCGGGCAAAAAAACACTTGCACTGTTCTTTCAGTTGTGTGATAATGCGCACACATGTGGGAGCGACAGAGACAGAAAGGGCTTACTATGCACGCGTGCATAGGCGCTGCCCAACACTGTCATACATGCATGATACATTTATTAAGGCAATACCCTGCAGCGTCCAGAACTAGTACAAAACTAGTAACTTCACTACTACTAAGAAGACAGCTACTAGTACCTCGCCTATCTCCAAGCAATTCTTTTTACTGCCGCATTTAACATGGGCTTGTCATACGAAAAGACTCAATTGTCACACACACAGTTCTAAAAATGGTCTCTCGGGATATATATTCGAAATTGTCAAACATATTAATAAAATTGGAGTTTAATGTAATATGTTATTTATTTATTTTTATATAAATATAGGTTCATGTAAACATATTTACATATTTGTAACAATATTACAAGCATATATACAGGGTGTCCCGCAATTGAGTGCAACTATTTTGAGAGCTGAAAGGTTATCTCGAGCGGAGCAAAAAATCGTATGGGAGGAGGGGGGTCTATTTTCACATTCTTAGAAGCTACAGGGTTAATTAATATTTAACGACATTGATTCACGTTATTGTTTCTTGCAGAGAAACTAACTTGCATAAAACTTATTTTGATAGCTCATTTTAATGGCAATGAAATCACCTTTCCAAAGGTATGTTAACAAACCCCACTAACTTAACCGTTACCGATCTGTGATCATGTGAAGAAGAAATCGATCGAATGAAATTATCAAATTTCAACTTTGAGAGCAAATTTCTCAGAATTTTGCGTAATCAATTTGTAATTTATTCAATTTTCTTTTCAATTGCACCAAAAACATAAACATATCTCTAAAAATAAAAAAGTTGGCTGCACTAAAAAAATTATACTTATTGGAAAATAATGATAAATAATGACATTACAATTAGTTATGCAGAAGATAATTTCATTGTTTTCTAGTAAGTATAATTTTTTTAGTACAGCCAACTTTTTTATTTTTTAAGATATGCTTATATTTTTGGTGCCATTGAAAGGAAAATTGAATAAATTACAAAATTGATCCTAAAAAAAAATTTCATTTATTACGCGAAATTCTGAGAAATTTGCACTCAAAATTGAAATTTGGTAGTTTCAATCGATTGACTCTTCACACGAGCACAGCTCGGTAACGGTTAAGTTGGTAGGGTTTGTTGACATACCTCTGGAAAGGTGATTTCATTGCCTTTAAAATGAGCTACCAAATTAAGTTTTATGTACGTTAGTTTTTCTGCTAGAAACAATAACGTGAATCAAAGCCGTGAAATATTAATTAACCATGTAGCTCCTAAGAATGTGAAATAGACCCCCCCCCTCCCCTCCCATACGATTTTTTGCTCAGCTCGACATAACGTTTCAGCTCCGTAAATAGTTGGGACTGCTGTAGTTGGTCCGCATGCAGTTCCCAATTAGACGCACACTCGACCTCCATTGTCTCATTTTCAGCCACTTCGCTTTCTATTTGCTTAAAGTGCCACTTGCTCTTTGCTCATATTTAATTATTATTACATTTTTTGGTTTATTTTATTTAATTCTATTTCGCTTTATTTCTTTTTAACACTTTTAAACTAAATTCCAGCAAAAAGAACAATACAACAAAATTTTAGTTGCAGCCAAAACGGCATGTATATATGTTTATACGCGCAGCTTGCTAAATAGCTTTGTTTCACTTTCTCTTATTGAATTTACTAGCGCGTTTTTGTCTACTAGGATACGATTGCTCACTAGTTCGTATATGACCTATTACAGGCATGCTACACAGGCCAGTATACTGGCCCTGCAGTTCGAAAAACTCAATACATTCACACTTTTTTACAAATACACTCACACTGGATTCACTTTCACGGCACTTTGATCGCTACTAGCAAAAGTGCCTTCAATTTTTATTTAACATTGGTGGTATTCACGATGTTGGGCTAATGGTCGGGTAGATGAGCTGAACAAATTGTGAGCACACTTCGCTTTTAATGCAGCTAATCATTTAAAATCAAAGTAAAATATAAGAAAACGTCAGTCACAGAGTTGCATTTGTCTGTGGTAGCATAGCTACTCAAATATACTCAAGGGCAAGGTTGATTTATAAGGTTGTCGCAGGGCTGATCGCACTCTCTTCTCAGTACCCATAATTGTCAAAACCAGCCAATTTTGTGACTGGCTATGAAAGAAAAACGGATGATAAAGATTGCAGATTTTCTATGAGCTGTCAACTTCGATTTGACAATTATGGGTACTCGCTCTCTCCCTTGCGACAACCTTATAAATCAACCTTGCTCAAGGGTTTGGTGTAGCTAAAGAGCTAACATGTAGTTAATTTACATCAAATGTATTTTGTTGTTGTTTAGAGCTAATTTGCTCTTGTACCCATTTGCCAAACCAGTTGCCCTACATCGTGAATACCACTATTGTTTATTTTTTTTTTAACATGAAAATGATTCACGTCAAGTTCGGGAAATATTTTCTTAGTTCATATTTTATGATTATGATTGCGTAATAAATAAGATTACTCAATCTTTTGAAAATATACCAATACAGTCATAGCCAAATTTTCGATCACAATTACTCATGCAATATATAAAAGCACGAGTATAATATATATAAATATATAAAAAAGAAAATATTTATAAAATCCCATAAACAACAAAAATTGCATTATCCATTAATTTTTGTTATCATTATTGAAAGTTCGAGAGCTATTTGTAAGTTTTACAGATTCTTTACAAAAGTATTTTGAGCAACAGCTGGTACTTTACAAATTATATTTGCAATGTCCATATATTCTTATGAAATTTAGTTATTCCCTACATTCCATGGTATGCTGTCAATGTTGATCGTATCAAAACAATAATCTTTTGTCGTTTCTTAAAGATACTGTATCTTATCGCAGCATAGATTAGCACTCAGTGTCAGAACTAAAAAAATTGCGAATCATCAACAATAAGAAATAATTTGCACAATCTTTCTAAATAATAATGATTGCTACAACAGTTGTTCATCAAAGTATTTGTAATTAAAATTTCGTAAGTTATTAAAATTTTTAGTAATTTATTTAAAATAAAAAGTCCTAAATTTTAAAAATTTTAAATTCCAATTACTCTAGAAATTTGCGGCAACAAAACAAAATTTAGGGCCAACAAAATAATGAAAAAGTATTTTTGCATCCTCCAAATGCCAATAATTTAATTTGAAATTGTTCACTTAAATGTAAAGGCACATTAAATTTGCGATTGAATTAATGGGCGATTTTATTTTTAGAGACTCAATGTAGTCGAAAAGAAGCCAAATCCGATGAAAACCACGCCTATCTCCCATACGAAATGGTATTTTATCTACCTAGTCCCATGGATGTAATGACATTATATTTTGCACAAGAGGTTTAATTTTCTCTCCAGTTTTGTGAAATTAAACAAAATCAGATGAGCACTAAGCATACCTCCCATACAAAGTAACGTCATCGAAATAGCTTAAGAAATTCCAGAGAAATGTGTCTATTGACTTAATATTCAGCAAATAAACTTTGACCTCTATTAGACTGCTAAAGTTTGAAATTTCGCTTAATTGGATAAAAACCACGCCTACCCGCCCTACAAAGAGCCGCTACTTAAATAATACAATCTTTATAAATATCATAAAAACAGCAATTTACATTAAACAATTGTTTCTGATACAAATATTTTACTTTAAGTATTGGTAAGGTAAAATAAAAACCACGCCCACTTTCCACAAACAGTCAAGTCATTAATAAATGATATTCGTTTGAAAACTTTTAAAATTTAGTAAAAAAATGTTCCTGCTAAATATTTCGAAAATCTGAACTCGATATATAGAGTTCCCATAGGACAATTATATTACATCTTTTCTATACATTTACTAATGATTTATTTCTTTATAGTTTTCACCCCGAAGCGTCAAGTGATATTTTGTGTAGCTTTCTTCATATTAACCATCCACACAACTCGTGCAGAATCTGATTATTTTGGAGAAGAAGAAGGCTATCAAGAAGACATGTCGAGCTCCATCGCACAACAAGGTCAACAATTCGCCATGAATTCAGGACTCTTTGCAATAGAACTCTACGATAAGCTGAAGGAAAACCAGCCCAATGAGAACATTGTCTTTTCGCCATTCTCCATACAAACCTGCGTCGCAATGGCACGCATTGGTGCCGAAGGCAAAACAGCCGAAGAGCTAGATCGTGGTCTTCATCTGATCTCATCAGATGTACCCACTATAGCAGAGTCGTTTAACAACGTTCTGGAGCGCTATGTGAATAGCAGTATTCTAACAATTGCAAATCATATCTACGTAATGAAAGGTTATCATATACGCAAGGAATTCCAAGATATCGTCACAGATAAATTTCACGCAGGCGCTGAAGAAATTGACTTCGTTGAAAATAATCAAGCAGCGGCCACAATTAACGCCTGGGTTGAGGCAAAAACCAATAATCTCATTAAAAATTTGATTCAAGCAAACGCTTTAGATGCTTCGACCCGCTTGGTGCTGCTCAATGCGATTCACTTTAAAGGTCAATGGAAGCATAAGTTCCTCAAGGAAAACACACAAAATGAAGATTTCTATCTAAATGACTCGGATGCAGTCAAGGTACCCATGATGAACTTAAAGGATCGTTTTCTCTTTGCTGATTTGCCTGAATTGGATGCTACTGTTTTGGACATGCCCTTCAAGGACTCAGATTTATCAATGTTAATTATATTGCCCAACTCACGAACGGGTCTCGCGAATCTCGAGAAGAAGCTGAAGAATGTAGCTATGAATGAGATAACAAGCAAAATGTATTCAACTCAAGTAATTGTCAAGTTTCCGAAATTCAAAGCTGAATTCTCTGTAGAGCTCAGTGGGCCAATGAAGAAGGTAGGTTTTTTAAAGAACAAAAAAAATTGTATTGATTATAGTCGTATTAAAAATATTAGGACAAACTTTAAAATACTAAAACTATGCTTTTTACAAAAGTTTTTTTTTTTTTTGCTAGTCATAGACAAAAAATTTTACCTTATCCCATAACAAATTGTTTAAGAAGAATGTTAATAAAATAAAAAGTATGTGATGAAAAAAAAACGAAAAAATAAAAGGACTTTGACCGAGCTTCAACTGATCAATTTGTGTTGTACTGTAACTACAAGATTTATGCCGACTCCGAACGGCTCACATTTTCAAGACGCTTTGCATGGCCTTTTTTACCCTCTGAGGTTGGATATTTTCTGCAAAAAGGTGACTGCCGATCAGAAAAATTATTTCTTTTGAAAAAATTGTCTGCGTCAGCTGTAATTTGAACCCTGGAATACCCGCAGCTCTTCAGCATACGGGCCACGTACTTTTACTATCACGCTACAGTCGCCACACAAAAACGGCTATGTAGGGCTAAAATGACACATTTCCTCGATAAAGCCGAATATTTTCCGATTGCGTGTATCGGAAAATATTTGCTGTTATTACATGAGGTACCTTTTTGTAGTTTTAGGTTAGTGCCGTATATCAATCATCTGTTCTTTAAGTCTTACAAAATTTTAGTGCACTAATAGGCTTAGGAGGCCCATATAACATACATATAATAAAAATAAGAAAAAAATATTTGAGCTTGGCTCAAAAGTAAAATATGCCTAAAAATTATATATTATTTCCTCAGCCATTTCGGCAAGAATCTAACACAGCATTACCAACCACTCAATTTTTTGAAGCGAAGCCTTTTACTCCTCGTTCTGTGATTTGCTTGGAGTGAAATCTGAAAAATTTTCGACAGATTTTTTCTTCGAAATTTGATGGTTTCTTTGTTGCTAGTGCTTATTACAACAAGAAAATTTAATACTTTAATATTAAATACTAAAAATATTTTTGGCCTGCCCGTGGGGATCGAGAACCCACGTTCTCTTAAACGAGAGTCCAATGCACTTTCCACTAGGCCACAAAGACGTGATAGAAAAGTTTGTTAATTCAATACTAATAATAACAGAAGCTATGCTGCAGTAGATCGTACCATCAATCAATAGATAGAGGATTGAGTATTTGCTATGCTACTACTATCAAAAATTTGCTTTTATTTGCCACAAGATGTCTCCAGCATCGGTTTCTTTGTATTGTGAATGCGTTTGTGGTGCTGTTGGCATAGAGTGTAAATTATTATCTAGAGATTGCATCAACTCGCTAAATCTCTGGCATGTGTTAACAGAGTTATTTCACTTAAAAACATGAAGAAAAAAACTCTGTTAACCTCTGTTGACACATGCCAGAGATTTAGCAGAGTTGATGCAATCTCTAGATAATAATTTATACTCTATGGTATATGTAATTGGCGTGGAAATTTGACATTCAACAATAAAAAAATAAGCAGTAAATATGTTTTCTGTATGTATGTAATTTATTTTATGTTATTTTAAATTTTTGAATTTAAAAGTTAATTTACTTACAAGAAAAAATTATTAAGCTATCAAATCTATGTAACTGCAAAAAGCTTCGCTTCTCTCGTGTGTCCAACGACGCACCTGTGTTTTTTGAATGCAATTTATCGCTTAAAGACTTCTCAACAAGAATATTTTACAGTTTGTGACAACATTTTGTAAAATATTTAAAAGGTGGCAACAATTCGGTGCCGAAAGTATTCGGCGCTATTTTCGCATCAAAATCCGTTGGGAAAATTGGAAACTCTGCAGAAAATAAGATTCCGTACAAAGTTTGACAATTCATATTTTCGATATTTGGCATATTCGGCGAGTTTTCATTGCATGAAAGCCCTTAATCAAAAATTAATCAAGCAAAATGACATTAGTGGTATTCAAAGAACCCCGTATTAGTGATGTAAGTAGCGTATTTGCCGTAAGTTTGCAGAAGCGTATTTTGCAATAATAAAATTGTACGTAAGTAAATATACTCAGCTTACCGCACAAAATCGTGGTGTAAACAGCACGTATATTTCGTTAATGAAACTGTCGTCTTATGTGACATTTTAAGTAACTTTTCTAAAGTAAAGTAAAGTGCTGCCATATTTCAAAAATGTCAGTATGGACTTAAAAAAATTTGCGATGCCAACTCATTTTCTATACAATTACACAGTTTAATCGATATTATTCAGGATGAGTTCGTGAAAACGCACAGCGTAAACTTGTAGTTTTATGCTTCAGTATATATACGATATTCATTGAATACCACTATTGAGAAAAGTCGATCAACATTTTTTTATAGAAGGTTAATTTTTGTAATTTTTTTTTCCAGTCCTTAAAATTTAGTCAATCAATACACAAAATAAAAAATAAATTCGGATTAATGTCTTAGGGCGTTTATAGTAGCGTGAATATATAGCGTTTAAAGTAGACGCTTATTGCTGAGCTGAGCTGCAAAACACATTGGAGGAATAGGGAAAGCAAGTTATGCATCTCTTTTTTCTTAAAGTATTTTTCGGCTTGGCTTAGCAATAAGCGCGTACTATAAACGCGGCCTTGTGGTGGTCTTGGCATACTGTTTGAGGTGCGTGGCTTGTACGCGATAGAACCCAGGTTCAAATCTCATCTGAAACAGAATGTTTCTTCTTCTTGAGAAGAAGGCTTTTATGTCCAGTTCTCGATCATTTGTGTTAAAACATTTCACAACACGCACAACACTATTGATCTTAAGAAAAGTTCGGTTAAAGTCCTTTCAAGGGCTGAAATGACAATTTCGTTTTTTCTTATTGGAACTTCTTAAGGGTTTGCGGACTCATTAGACAAAAATCTATTATTTTTTGACAAATATGTTTCACTTGGAACATTTGTTTGAACTAGTTGGGTCACTGACATTCTTTTTGGTTTTATGGACCAAGTGAAAACTATTTGTAAAACACCATAGATTTTTTTTTTTTCAAGGTGTCCACAAAACACAAGAAAGTTGCAATGATTCAACTAGTTCCATAAATATTACAAGTGGAACCTATTTGTCAAAAAATCCTAGATTCCTGTCCAAGGAATCCACAAAACCCAAAAAAGTTCCAATGCCCCAACTGGATCCATAAATATTTCAAGCCAAATGTAAGCATAGATTTTTGTTGAAGGAGTCCATAAAACCCCAAAAAAAAAAATGCAATGACAAAACTAGTTCCACAAATATTTCAAGTGGAACCTATTTGTCAAAAAAACCGATGTTTGTAAATATTCCAAGTGAAACATATATGTCAAAAAATTATAGATTTTTGTCTAGGGAGACCATAAAGCATAAAACCCAAAGAAGTTCCATTGACCCAACTAGTTCCAAAAATATTTCAAGTATGACCTATTTGCCAAGAAATCATAGTTTTTGATCCCAAAAAGTCCACAAAACTCCAAAAAGATCCAATAAAATAACTAGGTCCTCAGATAATAAAGGGTCCGTCATCTAACGTTTTTTTTTTTCAACTAGTGCTTATTTTGTGAATGGTAAAACTTAGCACATGTCTGATTTGAACGAATATGGTTGTGTATACGCTTGAACAACGCTGGGAAATATTGCCTGCGATCGACTTACAGAAGATGCCGATTTTGCCAAAAAAATCATCTTTTCAGATGAAGCTCATTTTGCTCTTGGCGGGTATGTAAACAAGCAAAATTGTCGCATTTGGGGCACAGAAAACCCGCACGCATACATTGAAAAGCCGATGCACCCAAAACGAGTCACTGTTTGATGCGGATTTTGGTCCAGAGGCATAATTGGGCCATTTTTCTTCGAAAATGAGCAAGGAGTGGCCGTTACAGTCAATCGCCATCGTTATCGGGCCATGTTGAACGAATTTTTGTTCACAAAAATTGAAGAGGAGGATATTGGCAACATTTGGTTTCAACAGGACGGCGCTACGTGCCACACAGCCGAAGCTACACTCGATGTTTTGCGCCCTGTTTTTGAAGATCGCATTATCAGCCGCAGAGCTGATGTCGTTTGGCCACCTCGGAGCTGCGATTTGACACCGTTGGACTATTATTTGTGGGGTGCCCTCAAAGATAAGTGTTACGCCGACAAGCCAGAGATAATTGACGCTTTAAAGGACAATATTCGTGAAGCCATTGGTGAAATACAGCTGCACGCAATCGATAATGTGCTTAAAAATTGGACTGATCGTGTAGGCTACTGCATGGCCAGCCGAGGCAGCCATTTGAATGAAATAATTTTCAATTATTAACCGGAAGGATTGTACATTCAAATAAAAAAAGAAATTTGAGAAAATATTCAGTAGTTTTTTCTTTTTGCATTTTCAAAAAAAAAAAAGTTATTTGGCGGACCCTTTACAAGTGAAATCTATTTGTCAAAAAAATATAGATTTTTTTTCCTAACAGTCCATAAAACTCAAAAACTATGTAGCTTCTCAGATAATACAAGTGGAACCTATTTGTCAGAAAACCATAGATTTTTTCCAAGCAGTCCACAAAACTCAAAAAAGTTGCTATCATCCAACTTAATAAACCAAGTGGAACCTATTGGCTTTTGTCTAAGGAGTCTGCAAAACCCAAAAAAAGTGCCAATGAAAATATATCGACTTTTGTCTAAGAATTCCGGTCACCCACCTGGGAGCTTTTCTATGCCCTTTATTCATTCATTGAAATGTACGGCTCATAAACAGCAATCGTCTCATTTGCATAGATGCTCGTGGGCAGTGATGGCAACGATTAATCATTTGATAAATTGCATAAATCGATTATTTACCTTTAAAATAATCGAATCAAATTTTTTTTTTTTTTGTTTTGATAAGTCGACCATTATCGATTTTTTTAAAATAACCGCAAACAGGTATTTTTGCAACACAGTTTTCGTTGCTTTCGTCGTCATTGTGTTCAGTGCTTAATGCTTTTCCACTACTATTTGATATACCATTTTAAATGAAACCCTGAAAAAACCAATCTCATCCGTAGCTGATTTTGACATCAATGTAGCTTTATTCTGCTTTCTACTCCATTCCTCGCCGTGATGACCTTACCTTATAATTCTGCCATGGTTTTACTATTTACAACACTGTCTTTAACAAGAACGGGTTTTCTTTTTTCGACAATGAAGCCGATTGAATTGTGCCGATTTTTTCGCTCACAACTGCAGTGTATTTGAAGCTGTTGAAGCAACAAGATGCTTGTGCCAGGCATGATGATTTTCACTTAGTTGGGAAAGGGCCAGAATTCAAACAAAAATTGGGCCAATTTGACATTAATAGGGCTTTTAGTTTTAAAAAGAGGCAATTCCATATTGAAGACTTTCTTTTTGGTCATGCCCATGGTCTGCCAAATAGCACACTTTTTAATAATCTCACAAGTCCAGCTTATTTTTGGTGAAAATAGTCGAAATTTCGAATTAACCGTTTTGGGAAATCAAAAAATTTTTAATTTTTTCGTGTTTATTTGTGCCATTTAAGCCGAACATGGAAGGAAGTTATTGGTTGATCGCAAAAATATCACACTCTAATTTAAATGATTAAATTTAATCACTCTCCATCTTAATAGTATGTAAGGTGAGTCTTTCAAATGCATTTTATTTAACGCATTATTTGTGTTAAAATTGTTTGAAGCCAAAAATGGCAAAAACAATCTTTAGATATGTGTATTTCTGCAAAAAATTCTGCAAAAAACTGCAAAGCATTTCCACATAAAACCGCAAATCGGTTATATTCACCTTTAAATAGTCGTAGGATGTCAGAAATGAATGAGCAATTTGATGTAGACTCGTCTGCGTTAGGACTTTTAAGAAGACGAATCAATGAAGCGGGACGAAATTGAGTAGAAAAAATTCACTCCTGTCAAAAAATATATTGAGGCATGGCTGAATTTAACAAAAAATAGTTTTATAAATTACCATAATTTTAGAATAAAGAATTTTGCAAGAAGAAAATTAAGTCAAATTACATCTGATAAGATGACAAAACCATCTCCAAGAAATAAGTTTGAAATTTGCTACCAAAACATTATCGGGGTGTAGAGAGATGGTACTGGCCTAATTTTCTTAGAGTTGATATTGAATTAATAACAAAATTGATTAATTGTATGTATATTAAGTCAGGACTACGATGGAGCTTTTAGGACTCGCTCTTTTCATATATCTTGGGAAACAAATTAAATTTGTAGTTGAGATTACTAAGAAGTATCCATGTAACCATGGCTGCATATAACGGAAATTATTTTAATAAGAACATTTAAAAAGGCGATAAAGGAAATATAGACTTTTTAAAAAAAAAATTACCCAAAATTTCTCCATACGAAATTTGGTTTATTTTCGTTTAGAAACCGCCAAAAAAAGTATGCGGTTTTTCACGTTTTTGGGCGAAATTTCGTTTTTTGGTTTGACAAATTATTTTGTACAATTTCACTTTGTACGGAAGGTAGGCGTACTTCCGGTCCGATCACGCCCATTTTATACACATCATACAACCACTATAAACAAAACATATAACCAAAAAATCGCTTCATTAATAAGGGAGAAAATGAGAAAACCTTTAACATACAACAATATAACATACAACTTTACAACACCGTGTGAATTTCCTAATTCTTTCGATTTCTTTTCTTTTGTAATTTTTTATATGTTAAAATTTTAAGTTTTTGCTTTAACTTTCTTGTATTAATTTTAACTTTCTTTTATTAATATCTTGCCTCGTGCTCTTATTTCAGTTGGGAATGCAGCGTATATTCTCTGGAGAGGCTGAACTTGGCCGAATGTTAGAGGAAACTGAAGGCTTAAGCGTTAGCAAAGTCATACATAAAGCCTACATAGATGTTAACGAAGAAGGTGCCGAAGCAGCAGCAGCAACAGGTAAACTTTTCTTTTCCCCACCAAAACAAGGCTTAAAATCTCTTGCATTGGAGTTACACTTCAGATCTAGTTACCAACTAGTACACTTACAGTTGTAGAATATTTTCCGAAGTGTGACTTCATTATAAAGTAAAAATTTTTGATACTGTCTGCAACTCATTAAAACTTCCTCACTGTATTGTAGTTTAACTCTGGTTTAACTCTTTTTATTATCTCTTATACTGTTTGCTTGTTTGTTCTCGTTGTCGCATTCTGTACACGTATCCTCTTTTCTGTTTTTATATATAGCCATGCTTATACGGAAGAAACGTTCCTTAATGCCTGCTCCTGAACCTAAACAATTCATAGCCGATCATCCATTTTTCTATGTTATACATGCATCAAGCACAAACCATTCTGTATTGGGTGATAATAACTCTTCACAAAATGTGATCCTGTTCGCTGGTTCATTGAGCACTTGTTTTGCTGATGATGATAATAATAGATCAACATTGAAAAGTGTTAAACATGACGAACTCTAAGTATTCTACATCGATACAGGTTGTAGTACTCTTAGATGGAACTATTTTATTGTCCAAATTCAACTCTTTGAACAAACTTGTTTACAAATTTATAAATTATTTAATTACAAAAATGTTGAGAAAAGTTTTATGTTTAAAATGTCGTTGTAAGTTTATAAAAATACAATATATGTACAAATGCCAAATTTTATAAGGTTTTAGTACATGTAAGCTTTCAACTGATTCTAAAAAATTTTTAAAATTTGTAAAGACGGCCGTCCACAAGCGTAAACAATTTTGTTGTTAATGTCAAACGGAAGTTGTGACAAAAGTGAACTTAGAACTCAAACTGATAATAAAAGTAAATAAATTAAAAACGAGCGTATTTATATGTAGAAAATGTCTACGCAAAAGATATGAAGTATTTTTCTTGTAGTTACAAATACACTACCCACAATTTAAAGTCTTAAAAAGTAAAGTGTGCTTGAGCTAATACACAATATCAAAACAGCAAAACAGTTAAGAACCATTTTCTCCTGTGTTTCTCAACCGATTTTGATGATTTTTTAAATGAATTAGAGTAGGGAGAAGGAGTGCACCGAAAAGTTTTTATAGAAAAAATGCTAGCTGCAATACCGGGCGTCGCTCGGGGGTATGGGAATTATTCGGGAATAAAATGCTATCGGATGATACAGTAGGAAATATCCTCGAGTGTAATGATGGTCGCTCTGATTCAGAAGAACACAAAGAACATCGTCCGGAGATCGAATCTGAAGAGAAGTGGTTGGAAAACTCCACAGAAATACCTCACTTTAATTTCGATACATCAAACTGTGGAGTGAAAATCAGTGTTGGTGAGAACTGCACTCCGAGGAATTTTTTGATGAGATTTTTTCGTCAGACATCATTTTAAAATTGGTAAGATCAACGAATATTAATGCGTTCAACCTATGCTTGAATAGTCATTCACACACTTGAAACGCTTGCTACAAGGACAAATCAAGGTACCCAAGATTCGAGATATGTTTTCAAGTAATCCACTTTATCATCCGGTATATCGCAACATAATGACTGGTCGTAGATTTGAACAACTGTTACACTAATTGAGTGCTTCTTTGAAAGAGACAATGGCGATGGGTATGTTTTGAATATCGAAATATACCAAGGAGCAGCAGACAACAGTCAAAAGTTGCAGATATTGTTCAGCGTTTGATGTCTCCATACCTCAATAAAGGAGCAAACCGTAAAGGAAATCCGAAAGCTGTTACGGGTACTAAACTCTCTATTCATTTGCAAATCATTTTGCATGTCATTTTTGCTTCATTACTTTGTTTTATATTATTTTTGATTTAATTTTTATAATTTTTTAATTAAATTACTGCAAAATTACAAAATAACTGCATTTCTTAAATTTTAATAAAAATGTATTAATTATTATCTTCAGTTACAATGCTGTAAGTCCTGACGGCATATTCCGCTCTGTCACAACAGGCAAATTTCGAATAACAAGGTTGGACATGACGGTAAAAGCCGTCAATACGGGATTTTCCGACGTGTCCTGCGTTGCCAATTTGGATTTGTGGTTGGGACCAGAGACCTGCAGCGAATCGTTTTTTTACGATTCTAAATCACTCGTCAAAAACCGAGTGCGAGTGCATGCGGTTGCGCACAACAACAACCACTTCCACGCAAAGCATTCTCATAACAGCGATGAGCGACGAGTGCCGCTGCCTACACTCATCGCTCATTAGAAAGACTGCTGAATTCTAAGCATATGATTCTAAGCACCCTCAATGACTCTAGAGCCATTGAATGATTTGCGTGCACTTCAGTATTGGCGTGTATTTACGTGTTGATTCATCGCTAGTTCAAAGAATTCAATTGTAGCAAACTTACTTTATACTTGTATGTTGTCTATTATTTGTTCCTTGTTGTTATTGTATTGTTTTTAATCAATTTTTTAAATCACTTTCACACTTGCAATGATGAATTGCTGAGGACCTTTGTGTTTAGGGATGCCATAAGGATCCAAAATAAACAGGATTGCCGCTGTTAATGATTTATATATTATAAAATGATTTTATTTAATATTTTAATTATAATAATTCTTAATTCTTTAATTATAATAATTTTAATAATTCTTTAATCTAAAATTTGAACATTTTTTTTTTTAAATATTTTCACAATTTTTCACTTATTTCTATCAAAAATATTAAAAATTTTTTTTTTATTAAGTATATGCTTTTAAAAATTTTTTTAATACTATTTTAAGATTTATTTTTATACATTTGCCGAATCCGCTTGTATTATATATATGTAAATTTATATATAATATGTATAATAAAATATGTCAGCGGTAACACTGCACGCGATTTTCCTTAATGACTCTAGACTCATAAGGAATGACTCTAGAATTATTAGGATCATCATCTCACATGAGGATGCTTCGCGTGGAAGTGGTGGTTGTTGTACGCAACCGCACGCACTCGCATTCGGTTTTTGATGGATGATTTATAGTCATTCGTTGGAATCATAGACTCGTTGCAGTTCTCTGGTTAGGACATGACGGCAATAACCGCAAAATTAAATTGTTAAAAAGTTTCACATAATTAAATGTGTTTCTAAATTCTAATAACTTTGCTCCAATCCCGGATTAATTGTCTTCCGCAATTCCGAAGATATAGCCTATGCCCCACAAAGAGACCAAGCAACAATTAACTGTCCGCGAATATGTTAATATTTAGTAGTTTGTTATAAAAAAGCATAGAACACATTCTATTTATTATTACTACTTACTTAGGTGACGCTTACAAGTCGGTTTTGGCCTGTTGTAAGAATTTCCGCCAGCCATTTCTATTTTGCGCTTGTTGGTGCCAGTAGGAAGCTCCAAGTTTCGTCAGGTTGTCCTCTACTTGGTCCTTCCAACAGAGATGTGGTCGCCCTCTTCAGCGTTGACCGCCGCTGGGTACCGAATCGAATATTTTCTTCGCTGGAGCGTCGTCTTCCATCCATTCAACATGACCTAGCCAGCGAAGCCACTCGATTTTTATGTGCTTTACTGTGTCGATGTCGGCGTACAGCTCGTATTTGGTACTCGCCATTGACGCAGATTGGTCTGTAGATCTTGCGAAGGATCTTTCTCTCGAAAGCTCCCAAAGTATTTTCATCAGAGCTGCTCAACGTCCAGGTTTGTGCTGCATATAACAGGACAGGCATGATTAGTGACTTATAGAGCGTGACTTTTGTTCGTCGAGAGAGGACCCTGCTTCTCAATTGCCTACTGAGCCCAAAGTAATACCTGTTGGCAAGAGTTATACTTCGTTTTATCTCTCTACTGATATCGTTGGTGGAGTTAGTGCTGGATCCGAGGTAGACGAAGTCCTTCACAACCTTGAAGGAGGTTCAACAGTGACGTGGGTGCAAATACGCTGGGACTGTTTGTTTGTTGACACCAGATATTTCGTCTTATCTGCGTTTACTGAGAGACCCATGCGACTCGACTCTTTTTCTAATTTGGAGAATGCTGCACTTACTTCGGGTGTATTATGGCCAATGATATCGATATCATCTGCATACGCTAGCAGCATAACACTCTTATAAAATATTGTGCCGCTTTGTCTCAGATCAGAAGCTCGAATAATCTTCTCCATAATTAGGTTAAAAAAGGCGCACGATAAGGAATCACCTTGTCTGAAACCTCGTTTGGTAACAAAGGGGGGGGGAAGAGGTCCTTCCCGATTTTAACTGCGCTGCTAGTGTTGCTCAGTGTCATCCTGCATAGACGGATTAAGTTTGCAGGTATACCAAGCTCTACCAAGGTATACCAAGTATCGCCATTCGGAAGGCTGAAACCTATTCGGAATCGGTCTTATATTTTCGAAGAATTTTCGGGCCTCGTGCCTATCACCATACATCTCAATCTTCTCGCTCTCGCACTTTTCCGGCTCTCTTTTTTCCCGCCTGAAAAGGCGTCTCTCGTCCCTCCTCTTCTCTCTGTATCGCTCCTTTGCAGCACACGTTACAACCGGCTGCAGGGTGGCTTTGTAGGCGGCGTCTTTCTATGCAGTGGCGTAGCCATACTCTTGGTTGTGCCACTGGTGTCGGCGAGGGCGGCGGTAGCCAATTATATTTATTATAAGTTTTAGTATTATAGAAATAACATGAAAATTTCACGTTGCTTTATTGTGTTCGACCAACAATTTTATGAAGAATTTGACAATGTGAACAGAGCTAAACACAAATTAAAGCTTTTCTGACGTTAGCAAGAACACCAATCAGTGCCGATACGTTATAACGAGGATGTTTGACAATTCAGGCGACAAAAAAATTTCTTGCATTGTTTACATTTGTTATTAGAGATGAGAAATGAAAATGTTTTAGTATGGCTGCCATTTGGCAGAATTTTTGGCAGAAAAGTGGCAAATAAAAGAAAGTTTAACGCAACATGAAGTTGAACAAAAATAATTCTTTGTAAATGTCGAATACACTTGCAGCCATTTGGTTACTGAAAATTGCGACTACAAGGAAATGAGTAGATTCTATGCCTGGCCGGTTCAACTGCTTCTGCTGAAACAAATTTTACTGCTATGCATAAAAAGTGGACGACTGAGAAAACGCAACAAGTCAGCACAATAAAGGCCATTCTACCCATTAAAGAGAATTTGAATATTTCGAGCTTCCAACTCTATTCGTTCATCAAATCGCCAACGGACATGCTTCGCAAAATCTCATTGAAGTTGAAATATAATGTGACCAACGACGTTAAATATATATCATGCTTTTATCCTCCTTTTGAAATAAAAAAACCTCCTTTTTCAAAAATTTTACCGGAAAATCCTTCTCTTTGACAAAATTAAGATTAAATTGTAAAGCATTTATACCTCTGTCAAAAACAGCACGAAAGCGTTGTTTTTCATGCTGTTTTGCCTGAACCGAGTTTTTCGCAAGTAAGAACAAGCAGAACATAGTTATTTTGGTGATTTTGTAGTGAAGTAAAAATATTTCAAATTAAATAACTCGACGAATTTTCAACCGATTTCAATTAAATTAAACTTGCTGGATTTAAAATTAGCAACATTTTTTATTGCTACTACATAACGGAACTTTTAATACAAAATATGTTAACAAATTGATCTCAAAGAAAAAATAGTCAGGAATGGAGCTTCGGCAGGGTACCGAAGTTAAAATATCCCCCTCCTTCCCCCCGCGGCCGTATTGAAGTATATTCGAAGTCTTTAGCCGTCTATAAAATGTTTCTGTATAATCTTCTTCAAAACTATTTGTGTTATACGCTTAATTTAAAGCCTGTATGATACTTCATTTCATTGCTCATTGAAAATGATAACTAGAGCAGTTCAAATAGTACGAATGCATAGATTCAATTGGTGTGAGTGAGTACGCATATAGTACGAATTGGGGAAAAAAATGTGGGACGGACTGTATTTTCATTGCATTGTTTTTGCCGTTTCTTTCAATTCGTTCATCGTTTAGTTTTGATCAAATATTTATTGTGAAATATTTTTATATTTTGCTGTTAACAACTCATTTGACATTTTTAGAGTAAGCAAAACTATTTAAAAAAATTGGAAGCTGAATTGGAAGTGCTCAGTGTAGCTAAAATTAATTTATAAAATGCAGCTGCTCTTAAAAACACCAGAAATAAAAAAAGTAACAACGTTTATCCTTTTCTTACAAAATATGTCTATCCTGCCCACGCGCCACTTGTTTTGAGATTTTAAAATTGGACAAAAAATTAAATATCATACGCGCTTAATTTTACCCGTAGCTGCCACATAGAGTAATTTGTAGACTGCTTTTTACGTTAAAGAATATATGTATGTGCAAAATTTGGTTGGTATTTGCAATTTCATACCAACATTGTAAAATAATTTCATTTACAATTAAAATGCCCGCCCCCCGCTCAATTCCGCCAAATTTTCTAGGCTACTGATTACTCATTATTCCAAAGAATATGTGTGAAAAATTTGGAAGAAGTCGGGTAAAAGCCATAGAAGGAGTTTGATTAAAATTAAAGTGGCACGCCCCTGTATAATTTCGTCCAATTGCTTATACTAATCACTGCTCATTGTTCTAAAGAAAATATTTGCAAAATTTAGTTAAAGTCAGAAAAACGGTGTAGAAGAAGTTCCATTTAAATTAAAGTACCACGCCCACTGTCAAATTCCGCCCACTTTTATCAACTAAGAACTGCTCCTTATGGTATGGAATATATTTGCAAAATTTGGTAAAATCAGTTAAATGGTGTAGAGGGAGTTCGATTAGAACTATATTGACACGCCCCTTGTCCAATCCCACCCACTTTTGTTGGTTAAAACTTCTCATTATACTAAAGAATAAATGTGTGAAATTCGGTTGACGAAATCGGAGAAACTGTGTAGAGGTAAATAGATTAAACATAAAGAGACACGCCCCCTGTCTATTACAGCTCACTTTTCTAAACTACAAACTGACCCTTATGCCATGTTAAATGTGTGCAAAATTTGGTTTATGTCGGACAAACGGTGAAGATGGAGTTCGGTTAGTATTAAATTGAAACGCCCTTTGTCCAATCCCACCCACTTTTGTAGGCTTAAAACTTCTCATTATACTAAAGAATATACATATGTACGATATTTTGTTGAAATCGGACAAACGGTGTAGATGGAGCCCGTTTAAAAAATAAAGTGCCACGCCCCCTGTATAGTACCGCCCAATTTAATAAACTTAAGACTGCTCAAATTGCCAAGGATTATGTGTGTAAAATTTGGTTGAAATCAAACACATGGTGTAACAGAAGTTCGATTAAAAGTAAAATGCCACACCCACCTCTCTTGTCTAAAGACTACAAATTATACCGAAAAATATATGTAAGGGTTGGATAAACGATGTGGGTGGAATTTGGGTACATACATACATACACATACATGTCATTCAGTTTTATATATTTACGAAAGTTTTTCTATTTTGATGACGTCACTTTGAATCAGAGGTAAGCGTGGTTTTGAGATGTTTCATATTAGCTGCCCGTGGTTGTTGATCTAGAGCAGTGATATCCACAGCCTATGCTTGCGGCCATTTTTGCTTTTGCGTTTGCATAGCGAACACGAGAGAGTGAACGAAACAAATACTAGTGCTGTGGTCATCACTGATCTAGAGCAAAAACAAAAATTAGAACCAGCTCTTTGCCTGGCTCTATTTCTGATCTGAAAATGCTGCCAAGCTTAAAGCACTTTTTTCAAAACGAACGTAGTTGGCAAATCCGAATTATACTTATTCGAGTTTTCGTCTGCTTTCACTGCTCGCATTCGTATTTTTGCGCTTCATTGCCAGTGGTGCCAAGTCCAGTGCCACGGGAATGCATCTATTATATAGCAAAGCTCGCATTCGTCTTTTCGCGCTTCATTGCCAGTGGTGCCAAATCCAGTGCCACGGGAATGCAGCTATTATATAGCAAAGCTTATGTGCAAAATTTCAAGACATATTTCTTTAATGGCTGCCGTGGTTCAGTGGGTAGAGTGTGTGGCCCATACACCACAGAACCCGGGTTCGGATCCTACCTGACACAGAAAGTTTTTTCAATTAAACTAATTTTTCTGTTCGGCCGTCACCTCTCTGCAGACGACGGCAAGCCTCAGAGATTAAAAACTGCCATGAAAAGCTTCTTGAGAACATAAGCCGTTCGGAGTCGGCATAAAACTTGTAGCTCCAGTTTTCGATTATTTGTGTTCAAACATTTCACAACCCGCACAACACAATTGATCATAAGAAGCTCGGTCAAAATCCTTTCAAGGGCTGAAATAGCCATTTCGTTTTTTTTTTTTATTTCTTTAATGTTTGTAGATTTTTAAGAGGTTTAACGTTTAAAATAAAGCCACTTTGTATGGGAAGTAGGCGTGGTTTTCATCGGATTTTTCCAAATATCGTAGAGATGGCTTATGTCAAATATCAAAGCTTTATATATACAACATTTCAAGATATTTCTTTAATTTTTGCAGATTTCAAAGAGATTTTACTTTTTAAATAAAGCCAATTTGAATAGGAGATAGGCGTGGTTTTCATCCCATTTTGCCAAATATGATAGTGATAGTCTTTATTATATATCAAAGCATATGTGCGCAATTCCAAGACATTTCCATAATTTGAGCAGATTTTTAAGATATTTTTACGGTTAATATAAAGCCACTTTTTATGGCAGGTATGCGTGGTTTTCATCCGATTTTTCTAAAGTTCATAGTGAGAATTTATAGTGAAGATCAAAGCTTAATTTGTAAGCATTTCTGTAATTTTTGTGTTTTTTTAAGAGATTTAACGGTTAAAATAAAGTCACTTTGTATGGGAGGTAGGCGTGGTTTCCATCCGATTTCACTCATTCTTGAACTTGTTCTCCATTTTTTAGAAAGAAGCTTATATTTTGAATTCCATCGTGATAACTTTAAAATTGCGGCTGTAATCGTGATCACAGACTGACAGACAAACAGAGGGACAGACAGACGGACATACGGAAATCGACTCAGATGGTGATGCTGACCAAAAATATGTTTCTATACCTGCCACGCCTCCTTATTGACGTTGGCAAACGTAATGACAAAGATTATATACCCATTACGCAGTACGCGTTGGGGTATAAAAATATGAAAAATTTGAGTAAATTTTTGATTGTTTCGTCATACAGATGAAGGATTGCACTTTATACAATTTATGAAAGAAAATGTTAATTTAGATGTAGTTTCTGGTAGAACACTGCGATGTTTTTACGATTCGTAAATCATGTAACTACCGATGTTCACGTATCATATTTCAGTTACCACAAACCTATTGTTACAGTATTTAATAATGACGTTACTTTTAATGAAATTCATCAATTTACCTCAAAATAAATAATATATTTTAAGTGAACAATCCTGTCAGTAATATAAGAAATGCCTTTATTCACTCCCTTTGCCTTTTCTCAAATTCCAAATTCCAAGTAATTAATTCCAATGTAACTGACCTAGAGAAGAAAACTCAATTTGCGCGTCAGAGCTGACACGTACACTTCTTTTTTTTTTTTGTTTTTACTTGATATTTTTCAAAATTAGAAGCACAAGTGCAAAGACATGACCCATTGAAAACAAAAAACTTTAAAATTTACTCTTTTTTTATTCAAATTTACTTAATAAAGCTGATGTTCCGTACTTCAATTAAAACTTTTTCTTAATTACAACAGTAAATGTAGCTTATGAAAACCTAGCATATACGTATATACGGATATTAAATCCGTACACGCCAACAATTAACCGTAAATTATTTAACATCAATTTTTTACAATTTCTTCCTAGTGCTCTTTGCAGACTGCATAGATTTTGATGTACGCTCCTTTTTGGCTAATAAGGCTTTTTTCTTTGCCATCAAAAATAACCAGAATGTTCCACTTTTTGAAGGGTCCATACTTAAGATAACAGCCGTTGTGGTTCCACAAGCTTCACAGGACACTGGTGAAAACTCGATTTGGTTGAAATTCTGAAAGAAGAGCTTCTTCCAAAGAGCTTGGTAGCAATATACGGCATGGACACCTTTTTTTTAATATATATATTTCCGTTCTCAGTGATACTTTAGGTCTGTTTCCGTACTCACTTCAAGAAAAGTTCGACTAAAATTTGATTAAAAGAAAGCAATTTGATTATCTGTCAAATTGAGAACATTTGTCAAAAGTACGGAAACGACTTCAAGTAAGTTTCAAGCACAACAGCTGTCTTTTTGACAATTGAAATTAAATAAAAATTGAAATGGCTGGTTGGTTTGTGTATGCGTTAATTTTGCTAATTTTAACTATATAAAAAACTATATAATTTTATCAACACATCACAGCAATTTATTTATGTCACTTTGACAATCAGCTGTTTAAAGATAGATTTAGATAAAGATTTTCAAATATACTTCGAATAATGACATTTTGCTTGTTCTTTTTATATCTCGTGCTGGAAAAATGTGTAAAGAAACCCTTCAGAATAACTTCAAGTTACTTGAAGTGAGTACGAAAATAGACCTTTGATGTTTTTGGAGTCGTTGATCACGATTTCGATGTCATAATTATGATTTGACAGTTAGCAGTTGTCAAAACGACTGTCAACTTAAAAAAGTAACATGTTTTCATTATATAAAGGAAACACTTTAGGCGGGATTTATATCTAAAACGTTTAATGCTTCACTTTTCATATCTTCCAAAAGAAATATCTATGAAAAGTATCATTCCAAAGTTTAGATTGTACTCATATCGTTTATAGAATAGTATTTTATTACATCAATAAGAAAGAAAGAGAAAAATATGGAACCACACAATTTCCACAACCTCGTTGTTAGTTCCGGGTAACGCTACGCGAAGGCTTAATAGTAAGCGATTTTGGTTTTTATTGATATGATGATTTGTAAAACTGTGACTGTTGGCTTATCAGCGGGTTTCTGTTATAATAACTGTGTTAACGATCAAATTCGCAATCAGCGACCTCAAAAACATAAAATAACATAGTTCATGACAAATTAATGTCATAAAATAAATAAAATAAAATAGATGTTCAGTACACTTAATCATTTCCAAAAGGTTAAATAATATTGTAAGTTATACTATTTATGTTATGTATCAAAATTAGGATTCATCTGTAATTTAAATTTAATTAAAACCTGATCGGAATTGAGAAATATTTTAAATTGTACAAAATTTTTTAACGAATTTGAAAATATTATCAACTCAATTATTTTGAGAAACGGTTTCCTCTGAAAATAAACTTTTGTCATACCTTCATTATAGCTTTAGAAAAGACATTGCTGTAAGATAACTTTCGATTCATTAGAAATATTTTGTTAGAATTTTTAGAATTTATTCTTTTCTGTATAATTAAAAATGTCATGAATCATCGGCTTATAACTAAACATTTAATTCAATAATTAAATTTAAAAAATAACATACATATTTATATTCAACTATAGCTATGATAATTAATGCATATTCAATGCCCATCAGAATACCGGAACCGAAAAGATTTATTGCCAACAAGCCATTTTTCTATGCGATTAAAAACCAAAATGAAATTATAATGTTTGGTGGCAAAACTCTTAAGCTATAATTTTATTAACTCTATCATGTGTCTTTTACACTACTTCTACTGCTCGTGTAAGTACCTACTGCTATTCGAAATCATTACTAATTAAATTAAATACGTTCGTTTTTGATTCAAGTGCTCATGTTTTCAATGCAGTATCAAATGATTATTTCACAGTTGATTTCAGTATTCATCCATTCACAAAGTAATTATATTTGTATATAATTTATATATATTTATGTTTTCTCATCGTAGCTGCTGTTGTCATAATGCAATGTTCCTTTTTTCGTCCAGTTGTCACAAGATTTTACGTTGAAAGACCATTTTTTTATATAATACGAACTTCAACTGGTCTCAGTTTGTTCACCGGATCTTATTGTCATCATTGATATGAGAAAAGCGGATGTTCAGATTATGCAGCAGCTAAGTAAATACAGTTACATTATATTGTGATTTATATAAATAAACATATTTTCGAATTTAAAAATTGGCTAAATTTAGATACATATATGATAAATAGTTACATAAACTTTAACGCATAAATTTAAAAATATTTCCTAACGTATGACTGTGGCAAGTGTGGCAAGTGGCATAAATACGAAATATCACTGAGAAATAATTATTTTGGTCAAAGGGACTCCAGCTTTTTTAATTTTTGGACTCTATTAACCATAGAATGCCAACAGAGAGTATAAACTCATAAGAGATTGCTTCAACTCGCTAAATCTCTGGCATGTGTGAACAGAGGTATTTTCGCCTAAGAATACGCATGGTTGAATCAAAAAGTTGTCGCAGGGCTGATCGCACTCTCTTCTCAGTACCCATAATTGTTACAATCAAGGTTGATTTATAAGGTTGTCGCAGGGCTGATCGCACTCTCTTCTCTGTACCCATAATTGTCAAAACCAGCCAATTTTGCGAATGACTACCAAAGAAGAACGGATGATAATAGAGAGCACTTGCAGATTTTCTATGAGCTGTCAACTTCGATTTGACAATTATGGGTACTCGCTCTCTCCCTTGCGGCAACCTTATAAATCAACCTTGGTTACAATCAACCAATTTTGCGAATGAATACGAAAGAAAAACGGGTGAAAAAAGAGAGCATTTGCAGATTTTCTATGAGCTATCAACTTCGATATGGCAATAATGCGTACTCGCTCTCACCCAAGGTTATAATTCAACCATGGGAATAAGAAAAAAATACTGTTAAAGGGCTTACACATTAGCGAACCAGTTTGTCGAACAAAATGGCGAAGCCAACCTGTTGGGAAAAGTTAGCGTTCAAATTAAGCCAACCTGTGCGTCGAACAAGCTATTCATTTTTGTTGTTTTTCGCGATAATTTTGCTTTAGACATAAGTAGCGCAGCAACATAAACGATAAGGCTTTATGCTGGTCATGTTGCCTCTACGGATTTTCATAAGGAATGAAGTTTACGTTCGAATAATAAAACACGTTCGACAGCAACCCTTGTTCGACGAAGAAAATCAAAATATTTTGGTAACAGGGCCAACAGTTTCGTTAAACTGTCAAACCAGCTTCTTAACTATCGAACTGGTTCGAAAATGTCCGCCGTTTGACGAACAGGTTCGCTAATGTGTAACACCTTTTAGCCTCATTAGGGGCTTTCGCATGGTCCAACGTATTGGATGACATGTTGTACGATAAGTTGGATGGAAAAATTTGATTGAGCGTTCGAACGATACAACTTGTGAAACAAGGTCATTATTTGCAAGCTTTCAAGCAGAGCACTTCGACGGAATGAAAAAATATTTTGGCTGCTCTTATAATTGATTGCTCTTATAATTCAATTTTATCTTTTCATATTCCAGAAAAACTTTTACAAAATTTAACAATTTCTAACCAAAATTCAGTGTTTGGTATGACCGGTGCCGATGATCACAGTGCGACGACCAAACCAGAATGAAAAAATGCAGCGAGTTGGATAAACATACTTTCGAATGGTCCAACATGCTGGGCGATCGCCAGTAAAATCAAAAATTTTTTATTTTCATACAACATGTTGGACCGACGAAAACTAATACAGTCCGTATGATACTTAATTTTTTTTTTTTGTCCAATTTTAAAATCTGAAAACAAGTGGCGCTTGGGCAGGACAGTCATATTTTGTATGAAAAGGATAATAGTAGTAGCTTTTTCATTTCTGGTGTTTTTAAGAGCAGCTGCATTTAATAAATTAATTTTAGCTACACACATCACTTCCAATTCAGCATCCAATTTTCTGAAATAGATTTGTTTACTTTAAAAATGTTAAATTAATTATTAACAGCAAAACATTTCACAATAAATATTTGATCGAAACTTAACGACGAACGAATTGAAAGAAACGGCAAAAACAATGCATTAAGAATGCAGTCCGTCCCACATTTTTTTCTCCAATTCGTGCTATATGCGTACTCACTCACACAAATTGAATCTATGCATTCGTACTATTTCATCATACAGGCTTAAGGAATGGAGCTTCGGTAGGGTACCGAAGCTAAAATACCCCCCGCAGCCGAATTCAAGTATATTCGAAGTCTTTAGCCACTACAAATACGATGACATTCAGTTTTATATATTTACGAAAGTTTTCTTATTCTGATGACTCTCTTTGTATGGGAAGTAGGCGTGGCTTTCATCCGATTTTGACGAATATCATAGATATTGTTCATATTATATACCAAGGCTCATGTGCAAAATTTCAAGGCATTTCTTTAACTTTTGTGGATTTCTAAGAGATTTTAGTTAAAAATAAATCTACTTTGTATAAGAGGTAGGCGTAGTTTTCATCAGATTTTGGCAAATATTATAGGGATGGCTTATATTAATTATCAAAGCTCATCCATTTTTGTGGATTTTTAAGAGATTTTACGATAATAAAAAGGCCACTTTGTATGGGAGCTAGCCGTGGTTTTCATTCGATTTTTTCAAATTTCATAGTCAGGACATGAACATTGAAGATCAAAGCTTATGTGCAAAATTTGAAGGCATTTCCTTAATTTTTTTTTTGTTTTTTTTTTACTGTGTGTTACTTACAAGCAAAACCTATGAATTAACCTATGTTAATCAACCTTGTTCTACCATTGCATGATACAATGAACCAGGCCAATGCAATGGTTAGCGTATAGACTCAAAGCTGCCAAAGCTAACAGAAAATAAGGCGTTTTTCACACGGAGCAATGAAAAACAACGCAACATCAACAAATGTTCCTAGCGCATGTAAGTATACCGGAACTTTCAGACGAAGCAACTTTTTTACAACTAATTGGCAGTACGTTTGCGATAAGTTTAATGCAACACAGCTTGCTGCTATTTATATCAGCGACGTGTGTATTTCTTGATAATTTAATACAATTGTGTGGTACTTCAAGTTGAGAAAAGTATCAATTAAATTCAGAAAGATTGTGTTTTGTTTTTAATTTTGAATACATTAAACAGCAATGAGCGAGCAGTTAACAAATTTATATTTGTTATAGAAATATCGCTGCTTATTTAATTATAAGCTGCAATGAGAGATCAATGTTGCGTTGTGCGTGACTTGCTCATCTGAAAGCATAGGTTGTAATCATGGCAGAATTATAAGGTAAGGTCATCACGGAGAGACATGGAGTAGAAAGCAGAATAAAGCTACATTGATGTCAAAATCAGCTGTTCATCGCGAATTTCTTTATGCTCACCTTTCGCAGTTGTTTTTAGGTTAAAACTGTTACAGGTTTCTTTTGCAATTTGAAGACTTCATTCACTTTTTATTGCACTTTTTTTATAATATTTTCACTCAAATTAGCACAAATTTAACACCCGCGACCGCACTGTTTGCAACTTGGAAACATAAAATATTTTCTTCAATTACAATTTCTATGAAATTCGTCGTTTTGACATTAATGTTGCTTCTCATTATCCACTCTTCGTTGACGCGTGAGAGCACTCAGCGCAGCGGCCCTACCTTATCATTGTATCATGGGTTGTAATAATCATGGTAGAATAAGACAAGGTAGTGTTAGTAGTTAAAATTCTCTCTTGTGCTGGGTACCGCACCTGTCAAAACCAGGTTTTTACGAATAAAAGCAAAAAAATAACAAAATTTGCAAATAATAATATTCTATGTGTTTGACAGATGCGGTACCCGCCGCTCCGAGACGACACTACCTTGTTAAATATACCTTGGTTTGAACTTACCATGGTAGAATAAGACAAGGTAGTGTTAGTAGTTAAAATTCTCTCTTGTGCTGGGTACCGCACCTGTCAAAACCAGGTTTTTACGAATAAAAGCAAAACAAAGAACAACATTTGCAGATTATGATATTCTATGTGTTTGACAGCTGCGGTACCCACCGCTCCGAGACGACACTACCTTCTTAAATATACCTTGGTAATAATGTTTGGAATTGCAGTGGCGTGCAACTTTCTAAGCAATTGTGTTGTAGTTCGGTTACTTTTCCGTTTCTCCGTGTGGAAAAGGCCTAAGAAAACAGAATGTAAACTGAAAAAATTTTGGATGACTAACAGTTATAGTTGACAAAAAGAGAGCACAAGCAGCGCTGCAAGCTACCTTGTTCATTATATCATGGCAGATGCGCTAAAATTTTAAAGATGAAACAAAACATTTGAAATTTTCATAGCATTATGCTGGCGGTCAAATGATCCCTGTTCACTTCACTTTTTGCACTCTTTTTTCGATTGATGAGCTCTGTGGCCATAGTATGTTAAGCTGGCGGTCATATGATCCCCAAACATAAGTATACTTTTTGATACTTTTAGTACTTTATCCGAAAAAGTATCATCGTTGAACATGGTTGAGTGTTGCTATTAAGCGGGATTCATTACTGCTTTCATACATTTCGCACTGAAATTGTACTATTTTAATGCGAAAACACAAATGTTGTGAATAATTCCACAACGCAACACTGTTTTGATCCCGTGATTTCATATTTTTATCGAATCATTTGGTGACCGTAGTGGCTAAAATGTATTCTCTCAAACAACAACAATGCGTGCCCATGACGTGCCCATTGACTGCCAGCATAACATAGCGCTACGCGATTTAATATAATTTTCACGTCCTTGAAGCGATTCCGGTTTTGTGGATTTTGTGGAAAATTAAATAATGTTAATCTTTAAAAATAATTTCTCTGTACGTTTCAAAATATATTTCGTTCGCATCATATAGTTTTGCGAAAACTTTTATCATATAAAAAATTCCGTACTGATATTTTCATTTTTAAACAGATCTTGATTGGGTAATGGGACAAATTAAAATTGCGTACTGATATATTAATTTTTAAACAAGTCTTCACAGAATGGGACAGCTAACTTCTGGGTTATTGACATTTAAAGACTTATGGAAATAATTTATAAATATAAAATTTTTGTTTTCTAATCAAACATGAAAAGCATCAATAGAACCTCTATATTTTCATCATTTTTTTAAATCCTTTATTCTTAAAAGAAAGGGAGCAAAAATAATGTGTATGTTTTGGTTGTTCACAGTTATTCATTTATTCATGTCAGAAAACTTCATTTACACCATTAAATCTTTGTTGTCTATCGCTTTTAAAATTTCGTGTCTTTTCGTATATAGCTTTTTGCGTTACATTTGTTAATGCTTAAATGCAAATTTGTTTTTTTGTTTAAGTGTTAGATATATATCTTACATTTGTGTTTACGTAATAACGGTTTTGTCATATTATGTTTTAGATATAAGTGTTTTTCTATCACTCATACATTGTTTAAACGTATTTATAGGAATAACCATAATGCTTACATCGATGCCAATGATGACACAACTGCCCAAAAGATTTACGGCTGACAAGCCCTTCCTATACTTTATACGAAACAAGGATGGAACACTGCTTTTTGCTGGCAAAGCGCACAAACTTGCATAATTTTCTGTTGAACTGTGTACTATCTTGATTTAAATTAAACTTCTTAATTCTCACGCTTTTGAATGTTTTAGTCACTAAACACTACCTCTATTTCTGAATTTGTTTATTTTTTCTTGTATCCCTTACTATTATTTTCTATTAATTCATACATGTCTATGCTACAATCAATAAATGAAATTATTAAATTATCAAATTATTATACGTAAAAATGCATTACCTTTCAGCTGTTATTATGGCAAGATGTCTACCATCGGCACCGCGATTATTTTCGGCTGACAAACCATTTACCTATATCATATTAGAGAGATCAGGATCATTATTCTTTGCTGGAAATGTTATAAACTTTAGCTAGATTTAAGTAAAGAACCAAATAATATAAATAGTCAAACAACCAAAGAGTTATGTAACAAAAAAGTAAAAAAATTTAAACTTATTTATTAAGATTTATATGATTTTCTGTGTGAAAAAATAATTTCTTAAAATGCTTATTTATATATCACTTTTTGAGCTATCTATATTATTGAAACCAAATCATAATGCGAAGTAAAAGCGAAGTAAATAAAAAAATTCAAATTTGCAAATAAAAATTTTTTTTTTATAGTGCAAGAAATGCAGCTTGTATTATTTTGTTCGCCGATAGCTTATAAAAGGTGCGTTTTTTGGCATCGGTATATCCACTTAACAATATTTTCATACAAAAAATTTCCTAGCTAAGACAAGATAATTATATCTGCTTTGCTTGTAGTTGCCGAAAGAAAAACTATTGAAAGATCAAGAAAATTAAATTTAAGGACAGCACGTTTTGGAAAACAACCATATTAATGTCACATCAAGAAAAAAAAGGAGATGTTATGCTGAATGCTACATCGCGGCCACCTGTTGGTTTGAAATTTTGGAAGATTCACCATCTTTTTTTTTCTGTTATTTATTGTGTTGTCCATGGTATGCTATACGTAATTATCGGTTTCGTAAGGTATAGGCAACATTTTTTTTTTTTCTGTTAAAAGCCAGTTTTCTGTCTGTTATCGGAACTGTTTGCAGCTTCGGGACTTAAACAAAATTTGACGGTAGCCTGGAACTGTATATTCACAGAAACGGCGATCATACGTTGTAATTTGCCTCTATAGTTTACTTTTTCTGTTTTTCTAACTTTTTTCATTTTCCAATTTCTACCATTTTTGACAACCTATGATAGCGAAAAGAATTGTCACTTCCACCTTGTTAGTTACATTATGGGTAAAGCGTATATAGCGAGGCCAAAAAAAGTCACCTAATATGTGAATAAAATTTTATTCTGTTAGACCTGATTTACATTGATCAAGACTTGACGTAAATTTTTTGCTATTTCATTGTAAGCTTACCCTCTCACACGATGATGTCCGCGTCTCTTATCCACTAAGACTTTATCATCTAATGCGGACCTTACACGATCAACAATTTGACATCAATCATTTATGTGTATGTGTTAGTGAATATTTGTTTGTTTGGGTGATGTTATGCTGGTGGTCAAATGATCCCTGGTCAAGTCACTTTTTGCGCTCTTTTTTCGTTTGATGCGCTCTGTCCCCAAAGCAAGTTTCATTAATATAGGTTAAGTCATTGCAGAATTATAAGGTAGGGTCGACTCGGAGAGGAATGGAGTAGAAAGCAGAATAAAGCTACATTGATGTCAAAATCAGCTGTTCATCGCGAATTTCTTTATACTCACGCTCGCAGTTGTTTTAAGGTTAAAACTGTTACAGGACTTTTTTGGAATTTTAAGACTTCTTTCACATTTATAGTTTTTATTACACTTTTTTAATAATATTTTCACTCAAATTAGCACAAATTTAACACCCGCGACCGCACTGTTTGCAAATTGGAAACATAAAATATTTTCTTCATTAGCATTTTCTCCGAAATTCGTCGTTTTGACATATATGTTGCTTCTCATTCTCCACTCTTCGTTGACGCGTGAGAGCACTCAGCGAAACGGCCCTACCTTATCATTGTATCATGGGTTAAGTCACTTGAGAGAAGCTCGGCCGGACTGTCAGAATGGATAAAAGAAAATCAAGAAAAAAACCTGAATCTGTACAATTTTTATCTAACAGCTACTTTGACAGTTCGAGCAAAGGCGGAAAAAGAGTGCTTTTCTCTCAAGTGACTTAACCTATATTAATGAACCTTGCCATGGTTAAGTGTTGCTATTAATCAGGATTCATTAATGCTTTCATATATTTCGCACTGAAATTGTACTATTTTAATGCGATAAACACAAATGTTGTGAATAATTCCACAACGTAACACTGTTTTGATCCCGTGATTTTATATTTTTATCGAATCATTTGGTGAACGTGGTGGGTAAAATTTATTCTCTCTCTCTCGCTCTCAATTTAATGGAAACAACAATAATGCGTGTCCATGACATGTCTGTCACACAGACTCGTCGACGGCTTGGTCCCATGTTAGACATGCCAATATTCTTTCACCGCTTTTATTTTCTTTTCTTTTGTTTCGCTGTTTCGTCGTCCATTGCAACAGACACAGTTTCGTCAAGGCAGGAAATGACCTCTCCGAAACCAAGGTTCATTAATACAGGTTAAGTCACTTGAGAGAAGCTCGGTCGAACTGTCAGAATGGATAAAAGGAAATCAAGAAAAAAAAAACCTGAATCTGTACAATTTTTAGCTAACAGCTACTTTGACAGTTTGAGCAAAGGTAGAAAAAGAGTGCATTTCTCTCAAGTGACTTAACCTATATTAATGAACATTGTCCGAAACCTTCACTACCGAAAGAGGTTTCAGACAAGGTTGATTTATAAGGTTGTCGCAGGGCTGATCGCACTCTCTTCTCAGTACCCATAATTGTCAAAACCAGCCAATTTTGCAAATGACTGCGAAAGAAAAACGGACGATAATAGAGAGCACTTGCAGATTTTCTATGAGCTGTCAACTTTGATTTGACAATTATGGGTACTTGCTCTCTCCCTTGCGACAACCTTATAAATCAACCTTATAAATCAAACAAGGCGATCCACTGTCTTGCGATCTTTTCAACATCATCATGGAGGGGATCGTACGAAAGGCCGGTATGCATCGTAATGGCACCATTTTCTACAAAGGTGTCCATCTCCTTGCGTACGCTGATAATATTGATATTGTTGGCAGAACCAAGAGAGATGTTACCGCTGATTTCACCGCTATCGAAAAGGAATCAGCCAAAGTGGGTTTGACGATAAATGAGGGTAAAACAAATTATATGCTGTCTACAAAAGAGGGAGCGCGGCGTTTAGACTCCCACATTTCATCCGGCAGCTATAACTTTGAGGTAGTCAAGGACCTTGGCACCGCCATTAGTACCAACAACGAAATCAGCCTGGAGATAAAGCGAAGAACAATAATTGCTAATAGGTGCTACTACGGGCTCAGTAAGCAACTAAGTTCCAGAGCCCTCTCTCAATCGACAAAACTCACACTCTACAAGACGCTCGTTCTATCTGTGCTGCTTTATGGCGCTGAGGCATGGTAGTTTATATAAAAGTCAACTTTAAATTTAGTACAAGTGATTTGACAACAAATTATATTGAAAAACTGTCAAAAATGCTTATACTAAATTTAAAGTCGGCTTTTACTTTGTTTTAGATAATAGACCAATGTTTGCAAATATCAGTGTTGAGCAGTTTTTAGAAGAAACGATAGAAACGTACTTAATCGGATTAATTTTGACTACTTTTATACATTTCAATAAAATATAATAGTACAAAAAACATAATATTAAGAACAAATATTACACATAAGAACGAACATTTTGATTGAATAGAACTCCTGTCGTGTAGACTTTATTCATCTAGTCCGAAGATCATGGGTGGTAGATAACAGTGAAATACTGTTACATGGCCGTGTTTATGCAATACAAGCTTAAAACCAGTAAAACATACAGGGTACCCGGAAAAGCAAGCACATATAAAATAAACACGTAATAAAGACGAGACCAATTCAATCTCTTGTATATTAAGGGATATACCAGCCCGTCCAGTCCCACCAGATGAGGGTCTGCAACATCCTAACAAAAGAGAGATAAAATCGTGCATGACCCGCATTCCTCCAAGTTATCGGGTTAGGATCGAAATCCACTACTGAAAACGAGGGGTGCCTAAATTCATCAACTTCACCAGAGAAGTTGGATCAAGGATTATATATCTAACCCTAATGCATAAAACCTCTTATTCCGGTCTCCTTGTCGTGGATAGAAAAGGTCATCCCTTCATGGCGAGTTTGACTATCCCCGTGCTAACAACTTTTCCATTCACAGGCTTATATGCAAATTAATAATACTAAATTTGTTAAGAAAATATCGTAAATGAAATCTTTGAAGTATCGCTCTCATCTTAAGCCAGATTTCCCGTCTTCTTATATATTCTATATGAGTAAAGATTGCAGTCAGATGATATAATTTCAAATTGGACTCAACGCAAGTATCTGGACTTATTATCTAGAGGTTTGATTTAAAAAATTACTATTTCTATGGGCAAGTTTTCATTATAAGTTGGACATTAAATAGCATTGGGAGTAATATTTCTCAGTTGCATGTTAAACTGAAACAATCGGCTTTCCAAATTAACTATTTTTAAATATTATATATATTAAAGTAATTCCTGATTTTATTTTTACATTTTTAGTTATGAAAATAATGCCTATTTCTGCACAATTCTTGAGAAAACGTTATCGCTTCAGAGCAACTCATCCTTTCGTCTACATCGTGAAATCATCGCAGAATTCAGCAATTTTTCTCGGAAGCTTATCTAAGATTATAGATTAATATAATGTTCCTAACTATGTATTTTAAAAATATTTAATATTTGAAATAAAAATAAAAAATTATTTGTCAGTGTGTCTTTTTTAATGGTTTTACTTTGTATTTTAAAAAAGTCTTGTTTAATTAAGAGAAAGAAATAATCTCTAACTTCAAATCAATGTCCTGATATAATTACATTGCTTGTAACAAATTTGTTATGATCTTTTGAAATTTAAGATACGCATGCCGTGATTATGCTAGGCAAACATATTGCTCAAGCTCAAGGTGAGCTCAAGGTATAATTACCAAGGTAGTGCCGTCTCGGAGCGGTGGGTACAGCAGCTGCCAAGCACATAGAATATTATAATTAATTTTGTAATGATTTACGAGACAATAGTGACAGTTCTGTTGGCGATCTGGAGTTGTCAAAAACGCATTGAAAAGAAAAAACGAATGAGCGGCAAAACAGATGAAAAGTTAAACTTTGCATGGATTTGACAACTCCCGATCACCGCTCGTGCGAAAATAGGTAGTTGTCAAGGCTACCTAGTAATCATTGTATCATGATATAATTTAAAAAATTTTGTTATTTGTTTCACTTTTATTCGTAAAAACCTGATGTTGACAGATGCTGTCAACAACTAACCAAGGTTGATTTATAAGGTTGTCGCAGGGCTGATCGCACTCTCTTCTCAGTACCCATAATTGTCAAAACCCGCCAATTTTGCGAATGACTACGAAAGAAAAACGGATGATAAAAGAGAGCACTTGCAGATTTTCTATGAGCTGTCAACTTTGATTTGACAATTATGGGTACTCGTTCTCTCCCTTGCGACAACCTTATAAATCAACCTTGCAACTAACACTACCTTGTCTTGATCGGGGTACACATTATCTATCATGAGCAGCTATGGGCACGGAGCAAGCTACGGAGCATTGAGAGTAAACGCTTACGTATTGAGAGTAAACGCTTACGTAGCAACCATGATATAAGAACCCAGGTAGCATTGATAAGTGTTGATTTTCTCTTCTAAAGGCATACCATAAGTTGTCAAAAACAACTGTTCATGCAACACAGCTAAGAGTGAACATACACCCATTGGCTGCATTCAGCGGAACATTTGCTACGTAGCTGTTAAACAACTTTCGGACTGAATGGTATGTAGCATAAAGCACTCACACAATATGTTCCCTGAGCGGTAACCATTAATATAACACGAATTTCGTTAATGAAAACATATTTAATTTCGGTCTTATGCAAGTGCAGCTGCTAAGGTTGTTCTATTGCTGCACTTTTACATTTTCAACAATTTTTGTGTTTTCACTAATTAATTAATAAAAGTTTATTTTATCTGACATTGTATTGTATTTACAATGAAGCAAAATATGGTAAATATTTGTACGTGAATAAAAAATTGTTTGGTTAATTGCAAACTCTGAAAAAAGACAATGGCCGATTGTGCTCGCTCTCTTTGCCATGATATAATTATACTTGCTGCTAAGTAACATGGAATTAACAAATTACTTAACTTCCACTAATAATCACTGACTATTATTGCAATACTCACTATTAATATTAAAATAAAATAGGAAATATTTTATAAGCAAGTGTTTCTTCTTTGCAAACTCTGAAACATAAACGATAGCGAAAACATAAACTGCTTACCTGTTTACCCTGTGTCCACATGTGCCAGTAATCACTTGCAAGTAGAGAATATATATTGTCTTCGAAAAAGTTCGAAATTAGCTGCAAGTTGCTTCAGGTCCACATGTGCAAGTGGAAGTTCTTTTAAAAATGTCGTCGAATGCGAAGGTTTTCCCTGAAATTGCATTATTGCTTGAAATAAGGAAGTTAGAAAACGAGGAAAACATGTAACTAATGTTGCTTTATGTTGCTAGCACAAAAGCACTACAAAAACATCTCTTTTTTTACCATTTTCTGACATTTACTTGCAGCAAGTGAAAAAATTCACTGCTTAGGAAATTTCCGTGCAAGTAGCTCTGCAAGTAGTCTGCAAGTCCGAAAATGTGAGTGTGTTAGTAAAAATGTTTGGATGTATTGAGTTTTTCGAATATTCACTTTCACGTGTGGGCGCTAGGTTAGGTACTTGATTGTAATAACTTACAAGCTGCTAGAACGTGTTTCCGTATTTTTCTAGCTCAAACGAGATACGAAGAACAAGCATTAAATCACTCTCTCGAACAGGCTTGATATGATAAAAAGTCATTTTTGTACTGTAAATTTCGTAATTTTACAATAAATTTTTCTTTATTCATAAGCTTACTTATACATATAAGTTTTAATGAAATATTAAATAGGACCTTTAACAGTTTATTCATGTTATGAATATCAAATAAAATAAATATAGTAACAAGATTAACAAATTATAAGAATCAATTCAATTTCTATTATATTGTATTTGTTTGTTAATTCTTTCCTTATGTCCAATTTATAACAAGACGAATTCTTCACTCTTAAATCAACGTTTGTGTGCTCAAAATGCCTCTGACTTTTGTTTAATTTAAGTTTATTGGAGAAAAAATGCCACCAACGTTTGCTGACTAATTAGGCTAGGGCAAAATTTTAAAAATTAAGTTTTGCATAAAAGAAAATGTCAAAGATTAGTCTCCTTTTCTAATTGACTAAACTGTTTTCCAGTAATATTCAGTTTCTACTTATTCTCGATACATCGTCACTACCATCCCTGCTTTATGCTACATACCATTCAGCCCAAAAGTCACGCAACAGCTACTTAGCAAATGTTTCGCTGAATGCAGCCAATGTGAATTAAACAAAGCTTCTAATGAACGCTCTCTTTCTTGGCATTTTTTTTTGACAACTTATAGTATGCCAAGGAACTGTCACTTCTACCTGCATTCTTGTATCATGCGTTGCAACACAAGAAGCAACAACAAAGAAAATAAACGAAAATCAGTTCAATGTTCATTAATATAGGTTAAGTCACTTGAGAGAAAGGCACTCTTTTTCTGCCTTTGCTCGAACTGTCAAAGTAGCTGTTAGCTAAAAATTGTACAGATTCAAGGTTGATTTATAAGGTTGTCGCAAGGGAGAGAGCGAGTACCCATAATTGTCAAATCAAAGTTGACAGCTCACAGAAAATCTGCAAGTGCTCTCTATTATCCTGCGTTTTTCTTTCGTAGTCATTCGTAAAATTGGCTGGTTTTGACAATTTTGGGAACTGAGAAGAGAGTGCGATCAGCCCTGCGACAACCTTATAAATCAACCTTGTACAGATTCAGTTTTTTTTTTCTTGATTTCCTTTTATCCATTCTGACAGTTCGACCGAGCTTCTCTCAAGTGACTTAACCTGTATAAATAAACCTTGGTTGGTTGTTTTAGATCGTTAGGTGTATTCGCTCGTTATATCTTTTAGTTCTTTAGGTCTTTTCGTTCGTTTTGTTAACTCGTTTAGTATCAGGTCTATGAAATGAAACGAACTATATGAAGAAATCAATCATTAACTGTGGACATAGAAGAAATTCTATATAGACAAAATTAAAACAAAAATATTTTTGCGGATAGTAAAAAATTAGGCTTTTTATTTAATTTAATTAATATTTTAGGCATGAATTTTAAAACTTTAGTTTAATCAACTCATACTTCTGGTATAGTTTAACTAAAATTAAATTCATATTTTTAGTTTCTTTTTAATACTTGTTAATATAATATATTATAAATATTAAATTTACTATAATTATTTTGTATAAAAATATTAATTTTATACATTATATCCTAAGGAATTATCATCCACTTAAAAACTGAAATTAAATTAAATTCATAGTCTTTCTGTTTTAAGGTTAAAATAAAAATATAAATGTATATAAATGTATATATATATACATATATGTATTTATAGTTTTTATAAAATTGAAGTGAAATTAAATTTTTACTAAACATTTAGTAATATTTTAAAAGAAATAAATTATAGTAATTGTATTTTATTTACATCAAATACTTATTTTAACTTCAATATTATTATTTGAATTTTTATGACTATTGTCATATTTACAGCAACTCTTACAACTATATACACATTTTATTACAAGATTATTGTAATTATTTCAAAATAAAAAAAGGTAAAATAAATCAATAAAACAAATAAAGTTAAACTTTTGAATTCATGTGTTTGCTGTTTTGTCATTTAAATTAAGTTTATATATTAAATTCAGTACTTCATAATTAAAAAAATAAAAAAAAATATATAACATAAAAAAGTGAAATTAAAATTTTGAATTCATGTTTTGTGTTGTTCTGCAATTAAAATTAAGTACCTATATATATTAAATTCTGTGTTAAATAATTTTTAAAATAGAAATGAATTCTTTTGAATTCAGACTTATACTATACAGGGTGTCCCGCAATTGAGTGCAACTATTTACGGAGCTGAAAGGTTATGTCGAGCTGAGCAAAAAATCATATGGGAGAGGGGGGTCTATTTTCACATTCTTAGGAGCTACAGGGCTAATTAATAATTCATGACTTTGGTTTACGTTATTGTTTCTAGCAGAAAAACTAACTTACATAAAACTTAGTGTGATAGCTCATTATAAAGCCAATAAAATCACCTTTCTAACGGCATATCAACCGTTGCCGAGCTGTGTGTGTAAAAATGAAATCAATCGGTTGAAACTACAAAATTCAACATTTAAGTGAATATTTCTCAGAATTTTGCGTAATAAATTAAATTTTTTTTAAGATCAATTTTGTAATTTATTCAATTTTCTTTTCAATGACACCTAAAACATAAACATAAACATATATTTAAAAACAAAAAAGTTGGCTGTACTAAAAAAATTATAGTGTTTTTAATTTCACCAATATTTTTGACCATAATTTCACTCAAAACCAAAACCGGTGCGACGCAATAACAATAAGTGTTACTTCATATTATTGAACAGTTGAATTGAATTTATTTAACGAAATCTTAACGGTCGTGCAATTGAAAAAACAAAGTTTCCATTACCAGAGCTGTAACTCATTAAATAGCTTACTACCTACCTTGTACAAGTCATCAACAAATTTTGCAGAAGAAACACTTTCTTTGCATTTTAAATTTTTTAATATGAAGTTTAATGTATTTAGAACATATTTAAACTAACAAATCACAAATAACAACTACTGATAATCATATGTTTGTATTGAAGACAATGTAAAATAATGATAAAAACTATCAAAGTTGCAGCCCTCAAAATCACAATTTCAATAAAGAATCAAAGAAGCAAATTGTATCTGCACGGACTCAAGCCATTGTTGAATAAGATTTCTTCTCGTTCATTTCGATCTAACTCGCTGCAAAATCGATTGAACTAAAAGAACGAGAATCAACGAACTAGTTCACATAGTTCAAAAGAGCGAATAGTTCAATTGAACTAGTTCGTTCGTGAACTACCCAAGCCCATGATACAATAATTCTGCCCATGATACTAAGTGCTCCCACGCGTCAACGAAGAGTGGATAATGAGAAGCAACATTAATGTCAAAACGACGAATTTCGTAGAAATTGCAAATGAAGAAAATATTTTATGTTTCCAAGTTGCAAACAGTGCGGTCGCGGGTATTAAATTTGTGCTAAATTGAGTGAAAATATTATATAAAAAGTGTAATAAAAACTATAAAATGTGAAAGAAGTCTTAAAATTGCAAAGAAAAACCTGTAACCGTTTTAACCTAAAAACAACTGCGAAACGTGAGCATAAAGAAATTCGCGATGAACAGCTGATTTTGACATCAATGTAGCTTTATTCTGCTTTCTACTCCATTCCTCTCCGTGATGACCTTACCTTATAATTCTGCCATGGGGTATACATTCTTATTCTTGTGAGAAGACGTCAAATATCTGGATAACCTTATAATAATTGAATCATGAATCTTTTCTTCTGTCATATTCTACTTTTTATTTTCCTATCTTGCAACTAACTAAACATATGTTTATAATTTACCGCAATTTTGTGCCAACTGTGGTAAATTTTTATCAATTAAACCAAAAAGAATTCAGTTTTAAATTTTTTTATTTTTAATATGCATAACAATTTTTCTCAGAGCAAAGAACACAAAACAACACGAATCTTTAAATGTAGTAGTGCCCATACCTGATCATGAGCAAGGTCCATTAATATAGGTTAAGTCACTTGAGAGAAGCTTGGTTGAACTGTCAGAATGGATTCAAGAAAATCAAGGAAAAAAAAACCTGAATCTGTACAATTTTTAGCTAACATCTACTTTGACAGTTCGAGCAAAGGCGGAAAAAGAGTGCTTTTCTCTCAAGTGACTTTACCTACATATATTAATGAACCTTGATCATGAGTGAAACTCATGCTCAATTTCTCTCTTTTTACGCAGGTTCGTGTGTGTGGCCATTCTTTTCCGTCAGTCAACAGGCCCGGTCACATGATCAAATTTTTCATCCAACAAGTCATCAAAAAATTTGACCAACAGAAATATATATGGAATTTGACGAAAAATTTGACATGTGAACACTCTTCAAATTGTTGGTCAAATCGTTTGACGAAAATCAAAATATTTTGATTTTTCGGTAGTTTGACCAACGATTTGATGAAAAATTTGAAGTGTGGACAGTCGTCAAATTGTCTAGTGCGATTTCATCACTTAAAAAAAGACTTCAAAGCGAACACATCAGTTCAAAATGCATGATAAAGAAGATTCTTGTAATGATTTTATTGAAATTTATAGACTACATCCATAACTGGCAGATTAAATCGGAAATTTACAAAAAAAAGATTATTTAGAAATAAAGCATATGGAGTGCTGCTGATGTGTTCACTTCGGTGTGCAAGACAATAATGAAATTTGACGAAAAATTTGATAATATGAACACTCGCGTGGTCAAACTGTTTGACCAATATTTTGATGAAGAATTTGATAATGTGACCGCCCCTAACCGCAAAATTATTTGTGATAACCACGGCCAAGGTTCATTAATATGGGTTAAGTCGTGATACAACTATAAGGTAGGTGCATTTGAAACACGCTCTATCCAACAATAAAACAATAACAAAGGCGTAGGTATAATGTCAAAATCATCCGACTGTAGTTAAGGCCATGATACAATAATTTACAAGGTAGCCTTGACAACTACCTTTTTTCTCGCGAGCGGCGATCGGGAGTTGTCAAATCAATAGAAAGCTTAACTTTTTATCTGTTTTGCTGCTTCTTCGTTTTCTCTTTTCAATGTGTTTTTGACAACTTCAAATCGCCAACAGAACTGTCACTCCTACCTTGTAAATCATTATACCATGGTTAAGGAAGTTTTATTTTGGCTGCTTATGTTTTACTATCGCGGCACAGCTGCTGCTGCTGGTTTTGCTTAACAGCGAGGTTACTGCTGAAAGATGCGGTATCATCTCGTGGCTTTAAACGATAAAATAAGCGAACAATCGCAGATTTCTTTAAAAAAGAATAAATTTAATGTTTTCAGAAGCAATTTCCCTTGTCAAAATATATTTTGACAGTTCAAAGCAGCCGTATATAGTGACACTAATAAATTGGTTACTGCTCAAAGCAACTAAGTAGTCGAATGAAAAGATATTAAATGTTAACTTTTATTTGCCTCGCTCAAAGCCAAAATACAATTAATTCTTTATTATATCTAAAAAAACACTGTTAATTTTATTAGATTTGTATGTTTTTGCTTACTTTTTTTACATTTGAACACATAAAGTCTAGGTACTCAATCTATTTATACGGCTACAAGTAAAATATACATCCCTATGGCTGAACGAGCAAACGGCAAATGTCAAAACTGACATTATACCTACGCCAATGTTTTGCTTTTTCATATTTTTATCTCCGAGTTGCACCTATAATTCTATCATGGGTTAAGCCACTTCAGAGAAAAGCACTCTTTTTCCGCCTTTGCACGAACGTAAAAGTAGCTGTTAGCCATGATACAATGATAAGGTAGGGCCGCTTCGCTGAGTGCTCTCACGCGTCAACGAAGAGTGGATAATGCGATGGAATATATATGTCAAAACGATGAATTTCGTAGAAATTGCAAATGAAGAAAAAAATAATTCTGCCATGGCTGTTACCTAAAAATTGCACAGACTCAGGTTTTTTTTTCTTGATTTCCATTTATCCATTCTGACAGTTCGACCGAGCTTCTGTCAAGTGACTTAACATAGACCCCTTTCACATTGGTCAAGAATTGAAAGCAATGAAAGTGAGAACAAACATTTAGCCTCAAAAATCGAGTTTACCTGTTTTAACCTTTTTGATAGTAAAGGTAAACTTAACTCCATTTTTTTTTTGTCAATTTTTTTTACTTAAATGTTCTTCTTTGTTTTTTTCTAAATTCCGAATGTTATTTTTTCTGCCCTCTTTAAGAATTCTGCAGTTTTTGTGTTCCTTTCTCAAAAAAATTTTGACCTCTAAAATTAAATCGTGTTCTTTTCTCGAAAATTTTGAATAACTGCAGAAAGAAAAAAGTGACATGTTAAGAAAATAGTGAACATTGTTTTGCCATTTTATTAAAGTGAGAGCTTTTTCCTTACAAACCACAAATATCTATTATAATTAAACATAAAATAACATTAACGAAAATATTACAAATAAGTTTATTTACCTTCAACAAAACTGTCCTCGCCAGATATTCTGAATTTAATATTGTGTTTTGCCATTTCAAGGAAGACTTTTGCAATTTATTTGACGTTTTTCGATATAGCCAACACAGCAGCAAACACAACATTGAAAACAATTTTGCATACTTGCTTTCTTTTCTCGACTAAAAAATGTTGACCTGTCCACATATTTTGAGTTTAGGTCAAAATGTAAAAAATTTTACACTCTCAGAGGGCAAAATCTTTTGGCGAGAAAAGAAAACGCTATAAGAAAAAAATGTAAAGTTGACATCACAATCGAACAAAACTCTTGCACTATTAATTACAAAATGTTGACTAAAAAGACTTAAAAAATGTTGTCACGAATTTGGTATATCAGAAGACCTCTTAAAATACTTTGAAAATAGCATGACAGTTTATGAAAAATTCGACTCATCTGACGATGAAAATGTTTTATGTTTTATATTATGGCCTAAATTTCGTTCAACTTTAGGATTATTTTAATTTTAAGTTCTCAATTAAAATGTGTTATTTTCTCTAGAATTCTTGCAGAACAAATCTAGAATACATTATATATATTTTATTTTTATTTATGTTAATGCACATATAAATGGGAAGATTTGAATTAAAGAATAAAAAATGGTAATTTTTAATTATTAATTAAAGAATAAAAAATGGTGATTTTTATTAGCCTTTTTTAGCTTTATTTTTTTTAAGGCATTTATTTAAGCATTTTTTAAAAAATGTTTAGCCTCTTTTAGCCTGTTTTTAAAAAAATTGTTGGCAATACTGATCATAAGTGACACTCACGCTTAAATTCTCTCTTTATCAGCAGATTCGCGTGTGTGGCCAAGGCATGATGCAATAATTTACAAAGTAGCCCATGGTAGAATTAGACAAGGTAGTGTTAGTAGTTAAAATTCTCTCTTGAGCTGGGTACCGCACCTGTCAAAACCAGGGTTTGACGAATAAAAGCAAAACAAATAACAAAATTTGCAAATTATGATAATCTATGTGTTTGACAGCTGCGGTACCCACCGCTCCGAGACGACACTACCTTATTAAATATACCTTGAAAGTAGCCTTGACAACTACCTTTTTTCTCACGAGCGGCGATCGGGAGTTGTCAAATCAATACAAAGTTTAACTTGTCATCTCTTTTGCTGCTTCTTCGTTTTCTCTTTTCAATGTGTTTTTGGCAACTCCAAATCGCCAACAGAACTGTCACTCCTACCTTGTAAATCATTATACCATGGGCCAAGGTTAATTTATAAGGTTATCGCAGGGCTGATCGCACTCTCTTCTCAGTACCCATAATTGTCAAAACCAGCCAATTTTGCGAATGACTACGAAAAAAAACGGATGATAAAAGAGCGCACTTGCAGATTTTCTAAGGGCTGTCAACTTCGATTTGACAATTATGGGTACTCGCTCTCTCCCTTGCGACAACCTTATAAATCAACCTTGTGTGTGACCAATCTTTTTCGTCAGTCAAGAATCATCAACAAAATTATTCAGAGTCACAGTCACAGTCAGCGGCTGTTTTTGTTAAATTTTCCAGTGTCACTCATGATCACTTATGGACGCGGGCTACACTGATTTTAATATAGAGGGCGCTGAAAACGACACTGTAAAAAGACATCATTCAAGCGAAAGTTGGAGTATAAAGTTAAAAAAGAGATATTTTTGGCGCGATTTTTTATCTAAAAACAAACAAAAATAAGTAGGTACTTGAATTTAGGGGAAATGCTTAAAGGGCAAGATTACGAACAAAATTCACTAAGATTCATTGAAATTTAACGCGTTTAAAGTTTTTTTCGAAATTTTGCATGTATTTCAAAATTATCAGTTTTTAACACTAACTATTATATAATCTGCAATGCCAGGTATCGACTTAAAAACATGTATGTATAATCTAAAAACTATAAAGAACACTTTAAACAAACAAAAAAACTTTTTTTTTTAAAATTTACACGTAAATGCAAAACATGCATGCATCACATTTTTTTTCTTTCTAAAAATACTGTGCCGATCTTTTTATATCATATTATTGATACAATCACCCTTTTCTATTATTTTTTCAATATTTGGTATAAAATATTTTTTTTTTTTCTAAAAAAATGAGCTATAAACGCAATAAATATGTATATTCGTAGCCAAAAAATTTTTAAGTTTCATTCTGATAATTTAGGGCCCCACGGGCAGTTTCTAGATCCGCCACTGTCACTTTTTCGTACTTCGGCATTTTGCTGTACTACTTCATAAGTCAGAAAACAGTTCTTTCTATCTACCCATGGTATAATGATTTACAAGGTAGGAGTGACAGTTCTTTTGGCGATTTGGAGTTGTCAAAAACACATTGAAAAAGAGAAAAGGAAGAAGCAGCAAAACAGATGAAAACAAGGTTGATTTATAAGGTTGTCGCAGGGCTGATCGAACTCTCTTCTCAGTACCCATAATTGTCAAAACCAGCCAATTTTGCGAATGACTACGAAAGAAAAATGGATGATAAAAGAGAGCACTTGCAGATTTTCTATGAGCTGTCAACTTCGATTTGACAATTATGGGTACTCGCTCTCTCCCTTGCGACAACCTTCTAAATCAACCTTGGATGAAAAGTTAAACTTGTATTGATTTGACAACTCCCGATCGCCGCTCGTGAGAAAAAAGGTGGTTGTCAAGGCTACCTTGTAGATTATTATATCATGTATCTACCCATGACAGAATTATAAGGTAAGGTCATCACGGAGAGGAATGGAGTAGAAAGCAGAATAAAGCTACATTGATGTCAAAATCACCTGTTCATCGCAAATTTCTTTATGCTCACGTTTCGCAGTTGTTTTTAGGTTAAAACTGATACAGGTTTTTTTTGCAATTTTAAGACTTCTTTCACATTTTATAGTTTTTATTACACTTTTTATATAATATTTTTACTCAAATTAGCACAAATTTAACACCCGCGACCGCACTGTTTGCAACTTGGAAGCATAAAATATTTTCTTCATTTGCAATTTCTACGAAATTCGTCGTTTTGACATTAATGTTGCTTCTCATTATCCACTCTTCGTTGACGCGTGAGAGCACTCAGCGCAGCGGGCCTACCTTATCATTGTATCATGGTATCTACCTATCAGGCCGGTTTCACAGGCCAGTGACAGCGAAAGTGCGAAAAAATACGTGTACTGTTCGAATGATTCGAAGAATTTCGATCTTTCATGCTTTCATGTAAGAGGTGCTACACATGCTATTGAAAGTTCATTAAAAAAATGTCATCGTATGCGAAGGTTCTCGCTGCTATTGAATCAATTTAATTTAATGATTTGGTTTTGAGTTAATTTTCTTTCATTGTATATTTTTTTGTATATTTATTGTATATAAAATTGTATATTTTTCACTTTTATCCACTTTTATTCGCAACTTTTCACATTTGTTTCATTTGCTTTGTAAATGTAAGCAAGTTATCAGTGTTGCTTCCTGTACGAAATCTAGGAAAACCCGAAATAGAGTACGAAATCGAGAGAAAACCCGAAATGAATCCATCAAAAGTAATTAAAAACAACACTGATATCCCACTTTTGACATACACTAGTCGCTGCTGTCAAAATCCACTGCCTCTGAATTTTCGTTGCTAGTAGCGATCAAGGTTTATTAATACAGGTTAAGTCACTTGAGAGAAGGTCGGTCGAACTGTGAGAATGGATAAAAGGAAATCAAGAAAAAAAAAACCTGAATCTGTACAATTTTTAGCTAACAGCTACTTCGACAGTTCGAGCAAAGCCAGAAAAATAGTGCTTTTCTCTCAAGTGACTTAACCTATATTAATGAACATTGGTAGCGATGAAGTGCCGTGAAAGTGAATCCAGTGTAAGTGTATTTGTAAAAAAGTGTGAATGTATTGAGATTTTCGACCCTATACCCTATAGGAACAAACTTACTTGTTTTTAAAAACAACTAATTAAAAAACTTATTTAAAATAAACCAGTATATGAACTACTTTGAATTATATTAAGGCGGCAACTTCTCTGATTTTGACATGTTTTAATTGCAAATTTTTATTAGATTACAAGTTTATATATATTTAACCATGTTATTTAATCAAATATTATTAACTTTAGGCCATCAGTAATAGTTTTCAATTGGCTATTTTAAAGTAATTACAAAAATAATTTAAATATAACTAATTTAACAAGTAGTTGAAAATATATGCAGACGAAAGTCAATTAACTTATTTAGCGGACATCACCATACAAAATATGTTAGTTCGTTCTATTGAAAAAAGTCAGAATTTCAACTAGTTGTGGTTGACAAAAAACGACTTTATCAACTACTTTTAAATTAGTTGATTTTATTGCAGGGTAGGAACAAACTAACTTTTAAAAACAACAACTTTTAAAAACAACTAATTAAAAAACTAATTTAAAATAAACCAGTACATGAACTACTTTTAATTATTTTAAGGCGGCAACTACTCTGATGTTGACATGTTTTAATTCCAAATTTTTATTAGATTACAAGTTTATATATATTTAACCATGTTATTTCATCAAATATTATTAACTTTAGGCCATCAGTAATAGTTTTCAATTGGTTATTTTAAAGTAATTAAAAAAATTATTTAAATATAACTAATTTAACCAGTAGTTGAAAATATATGCAGACGAAAGTCAATTGACTTATTTAGCGGACATCGCCATACAAAATAAGTTAGTTCGTTCTATGGAAAAAAGTCAGAATTTCAACTAGTTGTGGTTGACAAAAAACTACTTTATCAACTACTTTAAAATTAATTGATTTTCGTGCAGGGGAGCTACAGGGCCAGTATCTAGCCTGTGTAGAATGCATCTATTTTAATTCAATATAAAATTAATCAGTTTGTTTTCTTAACCCAGCGTCTACACCAGACAATTTGTCTTAACAATCCCAATACACTCACTCATTTTTTACTAACACACTCACATTTTCTCAGTCGGCATCTCAATTGAGCTGACAACGATTTGACGTATGCTGACAATTTTTGACGTTTCCTTGGAAAAAATGCTGAGAAATGTTAAAAAACTAGAAAAAAGCACTTCGAAACAGAAACGCAGTGTGAAAGTTAAGTTTTCCGCAAAAAATTTAATTTTTTCATTTGCCAACGATCTCCCGGTGCATTAGTTAAATTTTTCTTAAACATTTTTGTTAACATCCTCCAAGTGCCACCACCAGCAACAGAAGCAAGTGCAACGCAAATTTCTTACTTCTTTCGCTGGCCAACGTCCTCCAAATGCCATCACCACCAGTACAAATCAGCGCAGCGCAAATTTCCTGCTTCTTTCGCTGGCCAACGTTCTCCAATTGCCACCACCAGCAGCATAAGAAAGTTATGCTAATAATTGTTTGATTAACAATTTAATAAGTGTTTAACAATTTAATAGTGCAGTGTAATTTTTGTTAACATCCTCGAAGTGGCACTACCAGCAACAGAAGCAAGTGCAACAAAAGGAGCAAGAAAAATGCGTTGCACATCCTGTGTTGTTGGTGGTGGCACTTGGAGGATGTTAACAAAAATTAACATTGCGCTTGCTGTGTTGCTAGTGGTGGCACTTGGATGACGTTGGCCTGCGAAAGAAGCAAGAAATTTGCGTTGCTTTTGCTGTGTTGCTGGTGGTGGCACCTGGAGGATGTTAACAAAAATTAACGCTGCACTTACTTGTGCTGCTTGTGGTGGGACTTGGCCACGAAAAAAAAATTAAATTTTGTGCGTAAAACCATACTTTTTGATCTCACAAAAATCACATCGAAAAACATATATGTATGCAAACCAAAAACAGCGTTTTGTATTCTTTTTCTTTTTTCTATTCGCTTTCAAAGGAAACGTCCAATAACGAAACAAATGTCATTTATTGTCTTGCAATTGTCTGCCCACCTATGTCATAATCAGACAATTTCCTTGCAGCTGACAATAATTTGACAACTAGTACAGATTATGAAATATTTATGACAATTGTCTGGTGTAGACGCATCGTTAGGCTAAAAAGCAATAAATTATAATTGATAGTACCTTTTAATGGGAAATGAATGATTGCCAAGTAACAACTTAAGTGACATGACATAAAAATCTATAACAATTATCTATAGCGCGGCAGCCCTTAATTAGGTAGCTTACAACAAGCAGAACATATCTGCAACATGGAAAAAATAGCAGGAAGAACCGAGATAGCTGCAAGTCACAGCTAAAACGTATTAAATTTAAAGCCAGCATACATTTGCGACAAAGCTTTAACATATAAAACAAAACAGGAAGAAACGAAGCAACTATAACCAACAGCTACAGTGTAAACACGAAAACAAAATAGAAAAAACTCCAACAAGAACAAATATAAACCAATAAAATATCGTGTACAGCAGATTCTTCCTTTTCATCGTGGAGCAGTCGTCTACAACGGGTAATTAAACACTTTAATGTAGAAGTAGCACCTCGTATGAGAAAAATAATTACGATTCAATATAATGCGGAGAATATTTAACCATATGGCATAAGGTTTCGTGTTAGTATGTCACACGTATGTTTGCACAATACAAGTACACAATTACTTCAATGCCATTTGGCTAAAACTTGGTAATTATTATTGTTTTTGGATTGGTTAACATTTTGCTTGCACAGCCAACAATTAAATGAGTACTTGTGTTAACAATCACCGATTTTCTTTACGTAGCAGAGGGAGATGGAGGAAAAATTCTTCTGTCTCCAATGCCTTTCGCGTTCAACAACACAAAACTGCCGCAAAATCGGTATTTGTTAGGGGCTAGACGATACAGCATGCAGTCAAATGAAACTGAAATATTTAGGCAATTCATAAGATGTATATTGTAAGTAAGATGTTGAAATGTTGGGTGTGTTTTTTGATTATAGTGGTTGTACGATGGGTAAAAAATTGGCGTGATCGGACCGGAATTACGCCTACCTCACACACAAATGGATGTACAAAAAGTTGCTTTGTATTGGAGGTGTTCGTAGTTCTAGACTGACCACGCCGATTAGCAAATTAGCTCTAAACAAAGTTAATTTGATGTAAATTAGCTACACGTTAGCTCTTTTGCTACACGCAAACCCTTGAGCAATTTTGATTTATAAGGTTGTCGCAGGGCTGATTGCACTCTCTTCTCAGTACCCATAATTGTCAAAACCAGCCAATTTTGCGAATGACTACGAAAGAAGAACGGATGATAATAGAGAGCACTTGTAGATTTTCTATGAGCTGTCAACTTCGATTTGACAATTATGGGTACTCGCTCTCTCCCTTGCGACAACCTTATAAATCAACCTTGCCCTTGAGTAGATTTGAATAGCTAAACTGCCACAGAAAAATGGAACTCAGTGACTGACGTTTCCTTGTATTATACTTTTATACAAGCATAAAACACAAGGCCTTAAGGGGCCTGTAGACGATCAACTAATGGCAAAACTGGTTGATAAACTGGTTGCTCGTTGTTGAGAACAAGTCGTGTGTAGATGAGTTGAGGTGTTATTTTCAGTTTTTCAACTAGTTTATCAATCAGTTGGCAAAAATTAAAAAATTTTGATTTTTTGCGATTTCACATCAACCAGTTCTTCAGCTGGTGATGTGTTTGTAGCAAAGTCAACAACTAATCGTCAGATACATAATAAAAAAATTATTTGCATTCATTTTCAATATAATATGCGCGATGTTTTCAAGAAGAAAAACTTTTTGTACTGGAATTGAAAAATTGGTTCATGCGTCTATAGATAAAACCATCGACCAGTTCTTCAATCGGTTTTGCGATTAGTTGCTCGTCTATAAGAGCCTTTAAGGCCTGACTATAATAGCCACATGCTGGCAGACTGATCTGTCAATATAAAAGCGAGGCCATATTTCGCCACATTGCCACAGTTTCGTTAAGTTTCGTTAACTTTCATTGGATTTTTGTAGAGCGATTCAAATCGCTCACAGCAGAGGCAAAAGTCAGAAAATTTTTTATTCAAATTTATTAAACAAATTATTCAAGCTAAACTGCAAAGGCTGCGATTGTTTATTTTTTTATATTATTTTATGTATAAATTTAAAAAAAATCGCACAGTTAAACGCAAACAAAACCGCAAATTGTATTGTGACACTTCTCAAAGTCAATGCATGGTAATTATGGGTATTTTTCATTCTGTCTATTATAGTTAGGCCTTTACTAAAAAACTGATATTAAACTTAAGCGTAAGCTTTTTAATTTAGTAGCAGATGTAGCCTCTGCTAAGCTTATGCTAAAAATCTTTTTAGAGCTGGCACTAATTAGAGCCGATACTAAATAATTTTTTGGGAAGGCTGTTTGATTTTAAATCAGTGTTGACAAAAACCGTCTTTCAGTTGTGTGCTAGTGCGCGCACATATGAGAGCGACAAAAGGGGCGTTCACATTATCAAATTCTTCGTCAAATTATTGGTCAAACAGTTTGTCCACGCAAGTATTCATATTATCAAATTTTTCGTCAAATTTCAGTATTGTCTTGCACACCGAAGTGAACACATCAGCAGCACTCCATATGCTTTATTTTTTAATAATCTTTTTTTATAAATTTCCCATTTAATCTGCTACAGTTATGGAAGTAGTCTATAAATTTCGATTTGTTCATGTTGAAATCTTTTTTAAGTGAAGAAATCGCACTAGAAAATTTTAAGAGTGTTCATACGCCAAATTTTTCATCAAATCGTTGGTCAAACAAGCCAAAAACCAAAATATTTTGATTTTCGTCAAACGATTTGACCAAGAATTTGATGAGTGTTCACATGTCAAATTTTTCGTCAAATTCCATATGGCAGAGTTTATACGTCATTCAAATTGAATGAAGAATATCACATTTTTGGTTCTCTTTTACTCTCTTCGAGATATTTGATATTTGTGTGAACAGCTAACACGTGATTTTTTGATTGAATGGCCGATGCCAACTAAAAGTGTTGTTGTTGAAAAATTAAAGAAAAGTTGATTATGCAATCCTGTGATTGATTCATGCAGGTCTTGAGCTCCATCAAAATTTTGATTGATGCGATGAAGTATTGAAAGTTCATTTCCGCTCTCGCAGAGAGTTCATCTTTATTTTCGCTGGGAAAACAACAACAAATTTTGAATGATCCTTCAATTTGAAGGACGTGTAAACAGTGCCTATGTATTTCTGTTTGTCAAATTTTTTGATGACTTGTTGGATGAAAAATTTAATAATGTGATCGGCCCTAAAGACGGACAGTGTTCACGATGCACGCGTGCATAGGCGCTAGCCCACACTGTTTTAAATGATTACCTACTTTGAAAGCGAAGTGTCCTCACAATTTGTTTTGCTATTTAGCTCATCTACCCGACCATTAGCCCAACATCGTGAATATCACTATTGTGAATTGCCAAATTGGATCGTTTGAACGCTCGATACAGCAGACTGACAACATGTTAACTTGTAATCAAAATTTATTTATTTCAAGGGCATCACGCAAGGCTAAACAACAGTCTATTGTTTGAACCCATCTGCTAATAAGCACTTAGGTTAAGAACATAGTGGAAGCCGGTTCATCAATCACTGGGTTGCATAATCAACTTTTCTGGTACTTATACCAACACTTTTACTCGGCATCGGCCATTCTATCAAAAAATCACGTGTGAGCAGCTATTCAATCAAATATCACCAAGAGAGTAAAAGAGAATAAAAAAAATCGATATTCTTCATTCAATTTGAATGACTTGTAAACTCAGCCATTGAAGCAATAAAGAAACCAAGTCATGCATCTCTTTTGCTCTAATGTATTGCGATATGACATGCATGGCAGAAATCAAAATTTTGTGATTTTTCATCATACTGGCTGTTCATGGTTTCATACAAAGGTTCAATATATCATTTCAATATATAATATATCATATCATATTGTATGAACATGGCCGTATGCCATATTAGCATGATTATATGTACACCGCTTAAGGTTATCCATATATTTGACAACCTTATTTTATGTAAAAAATATTTGTACGATTAAAAAGACAACTAGATCTTTGTCATGGCAGAATTTTAAGGTCCAATCATATTGAAATAAAAGAGAACTAGACCTCAGTGTGGGAGTGTTCGAATATTAGTTTTTCTCAAGGTTGATTTATAAGGTTGTCGCAGGGCTGATCGCACTCTCTTCTCAGTACCCATAATTGTCAAAACCAGACAATTTTGCGAATGACTACGAAAGAAAAACGGATGATAAAAGAAAGCACTTGCGGATTTTCTATGAGCTGTCAACTTCGATTTGACAATTATGGGTACTCGCTCTCTCCCTTGCGACAACCTTATAAATCAACCTTGGTTTTTCTAATTGTTGTTGCCTTTGACATTTATGACCCTAGCAGCTTTGTTGTAATACTTGTCCCATTCTAAAATGCGCCTAGCACAATTGTATCATAGGTCTTTGAAAAACAAAAGTTTAGTGTTAGCTCTGGTGTTCTTTTTTCAGAAAAAGTCGTTTTCAATATTTTGTTTTCTCGCATAATATACTATCGACTTGGTCTTACATGGTTGATTTTCTTAAGTATCTAAATTATTTGTATATGACTTTTAAACAAAAAACTTAATGTAATTGTCAAGTGTACAACTTAGCATTTTCGTTTCTTGCGGTTAAATAACCCCAAAAAAGGAAGTATATACATGTAAAAAAAATTTTTATGACATTTCATTAATATTGAGCTTTTTTTGCTGAAAAACGTTAAAGAGTTATCACAGATTAAAAACATGTTTTCAATGCGTTTTATACCTCTATTTATATCATTTATCTCTAATTTTAATACACTGCTTACCGATAATTTTGCCAATTTTTGAGTAGTCTTCGTGATTTTAAATTGACTTTGATGGCCATACTTTGGTAACTGATCTCTGTGGGAATTTTAAATAAGGTAAAAGTGTAAAATGAATGCCAATTTTCGAATTCACTTCAACAAGACAAGTTCTTAAAATTAATATTTTATTCACTGCTTACAGGAGCTTTTTTTATTTAAAAATATGCTCTCAATTTTAACGTAAAGCTGCATTCATAATTTTCATTTTTATTTTCTATTGTCTATTCTATTGGCTATTTTCTCAAAACGCCGACCATCAATTGTCAAAATCAATACAAAGTGTAACTTGTCATCTGCTTTCTGCTTATTCATTTTCTCTTTTTCGTTGCGCTTTTGAAATGATGGTCGGCAAAAGAACTGTCACTCCTATAGATTTTTATATTATGGCTACAATATTCTCACCCATTCATCTGGCAGTGTTCTGATTTTGTTAGTTATTGGTGAAAAAGAGAAATCAACAGAAAATTAAGGTGTCAACATTTTGTTGTGAGATGTAACTTCAAGCAGTTTTATCAGATATTTGTATAAATAACTGCAGCGCTGAAAATTTTCAATAAGGGTATTCACTTCAGAGCTGAAGTTTAACGCTTTGCTTAAATTTAATCATCTGTTGAGTTGATGAAAAATAATCGTCAGAAAATTGCGAAGAAAAGATGTGTATGTATCTGATTACAAAAAACCGAACGTAACATAAAAGTATGTCAAATTTTGATTTATGAGTTACGTCGCGTGGCAAAATTGTTAAAGTGCGTGGCCCGTATGCCAAAGAACCGCAGTAGGCTGTGGTTCAAATCGCATGACACAGAATGTTTTTTAATTGAATTAATATTAATACTTCTCTGCAGACAATGGCAAACCTCAGAGAATAAAAAATGCCATGTAGAACTTCTTGAATAGCTGAGCCGTTTGGAGTTACATCTTGTAGGTCTTTTCTTTGTTTAATTTTCTTTTCATTTTATATTGGTTTATCACAATCTCAAGATGTTCAAATAACTTTACCATGATTTCACCAGCACGAAATCTTGCGATTTTGAGAAAGGCTCTCCAAACTGCGACAAGTAATCGCTTCCTCAGTTGGGCTCCAAGACTTCTTTTGCTTCTACTTTTTTTTCTTTCTCATGCTAGTGTCACAGCGTGGTATAATGATTTATAGCATATTCTCACGGCACCCTGAACAACGTAATTCGGCTTTCATTTGTAATTGGAGGCTGAATTATGTTCCGAATTAAGTAATTCGCCATACAAAATTTGACAAGCGAATTACCTCATTTAAAGGTAATTCAGTTTGAATTAACATTCGAATTACGTATAAATCGGTTATATCTCTAATTTTTATCGAAAATTAATCGAAAACCACAAGCAAAACACAAGAAGAAATAAAAAAAAAACAAGACAAAACAAATAGTCAAATTCTCAAAGTCAGCAGACAAAGTGAGTATCATTGCTTAAAAAAATATAAAATATAATCAACAAATAATTATTTTGCACATTTTTTCCTAATTTTCGTTCTCCACAACAAATCAAATAAATTTAAAATAAAATACACAAAGAACTGCTGTCAAACCGAATTACAATTGCTTCGTGAGAACAGGGTAATTCACATTTGTAATTCATAGGACGAATTACTTAATTCAGACTGCCGTGAGAACATGCTATTACAAGGTAGGAGTGACAGTTCTGTTGGCGATTTAAAGTTGTCAAAAACACATTGAAAAGAGAAAACGAAGAAGCAGCAAAACAGCTGAAGAGTTAAACTTTGAATTGATTTGACAACTCCCGATCACCGCTCGTGAGAAAAAAGGTTTCTCTCAAAAAGGAGAAAAAATTATTGTATCATGGTGTCACAGAAGTGGATATGTTTTTTTTTTCTTCGAACTGTCAGTCAGTTTTCAAAATCACTATTTTGACAAAAGTTGAATAGTGCTGTATAAACTTTCAGGGATGCCGCATTGAATTTGATGAAATTTTGTATTCGATTTTGATAAAACCTCAAGATTTTAAAATCTTAAAATTATATGGAAAATCTAGGAGGTTTTAATGAAGATTTGACGAAATCACGCAAAATCGCAAGATATCCTGCAGATGAAAACATGGTATTAAATTTTATAACAAATCTTTGTTCATATCTTTTCGATTTTTTTTTCATATCCATTAGCCTTAAGCGCAAGCAAATACAGCTATCTTGTTTGACGTTCGGTTTGTTTGCTATGTAAACATAGATAATTAAGCTATTTTACTTTTATCATGTTAACCTATGTAACATCAAGTATGCAAAATCAGACCATAACGCATTGGAAGTAAGGGTTCTATGAATCCTTTTCAACTGTAAGTTCTAGTTGAACTAACTAGAGTATTTTAGCACCCCATCTGGATTCGGACTTTGAAGTTTGAAGTAAGGGTTCTATGGCTCCTGTCCAATTATAAGTACTAGTTGAGTTTTTGTTTCTAGGTTATGCTATTTTACGTTGGAGAATGTTCTTGACTTCTGCCAACTTATAGTATTGTGTGAATAAGATCAGTGTAGTTATAGTACAAATATAAACTAAGTCATGGAAGTAAGGGTTCCATGAATCCTGTCCAAAAAAAATATTAATTACATTACCTTTTAAGCAATCGTCTGAACTAAGAACTGAAGTTGAAAGTAAGGGTTTATTGAATCCTACTCATATTTTAATATATTCGCTTTATTAAATTTAGTTTCCTCATCTGAACATATAACTAACGCATTATAAATAAGGGTTTAATTAATATTGTTCAACTAAAAGTGTAAGTATAAACTTTTTTCACTTTTATCAGGTCATAATTAATCTTTGAGTTCACTCCAACGAATACCAGCTACGATCGGCCTAGAGTAAAAAGGAATCAACAAGCAACAAACCAGCGGGTATGTACTGTTAAAGCATAATACATAGACTCATGGTTGGATTATAAGATTGTTGCAGCATTGATCGTACTATTTTCTCAGTACCCATAATTGTCAAAATCAATACGAATCACTTTTTTGTTTACATTTTGCCAATCAAAGCTTTCTCGTCGTTTTCAGATTTTGTTTAAGCTCTCAACTTCGATTTGACGTCTATGGGTACTCACTCTCACGCTTGCGACATCCTTATAATTCAACCATGCATAGACTCATGATACAAAAAAAAAAGGTAGCGGTGATAGTTGGTTATTTTTCCCGAGAATCGGTCATAACCTCATTTGCCCATGGTAGAATTATTCCAGGTACTATTAATCGCTAGGGCTGAACTGTCATTTGAGGCATAGAATGCTAAAATGATAAAAACATTAACGCTTCTTGTACTGTTGAAAGAAAGAGGGAAATATGTATTCATACATTTTGTTACTTAAACACTTTTGTTGGCAAGTTTTGCTGCGATTTGTTCATGAAAATATACACAAAACAGATTAAAATGAAAATTTAAAAGTAAAAATAATAACGTCAAACTAAAGGAAATTCCTGTATTATATTTCTTATGTTTTCATTACCTGCCTTTGACACTTTATGCCTCATCCTTTGCAGCGCAGTTGCTAGTTATAGTACCTGGAATAATTATACCACGTATTTACCTTTCTACTTAACTTCAACTTTATTTTTTTTTTTGCTTTTTTTATTCTCTGTTGTGTACTACTTTTCACAAATAATTTAGTCTGTTGGCACAAAAGGCGTTCACATTATTAAATTCTTCATCAAATTATTGGTCAAACAGGTTGACCACGCAAGTGTTTATATTATCAAATTTTTCGTCAAATTTCATTATTGTCTTGCACACCGAAGTGAACACATCAGCAACACTCCATATGTTTTATTTTTTAATAATCTTTTTTTATAAATTTCCGATTTAATCTGCCACAGTTATGGCAGTTATGGTCTATAAATTTTAATAAAATCATTACAAAAATCTTCTTCATCGTGAATTTTGAATTGATGTGCTCGCGTTAAAATCTTTTTTTAAGTGACGAAATCGCACTAGAAAATTCGACGAGTGTTCACACGTCAAATTTTTCATCAAATCGTTGGTCAAACAACCGAAAAATCAAAACTTTTTGATTTTCGTCAAACGATTTGACCAACAATTAATGAGTGTCAAATCTTTCGTCAAATTCCATATATATTTCGGCTTGTCAAATTTTCTGATGACTTGTTGGATGAAAAATTTGATAATGTGACCAGCCCTAAATGTGAGCCTTCGCGTTGTTCCGCGTTATTTTTAACAATTCTGACACCAAAAAACAAGGTAGCCCTGACAACTGCCTATTTTCTCACAAACAACGATCATAAGGGCAAAACACATTGCAGGCATCGCGCATCAAGCATCGCCGCAAGGCTTTGACATTTCAGTTGAATACACGAATGCTTACGGGGCAACACACATTATACTTCCAGGCATGTAGGCATCGCATGCTTGATGCCTGAAGTAGGCAACTTTTTTCAAGCTTTGAGGCATTGACAGCTAGAAAACTGAAAGCTGATTGTGAAAACGTTTTTTAGAAAATATTTCAATTAAAATTTAAAAAATGTCGGAATTCGAAGAGCTGATCATAAATGATATAAATAAATTCCAATGCATATTCGACAAAAAGAACTGGGGATTTAAAAACAAACTGCAGCGGGAAATAGCTTGCGCTGTAGTTGCAGAAGCTACCAAGTATCCAGGTAAGTTTCTGGTTTGCTGTCCGCGAATATGAGCTAACTTGCTTAAAGTATATCAGTTTTTAGTATTTTATTTCTAATTTTTAAGCACAAAATATTGAATCACAAAACGTTTTTTGCTTTCAAATGTTTGACATAAAACATATATTTTCTGTTATGACTCTCACCACGATTGCTTCAGGCATGATGCATGCTTTTAATGTATTTTAAAAGTGTGTGACGTAGAATCGTGAAAGGCTTGCGGCAATGCTTGATGCAAGATGCCTGCAATGTGTTTTGCCCTATAACGTCTCATTAGAGGGTTTCAGACAATACAACATGTCTGTCGGACATTGCATGTCCATGACATGTACGATGTATGAAAGCTAAAATTACATGTCCATCCAACATGTAGTACGAAAACCAAATGATTTTGATTTTTCTGCCGGTCCATCCGACATGTAGTATTGTTCGAACGCACATTCATCGGACTCGCTGCATTTTTCATTCTGCAAAAGTCGTCGATGAGTCAACATCAAAAGAAAACTAAGGAAAAAGAAGGAAATAATGAAGAAGGATAAAAGAAACTTATAAGCGTTTCACATAATTAATTTTAGAAATAATTTATTGAAATTTATAGTAGTTTTTTTATGAGAGCAGCAAGAAATTGTTTTGCCATTGTTAAGATGTGTTCTTTTTGAGAGCTGAAAAATAATGATGTCTATCCAACATGTAGTAGTATGTCTGAAAGCTCAATGAAAAGTGCCGTTATTTTGCCGAACTACATGTCGGATAGATCATTACTTGATCATTACTTGTCGAGAAAAAAAAAGAGTAAAGAGCAATATAGACGAGCAACTAATCGCAAAACTGATTGAAAAACTGGTTTATATTTTTTCTACACACGCACAGAGCAATTTTTCAAATTTAGTTTTTAAGCCATTTTTTTTTTAACTTTGTGCTTAGTATATTGGTAATCAAACAATATTTTTACTTTGATCACTGATTTTACTTCAAATCGCAAAAAAATCAAAACTTTTTGATTTTTAACAACTGATTAATAATCTAGTTGAAAAACTGAAAATGATATGCCAGCTTACCTGCGTACGGCTTATTTTCCACAACTAGCAACTAAATCATCAACCACTTTTGTGCTTAGTTGATCGTCTATAGAACCCTTAAAGTAGAAAGCAAAACACAAGTTATGATCGCTTCTTGTCCCTGCATCCTAATTTATTGTATCATGATCATGACAGAATTATAAGACAGGCTTAAATTGGAGTAAAAGAAGTTCTAGATCTCAAAGTCAGCACTTCAAAAAAAATTTTTTTTTGTTGCTACACAGGATTGTTGCTACAAAACTTATCGTTTGAGCAGCTATTTTTAAGAGAGCCTACCTTATAATTGCATCATGGACATTAACCAGAGTAAGTTTGCGTATTTTGCTTCCTTAATATTTGTACTGTTCATTAGACCGTATCACCTTGTATGGAAGAAAAGTAAATCTATTTTTGACACCACCTCAATCGTTAGATATTGGAAAAACATTTTCGAAAAAAATATTATTTTGTTTTACATAAGTTTACATGCACCATTTACATGGTGCTACTTTTTGTTTTTTTTATATCTTATCGGTTTTGCTTATTCGAACCTTAAGTTTTATATATGCGTGTGGTTGTTTATTTTTTTGGGAATTTTTTCAGATTTTTTTTTTAAAACTAATATTATTTTTTTCTCGACTAATCACTGGCCTTATCTCAGTTGCTACTATATATAAAAGTTTCAAAAATGCAAAAATAAAATAAAGCTCAGGAAAAGTCATTGTAACCATGGGAACAAACCATGAAAACGATAGTATTGAGTTTTAACACATTTCTGACTGATTTTATTCACGATATTATATTTTCTGTTTTTTACGTATTATTAATTTTCCAAAATTTGTATTGATTTGAGCAGTCTCGGGCAATTACAACGATCTGGTCATCAACGCCGAGTTCAAACAACAACAAAGATATAGAGAAAACAAACTTACGCAGTTCTTACTTCATATTCCAAACCTCATATTTCATGTTATATTTTCGACAGATTATCTTTTCCTCTCGCAAAACATGGAGCGTTTCGTTCAGATTGTGTACAAGTCAGCTATAGCAGAAACGGAAATCGTTTGGGTCCCATTTTCGCGAAGCTAGATAGTTGCGACTGCTACAGCCAGCTCGAACCCGCAAAAGATTTGGAAAATTAATAATAAAAAATATAAATGGTAATTCTTTGAATACAATCGGTCGGATATATGTTAAAAATCAATTTTATCGTTTTCATTTCTTCCCGTTTTTATAATGATTTTTCCTGCGCTTTAATTTTTTTGTCTTTTTGAAACTTTATTATATAGTAGGAACTGAGATATAGTGGGTGATTAGTCGGAAAAAAATAATATCTGGTTAAAAGAAATCTTAGAAAATTTGCAAAAAGATATAACAAAAACAAAAAAGTATCACCAGAGGGAAACTTTTTGAAACAAAAAAAAAAAATTTTTTTGAAACTGTTTTTCAAATGTCTAACGATTTGAATGTCTAACGAAAAGGTTAATTTTTCATCCATTATTTTGACGTTCATATCTGTTTTTCAAATTGTATGATAAAAAATTTGACGGATGTGTGAACTGTATTATTGACGCGTGAGATCCTATATTAGCGTCATATGTATCGACATTTCACTCTCTCTAGCTGATCACCGAAACGTATTTTTGCAGTTGATACACCGGCTCGTAATACAAAGTATGTATATTATTCATAGATTCGTAGTACCAGAAAAAATTATCCGCAAATCTCAAAGCACTCAGCAATCCAATCTATTTTGGAACCGAAGACAATAACAATAATGTCGCCAATTCTAAGGTATGAAGATGGTCGTATATCCGCCATGGTTTCACTAGACGGAGAGATCATAACTGCCACAATTGATACGGGAGCAACTCGCAGTTTTATCAATAAAGAACTAGCTGATGAACTGTGGACGCATGAAAACAATATACCCGTTAAGGTGATGGTGTGCATGGCAAATGGACTTAAAACGCCAATAACTCATGCTCTCGTTATGACTGTGAGCATTGGAAATAATGAATGTGAGTTACAATTGCTTATTCTACCGGAGGCAATCGACCAACTTATACTTGGGCTGGACTTTTTACATAATATGGACTCTAAATTATTGATATGTGGACACGTAGTACCACTTTGTTACAGCAACGTCTCATGGAACACCCCTCCAGCTCAACATACTTTTCCAGTCCAGCATACTTCTCCAGTCGAACATATTCCTCCAGTTCAGCACGATCCTCCAGTTTTAAAAGATCAACTACTACCCAAAGAGGAATGGAGTCTTGTCTCATGGCATACTCCTCCAGTCAAGCATTCTCCTCCAGTTCAGCATACTCGTCCAATCCAACAGGCGCCTCCAGCTTTAGGAGATCAATTATTACCAAGTGAAGAATGGAGTCTCGTCTCGTGGCATACTCCTTCAGTCCAGACTTCTCCTCCATTCCAGTATATTCCTCAAGTCCAGCATGCTCCTCTACTATTAGGAGAGGATCACCTACTACCCAAGAAACAATTCAGTCCCGTCTCGTGGCATGCACCTCAAGTAAAGCATACTCATCCAGTCCAGCATAATCCTCCAGTCTTAAAAGATCAACTACTACCCAAGGAACAGTGGCCGAATATTGTTTCAACACGTGTGGCAGACTGCCTGAGAAATAAACCGAACAGGAAAAGGATTCGCTTCTTCATAAATACAGAAGAAGTTAACTATCGTGTCGCAATAAAGCGTTCCGGCTTAGCATACGTACATAAAATGGCACCGAAGTCTGGGGAGCATACTCCTAAAGTCCTGAAAGCTAATTCAGTGCAGCATACTCCTCCAGTTCAGCATACTTCTACAGCTCAGCATTCTCCTCCAGTCCAGCATACTTCTCCAGTTTTAAGAGATCAACTTCTACCCAAGGAAAAATGGCGTCCCGCCTCGTCGCATACTCCTCAAGATCAGCATACTGCTCTAGTCCACCATAATCTCCCAGTCAAGCGTACTCTTCCACTGCAGCATACTCCTCCAGTCCAGCATACTCCTCTAGTACAGCAGACTCCTTCAGTTCAGCATACTTCTACAGCTCAGCATACTGCTCCAGTCCAGCACAGTCCTTCAGTTCAGCATACTCCTTCAGTTCAGCATACTCCTCCAGTACAGCAAACTCCTCCAGGTCAGCAATCTTCTCCAGCCGAGAATATTCGTTTAGTCCAGCAAAGTCCTTCAACCCAGCATACTTCTTCACTCCTGCATATTCCTTCAGTTCAGTATACTCCTCCAGTTCAGCATACTCCTTCAGTTCAGCATACTCCTCCAGTACAGCAAACTCCTCCAGGTCAACAACCTTCTCCAGCCGAGCATATTCTTATAGTCCAGCATACTCCTTCAATCCAGCATACTTCTCCACTCCAGCATACTCCTTCAGTCAAGCATACTCCTCCAGTACAGCAAACTTCTCCAGTTCAGCATACTCCTCTAGAACAGCATAAAGCTCCAATTCTGCATACTCCTCCATTCTTAAAAAATCAACTAATATCCAAGAAACTATGGCCGGATATTGTATCATCTACTGTCGCAGATCGCCTGAGAAATCATAATAGAGGTAAAAGAATGCGTTTCATGGTAAAAACAGATGAAGTAATATATAGGGTCCTTATAAAACGTGACGGCGTAGTGCATGTGTCTTGGGCACTGAAGTCTGGGGAGGATAATCAAGTTCCGCAAACTCCTCAAGTCAATTATTCTTCTACAGCTCAGCATACTGCTCCAGTCCAGCAAACTCTTTCAGTTCAGCATATTCCTTCAGTTCAGCATACTCCTCCAGTACAGCAAACATCTCCAGTTCAGCAAACTTCTCCAGTCGAACATATTCTTCTAGTCCAGCATACTCCTTCACTCCAGCATACTCCTCCAGTACAGCAAACATCTCCAGTTCAGCAAACTTCTCCAGTCGAACATATTCTTCTAGTCCAGCATACTCCTTCACTCCAGCATACTCCTCCACTCCAGCATACTCCTTCAGTTCAGCATACGCCTTCACTTCAGTATACTCCTTCAGTTCAGCATACTCCTTCAATTCAGCATACTCCTTCAGTACAGCAAACTCCTCCAGTACAGCAAACTCCTCCAGTTCAGCAAACTTCTCCAGTCGAACATATTCTTCTAGTCCAGCATACTCCTTCACTCCAGCATACTCCTCCACTCCAGCATACTCCTTCAGTTCAGCATACTCCTTCAGTTCAGCATTCTCCTCCAGTACAGCAAACTTCTGCAGACCAGGAAACTTCTCCAGTTCAGCATACTCCTCTAGTACAGCATAATGCTCTAATTCTGCATACTCCTCCAGTCTTAAAAAATCAACTAATACCCAAGGAACAATGGCCGGATATTGTATCAACTACTGTCGCAGATCGCCTGAGAAATCATACTAAAGGGAAAAGGATTCGCTTCATGATAAAAACAGATGAAGAAAGATATAGGGTCCTTATAAAACGTGACGGCGTAGTGCATGTGTTTTGGGCACTGAAGTCTGGGGAGGAAAATCAAGTTCCGCAAACTCCTTCAGTCCAGCAAAGTTCTCCAGTCCAGCATACTTTTTCAGTCTCAAGAGATCAAATATTGTCCAAGGAAGAGTGTCCCCCCGTTTCTTGGCATGCTCCTCAAATTCAGTATATCGTTCCAGTCCATCATACTCCTCCAGTCCAGCATACTCCTCCACGCCAGCATGCTCTTTCAGTCCAGCATACTCCTTCAGTTTTAAGAGATTCATTATTACCCAAGGAACAATTGCGTGTCGTCCCGTGGCATACTCTTCGAATCCAGGATAGTTCTCCTGTCCAGCATACTCCTCCAGTACAGCAAACTTCTCTGAGCTTAAGAGATCAATTATTACCCAAGGAGCAATGGCGTCCCGTTCCGTGGCATACTCCTCAAGTAGAGCATTCTTCTGCAGTCCACCATACTCCTCCAATCCAATATACTCCTCCAGTCCAGCATTCTCCTCCATTCCAGCAAAATCGTCAGTTCGAGCATACTTCCGCTGTACAGCATACTGCACCAATAAAGCATACTCCTCCAGTCTTAAAAAATCAAATACTATCCAAGGAACAATGGCCGGATATTGTATCAACAAGTGTTGCAGATCGCCTGAGAAGTCACGTTAAAGGGAAAAGAATAAGCTTCTTGATAAAAGCAGATGAAGTAAGATATAGTGTCCTTATCAACCGTACCGGATTAGTGTATGTGTTTAAAAAGGCACCGAAGTCTGGGGAGGATAATCAAGTTCCGAAAACTCCTGCAGTCCATCATACTCGTCCAGTCCAGCAAACTTCTCCAGTTGAGCATATTCCTCCAGTCCAGCATACTCCTCCACTCCAGCATAATCGTCCGATCGAGCATACTTCCCTAGTACAGCATACTGCTCCAATACAGCATACTCCTCCAGTCTTAAAAAATCAAATACTACCCAAGGAACAATGGCCGGATATTGTATCAACAAGTGTTGCAGATCGCCTGAGAAGTCACGTTAAAGGGAAAAGAATTAGCTTCTTGATAAATGCAGATGAAGTAAGATATAGTGTCCTTATAAAACGTACCGGCTTAGTGTATGTGTTTAAAAAGGCATCGAAGTCTGGGGAGGATAATCAAGTTCCGATAACTCCTGCAGTCCATTATACTCGTCCAGTCCAGCAATCTTCTCCAGTTGAGCATATTCCTCCAGTCCAGCATATTCCTTCAGTCCAGCATACTCCTCCAGTCCAGCATACTCCTCCAGTCCAGCATACTCCTCCAGTCCAGCATACTGCTCCACTCCAGCATAATCTTCCGGTCGAGCATACTTCCTTAGCACAGCATACTGCTCCAATGCAGCATACTCCTCCAGTCTTAAAAAATCAAATGCTACCCAAGGAACAATGGCCGGATATTGTATCAACAAGTGTTGCAGATAGCCTGAGAAGTCACGTTAAAGGGAAAAGAATTAGCTTCTTGATAAATGCAGATGAAGTAAGATATAGTGTCCTTATAAACCGTACCGGCTTAGTGTATGTGTTTAAAAAGGCACCGAAGTCTGGGGAGGATAATCAAGTTCCGAAAACTCCTGCAGTTCATAATACTCGTCCAGTCCAGCAATCTTCTCCAGTTGAGCATATTCCTCCAGTCCAGCATACTCCTCCAGTCCAGCATACTCCTGCAGTCCAGCATACTCCTCCAGTCCAGCATATTCTTCCGGTCGAGCATACTTCTTTAGTACAGCATACTGCTCCAATACAGCATACTCCTCCAGTCTTAAAAAATCAAATGCTACCCAAGGAACAATGGCCGGATATTGTATCAACAAGTGTTGCAGATCGCCTGAGAAGTCACGTTAAAGGGAAAAGAATTAGCTTCTTGATAAATGCAGATGAAGTAAGATATAGTGTCCTTATAAACCGTACCGGCTTAGTGTATGTGTTTAAAAAGGCACCGAAGTCTGGGGAGGATAATCAAGTTCCGAAAACTCCTGCAGTTCATAATACTCGTCCAGTCCAGCAATCTTCTCCAGTTGAGCATATTCCTCCAGTCCAGCATACTCCTCCAGTCCAGCATACTCCTGCAGTCCAGCATACTCCTCCAGTCCAGCATACTGCTCCACTCCAGCATATTCTTCCGGTCGAGCATACTTCTTTAGTAGAGCATACTGCTCCAATACAGCATACTCCTCCAGTCTTAAAAAATCAAATGCTACCCAAGGAACAATGGCCGGATATTGTATCAACAAGTGTTGCAGATCGCCTGAGAAGTCACGTTAAAGGGAAAAGAATTAGCTTCTTGATAAATGCAGATGAAGTAAGATATAGTGTCCTTATAAAACGTACCGGCTTAGTGTATGTGTTTAAAAAGGCACCAAAGTCTGGGGAGGATAATCAAGTTCCGAAAACTCCTGCAGTTCATAATACTTGTTCAGTCCAGCAAACTTCTCCAGTTGAGCATATTCCTCTAGTCCAGCATGCCCTTCCAGACCAGCATACTCCTTCAGACCAGCATGCTCCTCCAGATGAAAGAGATCAACTATTACCCAAGGAAAAATGGTGTCCCGTCTCGTGGCATACGCCTCAAATCCAGCATACTGCTTCAGTCGACCATACTCCTCCAGTACAGCATACAGTTCCAATTCAACATACTCCTCCAGTCTTCAAAACTCGACTACTACCCAAGGAACAATGGCCGGATATTGTATCAAAAAGTGTTGCAGAACGCCTGAGAAGTCAAACTAAAGGGCAAAGAATTCGTTTCGTTCTAAAAACAGAAGAAGAAAGATATAGTGTCCAAATAAGCCGTTCCGGCATACCATATGTATTTATAATGGCACCAAAGTCTGGCTGGGTATAAGGAAAAAGTAACTAATTTTTATTTTTAAGATTTAAATTGATATAATTGAATTAAAATAAAAAATATGGATTGTAAACAAAATTATAAAAATATAAATTATATATTATTGAATTGTGGGACTTGTACCGATGTCGGATGTTTCATTCGAACGCTTGTTTTAAAAAATTTTTATACGATCGAAAAGCTATCTTTTAGTATAATAAAAAAAAAAATAAAACAGTTTTTATTCAACTCAAATTTATAACAAAATTTTTATTTTGAACATGCGTTCGGATGTTTCACGAAACCGAAGTCATTTTGGATCCAAGTTCATCCATGCCTAGGTCTGCGAATTTATCAGCCGTATAGAAAAAGTCAGAAGACAATATTTTTTATAAATTTAACAAGCCTTCAAAAAAGCCATATCTAGTCTTTATTAAGGGCATAGTGAGGTCACAGTTAATTATTTTATTTGTTCGACGTGTCGGACATTTTAGATGTTTCCATTGTGATTATATTGGGTAATCAAGTTATTAAGTAATTAAGAAACAAAGAAACAAATTATTAAGAAACAAATTTAATATGTTGTTATTTCTTTGCCTCAATCATTTCATTATTATATTAAGCCAATGCCTTCCATTTTTAATAAAACAAAAATATTTACGAAACACTTACTAAAAACTAAAACTACATTTGTGAAATTTTGCCGGCGATGTGATCACTATGATTAATTAATTAATATATAAATCGCTTAAATAAATAAAATTTTTTTCAAGATAATATCCGAAAATGAGAAGATTTTTCGCCTGCAGTTAACCATTTTTGGGATTTGCCCATATCCTGTTGTTGGATGATTATACTTTTAATTGTAATGACAATTTACTATTATAACTGTAAGCCAAATGATTTGTTTAGGGAACAAATTGAATCTTGTCTTTCGATTTCCCAAAATAAATGTTTTTGAGCTAAGCAGTTTTAGGTTATTTCCACTGAATTATTTTTTATTTTTTTGCCTAAAAAAACAAATAAATTTATATATTAAAATTTACTACAAATTTTTGAATTTTTGCATATATCATATATGTAGTAGGTGACAACTTTTAATAAATACAAATTTCAGACCAATTTTATTAGTATTGAAATTAGTAGTTAACATAGATTGTAAAACCAACCAAAAAGAATATGTCTATATTTAAATAATAATGAGAAAAAATGTATACTTAACCAGATTTGGATACAAAAGGGCTAATATGTCTGCATACCCCTTGTGGTATCAGAATTTTTTAATAATACACTTAATATATTTATCAAATTTGTGTCCTAAACTAATATTGAAGACCTTGAGATTTTTGAAGCAAACATTTTAAGATGGCTTAAAAAGAAGACACACGAATATTGAAAATGTAAGTGCAAATAATAATGTTAAAGGAAAACAAATATTTTATACAGTATATTTTATTAAGGTACTCAAATATACTTTTATTCACGAAGAAAATTCTTATCAAAAAACAACTCGGACATTTATATCTAATGGTAGCTATAAAGAATTTCATAAATGAAGAATATAAAGTTAATATTTGGTCTGTTCCCCTACTCTTAAAGTTTAAGTCCAATTTACTAGTGGCTGTATTCGGAAATGCAACTGATTCAGCATCACTGCGCAAAATGAGCTGTCTACACTGTCCTCAACACAAGTCACTGTCAAAGAAAGTCGGCTTAGTGAGTCCAGTGTAGACACCTCATTTTGTGCAGTGATGCTGAATCAGTTGCATTTCCGAATACAGTCAGTTTTGCAGGTTTTAATCCAAAAAGCGTTCCCGTACTCAAAAATAAAAAGAAAAAAGAGTGTGCAATCGAGATTAAAAAATGTCACCTTCCTAAAAAAAAAGTTACAAGTTTTAGTCCGAGAATGTCTTCTGGCACAAATAGTAAGTGTCAATCGGTTTAAAATCAGTTGTTTACAAGCTAGCAAAGAAATTTCAAGAAATCGTAAGTTCTTTGCAATAAATAAAAAGTAAGGGAATGGAAACTAGAAAGATGGTTAATTCTGAAAAATCTTTAGCATGTCGTTTGCATTGCCGATGCTCCATCTCAAGCCAGCGCTGATTCAAATAAATCTGTTTAGCGTAAGCAGTTTGCTGTTTTTTTTTTTAAATTTTGAAAATTAAAAAGCTGCAGAGCTATTTGCTTTCAAAAATATTTGCAGGCAACATTATCCATCAAATTATAAAATCTATGAAACTGCGAAGAGCTTTACTTCTTTCAAGTGTCCAACGCACCTTTGCTTTTTGATATTCAAGTCAATTTCGTTAAAAATAATGAATTTTCAGTTGACAAATTTTACAAGGAAAAAATTTTATTAGTAGAATTTAAGTATGAGTTTTTTATTTTTCAAAAATTCATTTGTAGATAAAGATCAATTAGTGTGAACATAGTATTATGTATAAAGAGGAAATTTTATTTAAGCAAAATTATTTCATGCTTTTGAACTAAGCCAACGTTGTTACTAAAAACCCAAATTTGCTGGATTTACTAAAATAGTTTTTATATGCTAAAAAATGACTGTCAGGACTATGGATATGGATATGCCAAGACTTATAAAGGTATTAAAAGAGAACGAACAAAAATTAATTTAAAGCATTTTTCTGTAAAACGAACGAAACGAGCATTTCACGAAGGCTTCGTTCAAAAGCCGAATGTCAGCTGTTTTAGCTTGATGCAAAAATAATTTCGTGGTCAAACGAGAGCAGCTGATTCAAAAATTAATGATAATGTAACAGCAGTGCAAATTTGGTTTAATATATCAAAACACAACCTAAAACTAAACGTCAAGTATAGACTATGAAAATTTTCTTATCGTTTAAAAATTAGTATTGTGCAAGGTGAAAACATTGGTATGGTCGCGTATTTTCCTCCGTTTGATTCGCATTGCTTGCTCATAATTACTATCACTTTCTTATTCTTCATTAGAGTTGTGAAAAGCTATCACGGAAAACATTACTATTATTATTATTAATTTTCCTAAAACTTCACACAATTTCTAAGCAAAAATTAACAAATTAACGTATGAATATTAACATACGAAACAGCTGTTGGAAATAGCACTGCTAGCATAACAAATTTTTTCCAAGAAGTGTCGAACACTTGGAAAATGAAAAACATATAAAGAAATGGTGTAACTTTTATAGTGTAGCAATGCTGCTTTTGACAAATGCTTGCGTTCGGAGAATTTGAGTTCAGAACGCAAAGAAAAAATACGGAAAGCAAATTGTTAACGATATCGTTTGCTAACGAAAGAGGCGTTCAACGAAGCCTTCGTTTTACAAATTTTTTCCCGAATAGTGCCGTTCACATCGTCAAATTAGTCATCAAATAGTGTGACGACACAAGTGTTCACATTGTCAAATTTTTCGTCAATTTCCATTATTGTTTTGATCACCGATGATATTTCACAGTGTCTATCGTAGCTTTTGGCAACCTCTCATGCATTTCTTTGAGAAGAACACTATATGCTTTATTTTTTAAAATTCAATTTTTTTTTTGATTTGCCAGTGTTCAGGATATTCCCTATATACTTCAATAAAGTCATTCCAAAAGTCTTCGTCTTTTACTAATTCAGTTTAACTTGATACGATCACTATAAAATCTCGTTTTAAGTGACGAAATTGCACTAGAAAATTTGAAAAGTGCTCAGATTGCTGAAAGATTTCGTCAAATTTTTGATCAAACAGCGGAAAACTCAAAATATTTTGATTTTCATCAGACAATTTGATGAGTATTCACATTCGTCCAATTGTCATCAAATTTAAATATATTTTCCTTTGTCAATTCGTAGATGACTCGATTTGATGAGCGATTTCATGAATGTGAACATGGCTAGAGAAAGAAATGCAGCATGCACATCAGCGAAACTGTGTAGCACACGGGCGCCATGTTCACACAGGTTCGATAATTTTTAAGCATGCTTGCTAGTATGCCAAACGTGTATATTTTCTGCATCACACAAGCTGTTATGTGTCACACCCGTGAGCTAATATATAAGTAAACTTACACATTTTCGAGTAAAGTTCAATGTGAGAGTAAAATGAAATTTGAGAATAGTGCCAAAAGTACGGAAACGACTTCTAGCAAGTTTCAAACACGAAAACAGCTGATTGTCTATCAAATGTAAACAGCGACAATTTTAACTTTTTACAAACGCAAACGACGTCAATTTTAACTTGATATTTTATATATATTTATATGTATTGATATTTAACAATTTGTAAATTTGTTTTTTATCGCACAACATAACCAAACAACGAACGACGATTTGACATTTGCTTGTTCTTCTTGATACTTATTCTTCTTCATGCTTGTTCTTATGTAGCTGGAACAAATTTCTTCTAGCACACTTCGAGCCACTTTTGAGCTCGAGAGAGCGATTTTATGCTTGTTCTTCTAGCTAGAAAAAGTACGGAAACACGTTCTAGCACATTGCAAGTTACTACAATCGAGTATGGAAACAGACCTAATATCTCAATGGAAAGTGTGCTGCGGCAATTTTAAGACGCATGAAGACAAATATTTAATATAAAGTTTTATTGCAAACATATTGAAAGAGCTTAAATAATAAGCACGCAAACTTTTTCTTTATCACCCATGTTGTGCTTCGAATACCTTAGCCTGCGGTCTCACGTGCAAGTAATCATTTGCAAGTAAAGATTATATATTACCTTCGAAAAAGTTCGAAACTAGCTGCAAGTTGCTTCAGCGTCCAGCAGGGGCAAGTGCATTTAAAAAGGTCGTCGAATGCGAATGTTCTTCCTGCAAGTGCAGTATTGCTTGAAATGAAGAAGTTAAAAAACATCAACTTCAGTTGATCTCGCCTATTAGCCGGTGTTGGTTGTGTTGTTTTATTTAATTGATACGTGTGTGTTTTTGCCTTGTTTCGACGCCCCTGTTGTAATAATCGTGAGTGTCTTTATATTAATATATTATTCTAAATTTAGTTATTGTTATTAATTTAAATTTTGTTTTAAAAAATTACATTTAAAAATCATTTTCTTTACCCTTTAATTTGCTTATGTTAATTGAAAAGTTTTGTTTGCATGCTTGCTAGTTTTGTCGTTTTTTCTTTCATTCCTCTTTGTGCGGTGATTTGTTTATCGCTAGCGCAGTGGTTGCTCTTGTTTTTAACTGCATGTTAAATCTAAAAATATTAACGCTTAAAGCAAATTTCGCATTTGATCAATTTTTTTAATAAGAAAATATGGAATATTTTTCTGTAGACAATATCGTCGCTTGTTCCTTGAACAAGCTATGCAGAAGCCAGAACATTATGAACCCCATGTTTAGTTGTTCCAAAAAATTCTGCATACCCCTGGTACACAAAGGATTTAAAATCCCTTCGCAACAACAGGAATAGGACATGAAAGAATACGTCTGTAGCCTAGACTCAAATGACCTAGAGACTTACAAGAATTTGTTTCTGCAATTTGAAAATCGCTCAGCTACGTTTTAAAATGAATATTTAAGTGATGTTAAGCTGAAAATTTTGTGTAATCCAAGAACATTTTGGGAATTCATAAACACATGGATTTCTGTTCATTCTGATGGAGAGTACTTTGAATATATGAATTCCTTACCAAGAGTTTCTTTGGAATCTATATCCTTAATTTCAGAGGATATTTTAAAGTGTATTGGATCAATTGAGGAGGACTTTGGCGCTGGACGCGACGGAATTTCTGTCGCTGTGTTAACACGATGTGGTCCCATTTTGAGTCAACCACTTTCTGTATTATTCAATAAATCAATAAACGGCATTGATGTCAGTAACTATAGGCCTATCGCTAAGCTCTCATGGATTCCTAAACTTTTTGAGAGGATCGTGTACGATCCGGTAAAAATGCATTATGGTGAAGTTATAACAACTCGTCAGCATGGTTTTGTTAAAGGCAGATCCACTGTGTCTAATCTTCTCGATTTTACAACATTCTGCTTAAATTCGATTGAATCTGATAACCAGGTCGACTGCGCTTACACTGACTTTAGTAAGGGATTTGATAAACTACCACACATTCTAATCTTATTTAAACTTGAGTAAATGGGATTTCCACAATATTTTGTGAACTGGATGGCGCGATCTTATCAAATACGTTTCCGAGACTTATTGTCTTCTGAATTTATTGCTGAATCAGGTGTTTCTCAGGATAGCCACCTTGCTCCACTTCTGTTTATTTTAGCAATCAATGATGTAACTCACATCGTAGAACACTCTCATCTGCTTATCTATGCGGATAATATGAAAATATACGGAACGGTTGATTCTAAAGACAATTCAGATCTACTCCAGTCTGATCTGAAATGCTTTGAAGTTTGGTATTCTAAAAATAATATGTTTCAAATCCAGATAAATGCCAAGCTATGACCTTTTCGCGAAAAAGGAAAAATTTTATTTTTGATTATAAGATAAAAGATACTGCCTTAAATCGTGTAGATACCGTCAAAAACATAGGTACATGCATAGATTCTAAGCTATCGTATTGTAAGAATCCTAAAACGTTTTGTTCGGTTTGCTCTAAGGCGCTTAAGTGGAACGGACATATTAGACCTTCCTCCTTATGAGGATCGTTTGAAACTATTAAAAATTCAGTCTTTAAGTGACCGAAGAAAATCTGCAGATATCGTCTATTTACACCAACTCATAATAGGTGTATTCGATTCTCCAGAACTTCTTTCTCACATAAATTTTAACACTAACCGTAGAAACAGTAGAAACGCTAATAACTTAATTTATTTACCATTTAGTAGAAGAAATTATATGACTACTGCGCCTTTAAACCGCATGGTAAATTTAAAACGCCTTTGTTAACAATTGTAGCGTTTTTTATGTTAATTTGTTCAACTCAAAAGTAGACTAAAAATAGTTGTATAATTAGATCTATGAATAGGCATGATTAGTTGTTACGTCTTGTGTTGTCCCTTAACCCAACCCAGTCAGTGGTGGGTACATTTTTCCCCACATTAACTTGTTTGTGGTCACTGGTATCCATAGCATTGATATTTTTTAATTATTACTGAGTCGTGGCTGTAGATGGGTTAAGGTTAATGCTGAGGAAGTGCGAAAAAGCTGTAGTAGCTAAACTGTATTGTTATTGCATGTTAAAAATAAGGGAAACATGTAACTAATGTTGCTTCTTTTATAAAATCCACAAAAGCACAACAAAAACATCACTTGTATTCCACTTTCTAACATTTGCTTCCAGCAAGTGACAAAATTCCCTGTCACTGAAATTGCCTTGCAAGTAGCGCTGCAAGTTCGAAAATGTGAGTATGTTACGCTGCAGCCACACGTGATAGTACTGACAGGCCAGCAAAGAATATGTATTAACTACGAAAATGTTTCGAAATAATCTACAAATCTACGCTGCGGCCACACGTGATAGTAAATGTTCATTTGCAAAATGTCGTCAAAGACAAAGGTTCGACCACTTTATTATTTCGGTTGCTTTTATTCAGTGATGCTTTATTTGCCAACACAGCACGAAACTTAAATGGAATAAAAATGGGGAACTAATTATGTTGTTAAATGTGTTTATCAATATTTTTCAAAGTGAAATGCAACTTATTCATATGATATATTATGTGCCAAAATAAGGGAAATTAAAATAATTGCATATATTTCAATACAGGACATGAAAGAAAAGTGCATATTTAAAGTTCGAATATTTTAGGGAGAAAATACAACACTGTTTCCTTACTTCGATTTCGCACTGGCTGTGGTTGTCAAAATTCACTGTCTCAGTAAAAGTTGTTGCCAGTGGACTGCCAGTGATGTCAAGGTGTGAGTGTATTAGTGAAAAGTAAGAGTGTATTGAGTTTTTCGAACTGTTACTGTCTTCGAACTGGCACGTGTGGCTAGGGGGTTAGTAAAAATGTTTGAATGTATTGAGTTTTTCGGACTTGCACGTGTGTCCGCGAATAGGGGCGGTCACATTATCAAATTCTTCATCAAATTATTGGTCAAACAGTTTAACCACGCAGGTGTTCATAAATTTTTCGTCAAATTTCATTATTGTCTTGCACACCGAAGTGAACACATCAGCAGCACTCCATATGCTTTATTTTTACATAAACTTTTTTTGTAAATTTCCGATTTAATCTGCCACAGTTATGGCTGTAGTCTATAAATTTCAATAAAATCATTACAAAAATCTTCTTCATCGTGCATTTTGAATTGATGTGTTCGCGTTGAAATCTTTTTTTACGTGATGAAATCGCACTAGAAAATTTGACGAGTGTTCACACGTCAAATTTTTCATCGAATTGTTGGTCAAACAACCGAAAAATCAAAATATTTTGATTTTCGTCAAACGATTTGACAAACAATGTGATGAGTGTTCACATGTCAAATTTTTCGTCAAACTCCATATATATTTCTGTTGGTCAAATTTTTTGATGACTTGTTGGATGAAGAATTTGGTAATGTGACCACCCCTAATAATGCACAGATAACAAAAATAACTTGCACAGAATAATGGCGACAAAAAACAACAAAAATAAGCCGGAAGTGTGACACACAGGCTCTATAATTCGAAGGATCACTGCTTCACAAAAGTTCGTTCTACCATGTGTGTCGCAAGAGTTCGCTGATATGTAAGCTACTTACGATAACAGAAAAAACTTCCTTTGTTTTGATTATAACCCCCTAGCCACACGTGCCAGTTCGAAGACATTAACCGTTCGAAAAACTTAATACACTCTCACTTTTCACTTATACACTCACACCTTGACATCACTGGCAGTCCACTGGCAACAACTTTTACTGAGCCAGTGAATTTTGACAACCACAGCCAGTGCGAAATCGAAGTAAGGAAACTGTTGTTTTTTCTCTCTAAAAAAATTCGAACTTTAAATATGCACTTTTCTTTCATGTCTTGTAGTGAAATATATGCAATTTTTTTAATTGGCCTTATTTGACACATAAAATATCATATGAATAAGTTGCATTTCATTTTGGAATATATTGATAAACAGATTCTACAAAATTAGTTCCCCATTTTTATCCCATTTAAGTTTCGTGCTGTGTTGGCATATAAAGCATCACTGAACAAAAGCAACCGAAATAATAAAGTGGTCGAACCTTTGCCTTTGACGACATTTTGCAAATGAACATTTATTATCACGTGTGGCCACAGCGTAGATTTGCAGATTATTTCGAAACATTTTCGTACTCAATACATATTCTTTGCTGGCCTGCCAGTACTATCACGTGTGGCTGCAGCGTAAAGCTTGCATTACTTTTATAATTCATCTTAAACTTGAATATTTTTGATCGATTTTGTTAATTCAGACTTGTAAGTAAATTTTTTTCGACATCCAATTGAAAATTACTTAGAACTGCAGCAAGATTAGTATTTTTTTATCTAGTGCCGTTTTTAAAAAATAAAGGAACATCGAAAACATCAAATCAGTGCACGGCATAATTATAAGGTAGGTTCAAGTTGGAATAAAAATAGAGCTTTATGTGAAATTCAGATGTTCGAATTTGTGTTTAATTATTAACAATGTCTCTTGACATTTAATACACAAAATGTCATTCTTCTGTCCCAAACAATGTCTAGCCAACTGTCTGCAAAAAAATTAAGACAGTTGCAAAAGAGAGTATGAATTGGTATAAAATTGTGAATGTATTGCAACTGTCGTAATGATACTGTCTAGTGTAAGCACCGTGCTGTTATTTAAGGTTTTTGGCCGTCAGCTTCGTTGTCATTTGAGCAGCCATTTTAATGCATTAATAAGGTGGAAGTGAAAGATGGCTAATTTTACTTATTTTTTTTTTTTTTAAATTTTTTGTTCTCAACATTCAGTAAATCAGTGATGATCACACGCATACTATTTTAATTTTAGACTTTTGTGCTTGTGTTAGTATTGCTCTTTATTTTGACTTGGTTTTTCTTCATTCTGTTGTCAAAATCCTCTGAAAATAAACAATGCAATGCCGAAAATGCGCCGAATATCGGAAAATTCAATAAACGCCAAATTTAAACTGTCCAAATTTGTATGGGATCTGATTGTCCAGAACAAACGGTTTTCAATAAAATAAAATGCTGCTTATTTATTCTCAAGCAAAAAAAATTACTTGCATGAAATTATGTACATAGCTTCATGCGTTACTTTTTCGCATGAATTCTAAGCTTTACCCTGCGTCTACACATGACAATTTTTACTACCCACCCACATTTTCTCAGTCGGCAGCTCAATTGCCTGCCTGACAATTGTCGTATGCTGACAATTTTTGACGTTTCCTTTGAAAAAATGTTTGAGGAATGGTAAAAAACTTAAAAAAACGCACTTCGAAACGGAAATGCGGTGTGAAAGTTAAATGTATAGTTTTCCGCACAAAATTTAATTTTTTTTCGCTGGCCAACGATCTCTCAGTGTATTAGCAAGTACAGCACAGTTCAATTGACTTTTTTTACTGGCCAATGTCCTCCAAGTGCCATCATTTGTCTGCCACTTTGTCTCAACAAATCTTAATCCTGTTTTTATGAATTACATAAATAAAACTTGTAAATTATGCGCAGTGGTATGATTATTGTGGAAGATCCTACAAGAATAATTTTTGTTTTTTTTTACTTTTTTACAATGGTTTCAAAAATAAATAAAAGCAAATAAAAATTATGTGTAATCTTTACCGATTACTTATAATGCCCGGGAAAGAGTTAAAAAGGTAAACAGACTTCCAGATTTTTCCATAATAACATTGACTCCAATCTTACATTGCCAAAAATCATGCTTGCTTTATGTGTGATAATTATCAAATTGACTATTTTTTCCTATTGGTTTCATGAGACTGCGCTTTAGGTGTCATTTTAAAAAACGACAATCATAACAGCGACCCAGTTATCACCCTAGCCGATTTCTCTGGTTTTCAAAATACCGAATCTGCTTATTTTACCGAACTTCCCTCATTACTTATTTTTACGAACGCAGTCAAATGGCGAGTCTCGATCGTAATAGAGAGCATTTCGAACATGGAACAGCCATTTTTAGCGTTTTCGAAGACGAAATTTCTTTTCCGCTCAGCTGTCAAAAACTTAGGTACCAACAAAAAAGAAATTGATATATAAAATCTAATAAAATCTTTAAAAACATATTGCAGTGCTAATTTCTTTGTGTGTTAGTTAAACTCTAACTATTTTGCAAACTGAACTAATAAATGTTTTCTATACTCTTCGCTATGCTTGATACAACACTCGAACGATGTTTCAACAAAATTAATTGCCTACATTTGACCGTACTCGCATTGGATAACATTTGGACATAAAACGCAATATTGATAGCAACCTAAGATGGCCAAGTCAAAGAATCACACAAATCACAACCAGAACAGAAAAGCTCATCGTAATGGCATCAAACGTCCAATTCGCAAGCGTCACGAATCCACTTTGGGTGTAAGTAGAAAATGAACAAAATTTGCTCTGTCAAATGGTGAGCTAATGTCAAGCAGTATCGTCAGAGAGAGAGAGGTATTTCCTCAACTTGATATCTGTCTGTAATAAATATTTGTTGCTTGAACATTGGTTAACAAAGTTTTGTGACCTTAGCTAATGTTTTGCCTTCTTTCTTGCTCTTCCAGATGGATGTCAAGTTTCTAATCAACCAAAGATACGCACGCAGGGGTAACCTTTCCGGTGTTGAGGCCAAGAAACGCTGCGAGGCACGTTTGGCGGCCCAGGCTGGCAAACCAAAGCCAATCAAGCTATAAACTGTTTCTTTTTTGGTGAAGAAGAACGTTAAATAAAAAAGTTTTTTAAAGAAAATTAGTTTTAGTAACATGTTTTTTCTTTATCTTGAAATGACTGCCTGGAAATGTGCAACGTAAGAGGTGTTTTCTATTTCTGCTAAAACTACTTCGATGTGGATATTTCATGCAAAAGTGGCAAACATAAAAAACGTATTTTTTTAATCTTTAGGCATGGCTACGCTTTAAGTTTATTTCAACAAATTCTTTTAATCATATAAAAATACTTTATTTCTTTCGAGCCGTTAAACACTAAACTAGCCATAGGTAAACAAAAAATACTGCTCTCTTCAGTAGTAAACACTGAGTACCTTGTGGAATGGAATGTGTTCCAACTGTTCGGCATGCTTTCGCCGATAGTCCCACAGAAAGTGATCTATTAAAATCGAATTCACTTTCTGGAATCCCGACTGATCATCACCATTCTTTAATTCAGCACGCACTGCATCCTTCACCTCTTCCACAACATAAATGGATGCACCACGTATCTCGACCTCCATCGGATCACCGTTCTGCATGATTTCATCGCGCTTTAAATATTCTAGCAATTCAGGTTTGTATTCTAAGCAACCGTAATGCACCAAAACTTGTGGCACGCGGTAATCTGCAAACATTGTAATGCTGTCCAAGTCGTTGAAGCTGCCCAGATCCCTTCCCTCGAAGCATGCCCATAGATCTCCAATGAGTATTTGTGCACGTTTGTACAGCGCCACACGCTGTCCAGCGTAGTCTGCTTCGTCACGGAAGCAAGGAAATTCAGTGACAATCAACCGCAGCAGTTGCGTTGCAGATCCACCAGCAGCTTTCACTACATTCTCAAATTTCCCTTGCCACTTCGCCAGCAGTTGTTGTCCTACTTCGTGCAGGCAATTGATGCGTTCCTGTAACAGCGGCACTTTTGTTTCTCCATCGTCAGAGCGCATTATATGCTGCAATGTTGCCGCATCTATGTCGGCAAAAAACGCAGCGTTGGTTATATCAACACCTTCCGACATTGCACGATTGATAGCTGCGCATAGAGCAAAATACCCTGTGTAACCATTTACCTTGTATTTGGTATAACTAGCTAAAAAGTAATTCACATACATTAACAGTGATATCCAAAGCCGCAGCTTGCTACATACTTGGTGTCCAGAAACAAAAATTAAGTGTGTCAATTAGGAATATCCAATCCACTGCATGTGCATCTGTTGCCTTCGGGTGTAACTCGTGTTGCGAAAAGTTGGCCACATCGATTTGTTTGGATTTAATGCCCGAGATTATATCGTTTGTTAGTTTTGCTATTCCTTCGCGATACACTGTTAGGTATTTAGCTTGTTTCATGATGAACTCTCCAGATTCGCGTGGAGTAAGCACCTGCGCTGACATTTTTTTCCTTTTATCTGCAAATGGGGAGAGATATTCATATATATATATTAGTACATTTTTTGAATTTGTTTATCAAAATCATATTTCATTTAACTTGTTTACTTTTGCAATCGACGGCTTGAATAAGAAGTTAGGTTATGAAGAATAAGCTCTGTTTGTTTGAAGTCAATGCAAAACGCACTGGCAGAGTTTATACGTCATTCAAATTGAATGAAGAATATCGCGTTTTTTGTTCTCTCTTACTCTATTCGAGATATTTGATTGAATAGCTGCTCACACGTGATTTTTTGGTTGAATGGCCGATGCTGACTAAAAGTGTTGTTATACCAGAAAAGTTGATTATGAAACCCTGTGATCGATTGATGCAGGTCTGAAGCTCCATCACAATTTTGATTGATGCGATGAAGTTGTGGCGGTGCCTTCAGCTCCGTCAACGAATAGAATTAGTAAATATCGTGTTTCAGCTCTTAGAGCCCTTGGCGACACTTTGTCGCAGTCACTGTAAACAATTTCAACCATTGCTGCTGGGATGATCACGCCAATGGTGATCCAAGCACATTCCTAGCCACTCGATACATTGTTGCTGCCCTTAGAGCAGCAGGCACTTGAGTCGGTGCATACGTTATCGCGATCCGCTGTAATTCGGCCACTGACTTTGTATGCGTGTTGTTGTTGTACACTTGTGTGTTGTACAACAACAAACGTGGCCGCCTTAGAACACAGTCACTGTCGCTAAATTCTTGCTTATGACGACTAACGGCAATATGACCGGCTTGTTTATGTTGAACGTTGGTCATCGGATACGTCGCGCTTGTAGATTGCTTGTTGGCTTAGCTACCCAACAAGCAGCTAGCCGCGCCGCTTGTTTATTTACAGGCATTTGTGTTGTCAGCGTTTTCATGCACCGCGGGCTGTCCGTCCGTCACTAGCGCTGGTGACGAGTCGGAGCCATATAAAATACAGTCTCTGCCGACGTTGAGATATATTGTATAATGGACGCACACAAGTATGTAATTGTTTTATTGGCTATGGGATGTGCTGCAGCCGTGTACTGTGCGCTGCAGTACATATTTAATGTATTATGGTGGCATGGGCTCTGGGCCATGCTACCATAATTAGTCAGTTGGATTTCGTACGCGCCGCGAAGAAGTTGATCGCAATCGCGCCTGCTCCCCCCCATTAGCCTAGAGTAAAACTCTGTAAATATATAAAGTAAAATATATATAATCTGTAAATATAAAGTAATAAAGAAATAAGAAATCCACATTGGTGACCCCGACGTCGCGTGCGCGAGTGAATTGTGATAAACTTTTGAAAGCCTTTAAAAAATAAACTTGTGAAAACTTGTAAAAAAAAAAAAAAAACAAAACAACTAAAAAAAAAAAAATAACAAGCCGCTTTCTAGCACGCAACGGTATAATTGCAAAAAATATTTATAGTTGATTAAATAAAAGACATACAGTGCGGGATAGTGAGAATGAGTAAACCGAGTGAACAAGTGGTGATACACGACCACACCTTGCCCGACGATGAGACTGGTCAAGGGGTGGGTCCAGGGCAGAAAGCCGACCTCACGAAATCACAGAGTGTTTCCCAAGCGGGTGGCGAGCCCGGGGTTAGCGTAGTAGCGGCGGTCAAGACGCCTCAATTCTGGCACGATTCGCCGGATCTATGGTTTTTACAACTTGAGGCACAGTTCGCTAAGCTCAAGATCACCAGCGACCATACGAGGTTTTATACAGTGGTGGGGGCCCTAGAGAAGGCCGTGTTGCGACAGGTGAGTGAACTGGTTCGCAAACCGCCATCGGCCGAGCGATATAACTTGTTAAAGGCCAATTTGCTCGAAATCTTTAGCGCCACGGAACAAGAGAAGTTGCGACAGCTCATTTCGCAAAAAGAGCTCGGAGATTTGCGCCCGTCACAACTTTTGAACGAAATGCGGGAACTCGGCGGAGAAAATCTGCCCGAACGCATGCTAGAGAGCTTGTGGACCGCGCGGCTACCGGCGATGGTGCAAGGAATGCTGCAGACGGTAATGGTGGACCTGCCACAAAAAGCCGCTTTAGCGGATAAAATTATGGAAACCCTGGCAGGAACCAGACAGGTTGCCGCAGTAGACGCTGACTCGGTTAAAAGCAAAATGGAGCGGGCAAAAGCCGAAGTGTTAGAGAAGCGAATTAACCGCCTAGAAAACGCATTATTCGAGAGAGAAAACCCGAACCGAGGAAGACGAGGTTTCAATAATCCCCCACTACCAGCAGAGTTGTGCTCTGACACCGATGAGGATGTATTTGTCCCCCCTAAGGAAGGGACCTGGGATCGGCGCCAAGAAATACCGCCACGTTTTCGGTCACGGACCGGACCGAACGTAGGTCGATCCCCTGCCCGAGCAGCAGATCGCCAGCGAGCCTCGCCAAGCAGCCCGCGATATGGGTCGCGACAGCAATATATGAGTGCTCCACACGCCCACTACCACTTCCAGAATGGAAATGATCAGTTCTCAAACAGTCAAACGGGTAAGAAAATCGGCAGATGCCACTACCACCGGAGGTTCGGCAGTAATGCGACGAAATGCCGTCAGCCGTGCTCCTGGCAACAGCGTTCAAAAAACTAGAAGCACTGCCGAAAGCTACGGGCGACGAGGCTGGCAACCTTGAAATTCGTCGCCTGTACGTTACCGACACGACAACGAGCAGGCGGTTCCTGATTGACACAGGGGCCGACGTGTCGGTAATGCCACCAACGGGTAATGAAAGATTCAACGCCCCCCACCCGCTTAAACTGTACGCAGCAAATGGTTCGGGAATTACAACGTTTGGCACGCGGAGAGTTATTTTGGACCTTGGGCTAAGAAGGCATTTTCCTGGGAATTTATTTTAGCTGACGTGAGAGCGCCGCTTATTGGAGCAGATTTTCTCAAACATCATGGAATTTTAGTTGACATGAAAAATAATCGACTGATTGATAGAGACGCCACCGTGCAGGCGGCCGCCACGGCAGGTAAGGTAAGCCAATCTAATATATATACTTACAATATTACGCTTCCTTACGCGGATTTGCTGGCTGAATTTTCGGACATCACGGTCTTACGCCAAGTCCCGCCAGCAAAGAAAAACAAAGTCACGCACCACATTATTACGAATGGACCACCGGTGCACGCCAAACCGCGCCGACTAGCACCGGACAAGCTAGCAGCAGCGCGCAGCGAATTCCAGTTTTTGATAGAGAATGGTATATGCGAACCATCGGACAGCAATTGGTCCAGTCCGCTTCATATGGTAAAAAAGGCGGATGGTTCATGGAGACCATGCGGAGACTATAGGGCCTTAAATGAGAGAACGGTTCCTGATAGGTACCCTATACCACATATTCAGGATTTTGTGAATATCCTCCACGGGCGAAAAATATTTTCTACCATCGATCTGCAACGTGCCTACCACCAGATTCGAATAGAACCTCAGGATGTGCCAAAAACAGCAATTACAACGCCTTTCGGCCTGTTCCAGTTCAAATCCATGACGTTTGGACTGAGAAACGCGGCCCAGACGTTCCAGCGTCATATAAATGATGTCCTTGCTTCCGAAACTGACCACGTTTTTGTGTATATTGACGATATTTGCGTGGCATCTCCGGACGAGAAGACCCACAAAGAACACCTCCGCCGCATTTTCAAGTTGCTCCGTGAAAACGGCTTGGCGATCAACGCGGCCAAGTGTGACTTCGGAAAAGCCGAAGTTAAGTTCTTAGGCCATACAGTTAATAGCAAGGGAGTAAGCCCAAACGAGGATAAGGTAAAAGCTATTCGTGAGTTTGCGAGGCCTAAGACAGCAAAAGAATTGAAAAGATTTTTGGGAATGATCAATTTCTACAGACGTTTCATGCCCGGGGCAGCAGCTACGCAGGCCGTATTACAAAACATGATCATTGGTAATAAGAAAAACGATAAGACAGCGCTGAAGTGGACAGAAGAGTCTGCGGCAGCGTTTAACACATCTAAAAATAGCCTTGCAAATGCAACCATGCTGTTTCACCCGGCACCGTTTGCTAACTTGTCTTTGAGCGTTGATGCTTCTGATTTCGCAATTGGGGCGGTCCTACATCAACAGGTGGGTAGCAGCCTACAGCCTTTGGCTTTTTTCTCAAAAAAATTAGATAACGCCCAGAAGAAGTATAGCACGTATGACCGAGAGCTGCTGGCAATGTTCCTGGCGGTGAAGCATTTTAAGCATATGTTGGAAGGAAGAAAGTTCTGCATTTTCACCGACCACAAACCACTTATGTTCGCGTTTAAACAGAAGTCTGACAAGGCGTCACCGCGACAAGTGCGGCATCTTGACTATATCGGCCAATTCACCACAGACATCCGGCACGTACCAGGCAACGATAATGAGGTTGCTGATACATTGTCACGTATTCAGCAGATAGCAGGAGTAGAAATTAATTACGCCAAGTTAGCCGAGGAACAGAGCAGAGACGAAGAGATTCAGAGACTATTAGGGGCGAAACATCAGCCTTCTTCGCTTGTTATTAAGCAGTTCGACGTACCAGAAGCCGACGTGAAGTTGCAGTGCGATGTCTCCCTAGGGATAGCCCGACCATTGATTCCAACCGGATTTCGCAGTTGTATTCTGAAGAAGTTACACGGAATTGCTCATACTGGAGCTAGATCGACAATAAAATTAATTCAAGGTAGATTTGTCTGGCCGAATATGAAGAAAGATATTCGGGAGTTTGTCAGAGCGTGTTTCTACTGCCAGCGGAGTAAGATAAGCAGACATAACAGGACCGAGCTGAAATCATACGTTAACCCTAGTGAAAGATTTGAGCACATTAACGTCGATCTGGTTGGTCCCCTACCGGTATCTCGGGACAGCCGCTATTGTCTGACAATTATTGATCGTTACACCCGTTGGCCTGAAGCAATTCCCATTCCGGATATGACCGCTGAGACAGTGGCGCGGAATTTATTGTCTTGTTGGATCGCCCGGTTTGGTGTTCCAGTTAGAATCACAACAGACCTTGGACGGCAGTTCGAGTCGGACCTTTTTCGACAGTTAAATAGCCTACTGGGCATCAAACACTTCAGAACTACACCATATCACCCTCAAGCAAATGGGATGATCGAGAGATGGCATCGGACTCTGAAAGCGGCAATCGTATGTCATGATAACGAAAGGTGGACCGACACCCTGCCCATCGTCCTGCTAGGCCTTCGATCGGTGTTCAAAGAAGACCTGGGTGCAACTCCAGCCGAAATGGTTTATGGCGCAACCCTCAAATTGCCGGGTGAGTTTTTAATTCCTTCACCTGCCAAATTAGGTGAGGCTGACTTTGTCGCCGCCCTGCGAGAAACTATGCAGAAGGTTGGCCCAGCGACGGTAGTGCACCACGATAGCCCGAAAACTTTTGTTCAACAGGAATTAAAGACCTGCACACATGTTTTCGTGAGATGCGATAAGGTCCAACGCCCCTTACAGCCCTGTTACGATGGCCCGTATGAGGTCGTTGAGCGAAACGACAAGTACTTTACGATCATTATCAAAGGTAAACCGGCTAAACTATCGATAGATAGACTGAAAGCAGCATTCGTAATTAAACCTGTAGGAGAATCAAGCGATAAGCCAACGCAGCCAGCCCGTAGGGGCATATTGAAATTCAGCGGAGAGCATCCGGTCGTGACATTTTCCGACCCGCCGTTGGACAACGTGGGACCACCACCGCTGCAAAGATCTACGTGGCCGGACACCGAACAATCGGAGCTGCTTTATCCATCAGGTGGCAATAGAAAAGCCGCCAAGAAGGTCGTGACATTTTCCGACCCGCCGTTGGACAACGCGGGACCGAATCGTTACTCGAGTCGCCGTGTGAATAATGCGACTTCCAAAAGAAGAACACCACAGCAGCCGCCAGCGCCGGTCTTTACAAGGAGCGGCAGAAGGGTTATGGCGCCATCTAAATATTGAAGCTGCAATGGTATATTTAATTTTATTTAAACTTGAATTGTTGTTATTTAAATTGCGTATGGAATATGTTTTGAACATGTAATATCTATTGAAACACTTGGGGGGGAGTACTGTGGCGGTGCCTTCAGCTCCGTCAACGAATAGAATTAGTAAATATCGTGTTTCAGCTCTTAGAGCCCTTGGCGACACTTTGTCGCAGTCACTGTAAACAATTTCAACCATTGCTGCTGGGATGATCACGCCAATGGTGATCCAAGCACATTCCTAGCCACTCGATACATTGTTGCTGCCCTTAGAGCAGCAGGCACTTGAGTCGGTGCATACGTTATCGCGATCCGCTGTAATTCGGCCACTGACTTTGTATGCGTGTTGTTGTTGTACACTTGTGTGTTGTACAACAACAAACGTGGCCGCCTTAGAACACAGTCACTGTCGCTAAATTCTTGCTTATGACGACTAACGGCAATATGACCGGCTTGTTTATGTTGAACGTTGGTCATCGGATACGTCGCGCTTGTAGATTGCTTGTTGGCTTAGCTACCCAACAAGCAGCTAGCCGCGCCGCTTGTTTATTTACAGGCATTTGTGTTGTCAGCGTTTTCATGCACCGCGGGCTGTCCGTCCGTCACTAGCGCTGGTGACGAGTCGGAGCCATATAAAATACAGTCTCTGCCGACGTTGAGATATATTGTATAATGGACGCACACAAGTATGTAATTGTTTTATTGGCTATGGGATGTGCTGCAGCCGTGTACTGTGCGCTGCAGTACATATTTAATGTATTATGGTGGCATGGGCTCTGGGCCATGCTACCATAATTAGTCAGTTGGATTTCGTACGCGCCGCGAAGAAGTTGATCGCAATCGCGCCTGCTCCCCCCCATTAGCCTAGAGTAAAACTCTGTAAATATATAAAGTAAAATAAATATAATCTGTAAATATAAAGTAATAAAGAAATAAGAAATCCACAAAGTGTTGAAGGTTCATTTCCGCTCTTGCAGTGAGATTGAGATTCTTTGAAAACAATTAAAAAAAAACTAAAATAGATCTGACTTTGCATTTTTATAAAATGTATTAAGTTGATAAATTTTATAAATTCATTGATTAGTATAAAGCGTGGTATAATAAGGCAAGGCATGGTACAATGAAAGGAAGGTATTATCGCGGCTAATTGTACTCTTTTTCCCCAGCTACCATTATTGTCAAAATCAATAAGGGTATTCACGCAATGCCGAATATTTTCCGATGCCGTATATAGGAAAATATTCGCTGTTTTTGCATGAGGAACCTTGTTTTAGTTATCGGCAAATGTCGTATATCAATCAGCTGTTCTTTAAGTTGCATTGAAAAAGTGGCAACTTTGGTTTAATATTTGTATTAAATATATGTAAAATATTGAGAACCATTTTGGCTTCGGTAGGAATCAGACGTGTTTGTTAAAAGTGACTTAACAAAAATTAGACATTTTAATTGGAAGATAAAGCGTGTTAAAAAAAGAGGATTTTAAATTAATTTGAGTAGATAATAGGACATAAAGCAGTTGTCCTTGATGTACTCTATTGATGCTCGGCGTGATGCTGGTGCTCCGGATCCTGGTGGAGGCACTGTTGATTGTTCTCGCGAGGTTTTGGCCCAAAGTGATCATTTGGGGCAGCTGTGTGGTGCACATTCTCCAATGGCAAAGTCTAGTTCCGTGGTTGTAAAGGCGGATCCTCCGCGGGATGCACAGGTTTCGGGTTTTTCTGGTGATGCGCCCTTTTCGCGCGTAAATTCGCTGACATGGCGGGAAGTTGAGCACTCGTCGCGCGTAAAGTTGGCAGAACAACAGCCGTCGTCCTCTGTCGCTGCGCAGCCGACGCAATGTTCAGCAATTATTCAGCAACTCGTTGCATCGGAAATTTCCGCTAATGCAAAATCTGCAGCTTTTCAGCAGCAACAACAACAACAACAATTTCAGCAGAATCCTTTTCAACTGCAACAACAGTCTGTAATTCGTCATTATCAACAAGAGGTTCTAATGGACTACGATATGGTTGCGTCTCCAAATATGCTGTCAGCGGCCGAGCAGCTGGTCAACCTTCATGATGATGGCTTTCAAATGGTTAGCCAAAAACGTTTCAAAAGGTCCAGTGGTGGAGAAGCCAAGAATATTGACGTCGCTAGTTTCAAAAGTAAGGTAGTTAATATGAATATTAATAGTTCAAATAGATTTTCAATGTTAAGTGATATTGATGTAAAAAAATGTGCTAACGTTAATGTAAATTCGAACTTTGTCAAAAAAAACCCTAATGTGAGCGCGAAGAGGAAAGTGTGTCCTCCAATTTTTCTTTATAACGTGAATATTAATGGCCTAGTCAGTCAATTAAAGGCAAAATGCCCAGAGGTAAAATTTAAAATCATTAATAAGTCTAAATTCAAAAGTAAGCTCTATTTGGAAGACATTGAGGCTCACACGGCCATGATGGCCATTCTAAACGAAAAAGATATAGACTCTTATTCTTTTACGCCAGCTGAACTAAAACAATTTAGAGTTATAATCAGTGGTTTATACTTTGATACAGATATTTCAGAGCTTTAGTTGGCATTGGATGAAGAGCTTCCAGGTTATGTTGACAAGGTCAGTAAATTTTCCACCTCTCATTCTACACGAAACAACAGTGATACTGGTCTTTTTCTTGTAACCCTGGTCCCACGGAAAAAACTGAATGATATCAATAATGTCAAATACATTTTAAACCAATTCATTACCTGGGAGGCTCCAAAATCAAATTCCAACTTAATCCAGTGTAAGCAATGCCAGTTCTGGGGTCACAGCGCTCGGAACTGCAACAGGAAATATGCATGTGTAAAGTGTGATAAAACCCATGGTCGTGGTGAGTGTCTTAATGTTAAAGACTCTAATTCTTTCCCCTTTTGTATTAATTGTAGTCAGTTTGGCCACCCGGCTAATTACAAAGGTTGTCCTGCATACAAAGAGTATATTGGGAAATTAAAAAAAAAAGCTGCTGAGGCAAAAGAAATTAGATTCAATGCCGCAAGGGCGGTTCATGCTGCCGGTAAGGGTGTGATCTCACCGAACAAAACTTTTGCTAGTCTTTTTCAGCAAGCGAAAAATGATTTCGCAGAGTCCAGCTCAGCCAAGAGTAAGCCTTCAATTGTGAATGAATTTTTCTGTGAACCAGAACCTATCCCTCTTGAGCTAAGGCTACAATATTTTATTAACAACTATCGTTCATTACCTAAGGCTCAAGCTAAAGCAGATTTTTTAAAATTATTAAATGAAGTGAAAGCAAAATCTGGGCCATAAATTTTTTAATTTACTAACATATAATGTCAGATCTCTAATTGAAATTAGTAGAAGAATTGATTTGTTAAAAATATTGTATGATAACGATATAGATATTGCTTTTGTTCAGGAAACTCATTTGAATAACAAGGGGTCCTTTTTCTTGGAGGATTTTAACTCCATTCAGGATTTTTCTGCTCCGGGTATCGGTATTGCAATTAAAAATTCTCATTCTTTTTCATCTGTTGTAATCCCAGGTGTTCTTTTCCCTTTCAGTATTTATTCAAGTTGATCTCTTTATAAATGGTCACCGTAAGTCCTTCTTATGTGGTAGCATCTACTTTCCATGTAATTTTTCTGGTAGCGCATTACTCGACGGTATCAATAAGATAAAACAGTTTTTCCAAAAACTTCGATGGCACTCTTATTGGTGGGGATTTAAACGCGAAAAACCGGTCTTGGGGAGATTCGGTGGATAATTCTAATGGTAAGTGGTTATACAACTGGCTCCTTAATCACTCGTCGGACGTTAGTAGAATATGTGACTGCAATCCTTCATATCCAAACGAATCCTCGTTCTTAGATCACTTTTTAATCAGTGCGAATACGATTAATTTAATTAATACAAATTTTACTCTTTCTAGTTTGAGTTCTTTTTCGGACCATTTTCCGTTAAAACTCATTATCGATTTAGACGATTTTATTTTTTCGGTGAACTCTCCTAGAACGTTCACGTCTTTTAATAAAACCAACTGGGAAGACTTCCAATCAGATTTAAATTCAAAACTGTCTGACTTTTTTCCTACTATAGATCGGAACTTAAATAATTCAGAAATTGACAATTTCATTCAGATTTTCACAGATATTGTTGGTTCAGTTGCTTCTTCGCACTCAGAATCCCTGAATCCAAGAAACAGGAAGTTTATTATTCCAGATCGTATTAAAAACTTTTTAGAATTAAATATGCTTGGCAAAAAGAATTAAAGAAAATCTATCATGAAAATTACAATAGGAAGAGTCCTGAATATCTGCTCCTGTCAAAACAAATTCAATTCCTTATGATCATCATTAAGGAACAAATTAATTTAAACCAGGCAAAGGTATTTAATAATAAACTTAAGAAAATTAACCCAGGCCCAAATGCTTTCAAGGAAATTTATGGTCTCATAAGTAAGAAAAAAGATAGAGGTTACGATAAATTTACTGTTGACAATCTGGTCTTCACTAAGGATGAGGATAAGGTCGAAGCTTTTCGACAGCATTTTGTAGAAGTGTACAAAGAAAAAATTCCTAATTTTACTGATTCAGAAAATGTTAAACCTTTTGTTGATCAAAGCATATCTTTATTCCCGCAGTCAATTTATAATTTCTCTACTGACTTTCCTTCTCTTGGAAATCCTGATAACGTTCATTTTATATCTCCCTCTTTTCTCCAAGATCTTTTGAGTGACTTAAATGCAAAAAAATCTGCTGGTATAGACAAAATATCTAACTTTCTGATTAAAAAATTTTCATTTTCAGCCTTGAAATTTCTCTCGTGTATTTTTAACAATTGTCTAAACAATGGTTACTTTCCATCCGCTTGGAAAGTAGCTAAGATTTTCCCCCTACAAAAGAAATCGGGCAATTCTGATATTGATAACTTTCGTCCGATCTCAATGCTTTCGAATCTAGGAAAACTGCTAGAACGCGTCATTAGACTCAAAATGAATCACAATATTACATTTGACTATATTCCGTGTCATCATTTTGGCTTTAAGAAGGGCCACTCTACATCACATGCCCTTATTAAATTTCATGATGATGTATTATGTAACTTAAGAGAAAGGCAATGTACTATTGCAGTTTCACTAGACATTCAGAAGGCTTTTAACAGCGTGTATCATGACGGTATTCTGTTTAAGTTGATTAGTATTGGATTTGACCCTTTTATTGTCAAACTTCTCAAGAGTTTTCTTAGTGATAGAAGTTTTTTGATTCAGCTGAACGATGTTTCTTCTGTCCCAGGTGCAGTGAAAAGTGGTGTTCCGCAAGGCTCCATTTTGGCTCCTCATCTTTATAACATTTTCATCTATGATTTTCCTCATGAAGTTGGCTCATCAAAAAGCATTCTTTATGCAGATGACTCCCTTGTATATGCTCATGCAACTTCTCCCCTTGCGGCATTGAATCTGGTTTCTTCCCATCTTACTGAAATTAATAACTTTTATAAGAAATGGGGTATTACTATAAATGCTGCCAAATCTTTAGCTATCTGTCTAAGAAATGCTTCTGGTAAATGTCCATCTATTGTAGTCCCCGAAAGCAAAAATTTATCTCTTTTTTTGGATGGTGTTGAAATACCCTTTAAGAACAGCTTTAAATATCTGGGTGCTACATTTAATAAGTTGGTTAAATTTAACGAGCACGCAAGGACAACCTTAAGTAAGGCCAATCAAATTAAGTCAATGTTTGCCAACCTGTTTAAAAATAAATATTTGAGTCAAGAAACTAAACTTTTAATTTACAAAGTTTGCATTAGAGCAGTCATTGTTTACGGCTTTCCTATTTGGTTTTCATTCTCCCCTACATTTGCAAGGAAACTAGAAATTTTTGAAAGGAAAATCTTAAGACTCTTCGTAGACCGTAATTTTGAATCCTATTCAAAAAAATACAGTAATAAATTTATTTATAGTAAAGCCTCCATTATGCCTCTTTGCATTTACGCCTTTTCGTTGTTAAAACACTTTGTCCATAAATTAGAATTCCATGAAAATTATCTTATTACAGACATTTTCAGCAATCAAAAAATTCACGGATAGTCTGACTACCGTTATTTATCTCCGGTTGGCATTTTAAATGTTGAAATAAACTCAGGTTTTGATGATTTTGCATTCCTTTTACCTGATTTTTATTTAAAAATCTCTCCCGACAATCATAGAGGCTAGCCTAATACTAAGTTATTTGGACAATTTAAATACATATTTTAAATTTATTTATATTTTTACTTGTAAATATATAATTTAATGTTGTGTTTTAAAGATTATTCAAAATGACGATTTAAATTAAACAATAAACTGTTTTTATGTTGTTAAAAATGTACCTTATTGTTTTTTGTATAAATATTACTCTTCATTGTATAAAACTGTGAAATACTATTTTAATTTAATTTTGATTAAATTAATTATTACGATATATGTAACATGTTTTATATAAGTTGTAAATAGTTGTTTTATTGTAAGTTTATTTTAATTATTGTTAAGTTATTTATTGAGAACATGATTCTCGGGCAATGCTGATGTGTCGGGAGCAAACACAAACACACATTCATTCAGTACACGAATATATATATTCATCCTCTTCTCTCTTACATTTAGCAGGTAGCGTTTTCTTATGTTGTTATTGGAATAATACGAATAGTTCTAAGTTGACATGTAAACACAAAGAAAAAGAAAGTCACACATCCACCATTGTAATAAGATATAAGAAAAAAAAGTCTCAATAAAGTTTACTTACTTACTACTTATGTAAAATATTTGAAAGGTGGAAGCACCTGGTTGCTAAAGGTATTCGGAGCTATTTACGCATCAAAACTGGAAACTATGCTGAATATCAGATTCCATACAAATTTTGACAATTCAAATTCGGCGTTTACGGTTTTTCCGATTTTCGGCATATTCGGTTCGTTTTCGGCATTGCGTGAGTACCCTTAATACAAATAATTTTCTGTCACTTGGCAAACTGTGTCTCCGCGTAGTCTTGTTTTTGTAGTGCTAATATTGACAGCTATGTTAGTCGGCTCTCAGCCGTGCGACGACCTTTATTTATTTGGCATTATTACGATTTCCTGGGTGCCGTGATTTGAAAGTGTTTAATTATTCAAAACAACAAAAAAATAGATTTGGTCGAACAAATAATCGATACCTCAACTAGCTATTGAGTTATCGATTTTTTAAGAATTTTTCTTAGCAACAAGGTCTGTTCAAAAAACATCTTTATTTGCCAATATCCAATGGATCTTCAATATTGACGCATTATTTAAAAGATAATTAAATTATCTCTCAGAAAAAATTCAAACTCAGTATATTTTAGCTATATATTGAATTTTATAAGCGATTTTATATTATATTTATTTTTATTACTGATAAATCCGTTATTTCTCAAAAATTTGCAATATTAAGGTGCTTAAAATCTATTTTATTTTTAAAGCCTGAAAAATTTATCTTTCATTTGATATTAAAATCTTACACTTTTTCTTCAACACTACATTTTTATATATTTTTTATATATACCTAATAAATACAAAGCTCTTTCTTGAATTACTACACTTTTAGCTTTTACAAATGTATAAAAAAAGCCCTCTCACAATTAACATAGGAGATAAATGTTGTGGAAGCTTGAAAAATTACCATTTCAAGCTTGTTTTTAACATTCCGTGCAAGGGAAAATCACATATATCTGGATATAATTATCCTTTTAATAGAATTACGTATTTTATAATCCAGTTTTTATGGGGACATAAGCAATTGTTTATTGTAATGGTGATATAAGGAAATATGGAGCTAGAAAGCAGAACAACGAAGGTTAATATGCTTGAAATAACAACATTCTGTACAAGGTAAAATTATTTCATCTTAAAGAAAACACCATAAGAAACCAAAAAGTTATATATAGTATATATCAAGAGAAAGATAAATTTTCAGGCTTCAATAGTTTATTTTTCATAATTCATAGCATGTTATTACAGTACACTTGGAGAAAATTACGGTTTTGTGTACGTAAATATTTTACTTTCGCATACAAGCAGCTATAAAATTTTAAATACTAAACGGATTTGGTTTGTATAAATAATTTCTATAAGCTAATTCTATTATCTTTAAAATGGTGCCATAAACATAAATACCGATTGTATACTAAGAAAATTTAAGTTATTTTCTTAAAAGATCTTATAAAAAGGAAATTATCTTAAAAAATCGATAACTCGAAAACAAATCGATAAATAGATTTTTCCTTCGGCCATTCTTATTTATTTTGAAAGTACTTCACGAATCCATTGTCAAATCGCGGCGCCCAGGAAATCGTAATCTACCCATTTATTTCACCATGTTTAAATAATTGTATCATGCCTTACAACAAAATGACTAGATGAAGGCGAATTTACACATTTCATTCAAAACGATGACAGTGAATTTTTAATTTACATTATTCAATGTGTAAATTTAAAATGTCAAAATTTGTTTGTTTGTTGATTTATTCTATTGACGTTTAATAAAAGAATAACAATACAGTCTTAAATAATAAAAAACCAAATTAAAATAATAGTTGATTTAATCAAAATTCGGATGGCACATAAGTACGATTTGCTTTCACTTTCATCAAAAGTAGAAAATATTTGTACTTCTTTCACTGTTCAATGTGAATGACAATCATCTTCATTTTAAAGATGAAACTCAAATTACACTTTTCAAATCGGTTGATTCATCCAAAGTGAACAATGATAGTGAATCGTGTAAATTTGCCTTGAAATGAGCGTAGTGTAAACAGCCAATATGGGTTACATGCGTATTCTTTTCAACGAAAAATTTTCGTTGAACGATCCCTTCACAATTTTATCAAAACTCCAACAGCTGTTTGTGACGGTCCAGATGCGCCGGAAGAAAAAACCAAAGTAGAATGAAAAATTACTAAAAGCAAAATAGAAAACGAAATAAAAAACTAAACGAATAAATCAAAAAAGAATTTTAACGCACAACGGAACAAGAAGCAGAAAAGAAGAAGGAATCGTACGTCAACGACAGTCATCGTCGTCTGCTGTTCGTCTTCGCGTGTAAAAAAAATATGATGAATTTTCAATTTTGTGATTTTAGCATAGGAAATTTCAATGAAATAAAATAAAATTAAAAGAAACAAACGCGCTTTGCTTAATGCAAATAGTACAAAAAGGTGCAAAAATTCCAACAAATAAAGTGTTAATATTAATTAATGATGCGAAGGAAATTTATGTCAATGTGAAAATTGATGAAGTGAAAAAAAGAAAAATTTATGCAACGATTTTGGAGGAAGCAAGTGAAAATGAAATAAATGTGTAAAAATAAACCAAAAGTGACAATGCAAGGGAAACCACATAAAAAAAGGCACTAACTTAAAAAAACATAAAATCGGTAACAATTTCTTTTTTCGTAGAGTATTTCTATAAAAATTAAAATTAATAAATGCGAATATTGACATAAGATTAAAAAAAAATACAATTATAAAATTTTGAGTATTTAGATATTAGATTTTTATAAAATACACCTTTATTTTTATAAAATAGCATTTAATAGCAAACAGATAAAATTGAACGTAATCGGTGGAAAATCGAAGTGCATTTTTTTATTGACATTTCGCATTTTGTTTGTTGCTCGTAAAATTGTTGTTGCTGTTGCTCGGCTACGTTGTGTCATCCGCATTTGCGCTCAGCTGTCGTCAGTGTTTATAACATCCTGCCTGCCTACGTCGTCGTAGACGCCAACGTCGCTGCCACTTTTGCTTTTGTCCGTTTTACTCGAATATACCGCAACAAAACAATTTCAACGCCGAACAGCTGTACGAACAGTGGAACAAATTGATTGCTTAATTCTTGTATGCTCAGCATAGTTGGAAGTAAGTATTAATTCATTTTGCATAAATTAATATTTCAATGAATTAAAATTATGTATTAGAATTTTGAAGTTGCGATTCATCTTTAGAAAAATACCGAGGTTATCCATACACTTTCCTCCATCCATCCCTTGGTTTAAGTTACTCATAAATTATAATTTTTAGTACGTAATGTCATTTAAATTATATCGTAGGCATAACCTTTATGTATTTAGTTTATTTTGCAGTCCAAAAAGAGAAACGACAAAAAAAAAAGTAAATTTTTGTAATTATAAGAGTGACAGCGTCGTCACCTTTTAATATCTGATCACATATATTTTATGAAATTGGTAATAAATAAGTGTAGAACACACAAAAAAATAAAACTTCTTGTAATTCCTAATATTACCGAAATTCAGTTGGTTACATTATGTAACCACTATGTTCGGTATGTGACCGAAACTGAAATTTTGTCTGAAACTTAAATTCGGTCTTTTCTGTAATATTCGACCGAAACCCGAAACTGAGTATTTGTATAAACATTAAATTTTTTTTTATAAAATTTTTCATTGAAAGTAAGTAGGAAACACATACGAGAATTTAAAAAAAATTTAATACAAAATTAATCACGCCTATTGCGATTGTCGACCGGCAGTAGATAAACGACTGTTGAGCGATTATCGATTAGCGATGTTATTGTGAGTGTCGTTTACTCGACTAACTAGCGACTGTGAATAGCTTTTTGATCGATCATTTGTCTATAGCTGTTTTCTAGTCGTTGGTCGAACGTTTGAGTGTATAAAATATTAAAATGGAATAAAGTAAGTTATTTGCGTTAGAAGTTGTTAAAAAATTGTAATACATATGAAATAAATTTAAGATCATAAATTGTAAGCAATAAAAGGCAAATTGCGCGGTTGGTTCAGCTGATGCAGGATCATCCAGACTTGGCAAAAGGAATTTGCGGAAAGTCGCAGGCAAAGCCGAGGTGGGAAGCTATCGCCACAGACTTGAACAGTTTGGGACCACCAGCGCGCTGGTGGGAGAAGTGGCTAAAGGTGAAATGAAAATGAACCTTTAATCAATTAAACAATACAATATTTTTGTTAACGTAGGCTTGGACAGATTTAAAGTCTAAGACAAAGAAGAAAATGTCCGAAAACAAAGCTGAATTTCGCGTAACTGGCGGAGGCCCAAACAATCTTCATATCTTCACGCCCCTGGAGAAAGCGGCAGGCAATTTTTTAAAATTTGATGTTTGCTTCAATCCACCAGGCCAAGAAATTGGAATCAGGCATTCGGCAGCTGAGAAGGAAAGCCCTCAGGAACATCCAACTTGCAGCAGCGCCTCAGCTGAAATAGCTGAGTTAGATTGTGAAATGCATGAAACCCTGGAGTGCGAAACACTTTAAGCACAGAATACTCCAAACAAAGCAAATTTCAGGAGAGCAACAAATCAAAAGCGGATAACGTTGCTAGAAAACGTAACCACCCAAGCCAATTATTATGAAGCCATGAAAGAAGACACCAGAGGTATAAAAGAAAACTTGAAAAATATTGAACATTTAATGACGAAATCTTATCGCCTCCAAAAAGACATTTTTGCTCAAAAAAAAAAAAAGAAATTAAAATTAAAAAAAGAAAAGTTGCAGCGTTTTAAAGAAGAAATTTTTAATAAGCAAAAGCATAGAAGTGAGAAACTTAAATTTAAAATTCAGCTAATGGAGCTGCAAAAACAAAATATATCAAATTAAGAATTACTGAATTTTGACTTGACGTACAATTTTAATTTTACTTGAAGTAATTAACCAGAACTAATGTGAACTAAAATGTGATATTTAAGTTTTGAACTTGAAGTAAAATTTTTATTTAATTTTTTAATTTAATTTAATAAAAATTTAAAACTGAAATGAGTACAAATTAATGTAATGAATAGAACTTAAAACTAAAACTGCATGTTTTGCAAAATTGCATTTCTTATTGCTATGGCTTCTTCATTTCTTGTTTCTCCACTTTGAAGAATTATATCGTGTTGACTTTCATCATCGTTATTTAGATGTTGAGTGCCATTTCTTCCTTCGGGCAGAGATTGGACTTTGTAAAAAGTGCAAATATGTATTGTGCAGAGCTGCGCATACGTTTACTATTTGTGTAGCTTTCTTCGGTTCATAGTGGAGTGCACGAGCACCTAACAAACACCTAAATCTATTTTTAAGCACCCCAATTGTGCGCTCAACTTTACTCCTTGCTTGGGAATGCTTTTTGTTTAATTGGCTTTCAACTGAACCATCTTCGGTATTCCGGAATGGAGTAATTAAATAGGGCTGCAAGGCATTTTCTGCATCACCTGTAGATTATTATTACTTTATTATTATTACTTTACATTACTAACTTAAACATATCATACCTAATAATGTATTTATATTACCCCTGTAGTAGTCATCTTCTAAATTGGATTTTAATGCAGTCAAATTTAATAGTAATGCATCGTGTGTTGCGCCGGGATATCTTGCGTTCATATAGCGGATTCTCATGGTATTATCGCAGACCTGATAACAAACGCAAAAAATTAAGATACTGCTCGCATGTTTTTTCTTTACAAATGTTTACTTACTATCATTGCATTGATACTAAAATATCCCTTAAGGTGCAACAATTTTAATGTGGGTGCCTTCAATGCAACCTACTACGTTTGGGATTCCACTTTTCCCAACTTATCCAATCCTTGCACACATGCTCTTCTATATCTTGGAACACTTCTGTTAAAACTAATGAAACGGTAGATTGGCCAAGCCCAATATTACTATCGTTTCCGACACTTAGTTGGTAGAATTCCTCAGCGCAGAATCTTAAAGCAGTTGCTAGCTTTAAAATTTCTTGTATTGACGTTCTTCTTACACCAGCTTGTAATTTGCTTTCCAACAGTCTAAGCAAATCTGTGAACGCAGCCTTCGACAAACGAAAATTCTTTAAAAATCTGAAAAATGTACATTTTAGCAAATCGCACAAATAATATTTAAAAACCACTAACATTTGCTCTTCCAATTTCAGAGGATTAGACAGATCTCTAAGCCTCCGCCTCTCCCTTGCCAAATCCACTAGACCAGAGACTTCAACATCGTCCTCATTGTCATCACTGAAGCACAATTCAATAGAATCCATTTTTTTGTTAATTTTTCTTTTTATTAAGTTTACTTTATAAAATTGGTTTGTACAATTTATTTAAAATTGTGTTTATATAAAATAAACAGAATGTCAAACAGCTGTTTAAAATTCAGTCAACAATTCACAATAGTGTACATTTTTATCGATTGAGTTTCACAATACCAAAACGAAATTTAATCGACTCAATCGACTGCTTTCTATTCTACCGCTTATCGACACTCGCAATAGGCGTGAATATTAATATTAATTTAATCTTTTCAATTACTTTTTTCTCGTATGTCATACAATATGTGAGATTCTGCATGAGATTTTGAAGTTACAGTTTCGGCCATAATAAGGCCGAACAACCGTAACTAACAAAAAGGGCCCAAACTAGCCAAAACCGAATATTCGGTGGGACACTAGTTATGATTTAATGTGGATACCATTGTTTACCATAAGTTAAGTTCTATGTTCAAATAAAGTTCTAAGTTAAGTTGTAAGTTAAGGTCTAGTAAATGTGTTAACGTCTATAAGAGCCTGTAATACAAAGATTTTTTTTTATAAAGCTTTAATAAGATTTTTTTCTAAATTTAACTAGTGCCAGGTGCTAGTAAAATAACTTTTAGTTTGAAAATTATAACCAAAAATTGTATTTACTTATCATATAAATATGTAAAGAGGTGAAAGCTAGAGTGGTCCAAACCACACACATTAAAATAGAGAGGTTATGCCATAAAATAACCTTTATGAGATTATTGTTTTAGACAAAAACCATCTTCTTAATATGTTTATATTACTTAAACCGTTATAACGAAAGGTTTAATTTTTACGCAAATGTGGTTCCATTAAAAATCTTTTTGGTTCTGTTTAAACTAATAAATATAATTTTAAAATTAATTCAATTTAACATAGTTAAGTAGGGACTTTCGGGAAAATAAAAAAAGTTTGTAATGTTTTATAAACCTTCAATAATAAACTTTCAATATATAGTTTTAATATAAATACTAAATATATAAATAAAATAAGGAAAGTTTTTTCTTTAAAGCTTATATAGTAACTAGCGGGAATACCCGGCGTTCCTCGGAAGTGGTATATCAATAATTTATTTATATTTCATCAAGCAGAGTACAAGCTCTTATAGACTACTATAATATTTATAATTAAAAATAAACTTTAATAATAAATCACAAAGCCAGAGTTAAATTCAATTTATGTTGCGGATATAATACATAGCATAAATCGTTATTAAAAGAATATGTGATACACAAGTAGCTAGATTACGTGACTTGGCACCTGAGAACATTATACAAGGAAATCTTAAATATATCTTTAGAGTTATCTACAAATATATCAATTAAGCTTATGACCTTATTAACTTCTCTGATACAACGTGACAGAGGTTCACTTTGTGCATAGACAGTTCTATGAAAAGTTTCATAAAAGTGGAAGTGACTACGAAGAGATCTCGAGGGTATGTAAAGAAAAAGAGGTAAAGAAATAATTTTATTGTCATGACAATTGACTCAACGACTGATTTGTTTTATGAAATCAGCTCCTTAGTCTTGAAAGGATAATTTTAAAAAATTATAATTACAGTAACGAAAAGTCAAATAAGACGAAAGAAAAACTTATTTTTAAGATGAAATTGCAGTCATTGCTTGTCTAGTCATTGAAACACTTCAATTTAACTACTTGAAATAAGTAGAAAATATTAAATATTGTATAAAACAATGGTATAAGCAACAACTAAAAAATAATTTATCATTTTATATAAAAAAATCTCACAACAATGCTTTTAAAACTTCTACTACTTTTTTTTAACTAGTAGAATAACTTTGTCTAGTTTACCTGTAGTCGTAACTAGTTGTCATATTTGATATCTATGAACAATTTTTTATAGCCATTACTCTCAGTGATCTGCAACGGATAGATTTTTTTCGAATTTGAGTATATCCGAAAAAAACAAGTACAAAAACCTACTCGATTATTAGCGCACGCAACCCGATTCATACTTAAACCCGTTTTTCATTAGCAGAGCTGGGTCGAAAAGTATTCATTACAATTAAATTCCAATTCCGTGGAATTAGGAATTGGTAATTGGTCATCTCAATTCCTCAGAAATGGAATTGGAAAAAATCGTCAATTCCATTACAGGAATTGTAATCGATAATTGAACGTTTCAATTACTCAGGAATGGAATTGGAAAAAAATCGTCAATTCCATTACAGGAATTGTTAGTGGTAATTGAACTTTCACAATTCCTCAGAAATGGAATTGGTTATTGAACATCTCAATTCCTTGGGAATTGAAATTTTGAATTCCATTACAGGAATCGTAATTGGAGGTTACAGTAATTCAATTACAATAATATAATTACAATTACAGTAACCTCCAATTACAATTCCTGTAATTGAATGGACCATTTTTTTCCAATTACATTCCTGAGGAATTGAAACGTTCGATTACCAATTACAATGTCTGTAATGAAGTTGACGATTTTTTTTTTTGAATTTCATTCCTAAGGAATTGAGATGACCAATTGCCAATTACAATTCCTGTAGTGGGAATTGACCATTTTATTCCAATTCCATTCCTGAGGAATTGAGATGGCCTGTTTCCAATTCCTAATTCCAAGGAATTAGAATTGAGGTGGAATCAATTCCAAAAGGAATCATTACAACCCAGCTCTGACTATGATAAATATGAGAATCTCTAATTAGGAGTCGAATGGGATAAATATCGGGTTTCTTCGGCTCAGAAATACTTATAGATGTTGTCACCTTGCTTGATACTCATCCCAGCGCTGCATCGGAACGTACTTGTGTACTATTTTTGGTACGTTTTTATTTTTTGGGTACGTTTTTATTATTTTGGGTACGATGTACAAATGTGAAAGCTTGAATACGGTTTAACTTTTGTGTGTTTTTAGTTTGAAGAATTAGAATGGTACTTTTTCTATTGTGGCACCAACTTTTGAAAACAATGGCAGGAAAAGATACCCTGAAAAAATGTTTACTTTCGAAGTTGAGGACCTTTTTTTTGTTCATCACTTTTGAAAGTAGGTAATTGTACATAAAAAGTAAATGTTTTCAAAAGAGAAATTTTATTTCCAAGAAAAAAATGTTACTTTTTTATTTTAAGTACGTTTTTATTTTTCTCCGATGCAACCCTGACTCATCCTACTTACCCAAAATAAAAAAATATGAAACAGAGCGCAGTAGAAACTTTTCACGCAGCAGTGAAAAGTAATATTTTTTTTGTACTTCTTTTGTGCTGTTTTTTCCTGAGCACTTTGTTAGTCCCGGTTTACATTCGTCAAGAATTGACGCTCAAGTCTTGCAACGTGAGAGAGGGTTAATTTAAAAGGGAATAGCAAAGAATTCCCGTCAACTCTTAATCAGTGTAAAACAGGTATTAGCAAAAGAAATCGATACAAAAAAACTGATATCAATTTTGGAACCAACGTACCATTGTACCTTAAGCAATAAAGTATAATCGAATTCTAACAATTCTTTATATTTTTTTTTCCAACAAATGTATGGGACAATCTTACCGTTCGACACCACAAAACGTAAAACGTTAAAAAAATAAAAATTCTGACGTGTACATGAAAAACGCCGATACAAGTGTGCTTTTATTTTTCCCCCCCTTTCCGAAAAGGTATATTTGTTTCATATGCTAGAACCAGTGTGTAACGCAGTGTTTTAATTATAATGCTTTATTATCCGAGCCCTGTTTATTACAATACAAAATATGGAAATAGCAAAATCAGTCAACTTTGATAAAATACAGAAAAAAGACTTGAGAAAAATTTCCACACAAAATATCAAAATGATTTCTAAAGGGAAAGCCAGCCCGCATTGCTTATCGTCTCATAATATTTGGCAATCTTCCCCATTTATTTTTTAGCATCTGAAAACTGAAATATTTGTGATATATTTTTAATTAGTTATTACACTGTTTCTTTTTCTCAACACACATCACATGACCAATTTTAAATTTTTGTTCGGTCGAGAACTTTATCCAATGTCATTATCAGATGTTGTCATAACAATTTTTTACTGAAATCTAACAAATAGCCATTACCAACCTACATTTTATATAAAAAATTAAAAAAAAAATAAATGTTTTTGTAGTAAATGAAGTGTTGGAAGGCACGCTGTCCTCTTTAATCGTTGAGGCCAACAAAGCATAGATGACGCTATTGTCACGGATGACGCGTATGTCAACGACTTAGCGATGGGCATGCCGGAAGTTCAAAAACACACTTACACACAAATGTTTATACATTTTTTTTTTTAGCCAAACTGTATCAAAGCAACGAAACGACAATTAATTAAATCCATAAATTCCGAATACACATTATTGCCATGGTTATTTGCTGCTTTTAATTTCAACTTAACTTTAATGTTTCGTTAACAGATTCTGACAAAGTGTTTGTCAATAATTCAACTAGATACGGGCTTCTTTGAGCTTCAAGTTGATAGCAAAAAGGTCGACTTTTTACAAGAATCTTTTTCTAAGAATGCAAAAAATTATAACCGTTATTTAATCAATTTGTTTGTGTACAAACATTTAATAACACGTACAACGCAATTGACCATAAGAAGATCAGTCAAAGTCCTTGGAAGGGCTGAAATGGCTAATTATTTTTTTTTTTAATTAATCAATGAATCCTATTTCTGTGCAGTTCAAGAATTTACTGGCACGCAAATCAAATGATTGATGATCATTTAAAATTTGTTGCTGATGTTTTAGTAAAAAATGCAATGATAGAAAAAAAAATAATAGAAACAAACGCCTTTCGTTTGCCGTTTTTTTCAACATAAAACAGGCATACCATTAAATTTTTTTGTCACAGAAAAAATAAAACAAAAAAGACTTATAACTAACATACGAATATGAAAAAGAAACACTAACACATTTCTTTTTGCACTTGCCCTGCACTGGCCACATCTAGATTGAGCGAGCTAGGTAAGCCGTTTTTGAGGCATAATACTGATATTTATTAACCGCACTGAATGGTTATGAGGCAGAACATAAACCTCCTGGTGCGCAGCATACCCATCATACATCATACCCATCTACCCTTACTTTTTTGGACATTTGCTCAGACAATACGGAAATAATTGCAAACCTATTTGCAAATTTCTTCAGTCAATCATTCACAAACCATAACGATGAACTAGACTACGAATATTTTTCATAATTAAGGAACTCAAACGTTCTGACTTCTGTTGATATAACACTAGCTGATGTGTTTGGAAAGATATATAATCTAAAGGATGATTATTTTTCTGGATCTGATGGGTTGCCTGCTATTGTCATTAAAAAGTTCGCGAACTTCTTGGCTCATCCCCTCTTGGCTCTTTTTCAACTCTCTATTTCTAATTCAGTTTTTCCTAAGTTTTGGAAGTACAGTAATTTCTGGATATAAGCCCCCCGGTTAATGGATTTCCCCTCTTATAAGTTAACAAAATTAGGTCAAGATAAATCTTCATAAGCAATACATAGGAATATTCCCGTATAAAGTATTTCCCGCTTAAAAAATCGCCCCGCTTATAACGTTGCAAATTTGTGAACCATTTGAAAAAACTCATACAAAAATCCCCGCATAAAATAAAATATAAAGTTGGCAGCAGCGTTGTGATGATTTATTTTTATTTATATATATGTGAATTATCATTTCTTTTTTTTTTACATAAATACATATTATTTTAAAAAGTTATTACAACATATTTTTTTTTATTTATACGAGTAGGGTGTGTATGCAGTTTCCAATAAGAGCGGTTTTTTCTTAGGCCGAATTTTTTATATAAGCCAAAAATGGTTCATTAAACGGGTTTTTCGTATAAGCCCCAAAACTGCTTTTAACCGGGATTTTCATAAAAGACTTTCCCGGATAAAGAGTTTGAATTTTGAGCATTTTGCTAAGTTCTTATATCCGGAAATTACTGTATTCGTATATAATACCTTCGTCACCTCTCTGCAAACATTGGCAAACCTCAGGGAGTAAAAACCAGTGTTTGAAATTGCTTGACTATTTTCAATGCATATGTAATTGCTTTGCTGTGACTACGAAAAAGGAATCAGCGAAAGTAAGAAACAAATGCAAAAAAGAAATAAAAGATAATTTTGCTTCAGGTAACTGCGCAGAAAGTTGTGCTTACGAAGTTAGCCGAATGAAATGCTTCGAATCGAATTTCAGCAACTGCCAGCAATCTAGCTGTTCTTGCAGACGAAAGAATCGTTAATACAGAGTTTGAAAAATTGTGGCTGTGCTTGCTTAACAGCAATAATTTATTGCTGTGGCTTGCTGCTTCAGTCATTCAGTTTTTTTTAAGCTTAAGCCATCTAAGCGTTTATCGATGTTGCGTTTGTACTGAAGAGAAACAGCTCTACAACAACTGAAATACAAAAGTGCTGTAGCAATGATTGTTGTTGTTTGCAAGTTTTTTGTTGTTAGTAATTTTTTATTTTTAAACAAATTCAACGAATGTTGTTGGTTCGTTGTTGTATTTGCTGAATGATGACAGGATGAGATTTCAGGAATAGATTGCCCAATTTTAAAACATTTTTAACTGAACAATTTTCGCGGCTAAAATGATGTAATACGAGTAGTTAGTTATAATAACTCTTAAGTTACTTAGAGCAGTTTAGGAAATTGTTAACATACATATTTCTTTATGTATCACTTAAGTGCAGTAAAAAAAATTAAAAAAAATCTATTCAAATAAAGAATAAAATAAATTAAAAAAAAAGATAATTATGAATATAGAAATATATTATTAAAAACAAATACTTGGAGAAATTAAGAATTTCTTAATCGTGTTCATCGTCTTCGAACAACGGCAAAGTTTTTGCCAAAATTAGTTTAAGTGATGAAAAGACACATTAAAATTAATATCCTAATGAATAGTTATATAGGTTTAACTATTTATAGGTTTATTAGGAATATTTATAGGTTTATGGCATGGACTGAAAGTTACATGCTGTTTTAAAAATTTAAAGGATTTTTAGAAGTTTTAAATTGCAAATGGAGATGGATTTCAAGTATACCAAAGTGGTCCTTGTTTCATTCACTCATGAAATTTTTAAATTTTTTTTATTTTTCATGTTTTATTAAAGAGCTCATAAAATAACTTTATTTTTTCAGTTTTATTTTTTCCTCACAAAATAGCTTTCATTTAAAAAAAGTCAGTTGAACTAAATGAATGTACGTCCCTAGAACGTATCTATTTACTTGCGCTTATATTATGATGATGAGTAACCAAGACAGAGGTTCTTCTGAATCTAAAATATATCCACTCTATACACTGAGGGAAATATGTGTTAAAATTAAATGAAATTGTGTTCATATTGAACGAATATGTTTTTGAAATAAAGCTTTTAACAATTTCATTTAAGTTAAACACAAATGTTTGTAAAGAAAAATTTAAAACAAAAGCTTTTGTTTTCAAAACAATGTTTTTAAATATACTTTTAATTGAAGTAAACATTTTTAGTTTAAGAACATTTAAATTTAAAATAAAATTAAACCAAAAATTTTTATATTAAATACAAATATTTTTAACCCCTATTTTTTCGATTCCATTTTTTTAATTTTTTCGTGTTTTTGACGTCAGATTCGTGATCAGCGACCCCTGGGACCCCTCGAATACTAAATGTAAAGACCATTCAATGAAGTTTGTTTGTTTTATTGCGGCTTAAAATATTTAAATATTTTATATATTTAAATAATAAATTAGTTTTTATTTCATTTAACCTTTAAATTTTGTAAGTCGAATTAAAAATTATTTTCAAACAATCAAATGTTTTTTCTCAGCTTGGTCTCAATTGTCGGCTCAATAATACTACTACTACACATATTTTTTTAATTCAATTTCAGAAAGCGACGTATTTTTTGTTATAAAAAGAAATAATAAGAGAAAATTAAAAAAAAAAAAAAAAATTAGCTTTATATGAGAACGAGAATATGAAATGAAAATTATACAAATAAAATTTAAACACGCTTGTTTTAAATTTTGTTTTGCAGAAACACAAACGCGTTTAATTTATATTTTAAAATTTTTTGTTTAATTTTATGTCACTATATATGTCACTTGTAGGCGGTTATATTTTAATAAATCACCGTGTACTTGAAATAAGTTTACGAACAAAATTTTAGCTCAATGGGAACAGTAGTTTTGAAGATATAGCATTTTAATTGTCTTGTGAACGGTGAAAGGGGGAGTGGCCAAATTTTTTTCTAAATCATCAACTTTAAGGAAATATGCTGCCTTAATTTCAGTTAATTGGCCGTAGTAGTTATGGAGATATATCAATTTTATTTATTTATAGGCGGTAAAAGGGGTGTGCCAACATTTTTCCTAAGCCACCCTGTACTTGAAAGAAATTGACCACCTAAATTTCAGCTGAATCAGCCCGTTAGTTTTCGATATATAGCATTTTTATAGATTTGTGGGCGCTAAAATGGGGGGTGGCAACATTTTTTCCTTAATCATCTTCTACTGAAGGAAATTTACTGTCAAAATTTCTGCTGAATCGGCCTAGGAGTTTTGGTGATAAAGCATTTTTATTTATTTGTGAGCAGTAAAAGGGCGGTAAAAAAAACAATGTTATCGTAATATTTCATTGTCAGCGAACTTACATACATATATTTGTTAAATTTCAGCTAATCGGTTGCCAACAAGTTTTCGAAAAATGGTTTGCAAATTTTGACGGACGTTCATACATACATACATATATACGAACGAACGAAGCAATTTAAACAAAAGCTTTTAAAAACGAACTTACTGAAGCAGCAAACATTTTCGATTTTCAACTACAAGAACTAGAGCGACAAAAAAGTCAAGCCAAAGCAAAGGAAACGAAAACGAAATGCAATTTGAAGCAATTCATTCGGCTAACTTCGTAAGCACAACCTTCTGCGCAGTTAGCCGAAGCAAAATAATATTTTATTTGTTTTTCGTATTTTCGCTTTGCTTTTGCATTGTTGCTTACGCCTTGTTGAGTAAGTATTTGCAAACGAAGTTTTCTATTTTGCTGAAAAATATGTAAGCAAAGCACAAATTTTTGTGCTGTTGCTATTTTAAAGTCAGCAATTCAAACACTGGTAAAAACTGCCATGAAAAGCTTTTTGAGAACATAAGCCGTTCGTTCGGAGTTGGCATACAACTTGTAGGTCCAGTTTTCGATCATTTGTGTTATCACAAACATTTCACAACACGCGCAACACAATTGATCATAAAAAGCTCGGTCAAAGTCCTTTCAAGTGCTGAAATGGCCATTTCGTCTTTTTTTTTTTTTTTTGCAAAATATATGAACCCTTTGGCGCTTTTTTAGGGATATTTTTTTACTTAGGCTTCGTCACGACCTAAGTTTAGTCGCGGCAAAAACGGAAAAATCGTGCCTTAGATCTGATTTCCTCAACATTTTGCATATGAGTCGCTATATAGTGGCTTCACTCGCTCCGCTCTAAAAAATAATAAGCCTCTGTAGACAATGCCTACATATCTGTGTTGTAATACGTTTAAAATTTCTTTTGATCGACGTAAAAATAATGTTTTTTACGATACAATTTTGCCAACTCTCCGAGAAAAACTGCTGCTGAACTTGATAATAACTAATCTATTATGACAAAAATATTAACAACTTTTTGATGAAACCAATTTTTTTATCAGTTCATTATCATTCATCAGTCACAAATTTCAAAATATCAACTCATAGTGAAACATTAACTGGGACATTTGATTATGATGCAGTTGATAGAAATGTATTGATTTTCAGTTTGATGAATTGAAGCTAGTTTTTTTCATATTACAATTAATTATTTTTCATTATCAGCACTTGCCGAAAAGCTTAAAGCTCAACTGAAAAAAATTATTTTAAGCAGATTTGAGTGCCCTAGGCTTAGTTTTGTTTTTAATTTCACTTTCAATATTTCAAAGATAACGTCAGAGCTTAGAAGCGATAACAGGTTAAGGCTCAATTGTATAATTCTTATTAATGATTGATTGCTTTTAATAAGTTTTTTGTTTGTGTAAGATATTAATAGCGTTATCGATTATCATATTTTTTTTTTCACCAAACGCTTTGTCTCTTCATTACGAGGAAACTTTAATTGATAACGTTATTTGAATTTCACAAACTGGTTTTTAATTTCCTATTCACCTAAAATCTGTGATGTCATCAAGATTATATAAACATTTCGCACGTTTTTAGAAGAATGACACGATCTATTATTTTTGTGCGAATTATTGCCGTTATGTGAAATTTATACGTTGTTTAGGCTTCTTATTTGTTTAAATGTTTTTTTTTTCATGTGTGGAGCAGCTTTGTGTATTTTGATTCTGATAAGTTAATTTTTTAAGTGCTTCTGATAAGATTAAATTGTGGCCATTTATATTGTTTTCTGACTACTTTCTTCAATCTTAAGTATTCCACTATCTTTTTACGTCTTAAATTGTTTTAATTTTAGAAAATTGATTCTTTAGCCTGATTGTGTTTCGCAATTTTAGCTCAAGAGTTTATTTTAATTAACTAATATTGAGTTGATTATTAAAGCCATCGTTTGCATGACAGTCTGAATGTGTTTTTGATAAAATTGCAAAAATCTAAATGATGTCAGTTTCTGATGGCACACTTATAGATCATCAATATAGATAAATTCCCTAATTTGTCATAATTTAATTGTAAATAATTTTATTCTGCAGCCAACTAACTAGTTTTATCAAACAATTATTTCTTATGCTTGACAAGATGTCGAAGATTATCATTTGTGTTTGATAAGTTTTCGTTTTCAATTTGGAAAAATTGTTAAAAGAATTCCTATAAAAATTTATCAATGCAAAAATGATAAATTTTTATATACAAATTCCGATATAGATGTTTTTTTTACAAATTTTTTACAATTTCTTGAAAGAATATAAATATAAAATAGAATATAATTCTTACAAAAAGAATTGTATTCTATATAAACGTCTCTTTTTAATTGTATGTAAAAAAGTATCGGGTGTACAAATAAGTTTTGAGGGGCTTTTAAAAGATGGCGTCATTAGTATTTAATCGAATTTTGTAACTTTATTCACGTAAAAACGTCATAATTTCCCTCTAAAAAATCAGTATGTGCCATTTTGGTTTATTTTTCAGGGCTTAAAAATTCACGAAAACTTTCATAGTCTCGCTTGCACTTACTTCGGATTTTGAAAAAAAAGAACGAATAGTAACAGCAGTAGTAAGCGATGAAATTTGCATTCGTCTCCACTTTGCTACTTTAATATTTAAACATATTGCTATCATTTTTCAACCATTTTTCAAGTAAAAATAGCAGCAACAGTCATTAGTTTTTGCATTCAGTGCTTGCTGTGCTGAGCAACTGGCTATTGCTGTTTACAGTAGTTGCTGCGGCTGAGAGACGTCGCACAGTGCTTTACGCAGTGTAAATAAATAAAAAAATTTGTGCTCTCAAAATTGTACAAATTTGGTATCATTCGAAAGACAATACTCCCATTTAGCTTAATTCAAAATATTTTTGCTTAAAAATTGGAAATGTAGGCAGGCATAATGTACATCTTGTCTAATTTTTTAGTAATTTGCAAGGTACACCGATAAAAAAGTAATAGTTAAATCACCTAAGTCGGCTCGGGTAAAGAGAATTGTATGGGAATTATAAACTTATGCTTATTCACCTAAGCAATTTATTTTTTAATACATTGCTTTGAAAGCACATACTTCGATACCCTGTCAAAAAAAATATTTGATTCACCTAAGCCCAAAATCCAAAAATACAAATTAAAAAATAAAAATAGCATGGATGGCTTAAGCATAGTTTTGAGCTATTTTCTGCAAAAAAAAAAAAACACAGGTGCGTCGTTAGACACACAAGAGAAGGATAGATTTGATAATTGAATGGTTTTTTTTGTAATAAAATAACTTTTAAATTAAAAAATAAGATAAATTTAATTAAAAAACACACGTTAATATGAATACCAGTAAATTTTATTACATTTCATCAAAAAAAAAAAAAAAAATGTCTGCTCCGCCGTGCGGAATTGAACGTGGAATTTTTGGTGCCAAAAAGCCTTGCTGTCATGCTGCATCTATGTTAACAGATGTTAATACAACAGACGCAGTATGTCACAGTATTTGTTGATAGCCATACAACAAAAATCTATTAATAGATTATTGTGTTATGCTGCAGCAGTGCTGCTTGTTTTACTGCTTGAATAACTTCAGTTGTAATTAATATTGAATCAATATTTCTGCGTAACGAAGGAGTTTGCCTCGATGTGTAGTGTAGTGACTTCTTAAGCGGTGGTATCGGTGGGTTAGGTTCAAATCTCCACGGCAGGCGAAGGTTAAATTTTTATATTTGATATTTAATTTAAAATTGAATGGTATTGTTAAAATAAACGCAAGCATCGAAGAGAAGCCGAGAAGCCATGAATTTCAAAGAAAAACTGTGTTGATAAAAGAAAAATGTGTGCAGTTGCCGACTTCAGTCAAGCAAAGCAAATCACAGAGCGAGGGGCGGCTTCAAAAAAAGGAAAAGAAAAAAAAAACCAAAACTCGGAAAAAAGTTATATATTTGAAATCCAATTTTTTTTTAAATAATGTATAAATTACCAAATACTTGGTTAATTTATCACCCATATAAAAATTGGCAAGTTAACATGTATAACTTAGGCGTTTTGATGAAGTGCTTAGGAGGCTTAAAACTGCCAAAGTCATCTTATAAATTATACTAGGTTTTTTTTTTAATTTAACATAAGTTTTTTTCTCGGTGTAGCGTCCTATGTGTTCTTGATACTCACAGAAAAAATTCTTTTAAAAAAATTGTTTAATCGAAATAAAAATAAAAAACGCTTTAAAAGAAAAGACTCTGCTCCATTTTAGGTTTTAAAAATTTTTGAATTAAATTATAAAAAATTTAACTTTATTAAATTTTCAAAAAACAAAAACTACCACAAACGACAAATTTTGCAAATTTGGATAGACATTTACTAATACTATGAATACTATTGAAGGCGATTTTTTTTTTTTATTGATTACCTTCGGCCTTTATCTTAAGGACTATGAAAAAATAAATTGCACTTTATATATAATAAAAATTGTTGTAAGCACTAAATAAAATAATATTTGTAATCTTAATTTTATTGACTCCCCTCCTCCATTTAGTGGATACAACAGCTTCGATTCGGGCATGCATTGACTCAACAAGTTTTTGCAATTCCCTATTTGAAATCTCATTATCCCAGCCTTTTTCCAAAATTCTTTTTAGCTCCAGTTTACTCTGTGGCTTGTGCTGAGCCACTTTACGTTTCATCACGTCCCATAAATTCTTGATTAGATTGAAATCCGAGGAGCTTCCAGGCCAATCCACGTGTTGAATACCAAGGTATTTGTAAATTTTCTACACCTGTCAAAAAGATTTTATTATTTTAAGCTACAAACATGCGAATAAAATGATATTGTTTTTTGTAAAAATACTTACCAATTTTGCGCGGTGAAATGGTGCGAAGTCATCCTGTTAAGACGTTTTTCAGGACAGTATATGTTAAAAAAGCACTGTCCACATTTAATGGCAAAAAATAATTACAGTTTGAGCGATATAAGTTGCGGAGCAGCATGCTGACTTCTTAGCATCCATTAACCCTATGATGAGCAACTGGGCTTAACTAGGGACATTTTAGTACTTTTTTAAGCATCGATCTGAAACTTTATAACTTCTTGTGGTGATGCTACATGAGCAGGAAAAACCCAAAAATGTGTCGAATCTGCTTCTGATTCGATCTGTTCACAGAAGAAATTTTTCGTTTAATTATGTCAACATTGAAAATTACCTACTGGGTCTAAATAAGCCCAGACGTTTTTTGTTGCGCGTTAGTTTTAGCTAAACATTGTCTCTTGCTGAACATTTGATGTATTTGGACTCACCATTGTAGGCGAAACGTTTCGTTCCGGCTGATTTCAAAAAGGCAAAAAAACGGACATTATACCAGACATTGTTTCATACGAGTATATACGAGTATTTATATATAAAATCTGCGTTTGTTTCAACTGTACACACACATATATAGGCTGAAGTGGTGTGATGTGTAACATGTTTTTATTTGCTCCAACAAAAGTGTTGATAAATTGAATTTTCGATTAGTTTAAAGGGGTATGCCTTGCAGATGAACCGATTCGAAATAAGTGTTATCATGGCTGTTGAATATTATGAGAAATGGATGAAGTAGAACAAAAATTTCATATAAGGGTTTTTGGTTTTTTTTTCAAATCGGTGTGGTGATGTGTAACACCAACAAAATGTTTGTTTAAAGACCAGTAACTTTAATTTTTTATGTTTTTTTTTTACTTTTTATGTTTAGTAATAGTATAATAGTGGCGGCCGGGGCGTAGTGGGTAGAGTGTGTGACTCTTACGCCAGAGAACCCAGGTTCGAATGCTCCATTTGACACAGAAAGTTTTTTCAATTGAACTAATTTTTCTGTTCGGCCGTCACCTCTCTGCAGACAATGGCAAACCTCAGAGAGTAAAAACTGCCATGAAAAGCTTCTTGAGAACATAAGCCGTTCGGAGCCGGCGTAAAACATGTAGGTCCAGTTCTCGATCATTTGCGTGCAAACATTTCACATCACACACACCACAATTGATCATAAGAAGCTCGGTCAAAGTCCTTTCAAGGCCTGAAATGGCCATTTCGTTTTTTAATAGTATAATGATACGAATTTAATGAAATAATAGCAATATCTCGTAAATCTATCTGATTCACAATGCAACGAACACACACATACTTTGAAATTAAAAAAAAAAACCGATCGTTAACTTCAATAGAATATGCATGGCTTTATTAATTGCAAAAAGAGTATATGTCAAATGCATAATAATTATTTGTTGGAAATATCACTATCGGAGTGACAATTCTCACAATCTGCATCTGATTGTGCAATTGTGTGTCAATTCTCCGAGCATCTGCAGCTTTCTTTGTCGTTTGTTTGATTTTCTTTTTCATACTTTTGCTTTATGTTTTTGCCACCTCCTGCAACTATAAACGTTTCTGTGGCGTTTTCATTGACTTCTTCTACGATTGGATTTTGGTCTGGGCCGAATAGTATGAACTGGGCCGATCTTATTTAATGCCGTTGATGAGATTGAATTTCAGAGTTTAACGTTGTTGCTTCTTTAATGGCAATTATAATGTGTAAGAGTGTTACACATTAGCCCACCGTGAGTCATCCCAATGCAAGTCACTTTTTTCTCATCAATGGAATTTTACCACTTTCTTTTGTTATATTTAAAGATATTAAACAATGCCACATTTTACATCTACTCACTTTTAAAATCTTAAGAAAATTTTATGCGAAACGCTATTTCTTGTAAATTAAAAAAAAAAAAACTTTTTAACAAGAGTTTTTCACGCTTTTTAAGAACTCTAATAAAATGTATGTCTGCATACTTCCTAAACTTATGAAAAACTAGATGCTGTGAAAAGAAACATATCACAGTTGTTCATTCACTCATATGTTAACATTATGTGCGAAAAATCGCCGTGTTACATATCACCCTATGTTACACATTGCCCCACATCACCCTACATTCCAAAACTACATACCAAACACGTGAAACTACAAATGATAACAACATCATATACCTATGCAAATTATTATATAACAGGCTGACTTCCTAAACGTCTTTTGACAAAGCATCAGTGTGTTTTTTCTTAGAATTTGTGCTTAATAGATTCACCAAAACTGCGCAACTCAAGAGTGCTTGAAAATAACAATCCAGTTGCGCAGTTTTGGTGAATCTACAAAGCACCATTTCCAAGAAAAAGCACACTGATGCTTTGTCAGAAGACGTTTAAGAAGTCAGCCACAGTCAAAATTTACCGTTTTCTTTACATGGGCCCATCCTAGGTTTAAGATGACATATTATAAATTTCCTTTTAACTTATCAAAATTCAGAACCACCAAGAAAACATAGGTCTGGCCAAAAAATCAGATATGATTTTATTTTGTAGACCTGTGTCCCTGATATTATTTTTATCTTATCAATAATATATTTTTCATTGCTATTGAAGTAAACGAAGTCTTGATACCTGCTAATAGTATTTTACTATGGTATTTATTTTTGATACACTTCAAATTATCGATGTTAAATTTATGAAATATTAATGAGCTTAGAAATGATAAAAGATGATAAAAAGTATAACTTAGATAATATTGTGGAGAAGTGTGTTTGGAGAAGCTCGAAATGGGTTTAATAAGAGTAAAGAACTAGTTTTGGTTTGTCTTGTAATATATATCTAAGATTTTTGGAACCATACTGTTCAAAAAGAAATTATCGAAAGATAAAACATTTGTAGAAAATATTTCAAGCTTGAAACAAAAACTAGTAAATAAAAGTCGAAAATTATATTCTTGACTGCTATCTGAACTTAGTTTACTGTCAAGGATTTGGTTGTGAACTGTCAAAATATGATAAAAATCAGTATAAATTAGAAAGAACATTTTAACAACAAAAATGTTTGTTTCATTCAGTAAGTACATACTTTAAAGGTCAATGCCAGTTAGAACTTTTCCTAGGCTTAAAGGTCAAATCAAAATATTTTCTTTGTGTTCTTCAAATTGTTTTGCCTTTATTTCAGCACTTTGATGCTCATTGGAAAAATCTTAAATTTGCTGGCACTTAATTTTATTTTTATTTTTGGTGGACTGCTGCCAAATGTAATTTCTCCGTAATGATTTATTTATTTATTGCCACAGAAATATTGCAAAAAAAAGAAAAACAAAACTAACTTGCAGCAATTATTCATTCATGCATAAATACATTAATGCCGCGTTTAAAAATATCACAAAAAAAAAATGCTATTTTTGGTTTTATATCTGTTAGTACGTATGTTTCGTTATAATTGCATTTTTGAGTAATGAAACACTTATAATATCACGGACTGATGATAATCCTACATTATCTTTTTCTCACTCTCTGCAATCTTCTGTTACATCTACCGCGTCCTGTGGTCTGACCAGCGTCCTGTGGTCTGACTGTGGTGCCGATGATGGAGAGGAAGACAATATTTATGTCTCGCCTTGAAGAATCTACCTTAGTGGATGCTGTCCTATCGTTCACATCGAGTAAGCTACAGAATGCTACCTCGTCTGTTAATAGAGCTGCCAGATATTTTTTGGAAAAAATGGAATTTTGCAAAAAATATTCGGGACATAAGCAAAAAGATCGGGACAAAGACATCTGCAGCTTACAAAATATATGTTTTATACAACACACACTGATGGAAAGCCCAAATTAATAAAAAAATTCATATGGAAATATAAGGCGTGTTCTTTTGTAAGCGAGTGACAAAAGAACGCTGTAACTCGGATAAAATTTGCTTTTAGTTGCTTACCAACACTGGCAACAACTGTCATAAAACATATTTTAAATTTTGTGATATTTACAAAAAGCAATACAATATGAGCAATTTAGAGGATTCTTTGGTAAATACATTTATTTACTGAAAAATATGAAAATAAAATGCTCTAGCTTTTTTTCATAATATGCCGCTCGAGCGGAACGTTTTCTGCTCACTACTTGTCCTGAATAAGATGGTGGCGAATGGAGAGGTGATGACACCAGCAAGGTGATGTGTGTGGCGAGGGAGAGGTCGTTGTCGGCGATAATGGTGGTGGTGGAGTGTCAACATTTGGCGGCACTGTGTTAAATGACCTGAAGCCCACATGAAGCCTGTGGTCATTGGAATTTATTGGGCTGTTCCAAAAAATCTCGTCCATTAGCTCCATATATGGCGCAAAGCAAGGACTGGCACCAGTGCTGCGGTTGTTGTCTGGTGCTGTTTTTTATGCTTGCGGAAGGCTCCGCATCTTGAACTCCATGCATAGCGGTGTCCTGTTTGAATCCTGGAAATGGCGTTAATAATTTAATTCGTTAAAACATATTTCTTAAACGTACCGTAATCGCCAGCGACACCGTGTCTTCCAGCACGTTCGCGTAGGCCCTCTTTTTTTCGGATGTTCGAACTCCGCTTTCCGAGCCAGGTAGCACCTCAAAAATCCATTCGTCTCCTCACGGGACCACCTTTTTTGCATATCATATTCATATTTTCATATCTCATAGTCAATCAATCACATATCTCAATATCATAGTCATATTTTCCTTTTTTATTTCCGGAAAGGAAAAAACGCATCGCAAGCTCACAAAAAGTTTATGGTGACGAAGCTTTAAAAGAACGGCAGTGTCAAAATTGGTTTGCCAAATTTCGTTCTGGTGATTTTTCACTCAAAGATGAAAAACGCTCTGGTCGTCCAGTTGAAGTTGATGACGACCAAATCAAAGCAATAATCGATTGGGATCGTCACAGTACAACACGTGAGATTACAGAGAAGCTTCATGTATCACATACATGCATTGAAAATCGCTTAAAACAACTTTGCTATGTATGAAAACTCGATATATGGGTTCCTCATGAACTGAAAGAAAATCATTTAACACAACGCATTAACATCTGCGATTTGTTAAAGAAACGTAATGAAAATGATCCATTTTTAAAACGATTGATAACTGGTGATGAAAAATGGGTTGCTTACAACAATGTCAATCGGAAAAGATCGTGTAGCAAGCCAGGTGAACCAGCTCAAACAACATCAAAAGCTGATCTTCATCAAAAGAAAGTTATGTTATCAGTTTGGTGGGATACTTTGAACTTTTACCACCCAACCGAACGATCAATTCAGATGTCTACATTGAACAACTAACAAAATTGAACAATGCAGTTGAAGAAAAGCGGCCCGGATTGACAAATCGAAAAGGTGTTGTATTCCACCATGACAATGCAAGGCCACACACATCTTTGGTGACTCGGCAAAAATTATTGGAGCTTGGTTGGGATGTTTTGCCACATCCACCATATAGTCCTGACCTTGTACCATCAGATTACTTTTTATTTCAATCTTCAATCTAATGATGTCAAATCGTACCTGGTTCAGTTTTTTGCTGATAAAATTCAGAGGATTTATGAACGTGGAATTATGATGCTGCCTGATAGATGGCAAAAGGTCATTGCTCAAAATGGGCACTACATTACAGAATAAAGTTATTTCGTTCCAGAAAAAATTGTCTTTTATTTTCTAAAAAAAATCCGCAATTACTTAGTTGCCAACCTGATACTTATATATCAGGTCAAGGGCACACATCCTTAACTCCGTACTAAGGAGCCACAACTACCACAACTACCAATCAATAAAATGTTTTATTAGCCCAATTTCCTTGAATAAAATAAAAAAAACAATTGAAATAAATTTTTTTCCTCCTACTACAAGCGGTACATCATAACAAAACAACAAAATATCTAATACTGAACAAATTGCAGTATAATTAATAAATACACAGCAAGATAAGCCTGCCTAACCAAGTTAAGAGTTTAGATAATACAAAAAAAAAAAAAAAACTTAAAAAGAATTTATCGTAATAAACTTCCGTCTTTAGCTTAATTTGCACTTTTGTAGGCCAATCAAACGCAAGGCAATAAGTAGAGGACAACAACAAAGTATTAAGTGAATAAAAAAAGACGCTGAAATTAATTGCCATTATTTCAAAGATATGAACAAAGATTGCAGATAGCTAACGCCGAGCAAAGCCAACGGATCGGAACTGTTTGAGTGTTAAAAAATCTTAAGCTTTACCGGAATAAAAATATCTAGTCGAAAACATTCTTAATACGAGAGTGCGCTTAGTTTTTGTGTTTTTCACTTTTTCCTTTCACTTGATGATTTGCCAAAGGAATTGTTTATATATCATATTTGAACTTTTGTTTTAATTGTTTGTTTGCAAACATGGATCATGATAAACCCGTATTTACCGTCTCGTATTTCATGGATACACTTTGTCAGTCATCGTCTATAAATCGCCCTGAAGTGAGTTATTTTGCAAGTGCAAGTTTTGCGATTTTTTTTTTCAGAATTTATATTAATTTTTCATTTTTAACCTTGGTAAGCTGTTTCTTTGTGTTTTGAATATTTACAGATCGCTTAAAATTTATTACAATGTGCGTTGAAATATAATTTAACTGGGCTTTGAAGTGATTTTGCGTTCTTTTTTTCTTAATCTTGAGTTGTAATCTTCACTATACATAGGAAGCTGGAATATATTTAATTTTGTAGTAACTCATTCTATGAGCACTGTTGTTATCATTTTCTTTACGGCTTAATATTGCGTCGGAATTCTTTTAAAGACAGTGAATTGTTTACGCGTATCTTTTTAAGTAATAACATCAACGTATGTTTTAATATAGAATCAAAAGTTTTTACACGGAATATAGTAATTAGATGAGAAGATAAAATTCATGCTTACTAATGCCGAACTGATTCAAAACTAGTCTACGATAGGTATCAGAAGTGTAACGATTGAATGATTATAATCGAAAGTCTAGACTAAAACTATTGAATTGGTACGATGAGTGCCTCCGCGCTATTTCCGCTCTAAAATTGTTCATAAAGCCCATGTGCGACAATTACTTAAAAAATTCCAATATTTGTATGAGGGATGTTACCGGAACCGAAGTCAGAACCGGAGTTTCTAAATTTGATTTATCGGAACCGGATTCGGAACCAAAGCCGAAGTCGGAGTTGAATTCGGAATCGGAGTTCAAGAAGATGTGCGAGTTATGGCTTATGAAATAAAAAAAACAGAGTACAATATTCAGAATCTTTAATCAGTACTTAAAATATTACTTAGGTATTACACACAAGTCCGTAAGTACGCCACAATCAAAAATATCTGTTTTTACGTTTCATTAAAATCAAATAAAATAACTTTAATAGATGCGAATTGTACTTAATAAACAAAAACTTGACAGATTTCTTCGCGTCCAAACGATTTCTTAGAGTCATTTATAAGACCAGCACCACTTAGAAGTTACTTATTTGTCACTGATCCTGGAGAACAGGAAATTTTGTTTTTACTCTCCACCATAACAACGGATCGTCACTGATTTTATCAACAGGTTGGCATAAAATATGTTTTATAAAAAGGATTGGACATTATTGTTAGATACATCTACTGGAAGCGATTCGAGCATTGCTCTTTTTTCTGCAGAACCATCAGCATTGTCCTCTGCTTGATTTGCTCGAAAAATATTCATGCTGTCTAACAAACTCATCAATTCAATATTAACGGAGAACTGCGCTCGTGTGTGGGAAACGTCAAATCGTAACGCCACTGCATTTCGATCTTCGTTATAACTCTGATTCAAAATTATCGGAGTCGAAGTCGGAGTCGGAGGTTTAAAATCAATCGGAAGCTTCTACCTTTTGGAACCGAAGACGAAGCTTCGTTACATCTCTAATCTGTATATACTATATAATAAGTTCCGTACGATCGTTTTGAATTAACTTCATATAACTTCACCAAAAATCTATAATATACAAAAAAAATATTACAAAATAGCTCAAATACTACATACTGGGTTTCATTAAAATAACCAAAGCAAATAAAACAAAATCCGAAAAAAACTAAACTTCTACAAATACTTCCTCTTTATTTATAATAAAATATAAGCAATCTGTGCAAGCTTAAAATAAAATTTTCATTCGGTATTATAAACTAGTAGAAAAACACAATTGTATTCAAAGCCACGTTAAAATATAGTTCACTGAAACTAATTCGAAGCGTTATTTGCTACAATATATGAGCATGCAAGTGACTGCACTGCCGAAAATCATCAGTGAATGAGTGATAAAATGTCTCATAAAAAATTCTCCAGTTTGCTTGTAATAAGTGTTGCCAACTTTCTAAAGATATGAACATAGATTGCAGATAGCTAACGCCGGGCAAAGTCAACGGATCGGAACTGTTTGAGTGTTATCTGAATCTTAAGCTTTATCGGAATAAAAATATCTAGTCGAAAACATTCTTAATACGAGAGTGCGTATTTCACTTTTTCCTTTTCACTTGATGATTTGCCAAACGAATTGTTTATATATCATATTTGAACTTTTATTTTAATTGTTTGTTTGCAAACATGGATCATGATAAACCCGTATTTACCGTCTCGTATTTCATGGATACCCTTTGTCAGTCATCGTCTATAAATCGCCCTGATGTGAGTTATTTTGCAAGTGCAAGTCTAAAATTCTAAAATCTTTTGAATTTGAACTTTTGAATTCTAAAATCCACCAAAAAGCCGAAAAATATGCACTTTTTCCCCAAAAATGTTACAACACTAATTATACACCAATTAGTAAATTGCAAAATATTGCATACATTTGTGGAAAGTTACAAATATGTACCAAATTATATAAAAAAATTGCATTTTATTATGGTTGCCAATTATTTTTAAGAAATAATTCATTTCACAGGATACACATAAAATACTCAAATGAAACTTAATAAACGAACCTTAAATCTAAAATGACTTATGCTTTCGTATATTTGGAAATTAAATCATATACTGAATTAGTTATTGTTTAAATTTTTGAAAAATTGTTCTTTCACAGGTTTGTGCAAACTTTAAACCTTAAAAAAAAAGAAAATACCATTTTTATAAGTTTTCATTTATAAAATGAATTATTTTACCTTTTCTAAATATGATGCAATCATAGCGGAAAATATTTAAATAAAAATATTTAAATAGATGATCAAAATACTATGTCGATTTATGTCGAAAAATTAATGCTTTTCAAAAACCAAAAATTAGTTCATAAGTGTATGTTTTTAAGCTAATGCTTGGATTTCACTACGTCATTTTTATAACAATATAAAACTTAATCACCTGAAATATCATATAAATAAAACTATTCTACAGTTTCTGTATAGCACAATTCGATTATTCAGTGTGGTTTTAATTTTTCAACATTGTCAGGGGTAGAAAAAAATGTCAATGTGTTTTCATTTTTAATTATATTGGCAACAACAGACCACAGAAAATGACATAGTGAAAACCAAGCATAATGTTGCGAACATAGTGAACGCTGGTTGAGAAAGGCAGGCAGATTACTTATTGGAGCAATAAAGAAACCAGTCATACATCTCTTCTACTCTAATGTGTTTTCTGATCTGATGCGTTCACTATGTTCGCAGCCTCAAAGCCTGATTTTTACTATGTCAGTTTTATGACGACATATAAGTTAATCAATTAAAATATCACTTAAATAAAATTATTCTATATTTTCTGTATAACACAATTTGATAATTCAGTTGTTTTTCATTTTTATCATTTTATCATTATATTTTTACCAACGTGCTATCATTTTTCATTTGATTGACAACAATTAACTATTGAAAATGACATAGTGAAAACCAATCATGCATTAGCATATTTGGTGCCACCGAAATTAAAAAAAAGCACCAGGCACCAAACCTAATTTTTCTTGCGTCGAAATTTTCAAAATGCACCAAATGTGGTGGAAAAAGCACCAAGTTGGTGATGTGTTCGTTACAGAGTTGTTGGCATTGTTAATTGTTTCATTAATAGCAAAACTATCATCAAACCCAATTTTTGTTAATAGCTCCTCTTCAAAAAAAAAAAAAAAAAAAAAACGAAATTGCCATTTCAGCCCTTGAAAGGACTTTGATCGAGCTTCTTATGATCAATTGTGTTGTGGGTGATGTGAACTGTTTGCACACAAATAATCGAGAACTGGACCTTCATGTTTTACGCCGACTACGAACGGCTTATGTTCTGAAGAAGCGTTTCATTGCAGTTTTTACTCTCTGAGGTTTGCCATTGTCTGCAGAGAGGTGACGGCCGAACAGAAAAATTAATTCAATTGAAAAACTTTCTGTGTCGGATGCAGGATTCGAACCTAGCTCCTCTTCATTTGTGTTTAAATATAACCAATCTTTGAAATTAATTTCGATTTCATATTGTAAACGAAAATGAAAAATAGAATTTCTATTCAAAGGCACGCTAAAATGTAGTTCAGTGAAATTTTACCTGAAGTGTTGATTTCAAAAAATTGTAACCAGCAACATATACGTAAGCAAAAAACTGATGATTTGGTGTAAGTGGTAAGCGATACAACTACCAATCACGGTCTGCTTGTGATTTGCCCTTTAACCCTTTGTACGGTAGAAGAGGTACAATTGTACCTTTTCCGTTTTTGAATTGCAATAATTTTTTTTTTGTTAATAGTATATATCTGAAATTTTCTGACATCCCTAAACTTTTATCGCTTTCTCTAGCCATATACCTGTTATTTCTTTTGTTTATTAATTAAGGATTGTATAATTTAAATATACAATTCATATTTAAATATACTATTAAATATACTAGTATTTATAGAAAAACCCATACTAATCGTAATAAGTATAAAAGGGTACAATTGTACCCATACCGCATTTTAACGTTGCAAAATTTTTTTCGCTGGACAAAGGCTAAAGAGATTTTGATGTTGCGAATTATTTTATCCAAAGAAAAAACTTTAAGAAGCTCAATGTTTCTACTCATAACGCCCAGTGATGTTCAATATTTGGAAGTTTAACATTAATTTCAATTCTTCATCGAAAACATAGAGAAAAAACGCAAGTGTGGCCGCCACGCACGGTAGAAGTAAAACTTCTACCAAAAAAAAAGAAATTTCTGGGATTGCTGATTTATTCTATTAACATTGTTTTTCGCCCCAGCCTAAAACACACAAAATGCTCCTAAAGAACAAAATAAATAAAGGGTATTTTTTTAGAGGCATAGAGTTTTTTTGCAAATTAAATACAGAAAAATTCATGAAATAGCTAATATTTTGACTTTATAAGTTGAAAAATTTTATGGAATTTAGTGTTTGAAAACAATTTCGGACATGTGGCCACAGCGTCTGCGTCATATGAAGACCAGCCTGTCGGTCCAATTTTACACCACTTTTTCCAGCATAGCCAGCCTTATCTCGCCAATAGCGTGTAGAATGTTGGTTTTCAACTAGTCGGTAGTAGCTGGTTTATCAGCGTAGACTAGTGACGGCGTTTCCCCACAAAAAGTAGTCTAACGGAGTCAAATTACATTACCTGGGTGGCCAATTGAAAGACACATTTCTTGATATGATTCGGTCAACTAAAGCTTACTCTAATAAAGAGATGGTTTCACGGGCTGTATGGCTGCTCCGTCCTGCTGGAACCATTTATCACTTAGATGATTGATTTTGAAGTGGGGAACCAAAAAATCGCAAATCATTTGCCTGTTGTGCTCACCATTAGTGGTAACGTTGGCTCCATTTTCAGTTTTGAAAAAGTATGGGAAAGTAGGGAAACCACACCAGAAAGTAACTTTTTCTGTATGGCAGGCAGCCTGGAAAGCCTCTTTAGGATTCTGCGTATTTATAGGTATGTACCCGTCAAACCAGAAACGTGCCTCATCGCTGAAGATGATTTCACGGTAAAAATGTGGTTCAACTTCCAATTGATTTTCAGCCCATTCACCGAACGTACAACGCAAACGATGGTTTGATTGCTGCAATTCCTGCACCAATTGGATTGTATACGGATCTTTTCTCAAAATCTTCTACGTAGTGGACGTGCAAAGGCTGCGTTGTTGAGAACAGCATCGAATCGATAAGATTGGGTCCTCAGTTCGATTCGAAAATTCAGATTATTATGTTGATTCCCACTTTTATATATAAATGTATTACATATTCCTATATTCTTATTTTCCTATATTTCTTATAAAGGTTGTCCTAAAAGTCACTGACAATACGATCCGCGCACTACTTTTTTGCAACGGTCAACAAAAAGCGTAGAGGCTTAGTCATGGAGAAATACACGGTCGAGAAACGCGTAAAAATTGTGAACATTTACTACAAAAATAGTGAAGTTAATGCTTATGCCAATACACCCCAAACGATTCCGAAAATGAAACAGGAAATCCAACTGGCCATTGCAGCAATTGACCCGAAATTAAAGTCGGGGCGGCTATTTGAGCGATATCAATAACTTCCATGTCTTTTCTTTATAATGCAGTAAAAACTCACAGGCATTTCAACAAAACAATGCGTTTCATATTCATATTCATATTCATATTCATATTCATATTCATATTCATATTCATATTCATATTCATATTCATATTCATATTCATATTCATATTCATATTCATATTCATATTCATATTCATATTCATATTCATATTCATATTCATATTCATATTCATATTCATATTCATATTCATATTCATATTCATATTCATATTCATATTCATATTCATATTCATATTCATATTCATATTCATATTCATATTCATATTCATATTCATATTCATATTCATATGCATATTCATATTCATATTCATATTCATATTCATATTCATATTCATATTCATATTCATATTCATATTCATATTCATATTCATATTCATATTCATATTCATATGCATATTCATATTCATATTCATATTCATATTAATATTCATATTCATATTCAAATTCATATTCATATTCATATTCATATTCAAATTCATATTCATATTCATATTCATATTCATATTCATATGCATATTCATATTCATATTCATATTCATATTAATTTTTTGTTTTTGTTCCAAAATACTAATTAAATTAGCTAGCCGGCACATTCGTCATTCTAAGTGAACTAATTATGCTGAGCTCAAAATATTTAGTTCAAAATGACAGTCTGCCCGCATGTCTATTATTTTTTGTTTATCTATTTTAAGATAATTTTGTATATGACATTTCTTTCGATACTTTTTTATTTTTAGAATAAATCTTTCAATCTGCGCGTATTTGTATACTCTAGCTAATGTTGATGTTAAGATGTTTTTTAGAATTTTAAGATAATTTTGGGTAGGAAACATTGAAATTGTATGAAGAAGGTTAGGGGCGCAAAAATTGCTGTGTTTGTCTTTTAAAAAGCATGACTTTTTTATACCATATGGAAAATTTAATGAGTGTTGATATATTTAAATCAACTCATCATCCGTCTGTATCGCCTTTACATTTTTTGTGTAGATTTCTTAATGATTCGAAATATCTTATGCTCAATTTCTTCGGAAAAATAGGAACATTCCGAAGCATTTTCAAATTTTTTAGATCAACGACATTTTAAGTGTTATTTTTGTCATTTTAAATTGTTTAAAATAGTTATTCGCTTTCTCTATAATACGTTTGCAGAATTAGCGATTATTTATATTTTAATTTTTCCAAATAAATAAATTTTTCCTAATAATTGATGAAAGCTTCAATAGATTAAATTGAATAGCTATTTAAGCCACCCAAACTCACTGTCCGTGCATACCCAACACTACAGATACTTAAATCATTATCGGAATTAATTAGAAAATCAAATAAACCGCTAAAGACAATTTAAAATTTCACACTTACCGCTAATAACATTTTAATATTTTAATCTTTCTACTTATCTCTGTTTGTCGTTGAATTGTTTTTCCTCGCAGCTGTAAGCAAACATTTTTTATTGCCTCAAATACCTTGAAAAAAGTCAAGCATATTTAGACACTGCAAATATGAAGCTTATCAGCTTTAATTTAATTTACAAAAATAACCAAAATTCTAGCACACAAAAAGGAAGTAGTTGTGTGCATTCGTTTATTAGAAATAAAACAAATATAGCTTTTGTATCTTTTGAATTTTTAAGCTTATATCTATGTTACGCTTATTTTAACTTACAATTGGAAAAGCGTGTACTGTTTCCTAATATGTTTCAGTGAGTGTAATTTTTGCCTTACGCAATTATAATAAAATATTCTTAATTTAAGCTATTCAAACTTATTAATAAAATCAATCCTTATATACTTTTGTTAAATTTTTGCTTTGAGTGTTTGTGTGATATCTTTTAGGTTGTTTTTCAAATATGCTGTCATTTAAATTGAAACTACAGCTTTACTGCTTTATTTAAAGTAAATCGAAAACTCAAACCAACGACAAGTAAGACACGAGAACCAATACTATTTATATACAAAATTCTATTGCTTCTCGTGTTTTGCTTGTCGTTGGTTAGCATTTTCGATACATAAAATGAGGCGGTTAATTTGCCTTTTCAAATGATAGTAGAGTGAAAACAATCTAAACGAATGCCCAAAAGTAGGCAACATGTTTTTATTAAAATTTATTATATTAATGATGCTGAGTTTGAAAGTTGCTATGTGATTAAACACTGTAAGACTTTGAAGCAATGAAATAAATTTCTACATTCCTTAGGTGACAATATTCCAAGAAAAGTTAAAAGTTCTTGATTGATTTCTTGAAAATCAAACTTTGTGCCATTTGCCATGTCCCACTCATGTTGGTTTTATTTGTTTTGAAAATGTTTTAATCATCATTGTGTAAAAAAACAATTTCTAGAAGACTATTAGACACTAAGCGAAAAAATATTGAATTTATCCAAAAATAAGGTAGTTTTTGAATTATTAAAACAAAACAAAAAACAGTGCGCCAGCCGCGGATTCAAACCTGGGCTTCTTCGCTTACAAAGCAAGCACTTCAACCAGAATGCCACAACTCGATTGAAAAATTTGGTTTTTAATAATTAATAACAGCAAGTTTAGCTAAAATCAAATCTAATTTTGCTTAATTTAAACACGCAAAAAAAAAGTGTTGTAAGGAAAATATTTGATTTATCCACGTAAATATTCAAATACAATTTATGCACGGATGCGGATAATTTTAATATTTATTATATCCCTCAGTGTATTTGAAGCTCGTTTATTTGAAAAAGTTTATCGAGCAGAAGATGATGTAAATTTGCTTACTTTTTATTCTTGATCAATAATTTTAATTACACTAGTTTAACTCATTGATTTGACCATATTTTTTAATCCATCCTACGCACCTTCTTAGAGCTCAAAAAGTGAATACAAAATTTAAAAAGCATTAAATTTTCATAGTATATTTTTTTATTGTTTTTAATTTGTTAAATAGTGATTTACTTAACTCTACGAAAATTTCATATTTTTTCCTAAATTCGAACATCTACATATTAAGGTTTTCTTAAGGTGGCAAACCCAATTGCAATCTTTAAGAAATCGATTTTTTTTAATACATTTTTTGGCTTTAAAAACATCTCAAAGCATGTGTAATTTTATAAAGATATTGTAATAATAAGAAAGCTATCTTTAATATTAAGAAAGTTATAGTCCGTTTTCGTAGAATAAGTGAGATACCGCTCGAGACGTAAAATAGAGCATTGTCCCTTTTTTTTTGCTATTATAGAACAGAAATATATTATAAAAGAAAATTTCTTCCATTGTTTACATTTGTCATAAGAGATGAGATATCAAAATGTTTTAGTTAGCATGTATAACTAAATGGTAAGTTATAATTTTCTTCAAGTTTTCATTCATCAAAACTTTAAATGCATTTTTCTAGAAACTACGTTTTTTGAGTTCGCGTAGTTTCTAACTCAAACAAAAATTAAGATAGCTTCCCAAAATGCCTGCAGCTTTGTAATATAACTAGTATAAAATCCCGTCCAACGACGGGTTGAAAGCATTGACGCTAAACTGTAGTTTTTTCCATTATTGCTAGTGGTTTTACAACTGTTCTGAAAAATGTTCAGCCTGAAAAGGCAAGCACATATATAAAAGGCAAGCATGTCACTGATAAGTATCAAAAAATTTCTGGGCATACTTTCAGGCTGATCGCAAAAATATTTATAGCTTGTGCGATATTGGGCGCAGAGCAATGTGCTTGCAGAACAAATTTGTAGATTAGATAATTCTCTACAAAACTGCTCTTAACAGTTTTAACGTTAAGAGGCAAAACAGTTTCCACGCTATGCGCTACCACCGACTAGATATTTACGCTATGACAAATCTTTGAAAATACCTTAGAAAAACAAATCGACACCCACCATCTATTTGTCGATTACAAATTCGCCTTCGGCAGTCCAGTAAGGAATCACCTAAACTCCACCATAGTGGCGGCCATGGCATGCTGGTTGAGGTGCGTGACTGGTATGCGGAAAAACTCGGGTTTGAGTCCCATTGTACACAGAATGTTTTTTTCAATTGAATTATTTAAAATCCCCGTTTTGCAATGTTCGTGCCAAAAAGCTATTCGTTTTCCAAAGCTTTTCAATATCAAAAATTTGAATTTATGGGCGGTGCCACGCCTCCTTCTCTAATGCTCGCTTAAATAGTTCGCATGGAGTTTCATTGATGTGTGACTTATAGTTCGAAACTTATTCCGAAAATTTGGACTGCTCAGCAAGTTCCACGCCCCACGTCAAACGCCCATAATAGCACGTATGAATTAGAGTCAAATTCCGAGACTGTGCGATCTATAATTCCAAAGCTATACAATATCGCAAATTTGTGTTGAATAGGAGGTTCCACGCCCCCTTATTTATATGTATAGGTGGGTGGTAACATTTTTGGATTAAAAACAAATATATACATATAAAATTTCCGACGTTTATGGTTGATTTTTCTTTTATACAAACCTTGTCCTAACAATAACAAACGCATTAAAAAAAAAATCAGCCAAATCGGTTGAACCATGTATGATCGGTCATACATGCGGCAAATAGTACTGTATGTTTTTCTGTGGAACGATACGTTTGTGTTAAGCCTTTATGCGAACGTAGTGTATGTGTTTGCGTTCATGTACATGAACATATACGCTACAGAGTGGAGAGCCATGTCATCTATGGTACACTTAAATATCCTATCGTTAAATTTCGTTCACTGCATCTGACACACTGCGTTCTCAGATTCCTTGTGAATTTTACAAATTTTGAATCGGTCACAGCGCGTAATAAATTATAACAATTACCTAAAATGTCAAAAATTTCAGTCAACGAGGCGGTTATCTTAAAAAAGATTAACATCAAAATAAGTATTTTCTAAGCGTGGATAATGTCAGACATCAGATTTATCAGCCTTATTGCTTCTATGAGTTTAATCAGTTTTATTTACTACTTATCTCCTTTTATTGATTACATTTTAACATAGTTTTAGCTGGACACACTACTTTTTATTTTAAATGCCCAATCTGTTAGATAAAGATACAGCTTGCAATATTATAATGTTTAATAATTGTTAATACTATTATATGTCATTAATTGATAAAGACTGAGATTCCTTTATCTTGTTACTATCGTAGATTTTTTTCAAAAGCAACTTAAGAGTTATTGCGATTTGTTCCCTCTTGTTTGTTTTATCTTCTGCCGAGATAAGACTATCAGACAGGTTAGCATTATCGGATGTTCTTAATACGATGTAACGCAATTCATTTATAAAAATGAACTTCTGAGTCATTGCTTCTTTAAATATAAATAGCAACAGTTACTTCGTTAACATATGTAACTCAACAAAATATTTATTTACAAGTAATTTTTTGTTATTCTTTCCAGCACTTTTCTCTGTAATGCACCTTACAATTGCACTTGCAATTTGCGAAATTAGCAAATAAAGCTGAGAGTAAGTGATCTTTTTCTCAACTCACTGATATAATTTTAATCTTTCTGGAAACCAGTATATAACAACATAACAGATGAATGATAGTAACAGCAACAGTACTCAAATAAAGTGAAGTACCTGCAGTTCTTAACCCGGTATTAAATACTGATGGGAAGTACTGAGATTGTATTAAATAGTTCTGCCAAATGTTTCGTATTTTGATTTAAATTTTATATGTCCCGGCGATAATGTACCGTATTAGAATATTTTGCCGTGTAATTTGGCACAGATGTCAGTGACAGTAGTGCCCATTTGAAAATAAAAACAATTGCCCCCATCGAAATCCCCAAAAAATTTTGATTTAAATTTCCCAGTAGTTTTTGCACCCAGTATTAAGTGCTCAAACTTTTGGTCACTGTTTTTTCATTTAATTTTTCCTTGCGTCCATCCTTTCATTTAATTTTTAATTTCATTTTCATTTTTACTTTGCATTTATATTACGTCGTATCTTCTCGAATTTAAATCGAACACTAATCGGCTAGCATACCAACAATAACTATTGCCTATGTGATGTTTTGAATTTCTTACTTTAATACTAAACGTTTTCTTTTACTTATGTTCATGGGGCAACGGCCCCTCCCTGCCTAACCCTCATTAAGCCCATGGTTATACATGTATATATTTGCAATTGTTAAAAATTCAATTAGCTTGTTTAGGAAAATCTTAAGCGTATTAAGACTTTTAAGGGTTCTGTGGAGTCAGTGGTTGGCAATTTTGGGGGTAACTGATTTTGGAATCAAAATTTAAAATTCAAGATGTCGGGTAGAGTTGCCACCTAGATTTTTTTTGTATTTTTGCGAATTCTTGTAATTTTGAAATTCTGACAACGGATTTGATTTCGAATCTAGTGTCACAGTTTTAAAATTTAAGCTGGAGGATAGAGCTGCCACCGAAATTTTTACCACAGCATTGCCACCTAGTAAAATGTATTTTTAAGAGTTTTAAATATCATTTAACACTGTTAGGATGTCGCTGACTTCGAATCTGATGGCATAATTTTAAATTCAAGATTTAAAATTACTATTTATTACTATTGTTGCCACATAACTTTTTCTTAGTTTTAAGAATTTAGTGCTGGGATGAACACTAGGTAAAAATGAGTCGCTGAATCCGAATCCGTTGTCAGAATTTCAAAATTATGTCATTTTTTGATAGCAGTGCACCTACTAAAACGTATTTTTAAGAGTTTAACATCATTTAACTGTGTTAAGGGGTCGCTGACTTCGAAACTGACGTCAAAATATTGCAATTCAGAATGGTTAATAGTGTTGCCACCTACAATTTTTTTATTCGCTAAATTCGAATACAAATAGAGGTGCCTATGTGTCCCCTATTTGTCATATTTTTAAGGGGGGCCCGAAACACGTTTTTGTCTAACAATTTGACTTACAGTGAACAGTTAAACACGTGTTTCGACGTCTCCCCCCTAAAAATGTAGCAAATGGGGGATGATAGACCCCTCTATTTGTGTGTCTCAGAAATTATTTCCCCTTATAAAGCCCCAATAAATGATTGATTTTTACCTATCTTGCTTCCCCTTCGAGATATGGCACTTTTTCTACTTTTTCGAAGATTTAACGAGGATTTTTCGAGGATTTTTCGATATACTTATATTTTATGTTGTTCCATATCTCGAAAGAGTAGCAAAATAGGTAAAAATTAACCTTTTTTTGGGGGTTGCTAAGGTAGGAAGCATTCTTGAGACACACGAATAGGGGGTCTATGTGCCCCCATTCGCCATATTTTTAGGGAGGGAAAAAACATGTGTTTGACTTACAATTTGACTTACAGTGGACAGTTAAACACGTGTTTTGACGTTCACCCCTAAAAATTCGTGTCTGAAGAATGCTTCCTCCCTTAGCAACCCCCACCTAAGAAATAGTTAGGTAAACACTAGTAAACATCTTGAATTTTAAAATTCTGACATCAGATTCAAAGTCATCGACATCCTAACACTGTTAAAGGATATTTAAAACTCTTAAAAATACATTTTACTAGGTGGCAATACTGTGGTAAAAATTTCGGGGGCAGCTCTATCCTCCATCTTAAATTTTAAAACTGACATTAGATTCGAAATCAAATCCGTTGTCAGAATTTTAAAATTACAAGAATTCGCAAAAATACAAAAAAAATCTACCCAACATTTTGAATTTTTAAATTTGATATCAATTCCGAAATCAACTACTCCCCCAAAATTGCCAACCACGGAGTATTGCCAAATATGCTTAAGCTTTTCTTACACACGCTCATTGAGTTTTTTGGATACTTGCTTTTTTATTGGAAACTTGCCTCCCAAGTTCAAGCTTTTCAAGCTTTTTGCCGAAGGCATTAATTTTTTCCTTTACTTGTGGCTTCGTGCAGTTCGCTTGTAAGCTAACATACTTGCAAGTCGCAAGCTGTCGTGGGCTTATTTATATTCAAGTACAAGTCATACTTGATTGAAAATTATCAAGCTCAAGCAAGCTGGAACTTGTATTTTAAGCAAGTACTTGAAGACGATTTCAAGTAGGCTTGTGCAGTTCTCTGCTTCTTATGATCAATTGTGCGTGTTTTGAAATGTTTGAACACAAATGATCGAGAACTGGACCTACACAAGCCTTATGCCGACTCCGAACGGCTTATGTTCTCAAGAAGATTTTCATCGCATCTTTTACTCTCTGAGGTTTGCCATTGTCTGCAGAGAGGTGACGGCCGAACAGAAAAATTAATTCAATTGAAAAAACTTTCTGTGCCAGGTGGGAATTGAACCGGGGTTCTCTGGCGTATGGGCCACACACTCTACCCACTACGCCACGGCCGCCATTTGCTATTATTATGTAAATAATTAATTTTATGTAAAATATATAAAAAAATAAAATCAAAAAAATTGAGAGAGAATGCTTAAAAATTATTATTTATAAAAGATTAATGTATACAAATATTTTTAAAATAACTTTTTTTTATTTGCCGAAAAACATCGCTTTTTCAATACTGAAATAGCTTTTGTACAGTTTTGCTAGAAAAAAAAAACAATTTGGCAACAATAGTCTGTAATGATATTTACACTTCAAGTCATCACTTCAGTCGTTGAAATAATATTAAAAAAAAAAGATAAAAAAAAAAGGTAGTAGAGTACCCTGCATGCACAATGCAAACCCTGATAGAAAGTTAAACAGCGGTACATTTTATAACACTAACCTGTTCATACAATTTCATTGTTGCTATTATGATGGAATAATAATATTAATAAAACTCACGACTGTCTCAGTTAAAACCAACTGTTATTATTTGTTTTGTGGAAACGTTATAATAAAAAGAGCCCCATCATACGTATACGCGCTGAAAAGAGAACGTGTTTGGGGAAAAAAGAGAGCAAAAAAGAATAAAGTTGTTTTGCGTTGTTTGCTCTTTCTTTGGAAAAAAATCAGTTTCTAATCAAATACGTACAACAGCGGCTCGGCGAGAGCAATCGGTGCATAATTCGTACATTAATTAATGTATTTTAGGTGTTTTACACGTTAAATAAAAAAATCAATATAAAAAAAAAGAAAAAAAAAGAATTTTAACACAAATTAGCTGTCAATTTTTGTCGTTTGGCTATTTCATTGCCATAAAGCTAACTAAAAAATAAAATAAAATTGAAGAGAAGGGACACCTTTCACATGATTTCACTTAAAATGTGTATCAAAGTGTAAATATAGAAATTAAATGAGTTTATTTATTGTTATAGCTGTTAATGTTATTTTTTTTTTTGTTGGTTGGTCATAAAAACCAAACATTTATTATTCATTTTGCAATAAACTTGAAAATTCGCATGAGTCTGTTATTTAATACTGTTATTTCAAAGTTATTTGAAAGTAAACAAAACTACAAAAGTTTTTGCAATTAACTAACTTTTGTGTTATCTTTTACACACAAAAAAAAAAGCACAAAAAAGTCTAATTAAGTGTAAATAAAAATATTATTAAGCTAGTCAAAAAAATATGAGCCGCCGCGCACCAAACTTAAAACATGTTGGTCGTGCTTATTCGGAAATGTCACCGCTTAATCCAGGCTCATCGACACGTTCGTCTGGCGCCTCCCAGGAACGTCGTGATTCAAACGGTTATGGCAGCATTTTCCACTTTGGTTTTTTTCGCCATTCATTCGTTAAGGCAACCAATTCGATGCAGGTAAACAAGTTGTATTAAAAAAAAAAAAAAAAAATAAAAATTATTCATTAAACATACCTTGTTTATGGCAAAATTTATTTAATATTGACACGTTTTTGTCTACTATACGTACTAAATGACTGATAAGAACCTTGATAGCAACAGCAAAAAAAAAAAAAAATGTATACTAATAGCGTTCGGATTAATCTGCTGCAAGTTAGTTTAATAACACAGCTAAACAAAACGATTTTTTTTTGTGTGTTTGGGGATCAGACCATATTTGCTATATGTAATCGGGGTCACTAAGTCCGATTCCGCCACCCATCAGGGTTTGCCATAACCTCAAAAACTGAGTAGTACAAAAAAAACCTACATTATTGGATTTTTTTTTAGTTTTGAAGTTTTATGCTTAAATGAATCACGAAAACATTTAGTAAACATGGTTACATCGGGCTTGAGGATCGGCACATGTCGCTGAGTCCAAATCCTGGGTTATTTTAAACTCTTCACTTCAAAGCTTCTCCAAAATCTCAAAGAACCCAATAATATAGGTTTTTCAGCATGTCGGGGCTTTGCCATAACCTCACAAAAAAAAAAACAACACAATTTTTAGGCTTTTCACTATTCAGTTTTTGTGGTTATGGCAATTCCTGGCGTGATTGGGGTAAAACGGACTCAGAATTCAAATTTAACTACTCCAAAAAAAAATATAACAAATGGGGTTTGATTCTCAGAGACCCACAAATTTTTATACCCCTACGCGTACTGCGTAAGGGGTATATTAACTTTGTCATTCCGTTTGTAACGCCAAGAAGGAGGCGTGGCAGGTATAGAAAAATATATATATTTTTGATCAGCATCCCCTCCTTAGTCGATTTCCCTGTATCCGTCTGTCTGTCGACACGATTACAGCCGTAATTTTAAAGCTATCGCGATGTAATTCAAAGTATGAGTTTCTTTTTTAAAAAGAACGATCAAGTTCGAAAATGGGCCAAGATGGATGAAAACCACGCCTACCTCCCATACAAAGTGACTTTATTTTAACCGTAAAATGTCTTTAAAATCCATAAAAATTGAAAAAATGCCTTGAAGTTTGGCACGTAAGCATTTTTGATTTAAATCCTTTCTATGAAATTTGGCAGAATCAGATGAAAATCACGCCTACCTCCCATACAAAGTGGCTTTATTTTAAAAGTAAAATCTCTTAAAAATCTGCTCATAGTAAAGAAATGTCTTGAAATTTTGCACATAGGCTTTGATATTTAATATAGACCATCACTACGATAATTGGCAAAATCGGATGAAATCCACGCCTACCTCCCATACAAATTGGCTTTATTTTAAACGTAAAATCTCTTAAAAATCTTCAAAAATTAAAGAAATGTCTTAAAATTTTGCACATTAGCTTTGATATTTAATATAAACCATCTCTATGATATACAGCAAAAGCGGATGAAAACCGCGCCCACTTCTCACACAAAGTGGCTTTATTTTAAACGTAAAATCTGTTAAAAATCCACAAAAATTATAGAAATGTTTTGAAATTTGGCATATTAGCTTTGATATATAATATAAACCATCTCTATGATGTTTGGCAAAATCGGATAAAACCACGCCTGCCTTCCATACAAAGTGACGTCATCAAAATAGGGGGGTATTTTAGCTTCGGTACCCTGCCGAAGCTCCTCCCTTGCTAGTTTTTTTATAAATGTGTGTTATAAACTACATGCGAATTATATAAAGAGTGTGATATTTAAATGGAAAAAATAAACAAATTTTAGATTCAACTTAGCATTTGTTAATATTTTAACATGTGCCTTTCCCAAATCAATGCAAGGATTAATTCGAAAACGGATAAACAACTACACTGGAGTCATAAACGAAACAAATAGCATCTCATATCACAAACATTTTTATGTGTGTATTCATGTGAAATGCTCCATAAAAGTATATTCTTTATATTCTTGTTATATTCTTGAAATCAAACTAAAAAGATTTTTTTCCATTGTTTATTTTAATTTTAATTTAAAGAAACTGCATAAAAATCGCTTAAATAAAGTTTTTTTATTAGAGTAAAAAATTGAAATATTTGTTTAGAAATAAATAAATTTTGTTTTACCTTTTCCTTTTTCGTTTTGTTTTCAACTTCTATTGTTGTAGTAGTGATATTTCTTGAAGAAAATTTTTACTTTTTGTGTTCCAATTCTTAAAAAAATTCTGAACAAAAATCAAAAACTGCGTGCTTAAAATTAATTCGGAAAAAAAATTTCAATAAACTATGGCAACCTCTCTTATGATTGTTTCAGGGCCTCTGGGAGTTTTTCGAAGAAAAAAAAACCACTATTTTAAAAAGTTTTTTTAAGCTAAAGTTTTTTTAAGCTCTTTTTTATTTTATACCAAATTTTTTTTACATAATTAAAGTATAACTATTGAAGATTCATCCCAGACATTTTAGTCCAAAAATATTCGACGATAAGGAAGAAAAGTGCAATGCCGCGAAAGAAGATATCTGGAGACTGATTCATCTGAAATTTTTTTTTTTCAGTTTTGTAAATAGTTCTTGGAAGCGTTGATTTTTAAAATATATTAATTTTTGACAAAATGGCGGGCGTATAATGAAAATGCTAATTTTTTGCGCACAAAATTGAGGTCGTCGTATTTATATCCTAATAAATCAGAAAATATGTATCCAAAAAAAAAAAAATCCTACGACTAAACGCCCCAGAACTCTTTACTAAACCGAAACATTTTTTTTCCTTTTTCAGATGAAATTAGTCTCCAGATAGATATCTGCAAAATATAAGGTCTTTCGCGGCATTGCATTTTTGTAAATTATCGACGAATATTTTTGGACCTAAATGTCGAGGATAAATCTTGGATAGTAATACTTTAATAGTGTGAAAAATTGTTTTTTAAAAGTTGTCTTTTTTTTTTGTAAAACTCCCGGAGGCCCTTAAACAATTATAAGAGAGGTTGCCATGGTTTATTGAAATTTTTTTCCGAACTAGTTTTGAGTACGCAGTTTTTGATTTCTTAAAAAATTTAAAAAAGTGTCTTTTTTAAAAAAAAAAAACTTCCAGAGACCCCTAAAAAGGCACTTTCAAGAATAATTTTAAAAGTAAGTAATTTTGCTTGGGAAAATTTCCACAACCTTGCTGTCACTTTTTTATTGGAAGTTATCAATTTTTTTCCCCCATGGAAAAACCTCGCTACGGGCCTGATATAAATAACAATAATTTATTCAAATTTAATCACAAAAAAAAAAAAAAAAAAAAAAATAAAAATATAATTTATAATGGTTTATTTATCAATTAATCGTCAGAAAACTTTGCATATCCTTATAAAATTGATATGCATGAGTTTTTCAAACAACTTCATAATACTTTTCTCCAACGCACGATACATTAATAATTTGTTGTACTTATAAAGGATTTGCATTGTCATCCTTAAGCTCAGTATTATTTATTTCATTACTTTCCTTCGAAAGTTTGTTTTGGTTTACACTCTGTCACACAGATTGTACTTCATTAGTATCTGAGTGAATCGAAATCATGTTTAAATTAATATCAGTTGGCTGAATACTGCTGTTGTCGACTTTTGGCTGGCAGTTTACAAAACAGCCTAATAGTATGCAATGCTTTTGCATTTACTGAAACATTTTTAATTGGTTGGTTTCGTCAAACTGTTGTCATGGGTTTTTAATCAAAAAATTTAAATTTTATTGAAGCAAATTAAACGCTTTTATTGTTATCTAAACCAAGAGCATACACTGAATGGGTCTCAATCTCATATCCGATGAAGAGTAAAAAAAAATATAGAAATAATTTTCATGTAGTTTATTGTCACAGACCATAATAACAATTAGAGTAGATTTCAGACAAAAGTTTCACAAACGCAATTTGTATGTGAAACAATATTGACAAATTTGTTTGAATATCGCACAGATATTACAATAATTAGTATCTCGCGAATGCTCTTGCATGCATTACGCATTGTTAACTGCTCGCGGCAGCATAATAAAACGGAAGTTTAACGGATTAGATTTGTTTTATGCGATATAATAAATAAATGCAAAATATGCAACTCATTTAGTTCAAAGCGCACATATATTTGTTGGATTTTCTTCTGTTATCTCTAACATAAACCGGAAGCTGTTGAACCCTTAGCAAGAATGAAGATGAAATATTAAAAAAAAAAAAAAACCAAACCAAACAACAAAAGCAAATATGTTTGCCTTCTTATCTGTGCGGATATTTTAGATAAATTTCAACTAATTGAATTTGTATCTAATCTTCGGCAGCGCATCGCATCGCATATCAGCACTTAAATTAATTTGCATCCATGCAAACCAACTCAGTTAAACTTAAGCCATGCTCATTGAGCGTTTTAAAGTTATCAAATAGTCGCTTCAGTGTTTTCAAATAGCAACCAAAAGAAAAATTACTTAACTGTAATTGGTGCAGTTTTTTTTTTTATTTTGAATAAATTTTTAATTAAAATTGTGTCAAATATAAATCAGTGCCAGTCCAGTGTTCACTTGACTAATAACCTGCAAAAGTGTTTTTTCCGTAAAAAGGCAAAATAAACCCAAGCTTAAAACGGAGAAGAATTTTAAAAAAATGTTTAAAGCTCGCTTAAAGGCAGGTCTACCGGATAATGAGGTATGTTTATATAAAGAGTGGGAAATATTTCAATGCCGAAATTCAAAGTAACTTGTTTTTGAATCTCAACTGTTTCGTTAAAAACTTTTTTAACGAAAGTTTGATCGAAGCAATGAAATCGCTATTTATCGAAATAATATAAAAAGCAATAAAAGAAATAGGTAAAAAATCAATAATAGATGAATAAAAAACATCTCCTAAGTTTACCAGTACCCCGAGAAAAAAGCTTATGTTAAATTGAAAAAACCTAGTATAATTTAAAAGATGGCTTTGGTAGTTTTCCGCCACCCAAGTACTTTATCAAAACGCCTAAATTTTACATGTTGACTTGCCAATTTTTATTGGGTGATAAATTAAATAAGTATTTGGTAATTTTTTATGCACTACTTTAAAAAAAAAATTGAATTTAAAAAATACAACTTTTTCGGGGCTTGGTTTTTTTTCTTAGAAATTAATGACTTCTCGGTTTTTCTTGCTGCTTGACGTATATTACAACAAGAATTAAATTAAATTAAATTAAATATCAAATACAAAAATTTTACCTTCGTATGCCGTTGAGATTCGAACCCACACCAACCGATACCACTGTGTATGAAGTCACTAAACTACGCATTGAGCCAAACTCCTTCGTTACGCTGAGTGATTTATTCAATATTAATTACAACTGAAGCTATGCTACAGCTATCAACAGAATGCTGCGACATACTGCATCTGTTAATACAGCATCTGTTAATATCTGTGAAACAAATATTTTTTTTGGCAGGGTATCGAAGTATGTGCTTCCAAAAAAATGTATTAAACAATAAATTGCTTAGGTGAATAAACGTAGCTGCAGTTATGTCAGCCAGCGGCGAGTCTTCTTGGATCAGTTGGTAGATCGATGGACTGGCACCAAAATTTCCAGGGTTCGATTCCGCACGGCGGGCAAAGAAGTTTTTGTTTCCTTTTTTCTTTCTTTTCTTTTTGTTGATGAAATGTAATAAAATTTACTGGTGTGAATATTAATTTGTGTTTTTTTAATTTACTTTATGTTATGTTATTTTTGAATTTAAAAGTGGTTTTATTACAAAACAAAAAACCATTAAATTATCAAATCTATCCTTCTCTCGTGTGTCTAACGACGCAGCTGTGTTTTCTTTTTTGCAGAAAATAGCTTAAAACTATGCTTAAGCCATCCATGCTAGTTGTTTTTTAATTTTGTATTTTTGGACTTTTGGCTTAGGTGAATTTTATATTTTTTTTTTTTGGCAAGGTATCGAAGTATGTGCTTCCAAAGCAATGTATTAAACAATAAATTGCTTAGGTGAATAAGCATAAGTTTATAATTCCCATACAATTCTCTTTACCCAAACCGTCTTAGTGGATTTACCTTTTGTTTTTTTTTCTCGGTGTACGAATAATCTTTTGATAATTAGCATTTAACTTTCAGTTTAAAGTTAATTTTCTTTATTCGCATTTTATAAATTTTTGTTACTGTCCTTGAAGCATTAGTTATATTTCAAGCAGACCTGGACGTACTTGGGTGTTTGAAGTACACTCGTACTCAAATTTTATAGTATGAATTTAGAAAGAATCCATTTTGCTGACGAAAAATCTATATTTTGATGTTGCTTTTATTACGTCTTCTATTTTAAATTTGATCGTTGAGTGAACATAACAAAACAAACATGCTTATACTATACTAGCAATAACTTGTGTGTGTTGTTACACTTGGCACTAGTACATATATTGTAAAAAAATTTATATGTATATTCAAGTACATATATTCAAAACTTTTATTAGACCCTTTGTTTGACACCACCACCTCATTGTCAAATGACCTTTCCAGTTTCCCAGCAGCAGGACATCACCAATTAGTACCTCCATTCTGAGTTTCAATATTCTGTGACTTACATCCAAACCTATTCGATATTAAAAATTTGTCTTGTATACGTGGATTAACATCCCCTTGTTTAATGCCCGTCCCAGTTTTCTAGGAGAAGGACATTACCAATTGGTAACTCCATTTTGAGTTTCAATGTTCTGTGACTCTTACTTCCATAGCTATTCTTTATCGAATATTTTGCTAGTATGGGCAGAGCCACTCTTCGTTGTTCAATGCTCGTGCCAGTTTTCTAGAAGAAAGACGACCTGGCCAATTAGTAACTCCATACTGAGTTTCATTGTTATGCAATATTTATTTCCAAAGTTTTCGATATCGAAAATTTGAATTATATGGGTGGTGCCACGCCCCCTTGTTTAGGGCTCTCTCAATTTTTCTAGTCGAACGACACGACTAAATCGCAAGTTCGTATCGAGTTTTATTGATGTGTAACTTAAAGTTCGAAAGTTAACGTCCAATGCCCATTAAATATTACCAGTAGAACGGCACTTGCAAATTGAGGTCGTGGGAGACTGTGGGACCTATAACCCCAAGGCTATCCGATATCAAAGTTTCGTTTATATGGGAGATACCACGGCCAATTGTTTTGATTGGCCAAAACTTCACAGGAATTATGTCAAGACTGCTACAATTTCCTGGAAATTTCATGAAATTGGATTAGCATTTTCGGAGTCTATACCTGACATACACACCAGAGATCTGCAGCAAGTCATTATAAACATAGTTGACTCGAGTATATACGCATTAATTTGGCTTCTACTTCATATTCAGACTTATCAAAAATGTTGAAGCATTCATAACACGCAACTTAAATCCAATGCTTCAAGAGTCATACTCTGACTCACAGTCGAACGTAGTCGGTATGATTCTAACTTCATTTCAATAAGTACAACATGTTGTGAACAACATGCACAAGCACTTCAAAGGAATGATGTGTTTTTCAGGGTTACCAGCTCTGGTATAAATTAAGAATTTTAGTTTGATAAATGCTATTATTGAATTGTTCTAATGCTATTGACTATATGGTAACACTTCCTATAACGGTACGAAATGAAGGTCAACGCTTCTGTTTTATTATAATAAACGTGAAGTTAATTATATAATTATTTTGCTGAATTTAAATAAACAAACTTTATTAAATTGAAATTTATTTTTATTATTTCTTTTGGAGAAGTTCCCTTTATATACAAGGTGTGTTATTTTACTTTTACACCATTTCGTGAAACGCACAGCGAAATTCTATAAAAAAGTGTTTACTGCATCTTAAAATCCAATTAAATGTATTTCGTTATAAAAAATTCTATGGTAACCCTGCTTCTCTTCTAACAGCGAGCGTAAGTTCAAAAACAGCCACTGCGTTTGAATGGAAAAATTCGCACGCATTCCTAATGAACTATGGGACTTTAGCTTGAGCTATGAGTACTTTGTTTGAGCTATGGGTTTTCGGTATGATTTATAACAAGTTCTTTGATGTTGCAGAGTATTTGGTAGACTTTGACGTTCGATTGACGAATCAAACATTGAACTATGATTTTCTTTCTGTAGCAAGAGTGCTTCGAGTAGTAGTGGTGGTTTTTGTTTGAAGTGCACGCACTACAACTCGGTTTTGCATGAATCACTATAAGTCGCAAAAACGTGACTCGTTGCAGATCTCTGATACACACCCACATACATGTATTTTTATATAAATAGATAAATTATAATCAACAAAATAATCTTTTTTTATTGAATGCCTCAAAGAATCTACCTTTGAAAAAATTCTGGAAGCACTTCTAGAGAAAAGCAAGGAAAGTACCTTGATATGCATATGTTAAAAGAATGCCTTCTGGGTATGAAAGTGAAAGGAACCTTCTTTTGGAAACACACACTTATTTGATTTAATTTTTGCTAAAATCAGCTCAGCTGTTCTTGACTTATTGTTTTTTTGAAATAAGGTGAGCCGGGCAGGCAGACCTGGCAAACTGTTGGCAAAATACAGAAATAGCTGATATCTTTTTTCGCTCAAATCGATTCAGTCGTTCTAGTCTTGTTATATTTTTCAGGTAGTTTTGCTAAATTTCGTAGAACTTTTTTTTAATAAATTAAGTTCGATTTTCCCTATTTTATATTTTTCGCATTTATTTGGCGTCGAAAGTGGCACTAAATAGTTAAATATAGCCAATGTCTCAACTGAGAACCACAGTTATCCAATTGAAAAATAATTTTCTAATAGCTCCTGTCGTTCTCAAACTTTGCTGTCCCGAACATACGTGATTAGCCTTTTATATAATAGTGTAGATTTTATTACTCGAGGGTTTTTTACTTTTTCCACAGAGTGCGCAGGCTAATGACAGTGGATGATCTCAATCAAACCTGTTTGACGAAGATGGTAACGTTTTTACATTTGAGGTGCGTGTGACCGTGCTTCTAGCTGGGGTATCACTAGATCAACCAGGGTAGGGACGGAAACACGCACGTGTTCTGAACAATGTTCATGCCTGAAGTTAGTACCACGGATTAGCGGATTCTGGAACGTCTAGATATACAGATTGTACACCAAAAAAAGATCAATAGTTAAATAACCTAAATCGGCTTGGGTAACGATAATTGTAAAGAAATTATAAACTTATGCTTATTCTTCCAAGCAATTTATTGTTTAATACATACATTGCTTTGAAAGCACATACTTCGATACCCTGCAAATAGTTAAATCAATAGTTAAATAACCTAAAGCGGCTTGGGTAAAGATAATTGTAATGAAATTATAAACTTATGCTTATTCTTCCAAGCAATTTATTGTTTAATACATACATTGCTTTGAAAGCACATACTTCGATACCCTGCAAATAGTTAAATCAATAGTTAAATAACCTAAATCGGCTTGGGTAAAGATAATTGTAATGAAATTATAAACTTATGCTTATTGTTCCAAGCAATTTATTGTTTAATAGTACATTGCTTTGAAAGCACATACTTCGATACCCTGCAAATAGTTAAATCAATAGTTAAATAACCTAAATCGGCTTGGGTAACGATAATTGTAAAGAAATTATAAACTTATGCTTATTCTTCCAAGCAATTTATTGTTTAATACATACATTGCTTTGAAAGCACATACTTCGATACCCTGCAAATAGTTAAATCAATAGTTAAATAACCTAAAGCGGCTTGGGTAAAGATAATTGTAATGAAATTATTAACTTATGCTTATTGTTCCAAGCAATTTATTGTTTAATAGTACATTGCTTTGAAAGCACATACTTCGATACCCTGCCTATACAATGAGTTACAATAGTTTACAATATTGAATAAACTATATTTTATTTTAAAATTTTATATCTGCTCTGTACTACGTAGGAGTTATATCCAGTTTGTCACTCTATTTGTAACGCCTATAAAAAGGTGTGGTTTGGTGTGGCTTGGAAAATTATATATATTACTGCGTTTCCATGACGAGTTAACTTGGGGTTAGAGTTTTCGTTGAGTTGACAAAACGGCGTTGCTAACTCGATAGCGTTTCCATGCACAACATCAAGTCGAGTTGAACTCGTCAATGGCCGCATTCATCAGAGTCAACTGTTGTGAACTATTATGATAACGATACCTTAGTTAGCGATGTTTTTCTCTGAATGTGTTGTTACTCTAAGTGTTGTTACTCTAAGTAGATCCCAAGTTTCACCCTGGTATACTTGGGCTGTTGGACTATGCTAACAAAAGAAAAGATTATATTTCTCTCATTATGTCATCATTCATTCATAAACGCTCAGTACATTTCAAGCCTCTAGGTGTGTGCTTGCTTTCGCATTGATCAGTCGTGTTGTTATTTAAGGCGTTCTTTAAAAAAAAAACATGCTTGGTACTACTTTTTTTGAGGTGTACCAGTTAAGGGTTAAAGCACTCAACAGTCGTATTTATGTAGCATATAATTTTAACGCTCGATTAAATGGCTTCCGCTACCTGATCAGTTTAAGTGAGCGCTTGCATAATTATACCATTTAGCGAATTTTTCCACAACTGTTGCCAACTGTTGACTCCGCTGAATGCGGCCAATTTCTTTTGACATTTGTGTCTTCCACCCGCCATTTTTACTTTATATAAATGAATGCAATTCACTTTGACAGATAGAACCCAGTTAAATCTCACAAGTTTCGTGGAGTTGATGTGAATTTAACGAAACTCAACTTAACTCGCGTTTCCATGACGAGTTAACTCCGAGTAAACACCGAGTAAGCTCGCCATGCAAACGCAGTATATGACATCTATTCGTGTTTACGATTACAGCCGGAATTTTAGAACTATTGTGATGAAATTGTTATATAATTGTCTTTCTAAAAAGTAAAAATCACTTTCGAAAATGACCTAAATCAGATAAAAACCACTCGGATTTCCAAGACCTAAATCGGATGAAAAAACAAAGTGACTTTATTAAAGCCGAAAAATCTCTTAAAATTGCACAAAAATTAATCTAATGACATGAAGTTTTGCTCATAAGCTTTGTCCTCAAATTCACGCTGTAAGTTTGAAATTTGCCAAAATTAAATAAAAATCACGCCCACCTTCCATACAAAATGTCACGCCTACCTTTCATATAAAGTGCCTTTACCACGTTGTTCAAAAAGAAAGGTTCATTCCCACTGTAAACCGGACTTAACTGTCCGATTCGAAATTTTTTAGTAGGCTACCACATGTGTCGATGACAAGGCTGCCAAATATCAGCGTCTCTCGTTGACATTTGGTAAAGTGACAGTGTTTTGTTTACAACAACTTTTTCGTGTCTTCGATTTTTACGATTCACTCGCCTGATGCCTGGTTTGCGTGTCATACTCGTATACCCATGTCTCATCAGCAGTAATGATGTATTCGATGAATGATTCGTCGTTTTCGACCATTCGCGATGGTCTCGCATGTCTTTCGCGATAGCAACTCGGTCTCTTTTTTGCATGAAATTGAGTTCTTTCGGTACCAACTTCGCAGCGACACGTCTCTAGCCCCATTTATTCTTTAAAATGTTCTGAACGGATTCAATTGAAATGCCGACGTCCTCTGCTATCTCTCTAATCGTCAATTTGCAATTTTTGACCAACATTTCTTTGATTTTTCCAACCTTTTCTCCGGTAGTCAAACACGATGGCCGCCCGGTACGAGGGTCGTCTTCTACTTCGTCTTGGCCACTCACAAATCGGTTAAACCACTTGTTTGCCTTCTGATACGATACAGCAGAGTCACCGTAACATATCACCAACATTTTAAGCGTATCGGCGCAGTTGAAATCATTTTTCACACAAAATTTGATACAAACTCGTTGCTCAATTTTTTCTTCCATCGTGAAAATCGAATACACGAAAAAAGTTGTTGTAAACAAAACACTGTCATTTACCAAATGTCAACGAGAGACGCTGATATTTGGCAGGCTTAGGATTTGTTTAAATTATTTATTGATGATGTTTCTTTGATCAAATGATCTAATATATTGTCAATTCATATTTTTGAGTATCATTACTGGGTCTTGTCTGAAGCACGAGACCCATAATTAAATTGTTTTATTGCCAATTAATAACGACTTTGTTTTTGTGAATTTGCGGTTCACAATCACTTGATTTTTCTTAATTGATATTGAGGCTAATATCTTACTTCATCATAGTGTGTTTTTGGTTTTTTTCCGCTGACCATTATTTTATAAAATTTGTTCTTTTCATATATCATAGTTACATATTATAAAACACAACGTTAATTTGTTTAAATTCTTCAAACTTGCAAATCTATAAATTATAGTTTATGAAATCGATTTGTTGCAAATGAGACATTAAGTAGTAGTGTCACTTCAAAAAGATAAAGATTGTGTGATAAGGTTTCATATGATGAATCTGCGGTTCTTAACCGTTTTTAACTGTGCTCCCGCGACCTAATGCGCTTTTGACGTATAGGCTTGACCACAACTAGAATCTTGAGTCACACAAATATGTGAGGAAAACTGAACCAAAAGCGCAAATGCCTCGGCATTAACCGGAAGATAAATTAAGCTTTTTTTTTAACCAAAACTCCCATAACTTGCCATAGAAAACTGGTCTTTGGCACATGGCTCACAATAGCTCTTCTTGAATGTCCTGAGGGCAAGGTAACAACTACATTGAATAGATTCCGAATTAATTTTGATGTTCAGTTTTCTGAAGAAATAGCAGAGATATAAGTATCTATTAATCTTATAAAAAGAGATGAAGTGAGTAATCAGTAGCCTTATATGTAACTAGCTTATACCCGGCGCGCTTCGCTGCGCTCAGTGAAGCCATGCTTTTATAGTAAGTTCGTACCGAGTTTCATTGATGTGTGACTTATTTCGAAAGCTATACCGAAAATTTTGGGTGCGGAATAAGACCGCGCCCCTCGCCCCTCGCACAACACCCATAATATGTCACCTGTGGAACGGCATGTGTAAATTGAGGTCGAATACTAAATTCCTAGGCTGTGCGACCTATAATTCCAAAACTGTTTGATATCGAACATTTTAGGTGTATGTAAGGTGCCTTTTACGATCGGCACCAGACTTCACAGGAACCCTCTCAAGGCTTTAGTATAAAAATTGGCTTAGCGGTTTCGAACTCTTTACGTGATATACATATATACCCACACACGTATATACATTCAGTCGCCTCACGCTCTTAAGGAAAAAAATTGTTCAGTCCGGTTCTTCAAAATAAACCATGGCGTATGTTATGATGATCCCCAAAATATTTCGACGAAAAATATTGGCTGGTATGGTAGTTAAAAAAAAACGGTCACAAATAAGAGTTATGATAAAGTTCTTTTGCATCAAAAAATCTTACATTTTTCCCGTTGGACCAAAGATAATGCGGATTTTTATGGATTGTTTTAACTTTTTCCATATTATTTTCACTAAAATTCAAACGAATTTTTTCCTATACTACTTTAAGTCAAATAAATTGTAAAATGTAAAAAATGTGTACATTTTTTTGTAATTTCATTCAATTTAGTTCTTCACTTTACACTATATTTTATTATCAATAGATAATTTATTTGACTAAAAGTAACATGGCAAAACAAAAAAAAAATTAATATGAATTTTAGTGAAAGCAATTAAAAAAAAAGTTAAAAAAGTAATGAAAATCTGCATTATCTCTCGTCCGACTGTAAAAATTTAAAATTTATTGGTGCAGATTGAAAGAACTTTTTCATTACTATTATTTCTGACCGTTTGTTATTTTTAACTAACACACCATTAAATATTTTTATAAAAAACTCGATTTTTAGAGCATATTTCAAATCATTGCGTGGCATACTGGTTGAGGTGCGTGGCTTGAATGCCATAGAACCCAGGTTCGAATACCACCTGACATAGGAAGTTTTTTCAATTAAATTAATTTTTCTGTTCGGCCGTCATCTCTATGCAGACAATGGCAAACCTCAGAGAGTAAAAACTGGCATGAAAAGCTTTTTGAGAACATAAGCCGTTCGGAGTCGGCATGAAACTTGTAGATTCAGTTCTCGACCATTTGTGTTCAAACGGTCGAAGTATTTTCAAGGGCTGAAATGGCCATTTCTTTTTTGTTTTTTTTTTTTTCTTTTTTATTTCAAACTATTCCAGCTCACGGATGGCTATTCCTACAGTCGAAATATTTGGGGAATCATCATAACATTAAGCATTATTTTGAGGAACCGACTTGTTCACCTTTTTTTTTGTGAGGAGCCTTATTATACATACATACATTTTTTACAGATAGATAGATGAGCAGAAAAAGTAGTCATGGCAACATTTATATATATAGTGACCGCCACTTGGTCCCATTGCACCTACATACCAAGTTTCACTATCAAAACACGTAAGCTCAGAAATTAGAATGATTTTTGAAAAGTCGTCGTAGATAACGTGCGAAACGCCCATTTTTTAAGGGTTCTGGCAGTACCCATATGAACTAATCTACCAAATTTTAGTCTTTTACTCTAAAAAAAGTCTGATATACATCCTTTTTATAGATTTGTGGGCGTTAAAAGTAGGCGTGTCAACATTTATATATAAAGTGAACGCCAATTTGACCCATAGCACCTACATACCAAGTTTGTCTATCAAAACGTTCACATCTCAGGAATTAAAATTATTTCTAACCGATAGCCCTGGCAGCTAGTGCTGACTTAGTTATAATTTTTAAATTGTAATTAACTACAGTACATTAAAAAAATAAGTAAATAAATAAATTAAATAAAATTATTTCTGAAGAGTGGGCACAGATATAGTGCTACCATGCACATTTTTTGCAAAGCTGTCGAGAGTAAGCGTATGAACTTAATTACCAAATTTTAGTATTTAACGATGATAATCGTCTGATTTATAGAAGTTCTATTAATTTGTGGATCAAAAAAAAAACCAAGTGGCGGCCGTGGCGTAGTGGGTAGAGTGTGTGGCCCATACGCGAGAACACCCTGGTCCGAATCCCACCTGACACGGAAAGTTTTTCAATTGAATTAATTTTTCTGTTCGGCCGTCACCTCTCTGCAGACAACGACAAACCTCAGAGAATAAAAACTGCCATGAAAAGCTTCTTGAGAACATAAGCCGTTCGGAGTCGACATAAAACATGTATGTAGGTCCAGTTCTCAATCATTTGTGTTCAAACATTCCACAACACTCACAACACAATTGATCATAAGAAGCTCGGTCAAAGTGCTTTCAAGGGCTGAAATTGGCCATTTCGTTTTGTTTTTTTTGTGGGTGTTACAATTGGGCGTGGCAAATTTTATATATATATATTGACTGCCACTTAGAGCACCTGCATATCAAGTGTTACTATCAAACGTGTGCAACTCAGGAATAAGCATGATTTCGAAAAAGTGGGCGTAGATATGGTGCGACCACGACCCTTTTTTAGCAGTTGCCGACAGTGACCATATGAATTAAATTACCAAATCTTAGTCTTCTACGGCAAAATCCGTCTGATATAAAACATTTTTACTGATTTGTGGGCGGTAAAAGTGGGCGTGACAACATTTATATTTACATAGTGACTGCCACTTGGACCTATAGAACCGGCATACCAAGATTCACTATCAAAACGTGTACAACTCAGGAATAAGCATGCTTTTGATAAAGTGGGCGTAGATATAGTGCGGCCATGCCCATTTTTTTGTATATTGGCCGACAGTAACCATACGAACTAAATTACCAAATCTTAGTCTTCTACGGCGAAAACCGTCTGATATAAAGCATTTTTACTAATTTGGGGGCGGTAAAAGTGGGCGTGAAAACATTTCTATTTACATAGTGCCTGCCACTTGGACCTTTAGAACCTGCATACCAAGATTCACTATCAAAACGTGTACAACTCAGAAATAAGCATGATTTCGATAAAGTGGGCGTAGATATAGTGCGGCCATGCCCATTTTTTGTACATTGGCCGACAGTAACCATACGAACTAAATTACCAAATCTTAGTCTTCTACGGCAAAATCCGTCTGATATAAAGCATTTTTACTAATTTGGGGGCGGTAAAAGTGGGTGTGAAAACCTTTCTATTTACATAGTGCCTGCCACTGGTACCTTTAGAACCTGCATACCAAGATTCACTATCAAAACGTGTACAACTCAGGAATAAGCATGATTCCGATAAAGTGTGCGTAGATATAGTGCGGGCACGCCCATTTTTTGTATATTGGCCGAGAGTAACCATACAAACTTAATTACCAAATCTTAGTCTTCTACGGCAAAAGCCGTCTGATATAAAGCATTTTTACTTATTTGTGGGCGGTAAAAGTGGGTGTGAAAACATTTCTATTTACATAGTGCCTGCCACTTGGACCTTTAGAACCTGCATACCAAGATTCACTATCAAAATGTGTACAACTCAGGAATAAGCATGATTCCGATAAAGTGGGCGTATATATAGTGCGTGCACGCCCATTTTTTGTATATTGGCCGACAGTAACCATACGAACTAAATTACCAAATCTTAGTCTTCTACGGCAAAATCCGTCTGATATAAAGCATTTTTACTAATTTGGGGGCGGTAAAAGTGGGTGTGAAAACCTTTCTATTTACATAGTGCCTGCCACTGGTACCTTTAGAACCTGCATACCAAGATTCACTATCAAAACGTGTACAACTCAGGAATAAGCATGATTCCGATAAAGTGGGCGTAGATATAGTGCGGGCACGCCCATTTTTTGTATATTGGCCGAGAGTAACCATACAAACTTAATTACCAAATCTTAGTCTTCTACGGCAAAAGCCGTCTGATATAAAGCATTTTTACTTATTTGTGGGCGGTAAAAGTGGGTGTGAAAACATTTCTATTTACATAGTGCCTGCCACTTGGACCTTTAGAACCTGCATATCAAGATTCACTATCAAAATGTGTACAACTCAGGAATAAGCATGATTCCGATAAAGTGGGCGTATATATAGTGCGTGCACGCCCATTTTTTGTATATTGGCCGACAGTAACCATACGAACTAAATTACCAAATCTTAGTCTTCTACGGCAAAATCCGTCTGATAAAGGGTGATTTTTTAAGAGCTTGATAACTTTTTTTTTAAAAAAAACGCATAAAATTTGCAAAATCTCATCGGTTCTTTATTTGAAACGTTAGATTGGTCCATGACATTTACTTTTTGAAGATAATTTCATTTAAATGTTGACCGCGGCTGCGTCTTAGGTGGTCCATTCGGAAAGTCCAATTTTGGGCAACTTTTTCGAGCATTTTTTTTGTTGCCAAAAATGGAAGAACTGAACTTGGTTGACATGTGGTTTCAACAAGATGGCGCTACATGCCACACAGCTCGCGATTCTATGGCCATTTTGAGGGAAAACTTCGGAGAACAATTAATCTCAAGAAATGGACCGGTAAGTTGGCCACCAAGATCATGCGATTTGACGCCTTTAGACTATTTTTTGTGGGGCTACGTCAAGTCTAAAGTCTACAGAAATAAGCCAGCAACTATTCCAGCTTTGGAAGACAACATTTCCGAAGAAATTCGGGCTATTCCGGCCGAAATGCTCGAAAAAGTTGCCCAAAATTGGACTTTCCGAATGGACCACCTAAGACGCAGCCGCGGTCAACATTTAAATGAAATTATCTTCAAAAAGTAAATGTCATGGACCAATCTAACGTTTCAAATAAAGAACCGATGAGATTTTGCAAATTTTATGCGTTTTTTTTAAAAAAAAAGTTATCAAGCTCTTAAAAAATCACCCTTTATAAAGCATTTTTACTAATTTGGGGGCGGTAAAAGTGGGTGTGAAAACCTTTCTATTTACATAGTGCCTGCCACTTGGACCTTTAGAACCTGCATACCAAGATTCACTATCAAAACGTGTACAACTCAGGAATAAGCATGATTCCGATAAAGTGGGCGTATATATAGTGCGTGCACGCCCATTTTTTGTATATTGGCCGACAGTAACCATACGAACTAAATTACCAAATCTTAGTCTTCTACGGCAAAATCCGTCTGATATAAAGCATTTTTACTTATTTGTGGGCGGTAAAAGTGGGCGTGACAACGTTTATATTTACATAGTGACTGCCACGTGTATGCATAGCACCTGCATATCAAGATTCACTGTCAAAACTTGAAAATATCATGAATTAAAATTAGTGCTGAAAAGTGGGCGTATATATAGTGTGACCACGCCCATTTCTTGTACAGTCACCGAAAGTAACCATCTGAACAAAATTACCAAATTTAAGTTTTATATGATTAAAACCGTCTGATATATAGCAATTTTTTTGGTTTGTCCGCGATAGAGCCAATTTGGGTTGTATGGGAGGTACCACGCCCCCTTGCCCAATCAACACCAAACTTCACAGGAACACTTCCCGAATGTTGCTTCAGTATCCCTAAAAATTTCATAAAGTTTGGTTCGGTGGTTTTGGAGTCTATACGTGATATACACACATATCCACATACCCACATACCCACATACATACATTCATTTTTATATATATAGAAGAAGATAGATAGATAGATACTTCTATATTTGCAGCAACCTACCTTTTCAATGAATATAAACTCATTGCTTGTATTATTATATTTGAATATTTGTTAACTACTACAGTCAAGCAAATGTCAAGACGTTCCAGGGGCGGTGGAAATGAAAACCTGTGGCCCCAAACAAGGCCAAAACTATTTTTATAAATAAATATATCTAGTGTTTAAGTGACTTGGACCATATTTTTATAACCAACTGCATTGTGTTTTTTACTGTTTTCACATAAATTAATGTCAAAGCGATTATTTTGTTAAAAGCACTGCAACGATGTTTCAAATTAAAGACAATGTAGAAAATGTTAAAAATTTTTTATTTATGAAAATTTATTTCGAACATATTATTTTTCTAATATTAATTAAGTAATTTTATGTATGGAAACAAACGTGTATTAATGTATAAATTATTAATTGATTTACAAAGTAATAACCTATGCTCATTGAAAACAGTAGATGTGTTCACAAATTTTTCTATTTTATATGAATTTATATGGTCATCTATAAATTTGCTTGGCATTATGGCATTCAGTACCGTAGCTAGAGAAATATTACTCGCAGAACGAGTACATATTTTTCAAAATTAGAAAACAGTAACCTAATAATAATAAAAATTAAAACTTTTAGGGGGAGGGGGGAGGATTTCAACTAAATCTTTTTTTTGAATTATTTTAAAAGGTGAAATTTGGTAATTTTATATATAGGCATTTCCACAAAAATGTCAACCATAGCTGATAAATTTAATGTATTTCGAAATTAATTTATCTAGTGAAATACTGCTATATATTAACTTCGCATTTTGAAAATTTAAATGTCTTGCATAATATTAAAACCCTTGTCTACTGAAGATATAGGGCATGCCACCTCGTAAGCGTCGACCATGGCCGAACTAAGATGCTAGTTACTCTTCTTAAGCTCTTTTCTCTCTTCTTTGATTACACATTTTCTTAACGGAAATTTAGTCGCGCGGGTTATGTCGCGTGAGTTACGGCAAATATTTTTTGGAAACCCAATACATTTTTAAATAAACAAAGTTATCGGTAAAGTGGGTTTATTATGAAACTTCACTGTTTTCCCCATTATTTAAAAATTAAAAACAAAAGTAGGTTCGCTGAATTTTTACAATCTAAACATGCTTGTAAAACACAGTTCCTTTTTTTGTCGCGTGAGTTACGCCCATATTTACCACTGCTATTTTTAATTAGTTATAGGAGTGACAATTTTGGTATATCATACCATTACTATTTCTTCAAAGGCATATGTGCATAAGAACATAAGAACAAGTCGTACACGTGTCGCGTGAGTTACGATGGAAAAGCCCATATATAAAAATTTTTTTTTTTTAATAATTTCGACGATACGTTTTGCTTCAAACAGAAAAATTAATAATAAATAGGCTCTCCCGAACGTCGACAAAATTTATTTGGGATTTTAAAATTAATTTAATAGATATTATTTTTGTTGAATGATTACAAAAATAATTTTAGAAAAAAATTTACTCCAAAAAAGTTTCAGTTTTTATTATTATATTAGTGTTTTCTAATTTTGAAAAAATGTTGTTCTGCGAGCAATATTTTGGGTGCTACGGCCCTGATGGCATTAATATGGCACTAACTAAAAATAGTTTTGGGTTTTTCTCGACGAAGTTTTGTCAAATTTTGTCTTAAAATTCTCTCACTAATAAAGCGTTTGTCGCACACATCCCTAGCATGTGGTACAAAAGGAACTCTATTATTAATTTTTGGTGGTGAATTGGTGCATTGGCATTTCACCACCTATCCATTGGCCTAACACATTTATTGGTTGAACTAACTTTTCACGCTACAAACTTCGCTTATACGAGTATCTAACCACATTCTATTCTAAAAATATTCTTCTCCTAGTTTTCTGCTAAAACTCCTCAGAATTATATCCCTTTATGGCGCATTTTCGCATCCTTTGGAAATCTGTATAAATATATATATTTTACATACGATTCCATGAAGAAATGTAGATACATACTTACGCACGTTAAATTATTTGATTTGTTTGAGGAATTTTTTCTGTACAAATTTCAGCTATGCTCAATTTTTTTTTTTTTTTTCACTGAATTGAATTAAGAAAAATTTAACCGAAAACCTTCACGCCGCTCCTAATTTTAGTTATTTATTTTTTTCATTTTGAAATTTTATTTCGGGTGCATTCGTTTATAAATTTTCTCGCTCATATAACAATATCTCTGTGCTCTAATGTTGGGGAATGTACCTTGAGTGTACCTTGAATGTACTGCTAATATCTATTTATTTATTTATTTATTTATTTATTTATTTATTTATTTATTTATTTATTTATTTATTTATTTATTTATTTATTTATTTATTTATTTACGTCTATGGACAATGATCCTTACAGACTAATTAATAATGCATATTAGACTTAATTTCTATTTAATAATAATGTAATTGTATTTTTAATGGCATATTTAGGCATAGAGAAATCAAGCACGTTAGTGTTATACAACCGGTTTAAAGCAATAAGAACTCTATTTATCGGCTCATTAATGGCATAATTCGTTCTATGACAGTTAATGTAAAAATAGCTACTATTTCTGAGCGATCTTTGAGGAACATTAAACGATATAAGTGCAAGCAAATCTTCACATATAATATTTCCGTTTATTAAATCATAAATAAACATAATACTCTGTACAAGTCTTCTATCCTCAAGAGAAGATAGACCAATGAGCAAACGACGCGTCCTATATAAAGGAAGAGGTTCCGTAAAATTTAATGAACGTAAAGCAAACCTCAAAAATATTTTTTGAGCTTTTTCCAATCTGTTAATATGTACAGAATAAAACGGGCTCCAGATGAAAGAAGCGTATTCAAGGGTTGATCTAACAAAGGACATATATAAAGTTTTTAGCGTGTAAGGGTTAACAAACCCATAACTATTGCGCCTAAGAAACGCTAGAAGAGAATATGCTTTGGGGATAATATGATTAAAATGAGAACTAAAACTTAGACCTGAATCAAAAATTACACCCAAGTCTCGAATTTCTGATAGTCTAATTAATTTAGAATTATCAAATGCGTAATCAAATAAAATTGGTGAATGTAGTTTATAGTAAGAAACAATGTAACATTTACCGAGATTAAGCGACATTTTGAACCAAGAAAAAACATTATTTAGATCAGACTGAAGACTATTAGCATCCAAATAACTTCCGACCTTATGGAACACCTTAAGATCATCAGCGTAAAGGAGAAATTGAGCAGTATGGAAACATTTCGAGATGTCATTTATAAAAATTACAAACTACAAACAATTTACTACATATAGAAGTACTAGTGATAACGCCCCGAAAATCGGGTGTACTTTCCTATTTCGCTTTGGAAATCACACTTTCTCATTCACATTGAAGCGACTTCGTGTCTTAAGTCTTTTTACCATTTTTTGCAAATTTAAGCGCTCATATCTACTAAACGCTGCGACTTTTCAAAAATCTAATCATTTTCTGCTTACCTACACCTCAAGACCTTTCTAATGATATATCAAGTGTTGTTGTACTATTTGTAGATTTGCTGGAATAAGGGGACCCCTACAGGAATAAATATATAGACTAATGATAACGCCCCGAAAATCGGGTGTACTTAGCAGATTCGCTTCGGAGATCACACATTCTCATTTACCTTAGAGCGAGTTCGTGTCTTAAGTCTTTTTGCCATTTTTGCAACTTTAAACGCTCATATCTGCTCAACGCTACCACTTATCAAAAATCTAATAATTTCCTGCATACCTACAGTTCATGACCTTTCTAATGATATGACCTTTCTAAAGATAATCAAGTGTTGCTGTAGCGCTTGTAGATTTACTGGAATAAGGGGACCCTTACCGGAATAAATATATAGATTATATATATGTCAGTAGCTTATTGTGCAGTAGGAAGGAATAAATTTAAACTTTCTTGCATAATCTTTGAAACACTTTTTATACAAAGTCTATGATAGGAGAAAAGACGTATGAAATTAATTCCGTTATTCAAGAACTTATAGAAAGTATTAAATATGTTTTTATGAGGTTTTTAATCAGTAATTATTTAGTTACTCGAAAACTGTGAAATCAAATTAGGTTTTAATTTTATTATTATAGGGAGCGATACAAATGGCTGTATTTTGTAAAACGCAAGCGATCACGTCACTTGGGGGTTTTTGTCTGGCAATTCCGTTTTCATATGAAGTAAAAGAAACTCTCTTTCTCTCACTGAAATTTTGTACTGAAATTTATTGCCTGACAAAAAAACCCCAAGAAGCGTGATCGCTCGCGTTTTACAAAATACGGACAAAAACCTCCACCATTGACAAAATCTCCAAGTTACAAAATGTACAAAGTCAAAATATCAAATTAGAAAATCTCCAATGACAAAATATCCAAAATCATAACATCCAAGTCAAAAACACCAATTCTTTTTTTTTAATTAAAATCTAAGACTGTGCATATTTTTGTAATTTTTAATTCCGTCAAAAATGCTTTGGAATCTTTTTTTTCATAATAATTTCATTGCTTTGATATTGATATTTCAACGTTGTAAAAGAATACAAAATTGTATGGATCAAACAAACTATGATATTGACATTCCGTTAACTTAGGTTTAGATTAATTTAATGTTAATTTTAAACTTTAATAAAGTTTTTACTTGAAAAAATGAACTAAATCTTCGAAAATGTAAACTGCACCATTTATGAATTCGCGCGAATTCATTCATAAATGATGCAATTTACATTTTTTGATTTTTTTGAAGATTTTGTCCTGGGATATTTTGAATTTGGCGATTAAGTTTTTGAGATTTTGAATATTTTGTGCTTTGGAGATTTTAGCTTTGGATATATTGACTTGGAGATTTTGATTTGGATATTTTGTCGTGGATATTTCGTACCTAACCCATTATTATAACGTATATTTCTGCAAGTATATTTGATTTGTTTTTTTTAATTTTAGAACAGAAATCTTATACCACCCAGCGTGGATTGAACTCGAAACTTTTGTATCTGCAGTCAAACACACTTTCCACTCGTCTATTCAGGAATTTGCTTGAATAACGTTGAAACTTAATTTCTGTTTCCTTTCAATTTTCGAAGTAAAACTTTATAAAATCTTCAACTGAAATCATTTCATATAATCACTTAATTTGGCGGTCATAAATTGTTTCGGTAGCCCAGCGATCTAAGCAAACAGAGTATCAGTCAAGCGTGCCATGGTTCAACTCCGGGCACAAACTTTTTTTATTTTTTTTTTTTATTTTTGAAATATAAAACGTGTGATGATAAGCTTTTTTATAAAAGAGATTTACTTTAGTAAAAATCTTCTTGAATACTTCTTAAAAATGTATCCTTGTCTTTCTGAAATCTTTCTGAATACTACCTAAAATGTATCATTGAATAAAGCTTTTATAGGAAATTATACAAGATTATGGAATTTTAAAGGCTTTTCACGTTGAGCTGGAATAACTTAAAATATTTAAATCAAATCTCTTTTAAATCAAATTGAGCCATCTGTTCTAGATTTGACAAAGAAATTGTGTTTTTTTTTTCTTTTTTTTAAAATTTTGTTGGTAACAAAGAAAGTAATAAAGTAGTGGGCCCCACCGGTTGGGAATCACTATAATAGATGATACTGTGAGAATTTTTAATTTCGTATTCTTACTATAGAATTCATAGGCTTTTTATTAAGCTAAAATTTAAATATATTTAAAGTACTTTCTTGTTTTTGAAGTTATAGAAAGCCGCTTTCTACAACTGAGTCAGAACTTCTAAATCAAATTAAATTTTGAAAAAATTAGTTGAAGTACTCAATCTTCTTATTCAGAACGACAAGCAATGACTGCAATTTTTTCTTATTAGATTATTATATTATTGTATTTTTACTTACGAAAACCAAAAATATGAATTTTATTTAGCTTTAAGAATTCGCATCATAAGTAATAGTCTAATTTACATTTTAAGTTGTTATCGATAAGTAACCGATAAATAGTTGCAACGGAATTTATATCGTAGGCAAATATGACTTCTTGAATGGGTGCTATGAAATTACACACTAACAAAATACGGAAAAAAAAGTGAAAAGAAAATTTTCCAGAAAACAAACAGAAAACAATTTGGGGTGTTATTTCATATTTTGGGGTCCTCTTTAATTTTTCTGCGGGGAATAAGGTCCCATGAAATAAGGCATTCAAAACAAAAATGAAATAATGTTCCACAAATATGTCTTTGAAATCAATCACCATGATTTGAAGCCATAATTCTAGAAAACACACCCCAATAAAGTGAAATAAGACCCCAAAAATCGTAAAGGAATCATTCCAAAAATGAAATTATACCCCAAAAAATAAAGGCTTCTTCTATTCGGTTCGGAAATTTTTGGGGTCTTTTTATTGAGCCCATCTTTCGAAAATCAAATAAGACCCCAAATAAGACAAAATAACACCCAAATTATAAAGTTCTTATTTCGTTTTGTGCTTGGGGCTTTATTTGACGCCTCAAAAAGTCAAAAGTCAGAATTAAATTAGGCCCCGAAAACATATATCTAGAAATTTGAGGAGATCTATTTTCCGTGGCAGCCGTAGAGCAGTGGGTAGAGTGTATGGCCCATAGGCCAGAGACCCCTGGTTCAATTCCCAGCTAACACAGAAAGTTTTTTCAATTGAGATAATTCTTCTGTTCGGCCGTCAGCTCTCTCTGACGACAATGGAAACTTCAGAGAGTAAAAATTGCTATGCATGATAAGCCTTTTGAGAACATAAACTTGTAGGTCCAATTCTCGATCATTTGTGTTCAAACATTTCACAACACATTTATATTATTATTATTATATTTTCTTTGTACGAAATAAATACGTCTATAGAAATTGTAGACCCATTTAAACTCATTGGATTCCGATTAAAGCTTTATAAAAACATTTCGTTTAAAGGAAATTCTATTTTTTTTCTAAATTTTGATTTGATTAAGTAGTCTTAAATATAGTTATTCATTCTCGTTTATAAAAAAAAAAATAATAACAATTTTGGGGTTTTATTTAATTTTTTCTAAATAAAACTTTGCAGTACTTTTCACTTATTTTCGAAAATTTCCTTTGGCCAATATCCTTAGCGGGCCACAATGGGTAATATATCCTTAGAAAGGTGCTTTAATTACCTCTCTATTAAAATACAAAATATTAAAATCGTACAAGTAGGTATTAAGATTTTTTAATTCAATGTGAGTACTATGAATCGATCGATCACTCCATTTTAAAAAGTTTCCTTTGGCCAAAATCCTCAACGCGGCACAATTAGTCATATACCCTTTTATATACTTTAAAGGTGCTTTAATTACCTGTCCATTGGTATATAAAAAATAAAAATCGTAAATGTAGATATTACGATCCTTTATTTAAAATTTAGTATCATAAACTATGATTCGTGACTTTTTAAAAAATATCTTATGACCTGAATCGGAAGTTTAATCAATTCTGCATCGAATTTTCAGTTCTGAAGTAATTTTGTATTTTTCCCTTAGTTTTATCATATTTTATGAAGGTTTTGAATTTTAAGTTTCCTGGTTGATATTAAAAAGGTTTCTTTTCAAACGAAGTCAAATTCGTAGTTATTTATATAAATTCGTACTTAAAGTTAAATTCGTACTTAAAGTTAAATTCGTACTTAAAGTTAAATTCGTACTTTTTAATAGTACGAATTTAAAATTCGTACTTTTTGGAAATATGGGTTTGTGTCTTTGCTAAGTTAGCGTCGGATTTACGAATTTATCTTCACGCACTTCAAAAAGGAGCGGAGATATAAGCGAATGACCGATCTCGTTGATCTTTGAACACGAATATTTTCTAGTGCATACATGATATCATAGGGAACTCATGAAAAGTTGTTATTTATGCTTTGGAAGTGGTTTGCATGAAGAAAATGAGCTCCAATTAATTAGCTTTTAATTTCTTTGGATTTTAGAAAAAAAAATGCAATGAAATATATAAACTCTCGGGCGCAGTCAAATGTCCTAACTCTGTCATATTGTTATTAGCATATCAATTCGAAATAGTTTGGTTGGGGTCGTTAGGTATGTTATTTTCAAAGGTAGAGTCATCAATGGTCAATTCAACAGTATGTAAATTTTTCCAAAATTTGTACAATTCAAAAAATCTTTCTTCTAATTCATTCTCAAAAGCTACATTTTTGACTTTTTCAAGAACATCTTGAGCGAAACGTGCTTCAATCTCACTTAATAAATCAAGAGCTGGTAATTGTTTTTGGTAAGTAGTAAGCTCATTTGCGGAAGAATCGACAGAAACATTTTCTTCAATATTATTGTTTTGTTTTAACAATTTCGATTAGTCAATTGCGTTTTCATCGAATGGAAAAAGTCCACACGCTTGGAACGCGTTTTTAATAATTGACATTGGAACTGTTGTCTCCACAGACTTCAGTAAAATTTTTGGGAAATCCGATCGCTGCATTTTTTTGCCACTGTTCTTCATGCGCCAATCCCGAATAAAATCATTTCATCAGCAATTTTTCAATGGGTAAAATACTCCTACGTCTAAGGGCTGAAGGCGATGGGTTGCATTAGGATAAAAAGCTGCCAATATATTTCCATTTTCTTTACAAAATGCGCTTAGGCTTACATTGATGTGAGACGAATGATCATCCAGGAATAATATAACATGTAAGACAATGACATTCTCTTTCAACCATGGATGGAAAACATTGGTAATATACTCGTAAAAAGTCTAACTAATCATACATCCGGATTCGGAGTGGCCTATTTCTCAGTGCTTTGGCATATTCACTACAATTGATGGTGGTACATAAAGTTTGTATGGGAACAGGACTAAATGTGGAGGTATTACACCATTTGCAGTTATTGTATGCAAAACTGTTAAACATTCTCCTTATCATTTGTTGTACAGTTAAATACTTTTTTCGAACCTCTTCTTACCAAGACTTGTTTATATTGGGGTGATAAATAAAAGCCACTTTCATCACAATTAAATATTCTTCGACCGTCATTCATAACATGTAGTAAGTTGCTTTCCTCAAGATATTTTCTAATTTTAGAAAACCAGCTTCTAATATTATGCTCCGATACCAGTGCCCTGCACGAAGACAGCGATTGTGGTACTCTTTTAGCAATTTCTGTGTGGCGCGCAAGGAATCCATTGTACCACTTCTTACTCGGCTGTTCAAAAAACGGATTTTTTCTATTCATGTTTTTTATTAATTTTGAAACAGAATCGACTAGTTGACTAGTTTTCGTTACAGGAAATCCCAGTTCACCTATTTCTATAATCCATTTGACTAAAATAGTTTCTTACTCTATTGTTTGCACGGTCGGACCACCAACATTTCCAGGACTTTTGTATTTATTTTGTAAAAGGTCAATTAAGGTAGTCTTTGGAACGTTGTTAATTTTGGTAGCTTGCCTAATATTACAGTTTTTTTCTTTTACATCAATTAAAGCCTTTTCTAGATTTTTGCGAAGATACGTTAAACGTTTTTTGGAATCCATGATGGTTATCTAAAAAAAAAAAAGGGGTCGCATTATAGACACTTTGTGGATACTAGTATCCGACCGAGGCGGACGGAAACAGAAATATAGCTAATGAAATATGCCCTGTTTCCGACCGTATTCAATTTGTTTATAATAATTACATAAAGGCATTCAAATGTATTTTTTTAATAAATAACTGTAATACAAACTTGGATGTATCTTACAGTATCAAAGGATACCCAAAGAGAATAAAAATTAATGTAAAGTTTAAAACTAAATTAATTAAGCAATTATATGTTCCCCATAGTAAAATTAGGTATAGATTAAATACTCTAACAAGACTTTACGTTTTTAGTTTAACTAAGCACGAAAATTATCTTTTTTTTACGAAGCGTAAAAATCCTGTTACCGGACAAGTGGTCGGAATAAGGAACGCAAGAAATTTTTACGTAACCACATTCCGACCACTTTTATTTACCTTGTAAAACTTTTAAATTAATTAAAATAGTAGTAATTACTTCGTAATTATGATAAAAATTTACATATGCATACATTAAAATATTAAAATACTTACCGCTCAGTTTATTTCCGCTAAAAATTCTATAAACTTGCAACTCCTTTTTTATCTTTTTATACTCTCCCGAAACCGTGGAACAGTGCCGTTTCATGGTTTTGATTCAACTGGCAATTAATCCGTTAAAGTTTAAAAAAGATTTTTTTGCCAGTTGACGTATCAATATTGAAGGAATGAAATGCATTCACTTTCGTTAATTTTTCGTGGGAAATTGAACGAGATTTAAGATTTATGGGGTGAACATGAACCCGGTCGGAGTTCGGTGCCGTTGCGTTATAAGTGAATGACCGATTTCGGTAACCTTTGAACCTGAATATCTTCTAGCGCATACATGGTATCTTAAGGAACTCTTGACAAGTTGTTATTTATGCTTTAATGAAGAGGTATGTATCAAAAAAATTAGCTCCTCATTTTATGAATTTTATGGACAGTCAAAAGTTGTGTCGCAGAAAAAACTAAAGATGCAGAAATTTATTTTTTTATGCGTAGTTTTCAAAAATATATAAAGCCCATCAGGTTAAAAATTCTTTCCACTCCAATGTATATGAAGTGATTTATAAAAGAAAAAGAAACCTCGGTATAATAAAAAAAAAAAAAATAGATAAAATGTCCCTTAATATAAATTTTAGAATTATTATATTACAAAAAAATAATATTTATATATAAATAAAACTGTTTAAGTCAAAGAATTTTTTACAATATTATTGAACGAGAAAAAATTTCGTGTCCTAACTGCCATAGAATACTGTATATAAAGCAAATATATTAATTTTAATCTATTATATTTTATTTATGTAGTTAAACTTTAAACAAATATGTTACTTTAAGTGGTAGATTAATTTAGACATTGAAAAGTTAGATATTTCTTATCATGAACCCACCTTTTGACGCACAACAATTTTTATTTAATTAAAATTCATCAAGTTTTTTTTTTAACTTGCCAAGATAAAAAATAAATGTTACTAAAAATATATTAATCATGACTAGCAGAAATTAATTTTTTAAAACATTTAGGTATATTTTTTTGCAGAACTAATCCATCATTTCAAATATATGCAATGACAGATATTATATTGGTAAAAATAAAAATAAAAACTATTATAAAAAGGTGCCTAACATATTGATCCTGATACTATGATAGTTAAAATTTAGAAGTTTTTCTAAAAAAAAAAACACTTTCTAGCGAAACACTCTTGTAACATGACCCTTGAAACTAAATCGTGCTCAACTTTTACTTCTATCTACCACCTTAATCACCTTAAAATTCTTCTTTTATCTCAATGCATTCAAATTTATTATTATATAAGAATACTAAACATCTCTGATAACACCAACGATTTCTATTTAAACCTTCTATCTTCTTCTTATAGCGTCCTCACACCGATACCCCCTACCAGTTCTTTATGCTACAAATACTTTCTATACAACACTTTTGTCATCAATTGCTACGTTGTACTCAGTTGCTGGGTTCAGCTTGATGACAACATTTTTACTACTTGACATTAATTGTTACCAAAAACAACGATCATTTTGGCCACTCTTGGGCCAGCTTCCTCCTTTAATCATTGTCTAACTTAAAATTGTAAAGATGAAAAAAAATGAACAAAACTGCGCTGAATCAAAACATAGCGGCAGTAGCAGCACTAATACCGCCATTAATACCAACACTAGCAGCAACAACAACATCAATTATAATCGTACTATTGGTGCTCTAGTGCGTGGCTTACACGATACCGGTACACGTGATATACACACTTTACACTTGCCATTAGTCGATGAGGAAGTTAGCAGCGATGATGAACAATATCAGCGCCATCAGCAGAAACAGCAAAAACAACAGAAAATACAACAGCAACGACGCAAGCAGCAACAACCGGCACGAAGAGCTTCTACACCCAACCCACCCAACATTAACCAGCTGTGCCAAACACATCTATCGTTGCCAAAATTCGTACTCAACATTGATCCGCCTGGGGAGGATGACGCTGATAATATAAGTGTTAGATCAACACCGTCTGGAGATACCACAGATATACCGCTCAGTCCGAGTCGCCGTTTTAGTCATCATCTGAATTTTTCATTGCGTCGTTTTTCTCACGCAGGGGTACATACAAAATCAAAACAAAAACACAAAAAAAAAATACTATATTTCTCTATTTTTTGCTCAACACTAACGTTCGATCTCCCTCTACTAATCTCACTGCTCTGTTTTTTTGTGCTTTCTGCCGACTCGCTCTCATTTACTGCCATTCGTTCGTTGTCTTTGCTCGATCTGCTCTTTTGAACTGAACTAAAACACTTTCTGCTCTCTTGGCCCTCAAGCTTTTTAAGCTAGCTAGTTCTTTGCTCTCCTGACCTTATCCTATATTCTTTATCTACTAAAAACAACTAACTTATTTTAGTGCTCATCTCTTGTGTTTGTTGTCCTTCTTTATCATCATCTCCATTTTTTTCTTTCTATTTTTGTCTCGTTTAAAAATAGCATGCATTTTTATTTAATTGGTGTTTGCTGTGGTTTGTTTGTGGTATGATCGTTGATCTCTGTAGATAGACACTACCATGCAATTGTTGGAGTTTAATGATCTTTTGACTGGCTTTTTTCTTTGCCATGTTGTTGATGATGATGATGATAATGATGTTGATTTGATTATTATGTTAAAGATTTTATGATAGCAGTTGTTGCACTTTGTACTCGCTCATATTAGGTTAAGTCCGCAGAAATGCAAGTCTTAAGAGATGTTTTTTCGCTGCATGTTCAATTTATTTATTAATTTTTTATTTTTATTTAAAAAATAGTAGTAAGTTTGTTTTTAAATATTTTGAAAGTACTTCTACTTCTTAAAAAACAAACGAGCAAAAAAAAAAAAACAATTTTTTGTTGTATTTTCACCTAAAATAAAAAAATCTCCAAACTTGAAGATCCATCATATACGCTTTCAATTAAGACCTATGTGGAGCGAAATAATGATATAGATCAGTGGGACCCAAGAAAGTTTAAGCGAGGGTCAATGCTTAAAAAAACAAAAAAAAACAAACACAAAATATTGCTCATCGTTGCGTTTGCCAAAAAATCAAACAAAACAAAAAAACAATTACAATGTACTCCGACAAGACTTACCGCATGTTTATGTTATCTGAATTCAGCACTCTCGTTCGTGAAAGAAACTACCAACAATACTTTTTGATATGAAACTAGTAAGGATGGAACTTCGGCAGGGTACCGAAGCTAAAAAACCCCCTCGCGGCCATATTGAAGTATATTCGAAGTCTTTAGCCACGACATACACGACGACATTCAGTTTTATATATTAACGAAAGTTTTCCTATTTTGATGACGTCACTTTGTATGGTAGGTAGGCGTGGTTTTGATCCGAGCTTGCCAAATATCATAGAGATGGTTCATTTTATACATCGAAGCTTATTTTTAAGAGATTTTACGTTTAAATTTTTCCAAATTTCATAGCCAGGAAATTGAAGATCAAAGCTATGTGCTAAGTTTAAAGACATTTTTTTAATGTTTGTGGATTTTAAAGACTTAAAATAAATTTTACTGTTAAAATAAAGTCACTTTGTATGGGAGGTAGGCGTGGTTTTCATCCGACTTGGCCCATTTTCGAACTTGATCTTCCTATTTTAAAAATAAGCTATAAGCTGTGAAGCTATAAGCTTAATAGCATTAAAATTACGGCTGTAATCGTGTCGACAGAGAGACGGACACACGGAAATCGACTCAGGAAGTGATGCTGATCAAAAATATATCTATTTTTCTATACCTGCCACGCCTCCTTCTTGGCGTTACAAATGGAATGACCAAGTTAATATACCCCTTACGCAGTACGCGTTGGGGTATAAAAATGTATTGTTTATTGTGTCCCACACGAACGAGAGTGCTTCTTTCGGATTAAATAAACATGCGGTTCATTTCTATTACAATAACAATGCTTGCATGAAAAATTACTCGACGCACAAGTAACGGGGCAATCAGCTTCAGCATCGACATCATCGAGTGTGGGTTTTTTTATTTTGGCTTTGCATGCATTTGTTTTTGTAAAGTTCGATGGAAAATGTGGTGAACACTGAACGAGTACGAGTGTTGTTTTTTGCAGGTATTCTTTGATTTTGGCTTATCGCAAAGACAATGTTAAGATTGAAAACAATTTGTATGAAGGGCCACGCGAGCCATACGGGTAACTACGTGGGCATGTTTGAAACAGATAATGCTAACCCTTGATTCCCACATATTAACAAAATTATAAAAGCCCGTCCTACGACGGTTTTATTTTTTAATAATAATAATAATTAAAAAGCCTAAGCGGAAATTATTTTTTGCCATTATTACAGTGCTTTTACAACATACTGTAAAATGTACTGAAAATTGTTCAGCCTAAATGTATGCACATACATAAGAGGCAAGCATGTCACTGATAAGTATCAAATGAATTTTCTGTGCATACTTTCAGGCTTAACATTTTTCAGGACTACATGTTGAGTAGAAACTGTAATAATGCAAAAATATAATTACAGTTTGAGCGATATTAGGTGCAGATCATTGTGTTTGCCTTTTACATATTAAGATGACTTTTCTCGAGATATAATATTTTCGAGATATTGTAAATAAAAAAAATAATTAAAAGAAATATACTGTAAAATTTTTTTTTTTTTTAATCCGATCTGTTCAATTAAGGGAACATTGATAAATATTTTAAAAAAATGAACCCAGATAAGCCCAACATCCTTCAAAAAGGACTACAAGTATTGCTTTTCATTTTTGAAAATGGTCTTATTAGAACATAGCAGCCGAACAACAGTTTTAATCTCTATTAACAACAAGTGTAATCTCAATTACAGCTGTACCTAATTACCGTTTTACCTTATTTGTTTAATATTTGCAATGCGAGAATGTCGAGTCATTTTCGCATTGATTTTTACAATATTCGTGGACTGAGGGCGAATTTCCTCTCGGTCTTATTAGGCCTCAAATAATGGCACCATGTGAGACCCAGAAGAGCGAGGATGCAGATCCACTAGATTTTCATATTCCTTGATATCACTTATTATTCCTTCAGTAAGAATCGCTATTTTTATACGTTCGGATGTTGTGTATCAGTGCCAACGGGGGCTGGCCTAACCGATTCGGTATTAAGCTGTGGGTTAGGTTCAGGGTCCGTTCGCACTTGCTACATTCCTGCTAAGTTTATAGAAATCCGAATTTAGGGAGGAGCCTACTTTTAACAAACTGAACTCTCTCTTTTTGATTCGATATCGCATATTTTAGTATCCACAACTGGGCTTGGTAATGTCACTCGGGCCAAACAACATCTGAAGGGCAATATGTTGATCGAAGGAATCAACTTTTTTTCCACGAAGTATCTGCATAGCCTAATATCTTTGACCTCTTTCTGACTTAGCATCATGAAAAATACGATGAAGGCGTCAACGCACTTCTTGGCAATTCGGACCATTGCACAATCTCCGCTGTTTTTTTATATTCTAACCTTCAAACCTCTTAGCTAGAAAAGAATCCGATAAGTACTGCATGGTTTTATAGAAAAGCAAATTGGACTGCTCTAAATAATTTTTGTCGCAACTTTAATAGGAAACTATGTTTCGCTGACAGAAATGTGAATGCCGCGGCTGTTATGGTACAAAAAATCATCTTATAAGATATGCGCTCTTTCATCCTCAATAAGTTGAGAAACAGTAAACTAAAAGACCACTCCTGGAAGGAAGTCTTTCTGAGTTGTCGCTCTGATAAGAATGCGGATACGAAAAGACATCGCATTGAGGCTAGGAGTCGCTGCAATGCAATTTTAAAACGCGAAAAATATCTTCACGAAACTCGCATCCATCAGAAGACAGGTTCTTCTCTGTCACAAAGGGAGCACAAACCTTTTGTCTTTTGTTAAAAGAATAAAGAAACAGACGCCATCGAGTATCGACAACTCTTTTAAAAGACAATCAAATCCTCACTGACTTGGCTGATAAAGCGAACCTGTTGGCTGGATTGTTTGCACATAATTCCACAACTCAGCCACTTTCTTTCATTGAAAGTACGTCTTGTGCAATGTAGGAAATATATTTTCGTAGGAGAGCAGTTAAAAAAGTACTTGGAAACCTTAACATTAACAAAGCCTCTGGTCCTGATAGCATACCACCACTTGTGCTAAAAGCCTGTGTTCTAGTCTGAGTCGGCCTTTGCGAAACCTTTTCAACATCTCCTACAGGACAGGAGTATTCCCATATTTTTGGAATTTCGCAAGGGTCACGCCGGTACCAAAAAAGGGCGACGCCACGAACCTTACAAACTACCTACCCATAGCAAGCTATGGTAATAAATTTCAACCTTATGCAGTATCTAGAGCGCGACGAATCGCTCAGTGATTGCCAATGTGGTTTCCGTAAGGCTCGATCTACTTGTGACCTGGTCGAGTTCCTTATCGAAAAATGGAACCAATACGTTCACTTATTCGATGAGAGCAGAGTTGTTGCTCTGGATACTGTAAATGCGTTTGACCAAGTGGGACATAAAGCGCTCGTTTCCAAGAAAATTGCAAATGATGGTGATAATTTCGATCGGTGAATCACGTGCTTCCTTAGGAACAAAGCAATCCGTGTCGTAGACGACGGCATGTTATCCAAAGAGCACGGCATCAATGCAGGAGTACCTCAGGGCTCAGTCCTATCGCCAACTTGGTTTCTGGTTTTTATTAACGTCCTGTCGTTGACACACAACCCAATTCATTTGTTTGTGGACGACAGCAGCATTTGCCATTCATATTCGTTCAAAAAATGCCCGAGCTTCTTGGAGATTGAGAGGAAGAGGCAACATATGAATGACACACTTCATAATGACTTGAAAAAAATCTCTGGTGGGGTCTTGCTAATAGAGTAGAATTTAATGCTAGCAAGACCCAGTGTTGTCTGGTAACCCATAAGCGAGTCAGTCGCACCTTAACTCTCCTTAGTGTAGATCTTGTGGAGACAGATGTTCTTACCGTTCTGAAATAGCGATACAATCACATCTACATTAGAATGATCACAATTTTGATATGTCAAAAGAAACAGTGAAGTTTGGTTTTTTATAACGTTGTAAGAAATACTTCAGTCCATTTGATCTTCATATGATCTATACCTCATATAATTAGGATTGCCAGGTGGTTGGGATTCGTGGGGATTGTCCAGTTATTGAAGTACTTGTCCCGTGTCCCGTTATGGGGTAATTTGTTCCGGAATATTAAAAAAACTGACATTGAAAAAATGTACAAACCATGCATGGGCATTTTCTATTACCATTAAATTTCCATTACCACTATCCACCTAGTGGTAATGCAAACTAGGATACCATTACCATTTATATGTAATGGTAATGGAAGAAAAAATTGCATTACCACTAAAATTTAGTGGTAATAAAAAATTTTAATGATAATGGAAAAAATTTGTGGCTATGATTCATCATCACTGCGCAAAATGAGCTGTCTACACTGTCCTCAACACACATGTCAAAGAAAGACGGCTTAGTGAGGCAAGTGTAGACGGCTCATTTTGCGCAGTGATGCTGAATCAGTTGCATTTCCGAATACAGCCTTATCTCGGTAATGCGATGTTCTATTGGACAAAGAGGCAATGGTAAAATGATGAACTTGGAGAGCTGCACGTGTGGACCTAGAAAACACACGAGCTGGTGGCGTCAGGCCATGCATCTCCCTTGAACACTCCCCATGGTAGTACCTGTACAGAAGGCTTAGGCAACCAACATTGCAACCAACATTGACACGAGCGCCATTGCACTTTTCTCCCTTATCGACGAAAATTTTTGTACCAAAATGTCAGGAAAAAAATCCTGAATAGTTGTACTTTAATAGTGTAAAAAAAAAATTTGGTTCAAAAAAACGCTTCAAAAACAATTTTTTAAAAAAATGTCTTTTTTTCTTTAAAAAACTTCAGTAGGCCCTTAAGTAAAATCGGAGGTGGTCAACCCGCAATAAAAGATTTTTTGGTGCATTTAATATAGCTGTTAGGCTTGAAAATTTTTCAAGATACAAAAGTATTTTGCAATCAATTTTGTATGTGTGAGTTCTTTTCGTTTAAAAAATTCTTGAAACTTAGTTCAGTGATGAAAACGATTGTATAATGTTTTAAAGATAATTGTTTTGTTTTGGTGTTTTTAACATTTTAACGATCGTTAAGTTAACCGTCGCACAAAAAAATCCAAAAAAGCTAGCATAAAAAAATTGTTTTGTGTTGTGAAGTGCTCAAAATTATTTACATTTAACAAAACGGCGAGGTTCTAAAAAAAAATTTTGTGGCTCATATTATTGAATACAAAATAAGAAAACCACAAGTGCAAACAATTCTGCAACCGATTCAATAGGTTTGAAGAAATCTCAAATTTTGTATGAAATTGTACATTGATTGTACTAAAACAATTTGCAAAAAAATGGCATGCTGATTTTTCTTATATACAGAGCTGTACACTTCGGGTTTCGGAAAGTGTAGCCCTGTCATTTGGCAACTGTGAAATGTTCATGTCATTCAAACTGTTTTTGTGTATTTAACGGCTTGCCATTTTACTATACGGAACGTTTTGCCAAAAAACAATGCGTTAAAATTGTTAAAATAAAAAGGAGCCACAAACCATAAATAGCATCAATTAGGGCTTTGTTGCAACAGAAATTTCCAGGAAGACTTATTTTAAGATTTGGCAATGCCAATTGGCCTTCAAGATTGTGAGATTTGACTCCTCTGGACATTTTTTTCTGAGGCTACGCAAAAGGTCGTGCTTACATGAATAAACCTCAAACCCTTGAACAATTAAGAACCAATATTCGTCAAGTCAAGTGGCGGCCGTGGCGCAGTAGGTAGAGTGTGTGGCCCATACGCCAGAGAACCGTCACCTCTCTGCAGACAATGGCAAACCTCAGAGAGTAAAAACTGCCATGAAAAGCTTCTTGAGAACATAAGCGGTTCGGAGTCGGCATTTTCTTTTTTTATTTTTTTTTTATTCGTCAAGTCATGTCCGAGTTAGTGCTCAAGTTGGGCACAAAAATCATCGATAATGACCTAAAAAGGATTGAGTGCTACATAAACTCCCGTGGAGGACATTTGAATGACATTCTGTTCCACATATATTGGCAAATTCCACATTATAACGAAATAAAACAACTGTCAAATTTTGAATTTTAAGTGTGTTTTTTTAAACTTTTCTTTCCGAAGAAGAATATGAATAACTCTGTATCTTAAAACCAACATAAACTAAAGTCAAAATAAATTTCGTATGGATACTTTTTTATTAACTTTTGTTTGTAAAAGCACAATATTTTTGGTCAGTTTCACTTTTTTATTATAGCTCTGTAACTAACTTTATTTGTTTTTCTTTTCTTTGTTTTACTCTTATATTTGCGTGTCACTTCTAAAATATTATTCCAATTTACCAACCTCATTTCTCACTCAAATGAATTTAAAATTTTATTTAAAAACTAGCAACTTTTGAGCCTAGATTGGAAATATTTCGTGAATGTGAAAAAAGTTTGGTATGCACATTTATTCTTTGAATATTTGTGCATCGAACCGTAAACGTAAAAAAAGTCAAAAGGTCATATTAGTTTTTCGATCGATGACCAGCTTTTTGTGACGGCCGTAGCGTAGTGGGTAGAGTGTGTGACTCTTACGCCAGAGAACCCAGGTTCGAATCCTCCATCTGACACAGAAAATTTTTTCAATTGAATTAATTTTTCAGTTCGGTCGTCACCTCTCTGCAGACAATGGCAAATCTCAAAGAGTAAAAACTGCAATGAAAAGCTTCTTCAGAACATAAGCAGTTCGGAGTCGGCGTAAAACATGTAGGTCCAATTCTCGATCATTTGTGTGCAAACATTTCACATCACACACAACACAATTGATCATAAGAAGCTCGGTCAAAGTCCTTTCAAGGGATGAGAGGTCATTTCGTTTTTTTTTTCGACCAGCTTTTTGTGATTTGCAACCACAGTGCGTAGTGATATGAAAAAAAAAATTGCTGCATTTAACTTAAAACAAAAATCCCCTAATGAAAGAAAGTTAAGTGCAGATTATTGATAAAGCCATTAATTTATAAGCCTCTTTCGATCGAAAAATATTTTTCAAAAAAGCATTACTATACCTTAAAGCTTCTCATATAATTATGAGAATTTTTATTAGGCTTGGGAACATTTTATGCAAATTTTAAAGTTCAGCATCATATTAATTTTTATCTTTTACTACAGCGCATAAAAATTTTGAAACTTGTTTTTTTTTTTATTCACAAATGAATAACGTTAAATCTTCGATTTATGATGCATTTAACTATTTTAAATGACGCACAATCATGCGGTTTCGTGTGGGAATCGATAAAATTTCAATGAATGCTCGAAATGCGTCTGCTAGTCGAGCTTCTTGTTGTGATTTATTTAATAGCTTAAAATAATATTGATAGAGTACTTCAGAAGGTGTCTCATAATGTGAAATCTAGACATGGGCTAGACTATCTTTTATCAGTTTAGAGTAGACTGTAACATCAAAGCAAAAGCATTCGAAATAAACTCATAAATCTGGCAAAAGTTTCTTTATTCATTATTACTACCACATTATCTATCGCCGCTTTTCATGTATTTTATACATTTCGATCGATATATTGTCATATACTCAAAAATCTCACGCTGTTAGTTCTGACTCATAATCGTCAATAATTTTTACACCCTTCATTTATCATACTCAGTATTGTCTTATTCAGTTAATGGACTTAAATTAAAATCATCAACTATAAAATATTTCAAATTGTCAATAAATGCATTGAAAAGCAATTCTTGGGTTTACAAATAAAACGGGTTTAAAATGAATTCATTTCTTGTTTTTTGTTATTGTAAACATTTGTTACCTCTTAGCATGAATTAAAAATTACAGCTTTATAACTGTTAACCGAAGACACAGTGGGCAAAATTAGTTAAATTTGCGTTTTTTCAGTTATTATTGTACTACTTACTGCTCCGAACCAAAAACGAACACAAAATAAAACTTCTTTGTCCCTATGAATTGGCATGAATTAAAAATTACAGCTAAACAGTTATTGTTTATAACAGTGGGCAAAATTAGTTACGGCGGGACATGACATTCGCGGCAGAGAATACAGACCTTTTTTTAAAAATGCATAACTCAGTCAAAAACAAACATTTTTCCAAAATGTTTATTGTTGTAGAGAATTGAACAAATTACAAGAAAAAAATTAAAAAAAAAAAATATATTTTTCACTCCAACATGGTTTTATAGAGCTCCAAACTGGCGGCAGAGAAAAAAACGGGGCCTCGTGATTGCAGCGCTGGGAGTTGCAAAAATGGTCCGATCTGGAAAAAAATTACTCTTTTAAATCTTAACAAAATTGGTTATCGTATGACACGAGCTTTTTTTAAAACTTTTTTTTTAATTTTTGGTGATGTTTCAAATTTCAAAGTGTGTTTTTTCGAAAAAAATATTGACTTTAAAAATTCATAAAAAAAGCTCGTATCATACGATAGCGAATCAAGTTTAAAAAAATACAAAAAAAAAAAAATTCGTCAAAAAATTAACCCGCTAGTGCCCGCAACCAGTACGAAAAACATGGTTTCGAGATAAACGCGTTCAAAGTATGTGAACAAAGAAAAAAAAGGTTACGCCTGCTTCGTACTGTATGCCTTCGTTACTTGTGTTGTGCTGTTTCTTATAGTTTTTGCAATCGCTTAGCATTTCGGGTTTCACCCTTCAAGTAGGTACGAAATAACAACCACCAAAAGTCAGGTAGCAAGTAAAACAAGTATATACCAGCTGCCGTACGTAGGTAGCGCAAAAATTAAAAATGCGCTCTCCCTAATCCGGCTGTAACTTCAACCCGTAGGAATTTTTCCATGAAATTTTTTTCTTAGAATCTTAAGAATATCAAAAAACTGCCAATGAAAACGATTTCAAAAAACTGCCAATGTCATGTAACCCCTTAATTTTGCGTTTTTTCAGTAATGATGATACTACTTGCTACTCCGAACCAAAAACGAACATAAAATAAAAAAAATAAACTTCTTTGTCCCTATGAATTGGTACAATATACGAGTTCATCGGTTCAATTAATTTGTGTGTATTGTGGCAATAAATTATAGAGCCCTGCATAAATATATTCATCAAGTGAATATACCCTGATTCTCTGCTGTAGCAGTCACTGCAAGCAAAGCTGCAAGCGAATAAATGTAAACAACAGACCGTGTAGCAACAGGTCGTGTAGCGCAAGAGAATAACTTTTTATTTGTTCTCTATTCTCTTTTCATACACTTTTGCACTGAGGTGAGCTTGCGATCTACGCGTTGTTTCAGTTATTTCTCTGATCACTTAATAAACTACACGAATACTCAGGTGTCTGCTGCAGTGACCTGAATAAGAATCAGGTATGTTGGTTTTTCCTGCTGCTCACTTACGGCACGTAACGAAACGAAACGACAAGCCGGTGAGAATATTTTGGTTATATAGCCACCGTCTTTTTCGTCGGTCGTTGCCGTTTCGTCGTCGGTTAATCTGCATGAATACATAAGAACACAGTGTAGTTATATTTGGTAGTTTCGTTACGTGCCGTAAGTGGGCATCAACCTTTATTCGCTACCTTCGATACAAAAAACACTAAAACTGTCGAAATAATTTATATCTGCCGTAGCTGAACTCCTAGAGGGGTTAAAAATATGAGCTGGTCCTATTATTTTTTGCCCTTCAACATTTCTCCCGAACACACCTATCCCCTATTTACCACCCTTTTTTGGATCCCCATACAATAAACACAAAAGCTGCCGAAGATAGTTCATATCGGCCGTAGCTGAACTCTTAGAGCGGTCAAACATATGAGCTGGTTCTATTATATTTTGCCCCTTAACATTTCTTTTGAACACACCTATCCCCTATCTGCCACCCTTCTTTGGGTCCCAATACAAAAACATCTATTTTCTACGAACGAACGAATAAAAAAATATTCAAATATTCCTTTTATTACATTAAAATCAATGTTTTTGTACATTATTTAAAGAATTTATTTCATTATTTTCATTATTTATCATTTATCATTATTTTAAGCGGATTTTTCAAATTTTTACGTTTAAAAAAAAAATTCGTTCATTCAAATTTCAACTGAACGCAGATTCTTACAAACAATGAACAAGTACATTGAAAACCAATAAAACAAAATTGTTAATTGAAAGTAATGAATTTAGTTTAATGGCTGAAATGCATTGATTTTAAGAACAATTTTTAGTTCAGCATAGTACATTCTAGCAAGCAAGAAATAAGTTAATTTTTAAGATTTTTTTTTTTAGCTCCTTTATTATAAGAACAACTTTATAAGAAAAACTCTGATATTTTCAAACGAAGTCTTTTTATTCCTGAAAATATTCACCGTTTACATCTATGGTGCGTTGCCAACATGTTGGTAAATCAAAAATTCCACTTTGAAAAAAACTCGTAATTTTGTGCTCCAAAAATTTTTCAAAGGACGCAATTACAACGTTTTGGCGCTGTTCTTGTAAATTTCTTCCCAGACTCTGGAAAAGTTTATAATCTGTTGATGACAGATCTATAGAATATGGAGAGTGAGACAAAATTTTGTATTGCAACTCCTGTAGTTTTTAAACGGTCAAACAGGATACATGCGGTCGTGCGTAATCGTGTAACAGAATCAGGTCCATGCTTATTCACCAAAGAGGGCTTATAGTACTCCGCAGTTATCGTTTTGCCAGAATTCAAAAAAGAATATTGAACGACGTCTTCAGAAGTCCAGTAAACAGTCACCATGACCTTTTTTTGGTGCAGTCCCGTTCTTGCCTGGTGAATGAGAGCTTCTCCGCGATCCAACCGCATCCATATAGAATCCATTTTTCGTCACAAGTGACAGTTCTCTTCAAAAATGATTCCATCTTATGTCGCATCAGCAATGCAGAGGCTACCTGAAGTCTGAGCATTTTGCTTATTTCGCGTGGAACCCATCGGTTGGAATCATGTGGAACCCATCGATTGAGTTTAACTGCTTTGCTACGGCGACTAATGGTTGATTTTGATTTATTGAAAGTCTCAGCAAGGCATTGTAAAGTTGTCGATGTATTCCGCTCAATTTCTGTCGCTGAAGTTCGTCGTCATCAACATTGCTACCTTGTTGACCACGTAATTCATTGTGCAAGCCAAAATTGCCTTCTCGGAAATTGGTATCCCAAAACCTGATTAATTTCATTCGCCACTGCATTTTGTCCTTTTTTTAAACATAAACAGGTAAAGGACACGAATATCTCTTGTTGCAAACATATCTGTAAGAGCGAAAATTGTAAATAGAGGTAAATACCGTTCTTTTAGTGCCTAATTTATTACCTATGCGGTTTATTATATCTGTTCTTTTCGCTAAGATATAAGATTCGACAAATATAATAAACCGCATAGGTAATAAATTAGGCACTAAAAGAAAGGTATTTACCTCTATTTACAAGCACAAAATTTATTTTGAAATTTACCAAACACGTCTGTTTACCATGAACGCACTTTAAAGACTGGAAGAAAATCCGACATTTGGTATGAAACTACCTGATACAAAGATGTAAACCAGCTCACTTAGACCAAATAGGTCCATTGTGAAATCGCTCATCCGCTGAAGCTCATAGAAGAAGACGGTGGGCATTTAATTTGAGTGAGTTGTTTTAATAAAACTTAACACATAAATAGTTGTGCCTTCTTCTATGAACTTGACCGCCTCTCAACGACTATCGTCAGGCTTTAATTTGGTTTATTCTAGCTTGCGCAGGTGGTAGATGATTTCTTCCTCGTCCCTGCAGCCTCTACAGAAGTCATTTTAAGTAACTTCTAACCTGTCGCCATGTCTGCCTATCACGCAGTGCCCTGTGGTGCCGTGTGGTCTCCCCAACGAAAGAAGGGCTCTCTATCGCCCAGGACTTAGAGTCGGCCATATTAGTCCTGATGCTGTACATGAAGATAGTTCAGCTCACCTAGTGTTGTCTTTAGATGTAATGTTGTTATTGATCAGCTGATTACGAGACGCTAACGGAATACCCGGTGGGTTCAGCACTACTGATGCCGCCCGTGTTTCTTTCTATCTAGCTCGTCTGTCTTTTCAGTTCTTTCCAAACCTTTATACCCTGGTACCCATATTAGGTTGATGCTGAAATAATATGACATTTCACCTTATTAAGCACGGCATTCTTTGGCTACCTTGGAGCTGATGGCTACTTGTTCCATCGATCTAATCGCAGTCTGGCTGTCTGAAATGATATAATTTTCCGTTTTGAGACAATGTTATTTGAAAGAAATGATGCAATCTCCCTTATTGACATCATTTCGGCGTGAAACACCCTACGGTGGTCAGGAAGCCTACGAGCCAGGAATAACCCAAGCTCTTTTAAGTAGACCCCGTAGCCGATCTTATCACTTAATTTTGATCCATCTGTATAGAAGTGTAGACACTCTCTTTTCGCACCATTGACCCAGTATGTCTTATGTGAAATTAGCGTACCATAACTTCCAGCGCAAGAATGCAAGGACTTGCAGTAATCAGTCATTGTTGGAATGAAGTTGTTGTGCATGGATGGGTGACCCGCTACCAGGTTTTTTCATTCTTTAATTTCTCATTGTCTGACCGTCGAACAAGCTGGTGTTTGTTCAGCAACCAGGTCCAGTGATAGAAGATGTAGTATGGTCTCTAAGACGGCAGTCGGTGTTGTTCTCAGAGCAGCGCCAATGCATATAAATGCCATTTTCTGCACCTTTTGTAGCTGTTTCATATATGTGACTTTGTCTAAGTAAGATCACCATACTACGACTCCATACAGAAGAATAGATCTAATGACCCTAGTATACAGCCAAATAACGATACGGTACGAGAAGCTACATTTTGTCTCTATAAACTTTTATAAAATTATAGGTCTCTATGGCCTATATCTGAGGTTAGCTAAACGAAAAATGTCTTCGGGCTTCTTTTGATGTTTTTTTATAGTTTTTGACCGAAATAAAAAATTTCAAAAGTAATGAGCTTTCTTCAAAATCGGCTATTTTATGTTCTTATAAAAATTATTGAGAATGGGCTGTATTTGGCAGAATTAATTTTTTTTTTTTATTTCTTTTGCATTAGTAAAGTATTTTGGAGGGCTTTACAAGAGGTGTCATTTTAAATATCCAAAATTTTTTTTTTTCCATTCACAACGAGTGACAGTTTGGTGCGGTTTTTGGATTGGCGGTGTCATTGAGCCATATACTTTCAAAAACGATGCTGGTGCGACGGTTTCAGTGAATGGATTGTGTTGCCGTTCGATGTTGCCTGACTTTTTTTGGTCTGAAATTGGTGCTATGAACTTGGACTAGATTTTTTTTCAGCAGGACGACGCCACATGCCATACATCTGGTGAAACAATAGCTCTATTGCGTGAAAAATTAACTGATCGTGTGATTTCTTAAAATGGAAATTTTGATTGACCCCCGAGATCGACTTAACACTTTTAGACTTTTTTCTTTGGACCTACGTTAAAGATTAAGTTGACGACAATCCACTTAAAACTAATATTAGAGCTGTTATTCGCGAAATACAGTCGCAACCAGGGATGGAAAATAACGATTATTTTTTAATTTTTAAATCAAAGTTCATGGATAAATGATTTGGACAAGTATGATTCGGATGAGGATACATTTGGATGCATTTGGTTATAAATGATTCGTATAAGGACTTGCGCAAGGATTTGAATAAGGACCAGACCAAGGTTTTAAATAAGGAAAAGGTGGAAAATAGAAGCAGTAGTCAAAATAGTAGTATTAAATAGTAGTAGATGTGGAAGTACAGAAAATAGTAGTAGAAAATAGTGGCAGATATCGAAGTAGAAATAGTACAGAACATAGTAGTAAAAAATAGTGGCAGAAAATAGTAGTAGTAGTAATAAAAAAATATAAAAAGAATACAGTAGTATTAATAAGTTGAAGAAAATATTAGTAGAATTACCTGACAAAATAGTAGCAAGAATGGTAGTAGAAAATAGCATTAAAAAGTAGTAGTATTACGTAGTCACTTACGGCGGGTCACTCCATAGACCTTAAACATGGAATGTGCGCAGGGTTTGGGTCCCGCCACATTACTACTGCCTAATGAAAACTAAACCAGCCTCGGATAAGAACCCCCATTACGTTGACGACCACCGCAAACGAAAAACGGACAATGCTTTACGGATATGCACCTGGAATGTCCGAACCCTTTATAGGGAAGGTGCCATTATCCAACTGGCGGAAGCCCTCAAAACAATAAAGGCTGACATCACCGCCATCCAGGAAATGCGATGGAAAGGGCAAGGCTGCTCTAAACAAGCACACTGTGATATCTACTACAGCTGTCATGCGGGGAGGCGCGAATTTGGATGTGGATTCGTTGTTAGTCGGAAACTACGCCTTGTTTCCCGGTTCACACCTGTGAACGAAAGATTGGCCACGATCCGCATCAAGGCAAAATTTTTCTCCATCAGCCCTATTTGCGCGCACGCCCCGACGGAGGAAAAGGACGAAGCCGTCAAAGACGCTTTCTACGCTAGTCTTGAGGACGTATACGACCACCTTCCGGTCCATGACGTGAAAATAGTCCTCGGCGATATATATCCCACTTTGGGCGCATATATCCCACTCCATGCGCGCTGCCGCTGAAGAAGTCATTGGTTTCCGGCGCCCGCAACCTCGGAACCAATGGTATGATCAGGAGTGTCGCATTGCGGCTGCAGTAAAAAACGCCGCATATAGAAAAACGCTGCAGTCAGCTGCAACGCGAGCCGTGCGAGAAGACTACCGCGAAAGAGGAAGGAAGAGAGGCGACTTTTCAGACGCAAGAAAAGAGAGCAGGAAAAGCGTGAGCGTGAGGAACTAGAGGTATACCAGGGAAAGAAGGATGCACGAAAATTCTATCAACAGGTTAAGCGTCTAACCCAAGGTTTCAAGCCCGGAGCATCCACTTGTAGAGACGAAAATGGAGATCTGAATACGGTTACGCAGTGTGTGCTGAGGTTGTGGAGACGGCACTTCTCCAATTTATTTACTGGCGACGATTCCACCAATGCCGCCCATGGAGAGCGCAGTTCAGAGCTACCAATCAACAATGACGGAGTGGAAGTACTACCACCTATCCATGAAGAGGTTCGAGTTGCTATCCAACGACTCAAAAACAACAAAGCAGCGGGTGCTGACGGCCTGTCAGCTGAATTGTTTAAAACCGGCAGCGATGAATTGATAAGGCACATGCATCAGCTCATCAGCAAAATATGGCTAGAAGAAAGCATGCCCGACGATTGGAACCTCAGCGTACTGTGCCCTATACTTAAGAAAGGAGACCCAACAATCTGCGCAAGTTATAGGGGTATCAGTCTTATTTCCATCGCATATAAGGTTCTCTCAAGCGTACTGTGTGAAAGATTAAAGCCGATTACAAAAACACTGATTGGACCTTATCAGTGTGGCTTTCGACCTGGTAAGTCCACCATAGACCAGATTTTTACGCTACGACAAATCCTGGAGAAAACCCACGAAAATCAAATTGACACACACCATCTCTTTGTCGATTTTAAAGCTGCGTTCGATAGCCCGAGAAGGGATTGCCTATACGCAACAATGTCTGAGTTCGGTATACCTGCAAAGTTGATTAGACTTTGCAGAATGACGTTGAGCAACACACGCAGCTCCGTCAAGGTAGGAAATGACCTCTCCGAAACCTTCAATACCGAAAGAAGTTTCAGACAAGGCGATCCACTGTCTTGCGATCTTTTTAACATCATCATGGAGGGGATCGTAGAAAAGGCCGGTGTGCATCGTAATGGCACCATTTTCTACAAAGGCGTCCAGCTCCTTGCGTACGCTGATGATATTGATATTGTGCTTCAGTACCAAGAGAGATGTTACCGCTGCTTTCGCCGCTATCGAAAAGGAATCAGCCAAAGTGGGTTTGACGATAAATGAGGGCAAAACAAAATATATGCTGTCTACAAACAAGGGAGCTTGGCGTTTAGACTCCCACGTTTCATCCGGCAGCTATAACTTTGAAGTAGTCAAGGAGTTCGTATACCTTGGTACCGCCATTAGTACCAACAACGAAATCAGCCTGGAGATAAAGCGAATGACAATAATTGCTAATAGGTGCTACTACGGGCTCAGTAATCAACTAAGTTCCAGAGCCCTCTCTTGATCGACAAAACTAACACTCTACAAGACGCTCGTTCTACCTGTGCTGCTTTATGGCGCTGAGGCATGGGTAGTTTCGCAAACTGACGCAGCCGCTCTGGGGGTGTTCGAGAGAAAAGTTCTTCGCAAAATCTTCGGTCCTGCTCGAGTCGGCGATGACTATCGCATCCGAATGAACCACGAGCTGTATGAGCTCTACGATGACATTGACGTAGTTCGGCGTATAACTGTGCAGCGACTACGCTGGCTGGGTCATGTCCATCGTATGAACGACGAAGCTCCAGCGAAAAAGGTGCTCGAGGCGAGGGTCGCTGGTCAGCGACGACGAGGGAGACCATGCCTCCGATGGATGGACCAGGCTGAGGAAGCCCTAACCGCACTTGGTGTATCCGATTGGAGAAGGCGCGCGCAAAGCAGAGGCGACTGGTGAGAGCTGATGAGGTCGGTTGAAACCCGGACACGGGTTGTTACGACCACCTAAGTAAGTAAGTATTACGTAGTGGTAGATATAAAACCAGAAATAGTTGTAGAAAAAAGTAGCAAATAAAAGAAATTTCACTTAATTCACACTTAAACAGCCACTGTCATGTACATACACATGCACCTTTTTTTTAACATATATACTTTCGATCAAAAAATATTTTTTTTAATCTGATCGAAAAAATATCGATCAATGATTGCTTTTTATTTCTGATCTAAAAAAAATATCGACGAAAAAATAATTTTTTTTTCTGTTTAAAAAAATAACAATCACAAAATAATTTTTATTTCTGATCGAAAAAAATAACGATTAAAAAATATCTTTTATTTCTGATCGAAGAAATAACGATAAAAAATAACTTTTATTTCTGATCGAAAAAATCACCATCACAAAAAGATTTTTATTTCTTATCGAAAAAATATTGCTCAAAAAATAATTGCTGTACAATGATTGATTGATATCGATAATCGTTATTTGGGGTCCCAACTATGGTCACAACTATGGAAAAATGTGGTGAAAAATTTCATCAAAAGAATGGTCACATGCAAGAACAGCCGCTACAGGTATTTGGCAGATATTTCGTTCCATTACTACTAACCTCAGAGTTTGTACTTTGGATTAAAATTAAATTAACAGCTCTTTTCCCAAAAATATTGCGTTTTTTATATTTTAAAAATCTTGTTGAAAGACTCCCTCTCTCCTCTTGTTGAAAGGCCCTTTATTCCCAAATCCAATGTCAAATTCGAAAGCATTCGTTTATATCAATGTTTCTTGCAATGCGCAATTTATTGCATTGTTAAACCCAGAATTTCAAAAATATTTTCACTCCTGGTGAGTTCAAATAATATTTTTGATTATAGTGCTCCCGACTGCAAAAATATTGAAAAATAAGATTTTTATAAACTGTGAGTTATAAGAAAACAAGTCACTGATCGGAAAAAAATCATTCTTTGTCCCACTGTATGTTGACAATCGTATAAATGTCAATAAAAAAAAAACAGCAAAAACTTGACAAATTTTATTTAAATTGAATCAAATGCTCAACATGCACTGAACAGCCAAGCATTTTAGTCGTTCAAGAATCAAAAAGTTTTGTACGATATACAGAAAACGCGTTGCATTTTACGTTGTATTGAGTGCAGCCAAAAAGATGAAGTTGATTCCCATGGTGCTGCATAACCTCAACAACAACAACAACTATGACAAAATGCACATAATTCTTAAAATGCAGCTTCTTGTGGCTTACAATGAAAAATCTCAACGCTTAAACCACATTACGCTAACGTATGACTACGAATGTTTATGTTCTTGTTGTAACCCCACAAAAACAACAACAAAAAAAAAAAAAAAGATATGTGCACTTTTGTCCAACTTCGCTGGTGCTTTTTGCTCACTTTTTTGCCAAATGCTATTTGTTGTTCGCTGCCCCACGAAGTAGCATGCGTTGGATTATTGGTCACTTGAGGTCTCTCGTGTGAAACAGAGACTGGCTTTGGTCTCTTAGTTTGACTACTTGATCCATTGATTGGACGGTCGATTGGTTGGTCAAGTTAAACGATGGTCTGGACAATGTTAACACGCAGTCATAAACTCGCCATTGATCTAAGAAGTTGTCAGAGCGCATGCGCAGCGTGCTCTTCTCGATTGCTAACGAAAAACGGTCGTTCGCAGGAGTCTTTTATATTAGCTTGAACGCGCGAAAAGCTTGTTTGGTGTTTTTTCGGTTTTTGTTTTCATTGCGTCTATTGAAGCGCATGCGTTTTATTATAGTGTTTGTGTTGTTGTTTATAAATAGCATAGTATAATCCAAAAGTAGATTTGTTTGTTGTTTACATAGATAACGCAGTGGAAATTTTTTTATTTATTTATTTTTGTATGCTGCATTTCTGCAGAGTTACCAGACAGTGGCACAAAACGACAATATAAATAGAAGTTTCATAAAAAAGGTTTTTATTAAGCAAAACTCGCGCGTTTACAAAGTGAAATTTACTAAAACGATGACTGAGTATGGCGAAATTTTTTTTAATTCATTAATAAACTTTTCGGGTAGAAAATTTCTTTTCGGCACATTGATTAAATTTTGAATCATAGCGACAATTTAAATAAAAGTTTCATAAAAAAGTTTTATAAAACGAAATTCACGCGTTTACAAAGTGAAATTTACTTAAAAATCCTAGTGTAACGATTTTTTTTTTTTAATTGATTAAAAAGCTTTTCAGGCAAAAAAGCATTGGCAATTGATTCATTTTTGAATCAAAATTGAGCTTTTATTTTTTTTTCGTTCGTAAATGAGCTTGATTCTTTTGGTTTGTTGTTCACTTTAGTAGGCAAGTTCACAAATGAGTATAATTGATAGCTTTACGAGCATTATTTTTTATAATTGTGTAATGCTTACATATATATAAAGGCTGATTTTCTTAGAGGTATAGAATTTTTTTTTTTTTAAATAAAACAGAAAAATTAATGAAATATCAATTGTTTTGGATTTATTACTTCGCAAATTTTGTGACATTTAGTGCTTGAACACAATTTCGGCCATATGGTCCCAACATATTTCGGTCTTATAAAGACCATCCTGTCGTACAGTAGACTGGCCCCACACAAAAGTTGGACAAAAAAATTAAGGAGTGCTCCTTTGATAATGACATTTTTTATGATTGGTTAGTTTAAGCTACTGAAGAAAAATTTCAAATATTTCAATCGGTCAGTCCCTAGGGGCAGAGCCTTGCACGAATATAATATTTTGATTTGTTCGTTCTTCGTTCGTTGAAAAATTCTGCGAACGAACAAAATTTTAATTTCGATTTTCTACGAACGAACGAACGAAGGTTCGTGCAAGGCTCTGCCTAGGGGTGCCTCCTTTTATTGATTTTTTAAATGATTTTGAATATATAACCTTTTAAAATGGTTAGCCAATCTTATCGAAATTCGGTCAGAATACTAAAAAATTAAGTAATAAATGCGTACTAAAAATGATTGAAATCATTTGGACCCCAGAGGTACCTACTTTCGAGCTTAGACATGATTTTGCATGGGAAGACCATACTAAAGTTGACCGATCTTAACGAAGCTCGGTTAAAATATGATTCGGATAAGAACGTTTTCGGTCAATATTTTATAAAAATAGTACGGTATGATAAAAAGTTTAAAAATTTGCTCTACGCTTTACAAAAAAATTAAAAAAAAAATTTTTTTAAAAATATTTCTCGTGGAAATAGCGAAACATTTCTTTAGCAAAAGTTTATTGATTTTTTACGAGCTTTCTATTTCTGAAATCAAAATGGCACCTTAAGAAACGGGGTACGGTGGTTCAGTACTGTAAGAGGTCAACTGAGCTCAATTAGCCTAAAGATAAAAATAGATCTCCTCGAGACAAAAATATAAACATATCACTATTTAAGATCGAACGGTAAATACCAATGTTATGAAGAAATATGTCAATGCGCGACCTCTACGTGCGATCAACTTTCTTTCAATAATGCTTCGAAACTTTCTTTCAATAATGCTTCAGATTAGCTGCTGTGCGATGCCATTTCGTGTTTTTTTTGCGTATAAAGCGAAATAGTCTACTGAGTATATAGTGCCAATTGCAAATTCTCTATGTACAAGTCTCTACAATATCCTCAGCACAGAAGAGCTTAAAAATATGTTTGATTACATTTGGAATGGCTGCCGTATTTACGCCAACAAAAAAAAAAAAAAAAAAAATTGAAAAAACCCCGAAATTTTTGAGGTATCGAATATGGCGCCCAGAACTTAGGCCCGAAGAACTGACACCCGAAAAAAAGGCAAAACAGCCCAAATTGGAGCATTGAGTTTGGAAAAAACCGCCCAAATTAGAAATGGCAATTGAGCCCGAAAGAGGGAAATTATGCCCGAATTTTCCAGAAGTTTTATGGGCTTCATTTTTTTCCCACACACAGAAAAATACCTACGGCGTATTGGCTAAAATAACTTGGGTAACTGTTTTTGTATGAAGCCTAAGAAATTTGTGGAAGTTTCATAAGTTTTATGTCAACTTAGGCATGCAAAAATAGTATAATATGCCAAAGATTACTTGGGCAAAATCAAATTGAGATTTTTACAATCTTTTCCCTCATTGCTACACTTTCTGTCATCCTTTTCCTTTTCTAAATTTGATGCACTTCGGTTTTTTTTTATTTCGCTTTAATAAGAAAAACTTTAAGCTGATTTATATAATTTGTACTTACGTGCATGTATTTTGCAGTAATTAACTCGGCACATTGACGAAACATATAGAACATAAAACAGCTTAGTGGATCACAACAAGAATAACGCAAGACTACTGATGAGTGGACATTAATACGAGGGGTGCCTTTTATATTTCGGGATTAGAGAACAAAAACAAATATTAATCATCGAAAATCACTTTATTGTTTTTCAAAATATTCTCCATTAAGATCTATACACTTTTGCATGCGTTTGAACCAATTGTCGAAGCACTTTTGCCACTCTGATTGAGGTATCTCCAAAACATGCATTCTGAATGCCGCAACCGCTTCTTCGGGCGTCGAAAATCGTTGTCCACGCAGTTTATTCTTCACGGTTGGGAATAAAAAGAAGTCATTCGGTGCCAAGTCAGGACTATACGGCGGATGACCCATCAAATCGATGTTTTGGGTGCTCAAAAATGCAGTTGTTTGAGCCGATGTGTGAGAGCTCGCATTGTCGTGGTGAAGAGTGATCCGTCTTCGGCGGTTGGTTTTCCTGATTTCTTGGAAGACAACTGGCAAACAAATGGTTGTGTACCACTCAGAGTTGACTGTTCTGCGTTGTTCTAGTGGTACGGTTGCGACATGTCCATATTTTCCGAAAAAACAGGCGACCATTTGCTTGGAAGTGCTTCGTGCGCGAACAACTTTTGTTGGATTTGGCTCATCTTGAAACACCCATACAGTCGACTGGTGTTTACTTTCGGTCTCATACGCGTAAATCCACGATTCATCACCTGTCACGATGTCATAGACGTGTTTCGAAGCACCGCGATCGTATTTTTTGAGCATTTCCTTCGACCAATCGACACGAGCCTTTTTTTGAGCGATTGACAAATTGTGTGGGATCCAACGCGAACAAATTTTTTTGACAGTCAAATGTTTATGCAATATTGAATGTATGCTGATCCCACTTATGCCTAAGGTTGCCTCAATCTCACAATAGGTAACATGACGATCTTGCAATATCAGTTCGCGCACAGCATCAATGGTTTTCGGAACAACAGCTGATTTCGGACGACCTTCACGAAATTCGTCTTGGAGTGAACTACGACCACGATTGAATTCACCATACCATCGATAAACACTGGTCCTTGATGGAGCTTCATCGCCAAAAATTGAATTAAGTTCATCCATGCACTGTTGCTGTGTTAATTCACGTCGAAAGTTGTAAAAAATAATCGCACGAAAATGTTCACGATTTAATTCCATTTTTAGACCGAGATGAATCTTTTAAGTTACTATAAACAACACAAATAGCGCTCGTATGTCAAAACGTTCTGAGTACGTATAAGCCAACAAATGTCAAACTTTACGATAGAGCTTTCAGTTGACAGATTGCAACACCAGGGTTGCCAAATCCCGAAATATAAAAGGCACCCTACGTAAATAAAAATTGAGTTAATTAAAAATAGAAAAACAAAAAAGTGAGAAAAGTGTCAAACATAACTGAAAAGATGAAAAAAAAAAAACAAATCAGAAGAGAACAACGCTCTCTTTGTTCTTTGTTCTTTGTTCTTAAAAAGGTTATGATTACCTAAGGTTATGATACCCAAGTTCTTTTTTAATATTGCGTAAAATCTACGGCAACCCATTTCAGCAGAAGACCTTCCACAGAACACACAAGTTCTAGCATAATTTGTCTAATGGCTAAACAATGCGATTGCCTAAATTTCTTTTGTTGTATTATAGAAAAACTTAGGTAACTCATTCTGGCCGAAGGTCTTTATACCTGAACTATACCTGAAAATTTTATAATTTTTCACTTATTTTTATCTGTGTGTAGCAATTAACGCCCGATTTTGTGTGAACAATTTCAGACTTTTTTTACATTTTCTTTTCGGGCGTATATTCTTTGGGTGTAAGTTCTGGAAGCCGGGTTTCGAAGCAAAAACATTTCTGATTTTTTTCAGCTACACGATATACACTGTGTCGGTCCAATTATGCGCCCCCTTTTTCTAGCATAGCCCACTTTATCTCGCCAATAACGCTCCAATGTTGGTTTCCAGCTGTTCAGTCGTAGTTGGTTTATCAGCATCAGATTTATATACCCACAAAAATTTGTCTAACGGAGTCAAATCACATAACCTAGGTGGCGAATTAACAGCCCATTTCTTGATATGATTCGCTCTCAAAAAGCTCGTCCCAATAAAGTGATGATTTCACAAGCTGCATGGCTTCTTACAGTGTCCTGCCGGAACCATTTTGCATTTTTAATATTGACCTGGGGAACCAAAAAGTCGCAAATCATTTGACTGTAGCGCTCATCATTGTGGGTAACGTTGGCTCCATTTTCAGTTTTGAAAAAGTATGGACTAATGATGCCTTCGGCACTCAAACCACACCAGAAAGTAACTTTCTCTGGTAGTAAAAGAGCCTGGAGAGTCTCTTTAGAATTGTTCACACTCCAAAATCGGCGATTTTGCTTATTTATGTACTCGTTAAGCCAGAAATGTGCCTCATTGCTGAAGATTATTTGCAGGTAAAAATGCGGCCCAACTTCTAATTGATATTCAGCCCATTCACTAAACATACGATGCAAACGATGGTCTGATGTCTTCAAATCCTGCACCAGTTGTATTTTATATGCGTGTAGACCGAGGTCTTTCTTTAAAATTTTCCGCGTAGTGGACGAGTAAATGCAGATTTTTATTGACATCGGCGTCGAATCGATAAATTTGGGTCTTCGGCCATACTTACCTCTACAGCAGTGTTGGCTTTTTCGGTTGTTCCATGAAAATTTCCATGATTTGTAAACGTTAATCCGGAGTAAGTCTTTTTTTGCATTGTAAATTGCAAAAATATAAATGTCATCGCACACTAAATACAAAACTCAAAATTTACAAATTCTTACTTTTTAATGTAAAACTATTATAGTGTCAATCATATACTTTGACTGAAACACATCAAATACATTTTGTACACATCTTCTTTCTCTATAGTTTAAAAAAAAAGTTTTGTCTCATTGCTTTGTATGGAGTTAGAAATTTAAAAATTTTGAGTTGACTGTTTTGTATTTAGTGTGCGACATGTGCTTACTTTGACAACTGGTTTGACAGCTATCCCTGTAGGAAATTCTATACCTTTAAAAAATTTACCCTTTATAAATAGCAACCTACGTATTTTTGCCTACATATACGAAAAGAAATAATTTCATTTATAAATCCTCTGCGAACTCGTTTTTGATAAAAAATATTTCTTTTTTGTTACAAAAAATGTTTAAATGAATAATAACACTGTTCTACACGAAAACTGTACAAGACGTCCAACATATACATTTGATTAAGTGGTTATATTTAATGCACTTTTTGCATTTACAGAATTTTTGTATCACTTCGAATTTTTCGTCAATGATCTCAGAAATGAGTCACTTAAAATATTTGTACTTTGCCTAATTTGGCTTATCATAACTTTGCTTCTGCTTAACTGATTTTAAGAACCTTTATATTATAACAAAGGTTAGACTTGCAGTCTTGTACTCTAATTTAAAAGAAATTAAATATGTCAATCCATTTCAAAATAAAAAACGCTAAAACACTCAACATTTTCAATATTTTTATTTTTACATTTTCTAACGGTAAAAAAACAAAAAAATCTACGGACATAATTTTGCTTATTTTTTCTTTTTTTATTTTTTATTTTTTTTTGTTATATGTAATTAATATAGTTTTACAATATATTTTTATTTCAATTTACTAGTTTCTTGTTCAAAAATTCTTCGACGACCTTGTCCTCTTATATCAATAATCGCTGATTTCGTACTGAAGAGACTGAAAATATTCCAGTAACATGGGAATTTTGCTTTTTTCTACGAAATTTGTTTCCATTTTTGAAATTTCCTGGTGGAATCTTTCGCCATGCTCGTCACTGAATTGATCTAAGTTTTGTGGGTGGGAAAAAATCCAAATGTGAATGTAAATAATGCACTTTTGTGGACATATTGCATCTCATATCCTAAAATGCGATTAGCAATTTCTTCACAATTTCTAAAAATTTTCATAAGCAGCGACAAAACAATCAGTTGCATAAGCTATTGGAATACTTGGGCATATTTTTTATTGTGCAAAACGACTGCTTTTAAGCCTTAAAAACATTTTGTGATATATCCAAGTATACGCGTATATTAAAAGATATCTCATTTTTACTTTTGGTGGAACCATTTGGTTATTATAAAATATATATTTATTATATTTCATACTCCAGACAAAATTTAGCAAATATTGCGATCACATCGTTGCAATAAACTAAAAAAATGCACTCTGCGTCCCCAGTGAATGACTGAAACGCATTCGTTTGTTTAGTTCTGCCAAATGTAATGTTAACATCATTTTGTAGAAAGTTTCACTGTTGCATTCTGGATCCTTATAATTCTGTTTGGCATTTTAATAATTGCAAATCGCGACTATGTTAATAAACTACACATTAATAAAAAGCTATCCCATTTATCGCAATTTTTAATGAAGTCTTTATTAAAAACTCTTGAAAAAAAAATCACCGTGACGCTTTGGTCATTGTTAATCGTTTTACTAAAACCATAGATAAAAAGATTTAAAAACTTTTTGACAACTGATACGAAAATTGACAAAATATCTGTCGTGAGGCGCTAATTTTCTGAGGCTAGAAACTCAGCAACTTCAGTATCTAAGCTGTGGATACCACATTCAGCTTCTTTTTGTAAATACATATATTATTGCTACCTCTCACCACTTCAAATTAAAAGCGTTTGAATGTCAGCCGCTTGATGTAGCGGCAGATCTTTCTCTGAGAATTGGTTATACAAAAAACCTATAAAAAAATATGTTTATTATTGTTATCGTCCATAACTTAATTATTTGATTACCGATTTCAGTTTTTTAACCAGTATTTAAAATCGAACACTCTCGTCTTTATTGACAATTAGTCAAAAAAATCGTGTCAAAAGAATTTGTTGGTATATTTTTAAAAGCAAAACGCAAAATATAAAAAATATACTTTTTCTGTTCATGTAAGAGCCTAAAACTTTGTAAAAAATTAAATGATTTAAAACATTGATCCATGAAAATGGAACACAACATTATCCCTTTTTATTACCCTTAATAAAAAATAAAATCAAAGTTATGATATACCAAGTAAGGCAAGGTACGAAAATTCGAAGTGACTTCTTAAAATGGCCATTGGCGAAAAAATCGAAGTGATGAAAACATTCTGAAAACGCAGAAAGTCATCATATGGCTCGGCAAAATGTAAAATATTGGTGGTAACTCTTGTACATTAAAAAATTTTTTTTTTGTAGAACAGTGTAATTTTATTTTTTGCGAAATATTTTCTTCTTTAAACATTTTTATTTAACAACAATAGTTCAATCCAAATTGTTTGAAAAACTCTCACTTTTTTCAAAATCTTCGCTTGTGATAAAGTTTGCTGAACAAAAATCAACAATTTTTTGATTTCCTTAAACTTAAAACTAATTTGTTCCACTTTGTGTTGCACTTGCAGACTCAAATCTTTGTGCCGTGTATGTGCGTGTTTTTTGTTTTATTTGATTTGTTTTGAAACGGTTTTGTTAAACTTTACTTATCTTGGCCCAGCTTGAAGTGCTTCTAAGTAACTCGAATTTTATTCTACACATAGTCTGAGCAAAATCAAGTGGACATAACGTCAACGCCTGCGGCGACAGCTCTGCCCAATTTTCCTTATCATTAATAGCCGGAAAATATTTTTTCTTCTCATTTGAAGCAAACATTTGCAAGTGCGCGGTACTCGACGGGATTCCTTACTTAATTAACGCTCTTAAGTCAGAAACATGAATAATTCTTTGAATAAAAAAAAAAAAAAATTAAATAAATAACTGAGAACATCTTGAGTGCGTGCAATTTTACAAGCAAAAAGATATAAATTTTCAACTTTAAATATTGTGCAAGAATTAATCTGCCTCTGCAGCAGTTTCTTCGCTTACTTCGAATTTTTTTTTTTTAACTTTTTTGTGACATTTTTTGTGACAACCTTATTAATAACAACAAACATATGCATCTACGTGCTGTCCAAGTTGACATAAGAAACAAAAACAAAAAAAAAAATAATCATTTATATCTACTCAACTAACTGCTGGCAGCTAGTATCTACGTCAAATGCTTGCAGCTTTTATCTACTAAGTTACACTTTCAAGTGTATCTACAAGACTATCAAGATACCACCAGAAACAACACAGAGCAAACCAACATAATTTATTATTATTTATTATTGTTGCTTTTTAAAAATTTTCATTTTGCCCTTTTGTGAATATCTATTCTACGCTTATTTCGTACTTAATGCAAGAACTGTGATAAACGCCGCCGCGTTCTCAATTTTATTAGTAATGAAAATATCAAGAAGTTTTGATGAGTTAATTTTAAGCGCTTCGCGATTGAGTTTAAATAATTTACGTTCGCCGGGCAAAAAGAAATCAAAAAATGTTAGTATTCAAAATTATAAAATATAAGTACATTATGAAACTTTTTCTATATCTATTTCTTATGATATGTGGTTACGGTGTTTAATTTTAAATTATTTTCCCATAAAATTTAAGTTGAAGTGATGATTGTTGGGTTTTAGTCATAAGTAGATCAAAGTTTAAAGTTTAAAGATAAAAATTCGGCTTCAACAGAAGTTTCAACAAAATAATCATTATTTAAAAATAAAAAACTTTGTTAAAATTTCGACAAAGTTTTTAGTTCGCAACAAATATCTTCGCAATTATACAATTACATTTAACATTTTTGTCTAAAAGTTCAATAAAAATATTTCACAAATATTATATAAACGCTAACTATTAGAGCTGACATTTAAATTTAAATACTTAAAAAAATACATAATATTTAATGTTTTCTCCTAAATTATGGTTCACGTTGTTTTTGTTTCAAAAATAAATTTACAAACCTATTCTTTCAAATGAACAATAGTTAACCAGTATTTTTCATATTTCTATGTGTTTGTTGAAAGTTTTTTATTTCAAAACAAAATTTGAAGCTCAAAAAACAAAATTTGTCACTGATATTGTCAAAATATTAAAAGCAGCTGAAAATTTTTGTCAAAATTCATTATTTTTGAGCTTCAAATTTTGTTTTGAAATCAAATAATTACAACAAACACATAGAAATATGAAAAATATTGGTTTAGTATTGTTAATTTCCCTGTAGGAAAATCAACTAATTTAAAAGTAGTTGATAAAGTAGTTTTTTGTCAACCACAACTAGTTGAAATTCTGACTTTTTCCCATAGAACGAACTAACATATTTTGTATGGTGATGTCCGCTAAATAAGTCAATTGACTTTCGTCTGCATATATTGTCAACTACTTGTTAAATTAGTTATATTTAAATTATTTTTTAATTACTTTAAAATAATCAATTGATAACTTTGGCCTATGATACTGATTGATACTGATGGCCTAAAGTTAATAATATTTGATGAAATAACATGGTTAAATATATATAAACTTGTAATCTAATAAAAATTTGCAATTAAAACCAAAATTTGCAATCAAAATCAGAGTAGTTGCCGCCTTAATATAATTCAAAGTAGTTTATCAATCACTTGTTTTTAAGTAGTATTTCGATTACTTCATATATAATGCAATAAAAACTATTTAGAATTGAAGTGGATGCTGCCTTAATATAATTCAAAGTAGTTCATACACTGGTTTATTTTAAACTGGTTTTTTAATTAGTTGTTTTTAAAAACAAGTTAGTTTGTTCCTATAGGGTTGCTAGAATAGGGCTGTTCTTATGATATACATATATACATACATACATACATACATACATACATACATACATACATACATACATACATACATACATACATACATACATACATACATACTTTAATTAAAAAAAGTTTATGTACAACACGTTTTTTAGACTTTTTTGAGTCAAAATATTTTGGTTTTAATGGAATGGAAGAAACACATTTTCGATTTTGTAGTATGATTATTTAGTATAGAGCAAAGTTGGAGAATCACGAACATCTATGTGGAAATTTGAATAGAACAGTGAAATTATGACTTAGACTTTCCTTTAATGCTTATTCGTCTTCGTAACCGTAAAATTTAACGATTACAATTACTGTAATTGTTATCGAAAAGTAGTTGCGCAATCGGCCAAACAAGCTTGTAATGAGCTTGTAGCAAGCTTACAAGCGTAAGCATAGTGATTGGAAAAAGCTTGTAAAAATGATTGTGAAATGCTTACGCGTAATTGTCGAAATAAGCAAAAAAGAACCCTTGCAGAAATATTATGAAATTCCTATTATTACAATAGTAATGCAAGCGTTTGGTATTCAATTGGAAATAAGCTTTATAGTAAGCTTTCTACAATAGTTTCTTTGCTATTGGAATAAGTGTTGTGATAATATTATTGACAACAATTATTAAATAATTGGAAATAAGTATTATTGTAAGCTTCGTACAACTGTTTTTACGCAATTGGGAAAAATCGTTATTGTAATACTACGAATAACCAGGGCCTTAGCTAGCGAAATATTGTTCGCAGAACTAACAAATTTTTTTAAAAATTTGAATACACTAAAATACTAATAAAAATGAAAACTTTATGGATGGTTGTTGAACTAAATTTATTCTAAAATTATTTTCTTCTTATTTAGTTTTCTGATCATTTAACAAAAAAGATATCTATTAAGTTCATCGTAAAATTATTAAAATAAATTTTGTCGAAATTCGGGAAAGCTTATTTATCATTAATTTGTCTGTTGAAGCAAAACGTATCGTATCGTTGAAATTGATTAGAAATGGTTTGATTTCCTTATAATAAGGCAATTTTTTTAAACTCAATTCCAGCCTACTGTGAGTTTTATAAAAAATATAAAAATTTGGTAGTTGTGAAACTATTACCTCTGAAAGCATATTTCAATCATGCTTTGAAAAACTTGTAATTTTAGCTTAAATTAATCTTACTCCAAGTTCTATTATAAAAAGCTTTTCTTCTTTTTTCGTTTCGATACAATTTTACAAAACAACTTATAAATGTATTAAGCATACAAGTGCTTTCTAAGCATGTTTGAGAAATACTTTAATTCTTCTGTTATAGGTTAGCTTCTATATGGCAAAATGTCCAGCTACATAAACACATACAGATATCGGTTATTTCATGTTAAATCGGACGCTTTTGTCCAAAAATTGATTTTGACGATTCCGATTTTTTTTTTAAAAATTTTGCAAGTCGATAGTACTTAAAACAATACAAATGCATACTTGCATATTTTTTTTTTTGTAAGTTATGCACAGTGGAAAATTACGTAGGCAGTGTTTTTACGTTTTGTTAGTTATGCATTACGTGGAGAAAGTAGTCGGTGGAGGGGGGGGGGGGGGGGGAGGGGAGGTAATTGGTAATCACTTCGGTAATCGGTTGGTAATAGCTTTTGTAATCGGTTGGTAATCGCTTTGGTAATCGCTTCGGTAATCGGTAATGGTTAACGGTAATCGGTTGGTCATCGCTTCGGTAATCGGGTGATAATCGCTTTGGTAATCGGTAATTGGTTGGGTAATCGATTGGTAATCGCTTCGGTAATCGGTAATTGGTTCAATAATCGGTTGGTAATCGCCTCGGTTATTGGTTCGGTAATCGGTTGGTAAACGCCTTCGTAATTGGTTCAGTAATCGGTTGGTAATCGCTTCGATAGTCGGTAATGGTCGATGCTAGGTAATCCCTAAAATAGAATGCTTTACAGCAATCATTTTTGTTACGCTAACAGCGTGATGATATCGCTAATCTATAGTTTTGCTCCCCACCAAAAAGTGGTCAAAGCGCCTAAAGAAGTTTTCACTTCAAAAAATCAAAATTTGTCATTCGGACATGTAGTATAAAACAACTATATATTTAAACCCGTCCTACAAGAAAATGTTAAGGGTATATTTTAGAGACCTTGAATCGATCTCCTTGGTGTGTAGTTTTTTTTACCACCACGTTAACTCTTTCCGGGGCATTATAAGTAATAGGTAAAAATTAAACCTTTAAATAGGTAAATAAATTAAACAATTGCTTTATTTATTTTTTTTATCTTGTGCAAGAATGTGATACAATAATCATACCACTGCTTGTTTAGTTTTATTTATGAAATTCATTGAAACAGGATTTCGTTTTGCTGAGACACAAGCAAATTCCAATTCCGCACATTCCAAGAAGAGCACATTCACTGAGTTCTTATTTAGTGTTTCGCCGTGGTGCAGTGGGCATATCTTCCTACTGTGGTTAGTAAGATGATGAGGCTCGTATGTTTGGATCTACGAACGGCTTATTTTTATTGATAAGAACTTTAGATTGCTTTGTTTTTATTTTTATGTAAAAAAATTAAAATTGTAAAAAAAAAATATTAAATTGTAAAATTATTTTTACAAGTTTAAAGTCCTTTAGTGCTAATTGGTACCCTATATTTTTGGAAATAAGAAAAACATTCACGACTGCCACATCAAGTAGAAAAAATATACGATGCCACCATTTGCGGCTATTCCTATTCAGTTCGTAGTATTTCTTTAGCTGATCTAATTTGTCAACGTTATTCATATGGGCATGTTGTAGACGTGTATCTTGCGAATTATAAGTTCCACTACATTCTGGTTAGTTTCTTTCATTAATACGTCTTCCTTTCTCATTTTTGGCATCAATGATGTAATTAATAAATTCCTGAATATGGCTTTCGTCATCGAAAACCTCACCGTCATCGATAATTGAATCGGTGTCTGATGGCATCTCTGCTAAATCAAGTTCATCGTCGATTCGTTTCTACTATATTGCAAACTTCACTCTCTTAAGGATTTTCAAGCATGATGTATACATGAGGCGCGGTAGTACGATTTTTATACCACAAACTTTAAACACTCGCCAAATGAACGCTTCTAAGTTTTTTTTTTTTAATTTTCAGTTATATACGTATCTTATTTTTTTAAATTATAGAAGTCCGAAGTTGCACGCATCTTTGTTGATGAAATATACTAAATGGCGGGAAACAATTTTGACACTTAGCTTGGCGAACTATTTTTGAGCTTAAAAAAAAAATCTATATTTGTTTCTTTCTCACACTTGAAGATTTTTTTTTTTTGGAAATATAAGCTTAAATTTACCTACAAATTTGGTATTTGAAACATACCAATGCACACAAAATTTAGGAAACATATTTAAATAACTGGTATAGTTTTCATACCAGCAGCCCGGAAAGAGTTCATGAAAAATTTTAATTTATCTGTTAAACATACATTGACATTTTTATAGCTTAACACAAATATTAATAAATTTATTCAGAAGTTTAAAAAAATTGATACTTATTTGATTTATGTTTACTGCATTTAAGTTGTTTTTTTTGCAGTTTTAGTAGGAAATCATTTTTGATTATCTCTTCTATTTTGGATACCAAATTATGAGTATTTTATTTCCTAGTGGGGTCCTAGCGACACGTTTGCAAATGTCCAATATTGTCCAATGTAGTGTATTGATAATTTAATCAATTATTTTCTTTTGGTATTCATCGTTCTCAAATTGTTTTTATACACGCAATAGTTTACTTTAAAATTGATTCAAAAAATACGTATTTTAATGCATTTTACTGACTTGCGTTTTATTGTGTTTTATGGAATACTTCAATAATTTCAATACTTTTTTTAGTCATATTATGGCTAAAACTTTATTCAGTCTGTATTAAAACATGCGTAATTTTAATAATACTGCATAATTTGTTGTTGTAACAGAAAATCGCTGCATTTAAATATAATTAACTATAAAAAAATATGTATTGTGTATTTGCAATACTGCTAAAAATTATACACTTCAATTATTGTTCAGTAAATGTGTATCTACTCAGTGCATTTGTTTTCTTCCTGAGTTACAAATATTTAATTATTTGTAGTTCCAATCAAACGCAATTTTCGTCCTTTTTAGATGCATCCCTTAAGCAGCTTAAGAGCCTCCGGTAGTTTTTCCAAGAAAAAGAGACCTTTTTAAACATTTTTTTTTTACATTATATTTTATTTTAAACCAATTTTTTTTTTACATTATTAAAGTATAACTATTAAAGATTTATCCCTGACATTTTGGTTAAAGAAATATTCGTCGATAAGGTAGAAAAGTGCATTGCAGCGAAAGACCTTAAATTTGCGGTGAGCAAGATATCTGGAAACTGGTTGACCTAGAAAAAAAAAATTGTTTTTTCCGATTTAGTAAAGAGTTGTTGAGCGTTTGATCGTTGATTTTTGAAAAATATTAATTTTTGCCAAAATGGCGGGCGAAGTAAAAAAAATTTTATTTATACACTCCGCCAGCAGAATAGGTTCACTGCTTTAATGAAATACCAACCATTGTTTCTCTTAAAATGAGCGTAAGGGAACATTTTTTGATTTTGTTTTTTCTTAAGTGTTTTACTATAAAAAGCTAAAAAGAAATTGTACATAAAGGAACCGTTAATTTTCTGTTCTTGTTTTAGATTTGGCATTACAAAGATATGAACTTTTTGGTGCGTCATTTGAATCGGTTCACAGTTAACATCTTCAGTTTCTTTCAGAGTTTCAGAAAGATCGGTACTAAAATAAATAATAAAAAAGATGTTACAGTATTTTGAGGCAGTATGGGACGTGGAAAAACTTTAAGTTCGAAAGAAAAAGTTAAAATTGAGGTGTAAAAAGAGCAAAACTTAAGTACTCGTGAAATCGCTAGCAAAATCGGAAGAAGTCAAAATGTAGTATGCAATTTTTTGAAAAATAAGATCGGCTATGGAAAAAACATAAAAGGGTGTACATATTCTGCTGCATCAGATGCAGATAAGAGAGCAATTATTCGGAAAGCCTCCAACTCTTGCCTTTCAGCATCAAAAATTAAACAAAAAGCTGGGGTAAGCGCCAGTCTTTCAACCGTATAGCACCTAACACGACGTAAGATTAAAAAAAACAACCAGTTAACCCTGAACTGAAGGCAAATCGGTTGAATTTTTGTAAGAATCAGAAGACTTGGAAGGGAGAATGGCAGTACATAATTTTCTCAGATGAAAAAAAATTAAATTTGGATGGACCGGATGGTTATAACTATTACTTTCATGATCTAGGAAAAGAGGAACTTTTTTTAACTCGTCACCATAACCGCGAAGGAGGTGTAATGGTTTGGGGAGCTATAATATATTTTGGAACCATTGAGTTGAAGTTTCCAAGTTGCATAATGACGGCAAATTTGTATAGAGCGATGCCAGAACAAGCTTTTCCAAAGTCTCAGAATATTTTTGGACCCCTGAAATGGATTTATCAACAGGATAACGCTTCTATTCATACGGCACGTATCGTTACAAGCTGGATTAGTGAACAAAAATGTTCAACTGTTGTCATGGCCTCCATATTTTCCGGATCTAAACATTATTGATAATATATGGGGTTGATAAGTTCGGAAAGTGTATGACTCCAGTCGACAATTTGAAGACAAAGAGTCACTCATTTCTGTTATTAAAGTGGCCTGGAGTGAAATTTCTGTGAACTACTTGAAGCAACTTTATGATTCCATTCCAAATCGGATTTATGAAACTATCTTAAGTACAGAAGGTACCACTCATTATTAAAAATTTGTGAGATAAAACAAAAAAAATTTTCCTTCAAATTAAGGGGGGACATGACATTGGCAGTTTTTGAAATCGAATTTTTTTTTAATAATTTTGTATTTTAGTAAAATTCTAAGAAAAAAAATTTCATGGAAAAATTGCTACGGGTTCAAAAGTTACAACCGGATTAGTGAGAGCGCATTTTTAATTTTTGCGCTACCTACGTTCGGCAGCTGGTATATACTTGTTTTACTTGCTACCTGACTTTTGGTGGTTGTTATTTCGTACCTAATTGAAGGGTGGGTTTTAGTTATTTGCAAATGTTTCAACTACTTGGTATCAACATAGGAGCTACAACATTGAATTTTTCCAAAGGAAATGATGCATATCGTTTGAAATGCGCCAGAGTGAAGGGATATGAAGCTTCAAAAGAAGCCCGAATTGCTAAACGATTGAAAAAAACTATAAGAAACAGCACAACGCAAGATAACGAAGTCATACAGTACGAAGCAGGCATGGCAGATTAAAGGTAATCTTTTTTTTCTTTGTTCACAAACTTTGAACGCGTTTATCTCGAAACCATGTTTTTCGTACTGGTTGCGGCACTAGCGTGTTCATTTTTTGACGAAATTTTTTATTATTGTATTTTTTTAAACTTGATTCGCTATCGTATGACACGACCTTTTTTTCGATTTCTTATGAATTTTTAAAGTCAATATTTTTTTGAAAAAACGCACTTTCAAATTTGGAACATCACCAAAAATTGAAAAAAAATTTTAAAAAAAGCTCGTGTCATACGATAACCAATTTTGTTAAGATTTAAAAAAGTCATTTTTTTTTCCAGATCGGACAATTTTTGCAACTCCCAGCGCTGCAACCACGAGGCCTAATTTTTTTCTCTGCCGCCCGTTTGGAGCTCTATAAAACCATGTTGGAGTGATAAATATATTTTTTTTGATTTTTTTTCTTGTAATTTGTTCAATTCTCTACAATAATATTTGTAAATTTTGGAAAAATGTTTGTTTTTGACTGAGTTATGAATTTTTAAAAAAAGGTCTGTTTTCTCTGCCGCGAATGTCGTGTCCCTCCTTAATGAGATGAATCTATTCTAATGACGCACCAAAAAGTGCATATTTTTGTATTGCCAAAGTTCAAACAACAACACAAAATTAACGGCTCCTTTATGTACAATTTCTCTTTACCCAACTTTTTATAATAAACCACTTAAGAAAAAACAACAACAACAAAAGATTTCCCTTACGCTAATTTTAAGAGAAAAAAATGATTTGTATTTCATTGAAGCAGTGAACCTATTCTGCTGACGCGGAGTGTATATTTGATTTTAGGTTATAAATCAAAAAGTATGTATTCGAAAAAAAAATCGAATGATTAAACGCCCAAGAACTCTTTGCTGAATCGAAAAATTTTTTTTTTAAGATGAATCAGTCTCCAGATATCTTGCTCAACGTAAAGATTAAGATCGACGACCTTATCGACGAATATTTTAAGACCAAAATTTCAGGGATAAGCCTTGAATAGTTATACTTTAATAATGTAAAAAAAATATTGATCTAAAATAAAATACAGCTTCCAACAAATTTTTAAAAAGGTGTCGTTTTATCTTCGAAAACTCCCGGAGGCCCTTAAGAGCAGTCTCGGTAGTGCAAATGGTCTCTGAAGAGGAGCATCTGGTGGATAAGATCGCTTAGTATACACAATTTACGAACTTAAATCATATGAAAATTGAAACGTTTTTCCTAGACAAGGGTAACGCAGCGCTGCGTTGTGCTATTGAGTCGAAGCACTTAACTGCGTCATTGCGCTGTTGCACTTGTTTTATTAAAAGTAACACACTGGTGCAGTAATACAAAAAGCTTCTTGCTCGTTGCTGTTTCTTTATTTAGTCGATTGTGTCCGATTTCAAAAGTGCAAGCAAACTTGAATCTAACTTTACAATTTCAGCTTGTTTTGCAGATCAGAAACGTATATGTAATATCTGAAGTGAAAACTTATTTGTGCACCCGATATTAAATAAATAATTTCATATGCAACCTTTTATTATAAAGTTACATTCTTCTCGACCTCTGCTTATAAAATCAACATTTTTTCTGAATCTTATAATTTCTAAAAGTTTTCCATCACTAGATCGGCTATTACGTTATATTCCAGCATAATAATGCTACTCAAGAATTTCTTATGCATGGACATTAACAATGTTTTTAATTAATTAACTAATTGTCTGTTATTTTTTAGTGACCATGTTAAAAAAAATAAACACACAATAAGCTAGCTTTGCCACCATCGTATTTATGTAAGTTTTTAAACTAAAGTGCCTCAAGGTAGCTTTCCTCTTCAACATTTTCCTGTGTCAGACACAGACAGACATGACAATATCTTAATATTGTCAACTTGTTTATAAAGTGAATTAATTTATCTTTTTTCTCTGACTTTTAGACGTTTCTTTTTCTGTCTTGAGCACCTTGTTATCAATTTTGCTTTAATGACACATTCGATTCTTAAGCTATAGATTAACTAATTCACTTAGAATACTTGAAAAAATGTGTGCATTACTGTTGTCTAAGATTAAAACTATTTAATTTGTTGTTCTAAAAACATTACAATTAATACGGCTTGTAGAGTACCGGTTGTTGGTTTCTGCAGTATTGTGTAAGTTGACTAAATCGCTTATTTTTTCATAGCATATTGTTTTGAAGTTTACTCTATGTTTACAATTTTTACATTTATGCACAATTTAAATGTTATCCGTTGCAAAATTTTTTGTTGTTTATAAATTAACCATGAATTAACTGGACAATCTCCATAAACATTTTTCATAATTGATTTATAATAACTAACTGGTTTGTATTTTTAATAACTACTGAAACTCTATTAATTTCCTTAACCGGCTGTTCAACTTTGAGCGCTTAAAATATGACGATTTTTCCTTAATCCACAAATGTTAAATTTTGCTTATCCTATTGTTAAAATTTCAATAAATTCCCGTTCGCCAGTTAAAGGTTTAACTAATCGCAATCCTTGCTCTGAACCTGTTTTTTTAATAAATAATCTAAATATAATGTTTGATTTTTTTATTGTTTGATGGTTATTTTTTGTTAAAAATAATATCAGAAATATTCAAAATAAGCTTGCATGCTTTTATATTTTATATGCAAAAGTATTAATGGTATTTTTTTTTATTTTTCTCTCTGTTTTTATGTTCTCTTTCTCTCTCTCTCTCTTTCTACTTCTTATCATTAGAATCTCAATCGCTACGGAGACTCTATGGGTTCATTAGGACATCGTGCACTTTTGCAATATGTGGACTCAAATGATCTGTCTGGACTGCGTGCTATTTTAGATAGTCGTCATTTATCCGTAGATGATCGTGATGATGTAAGTATAACTCTAAACAATTTTTTGTTCAGTTTTATGCGGCTTGACGCTAATATGTATGTCACGTTGTTTATCATGATGGAACACCCTCGTCTTTTTAAACTTTGACAAAATTGAATAGGTATTACACTCAGCGAAAAATCTTATAATAACAATATGTTTTCGAATATAACCAATAGTTTTTACTCTTAAAATTCGTCAATGCGATTCTTCCTATTACTTATATAGTTAGAAAACTATGGTGTGCTTAAAAAATGTTTTTCAATAGTTTTTACCATTAAAAACTAACGTGATATCCTATTATTTTTAAAGCGCTTTAAACTACTATTAAAACAATAGTTTTTACCATAACTTTAATATGAATAATCCTATAATATTTGTGCAAAAAACAATACTATAGTAATATTGTTTTTACCGGATGAAAGTGGTAAACCTCATAAAATAAATAGGATATTGGTATTGTTTTTATATTGAGTTCCTATCAAAACAATATTCCTTATAGTAAAATGTAATCACCTGTAAATGTAAAAAAGCCTTTAAAAAAAGAAAGAAAGTCACATTTTTAAATATACTACTTTATTTTTTATAATATATTTCAATACCTACAATTGTGTTTTTAAATTACATAAATTAAATAAAATTACATTACATGCTAGATCTGAGCCTCCGCACTAAAATTACGTGAGTCTCCGCACGGAAATTATGTGGGGTTGGGCGCAACAAAAATCACACCTTACCTGGCCGTATGCTTCCTTTGTGCTTGCTGCTTTTAATTTCGGAGCTGTAATATTAATAACGAATTAAGTCAATAAAATGATTAAGGATTCTTTTCACAAATTTTACCACTTACTTGCACGATCATGTTCAGAGTTTAAATGGCGTCTATGCTTGTATATCGTAATTGTCGTAATATAGAGGTTACCCCATGACACAATAAAAAGGTAGTAAAAACTTTGACTGTTCTCTCTTTGGCCTTACAACCATACCTGTTATTTTCATACAAAATAGTTAACATTTTTGAGGTTTCTATCTATGTGTGCTTATATTGAATTATGACTGCCTTCTTGTTGTGAATGTGTGGGACAACTTTGTTAACCGACTTCAAAAAGGAGGAGGTTCTCAAGTTCGTCGGTTTCTCTGTTGTTTTTTTATTTTTTTTTTTTTTTTTAAATGTATGTACATCGATAACTCCTAAACCATATGCCTGATTGCCATAATTTTTGGGGAACAGATAGATATCATAAGCATGGAGGTGCCCGTACAAAAGTGGGTGGAATTCGAGAACTGGGCGTGGCAATAATAGATCTCGCAATACTAGATACTACTGTATCTCGAATAATATTGACACTAGGGTACTGCAATTTAGTTTAGGGGTAGGCACAATTATTACAAACTACCGTCAATAAAATGGGCGTTATTCGAAAAATGGGAGTGGTAGGCACAATTATTACAAATTGCCGTCAACAAAATGAGCGTTATTTGACAAATGGGCGTGGCAATATTAGAAAAATAGTATATCTCGAATAATATTGATACTATGGTACTGCAATTTGGTATAAGGGTAGGCATTATAAGTAAAAATTACGGTTAAGAAAGTGGGCGGATTTCGACTACTGGGCGTGGCAATATTAGAAAAACAGTGTATCTCGAATAATATTGACACTAGGCCACTGAAATTTATTGCAGTACAGAGGTAGGCAGAATTATTAAAAATTATGGTCAATAAAGTAGGCGCTATTCGATAAATGGGCGTGGCAATACTAGATTAACACTATTGCAGTTATTATTGACGCTGGGGTACTGAAATAAAGTACAGGGGTAGGCACAATTATTGGAAATAACGCTCCAGAAAGTGGGCGCTTATTTAACAAAGGGGCGTGGCAATATTTGAAAAACACTATATCTCGAATAATATTGACACTAGGGTAATAAAACTCGTTACAAGAATGGGTATAATAATTTCAAAACAGGTGACATCTAATTTAAATTTAAGATGCAGATATTTGAAATAACCAACAAACTTTCAGATTTTAATAGAACAAATTTTTCGGAACAATTTTATACACTTTTTCGAAAATTTATCATATTCTCTAAAAAGGAAGAAATAAAAATTTTTTAAAAAAAAAACAACCGACTACAAAATCACTACAAAGTAAAAAATAATTTTAAAAATACTTTTCCTTTTAATTTCTTGGTCATATTTGATAATTTATTTAAACATATTATTATATATGAAATCTTATTATCTTAATTTTTTTCTTATTTGTTTTATTATCATAACTATATTTATTTCTTGATGAATACAAATGCTTTGAAGTTGGCGCTTCTGATTAAAAGTCTTATTATATTAGCGCCAACCTTAAAAGCTTTTGTATTCATCAAGAAATTAATATAGTTATGATAATAAAACAAATAAGAAAAAAATTAAGATAATAAGATTTCATATATAATAATATGTTTAAATAAATTATCAAATATGACCAAGAAATTAAAAGGAAAAGTATTTTTAAAATTATTTTTTACTTTGTAGTGATTTTGTAGTCGGTTGTTTTTTTTTTTAAAAATTTTTTTAAAATTGCAATTGGCTTTTTATTGAACTTTATTATAAAAAGTGTGATTTTTTTTATTAATGAATGCTATAATTTTACGTCCAGTTTATAAGAAGGTATCAAAAAGACGCGCAAACTCCACATTCCTCATTAATTAATTAATACATTTAACGTCATTTCTTGTTCAAATGTTAGAACGCTGTTCATGTGTTTCACATATCTGATAGTTAACATACTATAATGACTTCACAATGTATATTTACACCGTGGTATTTAATATTTTTTTGATTATTTGATTTAAATTTTTATGCTTAAATTTTTATAAATAGTTTTGATATTTTTTTGATTAATAAATAATAAATTTTTTCACACTCAAACGAACGAATTTTATACTCGTAATGTAATAAATTTTGTAACTAAAGTGTGAAATGGTCTCGATTATGGTGAAAAGGATGACAAAGTATCTTTTCACGACGCAGTTCCAAGTTCGATTCCAATTTAAAACATATCTTTTTTTAATTAAATTTTTTTAAATTTTCAATTTAAAGTTTAGATATGAATATTAAATTTTAATTTAACTTCTAAATGTTTTTATGTTTTGTGTCCTTGTAATGAATCTGCGAAAAATCACTGCTGAGCCTCAAGTTTGATACGATCCACTGAACCCAATGCACCACAGACAATTTTTTATTTGAGTCAAATCCTGATTTCCACTCGTCAATCTTTACGGTCAATTCTTTGATATTCCCCTTTAAACTTTACTATTCAGTTTACACACATCAAGAGTTGACGATCAATTTTTGAGGAAGCAACAAGGCACCGAAAGAACAAAGAAGAACAACACATAGAAAAATATGCAATACATGTGTGTAAGTGAAATGGAAGCGTTAAAATAAGAAAACACCGAAAGTGCAAAGCATAATGTCAAAAACTAGAAGGTGTATCCAAGTCTGTTCTTTCCCCTTTCCGTATTTCCTCTTTTCCCCAAACTCGACTTGCTTTCAAGAAAACTTGACGTGTGAAAAAGTGGACCAACTAATGCTCAATGTAAAGTGCATAATATGTAAGTATATGATGTAGCATGTTTTGAAAGGCTTGACCTCTTTCACTGCGATTTGTGGAACTTAAGGAATTTGAGTGAGATGTAATAAAAAACTGTATTTGGAAATATGGAGTACATATTTCACATTTCATGACGCGTATTTTTGATAATGAAAATTTAATGGCAGAATCGGCCCACCAAAATAATTGTTGGACAATTATATTCACCTCATACCTGCCTTAATTTCTCATTCGATCTGCAAAAATGTCAGCATTCAATTGAAAATTTTCCGTTTAGCTCAATCACTTACTCCTACTACACTTTTGCATTACTAAAGTTCCTGATATTTCTTGGTCACAAATATGCAACCCTGTAAACTAACCACAATGCGTTTGATTGTTTGATTGTCATATATTTGAGAAGCAATTTTGAAAAAAAAAATTTTACTTTATTAGGGGCTTTCGCATGGTCCAACAAATTGGACCAACATGGCATGTTGGATGACAAGTAGTACCGTGCGTAAGCTAAAACCGACAGTCGGTCCAATATGTTGATGAAAACCAAAAATTTTTGATTTTTCTGGCGATCGTCCAACAAATTGATTTTGATTTATTGATTTAAGTATAATGGACACACCTTAGCTCTTTTATAGTACAGCTTAAATATTGATCATTATAACAACTCAAACATAAAAGAATACATAATAAACTTAACTATAAGACAAATATCAGCTTAATCTAAATTTACAAAAAAAATTAAAATATTTAGTAAAAAGAGAAAAATTTTTAAAAAATGTAACTTAAACAGAATTAAATATGTTTAAAATTATGGTAAAGAGAGAAGAAGAATAACATATAGAGAAAAAAACTATAGAGTAGAGAATTAAGATAGAATAGATTGCCTAAATGGTCCATCCTTATGATTTCCCTAATCCTTCGTGGCAGAGCATTCCACAACCTAATGGCATTGATGAAAAAAAGGTGAGAAGATATTAACGAGCTGTGCCTCTATTAAAATATGGCTTCTTCTGGACATACAAAACTGGACTTTATCATACAGATAACCTGGTGTTTTATCATGAATTAACTTATGTAGATGCATACAATTTCTAGCATTAAGATAAGCTGTAAAGTCACATCCAAGTATTGCATTTCGAAAACTAGACAGCCGATCACATTTACGGAGGCCATAAACATAGCGCTTTGCATAATTAAATGCAAGTTGTATCTTTAGCATGGACGAAGAGTCCAGTTTACTATATACGACCTCAGAGTACCTTATCACAGGTAAAATTAGTTGTATAACCAACTTACGTTTGATGTTTACTGGAGTCACATTTGCAGATATTCTTAAGTTGCGCAAGATATAATAAACTTTTTTTACAACACTATTTACATGATCGACACAGGAAACAAATCAGGGACATCATTAACACATGTTTTAACTCTGCAAATGGGAAGCACATACGATTTAGACGAATTAAGTATAAGATCATTGCTATCGGCCCACACATTGATGCAGCAGAGGTCCTCATTCATTCTGCAACATAGGTCATCAATAAGTCCAGTACGTCTATATAAATACAACGTCATCAGCATTAGCGTGAATTGATGCATGTTTGCAAACAGAAAAAATGTCATTTATGAACATTGAAAATAGGAGGGGGCCAAGTATGGACCCTTGTGGAACACCACTTAATACAGATTTATACCCAGATGACAATTGACCAACTTTAACTTTTTGATATCTATTACACAAATAACTGGACATAAGATTAACAGCACTGTCACAGAACCCAAACAAATAATTAAGCTTACTACATAAGAGTTGATGACTAACGTTATCAAAAGCTTTGGAAAAATCTAGCAAACACAGAAGCGTCATAGAACCAGCATCATATTCCGGCCGTATATCGTCGATGACCTTAACCATAGCAGAGGAACACCCATGTCCTGATCTAAAACCTGATTGATAAGGGGAAAGCAGATTATTATGAACTAAATAGTTGGTTATTTGTTGCGCCATAAGTTTCTCACAAACTTTAGCCAATGGCGATAATATACTTTGCTACTGGAAGAACTTGGAACCTGGAAGAAGATGGCAACTTTCCAAAGATCAGGGAATGAAGACGACATTAACCAGAAATTAATAATGTGCGTTAAAGGGTGTATTATGTGCGGCAACAATAGCTTAATAAACTCAAGAGGAGTGCCATCCTCAGAGATAGCATTCGATTTGATCTGTGATATACTTTTTCCGAAAAGATTGTTGTATCGCTCGAGTACTTACTGGGAGAATATTATTATTAGAAGGAAGGACATTATTAACAAAAAAGTTATTAAGACTAACGGGATCTAAAGTGCATTCTGTATTATTTTTGCTGCAGACTCCAAGTTTTTTTAAGTTATTCCACAGCATTTTTGTCGGGAGAGAGAGTTCTAGTTTGGTCGAGAAATATCGCATTTTAGCCTGTCTCGTTAAACTAACAGCTAAATTCCTCGCCAGTCTATAAATCTCCCAATTATGAGAGGACGGATTTTTCCGCCAAGTATTACAATATTTATTTATTTTTCTTAATGCATCTAGAACATGTTGCGTGAACCAAGGACAGGACATATTTTTAACTTTACAATGACGTAAAGGGACATTTTTATCAAAAAGAAATTTAATTGTTTCCATGAGAGACTTAAGCTTATTATTAATGTTGGTGTGAAACCAACAGTTATTAAAGGACAACAGAGAAACATCACGAAATAGACACTGATAGTTAATACTCTTAAAGTCACGATATGAAAAAGTATTAGGCACAATTAACCGAGATAGATTGACATTCAACGAACAAAAAATTAAATCATGGTCTGATACAAAATATACTTGACTAAAAAGCAAAATTACTGACGAATCAGATACAATAAAGTAGTCAAGAAGACTAGGGGTGGTGTCGTTTGGAAACCTTGTAGGTATTGTATCATTTAAAACTGATAAACCTAAGGACGATGTTTTTTCATACAATAGTTACAAAGAAGGTTAATATTAAAATCACCACACAGCAACATAAGGTCATATTCAACAATACAATTAGACAATTCAGTAAACAACGGCTCAACAGAAAGACATTTATTCGGATTATACACGCATGAAACAAGTATTTTATTGCTATTATCTGATATGCATAGGTTTAAAAATTCAATTCCAGAATCCACGCGAAATCATGTTGATCCAACTCCATGCATTTTTTAATTCTGTTTTGGTCGTCGCACGGTAAACATTGCACCGGTTATTCCAAACAAGTTTTCCTGAAATATGGAAAAAAATGTTGGAGCAAACGAAAATAAAGTAAAAATATTAACCAGTTATTAAAACAACCAAAAATATTTTTTCATTCCGCCGAAAAGCTCTGCTTGAGAGCTTGCAAATAATGATATTGTTTCACAAGTTGGATCGTCCGAACGCTCAATCAAATTTTGCCATCCAACGTATCGTGCAACGTGTCATCCAATTTGTTGGACCATGCGAAAGCCCCTATTGAGACTCAATGCAATGACCATAAGCCATCAAAATAGAGCATAACCCACCCACATAGGTAGCAGCTAAAGAGAATGCAGACGCCACCCCATCACATTTAAGCCAGAAAGACAACTCAGATATTTTTAATAGGTTTCTCATATAACTTTTATATGAACTTACCTATTAATAATCAATAGTTTTGTTCTGTTTAAGATAATTTTTTAGTACTATTGTAAATATAGTAAAATTTGATTTAAAAACATAGTTGTTCTCATTGTTTTTATAGGGTTACTTTATTGAAAAAATAATAGTACGAAATCATATAAAAACTATAAAAAAAATGGGAAAATCGCATTGTTTCGTGTACTATAAAATCAATAGGCTGCCTATTAGTTTTTTGTTTTCTGAGTGTACGGGGGCTTTTTTTTTAAAGTAGCTTGATTATCTTGTTGATAACAATTTTAAAGTGGGAAGAGTGTGGAGAAGCAAACAATTTACATTGATTACACTGCTTTACAAATAATAATTTTAGATAAATACCAAGAACGCCACACATATAAGCGAGTTTATTTTGACCTCCAGAACACAAAAATCATAAAATTTTTCATTTGTAGGGTTTTTAAGATAACGGTACTTTTGTACTTCTCGAGAGATGATTTCCTTCAAATTTACTTACAGCTGAAACAGCTGAAATTTTTTAAAAATAATTTTGTAGAAAAAGTTTGATTTCAATTTCAGTGCTTGCACTATATTTATAAACGAACGAAAAAAACGAAAATGGCCATTTCAGCCCTTGATTTTCCAAAGATAATTTTTCTCATTAAATGATGTAAGGCTTTTTTAACCAGACTTCCACAAACGTAGCAAAATTGATCGGGATTTATGAGACACATTTTTATTTCAGGACTTAAACACAAAGCTAACAAAATAACTGAATCGTAAACTTTGACAAGAAAACCAAATGTTTTTTACTGTACCATCTTGATATATAAAAATCACGTGTCACGATGTTCTGGTATAAAAATGTTTAATGTTTTCAATTGAAAGAAACTGGAGCAAGATATATTAATGAGGTAGTGTTAACAGCTGTTTCGTCTTCTTCTTCCTAACTGCGGTTTTTAATGTCAAACGTTGTTTTTGTTTGTTTGGTTCGTCATTTCGAATTCTGATTGGAATTTTAAATTAAATTTATAAAAAATAAAAATATGTGCAAAATTTCAAGTCTATAAATTAATATTGTGGAATTCTAAGAGATTTTACCGTTTTGATAAAGTCACTTTGTATGGGAAGTAGGCGTGGTATTCATCCGATTTGACTCATTTACGAACTTGACTTTCGTTTTGGGGATAAAATCTTAAATATCGAATTTCATTTAGATAGCTTTAAAATTGCGGCTGGAATCGTGATCACAGACGGACAGACGGACATGGCTAATCGACTCGGGTGTTGATCCTGATCAAGAATATATATACTTTTCTATACCTACCCCGCCTCTTTATGGGCGTTAAAAACGGAGTTACAAAATGAATATACCCCGTTTACGTTTTTTTTAACGTAGGGGTATAAATATAGTGCAAGCACTGAAATTGAAATTAAACTTTTCTACAAAATTATTTTTAAAAAATTTATTTTTCATCCGGTTTTGGCCAAATTAGTCTTAAAATGTTTGTAATTAAATACACTTAACTTCAAAAATATAAAATGTTCCTGATTTTAACTTTTTCTAAAAAAACAAGTTACCTTAAAATAGAATTCTAAAAAAAAAAAACATGAAAATAGCAAGAAATTTTAACTTTGACGAGCTATCACTTGAAAATTTTTTATCCGATCGATACGATCAGTATATCAATGGAAAGGACATTTAATTGCCCTTTCAGCTATATACTATTTTATCGGATAAGCAGTTTCAGCTGTAAGTAAATTTGTAGGAAATCATCTCTCGAGAAGTACAAAAGTACCGTTATCTAAAAACCCCTACAAATGAAAAAAAAATTTTATGATTTTTGGGTTCTGGAGATCCAAACGAACTCGCCCATAGATGTGGCGTTCTTGGTATTTCCCAGCTTTAAAGCAGTGTTATTAATGGAAAAAAACAAGAATACTTTCCTTTCATACAAAAAAAAAAAAAAAAAAATCAAAATACAAAAATACCTTCTATAAACTAAAATTTCTTTTTTTGTCCGGTTGATTTTATATATTATTTCTTTTATACAAACCTTGTTCTAACAATAACGAAGACGTAAAAAGAAATCAGCTAAATCGACCGAGCCGTTCTCAAGTAATGATAGATCATATTTGCGGCAGTTGATTTTTATATAGATACTAGTATAGACGAGTTGGAAGCATTAACGCTCAAACCGTAATTATTTTTTGCCATTATTACAGTGCTTCTACAACATACTGTTTTAAAAAATGTTCAGCTTGAAAGTATGCACATTAAGGTGGGTCAAATTGTTCAAGAAATTTTTTCGCAGTCTGTCTCAGCAAAAATCGTAAGATTCATATTATTTCAAGTACCTTTTGCGAAGTAACCATATACTTCAGATGAATTTAGACCTTGCAACTTTTAAATAAAATAAAAGTATATTTCTTAATTAAAGTGTTTATTTTTTATTAAGACTCTTTCTAGTAATGAAAAGCGAAGAAAAATCTGATGTTAACAAAAAATTACTAAAGAATTGACATAACCAAAGTAAATTTTGCAAGACTATTTCCATCGGAAGAAATTTTTTATTGTAGCAAGCAAAAATTTTAAAAAAACTTAAAGATTTTAAAGAAGAATCACAGGGTAATAAAAAGATATGATATTTTATTGGCAGTAATATGATGAAAACAAGTATATAATGATAATACGTATGAAGTTACATATGTGAAAAATTGTAAAGGAGTATTACATAGTTATAACAAAAGGAACAATGAACTGTGATGTTAATTAGTTCACTTCAACAAATTACGCATTTCGCGCAACCATACAAATTTGTTATACATATAAAACTTTTATAATATACACTGCGTTTATAAACTACAGCACAGTTAATGTATTTTAAGAAAACGTGATGTGGAATGTTGGATATTGAACCTCTGGATATTGAATGAGAAATTTTTTGCTTAAATATGTTATTTTTAAACTGACATTATCAAATATTATACTCACTTGATTCTCTCTACAAACAATTATCAATATCTCTAACATTGCATTTTTCCTGCCTAAGAATCGTTAATTTAGTTAGTATTTAAAGTACATTTTTTTCAACAAATTGGAATTTTATCTCTCGACTCCGCAGAGGCGGCAAGAAATCCTGTTTTGTTTTTTTTTCTATTACGTGTTTGGATGTTCTGGTTAGTTCTTGTACCTTACGTTCGATGTTTTGAATATGGCATGGTATTTTTATGTTCAGGACCACTACATCGCTTTCACTAAAATCTCACAAATGTTCCAGAGGTATATCCCCCTCCCCCCCCATATATATATATGTATGGGGGCTCAAATAGAATATTATTGTTATTCAAATCAATTATATTAAAGTAATCAGTGCAATCAAAATTTATTGTTGGTTTTTTGTACTCTCTTAATATTGCTCTGTCGAGTTTTTGCCTGATGTATATTATTTTCTGGAACGCCATTTGTCAAATTTGTTTCCTCTTCTTGGAAATCATTGAAGCAATATACTTTCTGAGCTAGCGAAGAAGCAATTTTCTGCCATAAAACGTTGAATAACACTTCGATATTTGGCTATAGATACTTTGTCCATTGTATAAATATGAAGAATAAAACACTACCATATGCAATTGAATTGTAATATTTGACGCTAAAGTACATGGGAACATACACCTTCATTACATATATTGCCAAGCCTTTTAAATTCCTGAATGGTTTTTCTATAAATTTACACATTGTCGACACATTCTCTATATTGTCGACGCGCCGGGAAACATCACTGTATAATAGGATGGGCCGATTTTTTGTTTAAATTTTAAAACGCAATAAGTATCAAAAGTTGCGTATGTTTGCACTCGCATGGAAACATACGCTTACCATTTTTGAAATGAAATAACTTTTGGAAAAAAATAATTTGAAATGAAATAATAAATTTTTTCAATTTTTATCAGGTATTTTGTAAAGAAAATTTTACTAATTTGAGTCACTAAATTCAATAATCAACATAAAAACAGTTTTTGCAGACTTCGATATGTTTTGTTTTTGAGGCGCATGAGGGACTTTTTTCATATCGTGGTTTATTTTGTTTATTGTGTTTTAAGGGGGCACATGACATTCGCGGCAGAGAAAGCAGACCATTTTTTAAAAATTCATAACTCAGTCAAAAACAAAAATTTTTCACAAAATTTTTTTTATTATTGTAGAGAATTGAACAAATTACAAGAAATAAAAAAAATAAAAAAAAAATATATTTTGCACTCCAACATGGTTTTATAATGCTCCAAACTGGCGGCAGAGAAAAAACGGGGCCTCGTGGTTGCAGCGCTGGGAGTTGCAAAAATTGTCCGATCTGGGAAAAAATTACTTTTTTAAATCTTAACAAAATTGGTTATCGTATGACACGAGCTTTTTTGTTTTAAATTTTATTTCAATTTTTGGTGATGTTCCAAATTTGGAAGTGTGTTTTTTCAAAAAAAATATTGATTTTAAAAATTCATAAGAAATCGAAAAAAAAATTTTTAAAAAAAGCTCGTGGCATACGATAGCGAATCAAGTTAAAAAAAAAAAAAAAAAAAAAAAAAAATTCGTTAAAAAATGAACCCGCTAGTGCCGCAACCAGTACGAAAAACATGGTTTCGAGATAAACGCGTTCAAAGTTTGTGAACAAAGAAAAAAAAAAGGTTAAAAATTAAAAATGCGCTCTCACTAATCCGACTGTAACCGTAGGAATTTTTCCATGAATTTTTTTTTCTTAGAATCTTAAGAATATGAACTAAAATACAAAATTATTTAAAAAAATCGATTTGAAAAAACTGCCAATGTCATGTCCCCCCTTAAGCAATTTTATTATAATTTTAAGCAAATAACTTTAATGATGATTTTCGGACTAAGCGATCTAAAAGTATTAAGAAAAACCTCTGTTATTATGTGGATAGGCAGTACAAATAAGAGAAGTTTCAGTCATAAAAGCTCTGGTAGAGGGCCAAAAGTTATATGAAATTTGAATATTTATTTGAATGTGAAGTCTAAATGACTACGGTGGTGTTAATACAAAGTTCTTGTAGAAGTGTTATGTATGAGGCAATCGGGCTTTAGTGTAGTGCATTTTAATGCTAGGAGCTTAAACTCTGTCAAACTGTACTATATAAAATATGTCTTTGAAGATTCGTCGGTTGATATAATATGTGTTTCCGAAACTTGGTTCTGTTGTGATGTACTAGATTTTGTTTATAACATTAAAGATTTTACGCTTTTTAGGAATGATAGGATTGGGAGAAGGGGTGGTGGTGTAGCCATTTAGTAAGTAAGTTAAATTCTAAAGTTATTCATAAATCTTCTAAATCTAGTCAAATTGAATATCTGAATGTATGCATTGCTGACAATAATACAAAAATATTCTTGTCCTGTGTATACAATCTCAATAAGTGCACTCTTACTTCTCGGAAATATCTAATTATTCAATAGATTTTACTAACTTTATTATATGTGGTGACTTTAATGTTAATCTGTTATGTAATGACAATTCAACACGCTCTATGTATGAAAATATTACATGTGTCGGTCTGTTTGTTATAAATGATTCCATGCCCACGCGTTTCTCGTGTAATGGCAGTCCTAGTCTTCTTGATTATTTTATAGTGTGATATTTCATTTGTTCTCTTGTTTGATCAAATCTATTTCTTATCGGACCATGACCTAATTTTCTGTACACTTGACATTAAGCTATCTCGGTCCATTACGTCGGATGTGTTTTCGTATCATGATTTTAAGTCCATTGACCACCAGGCCCTTTTTTATGATCTTTCTGTAACTCCATGGAATCAAGTGTGTTTTTGTCCTAATGTTAATGATAAACTGTGCATGTTAACTAGTGCAATAAATGATTTATTTTTTAAACATGTTGCTGTTAAGACTGTAACCATTAAAAAGGTGTCTTGTCCTTGGTTTACAAGTAATGTGCAACGTGCAATAATAAAACGAATCAAGCTGCGAAGTAAATGGAGAATTAACCCCTCACCTGAGAAAGGGGGAAATTATCGACGTGCCAGAAATGCCTCAATTAGCTTAACAAGACAGTCGAAAATTAAGTATTGCTCTGCTAAGTTAAGGTCGTCCCTTCCGCCCAAGGTTCTATGGAATAATTTGAAAAAACTTAGCATTGGTTATAAGCATCGACCTAACTGTGAACTAAAATTCACCCTGACATTCTCAATAATTTTTTCTTTCTAGCATTCATGAAGCTCCTAATAGCATCTCAAGTTCCCTTGGTTTTCTCGTATCCCTCTGTTGAGCAAACATTTCAGTTCTCTATGGTTACGGAAAATGAGGTAGCAAAGAGTTTAACAAAGAGTAAATCGAACGTTGTTGGTGATGATGTTATTAATATAAAATTTTTAAAGATTATTCTTGCTCATATTATTAGCCCTTTGACTCATATCATTAATCATTGTCTTACTACGTCTTCGTTCTCTAACTTATGGAAATCTGCAATTGTTACGCCAGTGGCAAAGAAAACTACTGCTTCTGAGCCTAATGATTTTAGACCTATAAGTATTCTTTCGTCCCTTGCTAAAGCATGTGAATCTCTACTGGCTGATCAAATTTCTTTATTCTTAACTCAAAATCAGCTTTTGTCCACACTTCAATCCGGTTTTCGTGCTGGTCATAGCTGCTCAACTGCTACGCTCAAGGTATTAGACGACACAAGCTCCTGTTATGATGATGAAAGGTTAACGTTACTTTGCCTACTCGATTTCACGAAAGCATTTGACACTGTAAATCATGAACTACTCTGTCACAAATTAAAGCATTTTTATGGCTTCTGTGATAGTGCTATTCATCTATTAAGAAGCTACTTGACTGATAGAATACAAAGGGTGAAAGTTGGCATGAACTTTTCACAGCCGAAAACAGTAAAGTGTGGTGTACCCCAGGGGTCAGTTCTGGGCCCGTTGATCTTCTCTATGTTTATTAATGATATTTTTGCATGCTTATGCCGACGATGTACAGATTTATTTATCTGGTAGAAAAAATCTTTTGGAAGATTTGGTATATAGGCTTAATGAAGATCTACACAGTATCAACCAATGGGCTATAAATAATATGCTTCATCTCAATGCACTGAAATCGTATGTGTTACCAATTTCAAAAGAAAAATTTGATTTGGGTCAATTCCAGAGGTCAATTTGGGCGAGAATACCCTTAAATTTGTTAATAGTGCGGTTAGCCTAGGATTTAATATCAATGCGTTCCTCACGAGCACTGACCACATAAACAGAGTAGTGAGCAAAATCTATTACATCCTGCGGAACCTAAGAATATCGGCTGATTGTAATACAGTTAGTCCTTCCTGTGATCACTTACTCAGAACTTGTGTATAGTAAGCTAGACTCGCGGTCTCAGCTTAAATTACAGATTGCGTTCAACCATGCTACTCGATATGCCTATGTCTATGACTTGGTTGTGATATAATAAGTTACTCTAATGCCAGAAACTGCATTTTTATGCATAAACTCATCTATTATAAAACTCCTATCTATTTATTTGAAAAACAACAATTTAGTCGGTCCGACCGAAGCCAAATGCTAATTATTCCGAATTTTAACTTTCTTAATTCTACGAGATCATTTTTTATTAATGCTGCTAGATTATGGAACGCGTTACCTAATCATATAAAATCAATAGTGTCACTTCAACAGTTCTGGCATGCTGTTCTGGGGCATTTCTCATCAGCAAATACTTATTGAAAATCAGTCGTAACTTCTGTCTCTTTACTATTGCCTGTTTTTCTATTATCTATCGCTTTCTCTTCATTAGTTTTAAGTTTTGAATATGTATTCCTTTGATTTCTTACTTTAATTTTTGTGATTATGTTTATTTTTCTTAATATGTAATGCTATAAAGTTAAATTTATTTTTTTGTTCTGTAAAAATTATCTAGTCCATAAGCTTTGCACTTAAAAAGAACTTAGTTCTTATTGTACTGATTAACTATTAAATTAAGAAAGAAAGAAAGGAAGAAAATTAAAAAATGGTGAGCTTATTTTGAAACTACGCAAAAATACGAAACTTTTAGTTTCTATTGTGTTTCGGAATAACAAAACAATGTCCATATAGCATCGGCCCATCCTACTGTATAATGTACATAAACACCTGTCATGAGTACTGTTGCTGAAAACTTTCGAAATTTCCAACCCAACAAGCCAAAGGTCATAGTTGTACTACAATTTTTTCAACATTTAGAGCGACTGATTTGAAATCTTAATAAAAACTTAATATAAGAAATCTAGTTTTCTTTTCTTGATAAGTTGAAAGGTCAAAATGCATATATGGTTCCTTTGCAAAAGATACTTTAAATAGCATGTATTTTGCGATTTTCGCTGAGCCAGAATGCTCACAAAAATTTGACTCACCTTAATGCACATACATAAAAGGCAAGATATGTAAGTATTAAAAGAATTTTTTGTGCATATCTTCAGGCTGAACATTTTTCAGGACAGTATATGTTGGGTACATGCACAATAATCGCAAAAAATAATTACATTTTGAGCGATATTAGGTGCAGGAGCATTGCGCTTGTCTTTTATGTATTAAGATATTCCGTGTGGATTCAGTAATGAAATTCGCATAAAAGAGCGCTAGTCACCACGCCAGGCATTAACGAATTAATACTCAAGAAATATATTAAAAACATTTTTTTTTCGAAAATTTATCTTCGTTCAGTTTTATGATGCCTGCCAAAAGCAATTCCTAAAAGTTGCTACCTTTTTTTTATCCAAGCAATGCAAGAAAATTAAGATATCACAACAAATTCTGGCTCCCATTTTTAATGCTTTTATTCTGTTTTTTTCTCCTTCTTCTATTCTGTAAATAGAATGGTACCACGGTTCTTATGGTTGTTGCTGGACGTGGTCTAGTCGCATTCGTACGTGAGTTCATTGCACGAGGCGCTGATGTGCATGCCGAGGATGCTGATAACTGGACGCCATTGCTGTGTGCCTCCAAAGGTGGCTATTTAGATATAGTGCAAATACTGCTCGATCATGGCACCGATATTGAGCATCGTGATATGGTTAGTATCACACTTTCTGTACTTTTATAAACATTTCGGAATTTATTATATTTATTTTCTCAGGGTGGTTGGACTTCACTTATGTGGGCGGCCTATCGGGGGCACACCGATTTGGTGCGCTTTCTACTCGAAAAAGGCGCTGATGTCAACTCGCATGGAAACTATCATCTGGGGCCACTACTGTGGGCGGCCGGCCGTGGATTTAAGGAGATTGTGGAATTACTGGTTCAACGTGGTGCTAAGGTCAATGTGGGCGACAAGTATGGCACTACGGCATTGGTGTGGGCGTGTCGTAAGGGCAATGCCGATATTGTCGATACGTTGTTAAAGGCAGGCGCCAACGTAGATACAGCTGGTATGTACTCGTGGACGCCGCTGCTGGTAGCTGCATCGGGGGGCCACACCGACTGTGTGACTTCGTTGCTGGAAAAGAAACCCAATGTAAATGCACTGGACAAGGATGGCATGACGGCGTTGGCTATAGCAAGTCGAGAAGGTTTTCAAGTAAGAACAAGTTTTCAACTGGCTTTCGTAGCTTTTAATTAATTATATCCCTAATCTAGGAAATTGCGGCTGCTCTCATTGCTGCTGGTGCCTACATCAATATACAAGATCGTGCTGGCGACACGCCACTAATTCATGCCGTTAAGGGTGGTCATCGCGGCGTTGTCGAAGCTCTGCTCAAAAAACATGCGGATGTCGATATACAGGGTAAGGATCGCAAGACGGCAGTCTACACAGCGGTGGAAAAAGGTCACGCGCATATCTTAAAAATACTATTGTCCACCAATCCGGATCTCGAAGCTCCTACCAAAGATGGCGATACGGCTCTGTTGCGTGCAGTGCGTAATCGTAACCTCGACATGGTGCAAATGCTCTTGGAACGCAAAGCGAAGGTAGCGGCGAGCGACAAGCGTGGTGACACCTGCCTCCACATAGCTATGCGTGCGCGTTCCAAGGCCATTGTGGAGGCCCTGCTACGTAACCCAAAAAACAGCCAGCTTCTCTACCGCGCCAACAAGGCAGCCGAGACACCGTATGGCATAGATACAATACATCAAAAGACAATTCTTGGGCAGGTATTTGGCGCGCGTCGTCTTAACACCAACGAAGACTCCGAAGGCATGCTCGGCTATGAGTTGTACTCATCGGCACTTGCCGATGTACTCAGCGAACCGACACTGACCACACCCATAACCGTCGGGCTGTATGCCAAATGGGGCAGTGGCAAGAGTTTTCTGCTGAATAAGCTACGCGAGGAAATGAATAACTTTGCACGACAGTGGGCGGAGCCGCCAATTAAGACTAGCGGCCTGCTCTTTCTCGTTTGCCTGCATATAGCGCTGATACTGGGCTGCATTGTTGGCCTATCTACTTGGTCTGCCATTTGGGGCACTTCGGCTGCCTTCCTCTTTCTCTTTTTCACCTACCTGCTGCTGGCTGGCATCAACTATGCCAACTACCAAATGGATATGTATTGGGCCTATTCGGTGCATCATGGGGTCATGAAACGTATTGGCAAATTGCGTCTCATCCTGCAGGTGGCCTTTTGTCATCCACCCGGCTCTCAGGCCGACACACAAGCCAAACCAGTACGTTTTCATTTTGCCGAAGCCAGCAGCGCTTCGCCAACTGGTGAAGGTGCCATCGCTCACATGCTAGCCGCGCTTTTCGAGGCTATTGAGTCGCACTATGGCTGGCTCTCGACGCGTCTCTATCGTGCATTTCGACCGAAAGCTTTTAAAACGTCTTCCGGCTGGCGCTGGCGTCGCATGTGTTGTGTGCCGATAGTGATAATTTTTGAGTTGGGTCTTCTTACCTTAATTGCGGGCATCTCGCTAGTTATTGCCTACTTCTCGTACGCCTTACCCTCAGAACGTGAGGATATCCTGGTATCAATCTATGTTATAAGCGCCGTATTGCTCACTATCATCTGTACAAATCTGCATGTGATCGCCAAGGCATTCGGTTCGCTCTTCACGTCACAGGGCAGACATTTGAAGCGTGCCGTGCGTTCAAATGAAGGCGCACCGCTAACTGCCCTGGGTTCAGAGGTCTCCCTCATGACCGACATGATAAAGGTAAGTCTTTATTGCATATTTTTTTTTTTCAGATATAACGTGAAATACAAGGTTGCTTTATAATTTTGATGTATGCCTAAAAAAAAGCAAGAAAAAGTGTGCCCTGAAATGTGCCCGATGTGTGCTATCATGCTTCGCATTGGAAAGAAGCTAATTCTTAAAGTGTGATTTTTAAAAGGTGGTTAAAGTTAGTGAGGTAGTGCAGTACTAACTTTTTCAAGTATGTGCTGTTATGTGCTCGAGTGGTGCTTTAATGTGCCATTAAAATTTTTTAAAATAAGCATATGTGTACGTTTTAAGGAAGTAAGTCTCGTTTTTAATAATTTTTTAAAATTTTGGTAATTGTGCTGTAATGTGCTCGAGTTGTGCTACAATATACCAACAAATTTTCTAAAACATTTGAGAATTTTAAAAGCGTTAATAAATTTTTCTTTATTTCCACTTGAGATATGAGCAAATCCCAAAAATGGTCAACTACAGGTGAAAAATTTAAAGTTATTGAAATCTTATAATTTTAGGATATTATCTTGGGTAAACATTTAAATTTTGTTTATTTAAGCAATTTATACATTAATTCATTTACCATTATGATCAAATCGCCCGCAGTGTTTCACAAATGTAGTTTTTCGTTTTAGTAAATGCTTAGTAAGTGTTTCGTAAAAGTTTTTGTTTTATTAAAAATTAAAGGTATTGGCTAAAGGTAATAATGAAATGATTGTGTCAAGGAAAGAACAACATATTAAATTTGTTTCTTAAATACTTAGTTACTTAATTACTCAATATAATCACAATGGAAAAAATTGAAACGTCCGACACAAAATGTCCGAACAAATAAAATAATTTACTGTGACCTCACTATGCCCTTAATAAAGACGACGTATGGCTTTTCTTAAAGCTTGTTCAATTTATAAAAAATATTGTCTTCTGACTTTTTTTATACGGCTGATAAATTCGCAGACCTAGGCATAGTATGAACTGAGTGCGAAAATGAGTTCCGTTTCATGAAACGTCCAAACGCATGTTTAAAATAAAAATTTTTTTAATTTAACAATAGATAACTTTTCGATAACATACACTTATCCCAAATATATCTCTGGATCGTATGAAACAAATTTTAAAAGAAGCGTCCGAATGAAACGTCCAACACTCTGGGACTTGCCCATATGTGCTTCTATGTGCAATTAGAGGCAGGTTAAAAAGATTGTAGAGAGTCCTGTTTTATAACTTTTTATTGAACATGGTCATTAGATTTCGGCATAAAAATTCACATTTAAGCCAAAATTCAATGATTAATTAATCACGTTCAACTGAACTTACTTTCGTGCTCAATAAATAGATGACTGCGTGTTTTAAACGATTAACTTCCTTTAATGAGTTTATTAATGTAGTCGATGGCGGTTCTAAATTCTTGCAAAATTTTCTACTCGACTTGATTGATTGTTCATATATGCATATAACTCTCTTAGGACACATAAATGCATATACCAAATATAATCTACGCGTATCTCAAATCTATGCAAGTTCTTACGAGCTTAACATTAAAAAACTATGCATATTTTCAATCTCTCTATGTCACATTGTAGCACAACTCTTCATAATACAGAACAATTTCTGGTCTTCGATGAAAAAAAAATTAAGTCTTATTTTTTAAAAACTTTACAAATTTGACAATATTTATAAAATTGTCTATGGTATATGACAGCACAACATGAGCACATCACAGAACATTTTTCGTATTCCTGAAAAACATGTGTGTGGCTAATTTAGAATCATTTTCTTTTTTTAATTGTGGCACATGGTAGCACATATCGGCCACATTGCAGCACATTTATTTTTTTCTTAATTTATGATCTTTGGATGAAAAATGCAAAGCTAACTTCATGCACATTATTAATTTCTTAAATGTTCTCCATTTTGCAGTGTCTGGATGCATTCACCAGTCAACAAAGTCGTCTCGTCGGCGTAGTAGATGCGCTCGACTCATGCGATACCGAGCGTATTCTATCGGTACTCAATGCCATACAAACGTTGCTCTCATCGCCCAACCGTCCGTTTGTTCTCTTAATAGCTGTTGATCCACACGTTATCGCCAAAGCGGCTGAAGCCAACAGCCGCCGTCTATTCACAGAAGGAGGCATTGGTGGGCATGATTTTTTGCGCAATTTGGTGCATCTGCCAGTATATCTGCAAAACTCCGGACTTCGTAAGGTACAACGCGCTCAAATGACCGCGTTGCTTTTCAAGCGAAACTACATCGATTTCCAAGGGGACGACAATGGACCGCCCACATTGGGTCATTCGGTTTCGGCACGTCGCTTATCTAATGCCTCGGAGATTATGTCCAGTCAGGAGAAATTGCGTGGTCAAGGTGCACGCAGTGGAGCTGGTGGTCCAAGTGGAGTGGGCAAAAAATTACGTTTGTCCGAGTCGGTGGCCAGCTCGATTGGCTCAAATTTACATCGTCTAGGTCAAAATCCACAAGGTGTCTTAGATTTATCAAAGATTGTGCTGACCGATGATTACTTTAGCGATGTCAACCCACGCAGTATGCGACGACTGATGAATGTTATTTACATTACAGGTGGGGTGTGAGCCACTGAGTGTTTCCCAGTATATCTTTCGAATGTATTTATAAACCTTTCTTCTTTTTTTATTTGCATTGCAGTACGTCTACTTAAAGCATTCCAAATAGATTTTAGTTGGTATCGTCTTAGTTCATGGATAAATTTAACCGAACAATGGCCGCTGCGAGCTAGTATGATTGTGCTACAACATGATCAATACATGGACACATTTGATGACAGCATCTCGCTGCAGAGTGTCTACGAAAAGTTCGTTTACGATTTATTTGTTGCTGACCTTTTTATCAACAACATTATTTTCATTCTTAGAGTGCGTCCAAAACTGGCCTGCTTGCGTGAAGCTGCGCCGCTACTTGAGCTCGATCGTGATGAGCGAAAACTTGATGCATTCTTACAGCTGCATAAATCAGATCTACTTGTGGCAGATCTAAGAATCTTTCTTCCATTTACAATTAATTTAGATCCCTATTTAAGAAAAGTATTGAAAGGTAAGAGTAGAATTTCATATATTTTTTAGTATTTAAAATAAACCTAATTTCTAACTATCACAGAGGATCAGCAAGCTATAGAGGATGAGGGTTCGGTTGTGCTGCAAAATAAACCTGGTGTACCACCTCCGATACGCATTCCACCAACGCCTTCGTATGTGCCTTCGCCTACGGTCTACCCGCCCTATCAAATGTTCCAAAATCCAGACTATGCGTACAACGAGCTTAGGCAACGAAACATAAACTCCAGCACTGAGTTGCCAATGACTCCACTGCTAAGCTCACCAGTCGAATCATTTGCTGTAGGTTGCCTCTTTAAAACAAAAATTTTACAAAATGAAACTTAAAAACAACTTCTTTTTAATAGGATGATATACTGCAGACCAAACTTTCCGATCTTACAGCAGATGGTATTATTAGCCTAGTTGAGAGAATTGAAGATTTAAAGCCGGCTTTGCCCAAATTGGGCCCGGTGCTCAAAGAAAACGCCATCACAGGACGCGTTCTTAAATACTGTGATATCAACGATCTAAAAGCGGTTGGTAGCTAAAATGCATATTAATTAAAATTATTTTGTGCTCAAACTCTATGCTGCCCATTAGGTACTGGGCTTAAATTTTGGTCACTGGGAACTATTTCGCTTGCTCATAACTTCGTTGCGTGATTGTGAGAAGATGCAGCGCAAGCCTAAAGTTCTTCCCTCTATTATTGAAGCACCTGCTGCTATAACTCCCGTCATCAGTAGTAAAGACAATATTGACTCACATACACTGGCGCCGCCGAGTCAATCACACTCGCGAAAAAATTCAACAACCAGTCATATGGAGAAGCAGGTGGGTTAAACAGTTTCATTCAACAAAAACAATTTAGAATTTATTGTAAAAATATATAAACCTACATGACATGGGTTTCCAAAAATTTCTTTTAGAAGAAAAAATTGTAGAATTAGTTGAAAGCACACATTTTCCATAAGAAATTTGAAAACAAAAACAATCTGCAAATTGATACTTATTATGCCAAATTTTTCCAATATCAACTGCATCGTTATCTTGCTTAAAACGAAATATTAAAAAGAAATGCTTAGATTACACTGTGCAACAGCTAGAAATGTGAGTAACAAAAGTACAGCAGTGTTAAACTTATTAAAAGTTGTTGATCACCGATATGGTTTCCTACATCACGTATGAATTATGAGATAACTCAATTCCAGTGTTACAAACTAACTAACTGAATTCTTATTGAAGCTTAATATCTATAGTAGACATAGGTAATACAGCAAAAAATTTTGCTAGCGCAGTTTACTGTATCAGCGAAATGCGTTAACGCAATTGCGCCATGACGTAGCTTAAAATGCTGTTATTTCTGTTTCAAACGGACTTCAATCAACGCAAATTGATTTTAAATTGGATAGCTCGATGCGCTATGAGTTAAATTGCTTGAGTGACGTAAATTGGATAGCGCTTTGAATTATTTGGTAAAAATTCCAACATATCAAATCAAAGTTCTCTAGCAATATGTTTCGTCTAGAGAAGGTTATTATAATAAAGGAATATTGGACATAAATTTTTAAAAAAAGAGCTTATTCATTATGAAATCAATATTCATTATGAAATGAAATCATCTGTTAAAATTAAACAAACTTTCATTTTAAGTATGCACTGTACTTCTTTTAAGGCTGATACAGCCATCAAACATACATACACATTTTAGTCTGCAAACAAAGTTAAAAGTTTGAAGTTAGATTTTAGTCTGCTTGCACTTTGATGTTTGAATTAACAAAGAAAGAAGATCGATCAAGAAATTATTTTACTGCTGCGCTATTGTGTTTCTTTAAATAAAAAAGTGTATCAACGCAATAACGCAGTTAAGTGCTTCAACTCAATAACGCAACGCAGCGCTGCGTTATCTATGTCTAATCCATACGTTTGATATCGAAAGTGGTAAATTTCATCCAATTTCCGAACTTCGCCTTTACTACTGTATTTTTGGAATTAACTTAGTGCTTTTTTTAACATGACAGTAGACTTAACGGTTACTATGTGCATTGAACAGCAAACCTATATCTTTCGCTTAAAATTTTTTCAAAAAACATTATATAATATTGAGGTTAAAGTGGCTTTTCAGCTTAGAGTGTCCAGTTATAATTCCTGCCATCATCTTGAGGCAGGCTTGTAGGCAAGAATTTCCAATCATCCTGGGGCAGGCCAGTAGCCAAGGTTTTTAACGGGTAAAAGGGAAGGGGGGGGGGGGAGGCCGGGGATTTCATATTGTTAAAAAAAATCTTTAAGTAGCAGTAAAAAATTAATAACAAAACTATAAAAACAAAAACTTATAATAATATAATTGTAAAAATGAACACAAAAAGTACAATTTCCCTTACAAAATTTCACTAACGCAAAAATATAGGTTTAAAACAAAAATAATTTAAAAGGAAAGGGTATTAAAAAATTTATTTATTTTCTTGCTGTTTATTAAAATCAAAATTAAAATTAACAATGAAAAATTAATTTTTTTTTCAGTTTACGGATTCGAAGCTATGTATCAAAAATTGTTTTTTTTTTGCTTATTACAACTTTCACCCTAGAATACTAACCTACGCAGAATTAACTCACTTACTAACAGTAATATAACGAAAAAACTAGTAAGGATTGGAGCTTCGGCAGGATAATGAAGCTAAATACCCACTCGCGGCCGTATTGAAGTATATTCGAAGTCTTTACACACGACAGACACGAGGGGACATTCAGTTTTATATATTTACTTAAGTTTTCCTATTTTGATGACGTCACTTTGTATGGGAGGTAGGCGTGGTTTGGATCCGATTTTGCCAAATATAGTAGAGCTGGTTCACATTATGGGTCTAATGCATAAAAATGAGATAGTTCTCGTAGATTGATCTGGCAAGATCAAACTCAAGCAGTGAGCCACAAGAATTTTCTCAGTCTCGGGCTCAGATATAGGACTCAATATAAGTGAGATCGATCTCAATGCGTTTTTTACCTAGAATTAGAAAAGATTAACGTCTTAAAATTTCAATTTCAACACGTTTCTAAGGTATGTTTCATAAATATAACGCCACTGCGAAATTTGAAATATTTTTGTAACGGCCAGTTTAAACAATAGATAATGTTTTGCGAATTTGGTCATCTATGCACAACAACAATAGTGAGCAAAAGTGAACTCTTCTAATAACGGTACATTGTTTATTGCTTAATATCACTTTCGATGCTGTCTCATATTTATAACGCCATTTCAAAATTTTTAATAAAAACGATTTTTATTGAATTTATAAAAAAAAAGAATATATTAAATTACTGTTCCGTTGGCTCCAATAATATTGTAAACGCGATTTGGCTTACTTGTAATTAATTTTTTTAATGTGTTTGAATCAATTTTGCTCCATTCTTCGAAAATTACTGATTTCCGTTCTTTCACGTTGCCAAATTGTCTATTATTTTTATACACCTGGCGTACAAGTACTCCCCATAAATTCTCGATGGGATTACAATGTGAAGAGTACGCAGGCTACTCCAATAAATCAATGTTATTGACCTGAAACCATCTCGATTTACGTAGATTTCCGCATTATCTTTCTGAAAAACTAGTTGTGTCTGCCCGTTTTTTTCCAAAAGTGGAGTCAAACTGCTCTCCAGCACACGAGTGTAGTCAGCGCTCTTTATGCTTCAACTTTCAATTTAAAAAAAAAAACCACCCCACACCACCACTTTCTCTCCACCAAAACTTCTTTTTGAAAAGGGAAGTGGTTCGCGGCGTATGTCGTATTAAGAATGTCAAAATCCGTCCTGGCCATCAAGATTCCATTTTTTCTCATGGATTTTTTTTTTGCCTGAACATTTTGTTTTGCCGTTATTTTGAAGTTTGTTAAAAAAATGTTGAATCAGTCTATGGCTGCGATTAATTCTACGCCCGATTTCCTGAATTCCATAGCCTTCTTCTTTAAGAATTTTTATTTTTCCCATTTTTTCGCAACCTAACAGCACAAGGTATTCCGGTCTAAATTTGTTTGTATTGTTAAGGTTTTGAAAACTAACTACACAATTTTATTAATCTCTACACTTCAAACGCAGCAGAAGGAATAATTGCAAGTGGCGTTATAAATATGAAACAGCATCAAAAGTAATATTTAGCAATAAACAATGTACCGTTATTAGAATAGGCTTTGGTCTTGCTCACTATTGTTGTTGTGCATAGATGACCAAATTCGCAAAACATTCTCTTTTGTTTAAGCTGGCCATTACAAAAATATTTAAAACTTCGAAGTGGTGTTATATGTATATATGAAACACACCTTATAATGCGCTTTCGTTGAAAAGTTGAAGAAAGCCATTAAAAGGGGCGGAGAATATTATAAAAAATATTTTAAACAACTTTTTTCTTGTAAAGATTTGGCAAAAAGTTTGTTTTCATCTACAAGATATAACAAAAGAAATAAAGCTAAATTTGTAAAAAAATTATGGTTATTACATAAATTTGTATTTCAATCAATAGCTGCAAGGGCTCTAAACTTTTGACTGGATGAGGTCGTTTCCAACTTTATCAAACTTACATTTTAATAGTGAAAAAACAATTACTTGTTGGATCATATTGTAATTTGTCTGAATAGATGATCAAAAAATTGTCGTGGAAGAAAAATATCGCGAATTTAGCAAAAAATGTGATGCGCAATTACAACTGTTACAACTTTAAGAAAAAGAAACATAGATTTGCTTGTATTGCAACAGATTTAAAACAAAATAATGAAGTTACACTAATATTTGCTTGACCAATATATTAGATTTATAAATAACAAATCGACCGCAACCATGGATGGTAGACTAAAATTTCGTGAACTCATAAATGTCAATTTTTGGGTCAAATGAAAAAATGTTCCAACAAATTATTTCTACTCATTGTTAAACTACCAGAAAATGGAATGATAAATGACCAGAAATGAGAAAATAATCGGTGAAGTGGTTTTGGAAATGACAGGGCATGTTTCTTTAAACGAATTTTAGGATTTTTTTTTTATGTAAATACATATAACAAAAACTTCTTCAAGTTCAATAAAAATATCAGGTTGGCAACTAAGTAATTGCCGATTTCACTCATAGATGGCTTTAGTTAAATTTTTAGGTTTGCTGACGTAATCGAAATGTCAAACACATTTTGTTATTTGATAGTTGTTGGTACTTCAACTGTCAATCAGTAAAAAAATTTTTTTGATCGGTTGTGTAGTTTTTGTTTGGCGTCTGTTGAAAAGTGGAAAATCAAAACGAACATTTCGTCATAATTTGCTTTTTTATATCCGGAAAGGAAAAAACGCATCGCAAGCTCACAAAAAATTATGTGCTGTTTATGGTGACGAAGCCTTAATAGAACGACAGTTTCAAAATTGGTTTGCCAAATTTCGTTCTGGTGATTTTTCACTCAAAGTTAAAAAACGCTCTGGTCGTCCAGTTGAAGATGATGACGAGCAAATCAAAGCAATAATCGATACGGATCGTCACATTACAACACGTGAGATTGCAGAGAAGCTTCATGCATCACGTACATGCATTGAAAATTGCTTAAAACAACTTTGCTATGTACGAATACTCGATATATGGGTTCCTCATGTACTGAAAGAAAATCATTTAACACAAGGCATTAACATCTGCAATTTGTTAAAGAAACGTAATGAAAATAATCCATTTTTAAAACGATTGATAACTGGTGATGAAAAATGGGTTGTTTACAACAATGACAATCGGAAAAGATCGTGGAGCAAGCCAGGTGAACCAGCTCAAACAACATCAAAAGCTGATCTTCATCAAAAGAAAGTTATGTTATCAGTTTGGTGGGATACTTTGAACTTTTACCACCCAACCGAACGATCAATTCAGATGTCTACATTGAACAACTAACAAAATTGAACAATGCAGTTGAAGAAAAGCGGCCCGGATTGACAAATCGAAAAGGTGTTGTATTCCACCATGACAATGCAAGGCCACACACATCTTTGGTGACTCGGCAAAAATTATTGGAGCTTGGTTGGGATGTTTTGCCACATCCACCATATAGTTCTGACCTTGTACCATCTAATTACTTTTTATTTCGATCTTTGCAAAACTCCTTGAATGGTAAAAATTTCAAATCGTACCTGGTTCAGTTTTTTTCTGATAAAAACCAGAGGATTTATGAACGTGGAATTATGATGCTGCCTGAAAGATGGCAAAAGATCATTGTTCAAAATGGGCAATACATTACACAATAAAGTTATTTCGTTCCATGAAAAAATTGTGTTTTATTTTCTAAAAAAAAACCGCATTTACTTTTACTTATTTTTATTTACTTATTTACTTATTTTATTAAATCAAAAAACAAATTCATGAGTGTTTCTAGGCTAGCAATTTGTGGTTAAATCTCTTTTAATTAGAATCGATATGATGGAATAAATATTTTCGTGGACGTAAAAGTTGTATGAGACTATTTTTTCAATAGTATTCGGCGATTTTTACTACTTTAAAAATTGTGAGTTCACTGAATAGGTGAGAAAATTCCATATAACGAGAAAATTCCAGTAAAGCGATCTGTTCTCATATCGTTTTAAGAAAAACGAGCTCTTTCTCACAAAGAGCTTTCGTTTTAAGAAGTTTCTCAGGCCTTAAGATCCATCTCAATGAACGATATCTTTTATACTTATGACAACGAGTAATTATTTAAAAAAAAATAAAGCCACTTTGTATGGGAAGTGGGCGTGGTTTTCATCCCAGTATTTTCCAAATATTAAAGAGATGCTTTATTTTAAATATCGAAGTTTTTGTGCCAAATTTACATTTAAAATAAAGCCAATTTGTATGGGAGGTAGGAGTGGTTTCCATCCGATTTTTCCAAATTTCATAGTCAGGACTTATATTGATGATTAAAGCTTACGTGCAAAATTTCGAGGCCTTTCTTTAATTTTTATGGATTTTTAATAGATTTTACGATTAAAGTTAAGTCACTCTGTATGGGAGGTAGGCGTGGTTTTCATCCGGTTTGGCTCATTTCAGAACTTGATCTTAATTTTTTAAAAAAAAGCTTATATTTTAAAGTGCGGTCATAATCATTCAAGCTTATTGCAAACTTCAAAATGCGGATCTCTCGGTAACCAGGACTTATTCATACCCTTTTCTCTCTACCTGCCTAGAAAAAAACCCGCTGTTTAAATGAAATAACTTCGCTGGAAGTTATCCCCAAAATTTTCCAAACTCCAACAGAATGTTAACATTGTTAGATTTAATAATATTTGAATATTGGTTTGCGTGAATTTTGTTTTTTGTGCGGGAAAACAAACCGAGGCCACTTCAGCTCTCTAAAGGACTTTAACGGAGCTCACAAATTGGTCAGTTTGTGTTGTGTGTGTTATTAAAAGTTTGAAATGGTCATACAAGATTTAGGCCAACTCTGAACGGCTCATGTTTTCAAGAAGCTTTACATGGCTTTTTTTTACTTCGTGAGGCTTTTCTACTGAAGAAATTGTCTGTATCAAGTGGGACATGGTACATGTGTCTACAGCGGCATAAAGGTCACTTCACTTTAACCATTACGCCACGCCCGTTGTTTTTTGTGTACCATGGAGATAATTTTTAAAATAAAATTTATTAAGTTTCACTAAAATAAAAACCAGAAAATAATGGGTCTCACTATTTTTAGCACAAAATTTTTTTTAAATCATTTTTTCATCAATAACCTTTTTAGTAGCAATCTTCATATTACTTACTTACTCACTTAGGTGGTCGTTAGAACCCGTGTCCGGGTTTCGGCCGATCTCATCAGCTCTCGCCAGGCGCCTCTGCTTTGCGCGCGCCTTCTCCAATCGGATACACCAAGTGCGGTTAGGGCTTCCTCAGCCTGGTCCATCCATCGGAGGCATGGTCTCCCTCGTCGTCGTTGACCAGCGACCCTCGCCATTTTTTTTTTTTTTAGTTTTTATTGGGTAGTAGTTATGTGGCGGGACCCAAACCCTGCGCACATTCCATGTTTAAGGTCTATGGAGCGACCCGCCGCTCAAATTAGACGTCAAACTGACGGATGCCAGTTCGCCGTTGCCCAGGAAACACCACGTGGAGGTTTGAGTCGACTTGAGACGATTTCGACATGGATAATGCTGGCCTCGCCAGGTTGAAGCGGTCAGACACGTTGCCATGTGAAGGTTCGCCCCCTGTTCCCTTCTTCATGTTACTCACAAAAAAAAGGGTAAAATTGCACTGCCTTATTTTTGATATTTTGTTGATAGCAAGATACCCTTGGAATAGAAAATAACACTCAAACGCACTTGCATTAAACAATTATTTACATTTGTACATACACACAAACATATTGATAAGTTTTATTTTAGATTATTAGAAAAATCTATAAAAATTTCATATTTTATATCTCCTCATTCTCAACTTGTATGCAAAAATGCAGCCAAAAATTCATGATAACGAATATCTTCAGGTAAAGAAAGTTGAAGCGAAAAAAATCAAAAACAAAAATATTGGATTGTAAAACGTTGTTGTTGTTCTTGTGATCTATGCTGTTTAACTTGCAAGCTCATAAATAAATAACTTTAAAAATTTCGATTAGTTTGAAACTTTTTTCTGAAAACTTACTACTTCAATTTTTTCCATTGTAAAATTTTGCTTTAGAAGTATTTTACTGTTTTTAATTTGATCACTATTTAATACCGTGCATACTTTTAGGTGTTCTTAAAAATTGTACTTTTTTTTTTAATATATCGTCGCTGCGCCAGAAAAAACAGCTATGTGCTTTTCAGTAATTTTTCAGGAAAGCAAAAAAAAACTAATTTCTTTTCTGAGTAAAAGCTCTTAAAATTTCAAATCACAATCAATGATTTGAAAAAATGAATGAAATCATTGACTTGACTCGACTTGGACTTGAAATTTCAAATTATAATCAATAATTTGAAAAAATAAATGCATTCATTTTGAATACAAATCACAGATTTATAATCACAAATGATTGCATTCTTATACTTCTAAACCAAAAGAGATATAAAAAAACGGCAAATGCGGAAATGTGGGCATTATATAGTGTTAATAAAATATGAAATAAAAACAAATTGACAAAAATCACATAACTGTTTTTTTGTTTGCGCAGCGACGATATTTTTAATTTTTTATTTTTTTTTTCGTGAGTAGACTCTTATTTTAAGTGTTTTTTTTATTTGATATTTTATAGTTGATTTGTTGTAAACAGAATTATTAACTTCTCCTTTTTTTTTTTTTTTTGATTAAAATTTTAAATATTGAAATGTTATTTCCTTTTAATCTATAGCTGTTCACTTCACATTTCAATAAATTTTTGCATCTTGTAGTATTGCAGTTTTTTTTTCAGTTTTACACTAATAATGATTTTTTAAAACTTGTAGAATTTTTTTAAAAAACTTTTCCTTTTTTCACACATTTTCAGGTGACACTCGAAGAGCAAATGATATGCGGCGCCTTACAAACTCTCAACGAGGAAGCCTACGAAGATGTGGCTAGCAGCGAACGTCCCAGCCCATCCGGTCTGCCCACAGGTGAGATGTTAGCCGCAGCCGCACAACTGCATTTAGCACCCATACGCGAGTCATCGGAATTCGGTTCACCATCCGATGAGCAAAAAATTAACAATATTTTGCAATATGCTACCAATAACAATTACAACAATCTAAACAATCATCAAAAACATCATCATCTCAATCATCAAAATCATCATCAACTGAACAATGAATATGTGCGCAGTTCTAGCACAAATTCGCTGCAGAGTCTAACGGGTGGGTTGTATATGGGAAATGGTGCCGGTGGTGCTAGTGGTGGTGGTGGTGGTGGTGGTAATATTGGTGGTGGTGTTAGTATGTCTAGTGGCACATCTAATATGGCTCATAAAGAAATTGATATGTATAATATACGTCATAGTTTGCTGGGCGATATGAGCACCACTACTGCGGTACATCTTCTAAGTGCCGCTCATAGCTATCAACGTCATAACTCTGTCAGCGATGATCTGCTTGGTGAGTGTTTTACACCAATTTCACGCTCGCCCGTACCCACCGTAGTTGTTATACCCAATGCAAATGGTGAACATGGCATAGATGATACCAAGTTATAGAATTGGGTGGGTAACGGTTGGTTTCAGTTGTAGTCTACGCAGTGTATCCATAAGTATTATCTATTTTTTTTAATTATTTTATGAAAATTTTCGGCACAAAAAGTTTGTTTTCGGCACACATGAATGCATAAGTTTTGTAATTTTACAACCATTGAGTCATGAATTATGCTTCTGACTTAAATTTCTCTTAATAAAAGTGTAATTTTTTAATAAATTCTTATAACTAACTTTAGTATTGTGATGTTCCATTGATTATTTAAAATAAATCTTTTAACTCTGCACTGATGCACACAATTTTGTGAACTGAACTGAAACCATCTGAACTCTACAAGCTATGCTTTAACTAAACACCAAAGCTTTTTAATTTGTGCTATAAGAAAACTTACTATTAAAGTATTAAAAATATTATTAAAAAAAGAATACATCAAAACGTAGTAAATATTTTTTAATTGAAGTAAACATTTTAAGACTTAAACGATATGATCAAATATTTTTAAAAAAAAAACAAAAAATTTGTTGAACGCGTACATAAAATATCGTAAATTTACTAACATATCCTTTTATATATATATATATATATATATATTTATAGTAAGTAGTATTATAGTATTAAAACATAAAATCAATAGTAGCAAAAGAGAAAACATTGCTTGTATGCGTTTTTAAGCGTTAAATACTAACTTCATTTAATATTAAGTGTTTGTAAACTAGTACTAAAGTAGCAAAAAAACTACAGGAAAAAACAAGTATTAAAAAAAAACTTATGTAAAAGTTTCCCAGTCTCGAAAAGAGCTTAAAAGTTGTACTTAAAACTGTGTTAAATTTTATCAGCTACATTAACATATTCTATATATTTTTTTATTTAGCTAAAATTGCAATCACACAACACACACACACACACACATTATAAAGCAATTAAATGTTTACATACACACAAACTCTTTTTATACTGGTCACAATGTTAACTATTATTATTTTTTTGAATGGCTGTTTTCCTTAACTTTACGTTTATTTGCATAAAATTTATATTTGGCTGAATACTTAAAAAATATTGAAACTTATATTTTTTTAAAACTATCTTTTTATTAGTTGTGATTTAAATATTTTTTATATATATAAAATTTAGAAATTATTAACCAGTATTCTAATTTCTGAAAAGAATTAAAACGATAAAAAAGGGTTAAAAATTGACAGTAACTTATATACACAGTAGACCATTGCAAAATTTTTTTTTTATTTTGTGATAAGCACCCCTCTTGCGTGTTTTTTGTTAAAACGAACTTAATTACAAAATATGAGGCATGTAGGTCGAATTTTGACCCCCGCGCACATAACGCAATGAAACCGATCCTTGCTAGCCGTTTCAATTATTTTCAATTTAAAATTCTTCAGATTTGAATCCGAATAATTTCTATTAGTAGGCCATGACTTGTCATTTCAAAATTTCGTCAGAGAGCCGCATAAAAAGAGTGCAAGTACAAGCAAGCATTTCAATTTAATTTTTGTTTTTATTTTGGTTCAGTCATGATTCAATCATTATAAGGTTATCCAGATATTTGGCATACCCTTATTTTATTTAAACAAAAATATTTTATTCTCTTGATAAAATGATAGCTAGGGTTGTGTGGTCGTCCAAAAAAAAAACTATGTTTCAGTGGTATGCTATGTTTTTTTTTTTAAGTACTTTTTCCATGTTACTTAGGTGGCCGTAACAACCCGCGTCCGGGTTGCTCTTACCAGGCGCCTCTGCTTTGCGCGCGCCTTCTCCAATCGGATACACCAAGTGCGGTTAGGGCTTCCTCGGCCTGGTCCATCCATAGGAGGCATGGTCTCCCTCGTCGTCGTTGACCAGCGACCTTAGCCTCGAGCACCTTTTTCGCTGGAGCTTCGTCGACCATACGATGGACATGACCCAGCCAGCGTAGTCGCTGCACAGTTATACACCGAACTACGTCAATGTCTTCGTAGAGCTCATGCAGCTCGTGGACTCGAACAGGACCGAAGATTTTGCGAAGAACTTTTCTCTCGAACCCCCTTAGAGCAGCTGCGTCAGTTTGCGAAACTACCCATGCCTCAGCGCCATAAAGCAGCACAGGTAGAACGAGCGTCTTGTAAAGTGTTAGTTTTTTCGATCGAGAGAGGGCTCTGGAACTTAGTTGCTTACTGAGCCCGTAGTAGCACCTATTAGCAATTATTGTTCTTCGCTTTATCTCCGGGCTGACTTCGTTGTTGGTATTAATGGCGGTGCCAAGGTAAACGAACTCCTTGTCTACTTCAAAGTTATAGCTGCCGGATGAAACATGGGAGTCTAAAAGTCTAAACGCCGCGCTCCCTTGTTTGTAGACAGCATATACTTTGTTTTTCCCTCATTTATCGTCAAACCCACTTTGGCTGATTCCTTTTCGATAGCGGCGAAAGCAGCGGTAACATTTCTCTTGGTTCTGCCGACAATATCAATATCATCAGCGTACGCAAGGAGCTGAACAACTTTGTAGAAAACGGTGCCATTACGATGCACACCAGCCTTTCGTACGATTCCCTCCATGGTGATGGTGAAGAGATGGCAAGACAGTAGGTTGCCTTGTCTGAAAGCTCTTTCGGTATTGAAGGTTTCGGAGAGGTCATTTCCTACCTTGACGGAGCTGCGTGTGTTGCTCAACATCATTCTGCAAAGTCTAATCAACTTTGCAGGTATACCGAACTCAGACATTGTTGCGTATAGGCAATCCCTTCTCGGTCTATCGAACGCAGCTTTAAAGTCGACAAAGAGATGATGTGTGTCAATTTGATTTTCGTGGGTTTTGTCCAGGATTTGTCGTAGCTTGAAAATCTGGTCTATGGTGGACTTACCAGGTCGAAAGCCACACTGATAAGGTCCAATCAGTGTTTTTGTAATCGGCTTTAATCTTTCACACAGTACGCTTGAGAGAACCTTATATGCAATGGAAATAAGACTGATACCTCTATAACTTGCGCAGATTGTTGAGTCTCCTTTCTTAAGTATAGGGCACAGTACGCTGAGGTTCCAATCGTCAGGCATGCTTTCTGCTAGCCATATTTTGCTGATGAGCTGATGCATGCGCCTTATCAATTCATCGCCACCAGTTTTAAACAATTCAGCTGACAGGCCGTCAGCACCCGCTGTTTTATTGTTTTTGAGACGTTGGATAGCAACTCGAACCTCTTCATGGCTAATTGGTGATACTTCCACTCCGCCATCGTTGATTGGTGGCACTGAACTGCGCTCTCCATGGGCGGCATTGGTGGAATCGTCGCCAGTAAGTAAATTGGAGAAGTGCCGTCTCCACAATCTCAGCACACACTGTGTATTCGTATTCAGATCTCAATTTTTGTCTCTACAAGTGGATGCTCCGGGCTTGAAACCTTGGGTTAGACGCTTAACCTGTTGATAGAATTTTCGTACATCCTGCTTGTCCTGGTATACCTCTAGTTCCTCACGCTCACGCTTTCCTGCTACCTCTTCTTGCGTCTGAAAAGTCGCCTCTCTTCCTTCCTCTTTTCGCGGTAGTTTTCTCGCACGGCTCGCGTTGCAGCTGACTAGCGTTTTTCTATATACGACGTTTTTTACTGCTGTCGCGATGCGACACTCCTGATCGTACCATTGGTTCCGAGGTTGTGGGCGCCGAAAACCAATGACTTCTTCAGCGGCAGCGCGCATGGAGTAGGATATATGCGCCCAAAGTCCGCCGGCGTTATCGGGTCCAGAGGTTGGTTGGTTGAGCTTAACCAAGAGTTGAGCGGAGTAGGCTTCGGCAGTTCATTGTAATTTCAGCTTAGCGACATCTAGCTTTTGTTGCATTCCTGTGCGTATGTTCTTTTCATTGCATAATCGCATGCGGATCTTGGCTGCAACAAGATAGTGGTCGGAATCAATGTTTCCCCCCGAAATGTACGCACATCTAGAACACTAGAGGCTTGCCTTCCGTCGATTACAACATGATCAATTTGGTTTCGCGTTTTTTGATCCGGGGACGGCAAAGTGGCCTTGTGGATGTCGAGGTGCTTAAATCTGGTGCTACTAACTACCATGTTTCGCGCCGCGGCGAAGTCGATCAGTCTTAGACCGTTGTTCGTGGAGGTCTCATGAAGACTGAACTGACCGACAGTGGGTCCAAAGAAGCCTTCCCTTCCGACTTGCGCAATAAAATCGCCGAGGACTATTTTCACGTCATGGACCGGAAGGACCGGAGGAATACGTCCTCAAGACTAGCGTAGAAAGCGCCCTTGACGGCTTCGTCCTTTTCCTCCGTCGAGGCGTGCGCGCAAATGAGACTGATGATTTCGTTCAAAGGTGTGAACCGGGAAACAAGGTGGCGTAGTTTCCGGCTAACGACAAATCCACATCCGAATTCGCGCCTCTCCGCATAGCAACTGTAGTAGATATCGCAGTGTGCTTGTTTAGAGCAACCTTGCCCTTTTCATCGCATTTCCTGGATGGCTGTGATGTCAGTTTTTATTGTTTTGAGGGCTTCCGCCAGTTGTATAATGGCACCTTTCCTATAAAGGGTCCGGACATTACAGGTGCATATCCGTAAATCATTGTTTGTTTTTCGTTTGCGGTGGTCGTCAACGTAATTGGGGTTCTTATCCGAGGCTTGTTTAGTTTCGCCCCCCTGATCCCCTCATCGAACTCATACCACTGAAGTTAATATTATTTAAAAAACCCTTATTTCGTCGTTTTGAGACTATTCATTTTGGAATAGAATTTCGAATAAAATAAAAAAATAAAAAAAATTTTATTCTAAAGAAACACAAGAATTTAACTATGTTTTTAACTATTATACAAAATGATAGATTTATGAACGTGTAGATACTGTTTAACTAAACTTGTGTGTTATTACTCTGGTTAACTTCAAAACTGTGTTCAATGAGTTTAAAGACCAAAATAAATTATAATTGAACTTTATCAGTCAAAGTAAAGATTATAACGCAAAAGAATATTTTTAAGCGTTTGGGCCTATTCAACTTAATAAGGATGAGCTTTGATTTTATTTTTTATTTATGCTATTCGTGTGTCCATAGCTCTATGGTAGTTCGAAAAGGTCAGCTTTTATTTCATATTTTTGACAAGTTTTTTTGGTAGAAAATTCTGGTTCTCTTGTTTCGTCTGCCTAAGCTTTTTTAAGTCGTTTTATCGTTTAACGCGTATCGAGCATTAAAAAATTACATTTAATGATAAAAATTTTTGTAAAAGAATTAATTTTTTTTTGTTGGTTACAATTTAAAAAAAAATTGTATTTACTAATTTTTTATTCTTAAATAGTTAATTTGCTTTTCCTATTTTTTGTTTTTTTTTTTAATAATTCTTATCTTAACTAAAGCTCCACACAAAGTTTGTAATTGTTGCATTTAAACTTTTTGCAGATACTTTTTGCTTTTAAGAAATGTTTTTAGTATGTTTTTTTTTTATATACTTAACGCTTCAATTCCCTAATACAAAAAAAAAACTATCATCTATGTTACTAAAACGTGCATTAATTCTTTTATTTACTTACGAATTTCCAATACATATATACATTAAAATTATTTTATTTGTAAAATCAATTTGTTAACGTTTCCAAATAATTACAGCAAAAACAATATAAAACATGCATGTTTAGCTTAAAAGTAAGTTTTAATATAAACAATAACAGCCACAACAATTCGCTGTTTATTAACGAGTATTTATATATATTTTGGCATAACCTTAAAAAAAGAAGATTGAACGACGAATGAATAAAAGTATTTGAGCAAAGAAATAAATAAAAATAAAATGTTTTTAAAAAGCGTAAACGTTTTTATTGTATTTAAAGAAAATATTTAATAATTTTTCCATTTTGTCTTTTGTTTTTTGGTGTTGGGCTTGATTTTTTTTTTATTATATCTAATGCATGTATTAACAAATACTTATTTTGTTTAATCATTAATTGTCATAAATTATCTGAGCTTTTATATATTTTTTGTTATTATTACTTTTTGTTTTAAACTGGGAAAAAAGCTTGCTTTTGATCGATTAATTTTTTTATAAATGTTTTTGAAGTGTGTCACCCACCCAAAGTCCTCTTCACATTTTATGATGCATTTTTTTAAGGTTATACGGCCGGACCAGCAACACCTGCAATTTTTAAATAAGGATAACATTAACTATTTTCGATTATGTGATATGAAAATCGTTAAAAATTTCCACAAACATTGTCACTTAAATTTTTATTAAAAAAAAAAATATGCAATATAATGAAATAATTCTATGTAATTATGATTATACAGTTAAGTTTTCAAGTTAATTGCTGAGCAATAAGTGAAGATTTCTTCGAATTATAAGTCCGACCGACTTCAAAACTGTATTCTTGATAAATACGCGTTTAAAGTATTCACTCCGCTCATCGCTATCTGCCTATAAGAGAAATTAAAAAATCGTGTACGCAGATATTTTTCCTACAGATATTGTTTTGGATACATAATAGGCTGGGTCGATTTGTATGGAGGTAAAAAAATGTATTTTGCCTGGGCAATTTTCGGATTGGGCATGAAAAGTTATTAAAAAAACAAAAAAAGGGGGACGATAGGGGTGCACTTAACCCTACCACATCTTCAATTTTGTGAATTTTTCTCCTTAGGATTTTTTTTCAAAAAATTTTTGTATATAAACGCGTACAGCTAAAACAAAACTGATGCCAGAAATTAAATTCTCGAACCCAATTCAACCTAAGACCAGTCTGACATTTATACGTTTTCATACAAAAATTGATCGTAAAAAATGCATAAAGAAAAAAATTCAAGGTATAGTCTTAACTTTGGTGCGTATGTATTTTTGACCATCATGGCTGAACCACTGAGGCTATCCACCTTATATTCACATCATGTGTTCTTGTAGTCCCCCAAAATTTGGCCACTGTGGTCGATTTTTAAAAAAAATATATTTGTAAACCGATTTGGCCCAAATTCAAACCATATAATATTTAAATAAAAAGAATATCTTTGGCAAAATTTTAACCCAAATAAATAAGATTAAATTAGGATTATCAATATCAAAAATATTAATTAATATCACGAATTCTAAAAAATATTATACCTTGAATTGGTTGAATTTTTTTCTTTAGGAATTTTCTACGATAAATTTTTGTATAAAAACGTATAAATGTGAGACCAGTTTTAGGCTGAATCGGGTACGAAGATTTACATTTTTGATTTCATCAGTTTTGCTCTACCTGTGCACGTTTATATACAAAAACTTTTCATGCCCGATCCGAAAATCGCCCAGGCAACAAAGGCTTGCAAATTGACCCAGCCTAATACATAATCAGCCCAATAAGTTTCTGCCGGGAGTTGTAAAAAGGGGTTTCCGTTTTTAAGATAGCATATAAAGGCATCTCCTCTTTTTTATTTGCATAAAAAATTTTCAAAAAGTTTTTAAATCTTTATCGTTATCTTAAAAACGGAAACTCCCTTTACAACTCCCGGGAGAAAATGTTTCTTTATTGGGCTGAATTTGAAGTGTATTTAGGTACTTTAAATTTAGGTTATTTAGGTAATTAAATAAAACAAAACGGGTTTTCAAAAATTTTTTTAAAGCGACATATTTCCAACAATAATATTGTTAAATTCCAATTCTAGATGTTATTGTCTTCTACATTTATTGTCATATAGTCCTAGTCATACATTTTAGGCTAATACCTAGTAAATTAGCAACGACACAAATCTTGCCGACTTTGGTGTGCAAATGTTAACGTGCACTCTGTTCGGGCACTTGATTCCAATCCTATTAATGTCGTCGTATTACGCTTTAAGCTCTTTATTTTTTTCATTATTTATGGTTTAATGTCATATTTTTTTTTTTGAGAAATCGAAAAAATTATTCGAATGGCTCAGTATAATCCACCATTTCCAAAATGTATTTTCGGAAATGGATGGTGTATGCCTTAATAATGCACCGTTAAAATTTGATTCCCGATGCTCTACAAAAACGTTCATGCTGATTATGGAATCGGCTGATCAGTTGCGTCGGGAAAATTACCCGAACTCGTAGCTTTATCGATTGTAGAAACCGGCGAGTAAGTTATATGCGGGTCGATAACAAAGTTCTCTGGTTTGAAGTGAAAAAGCGATTGTTGAAAACGCAGTAGATCCATACAAAAAAAAAAATTTTAAATAATGGGATGTGCTACATTAATTCGAGGTAATTTAAGGTCGTTGAACTCGAATCTGTAGTAAAAAAATTTGTATGGTCGTCACAACTTTTTTTTTAATTTTAAAAAAAACAAATGAATAAAATAATATTCAAAGCATAAAACAATCCGTTTAAAAAATATTTTACTGAGCAGCTGTTTTTCGGAACGAGTTTTGCGGATCGGTATGTAGTACATTCGCACGGTTTCAACAATATGACTTTTTTGAAAAGTGAATGGAGTGCGTATCGGATCAACTGCCGCCACAACTGATCCGCCGTTTTCCACAATCAGGATAGTAAAAAAAAGTACTTTTTGTGCAACCATTTAACGATTTATTTATTTTAACATTGGCGGTTTGGGAATGAAGGGTATGATATTTTGGTTCAAATTTACGAAAACCAAGCTGTTTGACTTAAAAAAATAACTCGTTTGTAGAGATACAGTCATACTGCCGTCATACTTTGGCAATATCATTTTCCGCAAAAAAAAAAGTTCGACTTTTTGAGACTCGAGTCAAAGAAATTTTATGGAAGCTAGGTAGTAGGTTTATTGAAAGACGTCAAAATTATTTCACTAAAAAAAATTTTAATGAATTTTAAATCAAGTACAAACTACACGGATTCCGAATACGTACGAGTAGTAAGTAGTGTCTGAAAATCCACCTTTTTCTGTCATTTTCAGTAAAAGAGATTCAAATTTGTTCAAAGCCTTTAGTGATCGTCAGTTGGATTTGATTGGCTTGCGAATATAAATTAAAATTTTTCAAGGAATCGGCTAATGATCAGAGATAAAAGAGTAAACACTAAACTAAATAGTGAACACTTAATCCCTTATTATCAGCTGCAGTCGATCTTCGACTGTAGTCTAATGGCCTGATCGAAAGAATTTGCATTTGGTATTATAACTTGATTTCGATAAAGAATAGCGCCACTGTAAATTTCGCTCATTTGCCTTATTCACGATAGTCTATTACTATCAGATAATCGTAATTTTTAAAACTAATTACTCTTTGAAAATACGAGCAAAATAATAATGACTACGACGGAATTATGGGTTCGAGGAATTATCAGAAGAGGATGAAAGCTTGACAGAACTAGCTAGAAGTAGAAAACGATTGAAGGACGCTTCCAACCCTTTTGAAATGAATTCCACCGCGTTAGTGCAGCATTTCATAGAAGTTTTGACATCTGCAACATTTAGAAAATTTGTTTACAGATTTCTACACCACTTCCGACTGTCGAAGTAAGCGTTTGTAGCTTGATGACAACTACAGGCGAACTGCTAAATCAATGCGCACGAGCAAGATCAAATCAAAGCGTATCAAAACTGACAAAAGTTTTGCGATTTGTTGCTCACCACCTTTGTCAAAAAAGAATCATAAAATATTTACATTTTTAACAATTATCACTCAGCATGCATCGCATCGAAAGCAAAACTCTATTCGGCTGGAAATTCGGTGAACAACGAAAAGTTGAACAGGGCTACACTGCTCATAATAAGAATTAGACATTCGATATTCGCTGTTTGATAACCAGTGAAGATCGAACGTCGAAAGCAACTCATAATAAGGCCCTTTATTTACGAGTTTTGATATGCTTAAAAATAAAGCAGTATATAGTGTTCACTATTTTGACTACACTATTTTCGAAAAACTACTTGCTTGAATTTCATATGCATAAAACAAGTGTTCACTACTTATTATTAATGATCACTATTACATTTTGAAATGAAAGCGTAAGATTGCCAAAAAGAAACCAAATCTAAAGACAAAAATTTTTTTTCTTCCGTTTATGTGAAATGTCCATTATTAAAAGTTGTTTTCATTTTTCATAGCTGATTTTAATTTTGATTTTAACAAACTGTAAAAAATCTAACCTATTTTTACCGTTCACACTCATATTGTTGAATTAGTAACATTTTGTCAGAGGAATGTTTACTTTTTGTGCTAATTTTCGGATTAATACTTTAAAAAAAAGAAAATTTAAAATTCTCAATTTCGACCATTTTTCAACAAATCATAGGCAAAAATCAAAAAACTTAGTACTCAAAATTGATTTGTAAAAAAAAACTTAAATAAACTCCCCTCATCTCTCTTATGGTCATTTAAAAACAGGCATATTCACAAATAGTCTTAAAACGGATTTGCTTACAAGTTTCCATATCCTTTCTTTTAGTTTTTACTGATATCTACTTTTAGATTTTTTTTTATCAAAACTCCCCCTAAGGTAAATCCTGGCTACGGGCCTGATGGTAGCACACACATTTTTTGATCAATGGTGTATTAGTGTAAAAAACTCCATTTTGAAAATAATGTTAGTTAGGGCCTTTCTATATAAAGGTAACGAACGATATACAAGGACTGTGTTGTTTCATTCAGGCGCCGCGTCACATTTTCAAAACCCGACCTTCTATAAATTTCACTTCCTTTGGAAAAAAAAAAATATAACAACTGCACATTAATGTACTGCTTATACTCAATGAGTAATAATTTCATGCAACGGCCCTTCACTCTCTTCCTGTATTTTTTTAACATTTTTGAGATATCATTTGATTATTTACTTTACTTTATGTTAAATAGAAATAGTGTCAGAAATGCTTAAAGTCAAGGTTTATCTGTAAAATTAGAGTCATAGCTTTAAAAATGATTGATATTGCTAAAAAAGTATGTGTCTTAAAAATTCATTTCATTTAGATATTTGTCCGCTTTTGCTTTTTTAGTCCGCCTTTCACTTAATTCTGCGAACATCTAACCTGGCTTTGTATTCTACTTAACTGCGCTAAATTTTTCGCTAGAGATCTTTTTCAGCTCATTTCGACGGAAATTCGGTTCCATCTCTCCGTCTATGTCATACTTAACCCTCATTAACTATTTTAGATGGTGATCTGCAGAGTACCTCAAGCATGTTAGCCTCAAATTTGATGTCCAACAGCTTAATAAATACCACTGGTGCATCTTCTCCGCTGCAACAGCGGCGAGATTCAATACTTAAACATCAGGGCAGCGTGAAGACAGATAAGCGTGTTTCAATTAAGCCAGGAAGCAATAAACTCTCTTCAAACGTTGAATACATTAGCGAAAAGTCATCCACTTCCTCAAATAGTGGGACAGAGAGACGCAATAATAGACCGCCTTCAGGTTAACTTACATTTAATACTACTCCTTAGATGTTTTATTAACAAATTATTTTTTCTATACATTTCAGGACCACGACCCGCCTCTTTGGTCATTACCAAGAATGACAAAGTATCACAGTTTAAATTAGTGCGTTCCTCATCGGTGGACTACGAGGACATCGAAAGTCAAAATAATATTAAAAACAACGTAAAAATCACTTCATTGGCACAACAACTACAGGTGGATGAATCGTCACCGTTAGTTTTTGCACTAGACAAATGATGTTCGCTTCAAAAATTTTCGAAATACTTGTAAACCATTTCGAAATATTGCTGATGCGATAAATAAAGCCCGGCCAGCATATTGCCGCCAAGACACTCATTATACCTTAAGAAATGTTAGAAATATTTTCTTGTGCAAAGTAGCAATTAATCTATATATTTACTGAAGCTATCTATATACTACATATATATATTTTTATATATTATTTATTAACAATTTACGAGTATAGCAAAATGTTTATTTATAGTCTAGTAATGAAAGGAATTGTAAAGCGTTGCAACGTTGTTGAGCAATTAAATATATTAAACGTATGTATGTATATGCATATATATTTAAATATATACTTATTTATATATATATGTATAGCACATGTAACGAGCACGAACCTGCGAGTGAAAAAAATGTACTTAATATGTAATAGATTGAATATCTAGAATTACCTGTTAACGTTTGCAAAATTATATATAATGCTAAAATATATTATATAGTATACGTATAACTCAACATAGCTGTGCTTTAGAAAATATAAAAAATAAATATAGTTTTATTAAGAAAAAACATCTCGGTGATACTGGCACTTTTTTTTTGGTATAGGGTGGGTGGAGTCAGAAAGGTACACCAAGTAATTTATCTATACATATGGACAATTCCAAGCTAATCGATAACAAAGAAAAAAAAAAAACAGATGCATCGTTGGACACACAAGAGCAGCGAACTTTTTCGCCGTTTCATAGATTTGATAATTTTAAAATTCAAACGTAAACGAAGCTTCGCTTATGTTTCGAAAAATTATTCGTTTACAATTCCAAAGCGATTAATTCTTCAACACAAATGCGAAGATAATTATATTTTCTACTTTTTTTTACTGTAAGGTTGATTCTTTCGGATAACTTTTTTGGCATTTTCAGATCTAATTTTATTATTACTGGAGCGACAACACTGGTATGAAATAACTTTCGATTTTTGATCGCCAATTAGGAAAATATACGAAATTTTTCTACGATAAAAGTTCGTTACAAAGGAATTTTCGCTGTAAACGAGATATGTGCCGGGTGGGATAACATGAAATAAATTAAATTATATATTAAAGAACACACACGAAACAAAATTTAACAAACATTTAAGATACCTTGCCGATGTCATACATGCGTTAGTTAATGCCATATTATTTGATATCGTCTATCAGAAAGCAAAAAAGACTTAGTTTTGTGGGAAATAAAAAAAAAAAATTTTTCCAAAATTTTGCTTCATAAGCACAACAAAAATTTTCTAAATCAATTTTTTAAAAAATTTTCATTGTTGGGTCTTCTAATTTAGCCGCTTTTTTCACTATTTTCACTATTTTCACCCCTCACTCTTAGAATCGACCTAAGTTTTGCTAAACTGAATTTGTTCCACAGTGTAATTGTTAAAAAAGAATGAGGAAACATTTTTTAATTGTAGGATTTTTGTATTTTGAAAGAATTTTAAACCAACAAATTTTTGTGTAATTCAAACACGGCATTTTTTTTTAAAAAACAACGCAACTCCACAGTGAATTTTTCTGAAAGATATTAAATTTTTTATTAAACGGACTGTGCAAATAAAACAACAACAGTTAATTATTCTTCAATATTTATTTTATCCCCTTCAAAATAATCACCACACAAGGCGATACACATATGCCAATGTTTTTTCCATTCTTGAACGCATTTTTGGTAGGCCGATTTCAGAATGGCCTTCAACTTCATCTGCGAATTCTCTTTGATGACTTCAACCGTCCCAAAATGTTTTCCACGAAGGGACAGTTTGATTTTGGGGAATAGGAAAAAATCACACGGAGCCATGATACAATAATAAGGTAGGGTAAGGAGATTCACCATACCGACCTGGAATGTCAAAATTATAAAATACTGTGCTGCCGTATCTTATAAAATATCCAACAAAAATCCATGATTGTTCTTTCTATTTTTGATGAATTGCTTAGCTGTGGCGACATGTTATAACTTCGTTAACTTCTATGCTTGGCAATTCGTCAAAAATTGGATTGTTTACACATTCGACAGGCGATAATTTTGATAAAATATCGCTTTGTTTCCTTTTTTCAGACAGTATTTTTGAATTTTTTTTAACGAACTTTATACTTATATATTGATATTTCGCTTCGACGTTCGCTTCGAAAGTGAAATTATTAAATGAAGCCACTGGCAAACGGGGATGTACATTATTCTACTATTAGAAAAGTTTTGAAGTTTTTTTGGGGATTTTTTCATTCGCCATTTGCCCATAGGCCATTCCCTATAAAATCGTTCTCTGATACGGAAGAGCACTTCAGTTCTTGTAATTTGTGAATATATTAAGTACATATATATTTATAGTTAATTTAAAAATTTTTAATGTCAAAAAGAAGTTCGGCCGTCTGTCATATAATGTGAAACAAAGAAAACTTAAGTTTTTTCCAATAAGTTCCAACCAATTAAATAAAAAGACTAAAAAGATGAAATAAAAACAATGTGTCAATTTCCAAAAACTATTTTTTGATTTATCAACAGTTTTTCCGCCAAAAGGCAATAAAAAATTATGTATCACATTCATAGTGGACATTAGAACAAGAATTTTAAATAAGAAATGAAGAATACAAAAAGCTAAACTAAATGTAATATGTAATTATAATTTACTGAAAACAAAGCTTTAAAGTCACAAAACAGCTATTTATTTCATGGCAAATACATTTGTCCGAATTTATCCAATTTATCCTACAAATAATTACCTTTCTTATTACTTGTCCCACATTTATCAATAATACAGAAAAGTGGCAATGCTAAAACACATTTCGACATTCGAGGTCGGTGTGGTGAATCTCCTTACCCTACCTTATTATTGTATCATGCACGGAGCCATATCTTATAGCGAATATGGTGATAGTTGAACGATATTGACATCGTTTTTGGTGAATACGGTCGCTGGTACATTATGTTGGTGCAAACGCTTTAAAATACTTAAATAATATTGAGCGTTGACGGATTGACCTTGCTGAAGGAGTTCCGAGTGCACGAAACCTAGAGATTCGAAGAAAACAGTCAACTTTAACTTAATTTTTGCACGACTTTGTAGAGGTTTTTTGGGTTTCGGCTCATCTGGATAGCGCCACTGGATAGCAGATTGTTGAGCTGTTTCGACGTTATACTCGTACACCCAAGTCTCGTCACCAGAAATGATGCGCTGATTGGCCGTATCGGCCATTAAAAGCGTCGAAATTTCAAAATTTTGGCACAAGCCGCGCTTCAACCAGTGTCCGCCGATCCAGTCGATATATAAAACTTGCCAGCTAACATCTCACGTGTCGTGTGACCGACGATTTTCGAGCACAATTTCTTTTCCTTTTTTTAAATTTTCATCGTTTCTTGATGTTGCTGGATGAAAAGGGTGAGGCTAGTTGCCAACTGATGTACGATCCTCTTTAAACAATTTTTACCACTCAAATGCCTGCGTACGTGATATAGCAGACTCTCCATAGGTTTTCTGAAACTATTCATTTTGTAATTTTGAACAAAATGTATATTAAATATAAAAAAATTTACAGTATAGATGTGTTGATTTTTGAAAAAATTCCTTTCCAAAATCTTTGAGTCATACATCAAAATTGTTAGGTTAAAATTCCACAAAATACAAAATTCATACAAATAAAAAATTCCTCATGCTCTTTTGATGATCGAATTTTCGTAAAAATTTTCCTAAAAATTTTACTTTGGAGAGTAATAAAACAAAATTTACCTATCAAAATGCAATGTATCTTATAGCAAAAGATGGTAAATTTTATTATATTTTAAGCAAAAGCAAATTGGTAAAAATCGTTTTATCAGTTTCTTAGTCATATGCAAAATACTAAAGAAGAACTAACATGTTTTTTCGAAATAATGAATTTTTAGCCAAAACCCCTTCAAGCGTTTTGCGCGACCATTTACCGTTTGTTAATATTGAAGTGTTGTATACCAAAATTCATGTTTTTAAAAGTAGAATCAGAAATCAGCGTGTCCCGGGAAATTATTGAAAAACGTTGAAAAAATTAAACGGTCAAATCTACATATACATAAATAGGCGTAGGCAAAACAGTTAAGAATCATTTTCTCCTTTGTTTCTCAACCGATTTTGATGATTTTCTTTTTTTAATGAATCAGAGTAGGGAAAAGGAGTGTACCGAAGAAAAATTCTACCTGGAATACTCGGCGTCGCTCGGAGTTGGTATGTCGAAAAGGTCGAATTTCAAGTTGATATAAAATCGTGTGCGGCTAAGTAAATTTCGCGCACTTATGCACAGGTAGAAAGAAGCTCTTTTTACTTACGTTTCATTAAAGTGCTTTTAAATGTCCTAATTGTAAGCGGATTTAGTGCTGGCAACTATAATAAAAAGCTCTGTTATCGCTGATTTGACGTTTATCAACTCATAGGTTTAAACACACACACAAAAATAAAAATAACCACTACCGGAACACTAAAAATGTAAACAAACCCATATAAAACAAATGCAGATATCAACAAAAGGTGAGAATATGGCCGCATGTAGTCGACAGTTGCGCATTACAACAAAATACAGCTTGTTTTTCTGGTATTTCTTAGTGCTCATATCATATCAACGATGAATGGATGACTTCAACCACCTCAAACGAACCCAAAATATATTTAAACTTTCGTTTTTAAGAGTACCAATAACGCATTACTTGTCATCATGCCGGTATCTGTCTATTTTGTTATTTTTTCCTATACAATATCTATCGAATAAGAATGTGTGTGCTTGCATTTGTGACGTCATCAGCATATCTAACAAACTGTCAGAATGAAATACTACAAAAAAGCTACTTTCAAGTCAGCTGTGTTTTTTGGCATTGTAAAGGTCACCTTGAGCTCTTGAAAATTAGAAAAGTTTTGCGGTGCGTGCATTCAGTTTGAAATTTTCCGAGGTAAAGTTTTGCAAAAATATGTGATAAGTGTAGAAAAATATTGAAATATTTAATAAAAATTATTACAAGATTCATTGAAAGTGCGTTTGTTTTACATACAAGAGCAGTTTGAATATACATACATATATATATTTGCAATGAACATTTTTAGTGATTGTGCAAATAGATTTAATCTTGAAAAGATGTTATCTAAAAGTTTTTTGAGTATTGAGTGCTCATGAAAAAGGAAGGAGTAAATACTACCTACTATTTAGGAATACTATTTTAAGCAATTTAAACTTGAACTTGGTTTCTTCATGAATTTGCTGATTTGATTTAAAAATTCCTTAGATTTTCTATTTTTTTTATATTTTATATTTTCTTAAAGCTTTTTACATTATCAGTATTTATTGTTGTGAATGGATGCCGCGTGCTTACCTTATTGTTGTATATCCTGCCAATTCATTAGAATAAATTGTTATCTATAATATAAGTGATTTTAAGGTCACATAAAAGGAGTTAATTTATGTGAGTTAAAATGTATTTTTTTTGTGGTGGTAAAATTTACCTGCCTTTAAAGGTTAGGTGTATTCGTATGTATGCATCGAAATTTAGTGAAGTGAAGCGAACTTATTCAAATAATTTATTAGTTTCGATGATGATGGGGTTTTTACGAAAAGCTTTTTCTAAAAAAAAGAAAGCAATTTATATATATATAATATTTACAAATATACAAATATAATAGATATTGTAAACTTACTTTTGAAGTTATGATGGTCCATTAACTAAAATATTTATTAAAAAAAGAAGGTGCGGTACGAGCGTTAGAATTTATATTTCTTTAGCGTGATTTTGATAATTAATATCCAATATACATACTTACATACTGGTTGGAAATGTATCCCAATAGAATAATAGAATGTATAAGGAGTTGATATATATTAGAGATGCAACGGATAGTGATTTGGCCGGATACCGGATATCCGTCGAGCTGCAAGGCCGATAGCCGAATATCCGGCTGCAGGATAGTAGGTCCATTGCCTCGCTGTCACCGCTGTCACCAATACGGATTGAGAGTTGCCATTTGTTTATGGCACATAAAGTTGAAAACACCTTTTACACAATATAAATAACTAGTAATTCCGTGTGGCGTTAAAACGCTAAAATATAAAATATGTAATGATAGGCAATTTTATTTTTATATTAAGGACAATTTTTACTTTTGAACCAAGGGTTTCATAAAAACTTTCTATGTTTATACCATGTACGCGCTCGAAGATATTCGGGTTCAAAGTTCACCAAAACCGGTCATTCGCCAATATCTCTACTTCTTTTTTCGGAGAGAAAATATGTTTAGAACAAAATTGATCTGCAAAAGCTTATGTGTAAAATTTTAAAATATTTCTTTCATTTTTGTGGATTTTTTAGAGATTTTACGTCAAAAAAACGCCATTTCTATAGGAGGTAGATGTGATTTTCATCCGATTTTGTCAGATATCATAGTGATGGCTTACATTAAATGTAAAAGCCTATGTGGAAAATTGCAAGACCTTTCTTTAATAAGAGCGGATTTTGAAGAGATTTTACGGTTAATATAAAGCCACTTTGTATGGGAGGTAGGCGTGGTCTTCATCCGATTTTTCCAAATTTCATAGTCAGGATTTATATTGATTATCAAAGCTTACGTGCAAAATTTGAAGACATTTCTTTAATTTTTGTGGATTTTTAAGAGATTTTACTGTAAAAATAAAGTCACTATATATGGGAGATAGGCGTGGTTTTCATCCGATTTGGCTCATTTTCGAATTTGATGTTAATTTTTTTTTAAAAAAAAAACATATTTTGAATTTCATCGCGATAGCTTTAAAAAAAAAAAAATTACGGCTGTAATCGTGTCGACAGACAGACACACGGAAATCGACTCAGGTGGTGATGCTGATCAAAGATAGAGATACTTTTCTATACTTGCTATGCCTCCTTATTGGCGTTACAAATGGAATGACACAGTTAATATACCCCTTACGCAGTACGCGTTTGAGTATAAAAAGTCTAACGTGTACATGAAAAACGGCAGTACTCGTTTAATTTAATTTTTTCCCCTCTTTCCGGAAAGATAAAAGTATATTTGCATCATAGGACAAAACAAAAGATAATTTCTCTTATAAGTAAAGAAAATTAAATAAATTACAAAATTGATTATAGAAAAAAATTTCATTTATTACCCGAAATTCTGAGAAATTTGTACTCAAAGTTGAAATTTGGTAGTTAAAACTGATTGATTTCATCTTTCCACGAGCAGAGCTCGGGAACGGTTAAGTCGTTGGGGTTTGTTGATATACCGTTAAAAAGGTAAAAATAAGTTTTATGTAGGTTAGTTTTCCTGCTAAAAACAGTAACGTGAATCAAAGTCGTCAAATATTAATCAACCCTGTAACTCCTAAGAACGTGAAAATAGATCCCCCTCTCTCATACGATTTTTACTCAGCTTGACATAACCTTTTACTTCCGTAAATAGTTGCACTCAATTGCAGGACACCCTGTATATAAATAAAAATATTATTAACAAAAAAATTAAAACCACAAGATCTGTCATATGTGCTATGAGGATCGGGTCTGGGATGACTTAAGTCATCAAATTAAAATACAAAAATCCTCTTGATAACCAACTGTGTTACGAAAGTAAAAATAAGTGTGATCTAATTCTATACGTGAATATTGAATTTTTCAATAACTGTCCATAAACAAAAGGGACAATTGATATTTCCCATGATATCACTATGTTGAATATACTAGTTGACTTTATGAAAAAAGACAGTTCTTGAACTACTACTGTTATAAAGGCAGACTGTTTTTTAACCATTTGGTTGCACTGAAGGAGGGAATTTTAATAAAATATATTAGCAATCTTCCCAGAAATTTCATATTTGGGTAAAAGTTTCACTTCTACTGTGCGTGGCGGCCACACACATCTTTTTTTTTATTATTATTTTTAGAGGAAGAGTAAAAAACTTTTCCTTTGGTTGATATGACTTTCCATTTGGGCACTGTGACTATATTTGCTTTTAGATTTGGGAGTTGTGACATGCTTTTGGGCATTATGACCTTTCTTGATTTGGGTTTTCTGACGTTGGGCGATATGATGACGTGTTGGGCTTTATGGCAATTGGCAATCTTCGCCCAAAATAATATGTTTTAAGGCCCAATTTAAAGTCATATGGCCCAAACCTGTACAAACTTTACAACAACAAATTATACAGAACTTTTTTGGGCGTTGTGACTTTCATTGCTTTGGGCTTTATGACTTTGGGCGATATGACACCACACCAAGTTGTTTTTATATTAACTATTTCTTTTTTAAATTAGAAGTAGAATGCAAAGCGGATTGCTCACTTTTACTTAGCCCTTTCGTACCATGCATCTATTTGCTTTACCGTTACTAACAGATAAATCAATATTAAAGTGTATAAAAAGCAGAAAAAAAGCTCTCCTGTAAAATTTGGAACATAACATACGATAATTCCGTGCAAAGTGGTCGATATGATTATACAGGGTAAATCGGTTAGAGAGGTAAATCCGAAAGCTGGTGATAAAGTGCGTCCAGACAAGAAAAAAAACGTATGGGAAGGTTGGAGAGGGGGTCTATTATCATACCCCACAATTAGAAGCAAAATTATGTATATAAGAGCTGATCAAACTCAAGAAATATTTCATGCTTGCAAAAACTTTTAGTTAGTTTTTTTTAAAAGAAACTTTTTAGTTTCTTCAAAGTATATCTACAAAAGTTTTCTTTTTATTACGTTGTTTTGTACTCCAAAGTATTCTCCCCTTTTTCTGATATGCTCTGAAAGTAGGTTTCTGTGGTCGCTGATTTTGGATTTGTTGTCAAAATTTAAAAATTAAAAATGGGTGGTCCAATATGGCGACTAAAATTTTAAAACCTCATCGTAACAATATGGCATTTAGTATAACAACTTTTTTGGGGTCGCTGATTTTAAATCTGATGTTAAAATTCTATTGTTCAAGATGGCCAATCCTTTGTATCTGTATGAAATTTTGTACAAAGGGGTTTTTAAGGTCGCTGATTTTGAGTTAAATGTTAAAATTTTATTATTCAAATGATGGCTCTAATATGGCGCTTTAAATACCGGATGCCATATTGGAGCAGTAAGGCGCTATTTTAGTGCCATATTTAATCAGCCATTTTAACTTTAAAAATTTTACATCAAACCTGAAGTCAGCCACCAAACTCAAAATTAGCGACCTCAAAAACCCCCTTACACAAAGTTTCATACAGATACAATGACATTTTTAAATTTTGGCCGCCATATTGGATTCGTCATTTCGAATTTGTCAATTCTGGCATCAGATTTAAAAACAAGCAACCCAAAAACCGCCCTTTTACTAAATTCCATAATGTTACGATTGGGCCTTAAAATTTTAGTCGCCATTAAATTCGCCCTTTTACATTTTAAAATTTGACATCAAATTGAAAATTAGCTACCCCGTAAATCCCCTTTTAAAGCATGTCATCATTTTTGCCAGAAAAAAAGGTTATTAAGAACAGTGTAATGTGAAATTTTGTGCTTTTATAGGTATTTTGAGCATTATTTAAAGTTCCCAAATAATATGATCTGTTAATCAGAGGTAAAATTTGTATATGAGACAATTTTAGAGAATACTTGGGTATACAAGACGGTGTTATCGACAGGATTTTTTTTTTATAAAAATTGAAGAAAATTCCATTTGAACTTAAGGGAGTATTCCTGGTTGGAAGGTTGTTTTTGAACCCTTTTTGCAAAACTTCTCATTTGAAAACGCAAAGAGTTATTTAAATCCTGTTTCTTTTTATTGTATTAAGAACATATTAAATTAAATAAAAAAATTTTTTCCATTGAACGAGGGCTGTTCAAAAAGTTGTCGGCCTTCAAAGTTGGGCGTCGAAAAAAAGGTATGCTGCTTGCGGCCCGGATAACTCGACTTCGGATCATCTGAAATGGAAAAAGTAAGCGGCGTTAGATTCAGTACAGATGTTATTCTGATCCCTACCTCAATCATAATTTTGCTATTATTTTTTACAAATGGAAAACTGAATTTGGGTCTATTTTTTTGTAGTTTATTAAAAAAAAAAATAGTAAAAAATTGTTTAAAATTATGATTGAGGTAGGTTTTATCAAAATCGGTTCAGTAGAACCGGAGAAAAGTTACTCCAGTTCAAAAACTTGAATTTGAAAAAAGTCAAAGAAAATTTAAGGCAATAAAACATTTTTTTTTTTGTGAAATACTTACATATATCAATCTGCAATGCCACCCCCATAAAGAACTCCTTCCTCTTCTTCAAAAAATGAGGACTCAGCGGCTCTTTGTGCTCTTCGGGCAGCTCTACCTTCTTTTGATGCGGCCAGAGCTCTGGCTTCGGACCTTTTCAAACTTTATTTGAGAAAACTGTATAAAATTCCAAAATGCAATTCTCCGTTTTGTTGTCAATGCTTATGCCTTTGTTTTCATTATTTTTACATTTTTTTGCCGATGTACTTGTGAATTCGGTGTCTTCATATCTTTCGTGTTGGTTACCACGAAACTGGCGGTTCAAGGGACAAGTTTTTCGATTGCTACCGGTGTTTCTTTTCTTTTTATTTCTATTTGTTTTTCTATCCATTGTCTTTAGCACAAACAAAAATTTTTAACAAAACTGTACTTTTCAAAACTGTATGCGCTCGCGCGTCCAGTTTATAACTCAATTCAAAGTGAACTAAATGCTGCCAACATTCGAATACCTAAGCTCTAAAATGTGTATTAATTTATTTTTTAAAATGCGTATACAAACAAGTTATTACCTACTAAATAACGCGTTGAACGAAATTCGGTGGTTGCTTTAAACCGTTGCATTCAAAAAGTAGCCAAATTAAGCAAATCACATTTTGGCGAAAACGTTGCTGGACAAAAGATATGGAAAGACTATATCTCCTAAATTATTTCGAATTTCAAAAAACCCTTTTAGTACGATATTCTCAAATATCCAAGCTATAAAAAAAATCTAAAAAAAATGTTGCCAACCAGGAATACTCCCTTAAAGTTTATGAAGAAAAATATGAGTTTTTTATCAACTCTTCAACCCTTATTTTTTTTCTATGTATAAAAGAAAGTTTTTGTTTTTATTTAAACTGTTTGTATTTTCAAAAATGTTCCTTAGTCTTACGTAGCTGTCATACTTTTAAGGTTATAACATGAAAAGTGAGTAACCCTAAAATTTAATTTTTTACATAATTTTGCTTTTAACTAGGAGTGGGTAAAAATATACACGCGCCTTCCCTGCCCATACGATGTTTTTTCTTGTCTCCACCAGAGGAGCTTACACCAACAGCTTTCGTATTGATCTTTCGATCTAATTCACCTTGTATACGAGTACAGTCGAGAAACGCAAATGCATTTAAATCACGTGAATACGATAATGTTGCCTTTGCTTACAGTAACATTTGTAAACAACGTGGTAAATTGTAAGCATACACTAACAATTGTGCCAAATAGGGAATCCCTTTTTGAGATGTTTTGGTTATCCCGGAATTTTCGCGATTGGTTATTTTAATCCCAGGATTTGTCCCAGGATTGAAACAACTTTGAAAAAAAAATGTTTGTAATTAAAAGATTTATCCCCGGTTGCAGCCATCAATTTTTAAATCGATTTAAATTTAAAATAAAGAAACCCGGCATAACAATTTTTTTTTTTTTAAAAATTACAAAAGCATATAAAAATCTAAATTGTAAATAAACACAATAATAATATGAAAATTAAATAAAGATTTTTTTCATGTAAACTAAAAATTATTTTTAGGGATTCTTAAAAATTTATATTTTTAAAATTACATTTATTATGATACATTAAATTTATAATCTTTTATGCCAAGAAAAATTCATGAAGTAGCATGTCGCTACAGCAACAAAGTTCTTTACAGAACCAGCCACCAGCAGACAAGACAGCTCTTTTGTTTTTCGGCATCAAAGCTTATAAACGTAGTTTTTAAAAATTTATAAAACTTAAAACATAAATTTTTTTAAAAATTTATAAAATTGAAAATATAAATTAAAAATAATATATAAGCTTAAAATGTAAATTTATGAAAATTAAAATATAAATTTTAAGAATTTATTGCATCCCCGTGCAATTGTGTTGCTCAAATTTTAAGACTTTAACCAAATACCGGAACTTTTGGCAGTCCCGAAATCCCGGAAAATCGGCGTTTTCAATTTAAAATCCCCGAAACTATAAAAACAGGAAGAAGTCCGGGATCCCGGACTTGGATACCCTAGTGCCAAATTAAAATTCTTCAATTCAACATCATCAAGTGCAAATCAACAAATCGAGTGTAGAAAATAAATACAACACACAAAAAAAGAAACACTTTTTAATTGAACACTCAATTGGCTTAAATTTTTGTTCTCTAATTAAATAGAGACAACAATCAAGACATCATTTTTGGGCAATATTAAGAGAATCTAAGAGCATTTTTATTACTAAAAATTTTAAAAACAAATTCCCACTCCTCCATTCGGACACCCATTTTTTGAGAAACTCACTCAACTCAATTAAACATATGAGCGCCACAATCATCTCACATTGTGTGTGACGAAAATTCACACCGAGTTCATTAAATTTAATCTTGTATTGATTAATAATACTTCATCTTAGAGCGAAAAATTTCAGCCAGCCATTGTACAGTACAATACGATCGATCGTCTTATGATCAGTGTGAAAAAATATAAAGTTTATTAAGGGTCGTGTTATATACAATACACACACAAACACACACGATAATACTGAAATCGTGATAAACTTTAAATAGAATAACGATCACTCAAAAACAAAATGATCGAAGAAGCCTTTCGACGATTTTACATAGACACCAAACGTAACCTCAACATGTTGCTACGTGTGCTCCTGCGATTATATATCTTTCGTTGGGTCATCGATTTCTACTTACGTTTGACAACTAACGATTTCAACAACGATGACCAGCACATCGAGCAAGTGCCACAGCGGGGCCCAGACTACAACGACAACGACGATGACAGTATTACAGAGACTGAGAGCGAAAGCAGTGTTGTTCAAGAAGAAATGGGTGGAACATCTAGTCGAAGAGTAAAATCAACTGATCCTGAGGTATGTTAAGCATATTTAAATAAAAGTATTCTCCTCTATAAAATGGAGATTTGTAATAATTTGTAATGTTTGTTCCATAGATATATTAAAATATTTTCAAATTGTAATTGTGTTGTATTAAAAGCATTTGTATATTGTCTAACTTACAAAATAACTGTTCGCAATAATGTATACAAAATGTACATATACTTCTAAGCAATTCTATACTATATAATTAAGAAAAAAAAAAAAAAAACAGATAACAAGCATCCTCTATAAATATTGTTTCGCATCTTGAAAATAGTTTCAGTCTCTAAACAAACTTGATATGATGTGCTCTATTGGAAAAATTTAATTGCTCCGCGTTGTTATTATTTTTCATCGAAAATGACTATCAGTAATTTTTTTGCAAATGCAACAGCTGTAATACAGGGATCAAAAGGCACTCGCACAAATCATGACAAAAACAGTGACCACAACAACTTATCAATTGCGGTAAGCATTCATGGAAGTATTAGGCCAGACGTTTGACATTGAAAATCATTGAAGCAATTCATGGTTCATAAAATGTTCAAATGAAAATATTTCACATGGACGGCATCAGCAACAATTATGAAGAAAATAAAGTGAAAACTACACATATTCGGATGTTGTCTATTAACTCGAAATACATCAATACATAACTTCACATATACTCATATTTGTATATAAAAAACACAAAATGGGACTATATCTTCTTAAAAAATTTCAAATTTCAAAAATTTCTTTTGAAATAATGAAATCACATTCGAAAGGATCTGCTTGAAGATTACTCTCTATCCCTCAAAGTTAAAATTATGGGGAAAAAGACACCAGAATATTTGTATATATGTTAAATGTTGGTGTCAGGCTGAATACCAATTCGATTGTCAGGTTAGATGAACAAGTCCATTCACAAAATGCAGGATAATTCTCATTAAACAATCCAATTTAAGGTTAGCTGAAAACTCAATTCATAAAATCCAGGATAGTTCTCATAAATCTATTAAATTTCCATCAAAATGTACAGATAATAAAAATATGTGTCTTTATTCAACCGCCTTAAAAATTAATTAATATTGGTTACTTTAAAAAAAAATGTTTCCTTCTTATTTATTTGGATGATTTAGAAGCAATAATTTATATGTCAAAAACACTTTTAAATGGTTGTAAAAACTAAGCATGTTTAAATGATAAGCTGACACTATATTGAAGCTTGGCTATTTCTTTTGAGCTGTCAAAGAATTTCAAGCTCGAAGAAATTAAACATCCAAAGCGATGGCTGCATCAGGCCAGTCGTAGGGTGATGTTATGCTGGCGGTCAAATGATTCCTGGTCACGCCACTTTTTGTGCCCTTTTTTCGTTTGATGTGCTCAGTGCTCAAAGTATGTTATGCTGACTGTCATATGATCCCCAACCATAACAAAAGTATACTTTTTGCTACTTTTAGCACATTATCCGAAAAAAGTATCATCGTTGAACATGGTTGAGTTTTGCTATTAAGCAGGATTCATTACTGCTTTCATACATTTCACACTGAAATTGTACTATTTTAATGCAAAAACACAAATGTGAATAATTCCACAACGATCAATTTACATTACATTGAAACAACCAAGGTTGATTTATAAGGTTGTCGCAAGGGAGAGAGCGAGTACCCATAATTGTCAAATCGAAGTTGACAGCTCATAGAAAATCTGCAAGTGCTTTCTTTTATCATCCGTTTTCCTTTCGTCGTCATTCGCAAAATTGGCTGGTTTTGACAATTATGGGTACTGAGAAGAGAGTGTGATCAGCCCTGCGACAACCTTATAAATCAACCTTGGAAACAACAAAAATGCGTGGTAAGATCTATCTGTCAAAGCGAGTGGAAGACACAAAGTTAAATAGAAATTGGCCGCATTCAGTGGAGTCAACAGTTGGCAACAGTTGTGTAAAAATTCGCTAAATGGTACAATTATGCAAGCACTCACTTAAACTGATTATGTAGCGGATGCCAGTGAATCGAGCAAAAAATTCTATGATACATGAACACAACTATTGAGTGCTTTAACCCTTAACTGGTTCCCCCCTTCTAAAATGTAGTTACAAGTTTGTTTTATTTCAAAGAACGCCTTAAATAACAACACGACTAATCAATGCGAAAGCATGCTCACACCTGAAGGTTTGAAATGTACTGAGCATTTAAGAATGAATGGTGACATAATGAGACAAATATATTTTTTTCTTTTTTTAACATGGTCCCAAGGTTTCATTACTGCTTTCATACATTTCGTACTGAAATTGTACTATTTTAATGCTAAAACATAAATGTTGTGAAAAATTCCACAATGCAACACTGTTTTGATCCCGTGACTTCATATTTTTATCGAATCATTTAGTGTCCGTGGTGGGCAAAATGTATTCTCTCGCTCTCAATTTTTCAATTTACATTGAAACAACAACAATTCGTGCCCATGACGTGCTCATGACCACCAGCATAACATAGCCCTTACTGGTTGGGAGGCAGGGCCGGCCCGAACATTTGTGGCATTTGTGGCCTAGGCCAAGGGTCCAAATCACGCAAATTTTAAGCCAGCACAAAAAAAATAAAACTAAAAACTTTTTATATTGTTTAACCATAATCTCAAAATTCATAATCTAGAATTATTAAAATATATTTTAATTTTTACCTACTGTTGAAAATTGAATCGGACTGCGCAAATAAAACTACAACGGTTAGTTATTCTACAATATTTATCTTATCACCTTGAAAATAATCACCATCGGAGAAAACATTTTTGGTAGGCCGATTTTGAAATGGCCTTTAGCTCCCTCTGCGAATTTTCTTTGATGACTTCAATCGTCTCAAAATGTTTTCCACGAAGCAACAATTTGAGTTTGGGGAAAAGGAAAAAAATCACACGGGGCCATATCTGTCGGATATGGTGCTTGTTAAACGATATTGACATTATTTTTGGTCAAATAATCGCGGAAAGTCCAAGGGAGTCCAATCCCGGAAGCTTTTTTCCCTTCCTGGATTATCGGTATTGAAAATCTTCGGGACCAAAAAAATGTAATAAGTAAATACTTCAAAACATTTTTAATAAAATTTGTTTTTATATTACCTGAAATTAAGAAATGTAGTTGAATACATTTATAAAGCAAACATAAACTAACATATTTTTATAAAATCACAAATCATATAAATTAATAAAAGTCATATAAATTAATCACAAAATTTTTATATGACAATGTTTTATTTAATGAAAAAAAAAAAACAATCATATTAATTGCACAACAGTTTAAGTTACTACTACAAAAATTATCAACATTTTTAATAAAAATGTTTTCAAAAATTTATATTTATTTTTGTAAATTAATTACAACCTCTTTTCATAAGTTTTGTGTTATGTGTTTTATAACTCTAATACATTTTCAATTATTAAGAGTTATATTTTTCGTGCACAAAGTCTATGTTGATTTCTGAAGAAAACAACAGCAATACCCTGTATAGAGTAGTAATCACACAACAGACTAGACAGACTGTTTCGTTGGCCGTTACAACAACTCTTCACTAGTCTTGCGTGTTGCTCGCTGTGATCCACTAAGCTGTTTATGTTCTATTCGTTTCGTCAGTGTAACGAGTAAATTACATCGAAAAACATGCACATCGTACAAATGATATGATGCATATTTTTAAAGTAATAACTTTAGCTGTTCAATGGTCTAATGTTTCATCAGAAAAGTTGTTCGCATTTAATTACAAATGTAGCCCGCTGATGAGAAGCACCGTTGGGGAAGTAGTTGTTAGATAATTGTAAGCAATCTGTAAATTTCGATCACAATTGCCTACACCTTACTTACTTACTTAGGTGGCCATAACAGAGTTTCGGCCGACCTCATCAGCTCTCGCCAGGCGCCTCCACCACAAAACAGATTAATTGAGTCAAAATATCAAACAGTTTTGAAGTACTGGTGTCGCAGGTTCTTCTAAAACTTTCAAACACTCATCGTCTTTACAATCTTTAGATACTTCTGAGCCAGGGAAGAGCGTCTCACTTTTAAGCCTCCAAAAGGTTTTTCTTATTTTATTTTAAATGTTCTTATGTTGCAGCTGTACGGTTCATCGAATTCGGTTAACTTCAGTTCAGCAGTTGTAAGGAAGTTCAGTAAGGTAGGATTAATTGTTCTGCGTTGCTTGATCTTTTTGACAGTGAATCTAAAAGTGTAGCTCTTGTCACATATGCTGCGCAGCTTTGGCAGCATGGTTCAAATTTATTTATTTTTTGTTTGTGAAAATAATGGGATCCCAAAAAAGAAAAGCCCGGGATTTAAAGGGGCTTAAATCGTCCGAGATCACGAAAACAGGGATCCCGGGATCCCTTCCCTATCCTTCCCTATCCCAAAAAATCATGAATTGTCCTATAATTTTGGCCTCTTTCGCCAAATACTTTCGTGTAAACTCTTTAAAACACTCAAATAATATTGTGCGTTGACCGATTGAACTTGCGTAAGGAATTCTGAGTGTACTACACCTTGAAAATCGAAGAAAACATTCAACATTACCTTCATTATTGAACGCTTTGTCGTAGTTTTTTGGGTTTCGGCTCATCTAGATAGCGCCACTCTGCAGATTGTTGAGCTGTTTCGACGTCATATTCGTACACCCAAGTCTCGTCACCAGTAATGATGAGCTGAATTTCTGTATCGTTTATAAAAAGCATCTCCTGTGCGATAGGTTTGCGAAACTCTTTTTCAATGAAATTCAACAATTTAGGCACAAGTCGCGCTGCAAACCGGCGCATGCCTAAAACATCATGTAAAATGGTGTGCGTCGATCCACTCAATATATCAAGCTCGTCAGCTATATCTCTCACGGTCACACGACAATTTTCAAATACAATTTCCTTTACATTTTTGACATTTTCATCGTTTATTGATGTTGATGGATGAGCGGGTTGAGGCAGTTTTCAACTGATGTACGACCCTCTTTAAACAATTTGTACCACTCAAATTTCTGCGTACGTGATAGAGCAGACTCCCCATAGGTTTTGTGCAAGATTTTCAATGCATCCGGACAAAAACATCCGTTGGTAAAACACAATTTCAAACACACTCTTTGCTCAACTTTTTAACCATTATGTAATTTGCAGGTCAGACTTGGTGTGCACTTTTTACAAAGCAATAAGAAAGATACTACGTGACAGACCTACAATATATCGGTATGCCACCATCTGTTATATTGGTGATAGTTAGGGACGTATTAAGACTAGAAAATAAGCCGCCTTTTTTTAATATATCACAAGCCAGTAAAATTTGCTTGAAAGATTGAAATTTTTGGGGTGGACTCACACCTCTTTGCTAAGGGAGTCTTTAAGAAAACTGCAAATGGAAAGGTCTTCGGATGAAAAAATAGATGACGATACAAGTAGAAAAGTGAAGGCTGCGTATACTGAAATTGATAATTTTTCAATTGACATTGATGCTAACCTCCTCGAATATTGGAGTAACCAAAAAGATATATCACCATTTTTATAGCAACTAGCTTGCATTGTCCATGCAACACTAGCAACTCAAGTTACTTTGGAGCGATATTTCTCAGCTTTAAAGCGTATTTTAAGTAATTTGCGATGCAACATTGCAAGAGACTTTGAAACAAATAGTGTTTGCAAAACTAAATTGAAACATAGATACATTAAAAAAATAATTATAAAGATAAAAGCGAAATTTTTTATTGAATTTCACACAAATAACCGAAAAATTTCATTTCAGAAAATAACTGTAATTAGTCAACCTCAAAATTTATTCCTCAAAAAAAAAGGCAACCTAAAAAAGTTGACCTTAAAAATAATAATTATTTATAACTAAAATGCAATTTACCCGATTTTAATTATTAATTTTAACTAATTCCAAAAAAGTTGCATAACAGTTATGTCCCCGATTTTTACCCATTTTCTATAGAAAATCGTAAAATTGGTTCAGGGTTTTTAAAATTGTCCTGGAAGAAGCTGAAAATCGTTCTAACCACTTCATTGGGTCTTCAATTAAGGGATTTGAGGCTTGTCTCACTCTACCTAGTGACTCCTATGCAACGCCCACTTTTAAATTATTTTTTCGGTTTTTTTGCGCTTTTTAGTTAAATAACTCCAAGACTGTTCATCTCACAGAAAGATCTTATACTGCAAATTAACCCTACAGTTATTACAGTTGTAGACTTCAGTAGTCGTGTATCTAAATGTGACATGATTGGTCGCGTGGTCTACAGATGTATGCCATTTTAAAACATAAAAAATAAGAGATAACAGTTGGGCTGAAAAAAATTGTAGGCAAACATAGTAAATTTATTTAATATTTTTTTTTTTTTTTTGTTACTAAACATTTTTATTAAAAACCTGCGTCGCTCATTCTTTCTGATATCAACAATTCTTGAATAATTTTTATTAAAAACTTAACACTTGATACTTAATGCTTGATACTTAATAAAAATTTTTCATTAATTGTTAATATCATAAAGAATAAGGCCGCGGGCGAAAAATTTGCTTCATTCTTAATAAAATATGCAATAAATCCCCAAAATAGAAAATAATACTTTTATTATTCGTGTTGTTGTTTTGTGTTGAAATGCTTGGGTCTTATTTCAGTTGTAGTTTGGAGCCATATTTCATAGAACTTTCATCTTCAATAGGGTTAAATTGGTTGTATTTTTCACGACAATTTTGAAGTGTTTTTACCTGTAAATTTGATCATGTCGAAATTTTGTGAAATTGGCTTGCACGCACTTAAAAATTTGAACTGAATTTTCAAACTTTCACGATTTTATCTCCTAAGCCATTTGAGACCGACAAAATTTTATTGCACCAATAGGCTTAGAAGGCTCATATACATATAAATAAGAAAACAAAAAAAAAAAAAAAAATATATACGCATGGTCCCTAAAGTAAAACAATGCCAAAACTTGTATTGCGGTGACAAACAAAATTTTTTTAAACAACAACATTCTAAATTCGATCCTTACTTTTCAAAAACTGCAAAAATAAAATTAATTTTTCTAAAAACTGTTAGCAGAACCTTCCATTGAGACTGAAACATTTTATAAAATAAACAAGTTTAAGCTAAAAATGTAAATTAAATTGGGAAAAGAAACATTACAAAAATTCATTATCAGATAGAATAAGTAACTTTGGTTTTATTTATTTTTTTTCTCGTTATTTGTGTCAAAGAAAAAATATTTTAATTAACAAGAAGTCATAATATATTGTACATATTGTAAAATAAAAAAAAACTCTTTTTAACCACTGTTACTTTAAACCAGGAGACCCATCGAATTTAAATTAATAGGAATTTCAAAAATCAAAAATCTTGGACAAATTACACTGTACAACACGAAAAAAACCCGTGGTGTTTCATGACTTTTTTTTATGTTTTCGAGGGCGCTGAAATCGAACATGAATGCAGTTTTTTCGGGCCACGTAAGGTTCTTCCTGGAGACAGATCCAGGGTAAACCCTTAACCCCTATAATTAATGAAATAAATATTTACCCTTTTGGAGAGGACAGGAGAGGGTTAAAATGCATGACTGACCTCCGTTATTTTTCTAAGAGGAACATTTTTTCCCTTTTGACCCCTCCCATACAATGCACCCTAACCTCCTACAGTTAATGAAATCGATATTTACCTCTTTGGGAAAGGCAAGAGAGGGTTAATATGTTTGACTGACATTCATTTTTTTTCAAAAAGGTACGTTTTTCTTTTTAGACTAATCCCTCCCGTCCTTAGGAGGTTGGGGGGCTTCCATACAATGTACCCCAACCTCCTGCAGTTAATTAAATTGATATTTACCCTTTTCGGAAGCGGAGGAGTGGGTTAATATGTAGGACCGACCCCAATTACTTTTCAAAGGGAAATATTTTTCTCCTTGGGGCTTATTCACTCCGACCCCTCCTTAGAGGGCTCCCATACTATGCACTCTTCTGTTAATGATATCAGTATTTTCCCTCTTTGGATGGGTAGCAGAGAGTTTTATGTACGACTGACCTCTAGTAATTTTTCAAGACTAACATTTTTTCCCTTGGGACCTATCCCCTCCGACCCCTCCTTAGAAATGGGGACATCCATACAATGTTATCTCATGTAATTTCATTAACAGCAGGGGATTAGGGTGCATTGTATGGGAGCCCCCTAAGAAAGGGTCGTAGGGGACTATTCCCAAAAGAAAACTGTTCCTCTTTGAAAAAGAATGGATGTCAGCCATACATATTAACCCTCTCTTGTCCTCCCCAAATAGGTAAATATCGATTTCATTAACGGTAGGGGATTAGGGTGCATTGTATGGGAGCCCCTCTCAGGAGGGGTCCAACGGGATAGGTCCTAAAGAAAAAATGTTCTTCTTAGAAAAATAATGGAGATCAGTGATACATTTTAACCCTCTCCTGCCCTCCCCAAAGGGGTAAATATTGATTTCATTAATAATAGGGTTTAAGGGTTTACCCTGGATCCGCCTCCACAGAGAACATTACGTGACCCGAAAAAACTGAATTCATATTTTGTTTCAGCGACCTTGAAAACATAAAAAATGTCATGAAACCCCACGGTTTTTTTTTTTTTTTTTGGAAAATTGTTGCACAGTGTTATTAATTCAATCATTGAAATAATGCATTTTTTTAATAAAAAAATATTTAAAAGATTGAAAGTTTAATTAATAAAAACTGAAGAGTGCAGCATTCAGTTGTTATGTCCCATATGATCAAAAAGTTCCGTTATTCCCTTACTTAAGAAAACCTATTGTTGTTTCGATAAAAGCTTCTCAGTGTAAGTTGGCAGCACTATTTATGGCATTCTTTTAAAGTTTGTGAGCGAAATAGCGATTAGTATTGTTTTATCAGCTGTTTTTATAAGCTGAAAAACAAACGTTCGTCGATTTTCACAATGATTAAGAAATTAGAACAACGTGTTTGTATGAAATTTTGTGCTACAAATGGAACTTCTCAGAATATTGCAGTAAGCCTTTGGTGAGAATTCGATGTCGCAAAATCGTGTATTTGTTTGGCACAAAGAATTCAAGGAAAGCCGTGAAGGCGTCAGTGACCTGTCGCGGTCTGGACGACATTCGACCTTAACACTGCTTAGATAACCTTATCGGTATAAAGCCGATAGCCTTAGCTGCTAGTGCTTTTAATATTTCATTGTAAATTTATTTTATAACCTTATCGGAAGAGAGAGAGATTAAACATTAAATAAGCATACGTCTCGCAGACGTACGATATCTCAAGGGGGTTAAATGCCGATGAAAACATCACTGCCGTTAAGAATTTTGTTTTAGAAAACCGCTCAATTGGCTTTCGTGAGTAGGTGCACTCCTTGATATCTCATTTGGATCGGCTGAATACATTTTGTCGTAGAGTGTGGTAGAGTGTGTAGCCCATACGCCAGAGAACCCTGGTTCGAATCCCACCTGTCACAGAAAGTTTTTTCAATTGAATTAATTTTTCTGTTCGGCCGTCACTTCTCTGTAGACAATGGCAAGCCGCAGAGAGTATAAACTGCCATGAAAAGCTTCCTGAGAACATAAGCCATTCGGAGTCGGCATAAAACATGTAGGTCCAGTTCTCGATCATTTGTTTTCAAACATTTCACAACACCCACAACACAATTGATCATCAGAAGCTCGGTCAAAGTTCTTTCAAGGGCTGATGTGGCCATTTCGTTTTTCGCGAACGCAAATAACGACCTCACTGTCATGGAACGTATCCTTATTGATGATGAAACATGGGTATATGAATTTGATATGTTCACAAGTCAACAGTCATTCGAATAGCGTGTTAATGATGAGCCGAAACCAAAAAAACCACGGCAAAGTCTCTCAAATATTAAATTATTACTGACGGTTTTCTTTGATTATCGCGATGTCATCCATTCTGAGTTCCTTTCAGATGGTCAAACAGTTAACAAAGAGTATTTTTTACTGAAAATACAACTTCGAGGAAAGCGCTTTGACACGATTGACAGGCCATTATCGCTGGATAATCGCTGAACGAGCGAGGCCGTATCTTCAGCGGCTTATAAAAAATGTTTAAATGAGTGAATTAGGCGCTGGCATATGTGTATCATCTCTAATGTGAGTACTTTGAAGGCGATAATAAAGAAATTAAATAAAGTTTGAAATAAATGCGTATTTTTTCAAAAATATCGGAACTTTTTTATCACAAGGTATGCTTATCATTTCTTTTTACAAGTAAAAGTTTTTGTTTTGAAAATATTCTAGTATGATATAAGAGCTTATTAGAATTTAATTCAATGCGGGAATCATACTAAGTTTTAATATTTGACGTCGATTATATTGTAATATGACTTCGGTCCCATCATATATATAAACAATACAGAATATACTAGAATTTAGTCCAAGATTTCTGACTATGTATGTACAAAACATATTGAGAAGATTCGTTACAAGCACTTGATGATTTCAAGGCGCTCTTCATGAACTAAAAATCGAAGCAAACTTAATACTCTGTAAATATCACTTAAAACAAATCTATTTAAGTATTTTATTTACATTAACATCTACTCATTTAATTATTTACTTTTGTTTTATAAGGCATAAGCATGCGGAGCAGAAGTTTAATAAAAGATTTTATTTTATTGAAATAATAATGTTAAACAATCTCCAACAAACTATACATATAAATAGTTGTGGTGGTGGTTAAATTTTAAGGGCCGATGTTGATTTTGAATAATACAGAAATTATTTAGGAAATTATTGTCATTTCTTTTTATTATGATAATATTGGTATGGTTCAATTATGTATGGAACAAAATATCAGTCAAATGGCAGCAGCGACCTTGGCGGCACACCTCCGCCGATGGCACACGACGCTTGAAATGGTCAAGAGGCTTTAGTTCTTGAGTCACTTGCACCTTGTAAGCGTGTAAATGCAAGTCTTTATGCATAATGTTCATCAACGACGAGCGTGAGAGGTGCAATTGTTGGGCACGACGACGAGTTGAGGTAGACGGCTCTTCAGCCACACTTTCGCGAACAGCAGCAATATTTTCTGCAGTACGAGCTGTACGAGCATGCACTGGTGTTTTCACATCTCCTACAGACCCGGTTTGCTCAAATTTTTGCACAATTTTTCCGATTATACGCACATTTGGACGATTAAATTGACCAAAAAAAAATAACGAAGTGCACGATATGCATTTTGATTTGAACGCCCATTCTCATAATAAGCCTGAATAACTTTAACGCGTTGCTCGATTGTGTATCTTTCCAATGTTCAAATTGAGTTAGTCTGAAATTGAGAAATTTCAAATGAAATGCAGAAAACAACTTGACGTTTAGGTGTGGGTCACATTCAACATCGGCCCTTAAAATTTAACCACCCTTTATTACAGATCATGTTATTCTGCAACCAAAATGATCCTACTCTTCTCGTATCGTTTCATAACAATGTCACGTACATGCAAATTACGTCACCAAAATAAACAAGTTTTTATGTACTTTAATAATTGTTGAAATCAATAAAAAAACTTTATGTCAATATCTATGACCATTTTTTTGTGGTCTTCTTTTAAAATAACGTCTTTAGAATCGCTTATATTGCATAAAAGTACCCATAATAGAAACTAGTGATGTTTACCCTTTTCGGAACAAAAGTTGAGCGACATTTCAAGATCTTTTAAGAAAGGCGATTTATTCAAAGTTCAAAGTTTTAGTTGCAAATCCAACTTCAAACTTTACATACTGCAAATCTCTTACCTAAGATTTCAATATCAAAGGCTAAGAAGTTTTTCTATTGTAGAAAATTTTTGAGGACCGCAGCGACCACTCATGAGATACCAACGCTTTTAACGATTGTTTGCTTTAATGATTTATTAGGTATTAAGATTAGTATTTCAGTTATAGAAATTAATTGAAATGTTTCAGATTTTAAGACACGAATTAATTTAAGTTGTAATATTTGAGAACATTTACATATGAATATCAAATATCCACTTAGCAAAGTAAGTAGTTCAAATCTATCTCCGTTCACAAATTAGCTACTTACTAGTATTATTATTTTTATTTTTTAAGTAAAAAGTGTCCCAGCTTTTAATGCATTAATATAAAATTTTAAATACTTTTTACTTTCTGTGGTGTGGGTTTAAATGGTGTGGGTTTTATTTTTAAAATAACACTGATAATTGTAAAATAATATTGTTGCGATTTAGTTATCTAAAACGTGTTTAAAATCATCCACTTAATATAGTGGATTAAAAAAGTAAAATCATTTTTATGACCAATTTATTTCAATTTTTTTTTTTATAGAATTTCAAGATGAGTAAATATTTGGAGACGCACAGCATACCCATATGTGAGGGAGCAGATGCTGAGAATATACTTTACCGGGTGAAACGTGGCTCCACAGTGCTTGTGCATCCAGATGCGACATTGTTGGGCAAAGAAATTATACTCTATACCAACTATCCAGCAGATGGTATAGCTTTATATAAATTTGAATAGTTTTCTTAAATTTAATGTCTCCACAAATTCCAGATAAAAAGTTTGTACGTACCGAGTATAGAGTACTTGATTGGCGTCTAAAGAATGGCAAGCAGATTACCTCTACCATCAATCAATTTGCACACGTTGTCGATACGGATTTGTACAGCGAGGTCAAGTTGAATATGTCGGGCACATATCGCTTCTGGTTCCGTTATAAGACTAGGTAAGTTGACTGAACTGAAAGTTAGCTGAAACTTAAATGATAACCCTTTTAAAGTCGTGGTTCGGAACCGGATGGATCTCTTTATGTGCAAGTCGAGCCCATACTACATGTTGGACCAGTGGGCGCCCAAAAAATAATTCCACTTGATTCAGTGCGTTGTCTTACAGTGCTGACTAAGCTACTTGGACCAATCACTACATGGGATGCAAAATTACGCGTTGCCAAGGAGTCCGGCTATAACGTCATTCATTTTACTCCCATACAAGAGTTGGGTGGATCCCGTTCAGCTTATTCACTGCGCAATCAGCTTAAGGTTGATCGGCATTTCGCAGCAACGAAGGGAGGCAAAGTAGACTATGATGATGTAGAGAAAATTGTGAAGAAATTCCGTCAAGAGTATGGCGTAAGTAAAATGAAAATAAAAATATTTAAACACTTATCGGGATTGACTTTTTGCGAATATATTAAAAAAATTAGCGGATATGGAAAGAATCTGTAAATATTTTAGTTAAAATTTACTTCCTTGGTTGCTGAAAGACAACTCCAGTACAATACGAGCATCAACAATCTATTGAAAATAGTGGCATTTTTTTTAGCTTTAGACCTTTCTTGCTCCCAGATCTGGATGGTATAGCTACAGTTTAAATCAGGGGCTCGCAAAATTATAAATTCACATTTTTGTGATTGTATTGCAAAGCTTTTCTTTTAAAAGTTTGCACTGAACGAAAAGCACGAGTTTGTTCATTCGTACGATCATAGCATAACGCGAAAATGATAGCTTGTGGTGTTCCATAAGGTTTGTTACCATAGTGAAAGCTTATTGCTGAGCCAAGCCGAAAAACATATTAGAGCGAAAGAGATGCATGGATTGGCTTCTTTATTGCTCCAATCTGTTTTTTGGCTCGACTCAGCAATAAGAGTTCACTATGTTCGCAACCTTAGGCAACACAGAATCGCGCAACTGCAACTTAACATCATGAAGTTCGTACAACAACTGATTTTATCGAATGAAGGAACAAACGCGTTAATGATATGATGTCGTGTTCAATAGGGCAACGCAGAAGCAAGCGACCGCAACCTCACAGTATGTAGTTCGCACAGCGACTGATCGTATTATTTTATTCAGTGTAAGAAATTCTCACATCGACTTAAAAGCTCATTTGATTGAAAGCTGTCGTATGCATGTGAAAGCAATCTGCCCATGGACGGCCTTTTGCGCACACCTGGTTTAAATACACAAAAAGTTTTTGACACCATAAAACGGTGGCTTTTGATAATCTACATGTGACGTTAGTTTTTAAACTTTAAACGGTAAAAAGCGGTACGGACGTAGAGACAGTTCGCCTTTGGGCGGCACTATAATGATAATACAATAATGAGTTGGTAATCGCTACGGTAAGCGGTTGGTAATTTCTTCGGTAATTGGTAATCGGTTGGTAATCGGTTGGTAATCGTTTCGGTTATGGGCTGATAATCTCTTCGGTAATCGGTTGATTATCGCTTCGGAAATTGGTTCTGTAATCGGTTGGTAATCGCTTCCGTTATTGGTAATCGGTTGGTAATCGCTTCAGTACTCGGTAATGGGTTGGTAATCGTTTCGAAAATCGGTAATCAGTTGGTAATCGCTTCGGTAATCGGTTGGTAATCACTTCGGTAATGGGTTGGTAATAGCTTCGGTAATCGGTAAATGATTCGGTAATCCGTAGGTAATCGTTTCGGTTATTGGTTAATTGGTTTGATAATCGGTAATCGTTTCCGTTATTGGTAATAGGTTGGTAATCGCTTCAGTACTCGGTTATGGGTTGGTAATCGCTTCGAAAATTGGTAATCGGTTGGTAATTGTTTCGGTAATCGGTTGCTAATTGCTTCGGTTATTTGTAATCGCTTCGGTAATCAGTTGGTAGTTCCTTTGGTAATCGGTAATTGGTTCTCTAATCGATATGTAATCGCTTCGGAAATTGGTAATTGGTTGGTAATCACTTCGGTAACTGGTTCGGTAATCGGTTGAAAATCGCCTCGGTAATAAAAGAAAAATTCACCAAACTTGATTGCTTGGTATAACCACGGCATATCATAAGCATACCAACAGCTAAAAGCGTGATGGTATCGCTAACAGCGTAATGATATCGCTAACAGCGTGATGATAACGCGAATCTGTTTTTTTTTTGCTCTCTACCAAAAAGTGCTCAATGAGCCTAAAGATCAAAAATTTGTTTACGATATCTCAACAATATCAAAAAATTGTACTAAATGATATTCTCCATTAGCATTAAAAAAAGGCCTCACAATTTTGTTTCCGTTACTTTTGGGTACAATAACATTCAAGCGGGGATTGAAATATCTCCTATGGATTTCAAGTTCTGTTGAAACAACAGCGACAACTTGTCAAATGCATAATATTTCTAAATTATGATTCCCGGTGATAGGCTCTTTCCAAGAAACTGTTAAGCTGATGAACTCACTCACACCGCTTATACGTTACCAAACAGTCATCGTCAATAAACATTAGTGTATCTTTTTAAACGTGATAATTACTCCCTGTTTTCCCTGAAAACAACTAACCATAAATAGACACAAAGAATCAAAAGCACGAACATTGAATTTCCTTCATAACAGTTTCTGCAAAAGCTCAGAAAGAATCAACACATCTTATCTTAATCTTCACTGAGGTAACTGGTTCTATTGTGACCTTGATCACTCAAAATCTTCGGTATATCGAATTCCAGCTTCGTGAACAGCTTCAACAGATCTAAAATTAATACGAACTCCAAGTTTAATAACCAATTAGACCCTAAAATGAGCCTAACCTTACTTAAAAGTAAAATATTTTCTATTTTTAAGGAACTTCTGTGATAGGATTAAATTGCTCATACAAATTTATTTCAATCTTTGATCTAGTAAGGAACTCGTTGTTCGTTTCAGATTGCATCCATTTGTGATATTGTGTTGAATCACACAGCCAATGAGTCTGAATGGTTGCGCATCCATCCTGATGCTACCTATTCTTGTCATACCTGCCCCTACCTCAGACCGGCTTTTCTACTCGATGCCGTACTGTTAAAGTGTGGTGAGGACATTGCTGATAAAAAGCTAGAGAATGTTGGTGTTCCAGCCATCATCGAATATGAAAATCATTTAGAGGCACTGAAACATCAGCTTCATACTGTTTATCTACCCAAAGTCAAAATACACGAACTTTACCAGTGCGATGTCATGAAATATGTCAACCAATTTATGCAAGAAGTTCGCAAACGTGAACCACCAAAAAATGTGGCGAAGCAGTCGCGTTTTGCGGAGATTCATCTAATACCAGACCCAGGATTCCGTCGTTTGGGTGCTAAAATCAATATGGAGCTAGCTTTAGATATTTTCAATGCCTTCCATGCCGATTGTTTTGATGAAGAGTCACGTTTTCGCAAATGTTCGGAAACTTTGCGCCATCATTTGGATGCTTTGAATGAGGAAGTGCGCGCCGAGATCCAGGATTATCTTAACTATGCAGTTGAAAATTGTTTGGCAGGTGTGCGTTATGAGCGCGTACAGGGAGATGGACCCAAGGTTAGAGTCATCTCCGACAAACATCCTGTCTTCATGCAGTATTTTACTCACGTTGTGGCGATTGGTCGCAGCCTGCTTGAAGTGGAGCAAGGCATGTATGATGATATGGGAAAATTGTTTATGGCTCATAATGGTTGGGTGATGGGGTCTAGTGATCCCTTGAAGGATTTTGCGGAGGAGCAACCCAGTCGTGCTAATGTCTACTTGAAGCGCGAGCTCATAGCTTGGGGGGATAGTGTCAAATTGAGGTATGGTCAGAAGCCTGAAGATAGTCCCTACTTGTGGGAGCATATGACAAAGTATGTGGAGATAACAGCGCGTATATTTGACGGTGTACGTCTCGACAACTGTCACTCGACCCCGTTGCATGTTGCGGAATATTTACTCGATGCTGCCCGCAAGGTCAATCCGGAGTTGTATGTAGTCGCCGAGCTATTTACCAACTCCGATGCTACGGACAACGTATTTGTCAATCGTTTGGGCATCACTTCGCTTATACGCGAGGCTCAATCTGCTTGGGACTCCCATGAAGAAGGACGTTTAGTGTATCGCTATGGTGGGGCACCAGTTGGTGGTTTCTACGTCAATCCACAACGTGATTTGGCCCCAACCATAGCCCATGCAATGTTTATGGATCTAACCCATGATAATCCATCGCCCATTGAGAAACGGTCTGTCTACGATATTCTACCCACAGCTGCATTAGTGTCGATGGCCTGCTGTGCCACCGGCAGTAATCGTGGTTACGATGAACTCATTCCCCATCATGTAAGTGTGCGAGGATGTTCGAAAAAATATTTCGTCCCATCACTTTACTATTTCTCCCTCTTCCCTTTATAGATCCATGTTGTCGACGAGGAGCGTCAGTATAATGAATGGGGCAAAAATCTTTCTTTTGATGTTGGTATTATTGCCGCCAAGCGCGCTCTAAATCTTCTGCATGGCCAGCTAGCAGAAGAGGGCTTCTCTCAGGTGTATGTCGATCAAATGGATCCTAATATTGTTGCAGTAACACGTCACTCCCCGGTTACCCATCAGAGTGTTATTTTAGTGGCTCACACCGCTTTTGGATATCCCGATCCAAATGCTGGTCCCACTGGTGTACGTCCATTACGCTTTGAGGGTTTTCTAGATGAAATCATTCTGGAAGCCAGTTTGTGCATGAAAAGCGACAAACCTTTCGATCGTCCCGCCCCGTTCGAGAAGGATGCCAACGTGATTAATGGCTACACCCAATTCCAGTTGAACTTAATGGAACATATACCCTTGAATAAATCGAAAATATTTGCATCGAGCCCATTTGTTGATGGAAATGTAACGCAGCTGAACTTTGAGAACTTGCTTCCGGGCTCGATAGTTGCAGTGCGGTAAGTTTTAATTTTACTTTATAAAATTTACTCTTCCTTAACTTGAAATCCATTCACAGAGTGTCTTTACCCGCTGGCATACGGAAGAGTTCTGATCAGTTACAGTCTATAACGAAATCCTTGCAACATGAAGTTGGACCCGCATACACTGAATTAACGGAAATTATTTCGAAAATGGACCTGATCGACTTAAACCGTGCGCTGTTTATGTGTGACCAAGAGGAGCGTGATTTGGGTCATGGTGGAGCCGCCTATGACATACCTGGCTATGGATCCACAGTATATTGTGGTCTGCAGGGTTTTGTCTCCATTTTGACAGAAATATCACCACGTAATGATTTGGGGCACCAACTATGTAATAATCTACGACTCGGTGATTGGATGATGGGTAAGTCTTTTCTCGAGCATATCGAATGCCCTCTTTTACTGACCACTACTCACAGATTACATTGCGGATCGCTTGTCTCATAGCGAGAGCACAAATGCTTTATCGGTTTGGTTGAAATCAGTATTTGAACCTTTGAAGAATATACCCCGCTATTTGATACCATGCTATTTTGATGCCATCGTAAGCGGAGTTTACACAGCTTTAGTTAAGCACACCTTTACCCTAATGCCAGAGTAAGCATCTACTTAAATTACTCATGATCAGTTGAGGATACTAAACCCATTAACTTTCTAACAGATCCATTCAGAAAGGTCACAATTTTCCGCAATCACTCGCCTTGGCCTCATTACAATTCCTTACCGTTTGTAAATCCGCCAACTTGCCACCTCTTAGTCCACTTATTGCACCACCTCTACCACCGAAGCAATGTGTCACTCTCTCAGCCGGCTTACCTCATTTCTCGACTGGTTACATGCGCTGCTGGGGACGCGACACCTTCATTGCTTTACGTGGTCTCATGCTCTTGACGGGACGCTTCAACGAAGCCCGTTATATTATTCTCGGTTTCGGTCAATGTCTGCGTCATGGCTTGATACCAAATTTGTTGGATAATGGCACCAAGCCACGTTATAACTGTCGAGATGCTGTCTGGTGGTGGCTACACAGCATCAAACAATATGTAGAGACAGCTCCCGATGGCATGAATATTTTAAAGGATCATGTCTCACGCATATATCCTCAAGACGATAGTGAGGCAATACCAGCGGGACGTTTCGATCAGCTATTGTACGATGTTATGCAAGAAGCTTTGCAAACCCACTTCCAAGGGTTGCAATACCGTGAGCGTAATGCCGGGCACGAAATTGATGCTCACATGACAGATAAAGGCTTCAATAATCAAATCGGTGTTCAACCGGAAACAGGGTTTGTTTTTGGTGGCAATGCTGCAAACGCTGGTACGTGGATGGACAAAATGGGTTCTTCGGAGAAAGCTGGTAATCGTGGTCGTCCAGCTACACCACGTGATGGTTCTGCAGTAGAGTTAGTTGGCCTACAAATGGCAGTCTTGAGATTTATGCAGTTTTCACACGAAAAGGCGATCATACCATATAATTCAGTAACACGTACAGGTTCCAAAGGTGAGTACGAACGGTTTTCTAACACACGCTCTAACTTTCACCAATTTTAGGCCAAAAGACCACCTGGACCTGGAAGGAATGGGCTGAGCACATTAAGGCCAACTTTGAGAAGCATTTCTTTGTAACCGAAACGGAGAAAGCTCCATTGGCTAACAAGAAGAATATCTATAAGGATAGTTTTGGCGCCTCACAGGGTTGGACTGATTATCAGCTACGGTGTAATTTCCCCATCGCCATGGTCGTGGCGCCTGAACTGTTCAACCCTAAAAATGCCTGGCAGGCTTTGGAGCAAGCAAGTTCTGTGCTACTAGGTCCGCTAGGTATGAAGACACTTGATCCTGATGATTGGAACTATCGTGGCAACTATGACAATAGCAACGATTCTACGGACTGCACCGTTGCACATGGTGCCAATTATCATCAAGGTCCCGAATGGGTTTGGCCAATCGGTTATTATTTAAGAGCTCGCCTCATTTTTGCTAGAAAGTGTGGATTTTTACCAGAGACAATAGCTGAAACTTGGTAAGTATGCGTCTCGAGCTCCTGTAGGTAGGCAAAAAAACGCACGGCCCTTAATTTTCTGAGTTCTAATCAATTATTTCCTCCAATCTAACTAAACTTAAATAAACCACATTTTCAGTACATATCGGAGGATAAACTCACCCTAATGGTGAAACATTTTTCCCGGGAGTTGTGAAAGGGAGTTTCCGTTTTTAAGATAGCAGATCATCTCATTTTTTTTGCATTAAAAATTTTCAAAAAGTATTTTGAACTGTATTTTAAAAACGGAAACTTTCTTTTAATACTCCCAGGAGAAAATGTTTCATGATTGGGGTGACTAACGCATATTGTTTGCACCAAAGATTTGGGTATTTCCTCAATCAACACGGATTTCTCAACGGAATATCGCAACTACTACCAACCTAACGAAATTGGTTTCAAGTACTCTTGTACTCTGACATAGTTTCCCCGAATATTTAAAAACTGACACAATTTTAATGGTTACATCTTTCTTAAATCCTTAACTTCTAGTATTCGGCGATTCGGTCCCAGATTAATCTTTATAAGTTCTTGATCACTATAATTGTCAGTCTAATACATACAGTGAAAGACAAACGTTCACATACAGCATCGAATTTTTGATTTTGGATTCGAAATTTCTTTCGGATCGAAAGGATTCTTTATGAGTTTTTACCATTTTCGCACGATAGTTTAACTTTCGGGGTTCAATTATATGAGCGTTACCGATTTAAACAGATCTTAAAATGCAACCTAATGTGAGTTAATAATCCGTATTATGTTATGTTGTTATTTTTTTTTTATACTTATGGCTTTATTCTGGTGATTGACAATTGTAAATTTATTGACAACTGTAAAAACTTCTTATTCAAAAATCTAATCAAAAACTGTCAACACCATAAAAAAAATATATAAAAAATCAGAAAAAATAAATTTGCGAAATATTTTTAAAGTTTTTATCTCCTTGGACGAAAAAATGGCACATAAAAGACTAGCTTGTCAATGAATTTACAGTTGTCAATCACAAGAATAAGGCTATTAATAGTCATCTCTAAATAAACTGCATACCTAACTTTTCATTAAGATTCTTAAGATTTGCAGAAATCAAAAATTTTATGCTGTATGTAGACTTTTGTTCTTCACTGTATTCCATAAAAGCGTTATTTTCAATGCGGTATTTGGATGTTATAACTGACAAGATGGCAGCCGTGGCATACTGGTCGAGGTGCGTGACTTGTATGCGATAGAACATAGGTGCAAATCTCATCTGACACAGAATGTATTTTCAATTGAATTAATTTTTCTGTTCGGCCATCTCACACTGGGGCCGCACTCATATAAAGGGTGCTCAAAATTCTAAAATCCTTTTTTTCCATCAAACTCTTGATCTATTCTTTTGCTGTAAAATTAGTCAACTTAACCCATTTTTAACCATTTTTTTATCCCGTTTTTAACCCATTGGTGACAAATTTGATTATATTATTGTACAAATTATAAATGATTTAACCCATTCACGACCTTGGCTTAGCCCATTGATATTCAGGCAACTGCGTCATATTTATGTCAATTAAAAAATGCTCTTTTGCTCTCGTGTTCATATAAGGGTATACATTCTTATTCTTGTGAGAAGATGTCAAATATCTGGACAACTTTATAATAATTAAATCGTGATACAATCGATCATGATTTCTCTACATCTCACTAGAACTAATGATCAAAGTGAACTTTTCAAAATGATTTTTTTAAAAAAGGCGCGAAGTGATTTCGGTTTTGAACTCGGATTCTCAATAAAGAAGGATCATATTTTATTCCAGTACTGCCAGATTAAAAATCCCTTCGCGCCTTTTTGAAAAAATCGTTTTGAAAATTACATTACAAAAAAAAGAGGTTAGTTAGTTTTTTGAGAACTATAAATTTTTCAACTAAATAGAAATTTCATATTAACTAATGCAAAAAAAAAATAATCAAGAAATCTACTACTACTTATTTACAGTAACAACTTGAATTGCTAAACTGAATTTCTGTTGTGAAAAAATAAAAAAAAAATTAGAAAGCGCCAACTTTGAACTTGCATATCTCCCAGCAGAAACATTCTATAAAGCTGAAAAATAACTGTGAAATGTAGAATTTTATAGAGTATAAGACTGCGTTTTTATTTTTGCAAAAAAATCATTTTATAAAAATCGACTTTTGAGCGCACCGGCCCAATTCTGCGTCTCTGCAGGCAATGGCAAAGCTCAGAAAGTAAAAACTGTCATGAAAAGCTTCTTGAGAACATAAGCTGTTCGGAGTCGGTCGGAGTCAGTTCATACATTTCAAAACACGCACAACACAATTGATTATAAGAAGCTCGGTCGAAGTCCTTTCAAGGGCTCAAATGGCCATTTCGTTTTATTTTTTTTTAGTGACAAGCTAAGTCCAACTTTTTACACAGTCTAAAAACCTGGTCCAGAAAGTATCCAACCCATATGTCACGAAATCACTGTGACAGCGAAATCTATCAATCTCGTAATATTTGGGGGAGTATTTATCAGGAAATAAATTTGCAGAATTTTCTAAACATACTGAGCTGATTGTCATCCCTGCTATACACAGTTGGAGCCCTTCTCGAATATGCTAAGCAAGTTTATTGAAGCCATACAAGAAAGATTCATTAATTTTACTTAACATGGCCTACCTGGTTCTGGTCCATTTTTTGGATAGTTTGAAATTGATTAACATGCAGACGCCTTAAAAACGATGGAAAATTGTTGATATCCTCTTTGTTCATATAATACAAACTAGAGGATGTAATGGCTCTTAACAGACTTAACACAGCACTGCAGGAGCTCGGAGATGTTTCATTGATGGACTGGCTGGTTCAACCAACTTTGTTACAACTAGTTAAGGTACTTTTTTCCCGATTTAGTTCCGATAGGCCCACAAACATAGGTTTTCACAATGAACCAATAGGCCCTCGTGTCTGCAATCTCAAGTTGGGTACCGTGTTACTAAACCTTACCTTACCTAGGTCTGTAGTTCTCTTGCGTCTTTACTTCCATCACAGCGATTATGGATGCAGCGAATTTATTTAGGATTTTTATCAAACAGACCCTTGCTCAAAAATTTTCATCTGTACTTTAACAAGATTTCCGACACCTTCCAACACTCTCTACATTATTTTTTTCAAATAATTTTAATTAAAACTGTATCTTTTCTTAAGGTCTATTTTAAGGGCACATTTGAAGGAAATACAAACATCACATTGGCGTGGTCTACCGGAGCTGACAAATGAAAATGGCGCCTACTGCCGAGATTCATGTCGAACACAGGCCTGGAGCATTGCAGTCATTATGGAGGTAAAATACCACCTTTGAAAGCTTTAATTAAAAATATTACTAATAATTTCTTTCAGGTGCTGAGCGATTTACATGCAATAGGTGGCGATGTCTAGATGCAATTATTTACTAAGTGAAAATGTTTAAGCAAACTGCCTCTTATTAAGACAGTCCTCATGAAAGTAGACTATCATAAATTTTAAAATTGTTAAAAATATGTTGTAATCTGTTAAAAATATTCATTGTTAGTGTTGTAATTTTAGCAAAGCCTTTTTTTTATAAACTACCAAAGTACTCTTTATTGGCATCAAAATTTAGCACTCTTGCAATATTGACAAGAACTATTAGAATTTAGTACACATGACATTCAAAATGTTTACCATTATTTATTAATTTTTTTTTTTAAATTTTATCATAATTTTGTTACGAAAATAAAAATATTTCAATTTAATTAGTTACACGAAATTATTCTCCAATTTTGTTTACATATTTCTAAATCAATGCCAAAACACTTGATAAAAAAAATCTACTGGAAACTCCATTCACGCGAAACAATTTTTTACACTTTCTCGTTTTAAGTTTATCGTAATCGCAAATGTATCTATAACTACAGATTACGAAAAGTAGCTGTCTCTTAACACACGCATATCCGAATTGCGTGGCGGATTAATGCGTCTCGGTGCCAGCTCCTCGTGTATGTCATTTAAGCTAAATCTAGAGCGTTGTGCCTTTTCCAGCTTATCCTGAGGATGTTCAGAGACGCGACTTTGAAATTCTTCCATTGGCTGCGGTTCGTAATAAAATTCTGTACGACGTCGACGTGGATAGAGTTCCATATTTATAGTTGGTCCAAAACAGTTCTAAAACGAAATAAAATTTTGTTTAAAAATGTCTGCAGCAATTTAAAACAAAGTCTTACCGAGCTTATAGAATTTAAAGACGAAATGGAATTTTGATTTGGTATCGAAATGGACTGATTGCTCAGTAGCTGAAAAATAAGTTACAACTTATATAAACATTCAGTAGTAAGGTTTTTAGTTTCATTACTTACATTGAATGCGAACATCTTTTTTACAAATGAAAAAAGATATAAAATCTGTAAATTTAAAAAATTTTTTTTTAGAGAGGAAAAAATTTTGTAAATTTTGTTTACGGAACTAAATTCTTCTGACATTTTTTGCCCCGAGCAGTGTGATAAATATTTTATGGAAAATAAAATAGAATCATAGAACTATATTCCAGGCTATTGCAGTTCTATGTTAACCCTTTAGTGCTGAAAATAAAGGAAACAACATGTTTCTTATATATAAAGAATTGTATATTATTAAATAGCTAAAAACTAGTTTTATATAATACAAACTATTATACATTTGGTGGATCCAGTTACTTTGTAAGGAGCTAAGTTCGAGTTGGAACTCATATATCTTTTAATGTTGCGAAATTTAATTTCAAAACTGCCAAATAACTATGTGCCTTACGTTAGCTATGCCATTTTTTTTACACAAAATTTTTATATTAAATATAAATATATGGGTCATTTTCTGTTAACCTACAAGTAGACACTTCACTGAACATTTTAAGCTCTTACTAATAATATTTACTCAAAAATACCTTATTTTATAAACCATTAAAATTTGACTATAATGACGATTCTTGGATAGTCTACACGATTAAGGCGCCATATTGGAGAAAGTCATCTTGAATTGAAAAAGAGGACACGGCTTTCAAAATAAAGCACTTTTACGAAATTGAAAGTTTTAAGCCGCTTTACATTTTTACTCAAAAGCTGAAATGTGCAGAAGTTGGAGTAGGTCTAGAGAAATACCCATACATATATAAAATATAATGTGCCCGATGTATGCTGCCTTGCAAAACATGTCGTAGTTGTATTCGAATACGAATTAAGGTGATCTTTACGTTCTTAAATGTAAAAAATTAAGATTTTTTAATTTGGTATTGCGAAAAAAGTATTATATTTATTCAGAAAATCTTTTCTGTACTCTTTTAAGTATCAAATAAAAAAAAAAAATAAAGTTTGGCCTCGTTTGGTTCCTCCTGGCGTCCCAAGAGGGCGTCTTCTAAAAGTTGATTTTTATGTCATCCATGTTTTTCCGGAAAAACTGAAAATGATAAAGCAAAAAATGGGACCACTTCATTAGATGCCAGGGCACCTCCGAACCTCTAAAAACATTTTTGCAAAAAAAAAGAGAAAAGAAAAAAATTAAAAAAAGTCAAATTTTTTAGGTTCGGTCAGTACCCAGGCCTCTAATAAATTGATCCCAATTTGAAATGTTTCTTTATCATTTTTAGTTTTCCCGGAAAATCATGAATGACCTAAAAATGATGGATACAAAAAAAATGGATGACCTAAAACTTTTAGAAGACGCCCTCTTGCCAGGAGAAACGAAAAGTGGAAAAACTTTATTTTTTTTTTTAATATTTGATACTTAAAACTGTACAGAAAAGCTTTTTTGAATAATATAATACTTTTTTTACGATTTAGTAAGGATCACTTTAACAACTGCTTCCAATGGCACATAGAAGCATATTTTTAACTTGCTTGGCAAATAGCCGCACAACACATATGTATTAAGGCCAGACATAAGCAGGACTATCTTTTGTAAAAATATGTAAAATTCTTAGAATTTCGAAATATGTGAATTTTTTAATATCTTAACGGCACATAACAGCATTCCTCGAGCACAACACAGCACAATCTACGAATTTTTTAAAAAAATTAATGCCAGAGCTGATTTTACATTAGAAAAGCAAATGCAACACACCATCGCACAGATCGGGCACGTCGCAACACAAACATTTTTTTTTAAATAAATTAAAAATGGCATATTTAATTTAATGAACATTAATAACTAGCATCTTAATTAGATAACATTTGGTTTTTTTTTTAAATTATTAACCTTAAAAAAATATAATAAACTATTATATAGTATATGAAATAATGTGATTGAAGTGACATTAAATGGTCTTTTGAATTATAACTGTTCAGCCTTGAGTTAGTCTAAAATTCGTTTCTACATTTTTAGAAAGAAAACAAAGTCTCAATCATTAATTGCTGTCTTCGTTTTCGTTTGCTTTGAGCTGTCTACCAGTGTTAAAATCGATAACGTTTTTAACGCTCATCGTAAACATTTTCTTCACATCCTCTGAAGAGAGACAATTTTTCTGTTCCAGCTGCTGAGGCAATTCATTAAAGTTCAGCTGATTGTGTTCAAGTTGAATGGAACGCTTGACACGTTCTCGTTTGTGCTCCTGTCGCTGCTCCTTGTCCAATGTTGGAGCGCTTTCATCAAGTTGATAAGATTTAAGTTGTAGCAAATCACGTCTTATTGCTTCAATGTTTTCCTTATCAGTTTCATTTTCTTTAGTAAGTTTTTTAGCGTCTTCCGCTGCATCAGGCAGTTTTTGCATTTTTATGTCGACATTCTTTTGTGCTGCTTTCGGATCATTTTGCTGCTCGTTACGGTTCAGCGTAACACGTTCTTTTGGCCTATTTTCTGGCTCCGGCTTTAAAGCTGCTTGTATTCGTTTGGATTTAACATTGTCATTATTTGCTTTGCCTTGCGATGCAGAGGCGTTTATTAATAGAGGTAATGGCACGCGTAGGCGTTGCTCTAAGCTACTAGCATTTTGCACATTTTTTATAAGTTCGCCGGTTTTATAAGAAATCGGTTCATAAACTTTCGGCTTGACTGGCAGTTTTTCTTCAACAGGGTTTTCTTTAGCATTTTCTTCCGCTAAAATGCTTATAAGTGAGCCTTTATTTCTTCTTTTGGTATCTAGATTCGGGTCTATTTTTCCGTTGTTATTTAGTTCTGCTCTTGGTATTTTTTTCTGTGCTTCTTTATTTTCAGGTCTTTCTTCTTTGACCTCTTTTTCAATTTGCTTTAGTTGTGTTTCTTTTTCAATTTTCTCCACTTTTTCTACATTTTTTTCTTTCGTTTCTTTTTGGTGTACTTCTCTTTCAATTTTCTCCACTTTTTCAACAACTTGCCCCAATTTTTCAGCCACCAAGTTTTGCGTCTCTATGTTTTGTTTGGCCAACTCTTCCTTAAGTTCACCCACAGTGCGTTTCAGTAGTTCTTTAGTTTTCTTTAATTCATTTTGTGTCTTTTTTAACTCATCGTTTGCACTTATTTTAGCTGTTTTATCAATTTTAAGCTCTTCAGCGGCGATTTCTTCATCTTTATTGATAGCATCGCTATTTATGCCTTGTGTGGTTGTTAAACTATTGAGACTTGTATTGTTCTTGGCTAAACCATTTGACTGTGTCTGATTTGCTGCTAAGGGTAGTAGTACCAACTCCATTACTTCAGGTTTTGTTGCTTCTTTGGCAACAAGCTTTGCTGAGGACTGTTCTTTGCTATTTAGTTTTAGCTCTTCGTCAACATCATGTTTTTCATCAACTGGCAGTGGAGGTGGAGAAGGTTTTTCTTCACTAATAGGCTTTTCTGGCTTTTCAACATTTTGACGCTTTGCTTCATTTAAGTTTTGAATTGATTCGGGAAGATTTATCTGTTCTTCCTCCGTTTGGCTTAGATTATTAATTTCCATTTCTTTAACTACTGGTTTTATTTTAATTTCAGGCAAGCCTGTAGGTGGCGTTAAAATTTCCTCTATGTTAGCTGGAATTTCTAGATGTGCGCCGGATCGTTGTATATCGATTGCATTTAAATTGGCGTAGGTTCCCAAAATCATGAGACAAAAACCGCTGACTAATATAAATTGTGCTAACGAGCGTTCGGTGGTGTCTTTTTTAACAATTTTGCGGAAACATGAAGCGGGAAACATAATACATATAGCTACACCAATTGTTGAGCCGACCAAGCCGATGATGAGCTCAACTGAGGGTATCATGAGGGCGATGCAGAGTGCAAGACCTACTATAACTATAGTGATAGCTTTGAAACGAGTTTCAGGAATGTAGCCCGTTGCATCGGTGTGTCCCTAAGACCAAGACTTTTAATATTATTTATGTATATATTAAATTGGTGACTAAATTTACCTTACGATAAAGTAGCGAATAAATACTTGCACGACATGGAAATATAACCAATGGAAAGCTGCATGCTACCGATAGTACGAAACCAATTTTTATCACATCACTGCCAAATGATTCAGATAAATTTACCAGAATATTTCCTAGAAAGCATCATCATAATAATAATAAATAATAGTAAATGTAATCCTTTTGTAATAATACATAATAACTGTAGCTGAGAAATATCGTGCTTACCTGAGAAGGTTTGCGTACAAAATGCTACATATCCAAAGAATCCTACAGCAATGTATACAAATGTACAAATCCAAGTGGCGTTCTTTACAATGCCATTCAATTTTTCCAGACTTTGGTTGTTTATGCTCTCGAAAACTTCAAAAAGTTGCCTAAAATATATGAAGATTTACGTGTTTTAAAAATATATATTTTTTAATAAAATAAGAGACATTAAGAAATTTTATAATAAAGTGAACTCATAAAGGAACTCGTTTAAAAAACCATTTTCATCTGTTTTTGGTTTACAGTAAAATATTATGTAAAAAACTTTTTAATCTCTAAACTAATTTACTCCCAAAACTATTATTCTCTTTAAATGTTTATTCGATAATCTCTCTTTTTTAAGATATTGCTTTAAGGATTTGACAAAAGGATTTATTATTTTAAAAAATAAAATTTTAGTCATTTAAGAACAAAAGAGAGAAGCGATATTTAAGGGATTTTTACCCCAATAGAACTATTGATGAGAGGAAATTATCAATGAGATAGTGTTGTAAAAAGGAGGAAGACGAGAACGTGAATGTGGTAGGCCAATTATATGGATCAAGAAGAAATGCAGAAGGAAGGTTTCATAGCAAAGTACTTTTTTAATTGACCGACATTTTCCACGGTGTTTTACTCAAAAGGGTTTTTTCTCGAGAGTCGAGCGGAGTTAGAATTTAGTCAGTTTTCTATGGCTCTCGTCCATTTTTCTATGTCATAGCTCTCGAAATCGTCGAATCAGTTCACACTTAGCTTCAATCGATGCGTGAAAGACAGGAAAGGTTTTTAATTCATATAAGAACTCCATTTCAAGAACTTCCTCTATATTATCTATCTCTTGCAGAGCTGCGTGCAAGTCGAATATGAATCTTTGTTGACATTTCCATGGGGCCACATTTTGAAAAAAGAGGTGCCATCTGAAAGCGAAGAATTTTAGAAGTCAGCGTACAAAATGAAAACAGCATCAGAAAAATGTTTGGAAACATATCGCACCCTATCTTCAAAACAGACACAACTCAAAATTCTGAAAATTGCAGGAGAAGCAAGTAACCTTTTGTTTTTTTAATTAAAGAGTAAGAAGATGAGTTCACTACGAATAGTTTAACATTAAAAAGTAAAAATTTGTAAATTTTGAGTTGTGCCTGTTTTGTAGATAGAGCGCGATATCTAAGTTGGCTTTTATCTTCCTCTCCTTGACGCATTCTAATGCATTTGTGGCATGTATTTTTTCCTTCATGAATATGATTAAAACAAAAATTCGTAACAGGATTAAGTTGGATATGTTAACTTCCGTTATTAGAGTAAAATGCTTCATGAAGGCTCAGAGTTATTGTTGCAAGTCGCTCCCGATATCTGATGCAATGATTTAAAAAATTAATAGTTCCATATATGATCGCTTCGATACAAAGAACGCTTTGAAAATCGACGTTTTTTTATAAACAGCAATAGTTTTATACAATAATTAAAAATAATACCTCAATTTTATTTTTTTTTTTTTTTTAATATAACTTTTGTTAACGCATTTCCAAGTTACTTTTATGAAACGAAGAAAGTAGTTTGTAGTTAGTAATTTACAAATGTAAATATTTAACAAATGGCGATTAAATGGGCGAACAAAAGTGGCGATTAAATTGGCGATTTTTGTTTTTAAATCTCGCGAGTTTCTCAAAAAAAATCTGGCTCTGCTGGTGTAATAGATTGGCTCTCACAGTCGACTGACAAGAATTCAATAGAAAATGTGTGATTTTTATTAAGCTAAAACTTCAGGTAAAGAAAATTTGGTCGGATTTACAGCTATTCTGGCAACTTCGATTTACTTCAACAAAATTGCTGAGAAAAATTCGTATAATTTATTAGAAAATCGCAGACGTCAGGCTATTATAGTCAATGGCAGGGACTGAAAGAAATGTTCATAATCAATATAATAAAGCCGTTCATTTCTAATTTCATTACATTTTATTTCATTTAATTTTATTCATTCCTTTAACTATTTCCCCTTTCCTTTATTCCTTTATTCATTCCTTTAGCCCCCTATTCGTGGGCTTAATTACATTTGATATTTTTAGAATTGACTTTTGCGTTCTTGTGTAAAAGAAGCATCACTCAATCATGTCGACAGTCAATTACATTTTTTTAAGTTCCCATTTTACTTTCAACATTTTCAATAAAAATACAATACAACAGTTTCATGATACAACCCGAAGGTGGGAACGGGAGCGGTACGAAATTGAAATAGACAAAATCTCCAAGTTTCAAAATATACAAAGTCAAAATATCAAATTAGAAAATCTCCACAGCACTGCATATTTTTTGTAATTTTTAATTCAACCAAAAACGCTTTGCAATTTTTTTTTATAATAATTTCATTGCTTTAGTATTAATATTTCAACATTATAAATGAATACAAAATTGTATGGATCAAACAAACTATGAATAAAGCAGACCATCTTAGGAAGATTGCTGTTAACTTAGATTTAGATTAATTCAACTTTTATTATGTTATCCATACCTACTACAATTCTAAACTTCAATAAACTTTTTACTTAAAAAAAAATAAACTAAATCCCCAAAAATATAAATTGCATCTTACCTACTGCAATTATCCATACCTACCACAATTTAATTTAAAGCATCAATAAACTTTTTACTTAAAAAAAATAACTTAATTCGAACGAATTCATAAATGGTGCAATTCACATTTTTGGACATTTTGAATTTGGATATTTTGTGCCCTGGACATTTTAGCTTTGGATATTTTGGATTGGAGATTTTGGTTTAAATATTTTTTTGGGGATATTTCTTACCCAACCAGGTAGAAACATTCACCCCTACCATATGAGTCGTTGTCAAAGTCGTCGTCGACTCGTTGTCGTTGTCACTTGTTATTGACATCGTCGTCACCTCAATACTAAATCGGCACTCGCTACGTCGTTTCATCCAATGACAAGACGAGACGACTTTTTATCGATAATTTAATACCATCTTCAAATTTGCCTTGAATATGAACAGTCAAACTACAATAAATTTCGTATTAAAATATTTTTCATTTAATTTAATTTTCATTTAATAATCATGTATTTTATATCGAATACAAGTTCTAGTGATTTAAGTGATGAAGAACAGAAAAAAAAGCCTTATTTTAGAAAGAAAAATAATAATAGTGATAGTGAGTTTTATAATTTTGATATTTTGTGTTTTTTCCCCTCATTAAAATTTGGCTTTATAACAGATTTCAAAGTTATTTTCGATTGAATATAGCAGCATTCAAATATGTGCTTTAAACAGAAGTAACAAATTCACAAGTAGCAAAGAAAAAACCAAACACTTTGCTTCAAGTCGTTCAGGAAAAACTCAACGAGCAGTATGAGTCCTATCGACACATGTTTTTCAAAACGATTTGGCGAGTATCGCATACTCGTCGTCAGTTGTCAAAATTTATCGATAATGACTTCGGTGGTGCCAATTTCAAGATGACGACGACGATGACTAACTCCGCCAGGTTTCGGCCTGCCTGTCCCAAGCCAGGATAAAGGAGGAGGGTTGTTTGTAGGATACGTCCTGCAAACGTAAAAACTGATAAAGCCAACCAAGAGCTTGGGGTGGCGCCCATCCAGTGTTGGCATGCGTGCATCAAAGTGTCAACTTTTCGGCTTTCCGAAGTGTTGCTTGTCAAGTGTTTGACTCGCACCCTCAAACTGGCACGGCAGTCACTGAGGGAAGTGTTGTTTGTTGGTTGTTTTAAACTAAGGGTTCTCATACTGAGCACGGCAGTCCCTGAGAACAGTGGCCAATACTCTGTGTCTGGATGTTGACCTTCCGAACTGCCAGAGTGAGAGTGGCAATTGCAAAGGTCCTCCAAAGTAGGTACCAGTCATGTGCAATAGTTTCCAGCTGAGCCGGCACCTGCAAACTGTTAGACTAGCCTCTAAGTGCTCATTGAGCACAGTCATGCATAAGAAGGCACTTTTTCATAATTGCATTTGTGTCTTCTTGGTCTTCTTGCGGGGATGTTGTGGATCATCTGTCGGGATCGAGTTGCCCAGATGACTGTCGTGGACTGGCCCTTCGGGGAGTCTCGTACTGGTTGTGGTTGTGTGAATGCTACACAGGTCTAGATTGACTGGCGGGGTCGCGCAATGGTACGACCGGGCTGGCATATCTGTCTTAATATGCAAGAGATTGGGTAGGTCTCGTCTCCACCAGTAGATGGATGGAAGTACGTCGCTACGGAAGTCTATACTGGTACTGCTATTACGGGCAGTATGTTGATTCATAATGCTCCTAATCAGCAGGGCACTGGGTGATGCTTTGTGTTTGTGAAGCAGCTTCCATGTTCGTGTTGCTACACCGGATGCCCCGTACGTTTTACTTGTTAAAATGTAAACGGGTCCGTGTTGTGGTAGCACAAAGTTCATGGTTGTCTGTTTCATGAACTATTACCCTAGGTTTTGGATAACTCAACTTACTTAAGCCTTACGGCAGGTGTAGGTTGTAAAATGCTGAAACCGTCTGTCTGTCGACGACGACTAATATGGTAGGGCTGATTATAAAATTATAATTTTTATCATTACGATACAGATTTTTATTCAAAAATAATCTACAAAAATTTACTTACATTTGACAGGAAAGTGCCATGCTAAATATCGGCAAACATTGTAGCACACCAGCAGGTTCCCAGTATTTGACCTTTTCAGTCCAATCACTTGCCAAAATATGATCCTCCGATTCGAGCACGATTTTAAGAACTAAACAAACGTAGAAGCCAATTGAAGCTGTGCACACAGTTGACAAGCTATCGACGTTTCTAAGCATGCCAAGTGGCAAGATGCAAACCAACGTTACGGCAATCATGGTCCAGGTACGCAGGTGCTCATGTGGATTGTCGAGGGCAAACATTTTTGTTACTATTTGGGGTCCTAAGTCGCCCACAACAACAAAATATGTTATGCATGTGCCCAGCAAATACCCAATAATGCAGAGTTCAACAAGCAGTTTGCCCGATGTGCCGAAGGCATGAAAACCTAGTGAAGAAAAAATTAATTAATAATAGTAAATACAGTATTTTTGCCTAGAAATATTTTTAAATTTTCATAATCTTCATTGACTGCAAAATTGTATCGTTTTCTTATCAGAGGAAAATATTGTCTTAAAGTTAATAGAAAACAAATAATTCTATAATTATGAAATTGCTTGTTTGCCTCTTTTATTTATTATGAATAAAATTTCCCCCCGAATTCAAAAAGGGAATTTTTTATTTTTTAGACAGGAAATAAGTGTGTAAAGACTTTTTTTCTTGTGATCTGAAAAATTGACGAAGAATGCAAATACTTGAGCTAAACTATTTCAAAAATTTCATGAACATTGTTAAATATACTGAAATTTCCTTTTTTAATTCCGGGAGAAATTTTATTCACAATAAGGATTATTTACCTAAAAATTCAAAACTTTTTCGCCTGGTTAACAACGAGCTTTTAATAAGGTAATGGCAGCAGATTCTGGTAATCCAATTACTCACGATGAGGAGAAGAATAGCTAATACTATGCCACACTAGAATAAAATAAATTTTGAATAAGTTAGAGATTTTTGACTGCGATAAATAACCAAACGTAACCTTGATTTTTTTTTTTAATTTTTCGAATTCGAAGGTCAGTTATAATAAGAAAATAGTTGGATACATTTTTAAATGCAAAACTTATTTAACTGCATGCTTACCTTTTGGAAGCAAAACGGCATGGCTAGAATACCAACGCCTATAATGCTATTGGCCAACGTCATAACATGACCCGAGTGTACGAACATCTTTGCCTTGTGTTCTAAAGTAGCGAAACGAAAATCTTTTGAATAATTTTAGGTCAAAGTCACCAACGGTCGGTTAAAATTAAAATTAAAAATAAATATGCCTTTGTTGTAGTTTTTTATTGTGCTTTTGTTGTGTTTTTTCTTGCTCGTGTGTTATTTCAGCTTTGTCTCTGCGTAGGTTGGTTGACTTCAAACTAAAACCAATAAACAGAAACAGGTGTTCATTTATTTACTATTCAATTTCCTCATAAATATTCTTAGCAAAAAGATAAACATTTTAAAAATTACCTTGTTACCGAGCTTGGAGATAACGTCATATGAATGGATGTGTCTCGTTTTCATAAAGTGCTTTCAATATTGCACGAATTTAAAATATTTTTTAACACTTTTCGATTTGCTAATTGCCTCTTTTTGTATGCGGCTTTTTTATTCACACCTTTGGCGTTCTCGTTTATTATAGCCTATCTTAAACTTGATAACAGTTTCTAACAATGTAAACGCTACAATAGAATTTGCAGTGCAATTAATCTACAAGCACAGCACTTCCAACTATCAAAAGTGTTCGAGACAAGAACCGCAAACGTCAGCAAAGCAATCACTTATTTTGTTAAACAATTTTAAAAGAAAGTTATTTGCGATTTATTTTCGTTTTTACTTTTCTTTGTTGATTTTCTTATCTGCTTATGTCGCTGTTCGCTGCGTGGCGATTGAGGAATTTTTATTTTTCAGCTGATTTTGACATTGTTTTTATTTGCGGCTTGGCAGCAAGGTGTGCTTTGCGTGGATGTCTTTTATTGTAATGTCATATTGAAGTACAGTAAGAATAAAAAGCTCTAGTGAAGGATGTTCTTACAAGTTTACTTTTTTAAAATCGTTGTACTAAGCTAAGCACACAAAAAGTGTGTTTTTTTGACATCGCTATATCGGGGTGATTGCGATTTCTTGAGTGCCGCGTTTGACAATGTATTCGTAAAGCTTTTTCAATATAGCTTAGAATGCCCAAGGGAAAAATCGATTAATCGATTAGTTTTCGAGTTATCGAATTCTTAAAATAATTTTCTTTTTATAAGATATACTAAGAAAAATACCTTTATTTTTATTAGTATGCAACCGATATCGATACTGGTACCATTTTAAAGATAATGTAATAAGCTATCAGAAAAAAATTAATTAAATCCGTTCAGTATTTCACATTTTATAGCTGCTTGTATGTAAAAAAGAAATATTTGCCTTCTTAAAACCGTAATTTTCTCAAAAAGTACCATTATTACTATGATTTATGAAAAAATAAATTATTAAAGCCTGAAAATTTGTCTGTCATTTGATGTATAATATATATGGCTTATTTGGTTTTTTATGGTATTTTCTTTAAGAAGAAATGGCTCTTGTACGGAATGTTGTTATTTCAAGAATATATACCTAGCCACGATCATTTAATAAATATGCAAATATTAATAAATAATCGTCGCATAAATACAAAGATTGAATGCGATCGACAGATATGCAGTTTTTGGAAAATGTGAAGTGTGTATATTCTGGACTCGTTGACGGTACGCGCAGAGTTGGATTGCAGCTTAAAGATCTTGAAGTACCTTTGGTTCAGCGAGTTTTAACTAGCCGGGAGGAGAAGGAAGCTTTGGAAGAAGAAAATTAAATGATGCAATGCATGCTACATTACGGACACTTGTTGTACAAATGTCGAAAGTTTCGCCATCCTTTTGTCTTTTATTTATTGCCTTGTTCATGGTATGCTGCACTTTCTTTTCTGTTTGGCAACATTTATTTTTCTGTTTTCTGTTCAAAGCCTGTTTTCTGCCTGTTGTTGAAACTATTTTCAGCTTCGGACCCTAAACATAATTTGTCGGTTTGTCGGTAAAAGAGCCTACAATTAAATAAAATGGCAAAGAGATCTCATATTTATATCCCATGTGTACTTTATAAGGCGTATATTTATTTTGTCAGTCCGTTTGTAATGCCCATAAGGAAACATTTTTTATTTAACTTTTAGTAATAGGCCAACTTTTTTCAGACAAAGACAAAAACGCTGTTTGATTATTTATGAAACTTCAATAAAAAAATTAATGAAAATATCAACTAATTCATAAGAAATAGCCCAATGATCAAACGACAATCTGAAGGAAGAAATTTACCATATCAACCAGTCAGTCAATCTGAAGAAACAAATTTACCATATTATATATAATTACACCAAACTCAATCTAAAGGGCATTTCAAATCAAAGGCAAGGCGCTGATAGGCTTTTAAAGCGACAAGGAATTATTGAATAATTTAAAAGACCCTTTTTTAAAGTTTTGGTTGTTTGCAACTTCCTTTTATATAAATTTAAGGTGTAAACCAAATTATTTTAACAAATACATCAACATAAAGTTTTTAAAATATTTGGCCAACTATTGGAAACAAATTTGGTCATGAAAATTAATGCTTTATTTATTTATAAATATTAAAAAAAAGTTTGCTTCACAGCCTATTTTTTAATGTAGTTTAAAAACGCAATTCTGCTTCATGAGGAGTGTTAACACTAATTGATTTTCTCCTTAAAATGGATTGTTGGCCAAAATTTAATTTAAAACTATATTTTGGCATTGTAAAATATCTGTCATTTGAAAATTAATTTTTTTATTATTTTCCACGAAAATCATTGTTTTTGTTTTGATTTTATTGACAGGTTTAAAATTTTCAAAAAAAAATCAACATTAGAAAATTTTTTTATTTCTAGGCTGAAAATGGATTTTCATGACTTTTGACGAACACACTATTATTTTTTAAACAATTTTCGATAAATAAGAGCTTCATTATATATCAAGATTTCAAGATATTTCTTCAGAAATAATTAAGTAATATGTGAGATATTTATAAAAATATGAGGGCTACTCGCATAGGTTTTAAAGTATTGAATTTTGCTTAATTTTTTTAAACTCATAGTGTAATTAATTTTCCCCCTCTGTATAATGCCGCGTTTCCATGTGATCTTCTATTATCTTCTAGTATCACATTTTTTGTAAGAAAGAAATAGCATGTGAGCCCTACTTTATGGCATTGATGAATGTGAGTGTGAAACAGGTATACCTTTTTCATTTTTATAGCATGTGATATCCCCTGTGATGCTAGGAGATCGAAAAAGTTCAACTTCTTGAACATTTGCTATAAAAGTTGATCACATGACATTCATTTTTATAGTTATAGTTTTTGTGCTGTCTAGCTGTCAATTTTATTTGCGCCAATAGTTATTGTGTTATTGTGTCCTTGTCATTGCGATTGTGCCAGTGTGTATCGTTACTATATGTATTTTTGTGATACTATTTTGTTGTTTTCTATTTATAGAAGCAGCCTGAAACAAAAAAAAAACAAAGAACTCCACCGACAACACACAAAACAACCAGTGACCATTTTATGATCCTGCCACCAGCTTAAAGTTAAATTTAGGGCACGTAGACAAGAAGTTATTTCAAAAAGCACGTCTTGCAATCAGTAAACTTGCAGAAATTGATAAATTTATGATTTGTTTACAAATTTGCAAATGTCAAATTTCTATAGGAAAAAGTACATATATGCATCTCGCTCTTTATAGCATGTGTTTTGTGATATGGGATAAGATAAGATACTGAAAGATCACATGGAAACGCGGCATAAGTTTAGCTAGACCTGTAAAAAAATCTATAGCCACCAAATCAATACTTCTTTTGTTTGCGGAATGCATGGAGTATAATAAATAAATTCTTAATAACTTCAACAATACCAACGCGTTATAGTTAAATTAATTGCAGAGCTGTATTTAGGGAGTGACCACGTGTTTACCTATTTAGTCATTCAATGGTCATGCATTGCGCCGGCTTCTGCGCATGTAACTAGTGCACAATTATTTCTGCATTTTTATGTAAAAAATATGATTAAAAATTCATTTTCAAAACTTAAGCTTCTCAAACTTTGTTTTGCTTAAAATTTATCATTAGATGTTTTTGACAGATATAGTATTATTTTTTTTTTTTTTGAAGAGGTGTGAAATTCGCTACCACGTTTTTATTTCACTTTTGTTAGATTGAAAGTGGATTTTTAGTAAATTCAATCCAATTGTTTATTTCACTTTGATTTGTGCTTTTTTCTTCTTTTACTTATTGGCACTGAACTTTTTGATGTAATGAAAATAATTTAAATTTAGATTATTTACATTCTACACAGAATAAAATAATTTATAACCATAGCTGCGGTTATCCAACATCCAAATCTGATTTAAGTAGATAAAAAAATCCAGCTGTTGATATGCTCACAACGTTATTTAGCTGCGAAATTTTTTCCACTGCAAATCGTAATCTAAGTCCGATTGGGATGTAGGATCTAAAATTTGTATTCAAAGAGGGGGCTATGGAAAGGTAGAGTTTTTCAAATAAGCCTCGCATTAAATTGGCGATTTAGTTAGTTTGTTAAGAGAAGAGCAGACCTCAGAGCTAGATCGCATGGAGAACTTTCTGAGAGCTATGAAATAGTAACATATGAAACCGATCACAAATTGTCTAAGTTAAGTCTTACTTGATCTTAGGTAGTGTTTGCATTCTTTATATATGTGTAATTTTTATTAATTATTTTCTAAATTTTTTGGCATATAGCTCTCTGAAATATGCTCTACGTGTTTCGTCGCTCAAGGTATAGCACGCAGAGTAGCGTCGGGAACACTTCGCTGTACTGCGAGTGTGGGCAAAATTTGATTTAAAAGATGTTACCCTAGCGAACCTGTTCATAACCCAGCGTCTACACGTGCAAGTGCAAGTTCGAAAAACTCCTATACATCCAAACATTTTTACTAACACACTCACATTTTCGGACTAGCAGTCTACTTGCAGCGCTACTTGCAAGGAAACTTCAGAGACAGTTAATTTTTGCACTTGCTGCAAGTAAATGTCAAAAAAGGGAATTAAAGTGCAGCGTTTTGTGGATTTTCAGGAGATTTCCGCAATTTTATAAAAGGAGCAACACTGGCAACATGTTTTTCTCGTTTTCTGACTTCTTCATTTCAAGCAATACTGCAATTGCAGGGAGAACTTTCGCATTCGACAACATTTTTAATTGAACTTGCACTTACATATGTGGACGCTGAAGCTATTTGCAGCTAATTTCCAACTTTTCCAAGACAATATATATTCTCTACTTGCAAGTGATCTACATATGGACACAGGGTTAAACGGTCTGGAAGGAATACATGCTGTACACTCCACAAGTAAGGGCAGTTCACATTATCCCATTTTTCATCCAACAAGTCATCAAAAAATTTGACAAACCGAAATATATATATGGAATTTGGCGACATTTTGACATGCGAACACTCATGAGATTGATTGACCTAAATAAAAATATTTTGATTTTTCGGTTGTTGTGTGATTTTTTTAGTGACGACACTTAAAAAAAGATTTAAACGTGAACACATCAATTCATAATGCACGATGAAGAAGATTTTTGTAATGATTTTATTGAAGTTAATAGATAAAATCCTTAACTGTGACAGATTAAATCTTAAATATATAAAAAACAGATTATCAAAACAAAGCATATGGAGTACTGCTTATGTTTTCACTTGGGGTTGCAAGACAATAGTGAAATTTGATGAGCAATTTGATAATATGAACACTTGCGTTGTTAAACTGTTAGACCAACGATATGATGAAGTGCTTGTTAATGTGAATGCCCCTTTAAATGCAAGTAAACTTTTATTTATCAATCTTTTTGCTTGAACTATACTGCTGGCTAGAGACAGGAACACCAACTGAATGAATATGAATTTTTTACCGTTTCAATATGTGACAGTTGGCAGCGCTGGGTAAAAATGTTTTTCTTTCCGTTCTGTAAATTAGAAACGTCAAGATGGCTGAGGTAAAAATTTTTAAGCAAAAATCATTAAAAATTATGACCATCTTTGAACAAAACTTGAAATCATCTTCATAAATATGTGTCTGATGTTAATATGTAATATATTTTTCAAAAGTTTTCAGAAAGCTAGTTAATTGTTCGAAGATTTTGCCTATTTTAAATTGATAAGTAAGAATGTTAATGTTTTTTTTTTTATTTTGATTACGCTAGGTCGACGAAACTCTAAAGAAGAAGCGTGTATTCAAGAAGTTCACCTACCGTGGTGTGGATTTGGATCAATTGTTGGATATGCCCAAGTAAGCTATGGTACTTTTTACAAATTTTCTTTAACTGCCTAACGTCACTTATTTGTGCACTTTTAGCAACCAGTTGGCAGAGCTTATGCACAGCCGTGCCCGGAGGAGGTTCTCTCGCGGATTGAAGCGCAAGCCAATGGCTTTGATCAAGAAGCTGCGCAAAGCCAAAAAGGAGGCACCACCAAATGAGAAGCCAGATATTGTAAAGACTCATTTGAGAAATATGATAATTGTTCCTGAGATGACCGGCTCCATCATTGGTGTCTACAACGGCAAAGACTTCGGCCAGGTATGTGTTTTTTGTTTTGAAGTTTTGTTTGGTCATTAAATTGATGTTATGTTAATTTTTCAGGTTGAAATCAAACCCGAAATGATCGGACACTACTTGGGTGAATTCGCGCTTTCATATAAACCAGTTAAGCACGGTAGGCCCGGTATTGGTGCCACCCACAGCTCCAGATTTATTCCACTTAAGTAGACAATATTTTGGTGCAGTTTAATTCAATTATAAGGGAAAAAAGCATGTTGTGGATCATCTGTGTTTAAAAAAAAATTTTTTAAGACTTCATTAAAAAGAAATTAAATCAAAGTTATAATCGTGAATTTAATAACGGTCAACAAAGGACTACTTTTGGAAAGTTAAAATAATGATAAGAAACGTTCTGAACAAGGTTGTTGGTTCATATAAGTAATGGAATCTGTGTGTCGTGAACTGGTGGACGTGAAATTAAGAATTAGTCTAAAATATTTCCTGAATATGAGCTGGGGCTCTACTCGATTGCGATGCAAAATTGATTTGATTGTACGGATTTGCGTACGCATCGCATTGATTGGCGCATCGCAGAATTGCTTTTGAGCAACAGCAAAGATCAAAAAGCATTATAGATTTACTGCTTACTGGTGAACGCGGTGTGGCCTTCTTTGGTTTCTCCTAAGAACTGAAAACATTTAATTTAAAATGTGTATTTTAAAATGTATATTCATGATACCGGGCTTTACAGTGCTAATTTTTTATTTGGTCAAGGTTGGGGAAATATGCTTCTAGGGATACAAAAATAAATTTCTTATTTCATACAATTTTATGTTAACGTTTAAAACTTATTTTTGTATCCTTAGAAGCATAATTGTGTGAAATAAGAATGTTTCAGCTGTAGTTGAACAGAAATTGGTTGAATTTGTTTGAACAGAAAATGTGATGTTTAAGAGACTTTATTTTCCCGTATAATGGTATTAAAGTTGTTTTCAAAAATCGATTGAGGTAACTTGAGTCATTGAATAATTACAAATAGAAGGTGACACTGCCGACGTTGAAGCGACATTACGGCTATGTGGCAGATATTTGCAATCACATAATTATCTTATTCTATAACCCAAATTAATTGTCTTTGCTTATATGCAGAAAATTTCCCTCAGTTTTTTTTTCACTTGTTTTGTTATTGGAATAGTCCTTTTCTAATTAAACAGTTACTTTCTATGGATATTTATCAACAATGGCTAGATTTTTGCTCACTTTGTTTCCTTTTTTATATGCATCGGTAGCGTAAAGAAGTTTTTTATTTTAAAGAATTTTAAAGATATTATATTAAGTGACATGAAGTACTGTGATTACGTCGGGTGTAAAAATAAAAAAAGCAATGGCATTCCAAGATATAGTATGCCAAAAGATGATAGGCGTGAAATTTGGATAAAAAACTCGGGAAACAGCTTTTCTTCTAAATTAATAGATAATGAACAATTTTTTATATGTGCTGAACATTTCGAAAAGAAGTTCATTAATTTGAGTGGCTTTAAATCAAGACTTACATTAAGTGCAGTACCAATTTTTTATAGTGACAAAAAACAAAAGAAAAATAGTAATGAATCAAATTTTAAAAAAAGACCAGCATTGGCAGAGACAAATTTTGAACAAAAGAATAAAGATCTTCAAAACAATGATGATGAGTGTTGTTCAAAAAAGAAAATCCAAAAGGAAAAAAATAATAAATCAAATTTTAAAAAAAGATCAGCATTAGTAGACAAATTTTGAACAAAAAAATAGAGATCTTAAAAACAATGATGATGAGTGTTATTCGCTAAGTGTTAACAAAACGGATAAGCCAAAAACATATTCAAATAAATTTAAAAATTTTGGTATGGCGAAAACAAATGACACCAACGAGCTCAGCATTTCAAATCCTCATCTCGTTTATGATGAAGTAGAAAATATTAACCCCTCCATTGAAGAGCTCCTTAAATCTCCCAAAAAAAAATATATGAGACCAAATGTGGTTAATAAAATATCTCAAAACGATAAAATAGACGAAATGTTGCAAAATGAAAAGAAAAGTGTAGCCATTCTTATAAAAAGCCAGCTTTTACATTCAAAAAATTCAAAATGGAACGCAGATGAAAAAGATTTATTTTTGAAATTTCATTATAAGTCCCCATCCTTTTATAAATTTTTGAAGCAAGAAGGATTTGAACTATCTTCACTAAGGACAATTGTGCGGTGGTACGATACATTACCATTTCAAACAGGCATTTCATTTCAAATTTTGAAAATGCTAAAGAACAAACTCGACCTTCTTCCTAATCAAGACAAAAAATGTGTTCTTGTTTTTGATGAGATGAGCATTAAAAAAGAATTGGAGTATAATTCAAAGGACGATAAAATATATGGATTCGAGGATTTGGCTGAATTTGGAAGAAACCAAGCTCTTGCATCCCATTCTCTTCTGTTAATGCTTCGAGGATTAAATTTTTCATGGAAACAGGTACTGCTAGAAGCGTTTTATTGTTTGTGTTTTGATTGTATAAGCCGTTTTAAACTTTGAAATGATTTTACAACTTCTCACTAAATGTGAGATTTTGTTTTATTTTGTGTGAATTTCTCTCCAATCTTCATATCGGTAGTTCATCCTGTAGCTTTTTATACACTGAAAAAAACATATTTTAAAATTGAACACAATGTATTCAGGGGCGTAACTAGCGGGGTGGGGAGGGGTAAGGAGGTCTACCCTCTCTACTTTTTTAGAGTCGGCCTAATTGTGTTTTTTTACTGAAATTTGTTTAAAACATTGATTCATAAAGAAACAACTTAATAAACACCTAAATAAAAACAAAAAATGGATAGCTAAAAAAAATACAATAGCATAACAGACAATTTTGTTTTTATTATTCGAGATTGAGCAAATTTATAACACATCCCAGCAGAAAAGTGGACCAAATTTGAAATATTACTGAACTAGTTCCTAGAAGAACCAGTACTAGTTCCACTACAGACCCTTTAACATTGAACGAAATGACACTTTTTGCGGGTTGATGTCGTAGGAAAAGACAATTGTCCACATGAACACTGTTAAAACAAAAGAAAATTAAGAGTTCTTCACTGAAACGGCTTTTGTACTTTTTCACAGCTCCTTCAAACCTGGGGCCGCCAAAAAGCTAAGTCCTGTCTTGATTTCTCGTCAATTTTAAAACATTTTTCTTTCAGTGTATATTAACAACATAAAACTTATTTTTATTAAAAAAAAGCATCAAAATAAAAACATTAAACGATTCGCAACAAGAGTTAAGTTAATTTCATTATGTTTTTGCTAGATTATTGGCCAAATTAGCAACACAGGTATTCAGCCATCATGTTTCTACTGCAATATTTGCAGCAATGTCAACAAATGTTTTTGAAAAACATGAACAACCTATAGCGTTAGCTACAGCAAATTTTTTTTTTAAATTAAATAAGCTTTTTGACAATTTGAACAGCACAAACAAGTTTTCAAATAATCCTGACAAGAATGCTATATCAGACACTCAAATGGATATTATATCCCACTTGCAAGAGTCAGTTGCTTGGATATCGTTATGGAAGCGAGAAAAAAAAGGATCTGTGCATTGTTTCAACGGTCTCCGTCAAACAATTATTGGGTTACTGCAATTATGGGAAGATATAAAATGTGAAAACCAGCAATATCTCATAACGTCACATTTAAATTCCGATTGTCTTGAGAACACAATATCTGTTGTAAGAAACAACCGAGGATCATATGAACGTAATCCCTCGGTATTACGCTTACACAAAAATCTAAAACAAATGTGCTTTTATAACATTATTTCTCCTGATACATCTTCATATGAAACCTCTGATTCATCAGTTTTATTAAATATGGCAGATATAGACAGTACGAGTTACTGTCACCTTCTTAAAAATGTTTTATATGTATGTAACAATTTCAGAGTTTATTGATCCAGATGATTTTACATTGGAAGAATTTAACCAAGATGATGACCCTCCTCCTAATATTGTTCCGGTTTTAAAGGGTGAGAATTTACCAATAAGCTTCAGGAAATTTTCTCGAATATATCTGTGGTCTCAGGCTATAAAAGTCAAAGCAGAAAATCATACTTCCGAGAGACATTGGTTTAAAGAATTTGTTTTCCAAATAAGTTTTATGATAGTCTCTATGGTTTTTGTTTCACAACTTTTTAATTAAGATCACGTTGTTATCTCCTGATTTTAATTGTACATGGAACTATATATGTGGAATACATCTCCAGAATCCGTCGAAATGAATTTCCGACCGTTAGGCTACGTTACGAATACGAAAAATTTTCTTTCCGAACGAAAACAAATTTACTATCGAAAACATCTCACTTTTTACAAACTAAAATATGTATCTACTCTTACTAAAATATGTGCCTGAAATAAACGCAAAAAAAAAAAATTAAAAAGTGGTTTAAATACTGTTAAAATAAAGTTTTCCATAGCTTTAAATAGTGTACGCTCAATTTTGTGAGTAACTGTATATTGCTTTGATTGTGGTTATAATGTGAAAAAATTTTAAAATAAGCTGTCAAAATTGAATCGTGGAATAGCAATGTTACGAATGTTCGAATACGCCGTATTGATTATGATTGTAGAAAACGTCATTACGAATCCGGAAGAAAATCTACGCTACGACGGATTCTGGAATAGGGCTGAATAACTCAGTTGTTTCTTAATTCGCTTTAGGCGGTTTTTGAGTGTGACCACATATATATCGCAGCCACATTAAAATATATACCCAAACAACTTATATATATCACTTTTCACTTATATACAGATGATTTCAATATCGAACATTTCACCCGATTTGATACGGAATTTGATGAAGAATTTTGCAATATTTGTGAATTTGACGATTCCGATTCGGAAGAACCATCAGAAGTTGTTCCAAACATCAAGGACATGTCAATAACATATTTTTCCGGATATATTGCACAAACTATTTGGAAAAAATACCAATGCATAGCATGCAAGTCATTTATGTGTGATCAAAGCCCTAAAACATATTCAAGCAAATCAAAACTTATTGAAGTCCGTGAATACGAAGGAGCTCATCGTGGTGGTTTGACAATACCATCTCCACAGTTCTCAGCCATTATTCAACATATTATAAATATTTTTGAAAAAAATTTTGATTTTCATTGTTTCAAAGAAAATGTTTTAAAAATTTTCAAAAATATTTGCAAGACAAAATTAGAAAAAACGATATCCTGTTCTGATGCAGAGCATGATTCTTATATGATTTTGCATACACTGCGTGTTCTTATACGCGCCAAAATCAAAATAATAAATTCCAAAGTAAAATTTTCAAAAAGAAAATTGAAAAAATTTGACAATTTAAATCACATATAAGGTATAGCTAGTGACACCCAAAATTATAGGCACAGTCATAGACATTTATTTAAAAAAGTTTGCTAAAAATTTGAGTTTGCATTTGGCAAAACTTTGTTAATATAAAAAAATTGCTTTTTTACCAATGGTTTGCTAAAATTTTTGTGATTGTAATTTTATTCTGTAGAAACGTTGTTACTCGTTATAAGAGTAATTTACAACAAAGTTATGTTTTTTTGGCATTTTGAAAAGAAAAGTTTAGAATAAAATAATCAACTACAGTTATATAAATACATATATTTTGAGTTATACTAAAAGTTATTTATGTTTTTTTTTATTTTTTGCTAATACCTATTATTAAGGCTATTCCAATAACTCTACTATGTTGTGAATTCATTCTTTATGTATGCATGTCTTATTTATTACTACTTTTATAAACATCTATAAATTTTATAAATAAACATGATAACATTAATTGCAATTAAAAATTAGTAATTATTAATGCAGTTTTAATAAACTGCAGAATTATTTGTAGCCTAAAAACTAAATTCTATTATATTGCCATTCTACACAATTTGGCAATTTGCATAAAAATCAAATAACACAAACGAAAACACTTGTCAGCGAAGCAGAAGCAGCTGACCTTGAACAAGGTGGGATTTTATTTCTGTTTGTTGTGGGATCAATTTAGGATTTTCTTAGTTATGTGCACAAACCAGGTGAAAAGCTTTGGTTTTCGGTTAACGATTGAAGCGACATGTGGACGACGTAGTGGCGAATGTTGGCGGTGTCCATTCTATATTATAATTATTCAATGCTTGAGTGTGCTCAAAAGCGGCGATATGTATTTGTAAACAAAAATTATTTTTCAAAAATTTGAGCGCTGACGAGGCAGCACCATCTATTAGCCATTTCTTGTTTAGATAAGCTTATGTATAAACCAGTTCTAAACAGATAAGTGAACAAAAGCAGAGAGTATATTATAAGTGAGAGATGTGAGTATTAGACATCAAGGTTGATATGGTCGTAAGGGAGAGAGCGAGTACCCATAATTGTCAAATCGAAGTTGACAGCTCATAGAAAATCTACAAGTGTTCTCTATTATCATCCGTATTTCATTCGTAGTCATTCGCAAAATTAGCTGGTTTTGACAATTATGGGTACTGGGTATGGGTACAATTATAAATCAACCTTGTTAGACCTATTTTCTCGGCATTTTTTGATTTATGGCCGCGAATTTAGAACTGCGGCAGAAATTTAGAACTAAACAAAAGTACAAAGCTACAAAATGAATGTAAATCAAATGCAAGCTCTTTATTTCTTATCTTGCTACCAGGCAATCAGAAAACAAAGCAAGCAATATTCTTTTTGTTTTCTGTTCTGTCGATATGATCGTACCCCTTTTCCCTTCTCTCCACTAGCAAGCATGCGTGTTGCATGAACTCTACCATGTGTCGTTGGATTGTTTATATTTGTTGGTAAAGTTAGCTAGAAATTTTCAGAGTTTTCGTGACAAGATTCGTTCGTTTTCCAACGTGATCGTCCAAAATTGGGTTTTTGTATTTTTTCTTGCGTCATCGTCCAACATTACGTTGCTTACGTTTCTCAAATACTCTCAACGTGAGCATGGCAGAATTATAAGGTAAGGTCATCACGGAGAGGAATGGAGTAGAAAGCAGAATAAAGCTACATTGATGTCAAAATCAGCTGTTCATCGCGAATTTCTTTATGCTCACCTTCGCAGCTATTTTTAGGTTAAAACTGTTACAGTTTTTTTTGCAATTTTAAGACTTCTTTCACATTTTATAGTTTTTATTACACTTTTTATATAATATTTTCACTCAAATTAGCACAAATTTAACACCCGCGACCGCACTGTTTGCAATTTGGAAACATAAAATATTTTCTTCATTTGCAATTTCTACGAAATTCGTCGTTTTGACATTAATGTAGCTTCTCATTATCCACTCTCCGTTGACGCGTGAGAGCACTTAGTATCATGGGCCTACCTTATCATTGTATCATGAACGTGAGTACTTGTCGAAAACCTTATTACCAGATTGTAAAAGTTGAGCATTTAGCGTAAAACTGAAAAAATCTTGAAAATTCTACGCTTATTATTGGAATTTTTTTATTGGTGGCAATACTTTTTGCATCAGTTGTTTTGGTTGTTGACTTTTGGAAGAAATCAAACTGTTTTTAAATTGATTGCGAAAGTTGGAGACAATTTATGCAAAAAATGTTTTCGGGAATTGCCTTCTACAATTTTAATGAGGACACAAGTGATAGTTGTTGTTTTCTTTGTACTGAGAAGATTAGCATTGATAATTTTTTCTTAAATGTACTTATAAAACAAAATTTACGTTTTTTTAGCATCCATTTCCATAACGATAATAATTTTGCTCTCGTCAAATTTTGACGTTTCCTTCGGATTTTTTTTTATAAAGACCCAACTTCACACTGAGGTTACGTCTTCACTCGTTACTGAGTCAGCTGTGTTCGTTTGTGTCTGACATTCTTCATATATAGCTTCAAAACAGCTGATTTTCGCCTGTTTGACGATGTGTTCGTGAAATACACGAATCGTTTGTTTTACCTAAACAGGGCATTATTATTGGAAGCTCTACAGTAGGCATTTTTAACGTGATAGTCTCTTTTAAACAGATTTTATAACTTTACGTGTTATTCAACACATAAACTGATATTATTACTCTTAATGTTTATATGCAATATTTTTATATTACTTTTGGAAAGTTAAAATAGGATGTTCTGAACATGGTTGTTAGTTCATATAAGTACTGGAATCTGTGAGAATTGAACTGGTGGACATGTAATTAAGAATCTGTCTAAAATATTTACTGAACATGAGCCGTATTTTAACAAATGTGAGAAAGGCGGAGTTCCTAAATGCATTTATGCAAAGCATCAGTGACTTTTCCTTTGAATAGTGCTTAGTAGATTCACTATAACTGCGCAGCTAGAGAGTGCTTAAAAATAATCTAACAACAACAAAAACAATTTCTACTGTATAGTTTTCGAGCAACAGCAAAGGTCAAAAAGCTTTCTCTGCAGATAAACTGCTTGCTGGTGAACGCGATGTGGCTTTCTTTGGTTTCTTCTAAGAATTGAAAACATTGATTTTTTTTTCATTAGGAATGTATTTCAAACGTATTTTCATAGTTCCGGCACTGCAGTTGGAAGTTTTTATTTGATCAAGGTTGTGAAATAAACTTCCTAAAAATATAAAAATAAGTTTTAAACATATTCATTTTCGTTCATATAAAATTGTGGGTTGTCCAACCCAAAAAATGATTGGGTTGGACAGAAAATGTGATGTTTAAAAAGAGACTTTATTTTACCCGTACATAGTATCAAAAATCTATAGAGGAACTAAAAGTGTTCACACAAGAGCGGTGATATGTCTTATTTAATTTTTAAAAAATTATTCTATCTTCAAAAATAAACCATCTGAGCCATTTTTTCTTTATATAAGCTAATGCATAAACCAGTTCTAAAAAGTTAAGCGAACAAAAGCAGAGACAGAGAGTATAGACATATATTCTCAGCATTTTTCGATTGACATGCGATCAAGTGTATGCGTACTATAGAGTGGTCTATGGACTTTCATGTCTTTCATTTGCGAATTGTTGTAACTTTCAAAGTTTCAAGTATAAATAAACATGTAAGTTGAACTCGTATTTTTCTATTTAATGCAATGTGATTTGGAATTTCGAATCGCATTTTGGCCGAAGCGGCAAAAAATTAAATCTAACCAGACAAAATTAAAAATTAGCTCAAATAAATGCAATTAAAACATTTAAAAACCCTTTCTCCTTTATAAAGTAAAAAACAAAATTTTTTTAAATATTATTCATACTTATTATATTTTATTGTATATAATTTTTTGTTATATCGATGGCCATACGTTGGCACCTCGGTAGCAAGATAAGAAATACAAGTAGAGAGTTTGCATTTGGTTTTCATTCATTTTGTAGCTTTGTAGTTTTGTTTAGTTGTAATTTTTTTTCCGAAGTTCTTAATTCGCAGTCGTAAATCGAAAAATGCTGAGAAAATATGCCAGATAGTCATAAAATCTCTCATTTATAATATACTCTCTCTGACAAAAGTACCAATATAAGTTAGGTCGTGCTTAAGCGCCATCTATTATTAATTTTTATATTTGTCAAGTTGGCTAATGTACAAACCATAACTTGGATACAGGCGAATAATCAAAGTGGTAATTTAAAATCCAGTGATGGAGTATTTCTCACAAATGCACCCTAAATTCAAAGTTAAAATATATTATCAGAGTAATAAATAATCATTTGAGCACAAAGTGCTACCTCGGTATATGATTGCTTAAATTTCTTTTAAAATTTAATTTAATTAAATCAAAATTAAAACCCAAACCAGAACTTAATCCGTATTTGTATGGTACAACCTGTATAAATTATTTTAAACACAGCAGGATGTGACCCCATGTACTCTAAATACCAATCCATTATAGTATTTAGTAGTATTTTGAGCAGGTAGACAGGATCATATTTCTCCCAGGATTTGGGCAGTTTTTTTTTTAATCCAGTTTTTTAATTTTCGTTAAATAAAACAAATAAAAATTTTATGTTTATAAATTATATGTAAGTACTTACTTTGTAAAAGTAGCAAATAAAGGTGCTACTACTTTTTACATCCTTTCAAAAATTTGATCATGTGGCAGCGCTTTTCCTGTCATTGTTGCTGTCAAATTACAAATGGACAAATACTTAACAAAACCTGGTAAGATAAGGAAATTGTCGTTTATTTAATGTTTTAACTTAATTTTTAAATTTTTAGACTCTAGTAAAAAATTTATTTGATGTGCTACATTCAATGTATATGATCACTACAAATAGTTTAAAATTACAAAGTAACAATTTGTAAATTTTGAGTTGTGACTATTTTGTATTTAGTGTGCGATATGTTCAATGATCTCAACAGTGCGAATGAATTGCTTTAAAAACTTATTATTTAATCTATTTCTGTTATTTTTATTACATACCTAATAAGAAAGTGATATTTTTGTTAAATTATAACTTACTTTAAATAAAATATTAAAAATGTTATAATAAAAAAATTTTAAAATATTTGTTTTTAGTCCTTTTATAAGAGCAGTATTTTCTCTAAGGATACAGGTTTTTTTTGAAAATTACAGGATTTTCAAAAAAACATATGGCAATGCTGAGCTTGACTCAAATAATGTTAGAAAAAATTACACAGAAACTGAATTTTTTTCTTCAAAAAAAAAAAAAAAAAAATTTATGACAAAAATTTCATTGCCTTCTAAAATTTGTCAAATATATAAAATGTTTTTTAATGAAAACAAATATAATTATATAAATAACTACTCATTATCAGTTGTGCCAGAAAGCATATCAAGATTCAATATTTCTACATTACCTTTCTACTGGCAACATTACATTTTCAATTGCTATTGAACATTACTTTCTTAAAGCAATTGCCTAGGTGGTAAGATTTACTGCTTCCCTTCTAAAAAGAAGCACAGCTGTAAGGCTCAAAATATAGGAACGGCTGAAATTGAGATTTCAATTTATTTACATTACTTTTTGCCTTAATCTGAAATGTAGAAATGTTATAACAGAAAGCAAATAATTATTATTTTTTTGAAGCGAAGCTTTTTACTCCTCGTTCTGCGATTTGCTTGGAGTGAAATCTGAAAAATTTTCGACAGATTTTTTCTTGGAAATTTGATGATTTCTTTGTTGCTAAAGCTTATTACAACAAGAAAATTTAATACTTTAATATTAAATACTAAAAATATTTTTTGGACCGCCCGTGGGGATTGAACCCGTGTCCTTTCAAATGAGAGTTTAATACACTATCCACCAGGCCACAAATACATTTTAGAAATTGTTGTTAATTCAATATTAAGTATAACAGTAGCTATGCTGCAGCATGATACAATGATAAGATAGGGCCACTTCGCTGAGTGCTCTCACGCGTCAACGAAGAGTGGATAATGAGAAGGAACATATATGTCAAAACGACGAATTTCGTAGAAATTGCAAATGAAGAAAATATTTTATGTTTCCAAGTTGCAAACAGTGCGGTCGCGGGTGTTAAATTTGTGCTAATTTGAGTGAAAATATTATAAAAAAAGTGTAATAAAAACTATAAAATGTGAAAGAAGTCTTAAAATTGCAAAAAAAAACCTCTAACCTAAAAACAACTGCGAAACGTGAGCATAAAGAAATTCGCGATGAACACCAATCTCGCTTTATTCTGCTTTCTACTCCATTCCTCTTCGAGTCGACCCTACCTTATAATTCTGCCATGTGCTGCAGTATATCGTCACCATTTATCAATGATAGAGGATTGTGTATTTGCTATGCTACAACTAACAAAAATTTGCCACAAGGTGTCTCCAGCATCGGTGTGTTTGTATTGTGAATGCGTTTGTGGTGTTGTTGGTACGAAGAAAATTAGCAATGTCCACAAGTGCGTTCGATGTATTGCTTGTGGTTGTATAACAGGGCGAATAGGCACTTCTTCCATGGCAAGTGAAAATAAGTTTCATGCCTGGATTGAAGTTGCCGGTAAAGTTCAATTAAGTGCTCTTACTGGGCACGGCCAGATACAAAAACTCATACATGAATTTTTTGTCTTCTTGCTAGGATGTTGTGGAGCTTCTTTGACGGGACCGAGTTACCCAGGTGACTATCATGGGTTGGCCCTTTGGGGAGACTCGTGCTGGATGTGGTTGTGTATATGCTACACAGGTCTAGATTGACCGGCGGGGTTGCGCAGTATTACGACCGGGCTGGCATACCTGCTTAGTATGCAAGAGATTGGATAGGTCTCGTCTCAACCAGTAGATGATAATGAAGGTACGTCAATACTGGAAGTTAAACTGGTACTGCTGTTGGGAGCGTTGCGGTTCCATGGTTATACAATTGTGCACTGGTTGATGCTTTTTGTTTGTGGAAAGGCTTCCAGTTTGTGCTAGCCTTGCCGGATGACCGTGTGCTTGTGCACTGCATGCCACAAACGGGTCCGAGATGGGGGGAACACATAAGTGCTGGTCGTCCTTTCCATTAACTATACCCTCGGTCTAAGGACCCAAGTACTTAGGCCTACAGGGCAGACGTACTTGTTAATACTGGAATTCATCTGTGCCCTATATTTAAAAAAGGAGACCCAATAATCTGCGCCAGCTATAGAGGTATCAGTCTTCTTTTCATCGCATACTAGGTTTTCTCAAGCGTACTGTGTGAAAGATTAAATCCGATTACAAAAACACTGATTGGACCTTATTAGTGTGGCTTTCGACCTGGAAAGTCCACCATAGACCAGATTTTCACGCTACGACAAATCCTGGAAAAACGTAGATCGAATTGACACACGTCATCTCTCTGTTGATTTTAAAGCTACGTTCGATAGCCCGATAAGGGATTGCCTATACGCAAAAATGTCTGACTTCAATATACGTGCAAAGTTGATTAGACTTTGCAGAATGACGTTGAGCAACACACGCAGCTCCACGCAGCGAGTTAGGAAATGAGCTCTCCGAAACCTTCAATACCGAAAGAGGTTTCAGACAAGGCGATCCACTGTCTTGCGATCTCTTCAATATCATCATGGAGGGGATTGTACAAAAGGCCGGTGTGCATCTTAATGGCACCATTTTCTACAAAGCTGTCCAGCTCCTTGCATACGTTGATGATATTGATATTGTCGGCAGAACCAAGAGAGATGTTACCGCTGCTTTCACCGCTATCGAAAAGGAATCAGCCAAAGAGGGTTTGACGATAAATGAGAGTAAAACAAAGTATATACTGTCTACAAACAAGGAAGCACGGCGTTTAGATTCCCACGTTTCATCCGGCAGCTTTAACTTTGAAGTAGTCAAGGAGTTCGTTTACCTTGGCACCGCCATTAATACCAACAACGAAATCAGCCTGGAGATAAAGCGAAGAACAATAATTGCTAATAGGTGCTAGTACGGGCTCAGTAAGCAACTAAGTTCCAGAGCCCTCTCTCGATCGATAAAACTAACACTCTACAAGACGCTCGTTCTACCTGTGCTGCTTTATGGCGCTGAGGAATGGGTAGTTTCGCAAACTGACGCAGCCACTCTGGGGGTGTTCGAGAGAAAAGTTCTTCGCAAAATCTTCGGTCCTGTTTGAGTCGGCGATGACTATCGCATCTGAAGGAACCACGAGCTGTATGAGCTCTACGACGACATTGACGTAGTTCGGCGTATAACTGTGCAGCGACTACGCTGGCTGGGTCTGTCCATCGTATAGACGACGAAGATCCAGCGAAAAAGGTGCTCGAGGCGAGGGTCGATGGTCAACGACGACGAGGGAAACCATGCCTCCGATGGATGGACCAGGCCGAGGAAGCCCTAACCGCACTTGGTGTATCCGATTGGAGAAAGCGCGCGCAAAGCAGAGTCGCCTGGCGAGAGCTGATGAGGTCAGCCGAAACCAGAACACGAGTTGTTATGGCTACCTAAGTAAGTAAGTAGTACCTACAGGTAAGTAAAATGTGTAACGTGCATTCTATCCTTCGATGTAGAATATATATTTCAGTCTAAAATTTAACGCTTGGGAGAGCAAATAGGTCGTGCTCCGTTTTATTTTTGCTTAGTTTTCTTATTGATTTTGTATTTATCATCGAAAAAATGCCGAAACCAACTGGCAGAGAAGGACGTGCACAGGGTGGCCCAAGAGTAAGCCGACCAAGAAAAAGAGTAATTTCCGTCGAGTGAAAGAATTGATGGTAATGCCTACGAAATAAATAATACATTTGCATTCGTTATGCGAGTTTAAGGCCTAGGACATGCAGAGTGTGAAATTTTTTGGATTGATGGACAGGCAAGTAATTTATTTCAAAACCGTGCTACAATACTTTGATTAAAAAAATGAACACCAGCTTAAAAACTGTTTGCTTCTGCCATCAAAGAAAAAAAGAAAGAGACTTGTAAGCAAAATAATTGCGAAGACATAGACGAAATTACAGTATCCGGTGACGGCACGTGGAAAGAGGATTTAGTTCGCTCTTTGGTGTATCGTCATTGATTGGCACTGCCATTGTACCGCAACTGTCGTTGAAATTGCAGCATATGTAGCAGCATCACTTTTTAACGAAGCCACTACTGCTTTTCTGACCTTCATGCAAGATTTGGGCATCACTTCTGGACCAAGTGCGCATGAATGGGCGCGCGCTTCAGACTCTTTGCGGATCAGCAGAGTGGACGAGCAAGCTGCTCACGAGACCAAAAAAGGCAGAGTCTTACGTAGACAGGAGCAAAAAGATGACGTTGAGTAACACACGCAGCTCCGTCAAGGTAAGTGAATGATAGTGATAGTATAGACCCGGCATCGGTGATGACATGTACGTATTTTATAAGAAAATCCAGTTTTTTCAAAGATAATTTCATTTTTATATTCTCCCAAACATGTAATTTTTACAGTCGGTGACCAGCCTACAGAAAAAACTACTGAACCAATCGTTTTGAATTTTTGTACACATATTCTACATGTAAATAGCTCTCTAGTTACGTCGAGTTCTTTGAAAATTTTTTAATTACTTACAATTTCACAATAACAAATAGATCGATTTTTTTCGTCAAAAATCCTCATTTTGGCTTCAAAATGGTGCCAAAAATTGAAAAATTTAAAAATTAAAAAAAACTCGACGAGACTTGAGAGATAAAGTAAGAAACTAAAGAAAGCAAATTGATTTTTTGGGTTTAAATGATCCAGTGATGCTGTAGGCTGGTCACCGCACAACATTTTTTTTCGAGGTGCCTACGGAGATCTACAATAAATCCGTTATTTCTCTCTATTTTTGAACAAAAATTTTTTTAAATATTCTTCAAATGAACTTTTATATAATAATATGTAAAATAAGCCTACAGTAATAATTTTTGTATTATTTCAATTTCAATAAGAAATGTCTTGAAATTTGGCACGTAAGCTTTGATCTTCAATCTAAAAAATCGGATGAAATCCACGCCTACCTCCCATACAAAGTGACTTTATTTTAACCGTATAATCTCTTCAAAATCCACAAACATTATTGAAATGCCTTGAAATTTTACACGTATGCTTTGATATTCAATATAAATCCTCAATATGAAATTTGGAAAAATCTAATGAAAACCACGCCTACCTCCCATACAAAGTGACTTTATTTTAACCGTAAAATGTTTTTTAAAATCCACAAAAATTAAAGAAATGCCTTGAAATTTGGCACGTAAGCTTTGATCTTTAATCTAAATTCTAGCTATGAAATTTGAAAAAATCTGATGAAAACCACGCCTACCTCCCATACAAAGTGTCTTTATTTTAAATGTAAAATCTCTTAAAAATCCACAAAAATTAAAGAAATGTCTTAAAATTTTGCACATAAGATTTGATATTTTATATAAACCATCTCTATGATACTTGGCGCAATCGGATCAAAACTACGCGTACCTCCCATACAGAGTGACTTTATTTTAACGTTAACATCTCTTCAAAATCCACTAACATTAATAAAATGCCTTGCAATTTAACATATAAGCTTTGGTCTTCAATATAAATCCTGACAATGAAATTTGGAAAAATCGGATAAAAACCACGCCTACCTCCCATACAAAGCAGCTTTATACTAACCGTAAAATCCCTTAAAAATCTGCTCCAATTGTAGAAATGTCTTCAAATTTCGCACATAGGCTTCAATATATACGAGTAATATAGACTATCACTATCATATTTGGCCAAATCGGATAAAAACCACGCCTACCTCGCATACAAAGTGGCTTTATTGAAAACGTTAAATCACTTAAAAATCTGCAAAAATTACAGAAATGCCATGAAATTTTGCATACAAACTTTGATATTTAACATAAGCCACTCTTTGATATTTGGCAAAATCGGCTGAAAACCACGCCTGCCTTCAATACAAAGTGACGTCATCAAAATTGAAAAACTTTCGTAAATATATGAAACTGAATGACATCGTGTCTCTATGTACCCAAGTTCCGCCCACGTCGTTTATTCAACCCATACATATATTCTTTGGTAAAATGTGGAGCCTTTATACTAGAAAAGTGGGTGCGGCATTTTACTTTGTTTACAAATTACTCAATGTGGCAGCTAAGAGTAAAATTAAATTAAGCACATGACACAAATATTTTTGCAGATTAAACATAAAAATTTTACAGACGTCTAAAGACTTCGAATATAGTTTAATTCGGCCGCGGGGGGTATTTTAGCTTCGGTACCCTGCCGAAGCTCTATTCCTTACTAGTTTCTAAAAAAATTCATAAAAAAAAGGTCTTTTTAGGCGAAACAAACCTTACCCTCCCCTTAACGCAACAGAAGTTTACTAGTTATCAATAATATACGAAAAATCTAAAAAAAAAATTTCTAAAATTTTCCTAAAGCGAAGCATGTTATTATTTTTTATTAGAGTATCGAGTTTATTCAGTTCGTGTACTATACTTATGAACTTAATTACATTTCTTAAAATTAATTTGTGTTAGTGATTTCTGTGCAATACTTAATTTATTTTTAATATTTTATTGGGTTTATTTCATTAATAAAACCACACAAAAATTGTAAACATATAGAAGACTCATTGAATATTCTGATTTATTCAGTTTTAAAATCCCGAGGTTGTTCCGTAAATCGAATACTCGATCCCGATTGTACAGGATTTAAAAAAACTTTTCGAGCTTGAATTCTCTAATGTATACAGAGTGAAATTTGGATAATTATATTTTCCTAAGAAACTGTTTTGCAAATTTTGATTAATTTTTTATTTCCATAGATTAGATTTACTCAATTTTAAACTTACAAATTCTTATATAGCTTTTACAAAAAACTTATATCTCATACAACTAACTCAATGAAACGAACAAATAAATAGATTATCTACGTTGCTTGCCATTGTTAGTGACCGCCATACGATCGTAGGCGGTATCCTTCATGGAAGATGTAGCGGCGCGTGCGTACATGCGTTGTTGCTGTTGTGAGCTTTGCGTTCGCACGCTAGTCAAAGCCTGCTGCTGCTGCTGCTGAATGTGACCATTTGCTTGGCCGTTTCTAATCAAGGACCTGGAGGGACTCTCATTCACCTCTGTGGAACCATAGGCGTTATCCCTGACTTGGCCATCAATTTGTTTGCGATTAAAATAGGGACCGTGCATTTCTTGCTGTGGTTGTAGCTGTGGTTGTTTTTGTTGCTGTTCTGCCACGGAACCACTGCCCGCTGCCAATGGAATTTGAGCAAGTATTTGAGACGCATTCGCAATACCTACAAAATTCACTGATTTTTTATTACTATTTGGAGCGAGTACGTTTTTCCCCATTTGGTTAACAAAGAACGAGCTGCTATTAGGCGCCCCTGCTGCGGCCCCCGGATGCGCTTGCATATTAATAATGTTTGTATTTAAAGCAAAGTTATCTATAGCCGGCGTGCTTGCGTACATAGCGGCCTTAAGCGAATCTGATTTGGAACGCTGTAGTATGCTTTTATTATTTTGTAGCCCAGAAGTTTTAGCAACAAATCTGCCAACCTCTCCGGCAGCAACTTGACGTTGGTTAGAGTAGCTCAAATTAGGTGGCTCTGCAGCGGTTAGTAGATTGTCGCTGCTTAGCGATAAATTAAAGAAGCGTTCTGTTACCTCGTCGTATGCATGCTCACCTAGGTTCATGTCTGAGTTAAACATCTGCATATTGCTGCCAATGAGATCCTGCCGTGAGCCCAGCGTGAGCAGGCTGCTACATAGACTGTCGCCGTTGTTGGTCATTGACTGGTTACTCAAAGGGCTGGCAGACTTTTGGTGTGGAAGAGTGGCACCCATTTCGCTTGGACCTTGTTGTAGAGCGCCAGTACGTGGATCGAAATGTTTCTGGGTGGCATCCTTAAGAGTGCTTTTGATTTCTTTGGTCTTTTCTGCCGTCTGTCGTATTGAGGATATGTGACCAGGTACAGGCTCACGCGACACCGAAGATGATGGCGAGTTGGAGGTACTTTCCTCGTTCTCTTCCTGAAAATCAAACAGATTTATTATGACTTTTAAGCCAGTCTACATCAACATTACCTCATCTTCCTCCGTTATCACCGAAGACTCAATCCAATCTTTGATGCGATTCTTCTTTGACTGACGATCGACATTAGTTTCAATGCCACAATCGGCCAACGTATACAATAAACGATGTTTTTCATCGGGACTACTGTGAAACGAGTACATGGATGGACACAGTTCGTCAGTTTCATATTCTGCCATTTCCTTTTCCGCTGTTCTAGCCAACCAACGATCATCGAGAAATTTCGTTAAATCTGCCAAACTTTTCGGTCTACGATCGGTGCGTGGCTCTAAGAAACGACGGAACATTCGCTGACCACGCGATGATAGCAGTTTGAAAAGTTTCGGTGTACGGCGAATGGGCAACATCATGGCACCCTGCCAGGCCAAGTAGCGTACATAACGTGGATCATCGGAAGCAGCTTTTTGCCAAGGCAGACAACCTGTAAGACAGACAAAGATGACGATGCCAAACTGCCAGACATCGTGACTGGAATCAGCTCTAAAATGAGATATATATTATTTTTGCTATCTACTCATAATAAATAAATAAATAATATATTACTTGTAGGTTCCTTCAGGCTTAATTTCTAATACTTCTGGTGGACTGTAGGGCAGCCATTCGTTGCGTCGCTCAACAACGGTTCCCGTCTGATAGGATTCACCAAAGTCGCATAATTTTACGCGGGAAAAATCGGAACGATAAATCAGAACGTTATCCAACTTAACGTCACGATGAACAATGTCTCTGTGAATGTAAGAATTAAGAAGAAGTCATGGTCCCTATGGAAAAACAATTTACTTTGAATGCATATAATCTAAGGCGGATGCAATTTGTTTGGCCACACGCTTGCTGTACACCTCTCCAACGCCGGTATCTGTGACATTCGATGTTAGATCACCTGAGTATTAGTTTTTTAAAAGATTAGAAACTCTGTTGTAAAGGAAGCTAGTAGAAAAACTCACCTAAAGGCGCATATTCCTGTGTGAAAACGTAAAATCCTGCAGTCTCGAAAGCCACATCATAGGTTGTTACTATGTTGCGGTGTATCCCCAAATGTAGCCCATAATGGAATTCACGATAAAAGTCTCGCAATGACACATACGGTTTTGGTACCGCTTTCAACACCATCTCCGTCTGTGAGGCACGATGTTCAACAAGTAGAATTTTGCCAAACCATCCTTCGCCAACAATTTGTAGTATATCGAACTCGTCCACCAAATGGATCTAGAATGGGTAGAAAAAGAAATAAGAATATGTTAAGCGATTTACAAGGAAAATTTAAGCTAGTATTCAGTATATGGAAAGTATAGAGTCCATTAAGCTTTAGTTCAAAAAATAAGAGTCCAAAAACTCCATAATTTTTAAACTGATCTAATCAAAGTAAATTATTTAAAAAATGAAATGAGTCGCACCTTTTAATTTAAACAAGGATTTCATTTAGTTAAACAGAAGAAAATTGTTTTTCGGCAATCATTGAAATTTAACCCAGATAATCCGAATAGCCTACATGTAGGCCTACATAAATTTTAATAATATTTATATATGTTTTTATTGTTTAAAACACATTTTGTTTAATTCTTCAAAATACTGTGTCACGGTCGCCAACTCCGTCAGGTTTCGGCCTGCCTGTCCCAAGCCAGGATAAAGGAGGAGGGTTGTTTGTAGGATACGTCCTGCAAACGTAAAAACTGATAAAGCCAACCAAGAGCTTGGGGTGGCGCCCATCTTGGTAGCAGGTCATATTCGGTATATCGATATGAAACAAGCCTGCGAAGGTATAGCAATTGACCTTAAAACTTGCTAGTACGGGGACAGTCTTTACCCGTCGGATGGGGTTGACCCTATCTATCCACCGCATGGAGACCTTAATTCGGCTGGAAAATCTGGATGTGAAGGGTTGGCATGCGTGCATCAAAGTGTCAACTCTTCGGCTTTCCGAAGTGTTGCTTGTCAAGTGTTAGACTCGCACCCTCAAACTGGCACGGCAGTCACTGAGGGAAGTGTTGTTTGTTGGTTGTTTTAAACTAAGGGTTCTCATACTGAGCACGGCAGTCCCTGAGAACAGTGGCCAATACTCTGTGTCTGGATGTTGACTTTCCGAACTGCCAGACTGAGAGTGGCAATTGCAAAGGTCCTCCAAAGTAGGTACCAGTCATGTGCAATAGTTTCCAGCTGAGTCGGCACCTGCAAACTGTTAGACTAGCCTCTAAGTGCTCATTGAGCACAGTCATGCATAAGAAGGCACTTTTTCATAATTGCATTTGTGTCTTCTTGGTCTTCTTGCGGGGATGTTGTGGATCCTCATCTGTCGGGATCGAGTTGCCCAGATGACTGTCGTGGACTGGACCTTCGGGGAGTCTCGTACTGGTTGTGGTTGTGTGAATGCTACACAGGTCTAGATTGACTGGCGGGGTCGCGCAATGGTACGACCGGGCTGGCATATCTGTCTTAATATGCAAGAGATTGGGTAGGTCTCGTCTCCACCAGTAGATGGATGGAAGTACGTCGCTACGGAAGTCTAAATTGGTACTGCTATTACGGGCAGTATGTTAATTCATAATGCTCCTAATCAGCAGGGCACTGGGTGATGCTTTGTGTTTGTGAAGCAGCTTCCATGTTCGTGTTGCCACACCGGATGCCCCGTACGTTTTACTTGGTAAAATGTAAACGGGTCCGTGTTGTGTTAGCACAAAGTTCATGGTTGTCTGTTTCATGAACTATTACCCTAGGTTTTGGATAACTCAACTTACTTAAGCCTTACGGCAGGTGTAGGTTGTAAAAATGCTGAAACCGTCTGTGTCACGGTCGCCATATAATATAGCCATCTCTGTTAGCGATTTAAATAAAACCATTTAGGTCCTTTTGCTAAGAGCTAAACCCAGATTGAGCTTATGAGTATTTTCAAGCCATAATTTAAGTATTAGTTTATTTTTGTACGTAATATTAATAAAGAAGGCATAAGTATTAGTGTAGGTTTTTATATTTATACAATTTTTAGTACATTTTTCAGTTGCTTTATACTGCAAAGAAAAGGTAAATATAAGTAAGGTAAAGGAATATAAGTTATTTTCTTTTAAGAATATACAAATAAATTTTATATTTTCAGTTCAAAGAAAACAACTGAACAATTTGGAATGCTTGTGCTGGAATGGAAAAAAAATGCAGAATTGGCAAAAGGCCCTCCAGTTTTTGGTGCCAGCAGAACAAAAGTAAAGAAAAAGAGAAGCTCTGCTTCTACAAAAATTACTTCATACAGACCGCCACAATGAAATTCTTTGGAGTGGAGAAAGATATTAATCATATTATTATAAGTTGATTGCTTTCATTACTCAATTATGAATTTGAAGAATTGAGCATGATACAATTATAAGGTAGGCTCACATTTAAATGGCTGCTCAAATGACAACAACAAAGCTGTGAGAACGCTAAACGTCAAATGATAAAGGCAAAAACAACAATAAGAAAACTAAAATTCGACCAGCCGATTTTGACATACAACTTCCGTTTTGCTCCAACTTGAGCCTACCTTATAATTCTACCATGGATTTGAAGATTTTCTCAAGATTTGAGCAGATCTTGAGAGCAGGGATGATATTTGCTTAGTTGTAAAAGGGCAAAAATTCATACAAAAATAGGGCATTTTTCACAAGAATGGGGCCTTTAGCGGTAATTCAATATTAAAGACTTTCCATTTGAACATTCAGCCATGACCGCAAATAACAAAATATATTTCGAATTAACACTTTCAGGAAATCAAAACAATTTGAAGTTCATGTTTTTTTTTTTAATTTCACTTTCACTGTTTTAACCTAAGCGGGGAAGTATTTTATTTGTCACAAAAATACCACACTTTAAGACGATCAGCTCTCAGAATCAAAAATTGTGGGCCGAATTGATATAGTTAAATTGTTTCCTTTAAATAGATTTTATTTCATACAGGGTTGCCCATATTCGACGGACCCATGTTTTTGTTAAAAAAATCAAAGAAAAAAATAAAAATTTGGCGGTTGGCAATCTTAATCATTTAATTTGTTCCAAGTAGATTTGTTTACATCAATTTTTGAATATGATATCTCTCAAATGGCCGCCTCTGGCGTTGATGGCGTATTGTGCCCTTTTTGCAGCATTTTCCATCGTTTTCGCCAACATTTCGGCCGGAATAGCGGCTATTTCTTCACGAATGTTGTCCTTGAGCTCTTCTACGGTCCTTGGCTTGTTAACGTAAACCTTTGACTTCAAATATCCCCACAAGAAGAAGTCAGGCGGCGTCAAATCGGGCGAACGCGGTGGCCAGTCCAAATCACCACTTTTCGACATCAAACGGCCCGGAAACAAATTCTTCAGAAAATCGATTGTTATGCGACTTGTGTGCGGTGGAGCGCCGTCTTGTTGAAACCAGAACTGCCTCATACGCTTTCGACGAATAATTGGCATCACAAAATTGGTCATCATGTCGCGATAACGCTCCTGGTTGATGGTAACAGCATGGCCATTTTCATTTTGGAAGAAAAACGGCCCAATGACCGTTTTCGCACTAACGCCGCACCAAACTGTGACTTTTGCGTCATGAAGAGGCACTTCTTGAATCTCCTGAGGATTTTCAGTGGCGTAAATACGGCAATAAACGCTTAATGGTGTTCTTAGAAGGCGCACTTCTCACATTTTTTAATATTTTAAAAGCACGTTGAGTTTTCACAATTGACTTCTTCTGTTGAATGTAAATTTCAACTATTTCAGAGCGCTCGCGTGGCGTGTATTGTTCCATGGTAAAAATCTGCTTGGACTGACGCTTCAAACGCGGTATGTCATTAAGCGATCTGACATCTCTGTCAAGTTATGGCGTTGCCAGATGGGTCCGTCGAATATGGGCAACCCTGTATATAGAATTGCACGTCCGATTGCACTTAATAAGAAAAGGTTTGTGCATTGATTGCAAAAGTTAAAAATATGTCAAAAACTCATCAATATAGTTAATTTCTCCAAAAACTTTTTAACAAAGCCATTTATTTAATAAGTTTATAATACAAATAACAATAGCAAAGTATTTCCAGTATATATTTTCAGTAAGTATTTCCAGTAAGTATTTCGATATATTTATCGTTAAAGAGTCTTAGGAGTATTATTTTGAATCCTTGGTTATATACATAAGAATGTCAGAGAGATATGAGAATAGATATGCGTTAAGACTTGTAAGAAAACGAATCAATAATGCGAAATGGAATAGGCATGATACCAAAATAAAATCAGTTCTACCAAAAAAATATATTCAGGAATGGAAAAACTGAATAAATAATAATTTCATAAAAATTATGCAATTTTAGAATGCAGACCCTTGAACAACAAAATTAGTTAAATCACATCGAATAAGGTGACAAAAAATATTCAATTGCAGTTTTCGAAGCCTAATTTTTTTTTAAAAAGCTTATTGTTTTCGAGTTAAAATTCGAGTTAAAATTGCTTTTTTTTGCAAATAATTGTTCATTACTTCTGAAGCATTTATTTAAGATAAATTCGAACGCCTTAATCTGAAAGAACGTGTAGATTTATATAGAATTCCAAACGTCAGAAATTATTTTTGGTACAGATAAAATAAAACAAAATGAATTCATTGAAAATTGACGACAATAAACACTTAAGCGGTTTAGGCTACTTCAGACTACGATGGACTTTTTTTAGTGGATTCGCTGCTTCATCTATATGCATGATAAAATGATGTAAGGAATGTTTCATGCATGAAGCTGTCCACCTCAAAATTGGCATGACCTCGAGACAATTCAAAACCAAAAAGAAATTTTTTTGGCCCCTGGAAAAACCGCCAAAATGGTATTTTGTCTATAACTTGTAAAATTGTGTATAACTTAAATAAATAATATAAAATTGTGTTCAGGGGAGGGGGGTCAAACGAGGTAACAGAGCTTACCAGTTGAATATAATATCAGAAGTTCAAGCTCTAAAAGCAAAATATAGTACGTACTCGTACTAAGACCTTTTTAAGGGTATATCATTTTCTAAAATCGGACATAAAATGTATAAGTTATGGAAAAAATACCATTTTGGCAGTTTTCCCAGGGGTCCAAAAAAATTTTTTTTTTTTTTGGAGTTGCCTCGAGTTCATCTTTAAAAGAAGGGGTGCACTTCTCAAATTTTTTTTTTGTATGGAGACCGACCCACGCTAGCGTGCAGTAATTTTCGTACTTCCTCCGTTATAGTAGATATCAAATGTTTGTAAGGAGTTTTCCTGTAGATGTCAATCAATAATACAAAATAGCGGATATTCTGCATAATACTATTATGGTGGCCTTATACCAAATATAAGAACGTCAGTTTATTAAAAATTTTCTTTAGCTTAAATAGATTTTTTTCAAGAGCACTATTTCTGTAGCCTAACAAAATCGTATCTGCGTAGGCTCATATTGCATAAAAAAACAAAATTGGGGATAATTCTTTGAGTTTTTTGTTTTCCTAAAGCTATAATTTCAACAGAACTTATTTTACTCAGATCGATTTAAAATCATTTTCTTAAAAATTTAAAATTTGTGCATCGATCATATACTATTTAGATGATATTTTTTCAGTAGAATTTTTTAAAAGGGCCTAAAATTAATTAAAAGGGCTTCCGGGCTTAAGAAATCAAAAAGGCCTCGAAAAAGCTCTAAAAGCCCCCAAATATCATCCCTGCTTGAGAGTCGCACAAAGAAAAGCATATCTAAAAAAAAGCTCTGCAAAGAACCATCCAAACACACTAGTTAGGTGTTGTTTTTTTCTTATATAAACTTGTATCGGTTTTGCTCTCTAAGAATTGAGTATGCATGGAATATTTCTCTTTTAGATAATAGAGCCCTGCATGAGTATGCTTCTTCGCTTCCCTGAATATATTCTCTTGCTATAGAATACAAAATTTCCTCTATACCTTTTCTGCTTTGCTCATACACTCTCCTTGTTTTATTCAAATATAAGAAACGAAGGGAATAAGAGCGCGATGCTTTATTAACACCAGCAGGTAGCAAATAAAGCCATAAAATATAACAAAAGTATCAGTGTTCATGTCCTGAATATTTAGCGAATATTTTTTTATTCGTTCCTTCGTAGAAAATATATGTTTTTGTATTGGGACCCAAAGAAGGGTGGTAGATAGGGGGTAGGTGTGTTGGGGAGAAATGTTGAAGGGCAAAAAATAATAGGACCAGCTCATATATTTTACCCCTCTAGGAGTTCAGCTACGGCCGATATAAACTATTTTCGACAACTTTTGTGTTTTTTGTATGGGGAGCCAAAGAAGGGTGGTAGATAGGGGGTAGGTGTGTTGGGTGAAATGTTGAAGGGCAAAAAATAATAGGACCAGCTCATATATTTTACCCCTCTAGGAGTTCAGCTACGGCCGATATAAACTATTTTCGACAACTTTTGTGTTTTTTGTATGGGGAGCCAAAGAAGGGTGGTAGATAGGGGGTAGGTGTGTTGGGGAGAAATGTTGAAGGGCAAAAAATAATAGGACCAACTCATATATTTGACCCCTCCAGGAGTTCAGCTACGGCCGATATAAGCTATTTTCGTCAGTGTTTGTGATTTTTGTATGGAAGGTAGCGAATAAAGCAACAAAAAATAACACAAATATGCATTAAGAATAACAAAAAGCTTATTGCGGGGAAAATCCAACATATTAACTCTTATTCATAACACTAACATATCAATATTTGTGTAGTTTATTAAGTGCTAAGAGAAAAAACTGAAACAACGCGTAGATCGAAGCTCACCTCAGTGCAAGAGTGTATGAAAAGAGAACAAAAAAAAAGTTATTCTCTTGCGCTACACGTCCTGTTGTTACACGACCTGTTGTTTATATTTATTATATATTATATAATATGAACAAAATTAAAAAATTACATATGGTGTATCGGTGATTGCATGTCAAATCGGACGCTTTTCGAAACTCGGACGCTTTTCGAAACTCATATATTTGTAAAATTTTGGTACCTTTCACGTCGATAGTACTTAAAAAAATAATAGTTATGTGCGGAGTTTTGTGTAGTTATATAGTGCGGATTTTTATGCACAAGTAAATCAAAAATATGCACATAAAAATGCACTAAAATTATGCACTAGAAATCGAAAAATATGCAAAAAAAAAAAAAAAAATTAACCTCTTTCGAAAAAAATTAATTTTACGGTAAAGAATTCTTTCTTTATTGAATGTTTTGAATTAAATTTTGTAGCATTAAATAAAAAGAAATAAAGAGAAAACAATGAATTCTTTACTTCTAGTAATACAAATTTGTAAATATAATTGTAACTCGGCCTGCCAACTACATTTTTAAATAATAAATAAAAATTTAATAATAAAATATTAAAGTTATCAATATATTTGTCATATTCAATCTCTCTATTCAATCATATATATGTAGAGGTTGCATTGCTAGCGTATACAAAAAAATTTTCTTCAAAAAGTTTTTGTACAGCGAAAATAATCGATCTACAGCAACGGACGTAATTGGACTATATATGAAAGAATATAGTTCACCGGGAATATTTTCACTTTCAAAACTATCACCGAAATCAAAACTATATGAAATTATATTGATTTTTTCAAAACTGCTCTTTTTGAGCACAGCATATATTTTTTTTAACAATATCATTAATTAAACTAATTTATCTTAAAAGGTTCCTTCCTTCTAATTTAGTGACAAATTCAATAAAGAAACTCATAGTTTGTGTTAATATATGCTAGTTGAATTTGAAGAGAAGGTAAATTTAATATTTCTTTAGAGTTTTTAATAGAAAATGCATTTGGACCATCAAAATCATTGACTAGATCTTTGAAAAAAAAAAAAAAATAAAATAAATAACTGAAAATATCCAAATTTTGGCGAAAATGCCGAAATATGCAAATACATTTAAATGACATTTTAAAGCAAATTCAATGATTCGAAAAGATATTTAGTTAATTTTATTCTAGAGATACCCACAAAAAATATGCATTTGCATAAGAATCCGCACCCTAGTTATGTACATAAAAAAGTTGAAATTCAATTTTGGTGTTACTTTACAAAAGTAAGTTTATGCTTGTAGCCTATTGATTTCCAATGTTATTTTCCTCACTGTTTTTGCAGATCGCCAATTAAGCTCGGAAAAATTGACACCCGTCACAAATTTCGACGTAGAATTACGTCTTACAGCCTGGTTTTTATGGGGGTATTTTCACAAATTTCTTCAAGGTCATGCTAACGTTTTTTGTGGGACACTTCAGGGTATAATACAGTCATTCATATTCATCGTACAAAAATAAAATGTATGCCAAAATATTAGTTATTTTGTGCATAAAAGGATTATCCACCTTTGGATATTGTCGCTTCTTTAACAAAGCCACACGGTAGCAAAAGAAAAGAAGAAAAATGCACACTTTTGTATGAGAAAAATGCATTGATGATTCAGTTGCTGCTGACGTTCGTATGCTTGTTGCTTTAGTTCGTGCCGAAATCTTGTGTTAAACCATTATTTAAATCAAGAATTGTTTTACGCATATTTTTTAGTGGCTGTTTGTGTTGTTGTTATTAATACGTATGTATTAAATATTTGCATATATATTTATGTCTTTCGTTTTTTAGTTTGTTTTTGTTAATCTTCAGCAAGATTAATACAATAAATAATAGATACATAATACAAAAAATTGCTACGATGCAGTTTTACATAAGCCCAGATGGAGACTGGCATGGTAGTTGTGCTATTATAAACTATATTTTTAAAATATAATAAATTCTAATTATTTATTGAACTAATTTTATATATACATAATGAAAATATATTTTGCTTGTTCAAATTTAAATATTCAATTATATTTAAAACTAGCTTATACCGCTGCGCTCAGCGCTTATCTCCTAAAAGAGGGCGTAGCTTTAGTGAAGCCAGTACCGAGTTTCATTGATGTGTGACTTATTTCGAAAGGGTAAACCGAAAATTTTGGGTGCTGAAAAAGTATCACGCCCCTCGTCCAACACCCATAAAATGTTAAATGTCGAATAATGAATTCCGAGGACGTGCGACCTATAATACCATAATTGTTCGATATCGAAAATTTTAGGTGTATTTGAGGTGCCTTTTACGATCGGCACCAGACTTTACAGGAATAAAAATTGGCTTAGCGGTTTCGGAGTCTTTACGTGATATACACATATACCCACATACGTATATACATTATGTCGCCTCACGCTCCTTAGAAAAAAAAATTTGTTCAGTCCGGTTCTTCAAAATAATCCGTGGCTTATGTTATGATAATCCCCAAAATATTTCGACTAAAAATATTGGCTGGTATGGTAGTTAAAAAAAAACAAACGGCCAGAAATAAAAGTAATGAAAAAGTTCTTTTGCATCAAAAAATCTTAAATTTTTTCCGTTGGACCAAAGATAATGAGGATTTTTATGGATTGTTTTAACTTTTTTCATATTATTTTCACTAAAATTCAAATGAATTCTTCCCCATACTACGTTTAGTCAAATAAATTGTAAAATGAAAAAAAAAATTGTGCAGTTTTTTGTAATTTCATTCAATTTAATTCTTCACTTTACACTATATTTTATCATCAATAGATAATTTATTTGACTGAAAGTAACATAGCAAAACAAAAAAAAAAATTTTAATTTTAATTTTAGTGAAAATAATATAAAAACAGTTAAAAAATTAATGAAAATCTGCATTATCTCTGGACCGATTAAAAAAATTTAAAATTTTTGGTGCAGATTGGAAGAACATTTTCATTACTATTATTTCTGCCCGTTTGTTATTTTTAACTACCACACCAGTAAATATTTTTACAAAAAATTTGAATTTTAGAGTATATTTCAAACCATTCCGTGGTATACTGGTTGAGGTGCCTGGTTTGTATGCAATAGAACCCAGGTTCGAATTCCATCTGACACAGAAAGTTTTTTCAATTGTTTTAATTTTTCTGTTCGGCCGTCATCTTTATGCAGACAATGGCAAACCTCAGAGAGTAAAAAATGGCAAGAAAAGCTTCTTGAGAACATAAGCCGTTTGGAGTCGGCATAAAACTTGTAGGTCCAGTTCTCGATCATTTGTGTTTGTTATTTGCGGGTGGTACAAGTGGGCGTTGCAAATTTTATATATATATATTGACCGCCACTTAGAACACCTGCATATCAAGTGTTACCATCAAAACGTGTACAACTCAGGAATAAGCATGATTTCGAAAACAGTTTTTAACAGTTGCCGACAGTGACCACTAAATTACCAAATCTTAGTCTCCTACGGTAAAAGCCGTCTTATATAAAGCATTTCTACTGATTTTTGGGCGGTAAAAGTGGGCGTGACAACATTTATATATTCATAGTGACTGCCGCTTGTACCCATAGCACGTGGATACCAAGATTCACTATCAAAACGTGTACAACTCAAGAATTAAAATGATTTCTGAAAAGTGGGCGTAGATATAGTGTGACCACGTATACAGTACAGTGTGACACATTGTACAGTCACCGAAAGTAACCATCTGAACAAAATTACTAAATTTTAGTTTTATACGATTAAAACCGTTTGATATATAGCATTTCTTTTTGTTTGTGGGCGATAGAGCCAATTTGGAATGAATGGGAGGTACCACGCCCCCTTGTCCAGTAAACACCAAACTTCACAGGAACACTCTCAGCATGTTGCTTCAATATCCTTAAAAATTTCATAAAATTGGTTCGGCGGTTTTGGAGTCTATACGTGATAAACCCACATATCCACATACCCACATACATACATCCATTTTAATATATATAGAATAGAAGATAGACAAATAAATTGATCATTATTCTAAAGTCTCTTATAGTTTTTATGGTTATATTACGTGTTTATGAACTTTGGTTTTTTTAATTTTTGACCAGAGTGTGACGTCATATTTAGCAACGAATAAAAAATAATGCTGTATTGCAACGATGGGACCAATAAAGTCTGCCGAAAACTCTTAAATGCATTAAAAAAGCGAAACATTGAATTCCAACTGTAAAGTTTGGAAAACTACCGGTGATGGTATGCCGTTTTATTATAAACACGATGGATATAGACAGCAATATGTAAATATTTTAAAGTGTAATTTAATAAAAATGAATTGAAACGAATTGAAAATTTGTGACCAAAAGGTATTCAACAACAACAAGCCGTGAACAACTGAAATCTTATATATTAGAAGTATGAAACTACATTCCTGATACATCTAACATGCAGAATATAATTTATTCGATGAAAATAAGATTAAAAGCTGTTAGAGATGCAGAAGTTCAGAGGACTCAATAAGTACACGGTTTGAAAACTGCGAGATATGACCGTGCATATCTAAAGAAATTTTATATTTAGAATCTCCAAATATAAAAAAAAATTATTTTTTTTTTTGATAAATCTCTAATAATCCCTAAAAGGAGTTGACGAAACAACCGAAAAATTGTTACATTAACTTTATTCAATAACAATTTAAAACATTCAAAATTGGGTTCATTGACCTACTCGGTTCATTGACCCACCTAAACATGTTAACGTAATATTTATATGGGGGATATAGATAAAAAAATATTTGCAATTATTTATATATATACAAAATAATCATTAAGAAAAACTTGTTAACATATTTATCATGAAGCGTTAATCTAACCAAAATATGCTGTTTAATTACAATTAAGTAATTCACTTGAACTATTAAATTGCTAAACAGTTTTAGACAACCTAAAAAAATCCCGGCATGTTTCACATTTTTATCGCATCGAGTTCAAACAGAATGAGTTTTTTTGGCATGTTTCCAGCAAAAAGAAAATTTGTTGTCATAACATTATAGTATGAGCAAACATGCAGATTTCTGATGTTTATTTTCATAGAATTTTTCGCAATATTTTTTTTTATTCAACACAATTTATTTTAGGATCTAAACAATGCATAACGTCTATAGCTACACTCAGTTGGGTGTGCTCAGAAAGTACAAAATGCTGTATAAATTTGGATTTTTCGTCATATTTCATTTTCCAGATTTTCAGTTCTCTGGATGTCATTCTATTTGAGAGATCTGCAATTAGAAGTGTACCAAATTCGTGTTTCGAGAGATGATAGCGAAATCCTTATTTCTGAAGTAAAATAGCGAAAGTCATATTTCTGGAAAATACATAAAACTTTGTATGATATTCGTTCGTTTCATCGAGTTCGTTGACTTTTTCGTCCACCTTGTAATGTATAACATGCACGGCTTTGCATGGAAAAATATTTGCGAAAATATTGCAAAATTTTTTGAAGGCAAACAATAACAGAGAAAATTTTCCGGTTAATTTGAGGCAAATTTTCAACTATTTTTTAACTATTCAAATTAATGGCAAGCTTGAGAAATACCTTTAAAAAGTAAATTTTTATCCATTTTTCAACTATTAAAATGAAAATTAAATTTTTAATTTGAAAACATTGCAAGAAATAATGACAGTGTACAACAATTTGGCCCTTTTGAAAAACCACGCCCACTTTCTCAATGATTTCTCATATTTTTGTGTACGCAGATCACGAATATGCAGTTATTTTTTTCGGGACACCTCTAGTTTGGTATCCACAGAACTTTGAAATTTTAAGGAGTTCCTGCCTTTGGGAAATTAATTAATATAGTAAATGAAATTATTCTTCACCAAATCTGGTATCAAATTAAAAAAAATAAAATAAGGAACTTAAAAAATAAAATAAAAATATGCAATTTATGAAAAAAAGATATGGAAAAAATCCTTTTTATTTTAAATTCTTTGTATCCTTCAAGTTTTTATTCCAATTTAAGCCAAAAAATTCTGAAGACAAACTCTCCCTTTTAGCTGTGTGTCTGCGAATTTCACTGAATTTGTAGCCTTGGTTTGCTTTTTAACATTTTTAAAGTATTTTAAAATTAATTTATCGTTAAAATTTCTGCCTTGATCATATATTATAGCTCGAAACATCTCGTTGAAAATGTCAAATTACGTGCAAACAAAGTCTGAAACATACATTTTAGCATATTCCTTTATTTAATTATTTAATTTTTTTATTATTACATATTAATATTATATCTTTTCTTTTTTTTTAATGACTGCAGTAGAAATTTTTCAAGTCATTTTGTTTGATACTCCTACAATATTCTGCAATCATTGCTATCACACTTTTACCTTTGTAACGATTCTCCATCTAAAGCATTTCTTCATGGAACTTCTCTCCATTTTGGTCAGATAACGCTTCCGTATTTGGTGGAATAAAATCGAGGTGGTTGTGAAATATGTTAATTTTTTCATTGCCTAGAATGCAGACATTATTACGTCACGTATGCTTTGGTAATTTGGTGGACAAAGTCAGCCAGAAAACTATTAAGAAGAGACTGGACAGGTGCAATACGCACCACTCCAACAAGCGCAATGGAGGTTCTGTTAGGTATGCTGCCTTTGGATTTAGAAATAAAGAAAACGGCGGCGCTAGCAACCCTCAGGATGTTGCGAAATGCTACGTGGCATGGATCAACGGTCCTACATGGTCCTATGCGCGTCCTTGATATTGTAAAGAGAGATGTCAGGGAAGGCATAGAGTAAGGATAACAGAAAAATTTTAGAAAACTCTTATAACAGATGGAGTCGTCTGTGAAGAAATCGCTGGTAACGATATCAGTATATTCACAGGCGGCTCTGTGATGAATGGCAGAGCCGGGGCTCTGATCAGCAGAGAGCAAGAGAAGGATCAGCAGAAGAACTCTGTGGACCAGAACCACGTATCGCCATAGGCGACAATATGGTGGCAGGCCTTATTAAGCAATGGACGGACTCGGAACACCGTACAAGGTGGAAAGAAGCTGTTAATTGTAGGCAGTCGAAGGTGGCTGTGAAGTGGCCTCGTAGTAAGGCTGCAAAAGTTATTCGTTACAATCGAAGGACTTTAAGCTGGCTTACTGCACTGGTCACAGGACTCGGTCCCTACATGTACCATCTCAGGAAGATGACTCTGACCGAGGACGTTGCGTGTAGGTTATGCCTAGAGGAGCCGAAAACGGCAGCACACATTCTGTGCCATTGTCCGGCGTTGGCAAGCATACGAGTGACCATTTCGGGTCGTCCATTTATTGGCCAAGCCGAAATTGGTCAACTGACCTACAAGGATATGCTTGAGGTGACAAAGGATGCTATGTAAGGAGCATGTTCACGTATGAGGGCTCCGAGCGGTAGCATCCTTGTCCTATGGGATGAAAAGTGACCCACTGTGGTCCGCCTCGGCCAATCCCCGATTTATTATTATTATTACTTAGGTGGCCGCAACAACCCGTGTTCGGGTTTCGGCCGACCTCATCAGCTCTCGCCAGGCACCTCTGCTTTGCACTCGCCTCTCCAATCGGATACACCAAGTGCGGTTAGGGCTTCTTCGGCCTGGTCCATCCATCGGAGGCATGGCCTCCCTCGTCATCGTTGACCAGCGACCCTCGCCTCAAGCACCTTTTTTGCTGGAGCTTCGTTGTCCATACGATGGACCTGACCCATCCAACGTAGTTTTTAAAAATTTATATTTTAGTTAAATTAAAAAAAACATTGTTTCTATCGATAAATAAATGTGATACTACTCGGGTTAAGAAAGTAATTGAAACACAATTGCATAATGTTATCTCTCCTTTGAGTGCTTAGTAAGCTGTGGACTAAACACTCTTCTTACTAAAAAAGTATCCGCTCATTCGATTTGCAAGAAAATTTGTACTCGGGTACTGTGAGTGTTCATTATTTATCTATTCTGTTCTTTCTTCAATACCAGAGGCACAAATCTCTTAAAAAATCATGGAAACTCCAAAATCGATTTGGATGTGAATTTGCATATAGATTAAGCTTCAGCAATAATCGTAGCATGTTGTTAGATGTATAACTTTCTATACATTATACATACCTTGAATGCTACATCAGAGCCGGGCGGCGCCGGGTATTCAGCTAGTATTTATATATAAAATTTTAAGTATAAAAAATTTTGTATAAAAGCTGCGTTTTAATGGTACATATTTAATTTGGTTTTTTTTACTACTCTCATCAACTAATTTAACTTTTTACCAATTGCTTCACAAAGAGAGTGTGAACTAGTTGATAAAGTTTACACCAATGATGCAAGGAACAAACAAAGCGGGGGGAAGACTCAAAAAGTAGAGTTTCTTATTTCACCCATCGCTTGACCAACATCTGTAAGTTGCTGATTACAAGGACAGAAAAGAATATTAAGACTGCCATCGACAATCGATAAAAATAAATAGGTGCAATAAATGGATTAAAAAAAAGTAAACAAAACAGTAGAAATTAAAAACTAAATTAAAAACTAATGAACAGAGCAGTTATAATCAAAATTTAGAATCAGAAAAAATATAACTTTTTATTATGAATTTTTTTTTTGTTTGAATTGGGCTGAAAATTTCAATGATACTAAGGATTTTCAAATAAAAAAGATTATATCCTTCTTCAAGAAAATTTTTCACTTAGTATTTTTTTAAGGTTCTCGTGTTTTTGTCTTACATTTGATGCCAAAAGTGGCCACCGCAGAGCCCAGACTTGTTGCCAGTAGAAAATGTATGGGCGAACTTTAAAATACGCATCCCACAGGACAAGTCTCAAAACTTGGTGCATTTAAGAGAGTAAATTTTCCAAAATTAAACGAACTTCCTTAAGGTCCAATAATTGAAGCTTGTTAACTCAATTATACATAGACTTGGCAAAATGGCTTCCAACAATTTTGGGCATTGTCGATATTAAATGATATTTTTCCACCTACTGTATTTACGCTACGACAAATCTTGGAAAATATCCTAAATAAATAAATCGACACCCTCCATCTTCTTGTCGATTACAAAGCCGCCTTCGACAGTTTAATTAGTAATCACCCATACTCCACCATGTCTGAATTGGGCATACATGCAAAATTAGTTCGTCTATGAAGAATGACACTGAGCAATACCAGCAGCGCAGTTAAAATTGGTATGGACTTCTCAACCACCCCCTCACCCACTAGTTACCAAACGAGGTTTCAGACAAGGTGGTTCCTTATCGTGCGACTTTTTTGGAGAAGACTAATATGAAGATTAATAATGGAGAAAATCATTCGAGCTACTGATCTGAAGCAAAACGGCACCATATTCTATAAGAGTGTTGTGCTCTTAGCTAGAATGAAGTGTTAGCTAGAATGATACTGAAATCGTTGGCTATAATACACACGAAGTCAGGGCAGTAGTCTCCAAATTAGAAACAGTCGAGCCGCATGGGTCTTGCAGTGAAAGCAGATAAGACGATATATCTGGTGTCAACAAAAAAACAGTTCCAGCGTCTTGGCATCCACGGCATCGTTGACAACACCTCCCTTGTGGATATGAAAGACTTCATCGACATGATTACAGTTTAAGCTCCACCAACGATATCAGTAGTGAGATATTTAAAACGAAGGACAAGTCTTGCCAACAGGTGTTACTTTGGACTCAGTACACAATTGAGAGCAGAGCCCTCTCCACAAACAAAAGTTACGCTCTATAAGTCACTGGTCATGCCCATACTGTTATATGCAGCACAAACCTGGACGCTAAGCAGTTCTGATGAAAATACTTCGGAAGAAAGATCCTTTGTTAGTTTTACGGACCAATCTGCGTCAATGGCGAGTACCGAATACGATGAAACACCGAGCTGTATGCATTCACTACGCCGATATTGACATAGTCAAGTGCATAAAATTCAAGCTGCTTCACTGGCTAGGTCACGCTGAGCGGATGAAGGGTGACGCTCCAGCGAGGAAAATATTCGATTTCGTACCCAGCGGCGGTCAACGCAGAAGATGACGACTGCATCTCCGTTGGAAGGAACAAGTGAGGGACAACCTGACGAAACTTGTAGCTTCCAACTAGCGCCAGCAAAAGAAATATGACCAAAACCCTCTTACGGTTGTAGCGCCACCTAAGTAAGTAAGTATATAATGCATCCATTAGAAAACGCAAATGAATGCCTGAATTTTCTATGTCATCACCGTGTAAAAATCATGCATTCTGGAATGCATAGTTTATAAAGGCTATGGATTCTAAAACACATTCCCAAGCATGACCATTACGGTGATTCAAAGGAGTTGACTCTTCTTTTTTTCCAAAATCCCCTTTAAAATAGATTCAGGGAGGTGAGAAGAAATATTTAGAGGTCGCGCATCGCAATTTCTATTTTCCATACAATAACATGGGAGCAATAATTTTTCAATTTCTGATTTTTATATCTTAAAAACCAATTGACGGATATAAATGACTGAAACGTATATGTATAGGAAATTAAACGTTCTACAAAAATGTCCCCGATAATTTTTTTGATAAATCTACTCGTTCAAAAGTTATTCAAATTTAAAGTTAAATGTATGTTATAACTAGCTGGAATACCCGGTGCCATTGTAATTAATTTACTAACGATGTTTAAAACAGAAAAAATAAGTTATCAACACTAACCGAACCCAAAAACCCCTGTAACTCGATCACAGCGCCACTTACCGGGTCAGTTAAAATGGACAGATTACATACCTGAATTTGAAATATGAACTATTTTCACCTGCCACTATTTATGTACACTAAAATATAGACTTTCTATCAGCCCAGCAGTTAATTCAATGATTTCTTAAAAAGTCAATTCAATGATTTCCGTGTCTATAGTTTGACCACGCCCATTTTTTGTACAGCTAACGACAATAACCATACGAACTAAACAACAAAATAAAAGTCTAATACAAATGTCGTTTGAAATTAAGCATTTTCATTGATTTGTGGTTGGTAAAAGAGGGCGTGGCAAAATTTATCAAACTTATGTAGAATTGGATATCAAAGAACAACACAACAAAAAAAATCTCCAAGCAAATCGGATGCTTCCTTCTTGAGTTATGAAATTAATAACAAATTTTATTTTACTATCAAAGCATGTGCAATAAGTGGGTCGGTCTCCATACAAAAAAGTTCGAAAAGTCCAAAAGTTCGAAAATTTTAAAGCTCAGACATCACCAAGTGTTCACTCCGTTTTGAATTTCAATGTTCTGTGATTTTTACTTCCATAGCCATTCGATATCAAAAATTTGGTTGGTATGGGCAGAGCCACACCCCCTTATCCAATGCACGTCCAAGTTTTCCATTGAAAGGACATCATCAAGTGATAACTCCATTCTGAATTCCAATGTTCTGTGACTTTTACTGTCATAGCTATTTTGTATCGGAAAAGTGACTTGTATGTATCGACCGTTTTGCATAGGAGGCTGAAAAGTACTTTACAACCTATTCCCATGCACACAGAGAAAAAAAAGTGTAAAGTTATAAAATTTTCGGGTATAATTTGCCTAAGACCTTCGGCCAGAATGGGTATCTAAGTCTTAAGTATCTTGTATAAAACAACAAAGAAAATTTAGGCAAACTTATGCTTAAATGGGTTGCCGTAGATTTGAGGTAATATTAAAAAAGGAACTTGGGTACCATAACCTTTGGTAAGTTATTCTTATACTACTGAAGATTTCATTAGTGAACAAGCGCTTGCGTCGTTCTCTTATGATTTGTTTGTTTTTTTTCATCTTTTCAGTTGTTTAATACTTTTATCACTTTTTGTTTTTCTGTATTCAACTCCCTCAATTTTTATTTAATAATGTCAACTCATCAGTAGTCTTGCGTGATTCTCGCTGTGATCCACTAAGCTATTTTATGCTCCATTTGTTTCGTCAATGTCACGAATAACTTACTTCGAAATACATGCAAGTTAGTAAAAATGATAAGAAAAGGAAAGCAAATAATGACCGTGTATGACAGAAAGAGTAGCAATGAGAGAAAAGATTGTAAAAACCTTAATTTGCTTTTGCCCAAGTATCTTTGCATATCATAAAATTTTGGCGTGAAAATTAACACAACAAAAAATTACACAAATTTCTTAGGCTTCATACAAAAATATTTACCGAAGTCATTTTAGGTAATACAGTAGAGACTCACAAAAGTTAACCTGTTTGTTTTTGGCTCTGTCATCTTTTGTGAATTGTTAACTTTTTAAGGACAATAATACAATTTATATATGTATATTGTATATTTTTTTGATATATCAGACTTTTTTCATATAAATTTCATACAATAGCTTATTAAATACAAGAAATAGTTATAAAAAATTTATTCGGATGACATTTAATTGGTCTTTCTACCAGTGAAAAGATTATTTCAACCTTTTCGATTTTATTATATCGGATTTATTTTACTATAACCGATCGTAGTTCGAGAACCTGTGAAACATCAATGTGTTTACTGCACATATTGCATCGTTGCATGAAACAAACTCTGGGGTGAAATCGGCTAAAGTGATAATTGATAGTTGACAATCAAAATCATCGCTCTTGCTCCATGTAAGGTGATTCAAATTGACAATGACTCTTTTCCAATTGATTTTATGTGGCAGATTTTAGGTGTCAGTAAAATTGTCATCATCTGAATCATCTGTGGTCAACCATTTTTGCAACTATATTCTTCTCCATAACGGTCAATACCAATTGTTTTTGCGTTTTGCTCTATCTTGCGAAAATCCACAGACTGACAATTGACATAAAATCAATTGATGCTAGATAAAAAAAAAATTAACAAAAGGGTGAAAAAACTCGGAAAAGTTAACGCAAAAGTTAATTTTTTAGAGTCTCCAGTGGGGGCAGAGGCCTGGTTAACTTTTCCGTAGAATTAACTTTTGCGAGTTTTAACTTTTGTGAGTCTCTACTGTACTTACTTACTTAGGTGGTCGTAACAACCCGTGTCCGGGTTTCAACCGACCTCATCAGCTCTCGCCAGTCGCCTCTGCTTTGCGCGCGCCTTCTCCAATGGGATACACCAAGTGCGGTTAGGGCTTCCTCAGCTTGGTCCATCCATCGGAGGCATGGTCTCCCTCGTCGTCGTTGACCAGCGACCCTCGCCTCGAGCACCTTTTTCGCTGGAGCTTCGTCGTTCATACGATGGACATGACCCAGCCAGCGTAGTCGCTGCACAGTTATACGCCGAACTACGTCAATGTCATCGTAGAGCTCATACAGCTCGTGGTTCATTCGGATGCGATAGTCATCGCCGACTCGAACAGGACCGAAGATTTTGCGAAGAACTTTTCTCTCGAACACCCCCAGAGCGGCTGCGTCAGTTTGCGAAACTACCCATGCCTCAGCGCCATAAAGCAGCACAGGTAGAACGAGCGTCTTGTAGAGTGTTAGTTTTGTCGATCGAGAGAGGGCTCTGGAACTTAGTTGCTTACTGAGCCCGTAGTAGCACCTATTAGCAATTATTGTTCTTCGCTTTATCTCCAGGCTGATATCGTTTTTGGTATTAATGGTGGTGCCAAGGTAAACGAACTCCTTGACTACTTCAAAGTTATAGCTGCCGGATGAAACGTGGGAGTCTAAACGCCGAGCTCCCTTGTTTGTAGACAGCATATACTTTGTTTTGCCCTCATTTATCGTCAAACCCACTTTGGCTGATTCCTTTTCGATAGCGGCGAAAGCAGCGGTAACATCTCTCTTGGTTCTGCCGACAATATCAATATCATCAGCGTACGCAAGGAGCTGGACGCCTTTAGAAAATTTTTAGAAAATGGTGCCATTACGATGCACACCGGCGTTTCGTACGATCCCCTCCATGATTTTTAGGTATCCCCTCCATTTTAGGTAATACGCCATAGGTATTTTTATGTGTGTACCTACCAAATATGCAAACAAAATTCATTAAAATCGGTAGGGCGGTTTCGGAGGAGTTCGGCCAAAAACATTGTGACACGAGATTTTTTTTATATATTAGAAGAAGATTACACTTTTTTCTCCAGTTTTCGGTAAACTCATTAAAGTTACCGTTAAATATTATTAGTATGAGACCACCTCCTGCTAGGATGCTACATTTTTCAGGTTTTGTGAAATCGCAATCGAAGTTTGGAATTGAATTAATCTATAACTTAGCGGTTAATTTTTGTCCACCATCTAGGTAATTTTATTAATATAAAAAAGTCTATAAGTTACCTATCCAATAAGTTAAGTTCATAAATAAGTGTTAACATTAAATAATGACTATTAAATAAAATACATTTGGGTTCTAAAAGTTAATTCTGAAAATTTATTTTAAGCCACTTGGAAATTCTTTTTAATAAGTTTCAATATTTTTTTTTCAATTTGTAAAATAAAATTTTGGTTTGAAGTTTGCATTTACAGTTTTTTACTCTTTGATACCTATGAGAGGATTCAACCCGAAAATCCCCCTCGGTTTCGGCCCTGAGCTTCAACCTAAATGGGAATAGGATACATTTTTTCCCTACCACATCAACAGGGGAAAGTAACCAGTTTGTAGTGGTATATATGGAACTAGTATAGTGTATCGACTGTCATAGAGTTCGGACGTGTTGTAAATTGTAAGCTCCGCAGTTGTTAAATTTTAGTTCAAATTTCTTTCGTGAGTTGTTGCATTGGGCTGCATATTATTCGTGGACTTCAATAAATATAAATTCTAAAGTGCGAATTTAGTAGTTTCACTTGACCACAGCTAAAAGTTCAGTGTGCTATTTAATAATCAGTTCAACAGTACTATAAAATACGACCGAAATTAAATAAAAGTGCGAATTCTGCAAGATATTTCTCGTTCACTGTGTCAACTTTACTCATAAAAAAAAAAAAAAAAAAAAATTTCTTGTTGCGCTATTATTGCTCCCAACCTCTTACTGCTGTATTGGCATTTTTCTGCTAAAGAGACAGAATTATAAACAAACAATTGTAAACAAACAGAATTATTAAAAAAAGTTAAATATAAAAAATAGCAATAAGAGCAATTAAAACAAAAATGGATAAAATCTGTGCTTCACCTTCTTGTACCGCAGAGGACCGTAAGGCGCCCAAGATAACGTGCAAAGGCCTTTGTGGAAAATCTTTCCACACTTCTTGCATAGGCTTATCGAAAAGAAGCTTAACTTATCTTGACGAATATCTGGCCAATTTTTCGTTTTACTGCGATGAATGTAAAGAATTGTCACTCACGCATGTTCTACTCGCGATAAAATGCCTTAGTGACTTAACAAACTCAGTGCGGTCGGAAAATAAACAGTGTTTGAAAAAGACAGTCGACCTGGTGTCGAAATTTGATGAGGCATTAAAATCAATAGAAGACCTCAGCAGTGCTGTCGAAGTGACAAAAAATGAAAGTAATAAAAAGCTCGGAACACTAAACCAGAACATAACCAAAATCTTAAACTATGCCATAGATCATCAAAACGATATAAGCTGTGTTGAAACCGCAATAAGTGCTATAAATAAATCAATAGACACAAACTTTGAGAAAATAAACACAGTTGATTCAGTAAAAAATGTTACTGAAAATATCGCGTGCTTAAGAAATGACGTCGACATCTTGCTGCAATCGACCTCGGAGAAAACAACACAATCACCAACTGTACCAGATCCACTTATCGAAGTTTTGTATCACAAAATAAATGAAATAAGTGACGATCTTGTCTTATTTAGAGAGTCGCTTGCGGAAATATCTGATGCAATTAGTACTGGAACCAACAGAATCAATGTGACAGAAGCCATTGAACACAATTCATCCTCCCTCTTCGATGAAATCATGGAAGCTTCCGTGCTATCCTCTTCAGTGCGTCCCTTACCATCTAACTCGGATTCGCAACCTAGCCAACCAACACCCACACCATTAATACAACCACCTGTTGCTGCACCTCGGAAAATAATAAATCACTTTGGAACCTCATGGACCACATCAGAATGGAATCACAGAATTCAAAAACTGAAGACTGGAAACCAAAGTGATAGCACTGCTTTGTTCGTTAAAGGCTTCCCCACAACTACAGATGCAACTTGGGTAGAAAATTACTTCAAAAAGAAGTACAAATTAACCATCTCAGACTGCCATAAAAAGTCGTCAAAACGATCCAAGGTTAGCAGTTTTAAATTTAATATACCCAAGGCATATGCGTGGATGTTTTCTAGTGCAGGTATGCGAACGAAAGGAAACATTCGTATAACTGAATGGACGGAAAAACCAAAAACGGAAGTTAAGGCACCTAGTATTAAGCTTATCACTAAGCCTATGATTAAATCTATTAAGCCTACTAATATTAATAGTAATAAAAATAATATAAGCCCACCTGCCAGAACACCCTCAAAGCCAGCTCAAGATAAAAACTGGTCATATAAAACAAATTTATTCCCAAAGTTTTCTCCACAGTCAAAACTATCTTCTCAACTGTTATCTTCTTCTAAATTTCCTATTACTCAATCGTCGAAACTCCCTTATCCTAAAGTTAAACGTGTTTCGTTTAACCTCAATAACGACGAAAAAAATAAAACTTATTCATATAATTATCCTAATTTCGTCCATTCCCATACACTAAATCCAACCCCACAGCCCGCAATAGTCATACCTAAGCCTACTTCTACACAACCTGTTACTGCAACACGTTCACCAGCAATCACACCCTCCAATAACACACCTCCTCCCTTAATTACTTGCACTAATACTCAAACGTTCACTAATGCTACACCAGCCTTTCTGGATCCTCTTCTGCCACCTAATGCGAAGCTCACAAAAAAATCTCGCTGACGTTAGTAGTGAAGGTCGTTTCGTTATGTCTCGTCTAAGAGACCGTCGGTTGTATGATAATGTTCGATTATACCTGTCTTATTTACATAATAAGTCTGACTCAGTCTGTATTGAAGGTACAACAAGAACAAGTGCTATGGTATCCATCCAACAAGAAGGTCTTCCTACCGACCCTGTCGAGCTGAAACAAATTTTCATTAACTTCCATGAAAGCCTCAACATTTCACCCACTGATGTTGAAAACGACCTCACGGCATTTGCATCGCATACTAGCTCAAAGTATATATGGCATTTACAAAGAGCTCGTTCTAACTTCAAAAATTTTTATTGTCCCTAACTCTCATCCTAAAGCAATGTCCGATTATCCAGCCTCCCGAAATACACTACCTTCAATTGCGTCTTTTAATATATCCTACCACAATTGTGGTGGCATGAGAGGCAAACTCAATAAACTGTTTGTTGAAGCTAAATCTTGTCATTTCAATGTTTTTGTCTTTACGGAAACGTGGTTGAATGACGCTATCAAAAATGAAGAAATTCTAGATAGCAACTGGACAATATACCGGAATGACAGAAACTATGCAAGCTGCGGCCTGTCTCGAGGAGGCGGTGTCTCAATTGCCACACATTACTCCTTATCTAGTGAATTGATTGTAACCTGCTCCTCCAAATGCTTTGAGCACAAAATAATCAAAATAAGGCTAGATCAAAAAGCTTCCGTATACATAGGTGTTATTTATATTCCTCCGAATTCAACCCACAATTCCTACAATGAATTAGGTGAAATCATAACGTCAATAACAGCTGCGTTAAACGAAGATGATAGAATTATTATTTTTGGAGACTTCAACCGTCCCAATATAACTTTTGTGCACGATGATGATGACAACCATCTCCTTCCAATTAACCTGTCCAATGCGGTCGACTTCGATTTATTAAGTACTTTTTATAGTAATGATTGTCAGCAAGTTGCTCCTGCTCCAAACCGAAACAATCGCTGGCTAGATTTGATTTTTACTAACTCATATGACGAAGTAAAGGTTAGTCCAACCTGTGAGGCTGAGCAGATATTTTCCAATACCCTCCACCATACTGCTTTTACTACTGAGTTATGTACTAACAACATAACTTTTATACAGTCATTCAATAATTCTATTGTATACGATTTCCTCAATGCCGATTACAATAACATTAAAAATGACTTAAATTGTTTGGACTGGAACCACTTGTCTGCACTAGAATTGGACGATGCTGTATCGTCTTTCTATCAAAAAGTCTTTTCTGTATTTGATACTCATGTTCCAAAAATAAAGAAAAAAAAAATAAACTATCGGAACCGTGGCTTGATTCAAATCTTAGAAATTTGAGAAATCAAAGAAATAAACTTTACAGAGTCATTAAAAATTGCGTCATTGTAAGTGATGAGGTAAAGGTTAGATACGAAGAGCTGTCTAAGGAGTTTTCCATTAAGTCCGAAGAGGCTTATAGGCATTTACACCAATTTAATTGGAGAAAGGATTATTGAAGACCCGAAAAAATTCTTCGATTTTGTAAATGTAAAACGGAAATCGACCGGATACCCAAACTTCATGTTTAAAGGCAATGTTACTTCATCTAACTCACAGGAAATTTGTAATCTTTTTGCGGATCTTTTTAAAGAAGTCTTTTGTTCAACTACTTCCCAAAATCAACCTACATTTGCCAGTATAACTAGTAGACCGACATTGGTTTGTGAAATAAATGTTACATGGAGTGACATAACCAATTCCATTAAAGAATTAGATTCAAATAAATCTCCAGGTCCAGACCTTATACCACCAATTTCACTTGTTCAATGTTTAGACCAATTAATTACGCCGTTACATATGATTTTTAACAAATCCTTGCATACAGGTATATTCCCAACTTTTTGGAAATCTTGTCATCTTACGACAATTTATAAAAATGGCGACAAGAGATCAGTTGAAAATTATAGGGGTATTGCAATATTGTCAGCAATTCCAAAGCTATTTGAAAAAATTATATGTTCCAAACTCACGAGCATAATTAATCCGTGTTTAAACGAGCAGCAACATGGTTTTCGTAAAGGACGATCAACAACCACAAATCTTGCAATCATGGCATCAGACATTCTTACTAAAATGGAAGAGGGCCACCAAATAGATGCAGTCTATACAGATTTTAGTAAAGCCTTTGATCGTGTTGATCACGAAATCCTAGCTAAGAAACTAGAAAAATTTGGTATATCAGGTACTGTGCTGAAATGGCTCAAGTCTTATCTCTGTGAAAGATCCCAATATGTAAAATTTCAGGGTACTTTGTCTAAAAAGATTGTTGTCTCGTCGGGTGTACCTCAAGGTAGCCATCTTGGCCCACTTCTCTTCAACATATTTATTGCAGACATATCTGAAGTTTTGCATGATGTCCCCCATCTCTTATATGCAGATGACTTAAAATTATACTATAACATTAGATCAGAAGTGGATTCAGTATTCTTACAGAATAAGCTTTTTTCTCTGGAACAGTGGTGTAGTAAAAATAAACTTTATTTAAATATAAATAAGTGCTACGTTATAAGTTTTGCCCGTAAAAACGTAATCACATATAGCAGATACATGCTAAATAAGGGATAACTTAAAAGGGTCAACCACATAGCAGATCTTGGAATAATTCTTGATAGTAAGATGTGCTTTAACCTTCACTACAATCATATCATATCCAGGGCAAACAAAATGCTCGGATTCATAAAAAGACGTGCAAAAGAATTCAAAAACCTTTGGGTAACTAAAACCTTATACTGCACATTAGTACGACCAATCTTAGAATACTTGGAATCCATAATTTGGAACCCAGCTTTTGTAGTGCATAGTGAAAGGCTAGAATCTATTCAAAGACAATTCTTGCTTTTTGCATTGAGAGACCTATACGATCCTCGTGACTATACAAATTTACCACCATACGAGAGTAGACTTAAAATCCTCAATTTAATGTCGCTGTCATCAAGGAGAATATTACTTTGCTCATGCTTTACATTCGATGTTATTACTGGTAACATCGATAGCGAATACATCTCGAGCAAGGTACTATTTAATGAACCAATAAGGCGAACAAGGTATACAAAATTGTTAAAAGAATCGCATCGCAACACTATTTACGCATTGAACGAGCCCTTGAATAGATGTTGTAAAATATTTAATAATATCAGCGAGCATTATACACCGCCAATATCGAAATTCAGATTCAAGCGTTCTCTTTCCAAATCACTTTCCTTTACATAACTACTTCAGAATCTTCTCCAATTCCTTTTCACCATTCTGACCCCTTTTCTATTTCCTTGATCTAGCATTTGTAGAAAAATTGTAAATCAAAAATTTGAATGTTAAATAAGTAAAACACCGCATTGTAATATTAACTCTATTCTCCCATATCCAAATGCCTCTTCTTACATTGCCGTCTACCACACATACCTAAACAAAATTTAGTTGTTCTCCCACTCAGCTTTCCATCTTAATAATATTTTAGCATAGTATTAAAAATTTGTACATATTTTTACTATGTGTATAAAATCTGTTAGTATGTAAGCTTAGTATATAAGTTCCCCCTTCGTTCTTCTTCTTGTCTTTTCTTTTTGACGTGTTTTTGAAAATGTGTCGATTCATGTGGGCGGATTACGCCCACTGAGAATTGCATATCTTCTACACCTAAAACAAGGAAAGAGGAGAGAAAAACAAAAAATAAAAAAATTAATACAACAACAACCTGTTAGAAAAATAAGTTAGAATAAGTATATTGCCTTGTTTGGCTAAATAAATAAATAAATAAATAAAGTACACTTATAAGTAGTTCAAACATTTGGCTATACTGCGGGGACATTTATCAATATTGTCTAGCTTACCTTCTCCAGTTCGAATTCTCGAATTTTGTGAATGTTCCCTCGCGGTTTCTTCGACATTTCGTCTTTTCTCTCTCAGCTCAGGAACATGTGTGAATTTTAATTGGAAGCTGTTAAGGCCTTATCCTGAATCTATTCCCTTTTTGTTGTAATTTTTTATTTGTAAACTTGCCTTGATTTAATTACATTGAGTTTTACACGGTTTTCTTTTTTAAACTTTGAATTGAATAAAAAAAGCTAACTAAATTCTTTAAATTCACTGAATTGCGACGAAAAGTTTTTTATTTTATTTAAACATTCTGCAGTAAGTAAAAAAGCAGAGAGCTATTTAAATTGATACACGGTGATGTTCACTTTTGTGCACGCATTGCGTGCTGATTTTTTTGTTTCTGCGTTAATACGTTTTATTCGCTATTTTTTTGTATTTGTTTTTTATTTTTATCAATTTTAAACATTTTGAAACTGAAAGTTTTGTTATATTTTGTGTATCTGTTTTTAAATTTTATGTGTTATTTCATTGTTTTCAAAAATTCAACCAATAATTTTAATTGCATTTTTAATTGGAATACTTTTCCTCGACGACTCGCACATCCACACTGAATACACCTTAAAGCGTGCAACATGAACAATCTCAACATGCAGCTCATCGGTTAACACATTAATTTTTTGTTCTTGATATTGTTTCCCTTAAAAATTTTTTATCTGCAAAATATTGAAATTTGTTTTATTTTTTTTGAGATGCAATTTCAGAAAGTTCACTTATATTATTTTTTTCTTGGCAATTTGTAAACGATCGGACATTGATTTATTTACTTCATGTTCCAGGAAAGTCGTTTGTATATTTTTAATTGTTCATAATTTTTGTAGATGCTTGTCTCATGCACTCATATTTAAGAATGCTTATTTATTTTAATAAACAAAGAAAAACACCATCAGTTGTTTTAATGATTTAACTCATTCTCGTTGCTATTATTATTCGAGTTTCTGTTCTTTCTGTTATTTAAAAACGGATATCGAAACCGATATTTAAACGGCATTCTTATAAAATTTTTGAAACCGAAATTACTTTGAGTTACCATCGAATCTGTTTTAAAACTTTTCATAAACATGTTTTTATCAATTTTTTTTTCATCGTAAGGCTTTCATTAGCAATTATTTTTATATTGATTCATTGATTCATTTGTGCTTTGATAGCAAAAATTATATAAATTCGATAGCTTTCGATAGAAAGCAAAATTTGCTTCGATATCCTTGCGGTCTAAGCAGTTTATATATTAATGTGGTGGTTAGGGCCGCACGGCCGTACAAGGATCAAACATGGCCCAATTATAATGGTCAAAAAGCCGAACAGCGAGTGTGATTTAACATGGAGAAGAGTGTGCTTGAGTATTTGATTGTAGAAACATTTAAAATTGTACGGCCGTTGGGCAGTGCTGTACGAGTAAGTGTTTACAATTATTCGTCGATGGACGCGCCGTTCAGCCTTAAGCTCAGTATGCTGTAAGAACGAAAACAAAATTCCCAAAAGAAGTATATTGAGTTTTTCGACGGCGAGGTAGGAAAAAATTTGTTCAGTGTAGTCAAGTTCACAACCATTTGTGGAGAGTAAAAATGTCAAAATTTCGCTGGCAATTATATGCCCGTACATTTAACTGCCGCAGAAATTTGTCATTCAACAATAAAAAAATAAGCAGTATGTGTTGGTATTGAATTTCTCCACGGAGAAAGCAGAGTCAATTGACTTTAAGCGACTGGTGCCGTGACAGCACAAATGTAACCTATCACAGGACAGGTCGGATATAGCTCTTCATGGAACAGTTCCTTTTTGCCTTTTACCGGACATATTTAATTTTACGATACACGTATGTACATATTAATTAAAACTCAAAGCAATATTTGTATTGTGTGGAAATTTAAAGTCGAGGACCGATCGGTTTCATATGTTGGTGGCAGAGTAGGGACAGGTCCCTATCCCCTGGGAACCTGTCATGTGATAGGCTCTGAACCGGTTTCTTTTAGTCACCCATATACTCTTCTAGGCCAGTCACTGGATAGGTCAAAGTTGATGTAACAGTTGGCAATTGACCCCTGTCAATGACAACGCCGTGTAAAAGTGACCGGTCGGTTTCATATGTTGGAGGCAGAATTGGTACTGAACCCTCTCCCTTGGGGACCTATCACGTGATAGGTTCGAAACCGGTTTATTTTTCCGTAGGGTTGTTATTAAACAAATGAATTTAGTTAATTAATGTGTAGTCTTGCCTATTAAATGATATAAAATTGCAGCAATAAAAATATGAATCTGTCAACCAGAACAGCTAGTGCTTTTTCTCCACACAAAAATTTTGACTCTACACCAAAATTTCGCATTTAGAATTATATGCCCAAAAATTTTCGTCTTACATCATACTAAGCTTTAGCTAAATATTTTTTATTTTTACTCAGGCGACTCCTGGCGCAGACATTGATTTTTTCCATTATTTACATAAACATATGCCCTGCAAAAATTTGGAAGATGATTGGAAGAGAAGCTGGTTTTGCGATGCACTTCGCGATTCGCCCAAGGGTTCTTTAGAAGATTGATCGCTTTTCGATCGCGCAAGCAATTAATGAGCGATTCAAGAAAATTTTTCAAAATCTTCCTTCGTTCAATCCGACGATCGTTAGAAGATGGATCGCTTTTCGATCGGCCAAGCAATTAATGCGCGACTCAAGCAACATTTTCAAAATCTTAATTCGCTCATTCCGAAGATGGATCGAAGATGAAAGATGGATGGATGGATTAAGCGATTAGTGCGCGATTCAAGAAAAATTTTCAAAATCTTCTATCGCTCATTGCAGCGATCGTTGGAAGATGGATCGCTTTTCGATTGCCAAGTGATTAATGCGCTAATTCAAGAAAAATTTTATAAAATCTTCTTTCGCTCAAGCCAGCGATCGTTGGAAGATGGATCGCTTTTGAAACTTGTGAAAAAATGTCAAATTGTTGTCAAATGTGAAATGTTGGGACACACTTTTATGGTAAGGATCATAGTCACCGACGCTGAACCAAACAGAAAATAATGGGTCAAAAAGAATAAAGATTCGATAAAATAATGCCATTATATACATTAAACAGTCACTGATATATCGAGCATTGCCAACGCATCTGGATAAAAACTGCTACTAAGCTTGATGACTCTTCCACAATCCCCACTTGCAATACTTGCTTTTGCTTCATCTTTAAGATTTTAAAGTGTGTCCCAACATTAGCGAATTTCTTCGTAGATCTATAAAGGCAACTCTAAAACCACCACAATAATAAAAAATAAAAACCACAAAAAGTACAATTAGAAATAACTTTGAACTAGTACAAAATACGTTCAGCGTAAAACAGTTTCACTTACAATCAGTTTTTTTGTCGAAACAACAAAAAAAAAAGTATACAAGTTCAAAACGTTTTTGAATCGTTTTTTTTATTTAGTTTCAGCACATGAATAAATCTGAAAGGCGTTCATGAACAAAGCTCTCGACATCGCATGTCAGCTAAAACACCATTAAAAAGAATTGCAAAAAGCACAAAGGCATCCCCGAAGGGCCTTCCGTGCAAAAATACCTCAGAGGCGTCAAGACTTAGGAAAATTCTAGCAATAATTACTCTTACGCGAGATTTTTAAAAAAGAAGATGGAGTGTTAATAAACAACAGTGAAGAATCTCTCAAAATTTTGGTAGAAAATGTAATCCTTTAATTCAGGAGCAGCATCTGCCCTCCATGAACAACTCCCCAGAAATAGTTTCACGATCGAAGCTCAAGTGGGCATTTAAAAGCTTCAAACCATTTAAGTCGCCAGGACCAGACGGCATCTCTTTTTAATAGGTCTCGTCCTGGATAGGAAATTTAACTGGAAACCCAACCTGCTCGAGAGGACCAAAAAAGCCCTCTACTTTTGCAAAAAGGTAGTAGGTAGCAAGTGGAGATTACAGCCAAGTTTACTGACTGGCTTTACACGGCACTGATGAGGCAAATATTGCAAATTCGTAGATCATAGATATCACTATCACTATTTAAATTTAATTTGATAAAATTAATATTATTAAAGAACATAAACGTAATGAATAAATGAAAAATAAATAATAAATGAATAATGAATGAAAACAGAAAAAATCTCAAATTCTTTGTTGATTAATTGATAATTGATCAAAATTGATTGGATTGATTGGCAATTTCTTAAAATTGCATGTGAATTCAAAATTTTATTTATGAATCAATTTTGGATTCATTGAATGGGCTCATATTTCGTTATTCACTGATTCATCTTTTTGTAAATAAATTCAAGTTGAATGCATTTCCTTACAGCTATGATACTTTTCCATATTTGCCACGCATGAGCGTTGAGCAAGTTTGGACAAAGTTAAAAATGGGCATTTCTTTGCTTACGTACGCATTTAACAGCAAAAAAACTTTAAGTGAAAACAAAGGATGTAGTTTATATTTTAGTTAATGTAGAGCCCAAGAGGTATATAGGAGTAATATCAGGCACGGTCAAGCTTTGAGTTTCATGATACCCGCCTTTATAATGGCGATTCGTACGAGACAAAAAAAGTAGTTGATTTTGAGGCGCATGTAAATATATTTAAAACTCTGCGAAATATGTAGGCAAATTATTTTTCTAAAAATGGCAAAAATAAGTTGAATAAGGCTATTTTAAATTGCAATGAGTAAAAATCATAATTATCTTTTTTTTTTATATTTGAATAAAGTGTTAAAACGAACGCGACAAAACGTACGCGACAGATTTTTCCTTTAAAATAACAAAAGTGTTGATCCACAGAATTTTCCAAGCTATAATTTTTTTATTAAAAATAAAAGTAAAACTTAAATTCTAATTCAGGAAAAAACGCGTTTTTATCAAAATAAAAACAAAAATGCTTCGAGAATGGTATTATTACATGTCACAATGGGTTCAGTAACCACTTTTACTGGCCAAAATTCTGAAATTTCGAATTTGAAGTCAAAAAACACAGGTGCGTCGTTGGACACACGAGAGAAGCGAAGCTTTTTCGCAGTTACATAGATTTGATAGCTTAATAATTTTTTCTTTTTAATAAATTAACTTTTAAACACATAAATGTAAAATAACAAAATAAATTATATATATACAGAAAACATATTTACGGCTTCTTTTTTTATTGTTGAATGTTAAATTTCCACGCCAATATACGGGCATATAATGCCAGTGACTCTCCATTTTAACTCTCCACACATGGTTGTGAACTTGGCTGCACTGAACAAATTTTTTCCTTCAACAGCGTACTATCTAGCGAAAAATCTGTCGAAATTTTTCAGATTTCACTCCAAGCAAATCACAGAACGACGATTAAAATATATATTAAAAAACGCACACGAAACAAAATTTAACAAACATTTTAGATACCTTGCCGATGTCATGCATGCGTTTGTTAATTCCATATATATTGATATCATCTATTTTTTTGACACTTAAAAACGCACTTGTGGGCATTGCTAATTTTCTTTGTGCCAACAACACCACAAACGCATTCACAATACAAACACACCGATGCTGGAGACACCTTGTGGCAAATTAAAGCAAATTTTTGTCAGTTGTAGCATATCAAATACACAATCCTCTATCTATTGATAGATGTTGACGATCAACTGCAGCATAGCTTCTGTTGTAATTAATATTAAATTAACAACTGCTTATATCAAGTCTTTGTGGCCTGGTGGATAGTGCGTTGGACTCTTGTTTACAAGAACGCGGGTTCGATCCCTTGATATTAAAGTATTAAATTTTCTTGTTGTAATAAGCAAAAATAAGCATAAAATAAGAAAAAATCTGTCGAAAATTTTTCAGATTTCACTCCAAGCAAATCACAGAACGAGGAGTAAAAAGCTTCGCTTCAAAATGAAAAATTCAAAATGGCGGATCCAATATGGCGGCCGAAATATAAAAATATCATTGTATCCCTATGAAACGTTGTGTAAGAGGTTTTTCGGGGTCGTTGATTTCGAATTTGATGCCAAAATTTAAAAATTTTACATGACTACTACAATGTGGTGTCCGGTATTTTGAGTCCATATTCAATAAACTATTTTAAGATTTTGGAATAGTATATTAAAATTAAAATCAGCGATGACTCTCTTATACCAAGTTTTTTAGGCTTTTAAGGTATTTTGCTTTCAAATGAAAATATATTTGCTGAATTTTAGATCGAAACCTTAACCGATTCAAGTATTTGATTGCATACATTAAACCCATGAGCATTTGGGACTAAGTGTGAAATGGTGGAGAGAGGGAGGTCGTGCGTTACGTCAATGTTTGAAATCAGTTTTCAAAATTTTAAATAGTATTAAAGTTTAATTTTATTGTTACACAATTTATGAACAGACCTTCAAGGTTAATAAAAAAAGACTCTTATATAACTTTACGTTCAAAGCGAACATGAAAGTGTTATACAAAAATATAACACAAAAAACAATTTTCACAATTGTCAACATCCAATTTATAACGTATCGCCACTGGTTGGTGTTCTTGGTAACGTCAGAAAAGCAAAATTATAGGATTAGCTCTGTATTCATATGGTCAAAATTTTTATGAAATTTCATGACATTTTGACCATGCGAAATAGAACATGAAATTTCCACGGAACTTGCATTATAATAAAACTCACAATAAAAATTACGTGTTCTATGTTTTTTTCATAACAAACTGCTAATTTATAAAAAAAACCAAAAAGAGAGAGGGACGAGGGAGAGGGACTTCAAGACTTTGGGACAAATTGTGACATAGGGGAAAGGGTCAAAAATTGGCCAAAAACATGTTACGTAATTTATGAGCAGCCCCTTAAGTTTCCATTAGATGTTTTTTCTTACTTACGATTACGTACGCGACAAAGTTTAAGCGCCTATAAATTTTTTTATATATGAATCACTAGTAGTTAAAAGGGCGTTTGTGTCGCTTAGCAAATTTTACAGCAACTAAAAACTATTTTCCCCCCACTACCCTATGATTAATTTGAACAATTTTGCGAATGATAATTATTATCCAAGTGTCTATAGAAAAGGTTTCATTGTTATTCAGCTGTAATAAAAATTTCGCGCGTTGCTAGAGCGTTTTAAAATTTGGCAACATACGCCCTTTTAAAAAAATTTAACCCAAAATCATAAAAGTGTATGGTACGTACCATAGAAAAACCACATATTTCCAATGGTTTTACTTTTAAAAGTAGGTACAAAAAGTAAAAAATTAAAATTTTTATAATTTATTTCATAGGATCATAGGAGTCAGAAAGCTGCACATAAAAATAGATTGTCAGGGTGGGAATGTATTAAGTTTTATAGGAACTTTTCTTGTTGGATAGGCTGGATCACTTGGTTGGGAAGGAAGGCCCTTCTTTGTTTTCATAAAAAAGTATGCTTTGCTAAGCAATTTATAGTTTCAAACGCAGTAATGTATCTTTTTTTGTTTCAGTTTCCAAGTTCCTGAATAAGCTTTGAATAAAAACCTTTTATCAAACCTGTTCCTGTATAAAGGAATTAATTTCATACGCCTTATTTTCTTGCATAGACCTTCTATAAAACTTGTTTTAAGAATTGTTCAAGGAAGTTTAAATTCTCCTTCCTACATAAATTCCTTATACAGAGCTTTACTCAAGGCTTTTTTAGATCAAATTATTACCTGGGTAATATACACTTTGTCTCTCTTTATCCACTGCCTGTTGAATAGTTTATAGTAAAGGTTTTTTGTAAAATACGCCTTTTTAACAAAAACCGGAAACTCTTCCTAAGATGCTACATACGTCCTTTTAACACAGGCTGTTGCCCTATATCAGTAGACACAAATTATTAAAAAAAAAAAAATAAAAATGTCCAAAATGGCAACATACGCCATTTTAACAACTAGCGATTCATATGTTCTTTAAAATTAATAAATTTATAATAATAAACACGATTATATTCTTGCTTAAGTTACCGGCTTTCATGCACATTCGCTTACATACGAATATAGACCAATGGCATTAATAAATTATGTTTTCGGTACATGTACGTGACGTTGGAACAGAGTCAAAAACATATATAAAAATTACCGTTATTTGACGTTCGAATGCTCTCTTTTTATTTTTACATATTAAGTTGTTGTTGGTAACTATATTGCAAGCTACAATTCATTATTATATTTTTCATTTCAGGGAATTATATAAAGAGAAGAACTCAATAAATTTGGTAAAAACTGAGTTTAAGAGAACATTGTTTTGTTACCACTTTTTTTTTGTATGCTAATTAAGATCAACTCTCAATACTCTCATATGATAAAATTTAAATATTTTTGGTTCATTAACCAGCGACAAATTTACAGAGTACTGCAATATTTCATATATGAAAGGCAGTACACTTGTATTATTGTATTCATATATGAATTTGAACGGGGAGTTGTATATCGGAGAAGGAAGCTCGACTACTTGTTTGCATACTTTGTAATCGAAAATGTAGCTTCTGTACTTGACTAGGAAGCTTGACTACTCGTTGGCATATTTTGTAATTGCCATTGTCTTCTTAAAGTAAGTTGAAAGTGGATACGAACATGTGTACATTACCGCCTACGAGTGTATTGCTTTTCATCGATGAAGTGTTTGCCCATTTGCCGCTGGGTATTGGCGATTAGAACAAATTTTTAGTAACATTTAACATTTAACATTTAGAGGCCATACAGACGGTAATGTAACATACACATGTTCGTTTCCACTTTCAACTTACTTTTCGATTATCCCCGATTACTACATTTTTGATTAAAAAATATGCCAACGAGTAGTCAAGTTTCCTAGTCAAGCACACAGGCTACATTTTCGATTGCTAAGTATGCAAACAAGAGTAGACGAGCTTCCTTCCCCGTATGTAACTTCACATACAAATTCATATATAAATCACATAACACAAGTGTACTGCCTTTATATGAAATATGGGAGTACTCCCTAAATTTGCCGCTGGGAAGGTAATAATCGTCACTCTAGTGCACACTTATTCTATCTTCACGGTTTATTAAAATAGACTTTTGAATGCCATTGTACGGGGATAAGCAAATTTTCTTAATAGTCTTATTTTTGTTTTGTTCTGTTTTGTTTTGTTTGTAACGCAAAATGTTACAATAGAAAGAATCCATTCAAAGGGTATCCGTAACAGATAAATATATGATACTAAGATTTTTTGCTAATCTATTTTCATGTCAGTTTTGACAATTTTATCAAAAAATTTTTTAGATAAACCTTTATTTGAATCCTTTCTCTATATTGTTATTGTTATGAGCACATACAAAAGCAGATATACAAAAGGCTTAAGACTTTTGGCTTCCACATTATTTAAAATGTGTACAGAGAGTCGGCTGAAAATTATTTTGCCAATCTGTATGCTGTGTTCGCAAATGGCAGAACTCAGAAAGTGAAAAAATTCGATGTAAATCATTTTGAGAACATGAGCCGTTCGGAGTCGACATAAAACTTGCAGATACATTTCTCGATCGTTTTTGTATAAACATTAAATAACAAACACAACACAATTGCGATCATAAGAAGCTCGGTCAAGGTTCGTTCAAGGGCTGAAATGTTCAATTCTGTTTTTTTTGTATGCGTATTTTTCTTTTTTGAAGAAGATAGATTCTGTGAAAAAGGTACCGGTAATTAGTCTATGAAACACAAAATATTAATTAATCATTCAAATTTATTATATCGCCTTCACAGGTGGCCCCTTCCGAAATAATACACTTATGCCAATGAATACGTATTTCAATCATTAAAAAAAATTTTCGAAGCCATTTTCAGGAATCAATTTCAGTTCTCGCCACGAATTTACATTTATGTCTTCTATAGCCTGAAAACGGGTGCCTCGAAGTGGCAATTTGGGTTTTGGAAAATTGGGTACAGTCAACCGGAGAATTATGAGGCGAATACGGTGGTTGTTTGATATATTTGTTGAGTTTTTCAATTTGACGAAATTGAGTTTTTTAAAAAAAAATTCAGGTCTTTCGGAACTAGTTATACTCAACTCGTTGCACGCCCGAAGAACAATGTATAATGGTATGAATTAAATCGTTAGACAAAGAAAGTTCAGCAGCTATCTCTTTCAAATTTAAATGACGATTTTTTAATCACTATTTACTTTACTTTATCGATTTTAACTTCAGTTGAAGACGATGATGGACGATCAGAGCAAAGTAAATTTTCCGCCACATCTTGACTGTTTTTGAATGCACTGTACCACTCATATGCACGTGTTTTTGATAAAGTCGATCCACTGTAAGCCTTTTGTTATATTTTTAGCGATTTGGCACACGGAATTTAATTAGCAATACAAAATTTGAGACAAATTCTTTGTACGTTTTTGCGTTCGATTCATTGTTAAAATCGCAAAACACACTTGAGATGAACTATCGAGCAATGTAAACTAAATAAATAATAGAACGCTCTCGAGCGTGACGTCAGTATAGAAGACAGTTGTGTCAACTTAGCGACAAAAATAAGTTTTACAAGCCCTCTAATCAGGCTTTTTAAACGGTTCTTTCTCCATACATTTTTGACAGAAATTGTTCTCTTATCATCAATCTTAGCATCAATCATACCATATCATTCCTGATTTTCTCTAAAATCAAATAATTGGTTAGAACATCCCTTATGATATTGTTAAAATACTTTTACTCCAAATAATAAATTATAAAAATAGTTTTATTGAAAATAAATTTATCCAAAAATCCAAACGTATCCAAATCCAAAAAAAAGCTATGAAGATACCAATCCAATAATAACTAATAACTTAAGGAAAACGAACTGTGCATGGTTTATCTTGTGAAATGACTATTTGATTTGATTTGATTTATTTTGAATTGATTTATGTTTGTTTTATTTAAAACCATGTTTCCTCAAATTAAAAATAGCAAAATAAATACAAAAGCAAAATTATGTAGGGTAAAAAAAAACACCACATGTGAGAAAGAAACTAAGAACATAAGTAAGAAAAATAATAGAAAAAAAAAAAATAAATAAATAATGTCTGCAATATTTCGACAGCAGAAAATGAATGAAAAACATTACACATACATCATCGCATTTTAAAATATTTAAATGCGATTACAAAACATTTTCTTGCGGTTAAGTAATGGGTGCTTCAGTCTAAGCAATGGTTCAAACAGATTTCGACATCCTGTCGACAGCAATTATAATAAAAGCGTTGAGTAAAATTAAAAAAAAGATGATTTATCCTATTCTTCAAACAGTTTCCTTCTATATGATTGCAATTATCGAGTTCTTTGAAGAAAACATAAATCTGAATTTTTCAGATATGTTGAGAAGTTTTTAGCAAATCGAAATTTTACTTAGTCGTTTGATAGACAACCTATATTTCTTATAGTATTTTAAAAAACATTTCAAATATTTGTGTTGATGGTTGCATGCAGAGTTGACAGTCTACAATGGTCAATAGGCACTTATTTATCATAGTTCGGCGAATTTCTTATGATTATTAAATCATGACTCATTTTTGACCATGTTGAAAGTCACACTTGAGAATTGTGCCAATTACCAAGCAGCGATGACCGAAATGCGAAAAAGATCTTTTCAAATATTTTCAAGAGTTATCAAAAAATGCCTGTTTTGATTATTGTAAATGAAAAAATAGTCGGTTATGATCGAAGAAACACTTTTGCCGTCCAATTGCTTTCTAAGCTCGCTCTTTATATTTTAATTTCACGCCACGACGCAAAAGTTCGCCCGATCATATAATTTTCTCAAAACACCCTGTAAATAATGCCACTTTGTTTTTATATTTTATTTTTCCATTTTTTCACACTTCCTTTTGTATCGCCTCAAATATGTACGCTATAGCGAAATTATTGAGATTTCAAAACAATTATTAAGCATTTATAATTTTTATTTGCTTATTCACTTAAGTTGCGTTAATTTAAATAAACATTATCACAGCATTTTTACTCATTTATTTCCCGAAAAAGAATCAGTATTGAACAAAAGAAATTCATATAAAATTCCTATGCGATGTTTTAAATTTACTGCTTTAAAAGCGGAAAATATTCTATTTTTAAAATGCGATTTATTGCGAATATCCACGACGATTTTCTTTTCAGTTCATATTCTTTATACCGAATCCGAGGAGAATCCATGTTCGACTGGTGGCGATTGCTTCTCCGATGATTTTTCACCATTGCAGCGGCGAGCAAAAGCTTTCCTTGATCAAAACAGTGCTATTTTTAAAAGATTGTTTATGAAAATGTTTGAATATTCATATATCTTGAAAATTTTCTCGCAGTTTTCGAAGTTGCACTTTCGAAGTTTGTAAGCAAAATATCTCAACAATTTTCTGAGATGAGTAAAAGTTTTGTAATTTGGCTCTCTCATCGTGAATGCCTATAATGGCCACCGGCAAATAGACAGCTAGACAAGCAACAATTTTTTTCTTTGCATTATTGTATAGCTTTTTTGGCATGAGGCTTGGAGCAGCAGTTGTTCCCAGGCAATTAATATTTTGACGTGTTTGTAAATATTTTTACTAGAATTAAGTATTTTTTTTTTATTACATTTGTCTGATAAGTTGATTTATAAATGGCGACGATTTCTTTGTTCTTTAATTTTTGACATAACATTTCTAATAGATCAAATCCAGTTGTCATTTGAAGATTAATTACATTTTAATCCGAAATATTTTGAGACGCTGAATATTTTCGCATCAAACAAATATTTAAGAGAGAAATATTTATGTCTTTATCGGTGTTGGGAAATCCTCTGCAGTGGCGGATCTAGCGAAATATTACTTGCAAAAATAACAATTTTTTTTCAAAATAAGAAAACATTAAATTATAATAAAAGTGTAAGCTTTAAGGGCTGGGAAACGTTCAAAAAATGTTTAAATTTTTATTCTGATTTAAGTGTTTTCTACACCGAGAAAAAGGCTTATGTTAAATTGAAAAAAAACCTAGCATAATTTATAAGATGCCTTTGGCAGTTTTCAGCCTCCCAAGTACTTCATCAAAACGCCTAAGTTCTACATGTTGACTTGCCAATTTTTATTTGGGTGATAAATTAACCAAGTATTTGGTAATTTTTTATACACTACTTTTTAAAAAAAATTTTATTTCAAAAATAAATCTTTTCTTCGGGTTTTGGGTTTTTTATTTTCCTTTTTTTTGAAGCTGCCGCCTTTCGTTCTGTGATTTGCTTAACTAAAATCGGCAACAACACAAATTTTTCTTTTATCAATACCGTTTTTTTCTTAGAAATTAATGTCTTCTCCTACTGCTTGACGTCTTTTATAACAAGAACATTAAATTAAGTTATATTAAATATCAAACACAAAAATTTGACCTTCGCATGCCGCTGAGATTCGAACCCACAACCAACCGATACCACTGTGTATAAAGTCACTAAACTAGGCATTAAACCAAACTCCTCCGTTACGCGGAGTGATTTATTCAATATTAATTACAACTACAGCTATGCTGCAGCATAACACAATAATCTATTAAAAGATTTTTGTTGTATGGCTATCAACAGAACACTGCGGCATACTGCATCTGTTAATACAGCATCTGTTAACATAGCTGCAGTTATGTCAGCAAGTAGTAGAAAGGCTGCTTGGATCAGTGTGTAGAGCGATGGGCAGGCACCAAAAGTTCCAGGTTTCGATTTTCTTTTTTCTTTTCTTTTTGTTGATGAAATGCAATAAAATTTACTGGTGAGAATATTAACGTGTGTTTTTTAATTTACTTTATGTTATTTTTGATTTTATAAGTGGTTTTATTACAAAAAAAAAAAACCATTAAATTATCAAATCTATCATTCTTTCGTGTGTCTAATGACACAGCTGTTTTTTTTTTCAGAAAATAGCTCAAAACTTTGCTTAAGCCATCCATGCTAGTTGTTTTTTAATTTTGTATTTTTGGATTTTGGGCTTAGGTGAATCAAATATTTTTTTTTGGCAAGGTATCGAAGTATGTGCTTTCAAAGCAAGGTATTAAACAAAAAATTGCTTAGGTGAATAAGCATAAGTTAATAATTCCCATACAATTCTCTTTTCCCAAGCGGACTTAGGTGATTTACCTATTACTTTTTTCTCGGTGTAGTTTTGAAAAAATTTGTGAATTCTGCGAGTAATATTTTGTTAGATCCGCCGCTGATCCTCTGCAAAGTTGTTTCTCAAAATTTTGCTTGGCTACTTAAGAACTAGTTAGAATTTTGTTGTTTGTCAGAAAAAAGTTTGTTTAGTTCAGAGTTCGTTAAAAACTTGGAGGTAAATGGAAATGTCACAACGACGGTAAATAAATAAAGAGTAAAACAATATCAAGAAAAGTGTTGAACTCTTTGAACTGAATTGCAGAGTTTACATTATGGTATTTCAAACAGAGTCTTTCGAGAACAATAAATGTTTCTATCAGATGTACTAAAAAAAAAATATAGGTAATGAAATCTAGGAAAATTTGCTTATTCAAAGAAAATATGGGAACAAAATTGCACTAAAGTCTTCATGTCCTATATTAAAAGATGGCACTTTCCTTAGTTTAAGTAAGTTTATATTCTAAAACTAAGTATATTTGCTTAATTAAAGGAAGACAATTTCCTTTGAATAAGGATAAACTTACTAAATGCAGGAAATTAAACTTAATCTAAAGAGGAGTTTTACACTTTATTTAAGGAAATACGTCTTTAATTAAAGGTAAATTTACGTGTAAATTTTAAAAAAAAATTTTTTTTTTGTTTGCTTAATATGTTCTTCATAATTTCTAGAATATACATACGTCTTTTTAAAACCATACCTGACATTGCAGATTAAATAATAGTAAGTTTATCAACCGATAATTTTAACAATATATGCGAAATTCCGAGAAACAAAAGCTTTAAATGCGATTTCCTCGAAACTTGTTTTTTAAAACAGTTCGATAGATAACTCGAAATTTATTGGTTCAATTTCAATGAATTTTTTTGCATTTTGCTTGCAATTTTGTTCTTTAATCATCCTTTTTAAATTCAAGCGCCTAATATCTTTGGTTTTTTTTTTATTGACAAAAAAGCGCATGAAAGTCTAACTCTTTTTTTAATTTTTTACTTTAACTTTTGCCATCATTTTTAAAAAACCCTCCTGAGGTCGTGCGTAAGGGGATGCAAAATTAGTGGTTTGTATTTAAATTACATTTGATTTTTTTGTTTCAGATACATGGAAAAGGCGATATCCATCGAACCGTTTTGGATGTATTTTTTTAATGTAATTTTCGGCGTCCTCTTTATAAAAGCCTGAAAACTATTTAAAAAAAAAAATTATTTTGATTAAGTACTTTTTATGCACAATAAGCTGTATAAATTTGGAAAAAAAATAATAACTTCTTTTATCTAAAAAAATTTTTTGAAACAAGCTGCGTTTTGTTAGTTGTTATATTATACCTTAAGTACAGTTATGTACTTGATTGTAGCAAATATTTCATTTAATCATTTTTCGAGGTGTCGCACTTACAGCTGTTTTTGATAAGAGGCAGTTTAATTTTTCATGAGACAATAACTAGTTGCCGCTCTGGCAGGTGTCGCAAACGCTATAAGCCGCGTAATCAGGCTCGGCCTAAGAACTCATTTTCGCTACAAAACACGCGCTACAAAACACAAGAAAGATTTTGTTGATTTAAAGTGATGCAATAAGTTTTTCTAATGTTCCTCCATCTATAAGCAATGTATTTTTTGGCAAATGGCCACATTAATCACAATTGACCGCGAATGCATTTCCATTTGTTAATGGCGAACTCTCAACTCTCGCTCTTAAAAGCTAAAAGTAAATAAGAGAAGTTGTTACGTTAATGAAGGAAAAATTTACTCATATATATTTTAGGATATTTCCTAAAGTCACAATTATTGACTAAGTCTAAGTAATATTTTACTATGCGTCATGTTAAAGAATATCTTTCCTAAGTTTAACAAATATTTTCCTTAAATCAAAGGAGTTTATCGCAGTATGAATTTTATTACTCAAGTTAAGGAAAACTTTTCTCAGTTGTAGTATATTTAAGTTGTTCCTTTTTAAGGAAAATGACATCCTAACTTTTAGGACAACCACCTAAAATGTTAGGATGTGGTAACCTTACATTGAGTAAAAACTCACTGCATTGAGGGAATTTTATTTCAACTAAGGAAAATTTATGACTTGAATTGAGGACGTGACTTACTTAGTTTCAGTACGTGTGTTTTTTTTTTTAGTGTAGCTTTTAAAGAGAACATCGATGGTTAAGCTCACAAATATAATAAGATCAGAACAATCAAACATTTTCAGAAACATTGATTTTATTTTCAAAATTCAAAAAGCTTGGTTACTACAAAGCTCTTATTCCACCAAAATAGTTAGCACTGAAACACAATTTAAAATTTTTCCTAAAATACAGGACTCTATCATGATATAAGAACAAAGGTACCATTGATAAGTGTTGATTTTCTCTTCTAAAGGCATACCATAAGTTGTCAAAAACAGCTGTTCATGCAACACAGCTAAGAGTGAAGCAAATGAACATACACCCATTGGCTGCATTCAGCGGAAAATTTGCTACGTAGCTGTTGAACAACTTTCGGGTTGAATAGTATGTAGCATAAAGCACTTACACAATATGTTCCCAGAGCGGTTACCATTAATATAACACGAAATTCGTTAATGCAAATATATTTAATTTCGGTCATATCCATGTGCAGCTGCTTAGGTTGTTCTATTGCTGCACTTTTACATTTTCAACAATTTTCATGTTCTCACTAATTAACACTTAAACTTTCGTTTTAATAATAGTTTATTATATAAACAATGAAAGAAAACATGGTAAATATTTGTACGTGAATAAGAAAATGTTTGGTTAATTGCAAACTCTGCAAAAAGACAATGGCCGATTGTGCTCGCTCTCTTCTTTGCCATGATATAATTATACTTGCTGCTTAATAACATGGATTTAACAAATTACTTAACTCCCACTAATAATCACTCACTATTATTGCAATGCTGACTATTAATAATAAAATAAAATAGGAAATATTTTATAAGCAAGGGTTTCTTCTTTGCAAGCTCTGAAACATACACGATAGCGAAAACATAAACAATAGGCCTGTTTACCCTGTGTCCACATGTGCCAGTGGACAATCACTTGCAAGTGGAGAATATATATTGTCTTGGAAAAAGTTTGAAATTAGATGCAAGTTGCTTCAGCGTCCACATGTGCAAGTCGTCGTCTTTTCGAATGTCGTCGAATGCGAAGATTCTCCCTGAAATTGCAGTATTGCTTGAAGTTAAGAAGTTAGAAACCTAGGAAATCATGTAACTAATGTTGCTTCTTCTATATACTTGAGGAAATCCCGGAAAAACCCATAAAAGCTCTACAAAAACATCACTTTTATCCCCTTTTCTGACATTTACTTGCAGCAAGTGAAAAAATTCACTGCTTAGGATATTTCCGTGCAAGTAAGCTGCAAGTCCGAAAATGTGAGTCAGTTAGTAAAAATGTTTGGATGTAAATATTGAGTTTTTCGAACATTCACTTGCACGTGTGGACGCTAGGTTGGGAACTTGACTGTTTTAACTTACAAGCTGTTTGAACGTGTTTCCGTATTTTTTTAGCACAAAAGAGATAAGAAAAACAAGCATAAAATTAATTACTCTCTCGAACAGGCTTGATATGAAAAAACCAAGTAATTTTCGTAATGTGAATTTCGTAATTTTACAATAAATTTTTCTTTGTTCATAAGCATATTTATACATATAGGTTTTAATGAAAAATATAATAGGATCTTTAAGAATTTATTCATGTTATTAATATAAAATTAAATAACTATATTAATAAGGTTAAAAAATTATAAGATTCAATTAAATTTGTATTGTATGTCATTATTGTATTTGTTTGTTGATTCTTTCCTTATGTCCAAATTATAACAAGACGAATTCTTCACTCTTAAATCAACGTTTGTGTGCTCAAAATGCCTCTGATTTATGTTTTATTTAAGAAAAAATGCGACCAACGTTTGCTGACGAATTAGGCTTGGTCAAAATTTTAAAAATTCATTTTCGCATAAAAGAAAATGCCAAAGATTAGTCTTCTCTTCTGATTGAATAAACTGTTTTCCAGTAATATCCAATTTCTACTAATTCTTCTGAATCACTGAAAAGATAAGCAAACACTAAATATAAAACTTCAGAATCAAGACTTCGTTTTCTAAAACCAGATTAGGAAATAGTTTGAGCAAATCGGCAAGTATTTTTAAATGTCAGTATCTTTATTGGACTTATCGCATTTGATAATTGCTCTAACTTAAATTTTACCTCAACATCCAAATAAAGTTGCTCCAAGCACACAAATCAAATTTAAATCTGAACTTAAATCTTAAATAGTAAAGGAAAAGCGATTTAACCAAAAAACGTAATTTTTGACGAAAAATTTAAAGGAAAACGTTAGGTCATAGTGCAGCAAAAAAAAAAGTTGAAATGACGATAAATCATCAATAATATCAACTCTGCTTTATGCTACATACCATTCAACCCAAAAGTCAGGCAACAGCTACGAAGCAAATTTTTCGCTGAATGCAGCCAATGTGAATTAAACACAGCTAATAATGAACGCTCTCTTTCTTGGCATTTTTTTTGACAACTTATGATATACCAAGGAACTGTCACTTCTACCTTTATTCTTGTATCATGGGACTCTATCTGGTAAAAGAGAGAGAGAGATAGAGATAGATAGAGATAGATAGAGATAGATAGAGAGAGAGAGAGAGAGAGAGAGAGAGAGAGAGAGAGAGAGAGAGAGAGAGAGAGAGAGAGAGAGAGAGAGAGAGAGAGAGAGAGAGAGAGAGAAAACAAAATAAAAAATAAAGTGTTTATAGGCGTTTTCAAAGTTTATGTCTGAATAATTTTAAACATTGGTTTTAAATTTCACTTGGACTGGATTTTTGTACAGCATACTTGATGGATAAAAATAGGGAGTTTTGAACTACTTAATTTAACAACCCCCTAAAAATATGCAATGCCAGTTTCATTCGATGACACATAAACAGCTCTTTTTGCGAATTGTTGCTAAATTAGTTGCAATTTTGAACACAGCCGATATACAATAGTTTGACATGTGGCAACTCAAATTACTTGCCACTAAAGAGTAGGCAACAATTATGGCTTTTATCATGAAATGCAAATAGTGAAAAATTAAAGAGGTTAAGAAACTTTTAGACTTTTAACTTTTCTTTAAAGTTAAGAAAATCAGCATGGAAGTTTTTGTTTTTTTAAGTACATGAATTAAAATGTTGGCTATTTTTATGAGGTTTTGGCTATTTTTGTTTTGTGTTCTGGCTAAAAAAAAGTTTACTCCGGCAACACTGGTGCGGTGTCGGCATAAAATATGTAGTTCCAGTTCTCGATCATTTGTGTTTAAACATTTCACAACACATACGCAGCACAATTGATCATAAGAAGCTCGGTCAAAATTCTTTCAAGGGCTGAAATGACCATTTCCTTTTTTTTTTTTTGACTTGGTAGTTAAATTTGTATTAAAATTTGTATTTGCGGAATGTTCCATTTATAATTTTGATACTGATAGGAACAGAACCTTTTGTTTGTTAATCACATTAATCTTAAGGATTTGAATTTAAACACAAGACTACTCAGGATATAATTGTCCTAGGTAAACTTTGATTATAGTCATCAATTTAATTGACATAGAAAACATTTAACAGTAGAAAACAAAATCATATAATGAAAATATATTTTTTAAAAGTATAATGCTTTTGTGTAAACTTCGATTCTTAATAACACCCTTGTTCTCTGGTCTAATTAATATACTTACATAAGTACATTTTTAATAATTAGTCACCCTGTGATTTTTCCTTCAAAAAGCTTTCTCACCCAAAGAAGCAGTCGATGCACCATTGAAAGCTTTCCTTTATAAGTTCACCAAAACGGAAATGTGAACAATTTTACACTACAACAATTTTATTTCCGTTTGAGGTTTGAGAATTTTATTTGCCAGCAGCGCTGCTAGCTGACGACTGAGTGTGCTTATGGCACAGTTGTTGTTGACAACAGCTTGAGCAACAGCAACAGCAACCTGTAACTTTGCGGACAACTAAACTAATTGCAGATTTCTGAGTGCAGCAGCTACACCAACAATAACAACACTAAACGGACCCCCTTTGTAAAAGACCTTGAAGTGCGCAGGCGCTACCAACGACTTCAGAGGCAGCAAAGTTTTAGCTGCAGCGATTTTCCGCAGCACAACCACTTGAGGCGAACGTATATAAAGCGTTGCCACAACTGGAAATTCTTCATTAGTTTTAATGTTACCGTTAGTGCGAAATCGTCTTTTCGGCATATAATTTGTTGTCAAGAAATTTTTGGAAAAGTGTTTTCTTTCTGTTACAACAGTTTTAAGTGTTTCTTTCAGAAGTTTAAGTTTTGTATGAAATTTTGACTTTTTAATTACTGTCACAGATTTGAAGTGCAATGTCTAGCGGTTAACATAAGCTTAAAAATAGAAAAAAATTAATCCAACATTCTTTGCAATTAAATCAAAACCAGTTTAAAACTTGAATTCTGGTTAAAATGTGCAATATTTTCAAACAGTTTAATGCTGGGAATTTCCTGCTTGTTACTGAGAGGAAAATTTAATATTATTTGGCGATCGATGAGGTTTTGTAGAGTTAAGTGAACGTTTTCATGAAATTGGTTATTGGCCTATATTGTAGCAGAATAAACATGTCGCCAGTATAGTGACAATATTTGACAATTCAACTTTCAAGGTAATTTAAAAGAAATAAAAATTATTGTTTAAGACTTACATATTTTATGAATGTTTCTTCTTTTTACTAGAATTGAAATCGCAAAAAAGTGAAGTGTATAAATTTAAAAAATTTAATTTTAACCCTATACAGCGTTGTGTTTCTAGATTAAAAATTTATGATCCAATTAAACCAAAATAATAATTTTTGCATTAGAGCTACAAAAAAAAAAAAAAATAAAAAAATTTAATTTCTAAATCAGGGAAAAAAATTTGACACAGTTTTTTTTTTTTAATTATACCCTTATTCTGGTGATTGACTATTGTCAATTTATTGCCTACTGTACAAATTTCTTATTCTAAAATCTAATCAAAAGCTTATAGCATGACATCATAAAAATAATATGCAGAACAAATAAATTTGCGAAACATTTTGGAAGTGTTCAACTCCTTGGACCAAAAAATGGCACATCAAAGACTAGCTTGTCAATTAATTTACAGTTATCAATCCCCAGAATAAGGCTATTAATCACATAATGTTAGTTTTCGTAAAAAACCACATGTTTGTTGAAATTGTACAAAAAAATGCAAGAATTTATAATAAATAATATTTACAACATATCCTTAGATATTAAGTAAATTTATTTATGATAGGTCCTATACTAACCGAGTCCATTGTAACATTAACAAGGAAAGGCGCCCAGATGTTACTCGCCGATTTGAATGATTTTCAGTAAAGTGATAGAGGACCAAAATTTTAGATTTACGTATTTTTTTATACTTACTCAATCGATGGTTTAAAAAAACGAAATGGCCATTTCAGCCCTTGAAAGGACTTTGACCGAGCTTCTTATGATCAATTGTGTGTTGTGAAATGTTTGAACACAAATGATTGAGAACTGGACCTTTATGCCGACTCTGAACGGCTTATGTTCTCAAGAAGCTTTTCATGGAAGTTTTTTACTCTCTGAGGTTTGCCATAGTCTGCAGAGAGGTGACAGCCGTACAGAAAAATTAATTCAATTGAAAAAATTTTCTGTGCCAGATGGGGGATTCGAACCTGGGTTCTCTGGCGTATGAGCCACATACTCTACCCACTACGCCACGGCCGCCACCATGGTTTCAAAATCAGCATAAAATTCGATTTTTTGCCATAACTTCACTATTTCCCATGGAAACATATGAGCTGCTCAGAGCACAAGTGGCGTAAGTCCACTTTTAGTAGTTTTGAGAAAATGGAATATTTAGAAAAATTCTTTTTACAAATTCTATGTACAAATATCTCAGTTTTATAAAAGCATAAAAAAGCTATTCACATCGTAAAAAATTTACTTAATAATACAAAAAAATAATGAAGAATTTTGCATACTAAACTGAACCTTTTTTTTGAAATTTCTTATTTCCGTTGTAGAAATGTAATGTTAAATATTTTTTAAGAATAGCATTTAGTTCCAGAAGTCGAACAGAACTTTTCCCTAGTGATAGTCTTCTTTAATAAGGGAGATAGAAAATGAATGGACTGACGCCACTTGTATTCTGAAAAAATTATATAATATGTCAGAACAATAACTAAGTATTGCATTTTATTTAGAGATTACGTAAGCTAGGATTTTCTAACCAGGAGTCATAAATAGTTTACATATTTCTCTTCACTTCTATGTACTTAACACAATTTCCTTAAAAAATGGACTTACGCCACTTGTGCTCTGAGCAGCTCATATACATATTTGGTATCAAACGAAAGGTATTTAAAAGGTACACATGATGGCATCTAACTTTTAGAAAGAAAATTGCATTGTTATTTTGTAGTTGAAATTTTAGCAGTATTTAGTCGATATTATAAGTGGTCCGTACACGAAATTAACTTATGTTTAATATAAGCTAATTTTAAAAGCGACCTTTTTTGTTTTTTTTTGTAATTTTTCACTTTTTATATAAAAACTTTCAGTATAAGAAATGCATTAATTTTCTTAAAAATAAAATGTTTGTTATAGATAAATACCACATTATCAAGAAATCTTGTTTTTTCTCGTACTTTCCGTATGTGTTGATATTTGACCCGGAAAGTTTATATTTAACAAGGCTATCATGAAAACTATGTACTTCTTACTTGTTGGCCTGAAGGAATGAGAAAAAATCATCCGAAATTTAAAAATATGACTTTCTATGCCAATATCTCCGCTGTTTTTTTATATATTGCTCTTAGCTTTTTTTTTTGTCAAAAAGCACAATAAAATAATCTGATAAAAACTATTTCAGCAATTCCGTATGCTATGCATTTATATTTTGAATATTTGTTAAAAAAAAAAATCCAAAATATTGAATGTTTTCTCAAAAAGTTACGTAAAAGCTGTTTTTGTTGTTAAAAATAAATTAAAAATCGATTTTAAACTTTCTTTCACATGAAGTAATAAATATCAGCAAAAATTGTTTCTGTCATAAATGCATAAAACATAAAAATCAAGCTCTAGCTATTTGATATTTTTGAAGAAATACTTTTTTACAAAATAGTCTAGTTTTAAAAATAATTTATTTGAAATATATATGCCCAATATTCCTCTCCAAGCAAAAGTTTTTACCAAAAATCTATTTTCATATCACGTTAGAAACAGTTTCGGGTACACGCTTCTCATGATATCGACTAAATACTGTTAAAAATTTCAACAACAAAATAATAATAAAATTAATTTTTTAAAGTTTGTATATATGACCACACCAAAATTGTATTAACTTTTAATACTTACCGAATATTACATTTAATTTCTAATAAAAATATGTATTAGAATTTAATGCTCAGTTCGTATTTGATTTGAATACTGTTTGGTTTAAGTTTTAATATTAAATAGTTAGCATTAAATTTTATTGTACATTAGAGTATACAATTTATGTATTTGTATACTTTTATACTACAATTTTTAAATTATCTCCTATTGTAGGTTTCGAGCCCACGGCATCAATGAAATGAAAGTAGTAAACGTTGCTTGTGCGTCATATTAAGAAAAAAAAAAATGTTTCACAAACGTTGTATTATTAAAGCTTTGTTTACCGAAAAAATAACTATGAATCATAAGACTTTGAATCTTAACAATCTGAAAATTGAGATGGAAAGTATTGAAATATAATACAGGATGGTTTAAAAAGCAAGTATAATATTCATCAAATTTTCTTTAATTTAAATTTTATACCATAGTATCAAATTTATCCCAATGGGTATAAAATATCGTTGTAATTTGAATTGCATTAAAATTTAATACAAAATTTATTTAAGAATTTTGTATTCTATAGAATAGTATTAAATTTAATGTATTTTGAATTAAAAAATCGTTGTAATAATTCGCTTGTATTAAAACGTATTCCAGAATTTCTAACCGTGCATGAAAAATAGTGAAGTTTTGGCGAGAAAACGATATTTCCGCTGATTTTGAAACGCTATTTTAAAACTCTAAATACACTAAGTCACATTCGCTTAGAAGCAATATACATGTTTTAGAAAACATATTATAAAATTTTTTTTTTTAAATATGTTAAAGAAAAATATTTATTTTGCAAAATAATGATAAAAAACTTGTATTTCTTGCATAATGTATTTCTTTTAATTAACTTAAAATATAACTCTTGAAACAATTGGCATATTCGTTATTTTAGTTAAATCTTAAATTATAAAAATTTAGCAATGAGTATGCCCATAATTTTTTTGGATCACATTAAATATTCTATTAGGCATTGAATTAATAAGTTTTTGTAGAATGGTTCCATGAATTGAAGTTCAAACTTCCTTAATTTCAAATTTCAGTTCTGTAACAGTAGAAAATGGGTTCCTTTCGCTTTTTCGGTGTAAACTTCCCGTGCCATAATACCCCATAGATGTTTTATGGGGCTTGTCGTTCATTTTATCCTTGATAAAATGAATAAGGACTTCTCCTTACATATCAATGTACATTTCCGATTTCATTCGGGAAGGAATGAAACACAAAGTTGACTTTATTTCAATAGAAAAGGCGGCTCAGACCATCAGACTTCCTCCTCCAAAGTTTCTTTTAGATTTGGGAATACTTGCATTGCGGATATCGTGCCAATACCAAATATATCAAGTCTGGGCCATCTAAATTACATTTTTTTTTTTTTGTCGGAAAAAATAACTTTCTCCCATTCGGAAGTCCAGTGCATATGTTTTTTAGCAAAATTTAAGAGTGCTTTTTTATTAAGTTCTGTAAGCTTTGGTTTGACGCTGGTTTCTTCCAAAAAACATTTCGTGGTGTGAGTAGAACATGGGCAATATGTTTTTTTGTTACTGGAAAGCATAATTAAGATTGTATTTATGTTGAATTTTATTGATTTTTGGTCTCCTCGAGCCTCCTCTCGAATCAAATTTTTCTGACGATTTTTCAGATTTTGATACCCTTTTGTTGGCTTCTTAATCCCATAACGAGCTCCATTTTTAAAGAAATTTCTTGCAACTTTATCACAACGCGAAATTTGTAGGCTAATTTCTCGAATGGAATACCGAATTGATCGGTTAAGTAAACTCCATGTGGCATTTTTTAATATTTACCTAAAATAATGAATGTTAATTACTTCTCCGGATTTTCTTGAAAAGGAAAACAGAAGCCAACTTATTTATTTTATTAAATTAAAAAAAAAAAATATATTATTTTGTTGTTATTTTCTCTCAAAAATTAAATGTTTTCCACTGCGTCTATACGAATATGCTCATACCACGAATTGAGTTCACACGTTTTAAAATCTTGGAGTCATTTTAAAACCAATGGTTCAAACATAATGTGTTTTTAAAACCATTTGTTATTAGAATTAATACTTTTGAGTATACTAGAAATGTTTTTAATTAAAGCTTTACTTAAATTTAATAAAGTTGGAATAAAATTTTAACTTTAGTCCCTACGGTTTAAGATTTAATACAAAATAACTAAAAAGTAATGAAATCGGTTTCAAAAACTAGTATAATTGGAATAGATTTTGAATTAAGATAGCCATGATATTAGATTTAATACAACATGTATTACATTTTAAGCCATGCTGTATTATATTTCAATACTTTCCTTCTTAATTTTCAGATTGTTAAGATTCAAAAGTCTTATGATTCAGAGTAACTTTTTCGGTAAACAAAGCTTTATAATACAATTTTTGTGAAAGATTTTTTATTTGATTATGGCAACGTTTACTACTTTCATTTGAATGATGACGTGAGTTCGAAATAGTCTAAAATTTATAGCATATAAGAAATAAAAAAAAAAAGAAATGAATTGAGTAAGCAAAACCAGTTTTGTTTTTAGTACGCTATGGTCTAAAATCGAATACAACTTGTAATAAGGTTTTTAATCCACATCGGGCATTGCAATTTAAAACCATGCGGGGATAAAACTTAGTTTTAACAGTACGTTCAAAAAGTCCATAGGATGACACATAGATTTTTTCCATATGATTGATTTTTATTTAGTACCAACTTTCAAGCGATACCTATAAAAATTTGACAACAATCTGACAATTGATTCATGAGTTGTAGCATTTTGTGTGCAACTATTGTTATTGAAAAAAAAAAAAAAAATGGTTAAAAGTGTATATCGATTTTTGATAAAGCATTGCTTTTTGATGAAAAAAAAAGCAGTGGACACCAAACAATGGCTTGACAAACAAGTTTTTTCGAGACAAATGGTAGAAAAGTGGATTGCTGAATTTAAACGTGAAAAATTGTAAAGTTATAGCGCTAGAGTCACAGGACTTTCTGTCACTTCATTGCAAAACCATGATGATGGAATGTTCATCAACTCTGATTTGGATGAAAAAAGATATATTATATCGTCGTATTATAAAAGCCGTAACTTAAATTTACGGCTTTTATTATTTATTATTTTTAAATTTTATTTAAAACTAAATTACTTAAAATTCTAATTTTAAGAGAGAAGCCAAAACCATTTAAAAATTTTTTAGAAGTAAAAGTGATTTTGCTTCTGAATTCCGTTAATTAAAAATGAATTTGAAATGTATTTTTACACGTAAAAAAACGATTTGCTCATGTCAGCCCTTGGAAAGACATTGGCCAATCTTCTTATGATCAATTGTGTTATGCTTGTTGTAAAACATTTTGGCTTATTGACAAGCTTCATGGCAATTCCAAACGGCTTATTTTCTTAAGAAGTTTTACATGACAGTTTTTACTCTCTGAAGTTTGCCATTATTTGACAACATTTGAAACATTTAGGCAGTTCACAAGGTATTGTAAAGTTGTATGTTGTAAATGAAGGGTTTTCTCATTTTCTCCCTTATTAGTGAAGCGGTTTTTTGAAAGTTTGGTTGTATTCTTTATTTAAAGTGGTTCTATGATGTGTATAAAATGGACGTAGCCAGACTAAAACTATGTCCACCTACAATACAAAGTTGTATCGGAGGTAGGCATACTTCTGGTTCGATCAAGCCAATTTTATGCATATCATACAACCACTATAAACAAAACATACAAACAAAATTTTTAAAATAAATCGCTAGTAAGGGAAATAATTAGAAAACCGTTCACTTACAACATACAACTAATCCTAACCTTGTAATACCCTCATCTAAAAGTATCCTAACCTTCTGAATATCCTCATCATGTGTAATACTTGCCATCTAGATTTAATCCCTAGCTTTAAACAATGTTAATTTAATAGTTTGCTCCTTTGTACACTAACAAGGAAAGGTCACTAGTTGCCGGATTCACAAACGCCTTAACGACGATTGTCGCTGTAGTTAACATGCGAAAACTGTCATTTACTACGAAACTTTTTGGAAATCCTGCTACTGGTGTTCCTCGCCGATTTGAATGGTTTTCAGATATATAGTAGAGGAAAAAAATTTAAGATTGACGTATCTTTTTATATGTGTTCAATCGGTATTCTATATACACCGAGGCACATTCGTTTAGACGCACTACTTTTATTCCACTAATTATTCAATTTGTGTAAACAAAAGGCATAGCTTTGTGCAACCGTGGCAGTAAAGTAATAAGCAGCATGTCTGTTTTAAAATACGTAACGGTTGTATGCCTTTTTTGTTTTGTTTTTGTAAAAATTTAGTACGACTGTATACCATATAGCCTCAAATTTGCAAAAAATTCTGCTTTCCTCTGGTACTCTAAGGATTTAAAAACTCTTCGCAAATACAGGAATAGGGCATGGAAGAAATACGTCTGTAGCCTAGACTCAAATGACCTAGCTATATCGCTCAGCTATATTATATTACGAATATTTAAACCATGTAAAGCTGAGAATATTGTCTGATCCAAGCAAATTTTGGGGATTCATAAACACAAAGAAGAAATCCGATGGATTTTCTTCTTCATTCAGAACTCTTGATGGATTTACTGATGATCCCGTCATAATTTGTGGCCTATTTGCCAATCTTTTCAAAGACTAATTCTGTTCAGATGCTTTTAATCCTGACAGAGAGTACTTTGAGTATATGAATTCCGTACCCAGAGTTTCTTTGGAATCCATATTTCACTTCTGAGCTGGTTTTGAGCACAAAAAAACACTGTCGCACATTTTGGTGCTGGGCCTGATAGAATTCCTGTCGCAGTGTTAATACAATGCTGTTCCGTTTTGAGTCAACCACTTTCTTTATTATTCAATAAATCAGTTACCGAAAGCTATTTTCCAATTTTTTGGAAAAAGTCATTTATAAGTCCTATTTATAAAAAAGGTTGCAGGAATGATGTAGGCCTATAGTTACAGGCCTATCGCTAAGCTCTCATCGATTCCTAAACTTTTTGAGCGTATCGTGTACGATCGGGTAAAAATTCCTTGTGGTGAAGTCATAACAACTCGTTAGCATGATTTTGTTAATGGCAGAACCACTGTGTCTAATCTTCTCGATTTTACAACATTCTGCTTAAATTCGATTGACTCTGGTAACCAGGTCGACTGCGTTTACACTGACTTTAGTAAAGCTTTTGATAAGTTACCACACAATCTAATTTTATTTAAGCTCAAGTTAATGGGATTTCCGGAATATTTTGTGAACTGGATTAAATCGTATTTGGTGGATTAAACGTATCAAATACGTTTCCGAGGCGTACTGTCTTCTGAATTTATTGCTGAATCAGGTGGTTCTCAGGGTAGTCACCTTGGACCACTTCTGTTTATTTTAGCAATCAATGATGTAACTTACATCATAAAACACTCTCATCTGCTTATCTTATCTACTCCAGTCTGATCTGAAATCCTTTGAAGTTTGGTGTTCTAAAAATAATATGTTTCTAAATCCACATAAATGCCAAACTATCACCTTTTCGCGAAAAAAGGAATAATTTTTGTTTTGATTATAAGATCAAAGATACTGCCTTGAGTCGTGTAGATACCGTCAAAGACCTAGGTATATGCATGGATTCTAAGCTATCATTTGACATTCACATTGATTCTATTTGTAAAAAAGCATCTTCAATGCTTGGATTTATAAAACGCTGGGCCAAAGAATTTAATAGCATAATTACAACTACAACTTTGTATTATGCAATCGTACGTCCGCACTTAGAGTATGCAAGTCTAGTTTGGTCCCCAGGTTACAATGTGCATGTTGATCGAATAGAAAGAATCCAAAAACGTTTTGTTCCGTTTTCTCTAAGGGGCTTAAGTGGAACGGGCATATTAGACCTTCCTCCTTATGAGGATCGTTTGAAACTGTTAAAAATGCAGTCTTTAAGTGACCGAAGGAAATCTGCAAATATCGTCTATTTACACCAACTCATAGTAGGTTGTTACGGGCACCTAAGTAAGTAAGTAAGCGTAGTGGTGTATTCGATTCTCCAGAACTTCTTTCTCATATAAATTTTAACACTAACCGTAGAAGCAGTAGAAACGCTAACAATTTAATTTATTTACCATTCAGTAGAACAAATTATATGGCTACTGCTTCTTTAAACCGCATGAGTACCTTTGTTAACAATTGTAGCGTTTTTGATGTTAACTTGTCAAAAGGTCAACTCAAAAGTAGATTAAAAACAATTGTGTAATGTGATTTATATATGCATGGTTAGTTGTTATGTCTTGTGTTGTCCCTGAGCCCAACCCATTCTTTGGTGGATAAATTTTTCCCACAAAAACTTGTTTGGGGTCACTAGTATCCATAACATTGATATTTTTCAATGATTTCTGGGTCGTGGCTTTAAATGCGTTAATGCTGAGGAAGTGCGAAAAAGCTGTAGTAGCTGAACTCTATTGTTATTGCATGTAACTAGAACATTTCCTATGTGCTTTCCAAAGCAATAATGTGAACAAACGCGTTTATTTCAAAAAAGTCAGAGTCAGTTTTTAAAAGATTTTCAGTTATAAAGGATCAGTTATAAAGGTTTTTTTAAAATTATGTTCTTTACTCATAAGATAGATAAACTTCTGTGCCATATATTTGATTAATAAAAGTCGGAATCTATTCATTTTAAGAACCAGTTCATTTACCTGTAAGTTTTTACACCTAAAGTCCTAAAGAAGATTTCAAATTAATCCATAAAGCTTACTTAAATTGAAAAATAGCTTTTATATCCGTAGTAAGTGAATAAATAGGATTACATCCACCGCTCGTTTTCTTCAATGACGTCATAAGTCAAAAAATTTAATTTTTTAGGAAAAAGTTCTGAACTGACATAGAAAACTGCTTCAACACATCCAAAATATGGCCACAACTTCAAACATAATTTGACGCTTACGCAGAGGAGAAAAATTCTTAAAATATCGATTCCTTATGAATAATATATTTTGCTGAAGTTATCACAAATTCTGCAAATTCAAGATTATACACAGTAGTATACATCATGATATAATAAATCTTTCTGCGTAGTTTGTTAAATTGTTACTTCTCTGGATTATGACGTTATTGTAGAAAGCAACAGATATGATTTTCAAAATATTAACAGTTAAATTTCAATCATGCGACAGTGTTTTTTATAAAATCTCGGCTTATGTAGTCATTTGTATGCAAATCAGATGCTTATCATTTGTTAAATCGCGATACCGGTTCTTTACTCCTAATACAAATTTAATGATAATTTTTGCCTTAAGTAGAACATTAAGTGTTCAAACACGTTTTACACGCTGCAATTAAATAACTCTTGTCTGACTTATTGATACGGTTTTAATATTAAATTTGTGGGAATTGCATTGAAATTGAAAACAATGCAGTTTGCAATGTAGTGCGTGTCGATGGTAATGAACAAGTTCAAAATACAAACATATTTTAAGCTCTTGCATGCATGTGGCTTAAGCTGTTCTGTCGGTCATTCCATCCACCTGTGCCAGTTAACTAGACTCATTGACCATTATTAATGAAAATTCTCTGCAACACTTCAGCTTGCTTGAAATATATTATTATAGTTAATAATTGTGAATTATTGTTATTATTAGGTCTGTTTCCGTACTCACTTTAAGTAAAGTTCGAGTAATAGAGAATAATTTGATTATCTGTTAAAATGAGAATATTTGTCAAAAAGTACGGAAACGGCATCAAGTAAGTTTCAAGCACATCCACTGATAATTAAAATTGAATAAAAATTGAATTGGCTGGTTGGTATATTTAGAAAATTCAAAATGAAAATACTTTCAGATGAGCTGGACGCATCTAGTAGCAGTATATATAAAAGATCAACACTTTTTTTGCATATTTTAACTTTATTTTTATTAATTTGCTATCCAATTGCATACATTTTTTTTTCACAAAACAGCACAGCAAAAATTTTTTTGCACTTTAACCATCAGCTATTTGAAGCTCGATGGAATTCTTCAAGTAAAGTTCGAGTAATTGAGAGTGACATTTTGCTTTTTCTTCTTCTCTCTCGTGCTGGAAAAATGTGTAAAGAAACGCTTTTGAGTAACTTCAAGTTACTTGAAGTGAGTACTGAAACATACATATTGTTAAAACCATTAAATTTCAATCTGAAGTTGTTTCAAAAAACTATTTCAAAACTGTTTCATCGAATTTTCCTGGTAATTTTAATTGTTCTTCTAATTTCTAGTATATAAAATAAATAAAGGGTCCGCCATCTAACGTTTTTTTTTTCAACTAGTGCTTATTTCGTGAATGGTAACACTTAGCACATGTCTAATTTGACAGATAATTAGTTTTATCCTTCCGCTGAACGAATATGGTTGTGTATACGCTTGAACAACGCTTGGAAATATTGCGACATTACTTTGAAAATCATGGTAATGTTGCAGAATGTGTGCGAAAATTGCGTACGGATTTTGGAAGAACAGAAGCACCGTCAGCTCAGTATGTTCGTTATCTTGTGAAAAAAGTGAAAGAAACTGGTATCCTCATCGATAAACCAAAGCGTGAAAAGCCAAAAACAGTGCGTACACCCGAGAATATTGCTGCTGTGGCAGAAAGTGTGCGCGAAGCGGCATCAACATCAGTTCTCCGTCGTTTTCAACAATTAAACATTTCGGAGACATCATTGAGACGAATTTTGAATAAAGACCTTGGAATGATGCCATACAAAGTCCAATTGGTTCAGGAGTTGAAGCCAACTGACCATCCAATGCGTTTTCGCTTCGCTGAGTGGGTCTGCGACCGACTTACAGAAGATGCCGATTTTGTCAAAAAAATCATCTTTTCAGATGAAGCTCATTTTGATCTTGGCGGGTATGTAAACAAGCAAAATTGTCACATTTGAGGCACAGAAAACCTGCACGCATACATTGAAAAGCCGTTGCACCCAAAACGAGTCACTGTTTGGTGCGGATTTTGGTCCAGAGGCATAATTGGGCCATTTTTCTTCGAAAATGAGCAAGGAGTGGCCGTTACAGTCAATTGCCATCGTTATCGGGCCATGTTGAACGAATTTTTGTTCACAAAAATTGAAGAGGAGGATATTGGCAACATTTGGTTTCAACAGGACGGTGCTACGTGCCACACAGCCGAAGCTACACTCGATGTTTTGCGCCCTGTTTTTGAAAATCGCATTATCAGCCGCAGAGCTGATGTCGTTTGGCCACCTCGGAGCTGCGATTTGATACCGTTGGACTATTATTTGTGGGGTGCCCTCAAAGACAATTGACGCTTTAAAGGACAATATTCGTGAAGCCATTGGTGAAATACAGCTGCATACAATCGATAATGTGCTTAAAAATTGGACCGATCGTGTAGGCTACTGCATGGCCAGCCGAGGCAGCCATTTGAATGAAATGATTTTCCATTATTAACCGGAAGGATTGTACATTATAAATAAAAGAAATTTGAGAAAATATTCAGTAGTTTTTTTTTGCATTTTCAAAAAAAAAAAGTTATTTGGCGGACCCTTTACAACTTTGGCGCTTAAGCACCTACTTAAGTTTGGTTGTTGAGCCACGAGAGTCATACAATAAATTTGTAGAAATGATGAAAAGAAAAAATTTCTTTCTGTGGATTTTGTATGTTTATTTTTCAACATAAGCTCCTTTTCACTGTACACACTTTCCAAGTATTTCTCCCAATAAGGTAATAACGTATGGCCCTCAAAAAAGACACCTGTTTGATCGATGACCTCCTCGTTCAGCGTGAACTGTTGTTGGCTGAGCCATTTTTCGAGTTTTGAAATAAAACAATATTTGACTGTCATCGAAATCCGGTGAATAAGCTCAACTTTAATACTTTAACTTTGGCCGTTGAAACTGCACATATGTTCACCCGTGTAATGTAGTAATAGAAGAGTAACTTTTTCTAATGACAACGTGTTTTCTTGATTTCTGCGCGTAATTGGTAAAGGCACTTAATATTCTCCTGTTATTATTGGTCGATTTTCCAAGCTATCGGTGTAGATGATTCCGTGCCTATCCCAAAAAACCGTTGCCATCAACTTACCGGTCGATTTTACAGTCCTTGCCTTCCTCGGTGCCCTTTCGTCTTCTAAAACTACAGCAGGGACCGCAAATAACGGTAATCGCTATCTATCAATCATTTTATACTTACGTCTTACTTAGGTGGCCATAACAACCCCTGTTCGGGTTTCAGCCGACCTCATCAGGCGCCTCTGCTTTGCTTTGCGCCTTCTCCAAGTGCTTCTCCAAGGGCTTCCTTGCCCTAACCGCAACGACCCTCGCCTTGTCCAACGACCCTCGCCTCGAGCACCTTTTTCGCTGGAGCTTCGTAGTCCATACGATGAACATGACCCAGCCATCGTAGTCACTGCACAGTTATACGCCGAACTACGTCAATGTCTTCGTAGAGCTCATACAGCTCGTGGTTCATTCAGATGCGATAGTCATCGCTTACTCGAACAGGACCGAAGATTTTGGGAAGAACTTTTCTCTCGAACACCCCCAGAGCAGCTGCGTCAGTTTGCGAAACTATCCATGGTAGAACGAGCGTCTTGTAGAGTGTTAGTTTTGTCGATCCAGGGAGGGCTCTGGAACTTAGTTGCAATATTGTTCTTCGCTTTATCTCCAGGCTGACTTCGTTGTTGTTATAAATGGCGGTGCCAAGGTATAGTGTCAAAAAAGTTTTTCAAATTCTAACATCAGATTCTAAATCAGAGACCCTCTATCTACTTCCATATTTACTACTATTTAATGCTTCCATTTTCGACTACTACACTATTTTTCACCTTTTCTTTTTTCAAAATCTTGGTCTGGTTCTTATTCAAATCCTTGCCCAAGTCCTTATCCAAATCCTTGCCCAAGTCCATGCCCAAGTTCCTGTCCAAACACATGTCCTAATCTTTGACAAAATCCTTATCCAAATCCATGTTTAAAATCTTGTCCTTACCCTTGTCAAAATCGTTGTTTAAATCTTTGCCCAAGACAACTTGTTTGTATAATAGTAAACGTAGGTTCGAAGTTTGGTAATCATGAACTTTTTTTTTTATATCAGTAACTTTATCAGTTATATCTGTTTTATGTTAGTTATATCAATAACTTTCTAATTTGAACTCAATAACAGTTGTATTCGTAAATATTGGTTTGATTTTAATTCTCATTGATATTATTTTAATCAAAAATAATTTTTTTAATCTGATTGGGAAAAAATCGATCAATGATTGCTTTTTATTTCTGATCTAAAAAATATTGATCAATGATTTTTATTTGAGATCGAAAAAAAGCGATTAAAAAATAATTTTTTTCTGATTGGAAAAGATAACGATCAAATAAAATTTTTATTTCTGATCGAAAAAATAACGACAAAAAAATAACTCTTATTTATGATCGGAAGAAAACGATAAAAAAGGAAATTTTATTTGTAATCGAAAAAATAACGATTTCAAAATGATTTTTATTTCTGATAGAAAAAATAACGATTACAAAATAACTTTTATTTCTGATTGAAAAAATATCGACAAAAAAACAATTTTAATTTCTGATCGAAAAAATAGCGTTCATAGAAAAAAATCGGTCAAAATTATTGGTTCAAGGTAATTTCTATCTTAAAAATCATGGAAAAAAAAATCATCTCAAAAACGAAATCTCTGACACCTTAGCGTCATATTGCTACATTTAAAATTATTTAACAATAACTTTTCATACATGATTTTTTAATCTGAAAATTAAAAAATAATCGTTATTTCTGATAAATAATACCTGGTTCTGAGTGTTCCTTTGCCTCTGGAGTGTACCATATCAGTGTCCACAGTATCGTCCACAGTTATGTATCGGCTCAGAAACTCTTCAGAACTGCGACGAAAAAATGTCGAAGCAGTCGACCACAAATTGTGTTTATTATCTACAGAGATAATCGAAAATCGAAAACATTGTACCTAACAATATGTCTGTGGCCGCAACTACAATACAAGGTATGTTTCAAAAGTTTCTTAACTTTTTAAAAATAAAGACAAATATTTGCCGATATTCATGACACCAAGATAAAAAACAAAAAATTATTGGGTTGATCAGATGGAACGAGTTATTTGTGAATTATTTCCTACGAATGTTAGAAAAGTAGCTTTTCTAAGCGAGATTTTTTTCGGATTTGGTTCTCTGGCAACGTTTCATTCAGCATTTTGGTGCTGAGTTTCAGGATCATACTGAAAACATCACGTTTCATCGCTAGTTAAAAGAAGCTTTTGTCTTTTTTCGCTTTTTTCGCTAATTATGTCTTTCGAATGTTGCATCCGAAGAAATTTTTCAATAAAAAAAATGTGCACACACCTTTCGCTAGCTCAAATGCTCAGTTAGAATTCTATAAATCAATCTTGTAGATATATTTATATTTACTCGTAGTATAGCATCAAAGATTTTGGCTCATATTTGATAAATTCATATTAGTCTGGTTGAACCAGTTCAAAATTGTTGTACGGGATGGAGAATTATGCGGTGGCTGTGGCATACTGGTTGAGGTGCGTGGCGTGTATGCGAAGAACTTAGGTTCAAATCCCATCTGACACAGAATGTTTTTTCAATTGCATTAATTTTTCAGTTCGGTCGTCACCTCTCTGCAGACAATGGTAAGTCTCAGAGAGTAAAAACTGCCATGAAAAGCTTCTTGAGAACATAAGCCGTTCGGAGTCGGCATAAAACTTGTAGGTCCAGTACTCGATCATTTGTGTTTAAGCATTTTACAACACACACAAATCAATTGAAACGTCGACGCGAATAACGTTGTAAGCGATAAAATTATATGTTTTCAGGAATTAATGGCGCACATTTGGTGTCAGGGTTTTAAAGAATTGGCATTGGAAATGTAAAAAAACAAAATATATCCTTTAAGAAGAAAAGGAAAATGGACTTAGATACCTTCGTAATGGAAAAACGTTTTATATCTATCCCAAGCGCAATGGTTGATAACACGTTTTTTTCCGTAAGCATAACATCTTGGCTGATGGCGTTTACTACGTTTTTCCACATTACTGTTTCTGAAGCAATTTTCTTGGGTTCAACTTTTCCTTTTCTTCTAGTATTTGCTTCTCCACTATTTCTTAGCCTTTTCTTGTGTCTTTCAAACTATAAACATTTATCTTTGGTTTTTTACCTTTATTGTACTTTTGCTCACGCTATTTAATTTTACATTGGCCATGATGACGAGCACATGCAACGTTTTTCAATAACTACTGACATTGTAAAGCATGTTAATGCTCAAAAATAATTGAAAACTCGATCTCTGTATTCTGAACACCTAATAAATAAATTATAACATTTGTGTTTTGATGAGATTTTTTTAGGCATGTCCTGGTTTCGAGCAGACCATCAATGGCAGCCCTAGTTTAGAGTCAACAAAAGTTTCTGTCAAGGTTTTTTCTTTGAATATAACTGTGTGCAGATTGTGAAGATAGCAACTTCCACTGGATGTTCTAAAGGTGTTCATATGTTGTGGATGCCTTGCAAACATCGGCTACCAAAAGTATGCACACATTAAAATTAGTTTTCACCTTCACCAACACCTAAATAATGACAGTTGGCAGCAACTGTAAGTGCAAAAGAGACAACCGCTGTTTAAGACTTCTTGCATACTTTTCATTCAGTTTGTTATTTTGCGCCATTTGCTTTTTCCCGCCGAGAAGCACGCAGATAAGTAAAATAATTTTTGTTAATATTATTAAGACCATTTCTTTTAAATGTAATAAAATGCTTAAACAACATTAAGTAATTTGATTAGTTTAGAAAAAACATCACATTTAAAAAGTGTAGAAAGTTATGAAGAAAATATTCATTCATTTGCATGGCGGCGTGGGTTAAGTGGAAATTTGTCAGAATCGGAATCTGCAAGTGGAGTGTCTGTTTTCATAGAAAATGAAAATAGTGTATTTTGTTTCGAGGATTTTGATTATTTTGAGGCCTTAACTCGGTCCATCACCTTCCGAAGAAAATGTGATTGTTCTTAAGGGAGTATTCCTGGTTGCCAAACATTTTTTTTGCATATTTTTATAGTTTGGATATTTGAGAATATCGTCCCTTTTTTGTCCAGCAATGTTTTCGCCAAAATGCGATTTGCTTAATTTGGCTACTTTTTGAATGCAATGGTTTGAAGCAACCACCGAATTTCGTTGAACGCGTTCCTTAGTAGGTAATAACTTGTTTGAATACGCATTTTAAAAGGAAATGAATACACATTTTAGAGCTTAGGTATTCGAATGTTGGCAGCGTTTAGTTCACTTTGAATTGAGTTATAAGCCGGACGCGCGCGCGCATACAGTTTTGAAAAGTACAGTTTTGATAACAATTTTTGTTTGTGCTAAAGACAATGGATAGAAAAAGTAATAGAAATAAAAATAGAAGAAACACTGGTAGCAATCGAAAAACTCGTTCCTTGAAACGCCAGTTTCGTGATAACCAACACGAAAAAGATGAGGACACCGAATTCAAGTACATCGGCAAAAAAATTTAAAAGTAATGAAAACGAAGACATAAGCATTGAGAACAAAACGGAGAATTGCATTTTGGAGTTTTATACAGTTTTCTCGGCGATTACTAATCTGGTGATTTGTGCCAAATGTGAAGGAAAAATGGAGTTTAAAAAAGCATCACCGTATGGAATTGGCTTCAAAATTGGTGTTCCCTGCGCTTGCCCGACTACTACATACATTTTTTTCGTCGTCTTTGGTTGGCAAATCATATTTGATGAACCGGCACTTGATTTTTGCCTTGAGGTTTTTAGGCATTGGGCCAAAAGGCATTAACACGTTTTGTGGCCTCATGGATATCGGCAGAGGTGTGGATAACTAGTTATACTACACTGCCCTGGAGAACTTTCATACAGCTGCAAGCGCGATCTATGGGTACACTCTTTAAAAAGCCGCGAAAGAAGAGAAAGATGCCATGGTCACATTGGGCCGATCCACAGTGCGACCCAACAATGTTTACCGTATCAGGTGATGGCACTTGGAAAAAACGTTGCTTTTCTTCACTATACGGCGCTATAACGTTGATCGGCAAATACAGTAAAAATATAGTCGACTCTGTTGTAAAATCCAGCGTATGCATCAGTTGCAAGTGTTGGAAAGCTAAAAAAGTAGAATACCCACTGGCATATGAAATTTGGATTGAAGACCATGAAGAGGAATGGAAGGAAAGAAGAGAACACAGGCATTGCCGGCAAGGGTGCAGGCAAGCTCACAGATAAAGTCATCTCTGAACTAACAACATATTATGGACTCGCTATTCGTCGTCATCCAGAGTCGGTTGCTGACATGAAGAAGGCTATTTGGGCAACGTTTTTGCACAAAATGCCAACTGATGAAGCTCCACAGCACCAAAACTGTTCAACCGGTGCGTCGAGCTGGTGCGCCTGGCAAAGAGCGGTAGCAGAAGGGACAATCGACAGCTTCAATCATACGCATGCACCACTAAATCAGAGAGTCCAGGAAGTAATCAAGCCTATTTACGAAGCACTGTCAGCCGATAATTTGTTGAACAGATGCTCAAAACGAAACTCAAAACAGCAACGAATCTTTCAACTCAGTGCTGTGGTCATTCGCACCGAAGCATATGCACACCGGCGCACGCACTATTGAGATTGCCAATTATATTGCAACTGTCATATTTAACGAAGATTTTTTGCCAATACTTCAAATAATGACTCTAATGGGCATCCCGATTGACAACGTCACATATGATTTCGTCATGTCTCGAAACGAAAAACGTTTGAAAAGGTCCGAAGCCAGAGCTCTGGCCGCATCAAAAGAAGGTAGAACTGCCCAAAGAGCACAAAGAGCCGCTGAGTCCTCATTTTTTGAAGAAAAGGAAGGAGTTCTTTATAGGGCTGGTATTGCAGATTGATATATGTAAGTATTTCACAAAAAAAAAAAATGTTTTATTGCCTAAAATTTTCTTTGAGTTTTTCCAAAATCACGTTTTTGAACTTCGAAGACACTTTTCTCCGGTTCTATTGCACTGATTTTGATGAAACCAAGTGCAATCGAAGCATAATTGTCGAATTAATAAAACTGCCTTTATTTAAAAATTTTTCATTTCAATTTTTTTTTTTTATGCAAAAAAATAACTTCAAACTTAAACGCGTTTATCTCGAAACCATGTTTTTCGAGCTTGCGGCCCAGATTGCGCCCGTAGTTCTCAACCGATTTTGATAAAACAAAGTGCAATCGACACAGAACTGTCACCTTTCTGGTTTTTACCTCAATTACAATTTAAACAATTTTTTACAATTTTTTTTACACTAAACTACAAAAAAAAAAGACCCAAAATCCGTTTTTCATTTTCCAATGACCGCAATTTTGTTAAAAATAAGCGCAAAATGATGATTGAGGTAGGGACTAGAATTACATCTATGGTTAATCTAACGCCGTTTACTTTTTTATTTCAGATGATCCGAAGTTGAGTGATCCAACTTTGAAGGCCGACAACTTTTTGAACAGCGCTCGTACAAAGGAAATTTTTTTTTTATTTAATCTAATATTTTCTTAATACAATAGGGAAACAGAATTTAAATAACTTTTTGCGTTTTCAAATGAGAAGTTTTTCAAAAAGGGTCCAAAAACAGCCTTCCAACCAGGAATACTCCCTTAATGGAAAAAGTGAGGAATTAAAACAGTGGCCCATATGCAACAATATATCTCAAAAAATGTTTTCTTCTTAATTATATTTATATGATAAAATTGATATATTTGAAGTAAATTAATAATATTTGAATAATTATCTATTAAATTTAATAAAAACGACAAAAATTTCAATAGGGTTTTTATTTCAAGATAAACTTTTGGGACAAAACTGGTAGTTTGATAGTTTGTATACAGGTTGGATTTCTGGTTATTTATAAGCAAATCAATGGTTAAAGAATTAGGTAGAGTAACCTATTTCTATAACGACTAAGCCCAGTTTAACATATTTTAGAAAGAGATAGCACAATATGCAAATACATGTATGAGAAAGAGCTGAAAATAGTTGTTTTAGTTAGAATAAAAAAAAACCTACGTGAGTAAGTGAGTTCGCTACATGTTTAATGAAGCATACAAATGCATGTGTTAGAATGCAATGCCAGATCACATGCACACAAAAGTTTTGGTTAATTTTTTTCCGGCGTCCTATACTTTCTGACGGAAATATTACCAGAATGTCTAACAGTGAGTTAATCGATTATTTATCCAGGAGTTGCAGGGCGATTGACCACATATAAACTCATTTATTTCACAAACGTACTTATTGTGTTGTTTTCAGTGGTTTTAAAACTGAATCGAATTTCAGCAAAACAAAAAAATAGAATTAAGCAACGAAAATTTTCGTGCGATGATTTCTACTGTTTTTGACGTGGATTGATAAGAAAAGATTGCATTGATGAACATAAAAACTGCTTCAGCTGAAATCTGGCAGGTGTCAAGCGACAAAAAAAGATTAATTTAAATGTGAACATTGCTATGAAAACTCTTTCATAATGTTGATTTATTTATATTTAAATTAAAAATTCACAAAAATAATGAGAATTAATTTCCACACCAAAATGGGCCCAATATCGTTCAATCGTTCGCAACTTCCTTCATTTCGAAAGATTGGCGTCATTTGGCACTATATTGAGCTCATTTGTTACATAAAATTGTTGAGCTTTTTTAGAATAGTGACTTGTTGTCAAGTCAGCCCAAAATATCACGGGCATATTGTGTTTTTCAATAAAAGGCAGAATTTGCTTCTGTAGGCATTCTTTTACTTAAATATCGACATTAAATGTTCCTTCAGAAATGAATTTTTCGTTTTATAATCCCTGCCAACAGAGACTGTAAATAATAATTATTTTTAGATTTTGAAACCAAAAATGCAGTGTGAAAAAATTGTTATACCGCCGTTTTGAAGGTACCATTAGACTCCTCTCACATTGTAAAATATGTCTTCGTAATGGTTTTTAAGATTTTGACTTTTAAAATTTTGAGCAAAAAATAATAATTATTTTTGCTTTTTATTTTTTAGGGCAAAAATAAAAAGCAAAATCTAACCGATACTTTCTTGAGCAGTAAATAACTGGTAAGTTTTGATTTTTATTTTTTAAGGCAAAAATAAAAAGCAAAACCTGACCGATACTTTTTTGAGCACTAAATAACTGGAAAGTTTTGATTTTTATTTTTTAACGCAAAAATAAAAAGGGCAGAGGCTTCAAGATCATATTTGATGTTTCTGGACCGGATTCAACGAAGTGCGATATATTTGATAGGGGACGATAATATTTCATCTAATCTCAACTCTCTTGGGCATCGTCTCAATATTGGTTGCCTCAGCCTTGTGTGTAGGTACTATCATGGAGGTGTTCAACGAAGGTACATGACTCCACCATCACGTGTGTTTCCTAGGTCCACTCGGTCAGCTCTCCAAGCCTATCCCTATACCATTGCCTCTTTTCCCAACAGGACATCGCATTACCGAGGTAATTCATTCTTCAGTCTCTCAGTAAAATTGTAGAACAATCTCCCTGCGAGCGTGTTCTCCAACTCACTATCACCCGTCTTTCGAATCAGCGCAATGATTTCGCATTTTTAGGGGGCATCCCCTGAGTGCTGGTTAAGTCTGAAAAAAATAACTATTATAGAATAGAACTAACGTTTTATTCTTTTTTGAGGTCCCATATTCCAGATCAAAAATATTTTTGAATTGAATTTATTTGGAATTTGAGGATTAGTTTGAGTTTCCAAGCTATCGAAAATAATGGAAAATCGCAACAAATCAACCAAACTACCAAAATCTATTTTTTTAAAACAAAACTACCAATTTTGGTCCGACCCAAAACGGCAACACTGGACACAGTCCGCAAATTTCGTCAAAAAGTCAGTGTATAACTAACAGTAACTTCAGACGTCCTTAGGTTTGCTCTACTCTTGAACAGTTGAGATTGATATTTTCACTTTAGCGGCAACAACACGTTCAGAAAGATTTGAGTCCTTCTTGTAAGCTCTTAGCACATTTTTCTCGACTTATTTATTTTTCGTGCCTAGTTTTTAGCCAGATCCAGCTTTTCTCTCAATGCTGCCATTTTTCTTAATATTTGCCAATACTGACATATTGAGTTTTTTTTTGGTTTTCATGTTTTTGTTCAAAATCAATTTCCTTTGCCGAAGTTCCTTGCTCTATGATCTATGAAATTTAACTATGATCAGGAATAATAAGAGCTTAAGCAACGTACCAAACTAACAGCTGCTAGCAAAGTTGTGCTATGAGTAAGTAGTGCTGTCCGATTTCAGCTGAAGCAGTTCTTAGTTTTCCTTTTTGTGTTGAAGCACCACACCCAGCGAGTGTAAAACACTGGGTCAATGAGTTCGGTCGTGGTCGTCGTTTTCTCCAAAGCGAATTTAATGAAGGTCGTCCAAGAAAGCCTGTTGTACCAGAAAACGTCGATGTTGTGCGTGAACTAGAGTGAGATAGAGTCATACTTGGGCATGAGTGGGATTAGCATACATTCGATTTTACATGAGTATTTGGGCGTCAGGAAGATTTGCTGCCGTTGGATACTCCATAATCCAACGTTGCACAAATAAAAGCTCGTGTCGATTGGCGTAAGGAAATGCAAAAAAAAGGGAGGGGGTGGTTCCATATTCCAGATCTATGCTTATGAGCTCGTAACAAAGCAGCAATCCATTCTTTGGGTCTTTCAACTGAGCAAAACCCGATAAAAGTAGTCAGCAGACGAAGCATTTCCAAGCATATGCCCGCCAGATTTTTATGAAAAACCGTTCACGTCACAAGTGTATCACTTGAGCAACGTAAAAATTGTTCAATTGCTGTTTGCCGGAAGTCTTCGAAGAATTGAGGAAAACCAACCGCCGATGGAAGATCATTCAATAATACGACAATGCGAACTCTCACTCATCAGCTCAAACAAAAGCATTTTAGAATACTTAAGACGTGTAATTGATGCTTTGCAGTTCCGACTTGGCAATGCCTTCTTTTTGTTAATTCACATTAAAAAAAAATTCGTAGCAAGCGTTTTTTCCCCTGAACTTGCCGTTGGGGCCTAGTTTCAGAGGTACCAACTTCAGAGGGGCAAAAATTGGCTAAAACGAATGCGAAAGTATATTCTTAGATCATCTTAGACAATATTTTGGAAAAAAAACAAAACCGTTTTCATTGAATAACCACTGTATTTTCACTGTTATGCGCAAGACTTCAAAGGTACTCTAATATTATCATTTTAAGTATTGTATTTAAATAATTTTATTTTTTATAAAAATATAAAAAATGGTCTTCTTGGAGACCTTAACTTATTAGGAGGAGGAGTGGTTGATGTAATGTTGGAGTCAAGATCAAGAAACCCTTATATTAGTACAGTGAAAACTAGAAGAAAAAACCAGTTGCAAAAAAAAAAAAAAGAGAAATCCTCCCAGAAATTCAATTTTTGGGTAGAAGTTTCACTTCAACTGTGCGTGGAAGACCATTTTTTTACTGACACCTGGCAATACTATTTGTGTATTTGTGCAATTTAAGACCACAGATAAGAAAGAAAAGAGGAACTTGTTCTTAATTTAAGATGAGTACGAGCAATTTGATTTAAAATAGCTGTGTGGACCAGTGGGTAGAATATTCAAGTGAAGATCGAGCGGTAGTGAGTTCAAATCTCACTAAGAACATAAATATGAGAATTTTGAAAATAACATTTTTTTTCAATTTTATACTGACAATGCGGTGAATTGCTGTTGTTCTTTGTAGATGAACAACTTTTTATTACATCAGTTTTAACCCCATCTCATTCTTTGGGCTCGTGAATGACCCCACGCTGATTTTAAAATGATCCTGTATAAATATTAGGCCCCCAATATAGACTAGTTCGCTTGACTTAAAATGATTTCGGTTTTATAGGAACTCCCTCCACCATATTAAGCAGACACAAAAAAACTATTTACTTTTACATTTACTTTAAAGATCCGCTTCAACTTTCAAAATCTTAAATGTGATTGATCAAATGGTTAAAGGAGAGGAAGCACTTAATATGTCGTGTTCAACGACATCATCGATATCAGATACTGATGATAAGAAGATGAGTAAGAGTGAAGGCATGTTTAGGAACTACAACAAAGCGACTCAGAAGAAATGGCGTAAAAATATTGCAAATTTAACTAAGAACGTACTCCGAGGCAACCACTCAAAAGTTTCCCTGTATATTCGTAAGAATAAATTATTCATTATGGAGTTTAGCTAAACTGTCATAATTATCATCATCATTAACTTGTCCGAGACGTTTGAATTTATTGAATAATTTCAATATAGCTGGGCGAGAATGCGCCTGATGATGGCCAAAAACATTATGAACTTTACAAATCGTGTTCACGATATTTTTACCGTTCTTGTAGTGACTTTTCACTATATCAATGAGTTTTGTGAGTGTCTTAAAATCTAGATGTGTTTTTATCTAGTCAAACGCCATCGAATGATAGTTGAAAAAAAGAGTGAAAAATTTAAAATTACATCTTTTGTTGAAAGACCCTCTCTTAATTGAATATTACCTCGGTTTTTAAAAGTCAAATATTCGAAATTGAGTGATTCGAATTTGAGCATTGCCATTCAGTCAAGAATTATAAAAAATTACTAGAGCTATGTTGCTCTGTGTTGCAAAATCAGTGTTGCTTGATGGACCTCCTGTGGTGACACTTATAATAAATGGCATTAGAATATTTAACAATGACTGGTTAAGTAGTGCATGTCGCTCCAACTTTTGCATGTTAGAGACCACAAAGTTATCACGTTATGAAAACTTTATATCTGCATTTGGAAGGTCTGTTTGTCTGTCCATCCATCGGTCTCAACTCTTCTTAAAATGTATTCATCCGTTCTATTCTGTTTCATGTCTCGTTTTCAATTTAATTTTTTCATCATCATGGAACAACAGCCGCAACAGCACCACAACCAGTTTGTTTACTCGCCGCAGAGCTCTAGCTTAGCTCCACTTCGAAGCTATAAACTGTTGCTTTCATTCAAATCAGTTGAGTTTTGATCGAAGAACGCGATGGATAGCTGCGCTCTCATCCATGGTTTTGGTTTAACAGTGTAAATAGTGTCACAGTATTAACGGTTACGGTTACGGTTTGTCTATGTTTTTGTTTTTTATTGGCTGTGTTCAATAACCACTCAAAAAGGATAACCACCGGCATATAGCCAGACAGCTATTCAATTAGTTTGAACAGTGTTCAGTAGGGTGGAAATCTAAAAAAGAAAAATCTAAACCGACATAAAAAAAAATTAATTATGTTGCATGTAAACTGCAATGTTTTCTATTAGGTATGTTTTGTGTTTTTTTTTTGTGGTTGCAGTATTTGATGTCAATTAAATTTTTAAGCTGTGTCTAAGTTTCAGTGTCAATGGCTTATTATAATAAATGTTGTTGTTGCTGGCATTCAAATTTGCAATAAAGTTTGTTAACAAAACAAAAAAAAAAAAAAAATAAATATTTCATATAAAAAAGTTCAATTTTGTCACCTGTTAAGAATAAAAACATTAAGAAATCGATAAAAATGGCGCAATCAAGTTATTCCAGTGTTAACTCGGATTCAGGTAATGAGAACGTCAATAAATATCTAAAATCTAAGTTGAATAACTTTATTGATATAATACAATAATAATAAATTTGACCAGTTTGGCAATAGCTGTCGACACCGTTGCAGGTGCCTGTCTTATTATTCTTAATAGTAATAATCATGGGCGTCTGCAGGATTTTTCCTAGGGAGAAGCAACTCTCTACGTGGAAAGTTCACGAATACGTGTAGAATATGGAAATTATTCTGAAAGTCTTATTCAAAAAGTTGACCTTTGGAATTCTACCCTCTCTGAGATGTTTGGTGAACATTTTGTGAACATCATTGCAATTAACACCTTCCTACTCTGTGAGATTTGACCGAAAATTGTTAATTTTTGGAAGTTTGGAAGTTTCTCTTTATTTATTCTTAAAAAAAATTGTTCAGAAGTAAGGATGTATCTGAAAAACCCACCTTTATGCATGGTGTTCATAAAATTAACTATACTGAAAAATACACTATTAAATATTTAATCATAATTTTAAAAAATTTTCAACCTCTAAGCACAAAATTTTATTTAAAAGCCATTAGGTATTGCCATTGTAGGATATCGTAGAATTTTTCATATATTAAATAATTTTCATAGAATGCAAATTTTAAAAGTTGCAAAAAATTGCCATTTATTTTTTGTATGTAGTATCTACGGGATTCAAACTTAGTAAAAAATGTATTCTAAATGCATTCATTTAAATCTAAAGATGTATTCTAAATGTGTACGGTTAAATTTTATGGCAGTCCATGGGCCATCCGCAGGATTTTTCCTAGGGGAGGGGGAGGTACAAGGCTTAAGTGGAAAGTTCACGTATTTGATACTTATTTAGGAATGCTCCTTAAAAAAGACGACCACTGAAATTCTGTTTTCTGAGATGTTTGGTAAAAATTTAAATAACATTGTGGGGGCCGTGGTGCAGTGTGTAGTGTATGTGGCCAATACGCCAGAGAACCCTGGTGCAAATCCCACCCGACACAGAAAGTTTTTTCAATTGAATTAAATTTTCCGTTCGGCCGTCAACTCTCTGCAGACAATGGCAGACCTCAGAAAGTAAAAACTGGCATGAAAAGCTTCTTGAGAACATAAGCCGTTCGGAGTCGGCATAAAACTTGTAGGCCCAGTTCTCGATCATTTGTGTTCAAACATTTCACAAACACAGACAACACAACTCATCATAAGAAGCTCGGTCAAAGTCCTTTCAAGGGCTGAAATGGCCATTTCGTTTTTTCTTTTTTTTTTTTGTTACAAAATTGTAGTGAAGCTTTATATCAAGCACGCTCATCCAGAAGCTCATCTGGCCCGCGCTGCACCAATACAAATTTTTTTCTATCATCAGTTTTGTATCTTTTTCTTTTTTGTTTTAATTTTTGGAACACATTTCGTGTCGAACAAACCAAATTATTGTTTGTTTTGAAATATTAAAATTTGTATGTAATGAAACCTTAATTATGCAACTTAATTATAAACAAAACAAAGTGAATTTAATTAAAGTGTATATTTGAGGTAATATAGTGCTTCTATGTTGTAGTGTTTCTATGTGGTGGTATTGAGTCACCACATATTGAGTCACCAGCGATGTGGCTGCGCCCATATAAGCCAAATTTTTGATATCGAATATTTTTGGAAGTAAAAATCACAGAACATTGAAACTCAGAATGAAGTTGCCAATTGGTATTGTCTTTCTAATAGAACACTTGGACTAGCATTGGACATGGGGGTGTGGCTCCGCCCATATAAGCAAAATTTTTGATATCGAATAGCTTTAGAAGTAAAAGTCACAGAATATTGAAACTCAGAATGGAGTTACAATTTGGTGATGTCCTGCTACCGGAAAACTGGGATGGGCATTGGCCAATGAGCACGGTGTCAAACAGAGGGTCAAATAAAAGTTTTGAATATATTTATTATTTTCCAATATAGTTGCCGGGTATAGCAACGCACACCGGGTATAAGTTAGTATTCTATTTAAATGATTTTAAAATTTTCGATTTTTTAGTGGATTACCCCTGGCGGGTAGTGGATTTTCAATTAGTTGAGCTCGGTGATGCAAAGTTTTAAATAAGGTTATTGTGTTTTCAAACATAAACAAATGGGAAGGGTTGAAAATTGAAAGAAAAAGTAAGTACGAGTAAAACATACTGAAAAAATATGTGCGTTGCGGTAAATTCAACTTATAAAATAGTTCAACTAAGCAAATGATTTTATTCAGAATATTACTTTTTTATAATCATTAAAGGCTGTAAATTAATTACATAAATTAGGTTACTTTTAGGGGGGGGGGGGGGGCCGGGGAGTAGGGACTTGTTCTTAAGCCGAAACTTGATAGGCTTCTGAAGTCCTAACATGCCTATATTAATGGCAGATCTACAGCGACCGCTCTCCACTCTCTTGTATCTACAATCGGAAAATCACTTGTGAACAAAGAATATTTATTTATTTATACTTTTATAGACATAGCAGGAGCATTCAATAACGTCCTTCCATGTGTGGTCACCTCTGCCTTGTCGGAACTGGGGGTGGAGGATTCTCGCGTGAGCTTTATATATCAGACGCTCTTGGGCACGGTGGTGAACTCAGAGCTGGGGATCCTGTACTCGTAGGTTCGTGAGAAGAGGTACTATGCAGGGGGGAGTCTTGCCTCCGCTTCTGTGGTCCGTGATGGTGTTAACCAGCTGTTGCACATCATGCAGTGGGAAAGTTACAAGGTTATTGCTTATGCTGACGATATCGCAATCGTATTTAACTGAAAATTTCCTCACACTCTCTGTCAACTCATGGAGAGAGCAGTCTAAATCCTTGCAAAATGGGCATCTTCTTGTGGGTTAAGTGTTAACCCGGAGAAAACGGATCTCATTCTCTTGACTAGGAAATATAAATTACCCAACTTAGAGCCTCAACGTGTAAGTGGCATGAAATTGCTCTTTAGTGACAGCACGAAATACTACGAAATACCTAGGAGTTATTCTGGATAAGAAGCTTATCTGTAATGATAATATGAAGGATCGTGTGAGGAAGGCAAACATAGCTCTTTTTTGCCTGTAAAAAAACGATAGGTAAAAAATGGGGTTTCTCCCCCAAAATAGTACGCTGGATTTATGCAGCAATTCTCCGCCCCATACTTATTTATGGCTCACTGGTGTGGTGGAGCGCCCTTGATAAGACAACTGCACTTCAGAAATTTGCAAAGGTGCAAAGAAGTACAATTCTATGTATTACTGGGGCATTGTCCACAACACCAACTTACGCTTTGAATGTCATGATTCACCTTCCTCCTCTTGATATCTTTGCCAGGAAATGTCCTAACACAGCAGCTCTCAGGCTAAGAGAATCAAAGAATTGGATAGGTAACGTTTGCGGTCGCACAATTATTCTCAACTCTTCTGTCCCCAACAAAACAGACTACTGTGTGCCTTGCTTAAAGCTTGAAAAGAACTACGAAGTTCTCATCCCTTCGCGGCTAGACTGGGCTCACAAAACCCCCCTTAAAACAAACGGCATTAAAATCTTTACAGATGGATCAAAACTTCGAGAACAAGTAGGGGGAGGTATTTAGTCCCAGAACCTTGAAATCGAAGTGTCCTTCAGACTCCCAAATTATTGTAGTGTCTACTAAGCGGTGGCAATTCATACTAAAGGATGGCAGTTCATGAAACCACTAAGATTCTAGGTCAAAAAGACCTATAAAACCAAAAGGAACCAAAAGCGCTCAAGGCGCTGAACTCACATACTGACAACTCTAAAACTCTAAAACGAAATGGCAAGGCCATTCAGGATCCACCTAATATGGCTACCCTGACACAGGGATATCGTAGACAATAACTTGGACGAATTGGCAAGAAAGGGTACGATCACAAACACCCTCTTAAATGAGGACTTTATTTGCATACCCATATCCTCGTATAAACTCCAGTGCAGGCACAAATCCTTAAGTCTTGCACAAGAACGCTGGGATCACCTTGATACATTTAGGACTGCTAAGCTGACGTGGCCTTCCTACGATTTAAAACGCATCAACTTACTGTTTGAATTAAGCAGGGTAAACCTCTCAAAAATAGTAGGAATCCTCCGGGATCACTGCCTAATCGGAGCGCATGCTCTTCGGTTAGGACTTCCAGCAAATGATTTTTTCAGAAGCTGCAGATGTGAGAAGAAGAAGAAGAAGAAGAAGAAGAAGAAGAAGAAGAAGAAGAAGAAGAAGAAGAAGAAGAAGAAGAAGAAGAAGAAGAAGAAGAAGAAGAAGAAGAAAGCTGAAAATGTAAGGAGGAGGTAGAAAATGTTCAGCACCTACTCTGCCCCTTTTGTCCCTTTCTAAACGGACTTGCCGAAGTCTCATGCCTGGAAATTAGGCATATCCTAAAATTCATTATCCATACCAACTGGTTTGAGGAGGGAAATCTCTAGGTTGCAAAGCAGATTATGTGGCATAACAGCGGACCTGCGCTGGCCTTGGTGTCCAGTCGTTTATCAATTCATCCATCGCCGAACATTTGTGCTAAGTGTGACATGGGAGGGGCGGGGTGGGAGGTTGGTCGCAAAAATTAGTATAATTTTTTTAATACATGCAACTTTTTTACTTTTTATAGAGATATCTTTATATTTTTGGTGTCATTGAAAAAAGAATTGAATAAATAACAAAATTGATCATAAAACAAAAATTTAATTTATTGCGAGAAATTCTGAAAAATGTTCACTCAATTGTGAAATTTATTAGTTTCAACCGATTTCATCTTCACACGATCACAGCTCAGTAACGGTTAAGTCGATGGGATTTGTTGATATACCGTTAGAAATATCTATCGGCTATCAAAATCAGTTTTTATGCTAAAAACAATAACGTGAATGAAAGTCGTGAAATATTAATTAAACCTGTAGCTCCTAAGAATGTAAAAATAGACTCCCTCTCCCATACGGTTATTTGCTCAGCTCTTCATAACCCTCCACCTCCGTAAATAGTTGCACTCAGTTGTGGGACAGCCTGTATAAGACAATGCTAACCAACAATAATCAGTTGTTTTGTTTTGACAATTAAAAATGCACTTTGTAATTTATTGCAACGTGACGCAGTTGTTAACATTTAAATTAAAAACAATTTAGAAATATATTTATTAATTTTAGTTTTTATTACATTGTCATAGATAGGTTTTCCTAGAACATTTTTAATGTTTTTTTAAGGTATGAGGTAATTTTTTTTAAAGCAATTTTCGGATGTGTTTAAGGGCATTGAAATCCGGGCCCTGGTTGTCAGACATAATTACTGAATAAAATGGATAAAATTTAATTGCTGGTAGTGTCACCTCCCATACAACACCAAAATTTAAAAATATCTTAAAAAATTTCCCACTTACACAGACTGTACAGAATTCTTAATTAACATTAACTTTTGGAATTCTCTGCCATACGCCAAAGAACGTAATGTTTTTTTTTTTTTGGAATGTCCTGTTATTTTGAGTCTGCATCTAGTAGGCTTATAAACTTTTATCACTTTGTATGTGAACATCCAAAAAAAGCACTATTTTCAAAATAAATAGGTACAGACAGAAAAAAAAGAAGTTTTAGTTTTGAAAATTTAAAATTTCTTAAATTATAAATAAATTTATCTATAAAACAAATTTATTTACATGTGTCCTAAAAAACTAAGAATTTTTAATTTAAAAATCATATTTTCTTTAAAAAATATGTTTTTTTCGAGTAAGAGAGAAAGAGCTAATTTGACTTATTGATTCTTTGCTTACTTGTCGACTATAGTTCTATAGCCTATAGCATAGAACTTTAGACCCTCGTCATTGTGAGTCGTAAGTTCGAACCTTGCGGTGGCAGAACTTTTTTATATTTTTTATTTTTATATTTGATGCTTTTTTTTTTAATTTTAGTGAAAAAAATACAACCCCTTACTCATCGATACTGTGCGCGGGCGCAACATAACTGTTAAAACAAACGTTGTTCGATAACAACTGAGCTGGTGCGTAGGAAAATCGACAGACTAGCACACTAGTGACCCGAGTTCAGTTTCCGCTGTGGTAACTTTTTAAATTGAAAAGGTACTCGTGTAAATAATTATTGTATTAAACTCTATGCTACTCAATATCCACAAATATGTCAAATCTTCAGGAACACAATACCATTATTTTGAATGGAATATATTGATATATGGGCAACTCCCAAAATCTTTTAAAATTTGTGTGTGGAGAAAAATGAAAATAAAAAATTCAAAGTAATAATCAAAGTATAAATTTGAAAGCGAACACAACATTTAGCAAGATTTGTGGTTTTTTTGTAGTTTTTACCCTATAGAATGAGGACTAGTGCACCGATTTTGATGTATTGAGTATCAAATGATTCGTATGAGTTCAAGGGAATAGGATTTAATTATAGTTTGACAAATTTTTCACTGAAATGCCAGAAATTTCGTTAGTTATTCTTACAAAAATTTTACAAGTCTGTATTTAGTACATATTCATGTCAAAATTTTAACAATTTTTACAAAAACCCAGAATATCAGATATGAACTGCGTACTCAACGAGAAAAGTCAATGGATTTGCAAAAAAAATTTATACACCAACTATTGAAAATATGCGCATTTTTATTTTAAGTTTTTTGTATAATATATAACATTTTCATAGAATTAAAACAAAAAGTATATCAAGTGCTTAACCACTTTTGCCAATGGTTAGAAAAAAATTAGGATTGAAAGAATAGTGAGTGCAGGGTGGATTTTTCTTACAAATTATACTACACAAATAGTTTAAAAATATTTTGTCTGCAGTGTTTTGTTTTTGTCCCAATAAGTTGTTTAATTTTTGAAGAATTTGGTGCTGGTTTGAAATCTCTTTTTAATAACCTTATCTATTTTAAAAATTTCTTCTTGTTTTACTAAAAACATTTGCACTTTTGACTGATTTTTTACGATAACATCAATCATATCCATAGATAAGCTTGTTCACAAATCCCTTTAACGGTTCCACCTGTTGCATCACAGCACAGCTTTTACCATGCCCTGCAGTTGTGAAATTCCATGCCGCATTAGTTAGTTTTATTAATTGACAGTGGTAAGCAAAAAAAAAGAAAAATTAGTTTTATTTTTATATTCCGTTGAATTTTTATATTATTGTAAGTGAGCCCATATAGCTGAAGCATCGTGACGAAGACATTCAGAAACCGTACAAAACTATAAGCTACGTGATACAAAACTTGTCTTGTAGATATCTTTTTCGCATTGTCTTACCGAATTTTTTTATAGTTTAATTTTTCCCTAGAGCGGGAGCAGAATTTCATCTCTTTCTAAAATGTTTTGTTTAGCTAATTTTGTTTTACGATTTTTATTTTTTTATTTTGTTTCTTTTTAATTGTAAGTTTGTGGAAGCAAGGTGTTTATTTGAAGGTATGAACTAACAAACCACCTGTTTTCCTTAAACACTTGTACTTTTTATAATATTTTTCGCGATTAATTTTGCATAAATAGATTTTTCTTTAACTGATTTTACCCTTTTCTTCTTTTCATATATCTGCTTTTTTTCAAAATTTCGCTGTATAAAAGCCTATTCCTTATTGCATTTTTTCCTTTTTTCATTAGTTTTTTTACATTTCTTTCTGAGGTCGACTCTTTAATTTAGGAGTTATTGCTGAAGTCGTTAGTGTTGGTGGAGGAAAATCTTTACTTGCAAAATTTCCTGCATGGGTTTTTGTATTACCTTTTGTTCCGGAGTATGTACGTTATAGTTTTCGTTAAATTTGAAAATGACAACTCCTTCGAATTTTATATTGCTGAGCTTATTGCGTTATCAAAAAACGGATTTCCAAACGTCATTTCCAAAATATTCAAAATTTTTAAGCGCGCTTTTAGACAAACACTCAAAAATTTCGGAAGCATGCATGTGCAAGGAGGAGCGTTCTCATCCTTTTAGGATCTTCGATGTGCCAGCGAAAAAAGTTATATTTTTTGCCACCCACCTCAAAATTTTTTAAAACTCATACAATTTATTAAAATGAGTTTAAAATAGTACCTTTCTTTTGGCGCGTGTTTTCTATATCTCAGAAGCTACGAAAAATTAATAAATGCCACAAAAGTGGTATCACGCCTTGAATGTGTTATAACTTCCGTTAGCTTCATGGCACATCAATAATTAAAATATATATTTTGTGTTCAAGTATTTTCGTAGAAACACCATTTATATAGCATTTTTTTATATAGCTCAGAAGGTAAAAATCTGTTTTTTTTTTACTTTCGATCCAGTAGCAACTTAAGGAAGCATCTTATGAAACTAAAATCCATGGTGAAATTTTGTTCCATGTATTTTTAGTAGACGCTCATTTAAAACTTGAACTTAACTTAACAAACATGAAAGTTACACCAATATCATTGATTTTAAAAGATTTGGGAACTGCCCATATTCCATTTATAAGATTTTCTTTTTAGATTCCAAAATACTCCGTTTTGATTCAAAAATAATTTTGTTTTCTCTACAAAAAAAAAAAATTTGACTTTGATATAAAAAAAATTTCCTTTGGCTAAAACAAAAAAATTTTCTCTAAAATTTGATAAATTTTCTTTGATTTTATGATGTTGTTTTTTCTGAGTGTATTATACTAACTTTTGTGTTTACCAAAACACAGTTTGCTGGAACAAGTTTTCTATTCTTGCTCTATCTTTTCTATAGAGTCGAACCACTGTTCGACGTGCGAAATTTTACGTAATGAGAAAGAAGCATTAAAAAAATATCGATAATATGTACACGATTGCTGATCGCAGCGCATCTCTTAATAGATCGCTTGGACATATTTAGATTTAGAACATCGCTTTCAAAATTTTGAAGAGTTTTTTTCCAGACAATAGGTTCATTCAATAACATTTAAGCAATAGAAATAAAACGTCAAAGAACTTTGTTTGGGTTGACCCAATGTGTGAGAAATTAATTAATATACAAAAGTTTTTGTAATTTGTATAAAAGAAGGAAAACAAGATAAAACTTCAGTACAAGAAATAAATACCACAAGCATTGTAGTATCTCTGCGCTATATACCCGACTGTAGATACTTAGAGTTTACTCAAGTATTCTTACTACAAATTCTTCAGGGATCATTTTCAATACAAAAACGAATAAAAGAACAACTTCCGGCCACTAGAGATATAATGTGAAATTGAGTTTTTGTCAATTAAAGCGGATCTGGTTGAAGAACTTAACTTAAATACCATTTCAATAAGGGATTGAATAAAACAAAAATGGTACTTTTCAAAATAAAAGTAATATTTGACCATATCTAATAAATTACCTAAAAAGTTAAACAGAAATAATAAAGTTGGTAATTTTAGTATCTCTTTAATTTTTTTTTTTTTTTTTTATTTTTTGTATATTAAAATATTAGAGATATTTATTGTATTTTGCATTGAAAAGCAATGCAATATAAAATTATCTTACTCAAACCTTTGCCTTGCAGAAAAAAAATCTAGTTTTGCTTTTAAATATTTGTGTCGAATCATTGTTTCAATGTCAGGTACTATTTGTTGTTGCAAGAAAAAAAAAGGAAAAAAATGAATATTTACAATCAATTAACAAAAAAAAAATTGTATGTAGTAGAAAGTATGAATAAACAATGAACTGAAATCAATTTGAAGGTGTGAATGGCTGCTTATGCCCACAAGTAGTGAATTAGAGTTAAAAGCATAACTGAATATCACGTTTTTGTCTTAATGCTAATTCTTACATATAGTTTTTTTTGTTGGGCGTGTTTTTAGAGAACAATCTTAACAAAAGTATAGAAAGATTTGTGTATTTAAGAACCTTGTACTCAAGGTTATAGTGGAGAACCTTAAAAAAAAATAATAGTAACTATTTTGGTAAAGTTTTATAATTGCCCAAGCAGCCATTCTAATAATTTTCAATGCGTCGCATACAAAGTATTGCAAATGTGTAATATTTAACTTCATTGCTAGTAACTTTTACATAGTTAAATGTTTTTGTGTTGACTCATATCCAGAAAAAAAACCAAACTCAAATCAGAGTTTTCCTATCACTTAAGCCAATATAATGACCGTTTAATAATACCAAATTTTATACAATTACTAATGTCAAAAACTCGAAAGATACAGAGTGGATTTTTGTACATATTTCCTTTGAAACTTGCATGTTGAAACTTACAATAATGTTAGCTTGAAAACTCATTTTAAATCATTTCATAAGTATCGTTCTAACGACACTGGAATTTTGGCCAAAACTAAAACTGAAATTCGGCCATTTTTGTAAAATTCGGCTGAAATCGAAACTGAAATTGAGTATTTGTATGAATATGAATTTTTTTTTTTTTATTCAGTATTTTTTAGTTGTATGTCATAAGGCAGCACGAAGTTGCACCCTAAACAAAATGGACCCAAAATTAAATGAAAAAAAGCCCACGATTGGGGCTACAATTTCATTGGGAAAAGAGACACTAATTTTATGAAATAAGACCACAAACTCAATGAATAATAAATCCAGAAAAATATTAAATAACACTGCAGAACTATAATTTTTATTTATAAACATGAATTAGTTTATATTAGTAAGAATTAATTAAAAAAATCAAGAACTTAAAAAAATAGTATTTGCCTTGCACGAAATCTATATATATATACAGTTAAAGCTCCCATAAGCCGACACCGATGGTAACCTACTTTTTGTCCGCATATGAGAGATGTCCGCTTGTGGGAATGCCGTGGGCACTACCAAAAATTGTTCGTTCCCAAGAATGTGTCCGCTTATAGGAAATGTCCGCTTATAAGAGCGTCCGTCTATGGGAGCTTTCACTGTATATATACATATATAATATTGTAAAAAAAAAATCTGTACATGAAATATTTTTTTCAAATTCCTTTTGCCCTGAGTCCGAAAATCGAATTTTTAAAATTTTTGTCTGTCTGCCTGTCTGTCTGTCTGTCTGTCTGTTAAAGCATCACGCGAAAACCACTGGAAATGAAACTTGACATCTGGGTTCCTTATATCCCCGGTCAACATATAGGCTACTTTTTGTTCAGGAAAAAGAGTTGGACCCGGTAGGGGGCGCTGCGATCGGGTTCCAGGCATTCTTTTTTTTAGCTTATCTCCGAAACCGTTAATCCGATTTGCATGAAAATTTATATGTAGAAGGTTCTCTGATACGCATAGTTTTTTTGACTTATCTACTCACTTACATCTCGAACACCAGAGGGCGCTGTAGTACAAATATTTTGAAAAACCTCGAAAAACTCCTAAGCCGTGCATCCGAATTGCATGAAAATTGGAAAATAGGGGATTTCTGATACGGTGAGTGTGTTGGACTTATCTTTTTTGTGCTATCTTGAAAACCAGAGGGCGCTTCAGTACAAATATTAGGAAATCGTGAAAATCGTGAAAAACTCCAAAACTGCTCATCCGATTTGGATGAAAATTTGTAAATAGCGAGTACGACAAGGGTTCTGGTGCTATCTTTTCTGCTCTTTCTCGAAACTAGAGGGCGCTGTTGTCCAATTTGTACGTGTGTATGTTATTAAACTGTCCCTTAACGGCTGCACTGATTTTGATGAAATTTTTTGTGTGTGTTTGAGTGAATCCCTGGATGGTTCAGATTCACAATTGGATAGATGGCGCTGCGATCGTGTTTAAGGCATTTGCAAACCGTTCATCCGATTTGCATGAAAATTTGTGTATATAGGTTTTCGGATATGGTGTGTTTTTGTGACTTATCAACTCTGTTCTATCTTGAACATCAGAGGGCGCAGTGTAAAAATATTTTAAAAAACTTCAAAGCTGCTTATCCGATTTTCATGAAAATTGGTAAATAGGGGTTTTCTTATCTGGTGACTGTCTTGGACTTATCTTTTTTGTACTATATCGAACACCAGAGGGCGCTGTAGTACAAATCTTTTAAGAAATCGTGAAAAAGAAGAAAGCCGCTCATCCGATTTGGATGAAAAATTTTACTAAACTATTTTCGAGCAGGGAAACTGCTTTGGCGTTATCTCTTTTGCTCTGTTTTGAAAACTAGAGGGCGCTAAACTGTTCCTAAACGGCTGCGCCGATTTTGATGAAATTTTTTGTGTGTTTAAGTGGATTCCTGGATGGTTCAGATTCACAAGTGGACCCGGTAGGTGGCGCTGCGATCGGGTTCCACGAATTTTGTTATTATAGTTTATCTCCGAAACCATTCCGATTTACATGAAAATTTGTATTTAGGGGTTTTCGGGTACGGTAGTTTTTATGACTTATCTATTTTGTTCTATATTGAACACCAGAGGGCACTGCAGTTCAAATGTTTCAAAAATGTCTAAAAACTCCTAGCTGCCCTTCCGATTTGAGTGAACATTTGTACATAGGAATTTTCGGATACGGTGTGTGGGTTTTTTCTGCGCTATCTTAAACACCACATGGTGCTGTAGTACAAACCACTTAAAAAATCGTAAAACACTCAAAAACCGCTCATCCGATTGAGATAAAAATTTATATATCAGAAATATAGGGTTTGATTATCGAGTATGGAAAGGCCTTTGGCGTTATTTTTTATTTTATCTCGAAAAACAGAGGGCGCTGTTGTTAAAATACCACAAAGAACGCAAAACAACTCATCCGATAAGTATGATTTTTATAAGTGGTTTTCGGCTGTGGTGAGTCTTTTGGCGCTATGTATTTTGCTATATCTTGAACCCCAGAGGGACTACAAAATACAGTAAGACGTAGCAAAGCGAGAAGGGTGATAAATATCTTAATTTTTTCTTTATGCGTATTTATATTCCACTTTCTTTTTTCGCAAATCAGGACAGCGGATGCCCAATTCTGTGGTATTTGAGTACTCAACACATGCGCAAGTCAGTTGCGTTGTAAGTTGGCGTTGTTTTGACATTTCAATTTCTATTTTCAATGCTTATTTAATTTTTGTCCAGTTTCCTCGCGAATTGCCAAAAATTCGTTTTTGCTCTAATTGTTTTCAAAAATGTGCAATCTATCGAAAACAATATAAAACTTGAAAATATATTTTTGCAAGCGATCGGCGCACGCACACACAAATCTCGATGTTCCTAACATTTTCTCATAATCTCCAGATGTTGAAGCTACAATTTTTTGCACATTTCGCAGAAGTTACCGGTTTGCAAGATGCACACAAAATTCCTTCTAAAGTTTGTGAAAAGTATTTTCAAATCGACGAATGAAATCGAAAATAATTTATATCAACTTCCGAGTTAAGCCTATTCAGCTAGTGCTTTTATACTTTTTTAATCGCCTCTGTGAAATAAGACTCCAGGAAATAAGGCCCCAAAACAAAAAAGAAATAAGACCCAAAAAATGGGGCTTTATTTCATTATGAAAGAACTCCCTACGAAATAAAGCCCCAATTCGATGAAATAAAGCCCAACATAAGGCAAGTTCTACGCGTGTTTGTAAACTTCTTTTTACATTTATCTCAATAGAGTTTGGTGAATTCTCCTCTTTACACACAAATTGTGCACCATTTTGATTATAAATCTCAATGGTTGACTTTGTCAGGTCAAAATATTGTTGAACCTTTATGGCTCTTAAAAAATAGAACTAGTCGTTTTTTCAAGCACTCATTCTGATAAATTTCAATAATTTTTGTGCCTTTTGTAAAAAAAGTTGATGTTTAAAGGACGCAATTGCAAACACCTTTCCAGACCAGAAGTTTCTGGCCAAATTTTTCCAGTTGAATTTTGTTAAATGAGTCATCGATATTTCGGCTTTTATGCTTTGTAATAGAATTGTCGACCGCCGTGCCATACAGTCCATTATTATGTATGTCTCATTGTTCATTGCAATGCATTCAATATTCTTAAACAAGACACTTGTGTAGTTTATGTAGCCTCGATTTGCACGTAGGAATTTGTTTTTCAGACTTTTTCGTTTCTAATACGTTTTAAGTTGTTTCTCTTCCTGACTAGTTTCAAGTTGTCTGTCTTTTGCAGTCTTTTTTGACCAAATTTTGATAAATCCGTGACAGTATACTCATTCCCAAACTTAATAATATTTTTTACCGAATCCACTAACTAATCCTCAGAGATCCCCTGATGCTAAAAATATTTTAAGCTTGGCCAACCCTCAAAGAGAATGAATCTTGTTTTGAATAATTTTTTTTTTTACTCTATTTGCAACTATAGATGGTATAAGCTTAATATATAAAAGGCAAGCATAATGCTCTGCACCCAATATCGCTTAAACTGTAATTATTTTTTGCAATTATTACAGTTTCTTCCCAACATGTACTGTCCTGAAAAATGTTCAGCCTGAAAATATGTACAGAAAATGCATTTGATACTTATCAGTGACATGCTAGCCTTTTGTGCATGTGCATATTTTCAGGCTAAACATTTTCCAGAACAGTATGTTATAAAAGCACTGTAATAATGCCAAAAAAATTACAGTTTGAGCGTTTATGCTTCCAACCCATCGTAGGACGTGCTTTTGTACTAGTTACTTTCATAAAAAACAATATATGAGTTTTGAAAATTTTGAGGCGCAACAACGGAAAACACCCCAAATATTCCAGCTATTATTTCGTAAATTAATTTTTTTTACTTTTGGGGCTTTATTTCTTTATGAAATAATGTCCAATTTTTAAAAATGCAATAAAGACCCAAAATAGGAAATAATACCCCAATTATGCGTGTTCGACATCCATTGAGTTTAAATGGCTTACAATTCCTATAGTCGTGTTAATTTCTTACAAGGAAAATATATCCCCCAACAACTCCAGATATAAGTTTTTTTGAAGCCAAATTTCATTTCAAATTTCTAACTCTTTGGGACTTAATCTCATTGTGAAAAATTACCCCACAAAAAAAAACAATCAAAGATGATCCTTAAAAACGAAATAACACCCCAAATTGTTTTGTTGTTCCTTTCTGGGTAATTTTTTATAGGGAGCCATATTTCATTGGGATGTAATGTCATAGCCATGTCATACAAAATATGAGATTTTAAATGAAATTTTAAAGTTTTGGTTTCGGCCATATTGAGATCGAAACTGGCCGAATATTCGGTCGGAGACTACTTATAAGTAATGTGGAAATTGGACTTTAAAATGAAGTTCGATCAAATTGAATCAGATGCCGTTTGTGTGTTATATTCATACTTTCATAATGTTCTAAATGAAGTTTTCATTGTTGACCGAGAAAGCTTTAATTACTTCCTCATTTGCTGAAATCTCTAATTTATCGAGTTCTCAAATTAAGCAATAAAAACTCACTCAACTGACATGCTAAACTAGTTATCAACAAAAGTGAACGCTAATTGATTAATTAATGAGTGGAGTCTAAAAACTGTACTGTGTGTAAGAAAACATTTAGCATGCTCATTGATAAACTAAAGACCGTGTTTAGCAAAAAATGACATCACAATCAGAAGCATGGTAAAAGGCGATAATTGCAGCGTATTAACGCCGTATTTGGATATATGTTTAATCTCACACTTAAATTATTCAAACTAGCCATGTAGAAATGTGTTACAGCATTCTTATTTATAATGAAGCAAACATTTACATGAATTTTTATAAAATTTATAGAAAGTTATTAATGAAATATTAAGTTAAAGATGATAGTATGTATTTTTAAATAACTAGCTATTATCCGGCGTGCTTTGCTAATCAGCGGTTTAAGATTTTTTCACTACTTTTTAAGGACTTTGTGCTACAGCGAGCTCTGGTGTTTGAGATAAAGCAGAATAGATAAGTTCAAAACACTCACCGTACGCGGAAACCCATATATGGGGCATAATTTTTGAAGTATTTCTATTTTGATGAAAATTATTTTTTACAGATTGTTGAACTTTTGAGTTAAATGTAAAACATTGGCTTACTGATCAAACTGGAGAATCTGGAGAGTTCCAACACAACAATGAGACCGCCACGTTTGAGATATTTTCTTTAAGTACATTTTTGATGATATGACGCATTCTAAACTATGATTCAAGCTCATTTGTAACTAAAATCAAAATTATATATTAATTGTCATAAATAACCAATTGGTGAATATTATAACTGAAGATAATTTTTTAAATTATTTAGATGCTAGTATAAAAGCCCGTAATACGACGGGTTGGAAGCATTACTGATAAATATTAAATTAACTTTCTGTATATACTTTAAAGCTGAAAACTTTTCAGGACAGTATATGTTGTGAAAGCACTGTAATAATGGCAAAAAATAATTACTGTTTGAGCGATATTAGGTGCGGAGCATCATGCTTGCCTTTTATATTCATAGCTGAAGTTAAACTATAAAAGTAAACAAATTTGCAATGGGATAAATGGGATAAATGTACAAAAATGGAACCAAAAAACAAATCAAAAATATAAAAATAGAATATTTTAAAAGATGATTTTTGTGAACTTAAGTAATACAAATTTGCTTTAAATATATATAGAATGTTATGACTGTTCGCGTAATCAACAATGACCCTGATTTCCAAACTGAACTAGCTTTGGCTGGAGAACGCTTGGTTGTAGTGAGATTCACAGCAACTTGGTGTGATTCAAGGGTTACGTCACTTTTGGGGACACTACTTAATAAGTATCCTTAGTGACAAAAATTCAGGAGCATGTCGGGAACGGAAGATTATGGGTTAATGGAACTTAACGTTTTTATATTTTACCTCGAAAGTGTGAGTCTCTAAGAGTGGGAGTATGTATCTCAATGAACCGATAATCGTTCAATGAGTCATTGTTTTTACAGTCAGACTGTGATGAACAACTGATTCCCTCCACCACTTTTATTAGAAAAAAAAACGAAATGCTCTTTGAAAGAACTTTGACCGAGCTTCTTATGATCAATTGTGTTGTGCGTGTTGTGATATGTTTGAACAAAAATGATCGAGAACTGGATTTACCAGCTTTATGCCGATTCCGAACGGCTTATGTTTTCAAGAAGCTTTTCATGGCAGTTTTTACTCTCTGAAGCTTGCCATGGTCTGCTGAGAGGGGACGGCCGAACAGAAAAATTAATTCAATTGAAAAAACTTTCTGCGTCAGGTGGGAATCGAGCCAGGGTTCTCTGGCGTATGTGCCACATACTCTACCCACTGCGCCACGGCCACCACATTTATTCAGAATGTCAAAATCTAATCACTTAAGATCAAAGCTGCACCTTAGTTGGGTCCAAAGAAATCAAATTGTTTATTTACCAAACCAAGAACAATCGGCCTCAACATGGCAGAATAAATATCCAGTGCACAGGTAATATAATGCAAAGGTAATATTATCTTATCTATATTAGAAACAATCAAACTGGCAGCGATGTTATGCAAATCGTTTTTCTTTTGGATTTATTGGCTCATCACTGATGGCATGAAAAATTACCGATTTTAAGCGCTTTGCACACTCAAATAAAAAACCTTGACAGAAATTTTTGGTGACTCTACCAGGTTCTTCAATAAGTTTCTAGAATCACACATAGATGGCAGTAGTACGTCCACCATTTTATTTTTTTAAAAATAGTACTACTTTCTTATGAACACGCGTAAAGTGTCATGTAGATCTGACAACTTAGTTTTATATTTACATTTAAAAAAAAAAAGTTCAAGTATCGCGCAGTGATTAATTTTTTTTTTTTGAAAGGTGTACTGCCAAAAAAAATTCATGAACAATTATTTGAAGTGTATGGGGACTCTTTACCTTCATGTGCGTTGATTTTAAATCAGCACCAGAAATCATAGCAAAAATACATAACATGGTTTTGAAAGGTTGACTAAGATAGATTTAGAAGAAGCCGTAGACATCTCATTAGGCAGTGTGAGCCATATTTTAAGTGAAGTTTTGGGTTTCAAAAAGGTGCGTGCACAATGAGTGCCGCATTCGCTTACAATGGATCAAAAACGCATTCAAATCAGACTTTCTCAGCAACATTTGTAGCCTTTTAAAGATAGGAAAAAAGTATTTTATACGTTGATTCATCACTATGAATGACATATGGGTCTTCCACCATTATCTTGAATCAAAACAAGAAGCTAAAGAGTGGTGTGAACTTGGTCCCTCGGCTCCTAAGCGAGTTCGTGTTCAAAAATTTACAAAGAAGGTTATGGCATCAGTTTTTTAGGATGCAAAAGGGATTTTGTTCGTGGACTATCTCCAAACTGGAAAAACGATTAATTCTGAATATATTGCAACCTTTTGGAACAACTTCACTCAAATATTTGTGAAAAAGACCCGGTTTGCAGAAGAAAAAAATTAATTTTTCATCGGGACAACGCACCTGCTTGCAAAAGTCAAAAAAACCATCGTTAAAATCAGTGAATTAAGGTAAGTGTTATATGAACATTAGGGTGGTCCTTATTCCTAAGAAAAAGAATTTTTTTCTTTAAATTTCACGGGGCAACACATTATTTGAATATAGAGGGTGGTTAAATTTTAAAGGCCGATGTTGATTTTGAATAAAATACAAATAATTTAGCAAATTATTGTCATTTCTTTTTATTATGATAATATTGGCATGATTCAATTATGAATGGAACAAAATATCGGCCAAATGACCGCTGCGACATCGGCGGCACACCTCTATCCGATGGTCCAAATTTTCGATTACGCTTAGGCATAAGTGAGGTTCTATGCAGTTAATGTGCCGAATTATCTCATCCTTTAGCTCTTGAATTGTTGCTGGCTTATCGACGTACACCTTTTCTTTCAAGTAACCCCAAAGAAAGAAGTCCAATGGTGTCAAATCACATGATCTTGGCGGCCAATTAACATCGCCACCACGTGAGATAACACGGCCATTGAATTTGCCCCGCAAAAGAGCCATTGTTTCGTTAGCTGTGTGGCAAGTGGCACCGTCCTGTTGAAACCACATATCATCCTCATCCATATCTTCGAATTCGGTCCATAAAAAGTTCGTTATCATCTCACGATAGCGAACATCATTCACAGTAACTGCCTGACGGCTCTTCAGCCACACTATCGCGAACAGCAGCAATATTTTCTGCAGTACGAGCTGTACGAGCATGCACTGGTGTTTTCACATCTCCTACAGACCCGGTTAGCTCAAATTTTTGCACGATTTTTCCGATTGTACGCACATTTGGACGATTAAATTGACCGAAAAAAATCACGAAGTGACGATATGCATTTTGATTTGAACGCCCATTTTCATAATAAACCTGAATAACTTTAACGCGTTGCTCGAATGTGTATCTTTCCATCGTTTAAATTGAGTTAGTCTGAAATTGAGAAATGTCAAATGAAATGCAGAAAAAATCTTGACGTTTAGGTGTGGTTCACATTCAATATTGGGCCTTAAAATTTGACCACCCTTTATATCCCTTATAACCACCCTATATATCATCATCAAAACCTCGTATCTACATGAAGTCAGGTACCTATATGTTTTGGGGTCGATAAACATGAATCTGGAGTCAAAAGTTGAAAATTCAAAATGGCGGTTTCTATATGGCGGGGTGGCTAAAAACCGCACTTATATGAAATTTTCGGACGCCATTTTGAACCTTTAATGCTGAGTTTCCGCACCTATAAAAAAATACGTGTACCTAAGATTTCGGTCCTCTATCACATATCCGTAGCTCATTTAAATTGGCGAATGACACCAAGGGACGTTTTCTTGTGAGACGGCTAAGCTTTGACAACTGGTAGCGACCTCTAAATCATATAAAAAATTAAGACAAAAAAAATCTCTTCATATTTAGATGTATATAATCGAATAATGACATGCCGCAATGATAATTCAAAAGTCTAAAAATAAGGACCACCCTAATGAACATCCACCCTATTTGCCAGATTTAGCTCTCTCTGACTTCTGGCTGTTCTCACATCTCAAAAAATTCATGCTTAGAAAACGATTTTCATCAAGTGAAGATGTTATGTTAATTATTTCGGCTTAAAAAAATTGCATTGCTCTTTTAAGAGCTTCTCCTTTGATTTTTTTCAGAGCTCGGATTTTGATGCCCTTAAAAACGTCCATAACTGATTTAAAAAAATGACTTAATGCCCTAAAAAAGCATTAAAAACGCTCTAGAAAAACCCATAAAAAACCCATCAAAAATGAAAAATTAAAGTTAATAAATATATTTTTTATTGTTTTTAATTAAAATATTTGCAACAACTGCATCACGTCGCAACAAATATCGAATGCAAATTATCAAAATAAAACAACAGTTTATTCTGCTGTCATAAGGAAGAGTGCAGCATCTACACTGATCCAAAAACGTACTTAATTCAAAGGGTCCGCCATCTAACGTTTTTTTTTTCAACTAGTGCTTATTTCGTGAATGGTAACACTTAGCACATGTCTGATTTGACAGATAGTTAGTTTTATCCTTCCGCTGAACGAATATGGTTGTGTATACGCTTGAACAACGCTGGGAAATATTGCCTGCGATCGACTTACAGAAGATGTCGATGTTGCCAAAAAAAAAATCATCTTTTCAGATGAAACTCATTTTGATCTTGGCGGGTATGTAAACAAGCAAAATTTTCGCATTTGGGGCACAGAAAACCCGCACGCATACATTGAAAAGCCGATGCACCCAAAACGAGTCACTGTTTGGTGCGGATTTTGGTCCAGAGGCATAATTGGGCCATTTTTCTTCGAAAATGAGCAAGGAGTGGCCGTTACAGTCAATGGCCATCGTTATCGGGCCATGTTGAACGAATTTTTGTTCACAAAAATTGAAAAGGAGGACATTGACAACATTTGGTTTCAACAGGACGGCACTACGTGCCACACAGCCGAAGCTACACTCGATATTTTGCGCCCTGTTTTTGAAGATCGCATTATCAGCCGCAGAGCTGATGTCGTTTGGCCACCTTGGAGCTGCGATTTGACACCGTTGGACTATTATTTGTGGGGTGCCCTCAAAGATAAGTGTTACGCCGACAAGCCAGAGACAATTGACGCTTTAAAGGACAATATTCGTGAAGCCATTGGTGAAATACAGCTGCACACAATCGATAATGTGCTTAAAAATTGGACCGATCGTGTAGGCTACTGCATGGCCAGCCGAGGCAGCCATTTGAATGAAATTATTTTCCATTATTAACCGGAAAGATTGTACATTCAAATAAAAAAAGAAATTTGAGAAAATATTCAAAAAAAAAAAAAAGAAAGTTATTTGGCGGACCCTTTATAAGAAAAAGTTCTTTGTTTTCATGAATTGGTCCCATGTACGAGTTCATTGGTTCAGTGAATCTCTATTCTTTAATTTTATGAACTTTTTCTTACAGCCAAGGAAACAGTTCTTACTTTTAAAGAAAAGATTCATTAAACTGTAAAAACCTTGAAATCAATGAACTCGTACATCAAATTGCTAAATCAAAGAACTTTTTCTTTGAAGCAATGAACAGAGATTCATTGAATCAAAGAATCATTCCTTGGACCAATCCTTTGATTTTTTGGTTCAGTGTACATTTACGAAAATTGAAGCAAAACACCACACAATAAAGAAACAATATTTAATGAAAAAGTGATGAAATAATTATAAAAATTTTGTTCGTCAGAATAGAGAAGCCAAATGCCAAATAAATTATAAGGCTATTTTTTTAAATAATGAACCAATAATGCAAAAACTGTGGCATAAAACATTGTACTGCCGATTTTTTTCTTGTTTGTTCTCCGATTTCATTAAATTAAAAACATTGAAAAATGACGTATCTTCATAGTTTTTCGCGTCTATAAAAAAAATATTTTGCTTATTTTAACTTGAAATATCATCACAACCATCATACCGATATATAGGATTTATATTATTAGCGCTAAAGCGAAGACATAATAGAATTGTATAACAATTAATGAAAAAAATTTATGTGACTCAAATTCTATTTTATATGAAAAAAATTGTGTATATAAAAAAGAAAGAAGCAATGGCAAAGTGCGGCATATACAAGTGGATACGGCGTATTCTACTCTGTGTAGATACTGCGTTTTATCCTGGAGTGATAGCTAAATTTTGTGTAGATACGACAATTTAGGTTAAAATATTTAGGTTTGGCGCCAAAAATTCAGGATTTTTATTTACAATCTTAAAGAAGATGGGTGACTAATAAAGAAAATACAACAAAATTCATTTTAATTTTCATGCTAGATGCCGCACTCTTCCTTATGACGAGTGGCAGTATTGTCGTTTAAAACCGTCTTATATACCGAAAAACTTCTTTTCACTTCAGCACTGACGAGAGGCGCATATTTAAAAGGTAAAATGTCCTTTATATACGAGTACAAATAAACTATTAGTTGCATATTTTCAAAAATGTTTCCACTTAATATTTCATCTTCATACATGGAATTTTTATAATATTTGATTAAACTTTCTAAGTACATTCTCACCAGCACTGCCGCGCACAACGCTAAACTTGTCTCTTATACTTTTATTAAAAGTACTTCGAATTTCCGAAGTTGATAATTTTATACTGCAAAGTTTGTACGGCTGATGGAAATGTCAAATGAAGATGTCTTGATTGGAAATTACCTTTTGTTTTTGAATATTTTTAAACTTATACTCTTAATTTTATTGTTGGAAATCAATGCTTGAGCCTCTTCAACTGCTTTGGATTAAAGGTTTTCAAAAGTATCTACATTTTTTACTGTCACTAAAATCCCTAAAGAATCTTTAATTTTGGAAAAAATTACCTAAAGCTATGGAAAATGACATTAAAAAACGAAAATGGCTTAAAATAACGAAAAAAGAACTTAAAATGTTAGGCTTCGGTACGTGGAGATTATGAAAGGTGTTTTAACATCATCAGAATATGTCTATAGTATGTTAGAGCAGATAAAAGTTGACATGTCAACAAAATCCGAGACCTGCTTAATACATTTAAAATTAATTATCATCCAGGATGGTGCTTATTAGGGGTAAGGTTGTACTTTTGAATTCATATAAACAATTTAAGACAAACTTGCAGTTTTGAACTGCATCAAATAAAAGTTAAGCATAATATAACGGAGCAAGAATACGACAAAGCATTGCATAAGAAACTGATTTTTCTTTAGGCTATCTTTTTCCAGCGTCTAACCAATTTTTTTATTCCTTTCAAATAAAATGTTTTATCAATATCCTTATAAAAGGCGTTTCTTTTAGTGACGACTTCTATATTCAGCCCAAGTCTCTTACTACCGAGTTATTTCAGATCAGATTTGAAAAAGGCTGTTAAAAATGGTAAATATTTACCCCTCGTGGTTCTTGTTCGTAAAATCGTTCTGAAAGCAATACATGGTTTTTTATTTTTTCATGCCAAAGAGAAGTTTTTTCTTTAAGTTTTTCAAGGTAAGGTTGGTGAAAAATTGATTTAAATGGCTAACCGCCATCACCGAAAATTATATGTCTAATGTTATATTATGAAACTAGTATAAAAGCCCGTTCTACAACGGGTTGGAAACATTAAAGCTCAAACTGTAATTGTTTTTTGTCATTATTGCAGTGCTTTTACAACATACCGTTTTGAAAAATGTTCAGCCAAAAAGTATGCACATACAGGAAAGCGAATGTAGTATTAAATGAATTTTCTGTGCATATCTTTAGGCTGAACATTTTTCAGGACAGTAAACACGTACTGTACTGAATTACAGTTTGAGCAATATTAGGTGCTGAGCATTGTGCTTGCCATTTGTATATTAAGATACGGTTATAATACGTATATTTAATTTATTTTTGCAAGAAAAAGAAAGACAAAAATAACTTACCTTCACAAAATACTAACGGGAACTACAAACCGGGGTAGATATCAACCCCACACAAGCTCTTCGTCTTCACTCCGTCACAGTAAACAAGAAACTGAAGAGTCTTATAACCTTTGCCTATTGTTAGAACCTTTAACTAATTTATGGTATAGTTCAAAGTTTGCCTGGGGTAGATATCTACCCCGGTTTGTAGTTCTAGGGCTAAAGAAGTGTCAAAATTTGTACAATAAATATTAAAAGCTGCATGTAAGGTATGTTTCATAAATATAACGCCACTGCGAAATTTGAAATATTTTTGTAACGGCCAGTTTAAACAATAGATAATTTTTTGCGAATTTGGTCATTTATGCACAACAACAATAGTGAGCAAAAGTGAACTCTTTTCTAATAACGGTACATTGTTTATTGCTTAATATCACTTTGATGGTGTCTCATATTTATAACGCCATTTCAAATTTTTAATAAAAAGGAGTTTAATTGAATTTATAAAAAAAAATATATTAAATTACTGTTCCATTGGCTTCAATAATATTGTAAATGCGATTTGGCATACTTGCAATTCATTTTTTTAATGTGTTTGAATAAATTTTACTCCATTCTTCGAAAATAACTGATTTCCGTCCTTCTCGTTGACAAATTGTCTATTATTTTTATACACCTGGCGTACAAGTAACAAATAAATTCTCGATGGGATTACAATCTGAAGATTACGCCGGCTACTCCAATAAATCAGTGTTATTGGCCTGAAACCATCTCGATTTATGTAGATTGCCGCATTATCTTGCTGGAAAACTAGTTGTGTATGTCCGTTTTTTTTCCAAAAGTGGACTCAAACTGCTCTCCAGCACACGAGTGTAGTCAGCGCTCTTCATGCTTCAACTTTCAATTTCAGGAAAACCACCCCACACCATCACTTTCTCTCCACCAAAACTTCTTTTTGAAAACGGAAGTGGGTCGCGGCGTATGTCGTATTAATAATTTCAAAATCCATCCTGGCCATCAAGATTCCATTTTTTCTCATCGGAAAAAATAACATGTCAAAATTAAACTTCAACGTGGGACTCTTTTTTAAAACATTATTGAAAAGCTGACTGGTAGTCAATTTGTTCTTATGTTCCTTCTTGCAAATTCCAAGCTCGTTCTCTTATGTTTGCTAGCAAGAGCAGAAACACACTTCATAAGTTCACTACGGATATGTTTACACTGATGTAGCACTCTCCATATCGGTGTTCGGGAAACTTTTTCAGCAAGAAAACTCCGCAACTCTTTTAACCTGTGGAGTGTTGCTCGCAGCTCGGATTATTTTCCGCTGATCGCGGTAAGAGGATTTTTTTTTTGTCCGAATATTTTGTTTGCCGTAGTTTTGAAGTTTGCGCGCGATTTCCTGAATTCCGTAGCCTTCTTCTTTAAGCATTTTTATTTTTCCCATTTTTTCGCAAGTATGTTGGGTTGCACGAGGTATTCCGGTCTAAATTTTTTTCTGTTGTTAAGTTCTTGAAAACTAACTACACAATTTTATTTATCTCTACACTTCAAACGCAGCAGAAGGAATCATTGCAAATGGCGTTATAAATATGAAATGGCATTAAAAGTAATATTTAGCAATAAACAATGTACCGTTATTAGAACAGACTTTGTTCTTGCTCACTATTGTTGTTGTGCATAGATGACCAAATTCGAAAAACATTCTCTTTTGCTTAAGCTGGCCCTTACAAAAATATTTAAAATTTCGAAGTGGCGTTATACTTATATATGAAACACACCTTATACCCAAAAAAGTGAACCAAACCTTACTTGTGCTATAATAAATTTGCAAAAACAACCCCCTATAAGACGTAGTTGTGCTTCAAAATCTAAAAACTGGCTTTAAAAAAATTATTTTAAGCACTTTTTCCAGGTGTTTCAAAAATTCAGTTTAATAATAATAGATAAACTAATAGAAGTTATTGAAATTAATGGAATTAATTAAGGTGGGAGATACCTTTAGACAGGTTGCAATTTAATCAATTTTTTCAAGGTAATAACATAATTGGATAATTTTTTTATTTTCCTAACTTTTTTTCAACTGTCTAAAAATATTTAAATTTTTTTTTACAAAATGGCGGCTCTGGAGAGTAACTCATTGGGCGTCTGCTGCGAGGCATTTAAAAGTACTGTAGCTGTCAAAATTGTTCCACTTATCTGCCACAAAAGATGTCTTTCTTCTATTACTGATATGTTAAAGGGAAGGATAAACCTTTAAAATAATAAAAAAGTTCTAAATTAAATTTTTATCGCCCGTTTAATTGAAGGTCCAGATTTTCGAATACTTTTTTCAATAGTTTTAACCCCAAAAAAAATTCTTTATTCACACGATATCTTTAATGTAAGCTGAAATTTAGCCCGGAATTGAGGTGCTACTGACATATTAGCCCAACTGTCGCATTGAAACTTTCGTTGGGATTCTGGGTATGGCCACCGAAGAATCTTTCCAATAAATCAACTTTAGACAAATCAGTGTAAATTTGTAGAAGATGTTCTTTTACTTCATCGCCAAGTAATGGAGTAAGATCTTAAAGTTCAGGATCTTTGCCTAAATTGACTCGGACGTTTTTGACCATTACTCTGTAAATATTCAATATTTCGCTTTTTTGTTTTACAGTACTTTTTAAAAAACCCTTAATCATATGCATTCGAAATATAAAAAAATTTTGCATTTTTCCGAAATTATAATGGTATCTCCTCCGTTAATGGAAAAGATTGTGATATTAAGCAAAATATGAGTTGTAGTTTCCAGCAGATTTTTAGGCAGGTATGTTGCCTGTATTACACCCAATTTAAGTTTCTAACCATAAACTATTTTCTTCGTCTTCTATCAGATCTCTAGTTTATAGTTATGGAAAAGTAAGTGAGAGCATTGAGTCTGGAAATAGGCAAAACAAAAATAAAGAAAGAAAGAAATTAAAACTATGCTTATCGACGAACATGTTTGATTTTTGTTATAAAATCCTAGATGTACACTAGAATTGAGATATCTTAATCGCATTCCTTTTTCAGTTAAAGTTAAAGTTCTTGCAAATAATTATTAAAATACTTGTTATTCTATTTCTGTGCTCAGTCAGAATTTATATAAAAAAATTAAAAATTAAAATTTATATATTAAATATCAAGTGTCTTAATAAGTGGTTTTTAAAAATATCTTCGCAAAGTTAGAAAAGACTTCTGTAATCTTTTGAATTTGAAGTTTACTTTTGAAAATTGGGCTTATTTTATGTATACTCTTATATTCTTTTTTAAATGCTGTCTTTTTTTTTTTAAATTCACATTATTCATTTAAACCATCGATAAAGTATTGGTTAGATATTTTTTTTCACGACTACGCTACTATCAATGGCAGTCGATAGTCTTGACTATCAAATGTGTTCCACCATTATGCTGAGAATGCTTTAACGGTTCGGTGTAGATTACAAAGAGTATTCAAAAAGAGTTGTGCTCTTTATTATGAGTATTTATTTATTGTGATTTCAGTTGACTTCAATTTGTGTCTTAACTCTGAGTAACTTTATCACAGTTGGTTATTTTGCAAAATTGTTTAAGTTATTTGTATTCCTATTTACACGCGTTAAGGGGTATACTTACTATCTTAAAATGATTTTTATATATAATTTCTATCCGTCTTGACTGCCAGCTGTACTTCTCTTATAACCGTGAGCTGATGTGAGTCCAGCCAAAATATATCCACTTACACTTATGCCGTCATCGTGAATCTACCTGTATATGTGTGAATATCCTTCAGTAAGGGGCTCTTATTGCTTCCAAACGTGTACACACTTCATTCTGTTGGGTTGTTTTTGGTATCGGTTCCGACATTTGAATGAAAATGTTTATCGTCATCAACATGCAAATGACTTGAAAAGCTTGTCAAGTGGCTTCAATGGTTTAAGCCAGCGTTTTGAATGTTTATCAAGTGATGATTGTGCTGTATTTTTTTCTATTTTTGTAAACATTAAAGTTTTGTTTTTTTACCGGTGTTTAATTTTTTGTCAAACAATAAATATTGATTTTCTTTGCCTCTTGCCGCAAAGATGCATCAGTAACTAACAAAACTAGTTCTGCTTTACCCACGCGAACGTGTTTTAAATATTCAGTTACTACTAATTTATATTGGAATGAAGTCTTATATGTAAATGTCGTTGATTTCTAAAACTTAAGTTGAACAGTCATTCAACTGCTTGAATACTATGTTAATAACACATGCTTGGCTGTGAACTATTTTGGGCATAGAACAAGATTACTGAATGGTATGAGTAATTTTTGCTTTGAATACGGTTAAATCTAGATTCAGTTTTAAGTTAAATGCATTAAGGGGGTCTTCTCATTGAGCAACTTTTTTTCGACTTTTTTTTTTGCATTTATTTATAGCTTGGGTAGTTGTGAATATGCCCCTAAAAGGATTTTTAGAAATTCGAAATACTTTAGAAGATACAGCCTTTTTTGTGAAGCAAGGTCTTCGTCAAAATGAGCTATTTTTTTCGACTCATTTTCGAACGAAGCGGCATAAAGTAACCACCGAATTCCGTTGAAAATGTTTATTGTAAAACCAGCTTACGAAGCGCTGTCGGCAGATAATTTGCTTGAAAGATGCCTTGGATCGGAAACTCAGAATTCCAATGAGTCCTACAATTCTGTTCTTTGGTCACTTTCGCCCAAACACATCAACTCAGGCGCACGCACCATCGAAGTGGCCAATTTCATTGCAACGTGCCTCTTCAACGACGGTTTTATACCCATACTTAAAATTATGGGTTTGATGGGTATTGCGATTGGCAAAAACGCATACGAATACGCACTATCTCGCAATGAAGACAGATTGAACCGATCAGAGACTCGAGCTGCGGCATCATCAAAAGCTGGCAGAACGGCTCGCAGAGCAGAGAGGGCAGCAGAAAGCAGTTTCTACGAAAAAGAGGAAGGTGGCCTGTATGGAGCGGGCATCGCCGACTAATATTTGTAAGTAAAAATTGTCAGCTCTTTAAAACTGCATTTAAACATTTTTGATTTTTTTTTTTTTTTCCAAAAAAATTACTTCAAACTTTAAACGCGTTTATCTCGAACCCACGTTTTTCGAACTGGCGGCCATGATATCTCCAGTTCAACTGAACCGATTTTCATGAAACAAAGTGGAATCGACGCAGAATTGTCACCATTTTCGGGTGAACCTCGACCATAATTTTAAAAAATTTTTTACTATTTGTTTTTTACACTAAACTTAAAAAAAAAACCCGAAATTGAAATTTTTTTTTTGAATGGCCGCCATTTTGTCAAAAAAAATCACAAAATTAAGCTTGAGGTTCACCCGAGAATTACATCTATACTGATTATAACCCCGTTTTTTTTTCATTTCAGACGCTCCGGAGACCCGGAATCGTGGCAGCCGTGACGACACCTTTTTTTTTCACCACCAACTTTGAAGTCTCATTACTTTTTGAACAGCCCACGTATCGAGGCAAAAAAATTTTTTTTATTTACTTTGAACTTTTTGTAATACAATAAATAAAAAAAGTTTTCAATTATTCTTTGCGTTTCAAAATAAGAGTTTTTTTAAAAAGTGTCCAAAAAACGGGTTTTGAATGAGAAGACCGCCTTAAGGGGCAGTCGCTTTCAAGTTTGAAAACAAACACAGCTCTTTAGAATTTTTTTGTGAAAAATCAATTATACTTATTAAAAAAACTTTATTTTGTAGGTACATTATTATACCATAAATTAAGTATATGGTATAATAAAAAGTGGTTCGGTAGCCACTTCTGGTTCGTGCTGGCGGCGGTAGGGGATGACTTGTAAAAGACATTCTTTAACCAGCAAGGCTGCCCTGAGACAGCTATCGTTTCAATGTACATAAACACTGACGTTATAAGGGGACACATCTCTAGGTTTCTGTGTGGCAATGCTGACAACAATCGCGCCAGTAGAGATGAAATCTCGGACGCCCCAATTACGGATGACAGTGTTGTAAACAAAAATAACAAAGCCGAGGCAGCCGATGGGCTGCTTGTGAGCTGTACACGAACGGAGGCTAAGCTCTATTTATATACATTCACGAGCTGCTATGCTGTGCCCAATCCACAAGAAAGGCGATTCCACCATTTGTGGCAACTACTGTAGCATAAGCTTTATCAATATCGTGTATAAGAACCTGGCGAGTGTATTATTTAAAAGACTGAGGCGCATCGATTGGAGACTTCAGACAAGGTGATTACTTAACATGCGACTTTTTTAACCTAATGATGGAGAAGATCATCCGAGCTGTTGATCTGAGGCAAAGTGGCTAGCGTATGCTAGTGTATGCTGACGATATTGATATTTTTAGCACTAATATGCTCGAACTCAGTGCAGCCATGGGCATCCGCAGGATTTTTCCTAAGGAGGGGCAAAGGTCTACGTGAAAATTTCACGTATTTGTGAATTATTCTGGAATGCCTATTAAAAAAGACGACCTGTGAAATTTTATTTCCTAAGATGTATGGAGCACATTTTGTAAACATAGTCGTAATTAAAACCGTCCCACCGTGTGAGATCCGACCGAAATATCAAAACAAAATTCGAAGATTTTGTAAGATGATTCCTTTGTTCATTCTAAAAAAAATTAGCTCTCTCTTACCCATTTAATTATAATTTTTTTAAATTTTCAACCTTGAAACATAAAATTGTATTTTAAAATCATGAGGAATTGTCATTTTGTAGTAGATATTAAGGACTGTTCATATTTTTAAGATACGAGTATTAAGTACTGTTCATATAATGAAAATATTTTCAAAGTTACGAAAAAATCTTTGCCTAATTTTTGTTTGTGATATCAACTGGACTCAAACTTAATAAAAAATTTAATCTAAATGCATACTTCACCAGTTAAATCTTATGGCAGTCTAACAAAAGGTAACCTATTTTTTTTAATGTAAATTTGGTTTATTAAGCAACTTATTTTATTGAATATTAATCTTATACCTTTGCACGATAAACGCATTTAATACAAAAAACTGCTTACTTGAGACTGAAAAATAATTAAAAAAAAAAAAAACTACAAAAAACACGATTGTATGTTTCTATGCTATATTTTAAAGAAAATAAATATTTTTTTTTTAAATTTTTTTCTATTTTGTCCAACTAGATTGAAATGATCCGACACTGTGCGTTTGAATATATCTTTAAAGAAACATATTATGTTCCAAACAAACAAATAAGCAAATTAGAGCTTCCAGTTTCATGTGAACACGTGCTACACGTGATCACGTGTCTTTTAAAAGAATCACGTGAAAACACGAACCTGAACTACACGAGTATTTTATTCACGAACTACACGTGTAGTTCGTATTCACGTGATTTTTGCATTCACGTGAATAGTATTCACGTGTTTTAGGCATGAGCCGAACTTTCAAATGTTCTTTTGTGTTTCTGAAAACAAAAAATTTATTTAATTTTTATGGCTTTTGTGGATTCTAAGTACAGGATTTGACCAGTTTCTATCATATCAACTGGGTGCGTCACTTCAACTTTACATGGCTCTGTGGGTTCCTAGGACAGAACGAATGTTCCTGTGGACAAGGGACTCAACTGGGATTTGGATTGTTCCTGGATGCGTCATTTGGATTTTTAAGATTTCTGTGGGTTCCTAGAACAAGAATGAGCGTTCCTGTGGACAAGGATCCAACTGGGATTTCGCCAGTTTCTCTGTGCGTCATTTGGACTTTTTTGGGCTCTGTGGGTTTCTAGGACAAAATCCCAGTTGAATCCTTTGTCCACAGAAACCTTCATTCCTCTCCTAGGAACCCACAGAACCCAAAAAGTCCAAATGGCACACACAAGAACTGGCCAATCCCAGCTGAATCTCTTGTCCATAGAAACCTTGATTCCTCTCCTAGGAACCCACAAAACCCTAAAAAGTCCAAATGACGCACCCAGAAACTGGCCAAATCCCAGTTGAATCCCTTGTCCACAGAAACCTTCATTCCTCTCCTAGGAACCCACAGAACCCAAAAAAGTCCAAATCACGCACCCAGGAACTGGCCAAATCCCAGCTGAACCCCTTGTCCACAGACACCTTCATTCCTTTTCTAGGAACCCAGAAACTGGCCAAATCCTGTACTTAGAATCCATAAAAATCATAGAGATGCAGCAGGAAGTCTTCTAAATAACATAGTAATTTTTTTTTCTCAGAAACACAAAAGAACTTTTGAAAGTTCGTCTCATGCCTTAAATACGTGAAAATTATTCACATGAATGCAAAAATCACGTGAATACGTACTGCACATGTAGTGCGTAAATAAAATACACGTGTAGTTCAAGTTCGTGTTTCAAAAGCGAACTACACGGAGTTCGAACTGTCGTGAACACGTGTAGTTCGAAACACGCTTTTGAGCTAAAGCTCTAAAACAAATAAGCAAATATATTTTTGTGCTATGTAATGTAAGCAAATACCATATCACAATTTTGTTGTTTTAGTTTACTAAATGTTTAAATCTTAAATTGTCTGAGTTACTATTGAGCCTCCTAATTCTAAAACTTTCAAATAAAAACACAAAAATTGTCCGATTTTAAACAGTACGCCTTATGGTTTCAAATCTCTTGGATCACCCAAGGTATATTTAACAAGGTAGTGTCGTCTCGGAGCGGTGGGTACCGCACCTGTCAAACACATAGAATATTATAATTTGCAAATTGTGTTATTTGTTTTGGTTTTATTCGTAAAAACCTGATGTTGACAGGTGCTGTACCCAGCACAAGAGAGAATTTTAACTACTAACACTACCTTGTCTTATTCAACCATGGGATCACCTACTTTAATAAGCTCAGTCTTTGCCGTTTGACAGTGGATGCTCGATGTTTTTAAAGAATGCATTCATGTGATTGGAATGTTCAAAAATGCTCAGGTAAAGCAAGAGCTTAAAGATATGATGTGAAGAGGCTTGAGAGCGCAAACCTAAAAAGTCAAATATTCATGACTTGTATATTAAAATGAGTATTGGACATATTATGAGTACTACACATTAAAAATGTGTATATTTTTGAGAATTTAAAGACTAGTAGGTCTTATATAAATTTATTCTATTAAATTAAAGCATCTTTTAAATAAACTGTATTTTAGCATTAATTTTATTTATAAACTACACAGAGCAAAAAATATCTCGTAAACTAGAACAAAGTCAAAAGGATTTCTCTATATTTTTTAGCCAAGAAGAAACCCGTCTGATTTTATGTGGAAATTTCTTTTTAAAAAAAATCAATAAGAACTCTTAGAATATTAACAAGAATTCCTTTTTAATAAAATCTATAAGAAAGAAATCTTAGAATAATAAGATTTTCTATTTAATAAAAACCATAAGAAATCTTAGAATAATAAGAAGATTTCCTTTTTATTTAAATCAAGAAGGGATCTTAGAATAATAAGAAGGAAAAATTTTTAATAAAATGAAGATGCAACTCTTGATAATCAAGAAGTTTCCCTTTTTAATAAAATCAAAGAAAAATCTTGTAGAAACTAGAAGAAAAGCTTTTCAATAAAATCAATAAGTATAAAAATAAGAGGGAACCTATTCAATGAAATTACATAGAAAGAAATCCATTAAGAAGAATAGGTTTTTATTTTTATTAATATTAAGAAGAAATCTTTTTTAAATTTAAAAGTTTTCTTTTTAATGAAATTAAGAGAAAATGTTATAAAAATAAGAGGGAAACCTTTGTTATAAAAATGTTACAAAAATAAAAAGTTTTCCTTCTTAATAAAATCCAGAAGAATTCTCTTGAAAATAAGATAATATAATATAATATAATAAATTTAAGTTCTTCATCAGAATTTTATTTTTTGTTTTTTGTACATTTTTTTTGTAAGATACACATATGAAAACATATGAAAACAAGACGATTTACATTTTAAGCTGATTCATTTTCGTGTTAATGAAACAAATTAAAAAAATTATTCGGTAAAAAATTAGAAATGAGATTTATTCGTCTTATTTCAAGGCGATTTTCCTTCTAATAAATTTTAAAAGGATAACTACTAGTATTAAAAGGACTTCCTTCCTCAATAAAGTTTCCTAGATATCTTAGAAAATAAGAAGTTTTCCTTTTTAAATATGATGCCCTACGTATGCTCTATAAAAATAAGAAGATTATGTTTTTAAATCGATTTTTTTCTATCGAATAAGAAGTTATCGCCTTATTTCAATACGATTTCCTTTTCAATAAATTCAATAAGAATTTTATTATAATAACAAGAAGGTTTTGTTATTTAAATTTCTTCGTTTCTCGCTTCGGTCATTCCCTTGAGTCCAAAAACATTTTAAAACGGCAAACTTCTTAATTATAAGTGAACCATTTTTTCTGTGTATTAAACAATACTGTTTTAAGAAAATATATTATTGATTTATTCACTGTCACTTAAAGTTTAAATCTGTCACTTAATGCCACTAAAAGTCACTTAAAGTTTAAATCTGTTATTTGATTGTAATATTATATTAAAATATTAATGATTGTCACACTGAATTTAGTTTTTAACAAAAGTTTTGCACATATTTCCATTTTAAGATCCGGTTTATAAGTTTAGCTAACGTGCATTATTATATCCCAATATAATGCAGATCAATGAAAAATACAGTCGTACTTTTTTATAGTTATGTTACATATTACATGCAAAATTAAAGAACATACTTTTTTTTTCTAGCTGAATTAATTCCAAAATCTAGAATGTTTTATGATTATGTAACATATTTAATAAAATAATATAAATTTTTTAACTAAACTCTAGGGGGTTGGGGAAACTGCCCTTCCCTGCTCTCCCCTGTGGACGCCCTTGAGTACAATATTCCCTGAATTAGAAAAAGAGTTGAGTCCCGTGGGTTTTGTAATAAACTCAGATAAAACGAAACACCTGGTGTCACAAACAAACAGTCCTACGCAGGGCCGTAGCTAGCGAAATATCGGTCGTAAGACTTACAAATTTTTTTCAAAATTAGAAAACACTAAAATAATAATAAAAATGGATACTTTAGGGGGGCGGTTCGAACTAAATTTTTTTTAAAAATTATTTTTGTGATCATTCAACAAAAAAAATTCAAAATGTCGACAGTCGTGAAAGCATATTTATCAATAATTTGTCAATTTGAAGCAAAACGTATCGTCGAAATTATTTATAAAAAAATTTTTTTTTTAATATTTTTAAAATTACCCAAAATCACCCCTTAAAATAATTTTAGAAAAAATTTAACTCAAAACCCCCCCCTAAAAGTTTTAATTTTTATTATTATTTCACCGTTTTCTAATTTTGAAAAAAATTTGTTAGTTCTAGAAGCAAAATTTTTCTAGCTACGGCCCTGGTCCTACGTCTTGGAATCCACTCTACTGTTGGCAACATCTCCTTCGATGTTCTTAAGGGCTTCGTCTACCTGGGCTCCAGTATAAACTCCACCAATGATATCAGTATTGAGATCAAACGAAGAATAACTCTTTCCAATAGTTATTACTTTGGACTCAGAAGGCAACTTCGATGAACAAAAGTCACGCTCCATAAATCACTAATTATGCCCGTCCTGTTATAGCAGCACAAACCGGAACCCTAAGTTGTTCTGACGAAAATACTTTGAAAGCTTTCGAGAGAAGGATACTTCGTAAGATCTACTGTTCAATTTGAGTCAATGGATGTTAATTTAAAATAAGTTGCAGATAAAAAAAAAAAAAATAAAACAGAAACCGACGAACTTGAGAACCTCCTCCTTTTTGAAGTCGGTTAAAAATGACTGAAACCAATGTGTTATAAGTAAAACATTGTATGCAGTTTTCTTTTCAATATAATTTTCATTTACTTTTTCACAGTTATTTATTTTATTTTTATTATCTTTTTTTATTTAACATATTGTAGAAATTATATTAGCATACAAGATAACCTCTTTTAAATGTAATAGTGGTATTCGCTCTTTCGTGTATTAGATGTACTGATTGTAATTGTACCGATAAATACAAGGGAAAGAGTGAGTGACTTCTTCCACAGCAGTGTATCTACTGTTGGCTACACTGGTGGCAATTGAACGTTTTTTCCTTAATTTAACATTTTCCATTACAGATTCCATTACAGATGGATTTTAAACAGTTCTAATTAGAAAACGATATGATGTGACGAGCTAGCGCGAAAAATTTTGGCGAAAAAAAGGACAAGAAATGGTACCAAGAATGCTGCCAAGTAATGTCAAATTGATACAATTAACACATACAACTACATTACAATCATCTTTTGATGTTGTAAAGAAACACATAAAGTGTAACTTCAAAAGCTATGGTATTTGTTGTTGCATGTGTATTTAGTGTAATGTTTTGACAGAAGTACACTAGTGTATTCATAAATACACAATAGAGCGAATACCACTAATGATTTAGATTTTTCTAAACATAAAGTGAAAGTTGCAATTGGGATAACAACATTTTAAAAATATAAATAATAAGTTAAAGATAATTCCAACAATTTGTGAAACATTAATTACACACACACACACACGAAAACACAAAATGGCCATTTTAGCCCTAGAAAGGACTTTGACCTTCTTATGATCAATTGTGTTGTGCATGTTGTGAAATGTTTGAACACAAATGGTCGAGAACTGGATCTACAAGTTTTGTGCAGACTCCGAACGGCTTATGTTCTCAATAAGCTTTTCATGGCAGTTTTTACTCTCTAAGGTTTACCATTGTCTGCAGAGAGGTGACGGCCGAACAGAAAAATGAATTCAATTGAAAAACCTTTCTGTGCCAGGTGGAAATTGAACCTGGATTCCCTGGCTTGTGAGCTACACACTCTACCCACTGCGCCACGGCGCCCATGTTCAACATTAAGTAGGGACTAGGTAAATATAGCAAAATCTTAATAATTTAAAAGATGGGTAACCGTTGTATTGTAAAACAAAAGTTTAGATTAGGAAATTTTATTAAAAAGAGAGAATTTTAAAGAAGAGTTAAGAGAAATGTTCATATATCAAGTGCTTGAAACTCGTTATGTTCTTGACGCGTTTTATACAATTTGGTAGGTAACTCCAAAGTCTTATTGCGCTATTGAAAAACAGTTACAAGATTCGTTGTATATATAATGGGAACTAAGATAAATAAATTTGTAGTGGATCTTCAGAATTGAACAAATAGCTTGGATTTCAAATTCAAACAAATTCAGAATTTCAAACAAATAGCTTGGACTTCAAAGGTATAAGTCTGTGCAGAAAAATACAGTTTCTTGCATTAGTTAATGTGTGATACTGCGTCCAAGTTTGCGATTGCTAAATGCTGATATACGGTCAAATCTTTGAATACCGTACAGATATCGAGCTGTATTCTTATATGCCATTAAAAGTTTATGTGATGACCTTGAGTCGAGCTTACTATAGACAACTTCGGAATAAGTTATCAGAGTTAGTTATAAGTTAAGTTAGTTATTATAAGTTATATCAACAATTCACGCCTTGTTTCTCTGGGAACAAACGATGCAGTTGTTCTAAGATTTCTTAAGATATATAGTCTTTTAATAACCACACTATCAACATTGTCTTCACACGTAACAGCAGAGTTCATAACAAATCCTACATTAGTTACTTTGTTTTCAAAGACAGGCTAAGTACCACTTAGGAAAATAGAAGGTAGTTCATTAAATGGATATCTGGATATCACTACAGGCAATACATGCGATTTTATAGGATTCAACATTACTTTATTTTCACCAGCCCATCTGCTGATTGCAGCCAAGTCTTCATTAATCCTTATACTAGATCTTCCTCCTTGTAATAGACAAGACAGATAGAATCCGCATATGCATGCATTGTGACATTCTTACATAAAGAAAACTAGTAAGGGTGGATCTTCGGCAGGATACCGAAGCTAAAATACCCCCCGCGGCCATATTGAAGTATATTCGAAGTCTTTAGCCACGACATACACGATGATATTCAGTTTTATTTATTAACGAAAGTTTTCCTATTTTGATGACGTCACTTTGTATGGGAAGTAGGCCATTTGCCTATTACAGGATTTTGCCATATATCACAGAGATGGTTCATATTATATATCAAAGCGCAAAGTGCAAAGTGCAATATTTCAAGACATTTCATTAATTTTTGTGAATTTTTAAGAGATTTAACGTTTAAAATAAAGCCAATTTTTCCAAATTTCATAGCTAGGATTAAGACTGAAGAGCAAAGCTCACTTGCCAAATTTCAAGGCATTTCTTTAATATTTGTGGATTTTAAAGACATTTTACGGTTAATATAAAGTCACTTTCTATGGGAGGTAGGCGTGGTTTTCATCCGACTTAGCCCATTTTAGAACTTGATATTTCTTTTTAAAAATAAACTTATATTTTCAATTTCATCGCGATAGCTACAAAATTGTGGCTGTAATCGTGTCGACAGACGGACAGACAGACGGACACATGGAAATCGACTCAGGAGATGATGCTGATCAAAAATATGTATATTTTTCTATACCTGCCACGCTTCCTTCTTGGCGTTACAAACCGAATGACAAAGTTAATATACCCCTTACGCAGTACGCGTTGGGGTATAAAAATGTCATTAAGGAACATTTTAAACAAGAGCGGTCCAAGTACTGTGCCTTGGGGCACCCCACTGGAAATATACGTAGTACTGTAGCTTGAGTATATATTCCATACCTTGTCCTAGAATTTTTACTATAGCAGTGGAACAGCTATAGCAGGAACAGGCGGAAACTGAAGATGAGACAAGAGATTATGAACACTAAGATAGTAGGAGATCTGCTCAGTCATAAGGGAGTCTTTTGGGAGCACTTTTGATAAAGACGAGAGAAGACTTATTGGGCGGAAATTACTAGGTTCAACTGCCTTCGGTTGTGTGGCGATAGGTATTATTATGACGATTTTCCAAATTGAAGGAAATGTAGAACTTGTAAAGCAGTGGTTCAATATTTGAGCGAAAGGGCTAATAACATAGGTTAGAATGAGCTTAATAAATATAATATCAATTCCATCGTCGCCAATATTTAATAACAATATTTAATTTTATCTTTAAGATACATCTCATTACATCTGATTCATTTACAGCAGTAAACTGATATTTCTGAAACGAATTGGGGCTAAAATTATTAATGTTGGTGTAAGAGTTAAGATCGAAGGTTTCAGTCAGAGGACTGGATAGGAAATAGTTTTAAGTTTTTTTTCGGTGGCAGTGACGTACTTAGTTTCGAGAAAAATAACTTTTTTTCAGATAATTTAACTGCTGATGAAGCATCATTTCTAGCCCTTCTATACCCTTCCCAGTTGACCGCAGTTGGATTACGTTTCCATCTAGTATAGGCTTTATGACGTATTTTTAAAGCTTGTTTTATGGTTTCGTGAACCATGGGCATGTGCTGTTATTTACCTCCTTTTTTTTTGCAACATTTCACATTTCAACATTATGTATTTCTACATTTATGTATTTCGATAATTGCTAATAAGAAAAATAAAAAATTTATTAAAAAAAATAAAATTTACTATTTGTATTACCAGACTGTATCAAAATCGGCTTTAACAAATTTTATAATTTCATAGTAAAAAGCGGATCTTGGGAAGTGTCCTCTTCTACTATTAAGAGTAGTCGCACTAAATTAATTAAAAAATTCATTTTAACCGTATTATGGGCAGAATTTTGTGTTTAAATACTTCTTGTATAGAGCGCATATATAATGAAAATTTTAGTTTTGAGAACAGTAATAATCAGCCTATGTATAATCCGATTACAAATGAAATAAAATTAAAATGCTTTTAATAAATTATCTTCTATTTTCATTTTACAAAGCTTCTAATAATTTCTTTTTAATCTTGCTTTTAATAATTAATAAGTTTTTTCTTTACTCTCTTTTACTTAAACAGATTTAGAGTGCGGCGGCGACGAAGAAAACGACATCGCCTTGGCGATGTCACCATCCGTACAGATAGCTAAGACACCAACACCACGTGGCGACGGCGATAGCAGTGAACAACGTGAAACATGGGGCGGCAAGGTCGATTTTTTATTATCAGTTATTGGATTCGCTGTCGATTTAGCAAACGTTTGGAGATTTCCATATTTGTGCTACAAAAATGGCGGTGGTAAGTGGGGTAGGGACGACTAGAGTGGGGAATCACTGTATATAAAATAAGCCGCATTACTTAAGCGGATGTAATAGTAGCTAATTAGTTGACGATTAAGATACTTTTGTGGTAACCACTGAACTGAACGAATTTATGAGGCTTAAGAGCTTTCACATACACACATCTACTCACACATAAATCATATTCAATCACTCATACATTATTATGCTGTTAAGCTACAAAAAAAAAAAAAAATAAAAAAATAAAGAAATCCCCGCCCAACTACCACTAGTTGAACGCAAAAGTGCTGCTATTAAATGCACCGACCGCACTTCCTGCAGAAAATTATTTCACTCCATAAGAGCTGAGCTGAGTTGCTTCAAGTGTCCTCGAAACTCCTTCAACCGCCAGTATGCTAGACCAACAATAAGCTGCTGCGTTAACCTTCCGAGTCCATCAAACGCGCCACCATCACAATCATCATCATCATCATCATCATCATCATCAGCAGCGCCTTCATCACACCCCCCTCAGCATTCAGAACAATTTCAAAGTTAAGTGCTTTTGCATGACAACTAAATCGAGTTCTCATAATCGCATTTGAGTTGCTACGAGAGGGTGTACAAGAACAATGAAAAAAAAGAAGAGAAAAGAAGAAAAAGTCATGAAGACAGCAAGAAAGGATTTATATTTCGTACTTATTATGAATGACTTCTGTAGCCGAAAGGATAAACTGGCAATCCGAGCGTCTTTTTGTACCGTACAACAGCATAGAAAAATGCGAATTATGACAATTGCCTGGCTTACGTGTGCAGTTCACGTAGAGTCTTAAAAATAAAAAAAAAATCTTGTATACTCTGAAATCTAAAATATGAGTTTTGCTCTTATACCATCATTATGTTCGGATTATGGCCTATTTTAAAAGCAGGCCACAAAATTTCACACCTCATTTCTATTGTTATAAGGAAAAAACAAGTTTTTGGGATTTTATGTTTCCAACTTAGCTGTCAAGAATTCTTTGTAATTTTTTCCCCATGATTAAACGTCAATGTTTCCTTTTAAAATCATTTCATTTTAAAATATTTATTGCTGCTCTTAGATTTGTGTTTTTAGATTTCTTTATAATTTTTGCATTGCTTCTAACAGGTTTTTACGACAACTTTTCCTAAAAGCTTCAATTGTTTTTTCCAGCTGAAAGCTCCAACTTCCATATTTTATGATTTTAACCTGTTGCTTTTTCTTGGCTCATAAATCATGGCCATTTCTTATTCCCAAATCACTTGATATTCCATGAAGCGTAAACGTTTAAATTAAGCAACAAGTTATTTTTTTATGCTGTGGCTGTTCATATATTTTATTCTTCACGAATGAGGAAAGCAAAGTGAACCGTTCGTGAATAATATTGATGAAGAGGAGTGTAATTTTGCTCTTCACTTGAGAGTTTTTCCGAACCCCGATTCCAACAGTTATAACTTTTTTCCGAGTTTTGGTTTTGTTATTTTTTGTTTTTTTTTTGCAGAAAATAGCTCAAAACTATGCTTAAGCGATCCATGCTATTGATTTTTTAAATTTTGTATTTTTGGATTTTTGGAGATTTTTTTGGTAAAATACTCAAACTTCAGGTTATTAGACGGGGCTATTCAAAGTAATTCATTCCACAATTTTTTGCACCGGTTTTAAGTTTTTTATTAATACAGTAAATTAATATCGTAAATCATGAAGAATCTATGTATAATAAAGCAAATGGTTTCGATGATAAATAATTTACATATCATTTTGATAAAGTGTAGAATTTCCAGTGGTTTACCTACAATATTGGTTAATTTATTATATACTTGGCTTAGGTGAATCAAAAATTTTCGGAGTTAACTCCTTTAGAATCGATTGCATATACAGTCAAACCGGTTTTTGTGCGGTCTTTTTTGTGCGAATTTTTTTTTTGTACGATTTTATTTATGCGGTTTTTATTTTTATGCGATTTGTTTTGTGCGAATTTTTTTTTGTGCGAGTTGTGTTATGATATTTTTTCTTGTATGCGATCTTTTCTATGCAAAAAAAACTCTGCACTAGCTGAAATTATCATTAAAAAGAGCAATAAAGAGAAAAGCGTAAGAGCAAAACGCAATTCTGAAGTTTTAGTTCTTATGATTTTTGTTTTTAGACATAAGTATAACCCGAAATGAATAATCATAATAAGAAAACAGCAAAAAGAAACATAATAACCGGTTATTGCGAAATTTATAATAAGCTTACAAAACGACCGTCATCACAAAGACTTATCACCGACTATATGGTTATCGCAGACAATAATTCCATTCCAATGGAAACAACTAATAACTCCATTACAATATCTTCAAGTGATGAAAGCGATTTCGAACCAGATCATCACAAGAAAATGCGCGTTGTGGACTATGACGAATAGTATTGATTAACTTATGAATTTATGTATTTTAATTTATTTTTTTAATATGCATTTTTTTAATGGAATAATTTTTCGTATTTTTCACATTTAAAATGAAGAATTAAAACTATATTTTTAACGTTTCCGTGTGTTATTTATTTATTTATTTGGCTTCGAGACCACTTTCGCTTTTTCATAGAATGTCTCCTAGGTGAGATTTTTTTTATGCGGTACAAAAAAACCGCATAAAAAAATGTTCTTTATTAGATTACTTAATTTTTTTCTGCGGTCCCTATCTACCGCACAAAAACAGGTTTGACTGTACAGCCCGTGGTATGAAAATTATATAGCGAGTGAAATCAAGCATTGAACCAAGGTTGATTTATAAGGTTGTCGCAGGGCTTATCGCACTCTCTTCTCAGTACCCATAATTGTCAAAACCAGCCAATTTTGTGAATGGCTATGAAAGAAAAACGGATGATAAAAGAGAGCACTTGCAGATTTTCTATGAGCTGTCAACTTCGATTTGACAATTATGGGTACTCGCTCTCTCCTTTGCGACAACCTTATAAATCAAGCGTACATATGACTTTGCAATTTTTAAGAACCGTGGGTAAGTTATTAGCATAGATGGCGACGAAGAAAATATGAAAAATCTAAGGAAATTCATAGTACAATTTTTGAAATAAGAAGTTAATTTAGATTTAGTTTCTGGTAAAACACTGGGAACGACTAGGTATGGTACAACCCCTTATGCGATGTTTTCACAATTCGTAAATCATGTAACTTTTGATGTTCACGTATAATATTTTGGTTACATAATAATAATTTTGGGAACATAAACATAACAAATTTATGTAATTTATGTTAATACTATACTATAAAACTTAAAAGTATACAATCCTTTTAGTAATATAAGATATGCCTTTATTGAAACCCTTTACCTTTTATATACCAAATTATCTCAAATTCCAAGATAATCGATCTAGAGGAGTAAACTTCAGTCGCGCGTCGGAGCTGACACGCACACTTAATTTTGTTTTGTAAATAAGCTATATTAAAAAGCTTTTAAATAGCGAAAAGCTATTTTTTAAATAAGTGATTTTTTACTTTTCGATAAAACTCCGGATTGTTTGTTATATTAAAAAAAAATCGAAAAATGTCCAAATTTGAAAAATTTTATATTAAATCTTGTGAAAATATTTTCTCTAGCTTTACCTAATGCAGATGCAAAAAAATTGTTTAACTATGTTGAATAACCCGGTCGATATGACCCATTTGAAAATTTCGAGTTTTGGTATTTTTACGAAAAAAAAAAATCACCAAAAATCCAAAAATATAAAATTTTAAAAAAGAATAGCATTGTTGGTATGTATAATCTTGAGCTGTTTCTGCAAAAAAATTAAAAAAACCGGAATTCAGCAAAAAAAGTTATACCTCTTGAAACTTGATTCTTTTTTTTCAAAAATACTTAAAGGGCCCTTTTGTAGCTTTTCGATCACAAGAGAAAAAAAATTAAATATTCCTGATTTTCAATCGAAAAATTTTTCATTTCTGTGCTGCCAAGAAATCGTTTTTTTCATTCCGTTTTTTTACGTTGGATTTAGGTACTTTTACGAAAATGTTCCCACAAGTGGAAAAATGCTCTTATTTCTTAACATTTACTCATTAACTATATTTCTGCTCATTTTGAGCAGGACAACCCGTGCCGACATTCATCGAAACATGTTCATACTAGGGCTTTCAATCCGAGGGGTGTTGGGAAATCCCGGGATTTCGGTATTTTAAATTTGTGATTAAAATATTTTTAAAATATTTAATTTGTGATTTTTCGGGATCCCGAAATGACAAAACTGTAAAATAATGTCATTTGTATTAAAAGCAAGGACTGTTAATAACTCTTTCTATTAGTTTTACAACAATTGGAAGATAAAGTCGAATTCTGAAATCCTATTTTGTATATTTTGTATAATCCTATTTGAAATACTTGCAAATTTTTGATTGCAAAATATAAATCTATATAAATTTAAAGATAATAAACCAAACTGAATAAAAAAAAACCACAGGTGCGTCGTTGGACACACGAGAGAAGCGAAGCTTTTTCACAGTTTCATACACACAGAGGAAACATTTAAAATTATAAAATTTTCGGGTATAATTAGACTAAGACCTTCGGCCAGAATGGGTTATGTAAGTATTTTTTTTAATGCAACAAAGGGAATTTAGACAATCGCATTATTTTGCCATTAGGCAATTTATGCTAGAACCTGTGTGTTCTGTTGAAGGCCTTCTGTTCAAATGGGTTTCTGTAGATTTAAGGAAATATTATAAAAGGAACTTGGGTATCATAAACCTTATATAAGTTATACTTATACTAGTGAAGATTTCCTAAGGCCTTTGCAAAAAGCGCTTGCGTTGTTCTCTTAGGATTTGTTTATTTTTTCCAGCTTTTAAGCTTTGTTTAACACCTTTTTAATTTTTTAATTTTTCAGTTTTCAAACAACTTAATTTTTATTTAATATCAACTCATCGGTAGTCTTGCGTGGTTCCCGCTGTGGTACACTAAGCAGCTTTATGTTCTACTTGTTTCGTCAGTGTAACGAATAAATTGCTGCGAAATACATGCACGTTAGTACAAATGATAAGTAAAGAAAAGCAAATAATGGCCGCGTATGACAGGAAAAGTAGAAATGAGAGAAAAGATTGTAAGAACCCCATTTTGCTTTTGCCCAAGTATCTTTGGCATTTTATATAAGTTGACAAAAAACTTATGAAATTTGCACAAATTTCTTAGGCTTCATACAAAAATAGTTACCCAAGTCGTTTTACGTAAAATGCCGATTCGCCAACCATGAAGATCGATCCCATGACCCATTTATTAATAAACCTACACTCTTTCCACCGAGCCAAGGAACTCTGTTAAACTTACATGTTCATTTAATATTAAATATATAATTGCACCTATGTTAACAGTTGTTAACAAATGGCATTACCAAATTGAGGATGATGACCAGTGTTGTCACTTGGAAATTTAAGATAGTGGTAGGTTGAGTCTAAAATGAGTGGTGAATTTTAAAAAACGTTTGAATATATTTTTTTTTTTAAGTAAAAATTCGAAATCCTACAGCAAAACAAATTATAAGAAGTATACCATTAAGCAAGTTTTTCACGCTGAATTAGTTTTATTGCAAATAGTTCTCATATAAAGTTCTTAAACAGCACTTAAATTAAATAAAATAATATATTATATGTAATAAAATTTCTAAAATTTTAATTATAATTGAGTACTTTTTATATAAATATATAAAAAAGTGACAGATTTTAAAAAATTTCAAACCACTACCACTAGAAACCAAAAAAGTGCTAGACTGACAACAATTGTGGAAAAGTGGCAATGCTGATGATTCTTGTAGCAAATGGCTTAGCAGCTACCCAAACCATAAAAATCATTTAATCAACTCTTGTAGCAAGTGACTTAGCAGCTACTCAAACCACACAAATACATTAATATATTATTGGATGTGCTGCAACATAGCTTCAATTGCATTTAATACTGAATCAATGCTATTGCATATAGAAGACAGAGTATAGAACTACAATCGGTGGTTGACGGGTTCGAATCGCCACGGCAGGCGGAGAAATGTTTTTTTATATTTGATAATATAAATGTCTTGTTGTAAAAAATGCAGAAACAAAGAAACCTTATAAAATTCTAAGAAAAAATCTGTCGAAAATTTTTCAGATTTCACTCTAAGCAAATCACAGAACGAGGAGTAAAAAGCTTCGCTTCAAAAATAACGATTATGAAATAATGATTTTTTTAAGAAAAATCGAAACCTTTACGGTCCTTAATTTAAGATATATGCTACATTTTTTAATATTTGATTACTATAATAATAATATAACAAATGAAATAATTTAATAAGAAAAGTTATGATTTTTTAATATTTGAGAAAAGATTAACATTTATATCAGTATGATAACAAAAGATATTAAAAAACATCATATTATATATCACTTTATAATAAACTTAAAAAAAAAAGAAAACGTAAATAAGTAAACAAAACAACATAAATATTTTAGCATAAATTGCAATTAGTTAAAAGTACAAAATTAATAAAATTTTCTTTTTATAGTAAAAAAAGACTTTCTGCTTAAAAAATTCCATGAAAGCTGTAAAAAACCAAGTAAACAGCTATCTATTATTATTAAAATATTAGAATATCCATTTCCAAAGAGTATAGTATAAGATCTAATTAATAAAATTAAAGAACTTAGATGAATAGCAATTCTCAACAATTTTTGAAGAAAAATCTTAAAATGGTTAAGGCATCCATCGTCTCATCCGATAAACTAGATCGCACTTGATTACAGATATATCCCGAGGTGGAGCAATACCTTTCAGACTCCATGCTGAAACTCCATTGGAGAAATTGTCAGCAAATACTCGCACAAGTTTTGCAATTCTGGCAGTCAAAAATGGGGAAGCCAATCTTCAACATCAGAATTTCGTCGTAGCTGTGAATGGCTGAGGTCTGTTGTGGAATTTTTGGTGAATCATATTCCTTAATTGTATTGTTCAGCATATTTTGTAGGGATCCATGTGCATCTGAACACCTGAAGTCGCTTACACAACTTAAAGTTGAATTATATTTTAAATCCATTTAATATCTACACCAGTTCTGTTTTTTCTTAACAAAACTGAATATGACATGTCGAAATGTAGACAACATGTCTACACTTTTTTTTTTATTTAGATTGGTTATTATCGTTATTTTATTCGAGCTTTGGTTCTTTTTATAGCGATTTACTTAAAAACACAAATTCATATCTCTACGACACAAAACTTCTACAGCAATTTTTAAGGGTTTTAAAGTTTCAACAGTATTACAGTAAAAATATCATCGCGTCTGGATAACATTTGTGCATAAAAATAAAAAAAGGATGATTTGATAAAACAAACCAAAAAAAAAAAAAAACGGAATAAGAAAAACGGTATGTTGTCAGCCCTGAAATTAAAAAATTGTTCGATTGAAAATCATAAATATTTTTTTAGAATTATTTATTTAAGTTACTCCGAGTGAGAATATATGTTTTTCGATTTTTTTAATTTTTTTTTTTTTTGTGATCTAACAATGGTAATCTAGGAAAAAGAACAATTGCCGTTGTACTAGTTGAGCCAAATTTTCAGTTTTCTGCTGTAAGTGAAAGTGATGTTGGCAAGTGCATAATGAAAATCAAATCAAATGCTACTGGTGGGGATGGTATTACAGTTAAATTTATAAGATTTATTTTACCCCTCGTACTTGGTTTGTTAGCTGATATAATTAAGCATTGCTTTACTATGTCTGCTTTCCCTCACTCCTGGATAATTGCAAAAGTAAAACCTGTTGCCAAAAAAGCTTTAGCGTCCGAAGCTAGCGATTTCAGGCCTATAAGTATTCTGTCCTCGTTGTCTAATGTATTCGAATCTTTTATGGCAAATCAGATGTCAGCATTTTTGAGCAGTAATAACTTACTATCACTTTTACAATCTCACCTTTCGTGCTGGCCATAATTGCACAACAGCTACAATGAGAGTATTAGACGATGTAAGGAAATCATACGATGGGCCGGGTTACTCTTCTTTGCATGCTTGACATCTCAAAAGCATTTGACACCGTAAATCACTCGTTGCTTTGTCAAAAACTTAAATATTGGTATGGTTTTTGCGGTAGTGCGATAGAAGCCTCTTAAGAAGCTACTTGTCGAACAGATTGCAGAGAGTTATAGTCGGGATTAAGTGTTCTCAATTTGAATTGCCCGGGCCTCTTAGAGCACTTAAGCTGTAGACTGAATGAAGATCTTTGCAATATTAACCAGTGGGCCATTAGTAATGGTCTGCAGCTAAATGCGCTTAAGTCTTATGTGCTACCAATTTTAGCGTCAAAAATATATCTGTTCCACACAAAAATGTTCCACACTTGTTTATAGGCGACAAAAAACTTGAACTTGTTAATAATGTTGTAAGCCTTGTTTTTCAAATCAATTCAACGCTAACATGCACTGATCATGTCAATAACATAGTACGCAAAATATATTACATTCGAAACTTTAGAATGTCTGCAGATTTAACACCCGTTGAAATAAGACATGAGCTCGTGATACAACTAATTTTACCTATAATTTCTTATTCGGAACTTGTATACAGTAAATTAGATTCGTGCTCTGAACATAAATTGCAAGTAACATTCAATCATACAACAAGATATGATAGACATGCCGTAGACATACTGCATTCGAAAGTTCGACTTGGTTGTAGCATTGTAGCATTACTAGCTACACAAACGCCAGAAAGTGCATTTTTCTTCATAGGCTCATTCACTATAAAACTTCACTTTACCTCTTTGAGAAATTACAATTTTGTCATTGGGCTCGTAGTAGCATGCTAATAATATTTTTTTTACTAACGCCATAAGATTATGGAATTCGTTGCCTAATCCCGTAAATTGCATTGAATTAGAAGCTTCATGTAGGCTATATTTAAATTTTTTAGATAACTACTTTACATAGGGTAACTAGCTCTCTCTTCTAAATTTTCCTCTCTCTGTCTCTCTTCTAATTTTCTCTCTTGTTTTCTTTTTTCTAATGAACCTGAATCTTTTCTTTTCTAAACTCTCCTATAAATTGAATACTTATAAACTTAAAAATAGAGTAAAATTTTCTTTTGTAATATATATTTATTTAATATCTTCAAGGGTAATCTTAGCTAAGCCAATATGTATCTTGAAGTATTTAAGTGAAAATCAAAAGTCATTTGTAATATTTTATTCTTAAGTCCTCACTTTGTATTGTAAAGGAACTTGTTCTTATTATACTTAAATTAAACATTAATAAAACTAATTTCTTGCGGAAATTTCCTTAGAGTTTTGCGTAAATTTTGTTTTGCACCCGAACAATTTGACCCACCCTAATATGGATAACAGAGAAAAAAAAAATATTTCTCGTTGATTTCAGATTATTTCAAAACTGAAGCAAAGGAAAATTTTGAAAAAAATTAAACACATATAAACTACCGCTTCAAAAAATTGTCTATCCAAATATTTCTTTTTCGAAAACAAATTTTTTTGAACTGATTTTTTAAAAACCGAAATCTTTTCTCAGAATGCTGAGTGTTGCAGAAAATTTTGAGTGCACTCTAAAATTGCTTGAGTTATGAATTTGTTTGTGAAGCAAAACAAGAGGAATGACCCATAACAGAAATATTTCTGAGAGAGATATGGACTTGGTATTCCGTTTAGTGACTTCTGAAAAGGTAAAGAAAATTACTGTGGAAATGGGCGGGTTGTACTAAAATCCCACCCACCTCCCATGCAAATTGAAATGTTTTTTTTTTCCATTTTTTCTCTTATTATTAAGCAATTTTTTTAAAAAATTTTTGTTTTAATTCTACTATATGGAACTCCTAGAATGAATTGAAAATAGGCTAGGTCGAACAGGAACTAGGGTGGGAAATTTGATTAAGTTAAGTTTTTTTTTGTGGATTTTCGGTGGACTTGATGAATTTTCCAAAATTTTGAACTGGAACCCCTTCTAATTGTCTGAGTTTTTGGAAAGCTGATGCCTAAAATGCATTTATCCGTTCAAAAAACCTTAACTGGCAAATTTTGACAAAATTGATCATTCGAAAACGAAGCTTAAAACAGAGAAAACCATACCCCGGAATTCTTTCTTTATACTCAAATAAAAAATAAATGTAAAACTTAACTCAATCAAATTGCCCCTTCCTTTAACCCACACACACACAAAATCTTAGCCTAGATAAAATGAAGTAAGTGTAACGATCGCTGTCTCTAATAGAGCCCTGCATGAATATATTCATCAAGTGAATATACCCTGATTCTCTGCTGTAGCAGTCACTGCAAGCAAAGCTTCAAGCGAATAAATGTAAACAACAGATCGTGTAGCGCAAGAGAATAACTTTTTATTTGTTCTCGTTCTCTTTTCATACACTTTTGCACTGAGGTGAGCTTGCGATCTACGCTTTTTTCAGTTAATTCTCTGAGTACTTAATAAACTACACGAATACTCAGGAATCTGCTGCAGTGACTTGAATAAGAATCAGGTATGTTGGTTTTTCCCCGCAATAAGCTTTATGTTATTATTAATGCATATTTGTGTTATTTTTTGTTGCTTTCGGTTCCTTCGATACAAAAAACACTAAAACTGTCGAAAAGAGTTTATATCGGCAGTAGCTTAACTACTAGAGGGGTCAAATATATGAGCGGGTCCTATAATTTTTTGCCGCTCAACATTTCTCCTGAACACACCTACCCCCTATTAACCACCCTTCTTTGGGTCCCAATACAAAAAATATTCTTTTCGTTCTACGAACGAACGAACGAATAAAAAAATATTCGCTAAATATTCAGGGTATGAACACTGATATTTTTGTTATTTTTTATTGCTTTATTTGCTACCTGTTGTTGTTATTAAAGCATCGTGCTCTTATTCTCTTCATTTCTTATATCTGAATAAAACAAAGAGAGTGTTAGATCAGGTATGAGCAAAGCAGAAAAGGGATAGAGGAAATTTTTTATTCTATAGCTAGAGAATATATACAGGGAGGCGAAAAAGCATACTCATGCAGGGCTCTAGTCTTTAAGTCTATGACTGCACGACACCCTGATCTTGGTATTGTGAAACAGCTGATTGTGACAAGCATTTTAATTCTCAAGGAGAAGAAAGATTTAAAATTTTGAGAGCGTCTCTACTATCGCGCCTACCTTTTTATTGTATCATGGGCAGAACCAAGTGTGTAAGTAAACAAAAGCAAGAGAGCAAATGTACGTACTTGTACGGCATTGTATGGAGCCGTCGAAGTTTTGCGTAAGCATTTGTATCGTTAAGTTTCTCAATTTTCGTTTTCTTTTGAAAACTTGACTGAGAGCTCTCGACTCCGTAGTTTGCTAAGTAGATTTGGGTTGCATAACTTTATTATAAACTAGCTGAATACCCTGCTTAACTTGGGAGTTAAGAATTTTCGATTTCATTCGTCGATTTGGAAAAACTTTTCACAAACTTCAGAAGAAGTTTTGTGTGCATCTTTCAAACTGGTAACTTTGGCGAAATGAGTAAAGTGTAGCTTTAACATCTGAAAATTATGAGAAAAAGTTAGGGAAATCGTGATTTGTGTGTGCGTGCCGCCGATCGCTTGCAAAAATATATTTTCAAGTTTTATATTGTATTCGATAGATTGCACATTTTTGAAAAAAATCAGAGCACAAACGAATTTTTGCCAATTCGCGAGGAAACTGGACAAAAATTCAAAACAACGCCAACTTACGAAGCAACTGACTAGCGCATGTGTTGATGCGTATCACAGAATTCAGCTCCAGCTGTCCAGATTTGCGAAAAAAGAAGTGGAATATAAATACACATCAAGAAGAAAAGAAGATATTTGCCACCCTTCGTGCTTTGCTATGCCTTACTGTATTTTGTAGTACAGCGTCCTCTGGGAGAGATAAAGCAAAATACATAGCGCCAAAAGACTCACCGCACCCGAAAACCACTTATAAAAATCATACTTATCGGATGAGGTGTTTTGAGTATTTTGCGGTATTTGTACAACAGCGCCCTCTGGTTTCCGAGATAGAACAAAAAATAACGCCAAAGCCCTTTCCATACTCGATAACCAAATCCTATATATCCGATACACACATTTTTATCTAAATCGGGTGAGCGGTTTTTGAGTTTCACGATTTTTTAAGTGATTTGTACTACAGCATCACCTGGTGTTTAAGATAGCGCAGAAAAAAGTCCAAGATACCCACCGTATCAGAAAACTCATATGTACAAATGTTCACGCAAATCGGATGTACAGCTAGGAGTTTTTCGAAATTTTTAAAACATTTGTACTGCAATGCCCTCTGGTGTTCAGTATAGAACAAAAAAGATAAGTCATAAAAACTATCGTACCCGAAAACCCCTAAATACAAATTTTCATGTAAATCGGATGAATGGTCTCGGAGAAAAACCATAATTACAAAATTCGTGGAACCTGATCGCAGCGCCACCTACCGGGTCCAATTGTGAATCTGAACCATTCAGGGATCCACTTAAACACACAAAAAATTTCATCAACATCGGTGCAGCCGCTTAGGAACAGTTTAATAACACACACACGTACAAATTGTACAACAGCGCCCTCTACTTTTCGAGAAAGAGCAAAAAAGATAGCACCAGGACCCTTGCCGTACTCGAAAATCGCTATTTACAATTTTCATCCAAATCGTATGAGCAGTTTTGGAGTTTTTCACGATTACCTAATATTTGTACTACAGCGCCCTCTGGTGTTCAAGATGAAACCTAGTTTATAAGTCATAAAAACTCACCGTTTCCGAAAACCTCTATATACCAACTTTCATGCAAATCGTATAAGTGACTTAAGAGTCTAAGCTAGTGTTCAAAATAGAACAGAGTTGATAAGTCACGAAAACTCACCGTATCAGAAAACCTCTATATACCAATTTTCATGTAAATCGGATGCACGGCTTAGGAGTTTTTCGAGGTTTTTCAAATATTTTTGCTACAGCGCCCTCTGGTGTTCAAGATAGAACAGTGTAGATAAATCAAAAAAACTCAACGTGTCCGAGAACCTCTACCTATAAATTTTCATGCAAATCGAATGAACAGTTTCGGAGATAAGCTGAAAAAAAAATGCCTCTAACCCGATTGCAGCGCCCCCTGCCGGGTACAACCATTTTTACTGGATAAATAGTAGCCTATATATTGACCGGGAATATAAGGAGCCTAGATGTAGTTTCATTTAAATCCATCCAGTGGTTTTCGCGTGATGCTTTAACAGACAGATAGACAGACAGACAGACAGACAGACAGGCAGGCAGACTGACAGACAGAGCTGGAGCTTCGTCGTCCATACGATGGACATGACCCAGCCAGCGTAGTCGCTGCACAGTTATACGCCGAACTACGTCAATGTCATCGTAGAGCTCATACAGCTCGTGGTTCATTCGGATGAAATAGTCATCGCCGACTCGAACAGGACCGAAGATTTTGCGAAGAACTTTTCTCTCGAACACCCCTAAAGCGGCTGCGTCAGCTTGCGACACTACCCATGCCTCAGCGTCATAAAGCAGCGCAGGTAGAACGAGCGTCTTGTAGAGTGATAGTTTTGTCGATCGAGAGAGGGCTCTGGAACTTAGTTGCTTACTGAGCCCGTAGTAACACCTATTAGCAATTATTGTTCTTCGGTTTATCTCCAGGCTGATTTCGTTGTTAGTATTAATGGCGGTGCCAAGGTATACAAACTCCTTGACTACTTCAAAGTTATAGCTGCCGGATGAAACGTGGGAGTCTAAACGCCGCGCTCCCTTGTTTGTAGACAGCATATACTTTGTTTTACCCTCATTTATCGTCAAACCCACTTTGGCTGATTCCTTTTCGATAGCGGCGAAAGCAGCGGTAACATCTCTCTTGGTTCTGCCAACAATATCAATATCATCAGCGTACGCAAGGAGCTGGACACCTTTATAGAAAATGGTGCCATTACGATGCACACCGGCCTTTCGTACGATCCCCTCCATGATGATGTTGAAGAGATCGCAAGACAGTGGATCGCCTTGCCTGAAACCTCTTTCGGTATTGAAGGTTTCGGAGAGGTCATTTCCTACCTTGACGGAGCTGCGTGTGTTGCTCAACGTCATTCTGCAAAGTCTTATCAACTTTACAGGTATACCGAACTCAGACATTGTTGCGTATAGGCAATCCCTTCTCGGGCTATCGAACGCAGCTTTAAAATTGACAAAGAGATGGTGTGTGTCAATTTGATTTTCGTGGGTTTTCTCCAGGATTTGTCGTAGCGTGAAAATCTGGTCTATGGTGGACTTACCAGGTCAAAAGCTACACTGATAAGGTCCAATCAGTGTTTTTGTAATTGGCTTTAATCTTTCACACAGGGCACTTGAGAGAACCTTATATGCGATGGAAATAAGACTGATACCTCTATAACTAGCGCAGATTGTAGGGTCTCCTTTCTTAAGTATAGGGCACAGAACACTGAGGTTCCAATCGTCGGGCATGCTCTCTGCTAGCCATACTTTGCTGATGAGCTGATGCATTCGCCTCATCAATTCATCGCCGCCGGTTTTAAACAATTCAGCTGACAGGCCGTCAGCACCCGCTGCTTAATTGTTTTTGAGTCGTTGGATAGCAACTCGAACCTCTTCATGGCTAGGTGGTGGTACTTCCACTCCGTCATCGTTGATTGGTGGCTCTGAACTGCGCTCTCCATGGGCGGCGTTGGTGGAATCGTCGCTAGTAAGTAAATTGGAGAAGTGCCGTCTCCAAAATCTCAGCACACACTGCGTATCCGTACTCAGATCTCCATTTTCGTCTCTACAAGTGGATGCTCCGGGCTTGAAACCTTGGGTTAGACGCTAAACCTGTTGATAGAATTGTCGTGCATCCTTCTTGCCCTGGTATACCTCTAGTTCCTCACGCTCACGCTTTTCCTGTCCTCTTTTCTTGCGTCTGAAACAATCAAACTAGTGAAGAAAACATTTAGCAAACGCGTTATTTTTCAAAATGGACCAGTCAATTGGCCATAAACATCGAGCGTTTTAACTCCTGAGTTATTTTCTCTGGGGTTATGTAAAGTAAATGGTTTATGCCAACAAACTTTCAACTTTGGACGAATTGAAAGACAACATTGCCGAGATACGGTTTCATTGTTTGAAAAAGTGGTTGAAAATTAGACTTCCAAAATGTGAAAATGTGACATGAAAGTATCTTTCTAATAAAGCTAATTCTTAACTTTAAGTCAAAGTCATATCTACACTTCTAAAAAAATTCCCTTTACTTTACATTTTTATAACTTAGAGATATTGAATTTTTGTCAACATCTCACGAGCCAATAGATTTTGACGATCATGGTGTCAGCAAATCAGGTTTAGATTGTAGATGTGATTGTGCATGTAAATTTTCTGAATTCTCCGACATCAGTTTTTGCTTTATCTCAATTCGATCTTTTGAATCTAATGCTTAATTTAATTTTACTTAAAACTTTCGTTTGAAGTCCGACGACAAATAGTTCATGGCATATCTTCACAGACCAAACAAGCAATTTCCTTTATATCCGGCTGATAAATGTATTAAAATCAAAACATTTTATGTCAATCAAGTCAAGCTGACCTCAGGCAATAAAAGTTTACCGGATACGGTCTATTATATTCTGCTCATGTTAAACAAGACTGAAGTGTCATAAGGATTTGAAAATTAATTGCCTCGAATTAGCATCAACTTCAACCAAAAATAATTCGATAACCTCGCCAGCGTATAATAGAAAAAGAAGCACGTCGTAATGACATCCTTCAATATCTTAAACAAAGAAATGTTTTTTTTTTTTTAAATTATGTCAATAAAAAATTACGATAAAACAATATGCGAACTTTTTCATGGTATATTTTCAAAAGGCAAGGAAAGGTGACAGACACTCTTTCTGTCAGTGTCAGTCCATTAAAAGAAAAAACCTATGCAAAAAACTCAAAAGTGCTTATGACACGGTGAACATTCATGCATATGTTTTGGAGAACATAAATTTAATTTTAACATAAGATATTGTTGTTATTTTGGTTGTTGTCTATCAGTATAAAAGAGGGAGTATAGGGCATGACATGTCAGAGCATGTCAAACAACCTTTAGCACACTTTTTCATATTTACCCAAATACACCCTAATATAATGACGTCACATAATCAAATTTTGTCTTGAAACAATATCGTGCTAAGGACCAACCAACCATCTAACTGACATGTCAAATCTATTGAGTGGCAAAAAGTTGTCTACGTTACATGCCATCAAAAAGCATCTATTGTGTCCAATGAATGTTGGTTCCACAAAGTGAAAAGGGAGGAGGAGCAGGAGGACACAGAGTGGAGGTCGCAAAAATTTCATGGCACAATTTTAAGTGTAGGAAATCGTTTATAAATTGAATTAAAATACTAATTGTAAGTGGAAGAGCAAGTGAAAAATCAAAGAAATCTCTGGTTGGAGCAGAAAATATGGATTTTATTTTGGGGAGAGAAAAGTATATTGTTAATTAGCAAGATATCGATATAATTATGACTGGGACTAAATTATCATATAGAGATAATTAAGCTTTTGCTGAGAGTTTGATACTATCAATGTTGTATTTTAGCTAAATTCAAAATTTCTAATAAATAATTTGATATTTATTAATACATAGATACAACTCCTTGTTGGTAAGATAAAATGTATAAGTATAGTTTGAATTCAAAATAAGGATATATTAGAAAAGTTTGCAGACATTTCGTAACATCCTCAAAATACAAAAATGAACCTAACTCAAGAACTCCGACTAAAAAGTTTTTCATTATTCTATCTTGATCTTTAAAAATCATCATATGTTTATGAACCACTAAATTTTATACTAACAGGAAGAAACATTAGCTTATTTGTTCTATTAGGATAGGTTTTTTGTTATATGATGTTCACCAAAGTTATAGATAAAATGATAAAAAAATTGTTGTTTTAATCCTGGAAATGATTTCACCAGCCATTCCTGAGATTTATTTATTTTTATTTTATAAGAAAATATTTTATTAATTTTTATTATATATATATTTTATTATATTATTTGAAATCCTTGAGATAATTTAAGAGGAAAATAGTGTGGCGCAGTTCTAAGGAATTTCCACAACTTGTATTTATTTATTCTAATCTTCTCTGTATCGTTCCAATTTTAGTATATGTTCTGCCGAAGCAAGAACATATGGCGGCTTTGTAATCGACAAAAAGATGATGGGTGTCGATTTGCTTCTCTATGGTCTTTTCCAAGATTTGTCGTAGAGTGAATATCTGGTCGGTGGTAGATTTTCCAGGTCTGAAGCCACACTGATAAGGCCCAATCAGTTGGTTTACGATAGGCTTCAGTCTTTCACACAATACGCTCGACAGGACCTTATAGGCGATATTTAGGAGGCTCATCCCACGGTAGTGTGCTCAAATAGTGGGATCGCCTTTCTTGTGGATTGGGAAGAGCATACTGAGGTTCCAATCGTTTGGAATGCATTCTTCCGACATTCATTTAAATAGAGCCTCGCCTCCATTCTTAAACAGCTCAGCGGGTAAACCCTCGGCTCCCGCGGCTTTGTTGTCCTTAAGCTGTGTTATTGCTGTCAAGACTTCATTATAGTCGGGCAGCGGAACTTCAACGTTGTCATCCATAATTGGGGTTTCCGGGTTATCATATCTTTTGGCGGGATTGTTGTCATCATCGCCATTCAGAAGACCAGAGAAGTGTTCCCTCCATAACGTCAGTGTACTCTGCGCATCTGTCACTAGATTCCCATTTTTATCCTTGCAGAAAAAGGCCCTGGTTTTAGAGTCATCGGCCTGGCGTCTTATATTTTCGAAAAACTTTACATTATATAATACATTTCAATCTTTTCACACTCGCGCTTTTTCCTCTTGAAAATACGTCTCCTCTTGTCCCCCCTCTTCTCTCTGTATCGCTCCTAAGAAGCATGTGTTACAACCAACTGCAGAGAGGCTTTGTAGGCGACGTTTTTCTCTGCAGTTGCGTCGCGAAACTCTTGGTCGTGCCACTGGTTTCGGCGGGGACGGTGGTAGCCAATAACCTCTTCGTCAGCTGTACGCATAGAGTGGGAGATGTGTGCCCATTGCATATATCGTCGATCGGAGGAGTGCTTTCTTGAAGCAGGAGTGAGAGTCGAGTGGCGAAGGCTTCAGCTGTCCGTTTTCACTGCAGCTTGTCGACGTCTAGCTTTCTCTATGTAGGATTGCGCGCATTCTTTGCTGCGCACAGACATGTACGTATCTTAGCTGCGACAAGATAATGATCCGAGTCTATGTTAGCATCACGAATCGTCCGTACATCTAATACACTGGAAGAGTGCCTTCCGTCAATCAAAACGTGATCAATTTGGTTGCGCGTTTTTTGGTCAGGGGACAACCAGGTGGCCTTATGAATATTGAGGTGCTTGATTCTAGTGCTACTTATAACCATGTTTCGTGCTGCGGCGAAGTCAATCAGCCTCATTCCGTTATCGGATGTGTTGTCGTGGAGGCTGAACTTCCCAACTGTTGGACCAAAGATGTTTTCCTTGCCCACCTTAGCGTTGAAGTCACCAAGCACAATTTTTATGTCGTGTTGGGGGCAGCGATCGTAAGCGTCTTCAAGGCGCTCGTATCTTTGATCTTGTCATCGTCCTTGTCCTCTGTCGGAGCATGCACACATATTAGGCTTATATGAAAGAGTTTAGCCTTGATGCGGGTTATGGCAAGTCGTTCGTTCACAGGAGTGAACGCAGGACGTGATGCCGTAATCTCTTGCCAACTACAAATCCGCACCCAAACTCGTGCTTCTCGGATTGCAGTGATATCAGCTTTGTATCTTTCCAAGATATCAATCAGTTGGATAGAGGCACCTTCCCAATTAAGAGTTCGGACATTCCAGTTGCATATCCGTAAATCGTTATCAGTTTTTCGTTTGCGGTGGTCGTCGTCATCAGATTTGGGGATCCTTTTTCTCATATTTCTTATGTACCTTTTCATTGAAATGGTTTTTTTACGTGGTCGGCTTCAAACCCGACCCGCAACCTATTTAAAGCTAGGAGACCCGCCGCTCAAATTAGCCGTCAAACTGACGGATGCCAGTTTGCCGTTGCCCAGAGAACAGCACGTGGAGGTTTGAGTCGAGTTAGGACGATTTCGACATGGATAATGCTGGCCTCGCCAGGTTAAGGCGGTCAGACATGTTGCCATATGAAGGTTCGCCCTCTGTCCCCCTTGGTAAATTATATAAATTATTATAAATTATATAACTCGATGAATTTTCAACTGATTTCAACTAAATAAATCTTGCTGGATTTCGATTTAGCTAAATTTTTTTATTGCTATGACATAACGGTACATTTAACACAAAATATGTCCACACATTGTTCTCAAAGAGAAAAAATATGAAAAATTTAAGGAAATTTTTAATTGTTTCATGATACAGATGAAAGATTGCCCTTAACACAATTTTTGAAAGTAGAAGTTAATTTAGATTTAATCTCTGGTAGAACACTGAGAACGACTAAATATGGTACAACCACTGATGCGATGTTTTCACGATTCGTAAATCATGTAACTTCCGATGTTCACGTATTATGTTTAGGTTACAACAAATCTAATATTAAATTATTTAATAATGACGCTACTATTGATGAAATTCATCAATTCACCACATAATGAATTTATGCAATATATTTTAATACTATATTTTAAAACTTAAAAGTATACAATCCTTTTCGTAATATATGAGATGCCTATATTCGCCCCCTTTACCTTTTATATAAATTTAAAATTTCAAGGTAATCGATCTTGAGGAGTAAACTCCAGTCGCGCATCGGAGCTGACACGCACCCTTCTTTTTTGATGCTGTTCTAAAAATTATGCTAAGCATTAACCTTCTTGAGCTGATTATCTTTTTAATATTTACACCCCGTGCCAAAATTATAAACGCACCAAAGTTTTACTAATATATTTTGTTGTGTGTATGTGATCATATCTTAAGTTATACCGTTTCACAAGTGCCTTAAGAGAGACAAGAGCACATAACAAACAACAACAACAACAACAACAATAATTTTTGAGTTTTGCTTTGTAGAGTATTGCTTATTCCCTCCATAAACTTCGCTTACTAAGGCACTCCACACATTTTCCATAATGTTCAGGTCTGGAGAAATTGATGGCTACTCCAGAAGAGACGAGTATTTGATTAATAAGTCACACCTGCCGTAAGGCTTAAGTAACTTGGGTCATCAAAAGCTACTCTAGAAGAGGAATGTCGTTGTCTGCAAGCCAACTCAAAGTACGACGTGATGCGTGACATGCTGCATTGTTTTGCTGGAACACAAGATTTTCAGCCGTACGCTGGTTAAAAATGGGCAACAATTTTCCAGATAAGACGCTGATGTACTACTTGAAAATGTTATGCTACCCGAATCTTTTGAAATGCGTCTTATTGTATTCCAGCAAACACTAAGGTTACACGATGATGATTTTCGGCTGCATAATTTTCTTAGTTTTTAAATTTAATTTAAATTTTACACAACACAGTCACTTCTACGGATTAGCCGGCTTACCACCTTGTTCAAAAAGAAAGGTTCATTCACACTGTGAACCGGACTTAACTGTCCGATTCGAAATTTTTTTTTAGTAGGTTGCCACATGTGTCTATGACAAGGCTACCAAATATCAGCGTCTCGTTGTCATTTGGTAAAGTAACAGTGTTTTGCTTACAACTTTTTTCGTGTCTTCGATTTTTACAATGGAAGAAAAAATTGAGCAACGAGTTTGTATCAAATTTTGTGTGAAAAATGGTTTCAACTGGGCCAATACGCGTAAAATGTTGGTGAAATGCTACGGTGCTCTGTCGTATCAGAAGGCAAACAAGTGGTTTAACCGATTTGTGAGTGGCCAAGACGAAGTAGAAGACGACCCTCGTACCGGGCGGCCATCGTGTTCGACTACCGAAGAAAACGTTGAAAAAATCAAAGAAATGTTGATCAAAAATCGCAAATTGACGATTAGAGAAATAGCAGAGGACGTCGGCATTTCAATTGTATCCGTTCAGAACATTTTGAAAAATGAATTGGGCTTGAGACGTGTCGCTGCGAAGTTGGTACCGAAAGAACTTAATTTCACGCAAAAAAGAGACTGAATTGCTATGGCGAGAGATATGCTGGAAATGGTCGAAAACGACGAATCATTCATCGAATCCATCATTACTGGTGATGAGACATGGGTATAAGAGTATGGCACGCAAACCAGGCATCAGGCAAGTGAATCAAGCTCAATTTTTTCTTCCATCGTAAAAATCGAAGACACGAAAAAAGTTGTTGTAAATAAAACACTGTCACTATACGAAACGTCAACGAGAGACGCTGATATTTGGCAGCCTTGTCATAGACACATGTGGCAACCTACTAAACAAATTTTCGAATCGGCCAGTTAGGTCCGGTTGGTATTTCACGAAACGATTTTTTTTCAGAAGCAAACGCTAAAATTTTGCCTTTTCCCACTTTATTTAGTTGTTTACCGCACGGAATTTTGAATAAAACTAATTTTAAAACAAGCTAAACTGCCTTTTTTCTCTAAATAGCCACAGATGCGTTTATAATTCTGTAACAGTAACATTTGCCTTGGCTCTCTTTGCTGACTCTAGGTGTTGTTGTTGTTGTTGTTTGTTATGTGCTCTTGTCTCTCTTAATGCACTTGTGAAACGGTATAACTTAAGATATGATCACATATACACAATAAAAGATATTAGTAAAACTTGTGTGCGTTTATAATTTTAGCACGGGGTGTATTACTCAATTTATTTTAAATTTTATCTTCTAAACACTTTATTATTACATGTCTTTTTTCTTGCAGGCGCCTTTCTTGTTCCCTACTGCATCATGTTATTAGTTGGTGGTATACCACTTTTTTATATGGAGTTGGCTCTGGGTCAGCACAATCGTAAGGGTGCAATAACTTGTTGGGGACGGCTGGTACCGCTTTTTAAAGGTATGTGCTCTAGTAAATCTACTTAGCTCGATGCCCCGAGTATTTTCTAATTAGACTTATCGTTAAAAATCTTCCAAATTTATAGGTATCGGTTACGCGGTGGTGCTAATTGCCTTCTATGTTGATTTTTATTACAACGTTATTATTGCGTGGTCATTGCGTTTTTTCTTTGCCTCATTTACGCACAACCTGCCCTGGACATCGTGTTCAAACTATTGGAATACAGAAGATTGTAGAGCGGTAAGTTGTTGTTGTTGCATTTCCAATTTTGTCAACTGACAGTACAATTTTTTTTTATTGTAAGTTCGAGGGCCAAAACAAGCCTGGTTTAGCTGGTAATAATAGTGAGTTGTTGATGCTATCCGGAAATGAAACCTGGTTTCTCGGTAATGAATCTTTCGTGCTAAATACTACTGTTACAAGCTTGGCACCTTTGCCTACCGAACGTTTTCAATCGGCGGCTTCTGAATATTTCAAGTAAGTTTGGAGGGAAAACATACTTAAATTTATTATTTGATCTATGATTTATCTACAGAAGAAAATATATTTTATTTGTCTTTTCATATTCTTTGATAAGAAATACATATCACAAATGTCAATATACTTCTAGTCGAGTTTTAACATTTTGTAAATGTTTTTTCTTCCTAGTCGCTACATTCTCGAACTCGATCAGAGTGATGGTCTGCATGATCTCGGTGCCATAAAATGGGACATGGCCATATGTCTGCTCGTGGTCTATCTCATCTGTTATTTTTCGCTATGGAAAGGTATCAGTACCTCCGGCAAAGTGGTGTGGTTTACGGCGCTTTTCCCTTATGTAGTGCTGCTTATTCTTCTCATACGTGGCATAACACTGCCAGGCTCTGCGATGGGCATTCAATACTATTTGAATCCAAATTTCGATGCTATCTACAAGGCGGAGGTTTGGGTCGATGCTGCCACACAGGTGTTCTTCTCACTGGGTCCAGGTTTCGGTGTATTGCTGGCCTATGCTTCCTATAATAAATATCACAATAACGTTTACAAGTAAGTTTATTCAAATATTGTAATAGCGCTTTGATAAATTTAAAAATTTTTTTCTTTTATCAGAGACGCTCTTCTTACCAGCTGTATAAATTCGGCTACCAGTTTTATTGCCGGCTTTGTTATATTCTCTGTACTCGGCTATATGGCTCACACATCGGGTCAAAATATTGAGGATGTTGCTACAGAGGGTCCAGGCCTGGTCTTTGTAGTCTATCCTGCAGCTATAGCAACGATGCCGGGCAGTACTTTTTGGGCACTTATATTCTTTATGATGCTGTTGACCTTGGGTCTCGATAGTTCGGTAAGCTAGCTGGAAAGTAGTAAGTGATATAAAAGTGTATTAATTTCATATATTTTTCTTTCAAGTTTGGTGGCTCGGAGGCCATCATTACTGCGTTGAGCGATGAATTCCCTAAGATTGGGAGGAATCGTGAAATTTTTGTTGCCGGTCTCTTTTCTTTGTATTTTGTTGTGGGCTTGGCTAGTTGCACCCAAGGCGGTTTCTATTTCTTTCATTTACTGGATAGATATGCAGCAGGATATTCAATCTTAATAGCAGTTTTTTTCGAAGCCATTGCGGTATCATGGATATATGGTAAGTTTTCGAGGAATTTATCAATTTCATTAAAAGAAGTGGTCTTAAGAATGAAGTCAGCTTTAGTGTTGTGGATTTCTTAAGGATATTTAGTGTGTATTATAGTAAAAGTCATTGAAATATTGTTTGTTCGACTATATCTCGAACTGCATATATTTGTACTCGCTCAAATTTCAAAAACTATTATTGTTCCTAACAACATCCCTTAAATTATACCTAATGATCCATGCCAATCAGCATCCTCAATTCAGAATCTAAAAATATTTTTCACAACTGTGGTTGTATGCGTGGCAAATTAAATAAACTTTTTTTAGACGCAAAATCCTGCCACTTCAATGTATTAATTTTTGCTGATAAGTGGTTAAGCGATTCCTTTAAAAATGAAGAAATTCTCGACAGTAATTGGGCAATATACCGAAATGATTGAGATTATTCCCACTCAGGTCACTCCCGTGAAGGTGGTGTTTAAAACCCAACACATAACTCCCTATGAAGTCAGATTGTCGGAACCATCTCCCACAAACTCTATGAACACCAAATAATCAGAGTATGTTTACATAATAAACAATATATTTATATTTGTGTTATCTATATTCACCTTAATCCAATCGAAGTTACTTACATTGAATTATGTGAGACTATCTCATCAATAACTTCGACCTTGAATGAAGAAGATACAGTTATAATCTTTGGCGAATTTAAGTGCCCAAATATTTTCTTTGCCACTGATGAAAATGACAACTTTCTTCTTTCGGTAAGCCTCCTGAACTCGATTGATTTTACTGTACTTAGTACCTTTTATGGCAACGACTTACAGCAAGTAAATTATACTCCAAACCAGAATATGGCAGATGGTTAAACTGAGTCTTCACTAATGTTGAAGCTGAACACCTCATTAGTAACTCCATTGTATATGATTTCCTTAATTCAGATTACGATAGAATTTAAATCGGCCTTAATACATTTTCCTGAAGTGATCTATGAGCTTTAGATCTAGATATTGCAGTTTCACTTTTGTATCATCGTGTTCTTACAATTATTGATAAAAAAATAAAATTAAAAATTAACTTTTTGAACCATTCTAGATCAGAATCTCAGACATCTAAGAAATCAAAGAAATACAAATATACGACCAATACGAAAGCGGCATTTCAGCCCTTGTTTTAACCGAGCTTCTTACGATCAATCGTGTTATGCGTGTTGTGGTATGTTTGAACACAAATGATCGAAAACTGGACCTACATGTTTTACGCCGACTCCGAACGGTTTATCAAGAAGCTTTTCATGACAGGTTTTACTCTCTGAGGCTTGCCATTGTCTGCAGAGAGATGGCGGCGAACAGATAAATTAATTCAATTGAAAAAACATTCTGTGTCAGGTGGGACTCGAACCTGGGTCTTATCGAATACAAGCCACACACCTCAATCAGTATGCCACGGCCGCCACGAATATAAAGTGTTTTTTTTTTATTGTTTCATTGAAATCATTCGCTCTTTATTATTTATGCTTTATGACGTCACATAATCCAGATGTTCCAATTAAAGATAACAATATTACCGATATATCTGTTTGTTGCGTATGTTCTTAAACTCGTATATTTGATGCTTGGTTATTTCACTCTCATATCTGTTCAATCGTTATGCTTAGAGAGCGAAACAGATACAAGTAGATATAAGACAAAATAATGCGCTTGAATGGTTTTTTGCAGATCTTTAATTCATAATATTAACTCGTAGTTTGTTGCTCTAGGTACTAACCGCTTCTGTGAGGATATACGCGATATGATAGGTTTCCCACCTGGCACCTACTGGCGTGTGTGCTGGCGTTTTGTGGCTCCGATCTTCTTGCTTTTCATCACTGTATACGGATTAATCGGTTATGAACCACTCAGATACGGCAACTACATCTATCCTGGTTGGGCCAATGCCTTGGGCTGGTGTATTGCTGGATCCTCGGTCATGATGATACCAGGCATGGCGATATACAAGCTCATTGTGACGCCGGGCAGTCTCAAACAGGTATGGAGAAAAAAAAAGAAATTTAACAACAAAAATTTAATATACACTCAATTCAATTTGCATTTTCAATAGCGCCTTCGCATACTCACCACACCTTGGCGCGATCAACAGATTTCCATCAATGGCGTTACCACAGAAGCAACGCAAGTTCGTCTAACAGCCTCCACAGAGGCTGCCGAAGTTTGAGATCGACCGTTTGCCAGATTTCAAATTTATTATGTTTAAGTTGAAAGTTTTAAAGTTTTTATTAAAAATTAAACAAAAAAAAAAAATAAACAAAACAAATTATTTTGTAATATAGAAAAATAAAAAGAAAAGATAACGTAGCATAATAGTTTACAAATGTCGAAATAAAATAAAGCAACAATTTGTACACTTGCCAAGGAAATTTCATATACAACGTACTTAGGTTTCGTTTTGACCAACAAAATAAGAAGAACATAAAATATAAATCAAGAGCTCAAAACACATTATATGTAGTTTTAAGGCAAAAACCATAGAAATTTTAAGAAAATGTGTTAAATTGTAAAGAAAATAAAAGAAAAAAAGAAAATACTCACTAGCTGTTTGTTAGTTATTTAGCCACAAAAGATTTGTATGATTATAAAATAAAGCCAAAATGCTGTGTAGATAATATTAGAAAAGTTAATAGGTGAATGTGTGAAAAAAAAACTGACAAAGAAAAGCTTGTTGAGTGTCAAAGTTTTATACGCAATTATTTAAACATTTTATAAATTCTAAAAAAAAACTAAATAATTTATATAGCTTCATTATGTATTTAAATTGGGTACAATTTTGTTAAACATTTGTAAATAAAACTAACGTAGTTGATGCTTTAATTTATCTCTAACAACATAAAAGATTGTATATATCATCTATTAAGTTTACAACGAATTATATTGCGGTTTTTTTTCTGAAAGAAATTTTAATGTAGATGCAAAACTTATGTCAATCAGCCATGGATAAGTTTTGCATTTATGAAATATGGTTTTGTGTGTGCTTTTTTTTGTGTGTTTTAAATCTAAAAATCGAAATATTGTCAACAAATATAGTTTCTTTTGTTTTCATATATTATTTAATGATCAAAAATAATTTTTTAGTGTAAAATACAAATTAATAAATTGCATCAAACTCTTGTTTTTCAAGCAAGTGCAAAGATTTTTCCACACAGCCATGAAAAAGCTTTGATACTGAAATTTTAATTTTTTTTTTTGTTATTAAATTAAATAACTTAAAATTAATTTACTTAAAAAATCCAAGTTATTTTCTCAGCATTCCTAGAAGACCTCTGAAATTATATTATTCTTAGCAGATTTAAAATAATATTCAGTTAAACGCTTAAAGGAATGCAAACGCTTTTAATTCTGATTTCGAAAATTAAATTAAAACCTTTTTTTCTACGAGTTTAAAGTTTGTTCCAATCAGCCATGAACAAATGTTATTGATCGTAGTTACCTTAGTTTTATTCTTAAAATTAAGTTATATATTGAGTATTTTATGAAAATTATGTTCTAAAGCACGTTGATCAGTTATTAAGTTGTCCTTTTTTACCATATTTTAAAAGATATTTCTGTTATATGCTTTGAGCTTTCAATACAGCCATTTGAAAGCTCAATAGTTGTGCAAGTTGATGTTACATTCCAATTAATTATTGTTAGATATATTTTAAGTTACAATAAGCTTTTACAGTTAAAAAATTTGTAACTTTTGTCTTAATAAAAAATTTATTTTCAGTTTGAAATGAAAAATTGAAGCTTTTCTTATATACTCTTATATGAATGTTTGAGGGGAAGGATATATATCACGAATGTCACGAAAAAGTGGGAGAGGGAGGAAAACATATTGACTATACTAAGTTAATCTCAATGAAGATGATTTGACATTATTTTTCAAAGCAACGGTTGTTTTGTGCATTTTTCTCTTGTTATTGTGTGGTAAGCATATTAAATGCAAAATGTCAGTTATATCTCGATAGTGGCATGTTTTCGTGCAAGCTGCAAAAAATGCAATATTTGCTGTAGATTTATCATTTCGTTGTTAGTAGTTTTCAGTTACATTTCAAGGTAAATAAATTTAAGTAAAGTAGAAACACTTCAAATTGTTTTCGTCCAATTGCATGTTCCATGTGCGTAGCCTTTAAGCTATAAGTTTCAACAAAGCCGTTATTTATAGATATTTTGAGTCAACAAAAGTAATACATATAAGTTCTTAGTTGAAATTTCATTTTAAAAAATATTCGCTTCGCACATGTTACACTTTGAAAATGGGAATTGGAAGAAAAATATTATATGGAACACAAGGTGGAATACAAAAGTCAAGAAATAGATGACACATTTTTGTGTAATATTGCACATCTTTTTTTAAAAATAAACATTTTTTGTCATATTTTAAATTTTTACACATTTTGAATTCAAACCTTTTTGGTGTATATTTGAACTTTGCATACCTTTTCGTTTAAAAGTAAACAATTACTGTTTTTTTCTTCATAAAATGAGACCAAAATATCATAATTTTAGACAACAGAAAATTCAACAAAAATTTACAGTCCTTTTGATAGGAAATTTCAACAAATAATTTAAAATGTGCTCATTCTTTGCTACGGCACAGGGAAAGAGTGCCGTTGATGGGCATACGAGCCACCGTAAAAGGAACTGTTTGGACACAAATAAAAGCTCGGCAAAAAACGATCAGAAACGCAGAAGATTTCATGAATTTTTGTGCAGCAGAAAAATTAAAAAATGTAAAAATATTTTACAAAAATAGAGAATCTAAATCGATACTCGAAATCACTTAAATTGAATGTGGGAGGATTTTCGTCTACCCGGAATTTCAAATCTGCAATCGCAACACTTTGTGGAAGTCGAAATCATATTCTTTCTTGTTACAATTACGACTAATCTCAATATGCAATAACAAAATACATTAATTATACAAGTAACAATTAAAAGAATTTAATATGCATTTTTTTCTGTCTTTTGTAATGAATATTTTCTTATAAAAGCATAAGTTATGTGAACAATCACACGCTCTAATTGTGCGTTGCCCGTGTTACATGTGCTTTGCCCTGAATACCATTATAATATAATTTAGAAGAGTCTCTTGTAATTATATGAAAAAAAAAAATATTTTTTAATTTTGAAACTATTCACAGAAATTTTAAACAGAAGCTAACATAAAATTTTTACATGTTAATTTTTAACATGTTAATTTTTGTAACATGTGCGTGACCCATATTTTAAAGAATATCTTTTGTATAAATATTAGGAATGATAAAACCTTTATACATTTCAAGTGGTATCTTGAATTGACTTTTAGGAATTGTAAAAGAAGTTTCGGAAAAAATGATTTCTTAGGAAAATCAGTTAAAATGGAATTCATTATATATGTACAATATGAGGAAAAAACAATAATATCATAGAGTTTTGTAAAATTATTTAGAAATTTTTCGTTACTTTAAAAATTGGTTAAGTCCACTTAGTTCTAATTTTTAACATAACAATTTTGCACACTGATGATCTACATTAGAGTTGGGCAAAATCACCACGTTGTCACCGTGTGACCGAACGGGCTGATTGCGTACTAAGCGTGCTAGATGAGGGGGATTGCCATTGCACGGGTAAAAGAGAAAAAAATTGAGCGCGTGCCAAGCGTGCATGATGAGGGAGCTTGCTATAGCACGGGTAAAAGAGAGAAAAATTGAGCGCATAAGCAACTCTCTCAGATGCACTGAAGGAAATGTGCGAGTAATTGCAGAATTACAGAGTAAAGACCGTACGAATAATCGAATAGTTCATTTTTTGATTAATAAGATTTCAGATTTCATGTATTTAAAACAAGTAAGTTGCAAATTTCAAGAACAATAATACATTTTTGAAGCGAAGCTTTTTACTCCTCGTTCTGTGATTTGCTTAGAGTGAAATCTGAAAAATTTTCGACAAATTTTTTCTTAGAATTTTATAAGGTTTCTTTGTTTCTGCATTTTTTACAACAAGACATTTATATTATCAAATATAAAAAAACATTTCTCCGCCTGCCGTGGCGATTCGAACCCGTCAACCACCGATTGGAGTTCTATACTCTATCTTCTATATGCAATAGCATTGATTCAGTATTAAATGCAATTGAAGCTACCCTGTAGGAAAATCAACTAATTTAAAAGTAGTTGATAAAGTAGTTTTTTGTCAACCACAACTAGTTGAAATTCTGACTTTTTTCCATAGATCGAACTAACTTATTTTGTATGGAGATGTCCGCTAAATAAGTCAATTGACTTTCGTCTGCATGTATTTTCAACTACTTGTTAAATTAGTTACATTTAAATTATTTTTTTAATTGCTTTTAAATAACCAACTGAAAACTATTACTGATGGCCTAAAGTTAATAATATTTGATGAAATAACATGGTTAAATATATATAAACTTGTAATCTAATAAAAATTTGCAATTAAAACATGTCAACATCAGAGTAGTTGCCGCCTTAATATAATTAAAAGTAGCTCATATACTGGTTTATTTTAAATTAGTTTTTTAATTAGTTGTTTTTAAAAACAAGTTAGTTTGTTCCTATAGGGTATGTTGCAGCACATCCAATAATATATTAATGTATTTGTGTGGTTTGAGTAGCTGCTAAGTCACTTGCTACAAGAGTTGATTAAATGATTTTTATGGTTTGGGTAGCTGCTAAACCATTTGCTACAAGAATCATCAGCATTGCCACTTTTCCACAATTGTGGTCAGTCTAGCACTTTTTTGGTTTCTAGTGGTAGTGGTTTGAAATTTTTTAAAATCTGTCACTTTTTTATATATTTATATAAAAAGTACTCAATTATAATTAAAATTTTAGAAATTTTATTACATATAATATATTATTTTATATAATTTAAGTGCTGTTTAAGAACTTTATATGAGAACTATTTGCAATAAAACTAATTCAGCGTGAAAAACTTGCTTAATGGTATACTTCTTATGATTTGTTTTGCTGTAGGATTTCGAATTTTTACTTAAGAAGAAAAATATATTCAAACGTTTTTTAAAATTCACCACTCATTTTAGACTCAACCTACCACTATCTTAAATTTCCAAGTGACAACACTGGTCATCATCCTCAATTTGGTAATGCCATTTGTTAACAACTGTTAACATAGGTGCAATTATATATTTAATATTAAATCAACATGTAAGTTTAACAGAGTTCTTTCGCTCGGTGGAAAGAGTGTAGGTTTATTAATAAATGGGTCATGGGATCGATCTTCATGGTTGGCGAATCGGCATTTTACGTAAAACGACTTGGGTAACTATTTTTGTATGAAGCCTAAGAAATTTGTTTTTTTCTTAAGTTTTGAAATTTCTTAAGTTTTTTGTCAACTTGGTCATTCCAACATTGTATAAAATGCCAAAAAAACTTGGGCAAAAGCAAAATGGGGTTCTTACAATCTTTTCTCTCATTGCTACTTTTTCTGTCATACGCGGCCATTATTTGCTTTTCTTTACTTATCATTTGTACTAACGTGCATGTATTTCGCAGCACTTTATTCGTTACACTGACGAAACAAGTAGAACATAAAGCTGCTTAGTGTACCACAGCGGGAACCACGCAAGACTACTGATGAGTTGATATTATATAAAAATTAAGTTGTTTGAAAACTGAAAAATTAAAAAATTAAAAAGGTGTTAAACAAAGCTGAAAAGCTGAAAAAAATAAACAAATCCTAAGAGAACAACGCAAGCGCTTTTTGCAAAGGCCTTAGGAAATCTTCACTAGTATAGGTATAACTTATATAAGGTTTATGATACCCAAGTTCCTTTTTTAATATTGCCTTAAATCTACAGAAACCCATTTTAGCAGAAGGCCTTCAACAGAACACACAGGTTCTAGCATAAATTGCCTAATGGCAAAATAATGCGATTGCCTAAATTCCCTTTGTTACATTAAAAAAAATACTTACATAACCCATTCTGGCCGAAGGTCTTAGTCTAATTATACCCGAAAATTTTATAATTTAAAATGTTTCCTCTGTGTGTATGAAACTGTGAAAAAGCTTCGCTTCTCTCGTGTGTCCAACGACGCACCTGTTTTTTTTTTCGACTTAAAATGTTTGACTAATCATATTCCTGATTAATCGAATAATTACTCAAATAATTAATCATAATTCCTATTAATCGAATATCAGTGAGTTGTTTAATCAGAAAAACGGATTAAACGATTAATCAGTTAATTTGGAATTTTATTTATCAAAACATGAATTACTCAATTAATCGCTCGGCCCTAGCAATAAAGCAATATATTTTTAAGAATTATTAACCAATGCAATTTCCTTATTCTCTACTACAAAGGTACTAAGGATTTTGCAGTGTTTCAGAAAATTATTCTGATAAAGAAATGGTCTTTTTATAAAAGCTTGTTTTAAAATACTTTACGAAAAAAATGCATTTTTATATTGACTTACAGCACCTAACCAGCATTCAATGTCGCCGTAATGTGAGTACTTTTTTTCTACTGGGCTGTTGAACATACAAGCTTGTTCCTCTCTTGAATACCGGAGAGTGATAATTAACCCTATGCTTCCAATAAAGATAAAAGTGAACTCACGGCGAAATAGTTTCAATAGTATAAAATTAAATGATGTTTATTGTAGTAAAGGTGTTGATAAATAATTTTAAAAACATTTTTATTGCATGCATAATATGCACACGTGATACCCGTGTTTAAAGTCATATAAATATAATTGCTCTTAATAGGCTTTAAAATATTGCAGTATTTGATTAAATGTTTTGCATGTTAAGGGTTTAACAACTACTCAACACAAAGTCAACCGTCCATTCCTCTTAGTTTGCTGGCAAGGGGTACCTAAAATAGCTTTGCACGTGCAGCTGCGAAAGTGCACCGCTGCTGCCAGTCCCTAATCTACATCATTATAAAGTTTATTGGTTAAAGAGTGAAAGTTAATTAGACGTGCAAAGTTCACGTTTCTGAATTCAAATAATTCCATTCTCCCGTTTAAATCCTTATCCCTTTTTTAACCGCCCTGCTGTGTAAATATCTAGTATTGAAAGTTATCAATGACATCCAGTAAGTCAAATATTAAATATCCAGTGAATATCAAAATATTCAGTAAGGTTTGCCACTTCATCAACATTATTTTTGCATCCTGAACGTGTGGAAATTATTAAAAAGTATTACCGTAAATCCAGTTCAGTTGAAAATGCGGTCAGTTGCGAATTTCGTAGTAAGGTCGGTCGTCATCATGGCTTCAGTGCGCAAGCAATTCGTCGCACCTTTGAGAAGTTTGGGCATGAGTATACTCTTTTAGACTTTAACCCATCAACCAGAGAGAGATTGGTGCGAAGTGAAGATTTTATTATTTTGAGGTTGAATTTGGGCCTTCATCGATATATCCATGCTATAGTTCCAACAAGATGACGCCACATACCATATAAGCAACGCAACTCTCAAAGTGATTTTTGGAAGTGGAATGGTATTTTTCTGGGGCTATGTCAAGTCCTTAAGCTTAAGCCAACAAACTAACCACGTTGGAGTAACTTGAATCCAACATTCAAGACACATTTGCCGAAATAACGCCGTACATATTGGATCGAGTCATCAGATTTGGAGCAACAGCTTGAAGCTATGCCAACGAAGCCGACGCACAGTACTTTGTCCCATAGACACAAATAGAAAACAGTTTTTGATTCCAAATAAATATATATTGGTATCATTTTAAAACTAAAATTCCACTAAAATTAATCAACAACAATTAAAAAAAAAAAATTATTTTTACGAGCTTTAGAACTTCCAAAAGTTGACTTTATTTATATGAATTTAGAGTTTTGCCGCATCTTGGCAAAGAGGTAAAAGAAAAAACATTGAAAATTCTACAATTTTCTAAAGATTACTTCAAAAAAATTATTAGAATTTTCTTAATTTAGGGTTTTTCAAATTGTGACAATAAAATTAAACCGAAAAATGTTGGCTTACTTCAAATTTAAGGCTTTTTCAAGCATAACATTATAATGTTGTAATTTTTCGAAGATCATTTCGAAAAATGACTAAAATTTTATTTCAATTTCATATAGTATAGACTCTTAATTGATAGAAAAATGAAAAATCTCCTCCGACTTCGTCCGACTCTTGGAAATATTTAGTTTTTCTGAACTATCTAAATGGTCTGTTTTACCAAGGAGAAACCATAAGGGTCTAAACGATTTCTAACATTTTCAGTACACATCTATAACTCTGTTTGAGCGCCGTTCAGAGAAATTTTTGTTAAGATCGGCCAACTTTTGTGGTACCTCCCATGCAAAATCACCTAAAAAATTAATATAGCGCCAAGGCAGGTACCCCTAGGGTCCAACTGATATCACATTCTCTCTATTCACATTCTATTTCTATCTATTCTATTTCTACATTCTATCTATTTTCACATTCTTAGCAGCTACACGATTAATTAATATTTTACGACTTTGATTCACGTAATTATTTCTATCCGTAAAACTATCTTAAATAAAACTTATTTTGGTAGCTCATTTGAAGGGCAATAAAATCACCTTTCCAACGGCATATCAACAAACCCCACTAACTTAACCCTTACCGAGCTGTGCTCGTGTGAAGATGAAATCAATCGATTGAAACTACCAAATTTCAACTTTGAGTGCAAATTTCTTTGAATTTTGCGTAATAAATGAACTTTTGTTTTAAGGTCAATTTTGTAATTTATTTAATTTGCGTTTGAATGATACCAAAAACAGAAAAATATCTTCAAAAATAAAAAAGTTGGCTGTACTAAAAAAATTTAGTACGGGGCTCTATTTTATTCACAATGCAAAAACAGAACTTACTTAGAACCAGCTCTTTTCCAAACCCTATTTCTGATCTTAAAATGCTGCCAAGCTTAAAGCATTCAAAACGAACTTAGTTGGCAAATCTGAATTACCCTTGGAAGAGTTTTCGTTTCACTGCTCGCAATCGTATTTTGACACTTTATCGCCAGCAATGCCAAATTGTAATAGAGTTGAACTAAAACTGTTCCACTGAGGTTTGATCTGATCCAGAGCCACGGGAATGCAGTCATGTCGTGTTGTCTTGGTAAAGATCAAAGTTCCTGTTGTTTTATTTTCCTAAATAATCTATTCAAATTAAACTATTCGTTAGCTTTTCGTTTTGATTCTTAAGTTTTGCAGAATTCAAATTTGCTATATGTATACTTTTATTGGACCCTGTATTGGCTTCTACACGTGTTTAGGACCATACCAAGCGAAGTGAAAAAGTGAATTCCGTTTGCACTCTTAGGTTTGGAACACAGGGAACGCTGGTTCAGACAGGCAGGCAGAGCCTGATTTTCACATTGGAGCAATAAAGAAATCCAGTCATGCATCTCTTTTGCTCTAATGCCTTTTCTGATCTGATCTGCCAGACTGTCTGAAATCGGCGTTCACTATGTTCGCAACCTTATGCAGTACGCGTGGAGGTTTATAAATGTAAGGTTTTTCACAAAAACTACCTTGACCCTATATGACCCTTTACACTGCATGAAAAACAGCTTTTAACAAGTATATATTTTTTATGACTTCTTAAACACCTTGCAAAGTGTTTTTAATAAAAACACTTTTTAATAGCTTGGAGTCATACAACTTCCATTTCCGGTTTCGTTGCCGAATAAGGCTGATTCGTTAATTTTCGGTGCATTATTACTACGCTTCTGCAACTGTTTTGTGGTTTGAGTTTTTATTAAAGCCAAAGTATTTCGGATGAGGTGTATAGTGTGAGGTGTAATAATAATGAGCTTAGTAGAGATAACAACCAGTGAATGTTGAATATAAATAAGATAAAAAGTGCTTGATTCTTTTGCATATATTTATTCAGTTCAAAATAGCTATATGTATGCATGATTCTAAGAAAAAGTAGATATATATATATATGTAAGCGTATATACTTTTAATAAAATACAATAAGCTTGGAACAATAGAATAAATTACTAGAACTCTTTCAATGAACACATAATTTACGTAAGCAATAAAATCTTAGATATCTCTTAATAATTGCGAGGTGTGCGATTTGTGCACTTATATTTTAAAACACACTTTACTAAATTTAACATGAAATTTCATAAATTGATTACTAAGTTTTTTGTTTCTTTTAAATTAATAAATTCAGAGTATTTTAGTGCAATAAGCGTGCGTTTAACATTTGCGTACTTGTAGGCGGATATGTTGAGTTGTTATTAAAAAATGTGTTGCATAGCTTTTGGCGTTTTATATTTTTTATATTAATTATGTACTTTTATAACAGTGATTCCTGGAAATAGAATGCAAAAAAGGTGTTGGTGAGGTATGTGAAATATTTGTCAATATGTTTGTTGGTAGGTATGTACTATGCATGTTTTTTTACGCATTTGGCTTTTGTTTAAAATATTTAATAATACAATTAATAAAGAGTCATCTGACATGAATGATTAAAGATGAAATACTTGTAATGATAATATTTATAAAACATGCACACTACTTACTTGTTGCTGTGTGGATTTCAAATGAAGAACATTTTATTCAATGTTAAAAAAATCAAGGTTCAACAATGAATAAATCATATGAATATGATATGAATAAGTGATGAATAATTTAATAGAGTGAAACCCAAAAAAGAAATAACTTTAAATAGAATTCCAAACTACTTAGAACTCTCGATATAAAAATTAATATCTCCGAATTAAACATTATTTCCTCCAAATTTTACAGAAATGATCATGAAAAATATGAATTTTCCAAATATACTGAGTCGTGTTTATGATATCCAATTCAAGCTATTCAATCTTTATCAATGCACGGTGATGCAGTTATTTAGGTTTAAACGTTGACCATGATAATAAACTCTGCTATTAATGACGTGAACCACCCTTAAGATTTGTTGATTTCATGCTAAATGTGATTAACGATGTTTTAATCAAAATTGATCTATTCTGATGAAAGCAAAATAAAATAAAAGACAGTCTTTTTCTTTTAATTTCATATTAATATTATTTTTAATATATTTTCCATGGTTTAATAATTAGGTTGTGTTTCTTTTTCAAATTATTCTACAGTTTTATTTAAAACTAATATTACCAAAAATTTCTTAGAACTTTTTTGAATACGTCTAAAATTTGTGTCCAAATAAGTGAATGTTATACATATCAAAGTATTTAATTTGTACTAAAAAATTTAAAGTGCATTTATATGGGGAAAACTTAAAAATATTTACATAGTAAAATATGTGTGCTTGTGTAAAAAATATAATTATTCATAGTACTTAATAGCGATATTAAAAGTGTTTTTATTATATGGATAATTTTATGTAATGCTGTTTTTTATGACAATAAATTTGCAGTAATTTAAATGACGGTCAAAGCTTCGAAAATATTTATTATAGAATTATAATAGAATTTTTTTCTATATATATTTGTATACATATATGTATTAAAGTATTTCTAAATTGAGCTGAGGAAATAACTTGTATGGATTTATTTATTTAAGTAGTTATTTAAATCAAAAATCAGAATTTGAAAATAGAGAAATAAAAATATAATAGTGATGAAACTACAGAAATAGAAATGCAATGGCAAAGGTTAACCTTGTATCAATGAATAAATTAACAATTTACTGTAGAGTTTCAGGCTGAGGTTCGCGAATTTAAAAATGCTATAGGAGAAAGTCTATTTAACGAATTTTATTTTGGAGTTTACTCCTTTAGAATCGATTTCATACCCAGCAAACCAATGATATCATTTCGATATCAAGATGTTATCGCAAAGGTGATTATTTTTACTGATAAAGATACACGAGACGATATCGTTATGTTGTTGAAAAGTCCTGTTTTCGATAAAAATTGATATATCGTTAAATATATCGAAAACGTTTCGAAACGACATTATATCAGGGCCGTAGCTAAAAAAATTCTGATTCTAGAACTAACAAATTTTTTCAAACTTAGAAAACGGTGAAATAATAATTAAAATTAAAACTTTTAGAGGGGGGTTTTGAGTTAAATTTTTGTGAAGCGAAGCTTTTCACTCCTCGTTCTGTGATTTGCTTGGAGTGAAATCTGAAAAATTTTCGACAGATTTTTTCTTGGAAATTTTATGGTTTCTTTGTTGCTAGCGCTAATTAAAACAAGAAAATTTAATACTTTAATACTTTAATATTAAATACTAAAAATAAGTTTAGTTTCCCGTGGGGATCGAACCCGTGTCCCCTTAAATGATAGTCCAACACACTATCCACCAGTTGTTAATTTAATATTAATTATAGCAGAAGCTATGCTGCAGTTGATCGTCACCATCTATCAATAGATAGAGGATTGTGTATTTGCTATGCTACAACTGACAAAAATTTGCTTTAATTTGCCACAAGGTGTCTCCAGCATCGGTGTGTTTGTATGGTGAATGCGTTTGTGGTGTTGTTGGCACAAAGAAAATTAGCAATGCCCACAAGTGCGTTGAATTTGTTGTAAAAAATTTGTTCAGTGCAGCCAAGCTCACAACCATGTGTGGAGAGTTAAAATGGAGAGTCGCTGGCATTATATGCCCGTATATGTAATTGGCGTGGAAATTTGACATTCAACAATAAAAAAAGAAGCAGTAAATATGTTTTCTGTATATATGTAATTTATTTTATGTTATTTAAAATTTTTGTGCTTAAAAGTTAATTTAACTGTTAAGTTAACTGCGAAAAGCTTCGCTTCTCTCGTGTGTCCAACGACGCACCTGTGTTTTTCTAAAATTATTTTAAGTGGTGATTTTGGGTAATTTTAAAAATATCAAAAAAAATTAGTTTTTTTTATAAATAATTTCGACGATACGTTTTGCTTCAAATTGACAAATTATTGATAAATATGCTTTCCCGAATGCCGACAAAATTTTTTTAATGATTTTACGATGAGTTTAATAGACATCATTTTTGTTGAATGATCACAAAAATAATTTAAAAAAAAAATTTAGTTCGAAACTCCCCCCCTTAAAGTTTCCATTTTTATTGTTATTTTAGTCTTTTCTAATTTTGAAAAAAATTTGTAAGTCTTGCGACCGATATTTCGATAGCTACGGCCCTGCATTATATCAACATTATCGACATGATATCGAGATTATATCGCAAAGGTGATAACTTCTATCTTTTACTCTTCACGAGCCAATATCGTAATGATATCGAAAAAAGACATTTCTCGATAAAAATTAACATCGAACGATATCGAAAACACATTAATCCTCGTCCAAGAAACTATCGCTATTTATCGCTATCGTTATTATACTACCGTTATTATACTATCCCAGCAAACCAAACGATATCGTTTCGATATCGAGATGAAATCGGAAAGGTGATAATTTCTATTTATAACAATATACGAGACGATATCGTGATGATATCGAAATAGTCCTGTTTTCAATAAAATTGGACATATCATTAAACATATCGACAACATACTAATTGTTATATAGAAACGATATAGAAATTTCAATGTCGTTCCGATATCGAGATGATATCGTAAACGTATAACTTTCGCTTTACGAGACGATATCATAATGATATCGAAAAAAGGCAGTTCTCGATAAAAATGGACATATCGTTAACGATATCGAAAACATACTAATCCTTGATAAATAAATCTGTGGCGACAAGGAATAACGACTAAACTCAAAATATCGTAAAAAAGCGATATGGCATTTCCTTTTTTGCCAACCTTTGGAAAGATTCAGAAATCCATTTTTTGCACAGAATAGATACCCACTTATGATTGCACCTATTTCGTTGGTTTAACGGTTCATATATCTCCGAAAGAAGGTCATAGTTAGTGCTATTTAAATATCATTTCTTACGATATTTTGAGTTTAGTCGTTATTCCTTGTCGCCACAGAAATGATATTGTAAATAATTTTTCTATTCAACATAGTTTTAATATCGTTCCCGTACCATATATTTTAAAAAATAATTATGCTATACAATAGGTTCAGATTTATCGACAAACGACAAAGATATTAAGAAAAAATAGTATTCACACAACCTATTATTTCTAATAATTTTGACAAATTGAATTTTAAATAAAATATTTTTGATAAAATAATTTTTGTTGACTTAAATCTAGTAATAATCTTAATGTTAAAGTAGTTATATAACCAAGTGTATTATAGATATCGGAAACATTATTAGGAATGAAACTGTAATTTGTTTTAAATGAAAATGAAAACATGGAACACTACAAGGTTAATGCTTTTCGAATTTCAATTTTAAATTTTATAACTTCCTTTTTAGACATACGCTAGAAAAACACAAATAAATTAAATCTTAAAAAGGAGCCAAACCATATGTACCAATATATAAGAACCAAACCAAAGAATAATACATTTAAAACGAAAAATATTAAAACTCTAAATCTGGTTTATTTTATCTAAATCTGTGTACCAGCAAAATTATATCAAGAATTTTTGAAATCTAGATATCGTTGCGATATCGCAGTGTTATCCTATTTATACTATCGTGATGATATCGATTACTTATTAAATATCGTTACGATATCGCAATGCTATCGTTATTATACTATCGTAATGATACCTAGTATTGTTTAATAAAGATATCGTTACGATATCGAATTGCCATCGTTGTTATGCTGTCATGATAACATCTAGAAATTTGTATTATAGATATCGTTATGATATCGAAATGCTATCGTCAACTGTACTATCGGCACGATATCGCGTATTTATATGTTGAGATGTCGTAACGATATCATTAGACTATCGTTAAACTTTTCTACCGAGATATGGTTTGCTGGGCATATTTAGATAAAAGAAATCTCAAAAGTTTTTTTCGATAAATAGTTATAATTATTTTCGTTTTAAATATATTATTATCTTAAGCTATGGTTTGGCTCTTTCTTGCGTATGTCTAAGAAGCAAGTTATAAAATTTAAAGGCGAAATTCGATACGCACAAACCTTGTAGTGTTCCACAGACATGTTTTCATTTTCATTTACTACAAGTTGCATTTTCATTCTTAACTATGTTTTCAATTTCTAAAAACACTTTGTTATACGAAGTTTCACATATTTATGTATTGTAGATTTTACAAACGTGTATTCGTAGAATGTACAACGTCCCAAAAAACCCCAAAATGAACTCGGGTTGGTTTTGAATTAGTAACGAATTAGTAGCCGAGAACTCGGGTCAGATATCTCTTATTCGATTAGAATTCGATATGAATCCGAAAATTTTTAAAAAAGCGAATACATTTTAATATAAAATTCCACATTTCTAAGAAGAGTAAAAATTAAAACCACTTTCTAATTGGGGTGCTTGAAAAAAATGACCCTTCCTTAAAATCACCAATATCAATTTGGTCATCATTTTTTTTTTAATGTTCCACATACGCTTTGCTCTACCTGCCTATTATAAATTTGAGTATAAAATTGTATTTTTGCTTTGACTTACGCTTCATCGCATGTAAGAAATTTTCATATTTAAATGAACTGAATTCATTTAATGATCCAATATTTCGAGCATCGTCTGCCAAATGTTGCACGCAATGCATATGGTGGGTCAAAAACCTTCATAATAATCGATTTTGGTAAGTAATGCAAATTTTAAAAAATTTCGTTTCGGTAACGAACTGCTAAAATTATTCGAAAACGATTTGCTAATTCTTAAAATTTCGCTTCGTACGTGATTCGATTATTTTGAAAATATCGTTTCTCCCGCTCTCGGATTCAATAGCAAATCGAAAAACGAACTTCGTTTTCGAAATGAATATAAGAAATCTCGGTTTCACCTCGAATTCGAAACGAGTTCGTTTGGTTTATTGGGGTGTACGAATTCAAAAAATGTTGTTTATTTTGAAAACAGTACAAATGTTTTTACTTTGTTCTAAGTATTTGTACATTCTACAATAAATCTCCGATGGTATTTCTATAAAGATTTTATTCGTATTTTTATCCAAATTTTTCTTTTGAGTGTATATATCGAACTTTGAAATTTTATTTTTGGAGAATTGATTGCATATTGCAAAGGAGATAACTTATATATTTTACGCTTCATGATACGATATCGTAATGATATCGAAAAAATGCATTTCTCGATAAAAATTGACTTATCATCAACGATATCGAAACACATTAATCTTTGACAGAGAAACTAATGCTATGCTATCGCAATGCTATCGTTATTATGCTATCGTAATGATATTAGTATTTTTTAATGTTGATATCGTTACGATATCGTAATGCCATCGTAATTATACTATCATGATGATATCTAGAAATTTGTAATATAGATATCGTTATGATATCGAAATGCTATCGTTATCTGTACTATCGGAACGATATCAGGTATTTCTATGTTTAGATATCGCAACGATATCGTTAGACTATCATACAATTTTTTTACCGTGATATGGATTGCTAGGTATGTAGCTCGCTGTATGGAAATTATAAATTATATATTAGGATCGTTACCATGCCGAAGCCCATTCCTTACTAGCTCTAGATAGAATTCAACCCATTTTTGCGTGACCCTAACGAAAAGAAGACTAACCTCTGGACTCCAATTGTATTCATCACTATAATAATTTAATACTTAATATTTTGCTCTTATGAGAAAAGCCGTTTAATAAAAAAATTCTTGTATTCCTGCTCAATACACAGAAAGCAAAGATATGAAAATAAAGGTTGATATATAAAGAACTCGTAATTATTAGATCATTTTATATTGACAATTTTGTTTAGTTTTATTGTTAATATATGCTGAAAAACATGAGCATTTTTATGTATATACTGTGTGTAGGATGAGTTGATAGCTAATTAATTACATATTCAAACGAGCTCAAATTAATATTTCCGACAAAAAACGTTTATTTTTATATAAGGTGCATTTTCGTATCTTGGTCTGTTTTTTTTTTTTATATTTTTTTTTTAGTTTTGGTGCAAGTTTTATATTGATTTTAGGTATTGGAATTTCATAAAATAATTATTTATACGCATAAATGTTGTTACTATACCTATAAATTTTCCAATTTAATTTATATAAAATATAAAATATAAATATAAAATAGCATATAAAATAGCAAAGCGCGTTGAAGTTTTGCAAATGGCTTTAAGTAAGACATTTTTTTGCCTTTTTAAAATGCACAGATGAGCAAAATGACAGGATTAAAAATACAAAAACCTTTAACGGCTAGCAAAACTTTCAGCTTACCACCCAGAATTTGGTCGATATGTGTTGAAAATAAATTTTATAAAGAAAAAAAAAAAACATTTTTCACAGACATTTTGATGAACATTATAAGTTTTGACTTTTTTTTTTTTCGTTTCGTATTCGTTGAATTTCTCACTCAGCGGATTGCAGCGGTTGCATAAGTCAGCTTTTAAAGAGAGAATTTTATGATAAATATACATGGAGTTGAAAATTCGATTCGTATACCAATCATTATCTAGAGCACCTGTCAAAATATCTTGCTGTTTCCTTCCAAAAATTTACCTTGGTTTAATTATGAAAATATATTGAATTAAAAATGAAAAAAAACCGCTGTAATACAGTGGCTCACAGCTTATTTCATCCAGTGTTATTTTTAAACTTTACAACACTATATCTTAAAAACTGAAAAGAAAATCTTCAAATTTTGAATAAAGGTAAAAGCATTCTTATTGATCATTGATCATAATAAATAAAAAAAGTACACAAAAGTTAATTCTGATACACTTAAGACTGAAAAAACCTTTTGCGCAGAAGAAATTCGGGTCACAGCTTATTTCATGCAGATGGTTATTCCACTTTGGTGCCAGCGTTTTCATTTTCTATGTTCACCTTGAAGCATTAGTAATCAGCTGTAGACAATTTTAAGTGTGATATTGTACATGCAACGATATGGAAGCATATTTTGAAAAAATTGGCCGATGCACGACAATTAAGCAGCGAAAATTGCTTTTAAATAATTTTAAGAACCGCCAATCCCAGTGGAATATTGCTCAATTTGTTTAATTAGAGTCCCGCCACAGTGCAAAGCATTATTGAACGCTTCGTTTATGACAATCGAGTTCAAAATATGGGTAAAATGGCGCCAAACAAAATTTTCAACCGGGTCGACGAACAGTTTAATGTCCGTTAAATTAAGGTGAACCAAAACTAAATGGCTCCAAAACTAGTCACGGACGGATACAGCAAGAACTAGGTAAGTCGAGCAGTGCGAAAACTGTTTAATGGTCGAGTAGCCATAAAAATCGTCATCAGTAAAAAAAAAAAAAAACAGCGGAATCGACTTGCCTCTTCTAAGAAGCACACCAATAAAAATCTGAACGCTCTGGAACAGCGTCATATTTTTGGAGGAGTTTGAATTTAACATCTTTGGCTCTGATGTAATGTTGGTGTGGTTGAAGCTTAATACTGAGCTCCAAAAAGAAAATTTAAAATCTACACTGAAGTCACCAGTCAGGGTCGAAAATTTGAATTTCAATGCTGGTTACATAAACAAAATCATGTACCTCAATCTTTAAAAAAAATTTGCTTCAGAGCGCAGCGAAACGTAGAATAACACCCCCAGGGCAAACAATTTAGTATTGTGTAGTCTTGGTTCATTTGGAACTGACCTCATCCTTGTTAAATTGTCTGGCACAGAGCCTCAGACATGAATGTTATTTAAAATTTATGGGAAATGTTGAAAAATAACATTCGGCAACATGATATTTTTAAAATGGAGCAGATAAAAAAGTCATATTAGTAGAGTTGAAGAAAATTACCCCAGCAAATACCTAATAGCTTGTAGATTCCATGCCAAAAAACTTAAGGATATAATAAATGCGAAAGGGTACTATACTAAGAATTGACTTTTTTGTAAAATTTAAAATATTTTTATAAATTAAGATCTAAGTTTAAGTGCATGAAATAATCTGTGACATGAAATTGAGCAGTATTTTCATAATTTGTACTTATTAGTTATCACAATCAACATTTTTCATATTTTTGAATTTCATAACTTGAACAATGCATATTTTTCTTAAATATGGTACTTAAATCTTTTCAATATCTTACCTAGTTTTTCAATAATAGTATATCCAATTTTAAAATTGGAACTGTATGAAATAAGCTGTCAGCCACTGTATAGCATAAGAATAAATGATTTTTTATGAGACAATATTTCGAAATAAGCTTTTGGGTCAACTAAGAACTTTTAATTTAAAATTGAAATTGGAAAATTCGTCGTACTCGTATCATAATAAAACAATAAATTTATCGAAATCTCATTGTGGAAAGTTTTTTGTTTTCAAAACCGTTAAGAGTTCTAGGATTATTAAGCTATATTGTGTTCGCTATGAATTCAAATAAGTTTTTGTTTTCAGACTCAAGCTTTTAAATTAATTTTTTCATATCATATTACATAAAGATTTTTCTGTGTGCAATGTATTAATCTGGCGCTTTTAATTTTTATCTTGTATATGTAACATATAACTGTTGTATATGTATGTAAATATTTATGTATATATATGTATTTATGTATATGCGAATATAAACTATATGTTTTTTTTTTATTTTGTTTTTCTTGTAATTTGATTTATTTCGTTTTAGTGAGTTTTTTTTTGTTTTATTTGTAATTGATATGACAATGTTGATGAGATGCGTTGACATTTAATTGTTTTTGTTTCCTTTTTCTTGTTTGTTGTTGTTATTAGCTGAGTATGTAGCAGTATTTTTTTAAGTAGGTAGCAAGTAAAAAGCATAACATTTTTTGAGTGGAAAATCGTTGGTTTTGCTTATTTATTCCCTATATAACATAAAATTTAAAATTGTGTTATGTATTTTTTCTTTAATATCCTTAACTTTTTAAAGATTATTTCATTTTGTAGTGTTTGTTCAACTTTTGTTCAAAAGTTTTCATGCCTTGCATACAAAATAGTCTTTGAAATTCTCATTACATTTGAACCTTTGAGATAGAAAAAAAAAAATGTATCTTTACTTTCCTTTACCTTGCCTGTTGTGAAAGTTTAAAAATCAACATGTTTCATTTGAGTGCAATTTGATGGAGGTTATCTCTATCTCTAACCTTAGGGTGGAATCCGCCCAGTCACATTTTCTATGCAAGATTTCTAATACAAAATATGTGTGACGAACTAAAAGTCAAACTCGAAATCTATATTCAATATTTTTACTTCAATCATTTTCAGTTTCTAGTGGTATCCGAGATATAAGCGTTGTAGGGTGATTAAACTGAGAAGTGTTTTGGGTGCTTTTCACCCAGGTTAGTTAATAAAGATTTTTTTGTCGATGAATTACATTCAGGTTAGTACGAATTTTCAAGAGATTTTATGTCTTTCGTTTTGTTCGAGCTTTGAAAAACACAATTTTTAATTCAATTCATTATAATTTTTCATTGAGTATGTGTATTGACTTAATAAAATAACTTTCTTAGCCAAGCGGCTGTTGTTGGTGTCGTCACATTATATTTGTTGCTTTCGTTCTCAGCTGCACCTGCAAATATTTCAATCACCTCATCGTGGTCTACAAATATTCAGCATAATTGTACTAACAAACAAATCACATAACTTTTCAGTAAACTTCGTTAAACACCACCACCCTCTCCGCTTCAGCACTTCATCATCAGCCATGCATGGACAACCCATGATACAATGATAAGGTAGGGCCGCTTCGCTGAGTGCTCTCACGCGTCAACGAAGAGTGGATAATGAGAAGGAAGATATATGTCAAAACGACGAATTTCGTAGAATTTGGAAATGAAGAAAATATTTTATGTTTCCAAGTTGCAAACAGTGTGGTTGCGGGTGTTAAATTTGTGCTAATTTGAGTGAAAATATTATAAAAAAAGTGTAATAAAAACTATAAAATGTGAAAGAAGTCTGAAAATTGCAAAAAAAAAACTGCAACAGTGTTAACCTAAAAACAACTGAGAAACGTGAGCATAAAGAAATTCGCGATGAACAGCTGATTTTGACATCTTTCTCGCTTTATACTGCTTTCCACTCCATTCTTCTCCGAGTCGGCCTTACCTTATAATTCTACCATGGGACAACCTTGTTGAAATCATCGTATTAACTACAACAACATCGTAGACCTGCTCGTAGTCATCTCGTACCTCACATTACTACATTTACAATAACAACAACACACATCTTCGACCGCTTACCAAGAAGTTACGTGCATAAAAAATGCAATTTGTGGCGCGACGTTCCCCTCCAAAAAAATGGTTTTTGCTGCGCTGATTTTAGCTGAGGGCGTAAGCTGCATAACAAAACACTTGGTTATTGTTAGACGATCGCTCATATGCACCAATGCTCTATCATAAATTAACTAAAAACTAAATCAACTTATTATTTTTAAAAGTTTCCGTTTTTTTTTTATTGTTAATTTTCCCCACCACTTATTATTTTACGGATTATTTTACGGCAAAACAGTGAAAAATAGTGAAAGTTAAAAAAATGCCTATAAACTGTTTTAAAGTAATATTTTTTTAAAAAAGTAAGAAAATGAGTAGAAAGTGGTGTGTTTAGTTTAAAAGATTAGTTCGGTCAAAAATATACACCATGAAAAATCAAGTTGCGCTTGCAGGTGCAAACGAAGAAGGCGCAACAGCAGCAGAAACGTGAAGTGGACATAGTAGGGCAGACTATATGCAAAGTGCTGTAGAGAATGAAACACCACAAGTTTTACCAGATTTCAGCCATGGCGGTGTGGATTCCAAACAAAGTTCCAATAGTGAAAATATGGAATGCGAAAGAACAACACAAATTTCGTCAGAAATTGATATTCAAAAAGAAATTCTGGAACAAGTAGTGCAATTTAAAGTTAGGCGAGATGCGAGTTATGAAATTTTTCGAATTCTTCAAAGAGTGGGCTTAAAAGTGCCCTCTTCAACAAAAACTTTATTTTCAAGGGCGCAAAATAATATCACTATTTGCACGCGTGAAGTCAGCCTGGGAAACTATTTCCACTATGGACTAGAGAGAAGTATTTGTCAGGATTTGAAGTTGTCGTTAGCAGAAGATATTGAAATTTTAGAAGTAGATATTGGAAAAGACGGATTGCCCTTATACAAATGCTCTGGAACAGCCTGTTCCAAACGCTACCAGGAAGCTAGAAAATAAAAACAATCGGCTGCATAATGAAAAAAATGTTGGGTTTAATTTGGAATGGAAACATGTGCGTATGTAACTTGCCGTCTGATAAGAAATTAGAAATAAATAAAAGATTCATGTCACAAGTCATTTATTCCAAAAGAATTTAATAGAAATTCTCGTTTTTTTGATGATATTTGTAGATGGAAGGCTGTGGAGTTCCGTATCACTTTTAGCGCTTTTTTGAATCACTTTTCGTAGCGAGCACTAAACGCTTTTTAAATCACTTTTCGTAGCGAGAGCAAAGCGCTTTTTAAATCACTTTCCGTAGAGAGAGCAAAGCGCTTTTTTAAATCACTTTTTGCAGCGAGATCAAAGGTCTTCTTCCCAATGACATGCCAATGTTAAAAAAATCACTATTGTGATTTGTCACTATTGTGACAAAGCGCTATTGTGATTTTTTAAAGTGCTTTGAAAGTAGTTTCGAAGCAAATCCGACTCAGATCAGGAGGATGAGTCGGATGACAAACATATTGTCTCATCAGAGAGCTCCATTTCCTGACTCATGTCAGTCGTTTATCCGCATTGTAAGTTGAAATTCAGAGGTGAATTTCTTGGATTGCGTTGTACGGGTGGAAAAGTGAAATTGATAGAATTGGTCCAGCTCCCAGAATCATTAAGCTCATTAGTTTATGGCACGGAAAGAGATTTAACCTATTTTCTGATCAACATCAATCCCTGGTCAATGCCCACTTTCAAAATAATTGTATTACAATTGTCCTGCGCATCATTCGTCGTTTTATTATAAACAATTTCACAATTTTACACATCATTGCAGATTCAAGGTCAAATATATCATTTAGTAGGAGTAAATGCAATTGCATTTAGTAAGTGTTGATAGGAGTGTATCAACAAATTTATTTCATGGGCAATCCGGATGTGGAAGTTAATCAGCGTTGCGCTCACGATAACGAAGCTAGTCAGAGAGTTGCAACCTTCAGAGAGTTGCAAACGTTTTTCATCAAAACAACGGATTGGTCAAGTTGTTCAAAATTGTGTTGCATCGGATGCCATCCGACAAAGTTAAAACTTTGTAATTGTAATTATTACAAAACTAGCTAAAGCTTATGTTTATGTTTATGTGCAGCCAAAAACCCTTTAAGCGTTTTACGCGACCATTTGCCGTTTGCTAATATTGAAGTGTTATATAGCAAAATTCATATTTTTAAAAGTAGAATCAGAAATCAGCGTGTCCCGGTAACTTTTCGAAAAAGTTCAAAAAATGAAACGGTCTAATATACACTTTAAAAGAATAAGGTCAATTGTAAAAGCTATTAACAAAAGATATCTGCAAACTTTAATTTAGTTTAGGTATCGGTACTTGATTTCATGTTTTTCACATGTTTTTGTTGTATTCGGATACTAACAGAATTAGTTGGTAACAAAAACATATTTTTTACGTTTTAAACGCGTTTCAAAAGTATAAGGTCAATGCTACAATATAAAGAAAAAAAAAACACGTTCGTTTTAACTTAATTTAATAATTTAATAATTTATTTGCTTTCCATTTTTATTAATATACTCTGTTTTTCATTGAATTAGAAAGATTTTCTATTGTAGTTATTCGAATTTGACGCCATAAATTAAGGATAGCTATTTTTAGCTCATTTACGTTACCAAAACACTTGTTGTTTTTATACAGCGTGTGTTCCATTATTCCCCATAAATTCTTCATAGGGTTTAGTTAGGCTGGCCAGTCGAGAACCTGGATATTATGCGTTTCTAACCTGTTTCTTGTGCTCCGACTTGAGTGGACGCTCGCATTGTCGTGTTGGAAAACCCTCTTGAAGCCACATTTTTGCAAAAATGGTAATAAATTTTCAGAAAGTATGCCCTGATATTCCATGGAAACCTCAATGAAAGTCTTTCGTTTTTGTTGAAAGCGCTCCAAACCCTCGATGAACTTTCACCAAAATTTCGTCAAGAAACAAGATTGGTTCGATCCTCAAATCCTGCCAGTATGAATTAAAACCATAGTCAAAATTAAATTTTTTTTTATTCGAAAAAATTATTTGTCTGCAAAAATAAGATGTGAAATAACTGTAGGATTGATTGTAATATTGTATGCCTGTATTACCTTGTACCAGTCAGTCCCCATGTTTTGTTCTGAACTCGTCTGAATCGCTCTCCATATCGTGGTCTTTGAAGCCTTGAAATCCAGTTCTCTCTTGACATCCAAGTAACTTCGCGTAGAATTGGAAACATTTTTCAAAATACTGCGCATATCCCGATTGGAAAGTACTCTCGGACGACCTGAGACACTTGTGTGACCATAATTTTTTCTATTTTTTAGAAAGTTTTGTATAACACAAAGACACGTGCGTGACCTTATAATTTTGAAATGCTTTTAAATCGGTAAAAGAAGAATTTGTTTTTCAAACACGTTGATCAAGCCCATGACAACAACAAAAACTAATAAAACACGTTTTAAGTCAACCGTTATCTCAACTGAGGGGACTTTCCTATAAATTTTTAGTATTTACTATTTTACTAGCATCTACTAGATGTGTAGATGGATCAGCGTTACCATATAGGCAGTTAATCCTGTTTTGGGCAGTATTTTGAGCAGGTAGACAGGATCATATTTCTCCCAGGATTTGGGCAGGTTTTTTTTTAATCCAGTTTTTTAATTTTCGTTGAAGAAAAAAAATAGAAATTTTATGTTTATAAATAATATGTAAGTACTTATATAAAAGTAGCAAATAAAGTTGCTACTACTTTTTACATCCTTTCAGAAATTTGATCATGTGGCAGCGCTTTTCCTGTCATTGTTGCTGTCATCGTTTTTGTTAATTTCTTTTCGCTAGTCTTTAGCAAATTACAAATGGACAAATACTTAACAAAACCTGGTAAGATAAGGAATATTAAAAATGTTATAATAAAAAAATTTTAAAATATTTGTTTTTAGTCCTTTTATAAGAGCAGTATTTTCTCTAAAAATACAGGATTTTTTTTTGAAAATTACAGGATTTACAAAAAAACATATGGCAACGCTGATATGGACGGCCTTTTAATGTGGTGATATAGAATAGCAAAGCACATTACAGGAGAAGTAGAAGTAGCAAGAAAAAGACTGCTTAAGATAATTGTAAAGGTGGTATTGAAATGGAGACAAAAGTCACAGAAATGTGCGATGAAGTTAAGTGTCAGCGGTGATGAAGTGCAGTATTTTGGCAAAACCTCATGTTCCTGACTATCGTGGACTGGCCTAGACTGATCGGTATCGAGTTACGCTGGGTGGGTTTTTAGATGGGTTTCGATGCTCCCACCAGCAAGTGTGACTGGTGATCAACTTATCAATCTACGAGTTTTGTTTTTGTTCTTCAATTTAGCCTCAATATTGATATGAAGTTTAATTTCGATATTGTTTCAATATTGAAATTGTATTGAGTCTTGTGATCGATACGATATTGGAATTTTATTCAAACTCAGATTTGCCCAAGGGGGGATTTTCATAAAAAATATATCGATATTTTTTTGATATCGATGAATCAAAGGAATTTAGTATAATACTTGAATGAATTTTTAATAAAATTTACTTTTATTTATTTTGATATGACTGCATTAAGTCTTCCCTTTCTTTTTTGCCAATTCTGACAAGACATCATCCTCTGTGACTTTGCTATCCCTATGTACTCTTAAGGATACACAACCATTTAAGCTGTACTCGCCCATAGACCTTCTAGAAATATATTCCAAATATCAATTGCGCTCCTTCACCTATCCGCTGCTGAGTTCTGATTTAATTTATTCGTATGGTAGTGCTACCAGAGCAAGGTAAAATTCTTGCATATTGTTTAATTTAAAATTTTGATCGTTCCTCGTTCTCGGATGTCATCAAAATCAAGTTGAATGATGACAAAAGCCAGTTGTGCTTTGTAATTAGTACTCCCATGTTGTAAATTTTTGCACCAAGAAAAGGTATATAAATAGTAATTTTGTAAAAAATGTTCACACCATGAGAAATGTGACCTAAAATGCAAATTCCATTCAAACGATATTTTCTAGAAACTATAGACAAATTACCACGATATGAAGACTAACATTTTCTTATAAGTAAATCCGTAACCAACTCCTAAACTTTAACAGATCACTTAGCAAAATTTTTAAATTTAATTGACTTTTTCGAAAATAAAAGGGGGGGAGGGGGGGAGAGGGGGTTGGAGATTTTAAATGTTTTGAACACTTGAAATGAAATGAAATTGGAAATATCGTTGCTGGCACCTTTATGTACTGCCGAAGTCGAAACAACTTCTACAATCATACACAAAAAATGCACAAACTTAGAATTATTAACATAAAAAGTGAAATATTCTTAATAACACTACTTATATGACCGCTTTCAACATTACTCTCAATACTATCACCTCCTGCAACTGTCGGTTCTAAAGGCAGTTCTGGACACTTTTCAGGTTCTAAAGATTCTTGATCGCTTTCTGCAATGCAAACGTAATACATTATTATGATTTAGCAAAATTGTAAACATTAAATCTGAGACAGAAGGATAGAGATAAAAAAATTACGATTCTAGTGATGCAGATAGCTCAAAACTCAAAAAATTCGACTTAGCCCTCTATGCACAGGTGCCACAGAAATAAAGGGTGGTTAAATTTTAAGGGCCGATGTTGATTTTGAATAAAACACAACTTATTTAGGAAATTATTGTCATTTCTTTTTATTATGATAATATTGGCATGGTTCAATTATGTATGGAACAAAATATCGGCCAAATGGCCGCCGCGACCTCGGCGGCACAACTCCATTCAATGGTCCAAATTTTCGATGACGCTGAGGCATAAGTGAGGTTCTATGCCGTTAAAGTGCCGAATTATCTCATTCTTTAGCTCTTGAATTGTTGCTGGCTTATCGACGTACACCTTTTCTTTCAAATAACCCCAAATAAAGAAGTTTAACGGTGTCAAATCACATGATCTTGGCGGCCAATTGACATCGCCACCACGTGAGATAAGACGGCCATCGAATTTGTCGCGCAAAAGAGCCATTGTTTCGTTAGCAGTATGGAAAGTGGCACCATCCTTCGTTATCATCTAAGGATAGGGAACACTATTCACAGTAACTGCCTGACCGGCCTTCAGCCACACTATCGCGAACAGCAGCAATATTTTCTGCAATACGAGCGTGCACTGTTGTTTTCACATCTCTTACAAAACCGGTTTGCTTAAATTTTTGCACGATTTATCCGATTGTACGCACATTTGAACGATTAAATGGACCGAAAAAATCACGAAATGCACGATATGCATTTTGATTTGAACGCCCATTTTCATAATAAGCCTGAATAACTTTAACGCGTTGCTCGATTGAGTATCTTTCCACGGTTCAAATTGAGTTAGTCTGGAGTTGAGAAATATCAAATGAAATGCAGAAAAAAACTTGACGTTTAGGTGTGGTTCACATTCAACATCGGCCTTTAAAATGTAACCACCCTTTTACACATATTGACCACTATACTATTCTGGCAGCGCTGCACTTGGTTGGTACATCAGCAAAGTAGTTCTAATGTCGCTTCGACTTCGGCGGTGTCATCTTCTTTTTGTAATTACTCGTGTTTAATTTTGTAACATTGAATCAAAGTATTAAAGACTATCAAGAAGTCGCCATAATAAGGACGGAAATTGATAAAAGAAAAAAATTCCTTAAAAACAAAGATTTACTTTCCTCCTTTCTGGCTGTTTTTAATGGCTGTTTCTGCAGCTAATTAAGTGGAATCGTTTTAGTATTTTGACACAATAAAATAATCAATAGAATAACACTTAACACAAATGGTTTCAATTTTAGAAAACCACAATTAAAACAATTGTAAAAGGCAAATTTTTTCCTCACTTTTCTCATTTAATACTTTCCAACGCAATAGATTCTTACATCACTGGTGATGGACAAGGCTCAATTGAATGTATCGAATTGAAAGGATTCGATATCTTAAGCGTGTTGCTGTTGCTGTTTGTACTGTTACTGAAGAGAGACGTAGGACCATTAAGTATGCGCACATAAGAAATGTCATATTAATGATTAAATTTTATTTTTTTTATACTTTCTGGACCCTACTTCTGGTTTGAACACCCAAAACCCCTCCCTTGTCTACGGGCCTGAGTTACGATATATAAATTTCATTTGATCTCGTTATTATTATCAGTCATTTCTCAATATGGATATGACATCGTTTCGTAAATCGTTAACGATACGAATTAACACCTTTACGATCTTGATTCCTTTTTGAGATAAAGAGTTTCAAAGTTTATATTTTTAAAGCGCCTCGATAATTGGTTTTCCTTAATAAATCCCACAAAAATATGTTACTTTTGCTATTTAGGCTAAAATCTTCTTCACTTTCGAGATATGGCATTTTAAAGGGTATCTTAAATAAAAGCGATCTTTAATAATCCGCTTTTCAAAAAATGCTACACATAGTAGGTGTTCACACATCAGTCAAATGACTGAAGTATATCGTGATTTTTTACTCTCTTTAACTCTCTCTGAAAATTTTGATTGACGCTTGCTCACACACGATTTTTTGATTGAAGCTCCGACGCAGGCATTTGTTACTTTCTGCTACCTACTATTTTGTGAATTCATATCGTGCTGTGTGCATCACTTTATTTGGGTGTTTCTTTTATTAGGTTGTTTTGTGTGCATAATAATTTTACAAAATGGAAAACAATAGCGAAAATATAGTTGAACTTTTAGGATTAAAACTGATCACATTAGGAAATCAATACGCCGGAAATTATACCTATTTGAATGATCATCGAATGCAAGTCATAAAAAACAAAAGAATTAATGAAATTATGGCAGGAACTGAAGAAACTACACCACTTTTTCACTTCAAAAAACTACCTTTGTTTCCAGTTTCCAGAACTACTTTTCTTGATATAATTGCCTACTAAAAAGCAGACAATAAAAATAATGCAACCCTTTGACTGATTGATGCAGGTCTGGAGCTCAATCAAAATTTTGACTGCAGAGAGAAGATTTTGGAATTAGTTTTCGCTCTGAGATAAAGTTAATTTTTTTTTTACATAGGATAGCAACAACAAATTTTGATTGATTCAATCATTTGACTGACGTATGAACACCTCCATACGGTTCTTTTGGTGTTTCTTAGGCCACGGAATGATAATGTTTGCGATAATTTTTTATGCTAGCGTAGTGTAGTGTTTGCGTTTGCTACAGAATAATGATTGACTTAATCTACGTTACCATTATTTATGTACTGTTCTCTAAACTGTACGCTACCGTATCTTAACTACGCTACAATTACTTAAGGCAATGTATAGAGAATTTCAATGACTTGCAATGAGCAGAACTTTTCCCGTACTATTTTCAAAGCATCATATAACACTATATCACAAATAATAAAATTACCGAATAAACTTACTTTAATGGTAAATTAAAGTCTAAAGTTAACTCAATAAAGATTTTTACTCAACAATTTCAATATGTAAACGAAAATTGAATTTTCGTCAAAGTGCACAAGAATATTTCGATTTTGTTTTTCTTCTTAAATCTTTCGCTAAATTTCGCTAAGCTACAAAATTATTAATAATTAATAATTGATACCTAAAGCATGCAGTAAAGCGCATTTACTAACCATTTTTGTTTTGTTTTTCTCAGTGTAAAAGTTATCTACTTAAGTTTTTAACTAATTTCCTTATAAGAAATAGAAAAAATTATGATTTTAAGCACGGCTTTTATAATTAACAATTGAAAGTAGTAACTTAAATATATATGTAATATTTATATATGTATGTAATTAATTTACTAATAGCTAAGCTTAACATACAGGGTTGTACCAACTGTATCATGAGTTAGAGTACGTTCTCTCACGCTATACCACTCATACATACGTGTATTCATGGTTATAACTAGATTTCACTTCGTTTTTTTTTTGTTGTTTTTTAATGTTTTATGTATGTATATTTAAGCTTTTATGTTAAAATAAATATTGTATTCAATTAATTAATTTTGTTAGCTAGTTTTGTGTTAATTATAATTTACGTAGTTGGTTTTATTTATGTATATAAATTAAATTTTATTTTTTTATATATCTAAAAATTTAAGTTTGTTGTATTGAACTTAAAAATGCTGGATCGACTGAAGCAACCTTTGCGGTCAAAAATGCATGCATACAAAATAGCAAACTTTGTAGCACTTGACATTCTAGTTCCTGTATTTTGTAAATGATATTCAAAAGATTATTTAAATTTGTTTTGTTTTTAATATGTGGGAAGAAACAAGAAAAGTATAAAAGAAAAGAAAAATATTAGCAATACGAATGTTTAAATTTTTCAATATAAATAGTTGAATATTTGTAGCAGAAAAATGAGGGCAAAACAATTTTGAAGCGCACTATAGATGCCTTAAGGGCACCCTAACTACCATTCAAAAGCATTGCCAACACTGGCTTGCGGCTTTTTTAATTGCGGCTTCAAAGCTATTCGCGCATTTTTCTAGCTACGTTTAAACAACAAAAATAAACTTATTTACTACAATTTAAAGAGTTTTTAAAGTGCCACTCAACGGCATAATTTATTAATGAAAGAACAACATAATAGTTTTAGCAACAAACTGCAAGAGCGAGAGAAAGAAAGAACGAGAAAAAAATAGCATTACCGCAAAAAAAAAATGTGTATTAAAAGTTATTCAAAACAAAGCAGACAAAAGTAGCAGCAATAGCAGTAGTAGTGAAAAAAAGTAGTAGTAAAAAAGTTTACATGTTAATGAGTGAGTGAGTGGGTGCAAAATGAATTGATGTAAGAAAGTGAGATAGCGTAGAGAAAGGAGAGAGTTAGACAGCTAGAGTTGTTATAAAATAAGCCCGATGTCAAGCTGTTATAAAGTGCATTTTATGCTACTTATTTCTTTGAAAGCTTTTTACCAACATTTTCTACACGCTGCTCTACTTCTCCTTTTCTTCGTATTCTCCTTTCATCTCACATTATTCATTTCAATTTTATTTTCATTTACTTAAACACTCACTTTTGTTTCAATTGCTCTCGTCTCATGATCCTGAAAGTGTAATTTTAATTTTGATTTTCCATCATCACTCGAACCCCGCAACTGCGAGAATTTGTATTGCCAAACGATGGCTGAATCCGCACCCTCTGCCAGTGAGAAACCCGACTGCCAGTCTAGAGTCAGGCCACCACTTTTGCCATGATGAGAAACTGCAAAAGTTTTGCGCTAAAATGAGTTGAAAAATATTGCATTTTATTAGAAATAGTAATAAAAATATTTGGAAAACTAAATCGTATATCCTACATGTACAAAAAACACGAGAAGCTTGTTTACAGCAGTGAATTGTTTCAAACTTTAATAATGGAGCTTATCATGGCACAAGTTTTAAATGTACATACATATAAATGGATCAACAATTAGTTGGTCCGGCCATGGTTTTGTTTGCCATTATTTAGAGCAACAATAAGTTTCAAACAGCGCATTATAAGATAAACGAACTATAAGTTGAAAATTTTCAAGCTATTGATAAGGAGTGGTAGCAGAAAAACTTGTAATCAAATTTTAACACAAAATTCTATAGAATTTTTAGGACAAAGTGCAAATTTTTGGGAGCGTAACATCTCCCATATCCCTTCTAGACTTGAGGCCAAACTACATAGAATTTTTTATGATTTTTGGAATACATGGTCTTTGCATGATATGAATACATATTCAATACCTAGGTTTTTCTATTTTTATACCCCAACGCGTACTGCGTAAGGGGTGTATTAACTTTGTCATTCCGTTTGTAACGCCAAGAAGGAGGCGTGGCAGGTATAGAAAAATATATATATCTTTGATCAGCATCACCTCCTGAGTCGATTTCCGTGTGTCCGTCTGTCCGTCTGTGAACACGATTACAGCCGAAATTTCAAAGCTATCGCGATGAAATTCAAAATATAAGTTTTTTTATTTTAAAATTAAGATCATGTTCGAGAATGAGCCAAATCGGATGAAAACCACGCCTACCTCCCATTCAAAGTGACCTTATTTTAACCGTAAAATCTTTTTAAAATCCACAAAAATTAAAGAAATGCCTTGAAATTTTGTACGTACGCTTTGATGTTTAATATAAATCCTGACTATGAAATTTTGCAAAATCGGATGAAAACCACGCCTACCTCCCATACAAATTGGCTTTATACTAACCGTTAATCTCTTGAAAATCCACAAAAATGATAGAAATGTCTTGAAATGTTGCACATGAGCTTGGATATATAATATTAACCATCTCTTTGATATTTGGCAAAATCGGATGAAAACCACGCCTACCTCCCATACAAAGTGACGTCATCAAAATAGAAAAACTTTCATTTTCCAAATTCCACCCATATCGTTTATCCAACCCATACCAAATTTTGGGTAGACGTGGGAGTCTAAACGCGTGGGAGTAGACAGCATATGCTTTGTTTTACCCTCATTTATCGTGAAACCCACTTTGGCTGATTTCTTTTCGATAGCGGCGAAAGCAGCGGCAACATATCTCTTGGTTCTGCCGACAATATCAATATCATTAGGGTAAGCAAGGAGCTGGACACCTTTATAGAAAATGGTGCCATTACGATGTACACCGGCCTTTTGTACAATCCCCTCCATGATGATATTGAAGAGATCGCAAGGCAGTTTCCATTCGCTCGGATATGTATTTTAAAATATAAAAATACAAACTTCATGTATCGCTCGGATACTTGATGCATCTCGCATACATTTTTCAAATATTTTTTGTTATTGACCTCAGTCACTTTGATTTATAAAAATTTAGTATTTTTAGTAAATTTCAAGTATTTGTCTACTTCACTAATTTTCCGCTATTAGTACTTTAGTAATGGAAGCACAACTTTCTTCTACGGCTCATTTTGACAAAATTAAAATGTGAATCAAGAATTCCGCAAATATTTAAATAACTGTAAAACGAAAAGCGGAACAATGAGAAAAGCGAAAATGAGCAACGAACAGCACAATCGATACATGTCGATCTTTTAAACATACGTTAAAAAAAAGTGAGGATATTGAGACTGAAACTTACCCGCACAATCGATGCATCACGTTCTGAAAGGGATGTAACTCATCAATTTAACCTAAACTAAAGCTAACTTGACACTTAAGAAAAACAAACTGTGTACTGTGTGTTGTGAAATGTTTGGGCACAAATGATCGAGAACTGGACCTACATGTTTTATGCCGATTCCGAACGGCCTATGTTCTCAAGAAGCTTTTCATGGCAGTTTTTGCTCTCTGAGGTTTGCCATTGTCTGCAGAGAGGTGACTGCCGAACACAGAAATTAATTCAATTGAAAAAACTTTCTGTGTCAGGTGGGATTCGAACCAGGGTTCTCTGACATATGGGTCACATACTATTCTCTTAGAGAGCGGAATTATCAACAATTGGACCGTCTGAATTAAGCAGTCGTTCAGAAGCAGTCAGCCAATAAGAAAAGAATTGCGTTCCATCAGGACAACGTCAGGCCCCACATATCGATAGTTACTCACCAGAAGCTTGGTTGGGAGGTTTTCATGCATCCACCTAATACCCCAGACCTGGCACCATTTAATTAAAACCTGTTCCTTTCTACTGACTGTAGTAAGCTAAAATTTTAGAAAAAAAAAAAAAAAAAATTAAATTTGCAGTTAATTTAAAATACAATTTAAAACTTAAAAAGTTTAAAAAGTATTTAGAATAGCAGAATACATTTTTTAATTGATTTATATTAAAATATACAGATAAAACTTGACAATATTGTGGTATCAAGAAAAACATGATCAAGCTAACCGTATTATGATATCAGTCTAGAAGTGGGAAAGGTATCTATATAAATAAGGTGCATAAGCAACACTGATAAGTACACATATAAAAATTATATTGTTCTGTCTTGCTGTGCAGATGGTGTCCTGACTTAGCAAGGTAGTATTTCGACAAACTAGGTAAGTGCGGGTGTTTTATATTGTGCCCCTTAAAAAAAAACACGTGTTGCTGATTCCAAGGTTAGGTTAAGAATGTCTTTATTTAAGTGTGAAGTGAATAACAACGAATGTTGATAACGAAGTGTGTGTATGAGTAAAGAGATGACAGGGCTGCAATGTTATAACTACTTTGTACTAAATATTTTATAGTAATGATATTATTACTATGAAACAGCGGGTACGTGAAAATCTATTGTATTATTAGGGGAGAGGCGTTTTTACGTAGCATCGCATACGTGATGGCATAACAGCCCAATAGTAAATGTAGATTGACCAAGTTTGACGATCAAACTGAAATTTTCTTAGAGGGATACTTTTGAGACAAGTCTGTCTTATACTGTGTCTCAGTATTTTCCGAAATTGTAATCAACTTAACTTATTCGTCCGAATGACTTATGCAGTTTTTATCGCACTTTCTTTTAGATGTTCTTTATCTGAAGAAAATAATTTTTGGCTAGACCTTGTAACTACCATCTAATGTATCTTTGTCTCTCATTGGATGATATGTGCAAATCCACACTGTGAATTCGGCAAGTTTAGAGACTTGAGTAACATCAATATGTATAAAAAATATTCAAAATAACTTTGTTACGAGCACTTTAACTGCAATGCTTAAACTTCGAAAATGTTTTCATTTGCACTCATTTTGCACTCTTTTCTAATAAGTCCCTTAAGAAAAACGACACTGCAAAGGAAAATACAAAATTAATAAATTAACTTAATGTTTCAATCTTAAGACACCAACTAATCACTTAATTGCTGCATTGTTAAAACTTAAATAATTAATTTATATTAATTGTTCAATTCAAAAACACTGTGGTTGACATTTAATTAACAAATGTTGGAGTCGAATTTATTGAGAAATCCCAGGAAAATATGAGTATTATTTGCACAAGACATTGCGTAAGGAAGAAATCTAGCACAATATCATAAATCATTCAAAATCACACCAATACGCATGAAATTATGTGTACAAACACAAATACACATGTTCACACACTGACTCACACAGGCTTTAAGGTATTTCTCTTAAAATTGCTTTGTATAAATTACAGTTTATGAACGAATGTCAGAGAATTTCTGAGTGGGTGTGGAATTACTCGGTTAAGTATTTTATATTCATTTATTAGTTAAAGCTAAGGCAACAAAAGTGGAGGTTGAATATTTTCCCAAAAATACATAATCCTATCAATGTGTCTCAACTTTTGTTTATTAAATGAACAGAAAAATGACGTAGAACTGAAAGTTAAATTGAGCTAATCACTTAACCAATCCATAAAATTCATAAAACAAATTGTGATAAAATATTGAAAACCGTTTACATACGAGTATTTATAATTACTAAGTAAGAAATTTAGTTTAGATATTTTCGATTTCTTAAATAGTAATATCAAGGCGTTGATCATGTATCTGAAGGTAAATTTTTTCGGTTATATCTAGTTCTTCTAAGATATTGATTTGATTTCAGAAAAATGGGTCCAAGAAAAAAGCGAGCAAGTTTTTTATAATTTTTATATATAAACTCTCCAATCATATCAAAGTTGTAAAGTATAATAAGATTGAAAGAAGTTTGATATAAATTTACTTTAAGGCTCGATTTTGAAAATTTTTACTTATATTAATTAAATGTGTTTGGGCCTCCCTAGTCTTACTATGCTTAAACAAATTGCCGTTTCATTCTGGCTTAGGAGTTAAAATTCGCGAAAGTTTGAAAATTCAGTGCAAATTTTTAAATGTTTGGCTAATTAATAGTTCAGTCATCTTAGTCAAAATTAGGTAAGCATCTCGAAATTTGAGTACCCAGCTATAAACTCGTATAAACTTGTATTTTGACATCCTAAAAGTTGTCTCAAAACCTACATATGGTTGGGTTTATGCGCCTATTAAAATCTGAGGTGAAAGGTCTCAAAGTGCAGTTTTTTGCAAATGTTTTGCAAATATCTCGTTTCCTATGAGTTTATCGCTATTTGTATTTGTAATAAATATTGTAGAGGATTAAATTCCCTACAACTTTTCTTTAAAAAAATCGTTTATACGTTTTTACGATGCGGTCAGAGCATCATTTCAAAAACACGCCACATAAGTTTATTAATTATTGATAAATACATAATTATTAAGAACTGTCATTTCTAATTAACTATTACATTATATTTAATTATTATTTTACTTAAGTATCTATTTAATCCTCAAATATCCGGGAATTTAATCGTCTACAATATTGATGATAAATACAAATAGCGACAAGCCCATAGGAATCGAGGTATTTGCAAAAACTGTACAAAAAATCGATTTTTGTGACCTTCCACCTCAGATTTTAATAGTCACGTGCACCCAACAATAACATATGTAGGTTTTGAGAAAACTTTTAGGATGTCAAAATACAAGTTTATAGCTGGGTATCTCAAATTCCGAGGTGATCTTACTAAGATGACTTGATGCCTATAAGCCTATTTCAGGATGTGAAAGGCGTAGTGCGTAAGTACTGTATTCTCTCACGTACACCATAACCATAACCATAACCATAACCATAACCGTAACCATAACCATAACCATAACCATAACCATAACCATAACCATAACCATAACCATAACCATAACCATAACCATAACCATAATCATAACCATAACCATAACCATAACCATAACCATAACCATAACCATAACCATAACCATAACCTTAACCATAACCATAACCATAACCATAACCATAACCATAACCATAACCATAACCATAACCATAACCATAACCATAACCATAACCATACCCATAACCATAACCATAACCATAACCATAACCATAACCATAACCATAACCATAACCATAACCATAACCATAACCATAACCATAACCATAACCATAACCATAACCATAACCATAACCATAACCACAACCATAACCATAACCATAACCATAACCATAACCATAACCATAACCATAACCATAACCATAACCATAACAATAACCATAACCATAACCATAACCATAACCATAACCATAACCATAACCATAACCATAACCATAACCATAACCATAACCATAACCATAACCATAACCATAACCATAACCATAACCATAACCATAACCATAACAATAACCATAACCATAACCATAACCATAACCATACCAAACCATAACCATAACCATAACCATAACCATAACCATAACCATAACCATAACCATAACCATAACCATAACCATAACCATAACCATAACCATAACCATAACCATAACCATAACCAACCATAACCATAACCATAACCATAACCATAACCATAACCATAACCATAACCATAACCATAACCATAACCATAACCATAACCATAACCAACCATAACCATAACCATAACCACAACCATAACCATAACCATACCAACCATAACCATAACCATAACCATAACCATAACCATAACCATAACCACCATAACCATAACCACAACCATAACCATAACCATAACCATAACCATAACCATAACCATAACCATAACCATAACCATAACCATAACCACTAACCATAACCATAACCATAACCATAACATAACCATAACCATAACCATAACCCATAACCATAACCATAACCATAACACATAACCATAACCATAACCATAACCATAACCATAACCATAACCATAACCATAACCATAACCATAACCATAACCATAACCATAACCATAACCATAACCATAACCATAACCATAACCATAACCATAACCATAACCATAACCATAACCATAACCATAACCATAACCATAACCATAACCATAACCATAACCATAACCATAACCATAACCATAACCATAACCATAACCATAACCATAACCATAACCATAACCACTAACCATAACCATAACCATAACCATAACCATAACCATAACCATAACCATAACCATAACCATAACCATAACCATAACCATAACCATAACCATAACCATAACCATAACCATAACCATAACCATAACCATAACCATAACCATAACCATAACCATAACCATAACCATAACCATAACCATAACCATAACCATAACCATAACCATAACCATAACCCATAACCATAACCATAACCATAACCATAACCATAACCATAACCATAACCATAACCATAACCATAACCATAACCATAACCATAACCATAACCATAACCATAACCATAACCATAACCATAACCATAACCATAACCATAACCATAACCATAACCATAACCATAACCATAACCATAACCATAACCATAACCATAACCATAACCATAACCATAACCATAACCATAACCATAACCATAACCATAACCATAACCATAACCATAACCATAACCATAACCATAACCATAACCATAACCATAACCATAACCATAACCATAACCATAACCATAACCATAACCATAACCATAACCATAACCATAACCATAACCATAACCATAACCATAACCATAACCATAACCATAACCATAACCATAACCATAACCATAACCATAACCATAACCATAACCATAACCATAACCATAACCATAACCATAACCATAACCATAACCATAACCATAACCATAACCATAACCATAACCATAACCATAACCATAACCATAACCATAACCATAACCATAACCATAACCATAACCATAACCATAACCATAACCATAACCATAACCATAACCATAACCATAACCATAACCATAACCACAACCATAACCATAACCATAACCATAACCATAACCATAACCATAACCATAACCATAACAATAACCATAACCATAACCATAACCATAACCATAACCATAACCATAACCATAACCATAACCATAACCATAACCATAACCATAACCATAACCATAACCATAACCCATAACCATAACCATAACCATAACCATAACCATAACCATAACCATAACCATAACCATAACCATAACCACAACCATAACCACAACCATAACCATAACCATAACCATAACCATAACCATAACCATAACCATAACCATAACCATAACCATAACCATAACCATAACCATAACCATAACCATAACCATAACCATAACCATAACCATAACCATAACCATAACCGTAACCATAACCATAACCATAACCATAACCATAACCATAACCATAACCATAACCATAACCAAAACATAACCATAACCATAACCATAACCATAACCATAACCATAACCATAACCATAACCATAACCATAACCATAACCATAACCATAACCATAACCATAACCATAACCGTAACCATAACCATAACCATAACCATAACCATAACCATAACCATAACCATAACCATAACCATAACCATAACCATAACCGTAACCATAACCATAACCATAACCATAACCATAACCATAACCATAACCATAACCATAACCATAACCATAACCATAACCATAACCATAACCATAACCATAACCATAACCATAACCATAACCATAACCATAACCATAACCATAACCATAACCATAACCATAACCATAACCCTAACCATAACCATAACCATAACCATAACCATAACCATAACCATAACCATAACCATAACCATAACCATAACCATAACCATAACCATAACCATAACCATAACCATAACCATAACCATAACCATAACCATAACCATAACCATAACCATAACCATAACCATAACCATAACCATAATCATTTATGAAATTTATAATCGTTTGAGTCAAATGAACAAAATTTCCATTTCGTAATTATGAAATGAATCATCAATTCAAAAATATCTAACATTACAACAAAAATAGAAGCTTGGCATTTTGTGGGCGTTATGGTTTTTTGGAGTCAGCAAACTACTAGTTCATTACTAAATTTTATTATGTAAAATATAATTTTAGTTGAAGATAAAACTGATTGCATCACTATAATCTATTCTTTGGTCATAGATAAATTTGAATAAATTGTTACATGCTGTTCTGATATTACCACAGAATAGAATACGTATTTCTCAATACGTATATATAAATAAAAATATTTTGTCATTTGTCATAAAAATTTTAATTTGGAAAACAGCGAAATATATTATAAAAAAATTTTGAAAACAACGAAACTTTTTGTAAAACCAACAAAATATATGGCTTGAAATAACAAAATATTTTGATCAAAACAATAAAACATTTTCGTATGATTGATTAAAAATTAAATGTATTCAAAAGAAAAAAATTTGTCTATTCAGCAAACGATTTGGTCAAGTTTAAATATTCTTTATTCATAATGACAACTTCTTTTATTAAATTTGCAATGCAAACGCAATCTTCTTCATAGAGGCTTTTATCAAATCGAAAAATCCATTGATCAAGCCAACAAAATAAAATTATGCCACTATGATTGCAACTCAAGCCAAAAAATAAGTCTAAAAGGGTGACTCAAGCCGCACGCCAGACTCAAAAAAACTAAATAGGCTGTCCCTTTACTATCAAAATGTAAGGGGACTACGTTCTAAGACGCAGAGCTTATTTCTATCAACTCAAAATTGCTCTGAGGATATTATCGCGTTAACAGAAACGTGGCTAAACGAATGCATTACTGATTTGGAATTGTTTGACAATAGTTTTCAAGTTTTTAGAAAAGACAGATACACTGACAATATTTCTTCTGTCGGTGGTGGTGTCCTCTTGGCTGTGAGGAACTGTTTTGTCAGTTTTATTGTTGACATTCCCTGCTCTTCTAAATTTGAACTAATTTGCGTTAAAGTTATACATTGTAACTCTAATGTATATGTTATTAATGCATATGTTCCTCCTAAGAGTAGTGTAGAGGTCTATGCAAGCCTTGCGGAGTGCATAGATTACATAATTGATTTACTTGACGTTAATGACGACATTTTATTATTGGGCGATTTTAATCTACCTGATTTAAAATGGCATTCTTCTGACGATGATACGTACTATTGTGCATCTAATTCGAAGACCCGCCAAGAACATATATTTGTTGATAATATATGTTCAGACTTACAACAAGTGAGTTGTATTTATAATAGTCTTGAAAGACTTCTTGACCTGGTCTTAACTACAGACAGTAACAATGTTGTTGTTAAGAGGGCCTTTCATGCTCTAACTACTGTTGATGAATATCGTCCACCATTGAGTATTTGGTACAAATCCGACAGAGCAAATACAGTAAATTCTAATTCAGCAGATAGGCTTTATGAATTCAATTTTAAAAATGCTGACTTTTTGAAGTTGAATCAGTTGCTTCATGGTAAACTTAATGCAATTTTAGAATATATATATGTAAATTGCCTTGATGACTCGATACATTTTTTTTATATGGAACTCTTTGCTGTGTTTTCTCAATCAGTACCTTATAGTCTCAAATTTGCGAGGAATTCTGCGTACCCGTGGTACACAAAGGATTTAAAGACTCTTCGCAACAACAGGAATATGGCATGGAAGAAATACGTCTGTAGCTTAGGCTCAAACGACCTAGAAACATACAAACGTTTGTTTCTGGAATTTGAAAATCGCTCAGCTACATTATATCACGAATATTTAGATAATGTTAAGCTGAGAATATTTACAGATCCAAAGAAATTTTGGGGATTCGTAAACACAAAGAAGAAATCTGATGGATTTCCTTCTTCATTTAGAACTCCTGAGGGTTTTACTGACAATCCCGTCAAAATTTGTGGCCTATTCGCCAATCTTTTTAAAGAATCATTCTGTTCAGTTTCTTTTACTCCTGATGGAGAGTACTTTGAATATATGAATTCCGAACCCAGAGTATCTTTGGAACATATATTCTTCACTCCAGAGGATATTTTAATGTATATTAGATCGATCGATGAGGAGTTTGGTGCTGGACCTGACGGTGTTCCTGCCGCAGTGTTAACACAATGCGGTTCCGTTTTGAGTCAACCACTGTCTTTATTATTCAATAAATCTATTAACGAAAGTTATTTTCCACTTTTTTGGAAAAAATCATTTATAAGTCCTATTTTTAAAAAGGGTTGCAGGAACGATGTCAGTAACTATAGGCCTATCGCTAAGCTCTCATCGATTCCAAAACTTTTTGAGCGGATGGTGTACGATCGGGTGAAAATTCACTGTGGCAAAGTCATAACAACTCGTCAGCATGGTTTTGTGAATGGCAGATCCACTGTGTCTAATCTTCTCGATTTTACAACATTCTGCTTAAATTCTATTGATTCTGGTAACCAGGTCGATTGTGTTTACACTGACTTTAGTAAGGCATTTGATAAGCTACCACACAATCTATTCTTAGGGTTAAACTTGAGTTAATGGGATTTCCACAATATTTTGTGAACTGGATTAAATCGTATTTGGTAGAGCGATCTTATCAAATACGTTTCCGAGGCGCATTGTCTTCTGAATTTATTGCTGGATCAGGTGTTCCTCAGGGTAGTCACCTTGGTCCTCTTCTGTTTATTTTAGCTATTAATGATGTAACTCACGTCATTGAACACTCTCATCTGCTTATTTATGCCGATGATATGAAAATATACAGAACGATTAATTCTAGAGATAATTCAGATCTACTCCAGTCTGATCTAAAATCCTTTGAAGTTTGGTGTTCTAAAAATAATATGTTTTTAAATTCAGATAAATGCCAAACTATGACCTTTTCGCGAAAAAGGAATAATTTTATATTTGATTATAAGATTAAAGATACGGCTTGAGTCGTGTAGACACCGTCAAAGACCTAGGTATATGCATGGATTCTAAGCTGTCGTTTAACATTCATATTGATAATATTTGTAAAAAAGCATCTTCAATGCTTGGTTTTGTAAAACGCTGTGCCAAAGAATTTAATAGCATGATTACAACTACAACGTTGTATTATGCAATCGTGCGTCCTCACTTAGAGTATGCAAGTCAAGTTTGGTCCCCAAGTTACAATGTGCATGTTGATCGAATAGAAAGAATCCAAAAACGTTTTGTTCAGTTTGCTCTAAGGGGCTTAAGTGGAACTGACATATTAGACCTTCCTCCTTATGAGGATCGTTTAAAACTATTAAAAATGCAGTCTTTAGGTGATCGAAGGAAATCGGCAGATATCGTATTTTTACACCAGCTCATAACAGGTGTATTCGATTCTCCAGAACTTCTTTCTCACATAAATTTTAACACTAACCGTAGAAGCAGTAGAAACGCTAACAACTTAATTTATTTGCCATTTAGTAGAACAAATTATATGGCTACTGCTCCTTTAAGTCGCATGAGTTACTTTGTTAACAATTGTAGCGTTTTTGATGTTAATTTGTCAAAAGGTCAACTCAAAAGTAGATTAAAATTAGTTGTGTAATTAGATCTATATATACGCATGGTTAGTTGTTACGTCTTGTGTTGTCCCTGAGCCCAACCCATTTATTGGTGGGTAAATTTTTCCCACATTAACTTGTTTGTGGTCACGGTTATCCATAACATTGATATTTTCAATGATTACTGGGTAGTGGCTTTAGATGGGTTAATGCTGAGGAAGTGCGATATAGCTGTAGTAGCTGAACTCTATTGTTATTGCATGTTTATACAACTTTTTATCTAAAATCAAATTCACAAAACTTGTGCTGATTGACAAAAAATTTATCAACTCTACCTAAGAATTTGTCATTATGAAGAAATATTGCTGTGAGTTTATTGTAATGGATTTTTAACTAGCAGAATGTTTTCAATGAAAGCATCAAATTTATTAACAATTAATTTTGAGTTCTATATAGTTTCATTTCTGTCATGGGTGAGGCAAACGTGTTTTTTAATTTTTATGTTATGATTACAAAATGGTGAATGAATGCATGAAAGAAAAAGCCAATAATTGCATTTATGACATTTTAAATTAATGGGTATTTTTTTGCTGATTGCATGACAGCCAAGATTTTCATTTGAAGAAATCGCTTGCTTTGTCTTCTGGCTGCATGGTCTGTATGGATTTCTCCACCTTGAAGCACAACGTAAAACTTAATTTACATGGTGTTGCACATAATACAAAAATATTTACAAAGTAATAGGAGAAATTAAATAATGATTTTTATGGGATTGCATAGTCTCAAATTTCGGATTGACCTACAAATGTATGCTTAAAGGTAAAATTATAGTAAAATTTTAAAAAAAATGCCATTTTTCTGTGAATAACCACAAATATATCACAAAATCCTGAAGTTATGGACCAGTTCTGATATCTGATTGGGTTTTTTTTTTTTTTTTGCAGAAAATGACTTCTAAAATGTCATCTTATTGCACAAAAGGAAAATAAAAAAATAATCAGTCACTACTCAATGATAACAACCTGCCAGCAACTAATGATAACAACAATTAATAATTATTAGTGATAGCTTAATTCATGGTTGTTCAAGACCAATACGTGAATACCGATAAGAAAATAAAAATATTTATAATATTGGAAGCTATCTCTGCTCGATTCTGGATTTTTTCATAGTTTTCTCCCCATTTGATTTCTTTGAAAACATGCTTTTGAATGAAATGACTTATGAAATATCAGTTAAAAGTGAATAAAAAAATGTAGATCTTAATAAAGAGTTCGAAAAAGGGTAATAAAAGTAAAAATAAAAAAAAACTTAAAAAATGTACAATACGAGTATATAACCCTATCCGCCATATAGCAAGAGTGCCTTGCTATAAATATTTAGGAGTAATGGTTAATCAGCATCTTATCAATATCTGTTTTCTTCGTAAAGATGCTTTTATAAACTAAGACAGTTTTGTTTTGAAAGTATATTAACTAAAATCTACTACGCGATTTTTCACTCTAGATTACAATATGGTGTGAGCTGCTGGGGAGGTGCTTATCTGAATAATATACGTCCCTTGTTAATACTACAAAAGTCTGAAAATAGAATAATCTGTAAAGTAAATAGTTTGACCTCATCTGCTAATCTATTTAGGCGTCTAAAGATTTTACCGTTAAGGCATCTTTATTACTTTAAAGTTTTTAAAATGTTTTTTAAAAGAAGTGGGTATATGCAGAACCCCATAGATGGTACTTACAGCCTATGAACTAAACCTCTGCACGGGTAGCCTTAAAACGACTTTCAACACATTCGTTTGGAAACGAGTGATTGTTATGTTTGAGTCGTTCGGAACGCAAAAATGCAGCAATAATATCTGAGTCGATTGTTATGTGCACAACAACATAACATTCGGTGCATAAATTTAATTTAAAATTTTAAAAATTGGAAATAGGAATTGTACATGCGGTGGCAGAATTATGTAGATGGTCGCAATTTAGACCGTCAGAATTTTAAAATTCAAGATGGTTAATGGTCAACACTAGTAAACACTAGATAAAAATGGGTCGCTGAATCCAAATTCATTGCCATATTTCCAAAATTGTGTAATTTTTTTATAAGAGTGTTGCCACCACTTATCAGTTATTAACCCTTGGCTGCCACACCTCGCTCCAGTAATATAGCTTCCACCCTATAGTAACTCATTACCCCAACTAACCAAGGGCTAATAACTGAAAAGTATAAAATATATTTGTTTCTCTTAAAATTTTCAAAATGAGCATGATTATTCTTAAAATGGGCATGGGAAGCATATAGGAACTTAATAATGAACAGAAAAGGAATTTTGTTAATACAGATACACATGTTATGAAAATAGGTTTTTAGTAATAACTTTTGATTGGAAAAGAATATTCCGATATTTTTATCAAATAAATTATTTTTGAAACTATACTCTTTTTAAAAAATATAAAAAGAAAATTTTAAAAAAATTAATTTCATCAAAATATCGAAAGATGTACCCTTGTTTTTTTGTGATAGAAATAGTTAATAAATTTTCGTTTAAAACTGAATCAATTTTTGCTAATAAACATCATGCCATGTGAAAAGGAGTTTAAAATGCAATTTTTAATATAAGTTATTTTGACAACAAAAACAAATTTTACGTAATTTTTTGAGGAAACATTGAATATTTTGGGCCTTTTTTGATAAAAATATTGCAAATACAAATGTATAGTAATTGGTATTGTTAAAATATTTTTTGGCAAGTACTTTTATTAAACTTTATAACAAAAAAAAAAATTTTGTGAAATATTTTGAAAACTAGCGGAGATATTTACACCGAAAGTCATATTTTAAAATTTCCGATGGTTTTTTCTCATTCTTTCAGGCAAACAAGTTAAAAGCACAAAGTTGTTTAGAAGCCCTGTCAAATATAAACTTTTCCGATCAAATATTTACACATACGGAAATTTGGAGAAAAAACAAAATTTTTGATACCCATATTGTGGTCTTCATCTCTAAAAAACATTTTTTTTTAAGAAAATAAATGCATATTTTAATAAAGAAAATTTTAATATGAAAAGTTAAAAATTTAAAAAAAACAAAAAAAGGTAACCTTTAGAATTCTCTTAAATAAAATAAAAATGAAAACGAAACAATTTCGAAAATGCGCTCCTTATGATATCGACTAAATACTGTTAAAAATTACAACAACAAAATTACAATGAAATTTATTATCCCAAAATGGATGCCAGCATATGTGGCTTTAAAATACCTTTCGTTTGATACCAAATTTGTAGATATTTCTATGGAAAATAGTGAAATTGTGGCAAAAAAATTAAATTTTCGCTGATTTTAAAACGTCATTTTGAAACCGTAAACTATCGATTGGGCACGTATAAAAAAATACGTCGAACTTAGATTTTTGTCCTCTATCACATATCCAAAAATTATTCAAATCGGTGTGTGACACCTGGGGACCTTTACTTGTAAGAACAAATCAAAATTCTACCGTGACTGTTCCAGTTTATCGCACAACCACTATCGTAATCTTTTTTCGATGCTATCTTACAGACTTTACAACAGACTCCCAGCAAGTATACGCCTTGAAAGAAATTTGATTACTTTCTAAAAAAAAAAAAAATAAAATTGTGGATCTTTGAGTTGGTTTGAGTTAAATGTAAAATACATTTAAATTTTAAAAGCTTAAGGCACTGATATTGTGCAGTAAACGGATTGCGGTTTATATACAGATAAAACTACTAAAAGATTCAATTCCACTGATACTTTTTTTTTTTTTTTTTTTTTTTTCAATTTTATTTCAATTTATTTCAGATATTTTATTAGCATACAAGATAGATTCTTTTAAATGCAACGATTTAGAATAATCTAAGTAAAAATTACAAAATAAAAATTAAGAATACAAATTTAAAATTTAAAATTCAAAACTTAAAATATAAAAATTTTTAAACTTGCAATTTAAAACTAAAAATTTAAAAAATTCAAAAATTCAAAAATTTTATTTAATTATTGTGATAACAACCTCTTAAAAGGATATAACAAAGATACAAATTTTTAATGGATATAACCATAGGAGAAAAAAGTTATTTTAACTTAAATAGAGAAATAGATAAAGTGAAGCATTTGAAGTAAGTAATTAAAGAAAGAGATAGATAAAGAAAATTTAAGAGAAATAGTCAAGAATTAAGTGCTTAAAAATTGTTTTGTTTTAAATTATTAAACGCGTTTTAAATTATTTGGCAGTGAACTCCAAAGTCTTATTGCGTTAATGAAAAAAAGACGACTAGATTTATTGTATCTGAACTGTGGAACAAGGAAGAAAACATTTCTGGTGGATCTGCAAAATGTGAGTTTTTGGAACAGGTAGTTGGGGCTTTTCGAAGTGATAAGTCTGTGCATAAAAATGCAGTTTCTTGCATTGAGAAAACTAATGATATTGCACCCAAGGATGCGTTTACTATTGGCTGATATATGGTCAAACCTTCGTATACCGTAAACATAACGAGCGGCATTGTTATAAGCCACTAATAGTTTATGAGCTGACCTTGAGTCTAGTTTGCTATAAACAACATCGAAATAAGTTATTATTGGCACAATTAATTGTATAACCAGTTTTCGTCTTGTTTCAGTGGGAACCAATGACGCAGTTTTTCGTAGATTTCTTAAGGAATAATAAACTTTACTAATTACACTGTTAATGTGGTCAACACACGTAAGCGAAGAGTTCATGACAAATCCTAGATTGACTACTTTTTCAACGAACCCAAGTCTGGTTCCACTTAGGAAAATAGGAGGCAGATCATTAAATGCGTATCTTGATTTCACTACAGGTAAAACGTACGACTTTAGAAGATTTAACCTCAGTTGATTATCACTAGCCCATCTGCTGATTTCAGTCAGGTCTTCGTTAACTCTGACACGTAGATCTTCTATGAGGCATGTGGGTCGGGACAGATAGAGCTGCAGGTCATCCGCATATGCATGCATTGTGACATTATGACATAAAGAAAAAATATCGTTCAGGAACATAGTAAACAAGAGTGGACCAAGTACTGATCCTTGGGGTACCCCGCTAACAATAGATCGAAAACCGGAGTTTCTATTACCCACCTTAACCCTTTGCGTCTTTCCCTCTAAGTAGCTTTTTAGGAGTTGAACAGCAGTATCTGAGAAGCTGAAGCAGGTATCTAACTTTTTACATAGCATAGGGTGGCTTACACTGTCAAAAGCTTTCGAGAAATCTAAGAGACAAACTAAGGTGATATGACCCTTATCAAAAAAAGTTCTGATATCATCTAATATTTTAACAACAGCAGTGGAGCAGCTATGTCCTGGGCGAAAACCCGACTGGAGGGGAGACAAAAGGTTGTTTGCATTAAGATGGTAAGAGATCTGTTCAGCCATGAGAGATTCAAGCACTTTTGAGAGTGACGACAGAAGACTGATTGGGCGGAAATCGCAAGGTACAGATGCCGTTGGCTTTTTGCCGATAGGTATTATCGTAGCTATTTTCCAGATTGAAGGAAATTTAGAACTAGTGAGACAGTGATTATATATGTGGACGAGGGGACTAATGACATAAGGCAAAATTAGCTTGACGAACTTGATATCAATCCCATCTTCGCCGACAGCATTAGATTTTATCTTTAAGATGCATCTCACAATATCAGACTCATTAACCGCGGAAAACTGAAATTTCTGAGGCAAAGTGGAAATATTAATGAACGAGTTAGAGTTAGGAGCTCCGGTCAGGGGACTAGATACGAAAAATGCATTCAGAATATCAGGATCTAAGCAACAACCTCCATCTTGAGTCTTACCTATTCCAATTTGCTTTAAGTTATTCCACAGCTTCTTTGACGGTAGAGAAGTACTTAGCTTCGAGAAAAAGAAATTTTTTTTCGACCGTTTGACTACAGATGAAGCATCGTTTCTAGCCCTTCTTTATAGCTCCCAATTAAGCGCGGTTGGATTTCGTTTCCATTTAGTATAAGCCTTATGACGTTTTTTCAGTGCTTGCTTGATGGAATTCGTGAATATTGTGTAGTAAACTTGTATATTTTACATTTTGAAAATTTCTAAATTTATATACGTCCCTAGAGCTTACCTATTTGCGTACGCTTTTATTATGATGATGGGGTTCTTCTGAATCTAGAAACTACCTACTATATACATGTATGACAAATGTCACTGAAATTTCTTTTTTTCTTTTTAGTTCACGTTTTGGTTTTAAATAAAAGGTTATTTTTTTAATTTTTTTTTTTTTAAATATTTTTTTCTAATATTAAATGTCAATAACTATTCTTATAAGTTAAAATTGATCTAATGTTTGTTTATTTTATTAAAGATTCATGTCAAAACTTGTGTACTATGAGAATAAAAATTAATAAAAGTAATTCATGTTTCAGAAAGTAATTTAACCGTTGTTATCTATAGAAATTTTCTATTCACAAGTGTGTTATATGTAAATTATGATAAGTGGAAATGCACAGCCAAAACACGAGTAATATTTTTTAAAGCAAGCAACTAGCTGGAGGCTACCCTGATCCATTATATTAAAATGTATGTCTTGAACCAATTTAAACCTAAATGGTAAACTAGAGTCATGAATAATTTTATACTCTACCGTGCGATAAGCACAAACACGAAACTATAAATAAACATGCAACAAAATTATATGTTACTCAGCCCAAAAATGCGGAATAAATTAGCAAAAAAAAAACATTCTGTCAAACTGTCACACTTACCCCCAACTTAATAACGCTGGTCACAATCGCCGCATTCCAACTGTTCTCGATGCGTAGTAATTCCTGACGCGTCTCAACGCTTAAGTAGCGCGGTTCATGACCGGAACTCTGTAGCAGGAAACAATGTTGCCGACTGTCTACCGTTTCCGATTCTTTGACAACCCGAAACATTGTTTGGTAGACCTTGTAAACAACCAGCGCCTTCGTCAGGCCAGCGACATTGAGCTGGAAAAAATAAACAGAGTAAAAAACAAAACATCTTGAGTGACATACAGAATCAGATTGAGTATGAGAAGAATCTTAATGCAAGCTGTCAAAAAAAAGCAGTATTTTTTAAGTATCTCGTAGAAGGTGGATGGCTGAAAAGCTGTAGAGTGCAAATAAAGTAAATTGTGGCCTTAATGGACGTAATTGACACCAAATCAACGTCAAAGGAAATGACAAAAATAAACCAGAAATTCACAGCTTTGCTTTTATAAAACAACATCAACTAAAAAGCAATAGTAAAACATATCAAGAAAGGCGCACATAAATTGAGTTTCTTTGTATATATTTCTCATTCCTTTTTGGTGCCAACATTTAATGAGCTGCTCTTTTATTTTCATAAAATTTGCTATATTTGCGCTTGCATGTAGGCCGCCATCTTTTTTTCTTTTTTTTTTTTTTGGTACATACAGAATTTTTGGCATGCTTCAGCAAGCTGCACCATGCCGCTTCAAACATGGCCCTGACTTGAAGTAATCCTTATATGTTGAAGGATTTTACACCGGTATATGTAGCGGAAATGATGTTCTTCGAAAAATTCCAAAAAAAAAAACACACATACTTGGTGTGTGTGTGCATGGCAACTGCGTCCGTGTGTGTGTAGATTTAATGGTAGTCAATGTTTTGAAGTGGGTGGAATGAAGCTTTCGTGACAGCTTTTGCCGCTTGTCGAAATTGTCGAAATAGTTTCAAACATTGCCCACATTGAGTTAAAACATCGGAGCATGTAGCTGAGTCGCGGTTAAGTTGGGTAGTTTTAGTGAATTTATGCTATGGCGTAAGCTTGTTGTAGCCATAACGGAAGGAAGTCACTTAATTTAAACCTTTTTATATGCCTTTTTTTCACAGTTCCAACAATATGTTTCGTTTTTACCCTCTTCGTTATAACTTTGTTGCGTTATAAATGATTTTTTTTTCACTACATTAGAGTGAGTTTTGGTTTTGTTATGTATGGCGGGTTGAGTTTTGAAAAATGGACTTTGGCTAAAATATTTAAATATTTAATATATTTTATCACGTCAGAGAGTAGTTCTCTTAACATGTAATTCTCTTCATTTGAATTACATTGGTTTTTGTGGGAGTTTTTATGAAATTAACTTTAATATTTTTTAAGAGCGCCCGTGGCGTAGTGGGTAGAGTGTGTGGTTCCTACGCCAGAGAACCCAGGTTCGAATCCTCCATCTGACACAAACAATTTTTTCAATTGAATTAATTTTTCTGTTCGGCCGTCACCTCTCTGCAGACAATGGCAAACCTCAGAGAGTAAAAACAGGCATGAAAAGCTTCTTGAGAACATAAGCCGTTCGGAGTCGGCATAAAACATGTAGGTCCAGTTCTCAATCATTTGTGTTCAAACATTTCACAACACACACAACACAATTGATCATAAGAAGCTCATTCAAAGTCCTTTCAAGGGCTGAAATGGCCATTTCGTTTAATTATTTTTTTTTATTTTTTAAGAGCCTTTGTTATTTTAAGAATATGAGTGCTAAATGTCGATTTTAGAGAGATTATCATCAATGGTTTGCATAACATAAAGAAAATAAATAACGTTAGAAGTTTTCCATTTTGTCCAAAAGAGTTATTACATAAAAAAAGAAGCATATAGCATATTCCGAGTAAAGAAGCTAAGCTTTATCTCTGCATACACTATTTCTCTTCTAGAATAAAAAGATTTTAGTGTAAAAGACAAAGAGAAAGATATAGATAGAAAGAGCATCTCAAAAGAAATACAAAACAAAACTCCATAAAAATATTCCGTTTATTCAATATTCTAAGGTATAAAAGGCAAGCACAATGCTCTGCACCCAATATCGCTCAAACTGTAATTATTTTTGCGATCAGCCTGAAAATATGCACTGAAAATTAATTTCATACTTATCAGCGAGATTCTTGCCTTTTTGTATGTGTGCATACTTCAGGCTGAACATTTTTCACTAAAGTATGTTGTAAAAGCACTGTAATAATAGCAAAAAATAATTACAGTTTGATCTTTACTGCTTCCAACCCGTCGTAGGACAGGCTTATACACTAGTTTACACTATAATTGATTTGTGCTTCCATTGGCAACACTGATATTAATTGTTTGTCATAGCTAAAATAGCAACAATAAGTTTCCAAACAAAAAAAAAAAAAAAAAATAAGAAAAAAAAGAAAAGAGTTAATTTTAACTTTTATTTATAATTTTAGAATGGTACAAGAAATGTTATTAAGAAGCTATATTAGTAATGTAATTATAATATTGTACGTATTGAATTAACAATAAAAAAGTATTAACTTAAAAAATGTAAATTGCAATAGTAAGTTTATATTTATTTTAATATCCACAATGGTCACCTTTTTTTTGGGCAGTCGAGCAAGTCGGTCTTACATAGTGCTTATAAGGATTTTGCATTGGTCTGGAGTTATTTTTGGCCAATTTTCGGTAATACATTTTTTTAATTCTGCGATATTTTGGGGTGCTTGCTCCGAAATACGCATTTTAAGAATTGCCCGGGCATTTTCGATAGGAGACAAGTCAGGGCTTTGTGGTGGCCATTTTAAAGTGTTTATATTTTCATTACGGACGTATTCCTAAATTTTTTTAGCGATGTGGATGGGAGCGTTGTCTTGCTGGAAAACAAAATCATTGCCTATCAACCTTCTACCTTCAGGTGCCGCTACGTCTTTTAAGATATTAAGGTAGATATCGGCATTTACCCTGCCTTCCAAAGTTATAAGTTTGCCTACGCCATTTGTGCACAAACAGCCCCATACCAATACACCTTGTTCTGCTGCTTTAAAGGTCGGTCTTGTGCAGTTGTAAGCAAGAGAATCTCCGTTTTTTCTCCAAACGTAGATTCTACCGTGAGAATATTTCATTCTTATCATGGATTTGTCCGTCCCAACATTTTTGGGGTCTTAGAGTATGATCCTTGTAGAACTCCATTAAATTTTCATATTTAGCTTGCTAACATACGAAATTTTTCGAGCAACTCGCCCACTTTTAACTGCCTCATGGAGTCTTCTCCGTACAGTATCAGTAGATGGAGCATCACGACCTTCGTTTAGCAGCTGGGCTCGAATTTTAGGTACTAAAGTGAAAGGATTGCTATCCAAGATAGCTACAATTCTTATTTTCTGTCCTTTTAGATGTCACTCTTGGCTTTCCACTCCGTTTTTGGGGCTCAACTTGCCCAAATGTTTTCGAAAAGACTTTATTACTTTCCCAATGAAACTATGAGATTTTTTAAAAATGCTTGCTATAGTTCTATGAGAATTGCCTTGTTTATGCATTTCAATGATGATGCCTTTCTCTCACCTATTGATAATTGCTTAAAATTTCCCATATTTCTTTCTTAAATTTGCTTAGCTATTTTAAAACAAAAATGATTTGCCTTTAAAAAATTAACTAATATAAACGTTCCAATACTTAATGATGTGGTATTATTTTAAATGTAAATTAACTTATTTTTATGTAAGAAATGAAGTAATTAAATAATTTAATTCAAAAAGTTGTTTTAAAACAATCAAAACTAGCTAAACTAGAGCAACGTCTAAATTGGAAACTTATTTTTGCAACGTCCTAGCTTCAACTGTATTCTACAAATAATGAAATATTTTCAAATGCGCAATTTTAACGCCACTTAATTCCTATGAAATTATCGAATGATATCAGTTCTATGAAAAAATGCAACATGTGCTGAGTATAGCCATACTATCCATACAAAAAGGGAACATTCTAAAAAATTTGTACGTGGAGACTTATTTTTGCTACATACTGTATGTCCGTGATTCTTTAAATCAATCATGAAAAGATAACGTGAACAAATTGCATCTATTATAGTTGCGGATTTTGTTGTTGATTCGTTGGAATTGTTATTTATGTGCAAACCAAATTTTTCGTGACGAAAATTAGCGGTAAAGATCATAGGGATTTGATCATAGGGATCTTCGCTTCTACCAAGAGTATGAAACGATGTATGAAATTAAAAAAATTAAAGCTAGTGGACAGAATTGCCACCTGCATTTTTGGAGTTTTTATGAATTCAGTGCTGGAGCATACGCTAGGTAAAAATGGGTTGCTGAATCTACATCCAAATCAGAATTTTAAATTACAAGAATTCGTAAAAATGCAAAATATTAAGGTGGTAGCTCTGGCCGACTTTTTAAACTTTGGTGCCATATTCGAAATCAAATCCGTTGTCAGAATTTCAAAATTGCAAGCATTCGCAAAAATAAAAAAAAACAAAAAGAACCTAGATGGCAATCCTATCCGCCATTTTGAATTTTAAAATTTTGACAAAACATTCGAAACCAGCGACCCCCTAAATTTGTAAGATGATGTCTAAAACTCTCAAAGCTACATTTTATTTTGCTTTTCTAAGACAATGATATTATTTTGAAATTCTGACAGCGGATTTGGATTCAGCGACGCATTTTTACCTAGTGTTCATCCAGCATTGATTTCGTAACAATACAAAAAAATTTAGGTGGCGATCCAATCCGCCATACTAAATTTTAGAACTGTAATGTAAGAGTCGAAATAAAATCCGTTGTCAGAATTTCAAAATTTCACGAATTCGTAAAAATAAAAAAAAATGAAGGTGGCAACGCTATCCGTCGTCTGGAATTTTAAGATTCTGGCATCATATTCGAAATCAGCGACCCCCTTAAGTTGTTCGATGATGTCTAAAACTCTTAAAAATACATTTATTAAGTGCCATTAAGTGGCCCTTTCTCCAAAAAATATTATATAATTTTGAAATTTTGATAACGGATTCGGATATAGCGACTCATTTTTATCTAATGTTTCCCCAGCACCGATTTCATAATAATACAAAAAAATTTTAGTGGTAGTCTTATCCGCCATATTGAATTTTAAAACTGTGATGCCATTTTCGAGATTAAATCCGTTGTGAGTTTCAAAATTTCAAGGATTCGCAAAAATAAAAAAAGTTGGCAATTCTATCCGCCATCTTGAATTTTAAAATTCTGACATTAGATTTGAAATCAGCGACCCCCTTAAACTGTTAGATGATGTTTAAAACTCTTCAAAATACATTTTGTAAGTTTGCAGCTCTGTGTTAAAAATTTAGGTGGCAACTCTATCCACCATCTTGCATTTTAAAACTGTGATATCAGATTCAAAATAAAATACCTTGCCAGAATTTTAAAATTACAAGGGTTCGCAAAAATACAAAAAAAAAAAATTGAGGTGTCAGCCCTATCAACTTATTTGAATTTTAAAATCCTGACATTAGAACCGAAACCAGCGAACACTAAGGCTGCCGTTTCACTTTTTTGTTACATAAACAAAAACGTTTCACTTTTTTGTTACATGTTTATAAAGATGTATACAGTGAGCGTCAAAATAAAGTGTACACCATATTTTTGAAAACTTTTTACTTTATTTCAATATTTTTATAAAAAAATTTTTAGTATATTTGAAATTAATATTGTATGCTCTTATTATATTCTAAATAAAACTATAAATTATTTTACAACAAAACTTCACATAACTCAAAAACTAGAAATACTCCTTTTTCTTCGAGTCAAAACAAAGCGTACTCGTAAAGTTGAAAATAAGAAAAAATAGTTTCAGTCTAGCTATTAATATTTTGTTTGTCTTCCTCGTGTTGAAATAACAGCTTTCAACCGTCACGGCATTGATTCAACCAATTTCGTAGTTACGTTTGATGAAATTTTTATCCATTCTTCAATTAAAACGGCTTTCAGCGAGTCTTTGCTGCTTATCTTCTTTTTTCTTACTTGTCTATCCAGATTTTCCCACAAATGTTCTATCGGGTTAAGGTCCGGTGATTGTGGGGTTGATCCAGCTGTTTCACTAAAAACAATGTGTTTGCAAACTGAATTTCATACTTATTACCAAAAGCCATGCGTAGTCTTTGATTTGTCCTTGTTATAAACTGATTTTTTTTAGGGCATTTAATGCACGTCTTATTGTTCTGGCACTAACGTTGCTTCCTAATGATTCGGAGAGATCACCCGCTATTTTCACTGCGCATGCAGTTGGATCTTTTCGCACTCTTCTGACTACTGATCGCATTGTGGTTTCACAGAGTTTTTTTGGTCTGCCAGCACATGGTCGATTTTCTAGTGCTTCAAATTTATTTATTTGCTTATGATTTTTTTGATGGTAATATGACCTCTATCAATAATTGAAGCGATTTCGCGAAATGATTTTCCTCCTTTATGAAAATTTATGACTAATTCCCGTGTTTCAGTAGAAGTTTCTCACTTTACCAAACGCAAATGATGCAGAAACATTAACTAACAACATAATTAACCAATTTGAGAGAAATATCGTTACATTTGTTTTAAACATTTGAAATAGCTAAGCTTACTATGCAGGTGTACTTCTTGTTTTGACGCGATATATGGTATATGGACTATTTCTGTTCTTATGAAATATTTTATTATTGTGGTAAATTATTTGCAAGACTTTATATTTATATTAAGAGAACCTTTAACAAGAGTTCAAAACAAAACAAGTTTTGTAACTAATTACAGTATTGAAGACTTATATCTGTACAAAAAATTGTACACTTTGTTTTGACGCTCACTGTGCGTGTTTTTGAAATTTTTCTCCCAATAAAAATTGTCACATCACCGCTTTAGCAGTTTCACTTCAAAAATGAAGAAAAATTTTGAATCGAAAGTCCTTCAAAGGTCCTATTTTTGGTGCTGCATTTTTGGTCAATATTTTTTTTATGAATAATAAAAAACTATTTTATTTGTACACTTAAAACTTTTTGTTATGCTCAAAATATAAGAATTACGCCGAACTGAATTTAAAGTTATGCTCTGTATACTTATTTTTGACTCTCACGCGTACTTCTAACGTAGTACGCGTGAGGGTACAAATATATTGCTGTAGATCCGTAAAAAAGTGTTAATTTAACTTTTTGTCACAAAACATACATGCCAGATGATGTAAATACGCCATTAGGTGAAACAGTGAGTGGGACAACTTTTTGTTAAGTATTTTCAGGACATAAATTTTGGTAACCTTTATAACTTTGTTTTTCTTAACCTATATAAGGGACATTTGAAATTTAAATAAGTACACGCAAAGAACTTTTGTCCAGTTTGAATACTAAACAGTGTATATCTAATGCGAAAAGTTGCACAACCCTACAATTTAATGTCGTAAAGGTCTTGAAAGGGAAAAGAACAACAGTTTTGCATACATACAAAGTTTATGAAAAGTGTTTTTTATCTAATTCTCCAACGCATGTCCAATCTATAAAAATACAACATTAAAAAGTTTCCTCATTCATGCACAAAGCCAAGCGTGCCGTACCAACATGGAAATAAACTAATTTAATCATTTACAACTACACGTGCGAATGGTATCTAAGTAACCCAGTAGAAATTAACATGATATTCCAGTGGGAAATCACAAACTATATAAATTGACGATTATCTGAAACCTGAGGTATCACTAGGCGGTGGTCTGGGTTCGAACACAAAATTTTATTTCACTAAGTTTAAAATTAACTTACCTTTTTTCTTAATTCATGTACTCGTATGATTTGTTCGAAGACCTTCATTCGTCTTCGTCTAAAATCGTCTTTTTTAATCTATTTTTATTTTATGACAGAAATTTTAATTAAAAAAAAAAAAAATAAAAATTGCGTTTGATGTCCGGATGGTAGAAGATTCTTTGTTGCTGCTCGGAAAAAGAAAACATTTTTTTCGGTTTAGTAAAGAGTTCTTAGTCGTTTAATCGTTCGTTTTTTTTTACCTATATTTTGATTTAAAACATAAAACGATCTCAATTTTGTGAAAAAAAAAATTAAAAAAATTTTTTGTTTATGCCCGCCATTTTGTTAACAATCAATATTTATCAAAAATCAACGATTAAACGCCCAAGAACTCTTTACTAAGGTCTTTCGCGGCATTTTTCTAATCTCCATAAATATAATATATATACACTAGCTGGAATACCCGGCGCCGCCCGGGGGTGTGTAGCATTCAGGGCGAGTAAAATGTGTGGAACATAATACGGAGTTGTTTGCAATTTGAATTTTTAATTCATTTATAAACGTTGTTTAAAATGTTTAAAGCATTATTGAATTATGAATTTACAACCTGACATAATTTAGGCCATCATGCTAATTCTCGATATCAAATACCAAGTGTTAATATTTACTGAAATAAAGTATTAAAACTAAAGTTAAAAGCCCCCGAATCGAAAAATTAGAGCTTTCTTCAGTATTTGTACAACAACGCTCTCTGGCTTTCGAGATAGTGCAAAAGAGATAGTGACAAAACAATTCCCGTACTCGAAAACGAGCGGTTTTGGAGTTTTTCACGATTGCTGAAGAGATTTGTACTACAGCACCCTCTAGTGTTCAAGATAAATTAGAATAGCCGCAGTTCGAATGAGCGGCTAAGGAGTTTTCAAGGTTTTTTTTTTTTAAATATTTGTAGTACAGCGCCCTTTGGACTTTTAAATAGAACACAATTGATAAGTCTTCAACGCTAACCGTACCAACTCCGCCAGGTTTCGGCCTGCCTGTCCCAAGCCAGGATAAAGGAGGAGGGTTGGTTATGGGAAACGTCCCATGCCGTAAAAAGTTAGAGCCAACCAAGAGCTCGGGGTGGCGCCCATTTTGGTAGCAGGTCAATATGTATATCATATTGAAAAAATCCTGCGATGGAATAGCAATGGTCCATAAAACTGGTTAGCACGGGGATAGTCAAACCCGTCGAAAAAATGAGGTGACCTTATCTATTCACGGCATGGAGACATGGCCTATATGGTCAACAAAAAGACAAAAAATGGTGTCTTAGGGCACAAGGAGTGTCACGTATGTGGGCACAAAGGCGACCTGTGACGCTGGGCACAGGTCAAATTAAATCGTAGGCACTTCATATAGGGTATGGTGATAAACCATGCCTTGTATGGAAGTGCAAGTCAGATACGAAACAGTGCTATGTGCACAGTCAAAAACAAAAGTTCTTATATATGTATATAAGAATTTTTGTCTCTTTGCTGTGATGTTGTAGACCCCCCATTTTCGACGGGACCGAGTTGCCCAGGTGACTATCATGGGGTGGCCCTTCGGGGAGACTCGTGCTGGCTGTGGTTTGTGCACATCACTTGCACAGGTCTAGATTGACCGGCGTGGTCGCGCAGTTGTACGACCGGGCTGGCATACCTGCTTAGTATGCAAGAGATTGGATAGGTCTCGTTGTCTCAACCAGTAGATGGTAATGAAGGTACGCCACTACCGGTAGCTAAACTGGTACTATTAAGGGCAGTATGAAATTATTATTGCATACTGCTTTTACAGAATAGGGCACAGAGTAATGCTATTGTGTTTGTGAATGTGAAAACTAGTACGTGGTTGCTCTTCTAGTGTACTTGTAAATTACAGGTCTGGGAAGAGTATTTCAGGTGCACATCCTTTTAGGATGTGTATTTTTTAATACGGTTGATCATTCATGAACTATAACTCCAAAGTTTAGAACCCAGAGGAATTAAGCTGTAATGGCAGGGGTCCTCTATAAACGAAAAATGGGGTAACCGTACCCAAAAGCCTCTGTATACAAATTTCCATGCAAATCGGATGAACAATTTAGAAAAAATTTCTTGTAACTCAATCGCAGCGCTACCTACCGATTCCATTAAAATGGAAAGATTTCACGCATGAATTTGAGATATCAATTAATTTCACCTAGTACTATTTTTATATGCTATAATGTAGACTTTCAATCGACCCAGCAGTTAATTTAATGATTTCTGAAAAAGTGAGCATATCTATAGATTGACCACGCCCATTTTTAGTACAGGTGTCTAAACAAAATTAAAGTCTCATACGACAAAAATCGTTTGAAATGTAGCATTTTCATTAATTTGTGGGCGATTAAAAAGGAGCGTGAAAACCCATTTTCAGTAGAGTTGCCGACAGTAACCATACAAATTTAACTTTAAATTTAAATTTTAATCTTATGCGACCAAAATTATCTGAAATGTATCATTTTCATATTTCACGACTTTGCTTTATATATATAAGATAAAATGAAAGGATTTAAAATTCTTATAAAGTGCTCAGTGACGAGTTGTTAAAAAATGGACAAGATTGGTGGCAGATATTACATTAAGACAGATTTTGTATAATATTGTAATGCATACCTTGTGAGAAAATTGATGCCGATAAGTTTTGTAATTACGCCTATAAGACTGCTGAACTTTCTGCTTAAAACTATAATTGGTAGTTGTATAAAAGCCCGTCCTACGAAGGGTTGGAAGCATTAACGCTCAAACTGCAATTCTTTTTTGCCATTATTACAGTGCTTTTACAACATACTGTTCTGAAAAATGTTCAGCCTGAAAGTATGCACAATTGCACATACATAAAAGGCAAGCATATCATTGATAAGTATCAAATGAATTTTCTGTGCATACTTTCAGGCTGAACCGTTTCCAGGGCAGTACATGTTGGGAAGAAACTGTAATAATCGCAAGAAATAGTGACAGTTTGAGCGATATTAGGTGCAAAGCATTGTGCTTGCCTTTTATTCAGATTATATGCCAATAACAGTTCATAAGGTTTTATTGCATGGCAGAGAAATTATTAAAGCAGTAATGCTACATGTTGGTATTCTATTCTACGAATACTGATATTATACACCAGCTTTTAATACCATCTGATCCGTACATCACAAGTCTAAGATATCAACCAAGACAATAATTTCTTGATATAGATAATGTGATGTGAGAGAAATGATAGTACACGTTCAATGCTGATTACTAGTGTGTTATGTTTCTGATAATTACATTGTCATTTGAAGCAAAATTTCAAATTAGAAAATAAGTCAATTAAATAAAAGAAAGCACATCTATTTTTTAATTTAATTGTTAAAAATAAAAAAATAAAAAAATAAACAATTTCTAAAAAGTTTTTATCTTAAAAACAGAAACTCTTTTTTCTTCCTTTTCTCCCGGGAGAAAATGTTTTATAATTGGGCTGAATATGCTTCCTTAAAATGAGCTGAGTTCCATGCCCACTGGACATTGCAAAAGAAATTTTGTAGCACTGACATATTATTTTTATACCCCAACGCGTACTGCGTAAGGGGTATATTTACTTTGCCATTCCGTTTGTAACGCCAAGAAGGAGACGTGGCAGGCATAGAAAAATATATATATTTATGATCAGCATCATCTCCTCAGTCGATTTCCGTGTGTCCGTCTGTCTGTCCGTCTGTCGACATGATTACAGCCGCAGTTTTAAAGCTATCGCGATGATATTCAAAATATAAGTTTATTTTTAAAAAAGGAATATTATGTTCGAGAAATGGCCAAATCGGATGAAAACCACGCCTACCTCCTATACAAAGTGACTTTATATTAACCGTAAAATGTCTTTAAAATCCACAAAAATTAAAGAAATGCCTTGAAATTTGCCACGTAAGCCTGCCTACCTCTCCCACACAAAGTGGGTTTATTTTAAACGTAAAATCTCTTTTCAAAATCCACAAAAATTAATGAAATGTTTTGAAATTTTGCTCATTAGCTTTGATATATAATATGAACCATCCTATGATATATGGCGAAATCAGATCAAAATCACGCCTACCTCCCATACAAAGTGACATCATCAAAATAAGAAAACTTTCGTTAATATATAAACTGAATATCATCGTGTATGTCGTGGCTAAAGACTTCGAATGCGGCGGGGTATTTTAGCTTCGGTACCCTGCCGAAGGTCCATCCTTACTAGTTTTTATTAAACCTTATTTTTCTGTAAAAAGCTCAAAATAATTACTCTTTTAACATACTAAAAATAATTTTATTGTACACAATTTTTTAAAAAGAAAACAACCGTATGGTGCTTTTTATTATTTACAAAAGAAAACTACTACCTGTTGCTTGCGAAATGCAGCAGAAAACTTTACTTTTTAATATCTCAACTATTTTGAAATTTAAGGACTTTTTTCCAAAAAACTACCTTTTTGACCAATGTGAAATCGATCGATCGCGTGAGATCGATTATCAAAACTCTTTAGCCTTTTTTAGAAAATGATTTCTAGTTTTTTTGTGTAATTTAACACACTTTTAGAATCATATTCATTGTGTGTAAAATTAAACCGTAAAACTTTTTGCTTTCGGTTTTTCTGAGTTCAATACACCAGACGAGAATCCGACGAAAATTCAATAAGCTGACATTCAATAAGCGCACAAGAGTGGTTTCGAATAAAATATCCTTGAATTAAGAGCATGAAAAGTTATGATTTTTATCAATACTCGTAACAAGGTAGAACTTGAGGTTGAGTTAGGGAGCAGTTAAATTTACTGCTGGGGTAATGACAGACAATCATTCCACCGCATACATAAACAAACGTGTTAACGTAAAACACGTGCCCAAATTTTTTATTGCAATCCACCTGATTAATGTAAAAAATAAAAGAAAATAAAATAAATTATTCGCTATAAAAAGAAACGTGATTACGTGTTCGTGTGATTATGTAAGCCAATGGAAGGATGTTGGCCTAATACAAATACGCTTTAATAAGGATAATTGTGTGAATTTTTCAAGTATTTTTTCTTTCTTTAGGAAAACGAAGATAACTTGAATATTCGTTAGGAATTTTTCACCTGTGCAAACCCAGAGTATGTAAATCTTTGCTGAATATTTTCTTTTTTTATTCTACATACACATTTGGGCGAGTGCGTTTCTGCGTCTGCTCGTGTGTGCATAAATTCAAGTGTTAAAACAGTATTGATGCCATTTTCGGCTGAGCCATTTTGTTTGTTTCATTCAATGGCGCGAAAATGTATGTATGTATTTGAAATTAAATGAGGCCAAATAATTTGATTATGTAATTCAGCAGCTTGCGCAACCCAACAGAAAATTGAGAAGTAGTTTCATTTGGAACTTATTCCATAACTAATTCCATAGAATGTGAAACTGGTTCCACTCTCGCCTCTCGCAAAGTTAAATTAGAAAAACTCCCATTCTCGCTTCTCCCAGCGTTAACTTAGAAATAAAACAAAAAGTTACTTTTTTTAATTTAGTAATCGAAAAAATCAAAAATCTGCAGTCCTTATTTTCGTTGTTTGTTTATAGTTTAGTAATTAAGTTCTGTTGAGATTTTACTTTGTGAGTGAAATATAAATCTGTTGTGAAAAATGTACACTTTAATTCAGTAAGTATATTTCTTTAAAAAAATATCTTGATAAATTTCTATAAATTGTAGGTATTATATTAGCTGATTTCAAACATAAATAAACTGAAAAGGAGTCAGTGATATCTATAGAAAGACCTTGAATATAGAAATATGTCAAAAATATGATTTAAGCTGTTTTTATTCAATTAAGTATCAAATATCTGTTTAAATCAATGCAAAGGTTTAGATCTAAATATATAATTTAACTCTTAATGTATTTATTAAATTAAACTTGGAATAATTTGTTCCCTTTTTTTATTACCAGGTTATGTGCAAAAATAGTTGTACGCTAACTCGACGCTGACTTGAATAATGCGAGAACAGAAGAAATTCTTGATAGAAGCCAAAAGGGAAGTACTTCATGTTTAGCTTCTATTTTAGCTTGATAAGAAGTTGTTCTATTTGTAATTTGCTAGAAGCGAAAATAGAAGCACTTTTTTGTGTCTTGCTAGAAGCGAAAATAGAAGCACTTTTTTTCAATCGGCATCGCCTACAAAAATAGTATTGTAGTATTGACCGGAATCATAAGTGGAACAACTTGAGAATGTAAAAAAGTAATTCCAGAACGTTTTCCGACGAACTTCTTTTTTCTGCTGGGAAGCAAATAAGTTCCACTTGGATGTATGTCTGTACTTTGTGTTTGTGCAGGTAAAACTTGCGATTGATGCCTGTGCTTTAAATTTGATTGCATTCTTTCAAGGAGATTTATACGTTTTATATCAATCCAATATTAAGAACTTAAAGGTGTTTGATATTTTTCAAAGTTAAGAAGCTTACAGACTGCTGTTGGAGGTTTTTATGACCTTCATCATTCCTTGCTTTACACTTGAGCCAAACTAATACCATTAATGCAAGAAATCGTAAGAGAATCATGCGTAATTTTTCCGATTCATGGACGAAACATGCTGATTCGGCCATACATTCCATTGACGAAAATTTCCAACAAATGTTCCAAATTCGTGCAAGATTGGAATACAGAAACATTGAGATTTTTCGTGCACGAATACAACACCGAATCGTTTGGAAGTTTCGTTAACAAATAAAATACAGAAATATGAAGAAAAAAATATTTTTTATTTTTATTTATTCTGTGATTTTATTTTATTTTATTGTACATGTTTTCTTTGGACCACATTGGGTGGTGTGAATATAAACTGAGTAGACACTCTGGCAGGATTCTCTTGAGGAGAGTGTTTCGTTCAGAGTAAAGACTCAATTTGGTGTGAAAAAAAGTTTCCTCTAATTGCTTGTACTCACTCTATGATAATGAGATGAGAAATGTCAATTTTAGTTGTCAAATTGTTGCGTGAAATAAACAAACAGGATAGTAAAAGATAAAATTTGCAAAAAAAAAAAAAAAAAAATTAAACGTGTTTATAAATATAGAAACACGTAAAAGAAAAGTTTATAATATTTGACGCTTCGGCATAACAGGCGATAATTTGAAATCATTCGGGGTTGTTGTAGTAACCAAGAGCTCTAAGAATCAGATTTGAAACCTACAAATATTTCGCTTAGGTCTCATGGATTCTGATTTGGCGGCATTATATTCGAATCGGATTCGCTGTCTCTTTTAGATGTCACAGAAACCTATGTTATACGATGTCTCCTAAGCAAAATATTTGTCGGTTTCAATTTTGATTCCAAAAGCTCTTGGTTTCTATAGCAACCCCGATTGTACCGATTTGAATTTGATACAGCGCTATGGTTAATCAATAATTTACTATCCAATGTTGCTGGAGAAACTCGTGGTGGGGCAATTGCAATATTCCTAAGATATATAGGTAACCCGGGATTTCAAGTTGGAGTCGCGGAGGACATTGGCATTCATATAACAACAGTTCGAAAATTGTGCGGGAAGTATGTTGTGCTATTTGTGCGAAGGTAAGGGAATGGGTTTAATTACCAATCACCGTTCAGAAAATGAGAGAAGCAAAAGAAGAGTGGAAATCTGAGTATAATTTTTCTGACACAATAGGTGCTTTAGATTTCAGGCATATTAAAATATTAAGGACACGCTTTCACTGCGATGCATACCTAAAGCGCAAAGGTTTTTTTTTCGTTAAATGTGCAGGCGATGGTTAATGCACGAGAGCAATTTACAAGTGTAAATGTTAAGTTTCTGCATTATTTTCGAGAAATTCCTCGTTCCCACTTTCGTGAAAAATTTCTGACTGCATATTTGCACACAAATAGAAATTCATTCACACAAATAGCACATGGAGGCAGGTAGTCACCACTCTCAAATTTCTTGAGTACTCACTCAAGCAGGGCTTTCAAATATGAACTTTATTCACTCCAAAGTTGAGAGCCCTCTCAAATGCCAAAAAGTAGATGTGGAGTATTTTCGTTAAGCTTAACGAGAGTAGATTTTATTCTCGCCAAATTGAGTGTTACATCAAAAAACACGAGTGAACAATCGCACTTAGTTTGTATTCACAGCACCCATTATCTGAATCTGTAATCTTCGATATATCAGGCATCCAGGCCATGATTGTATCACGTTTACAAAATGATATCTATTTCAAGTTTGACAAAAAAATTATCCCGAAATATCGTATAAGCAAAAATTAAGCTTTATAGGTAAGACACGAACGAACACAAGACAGAAAGTTGAAGAATTTTTGACAAGTTTTGTAATGAAAGTGTTGTATATTAAGTATCTGTTCTTTATTCGTCATTAAGTGGGGATATTGAAATTAATAAAAGTTTTTATATAAAAATAGATTAATAAATAAAAAATGAGCAAAAGGAGAATAAGTCGCAGGATAATAATTAGAAAAATTTCGATAGAATAAATGCACTAGAAGAAAAAATAAAAATATGAGTTAAAATTGCAAGGCATTGTCCTCTACCACTTTAAGAACAGCTTCCAAGAGATGTTATGTTCAAGGACGGCAGGAACGGTTTGTGTGAAATACATTAAATAACCCATTGCAAAAGCAACATTGGAGAGTGGCTTAAAATGTCTTGCCCGCGGACGGTAGAATGTTCATCAATGCTTTACAGTCGAAATGAATGTCCGCGGGCATAGACGTAGCGAAAGGAAAGGGGCAGCTGTCCCCTTAACCAATTTTGTACCAGCGGTCGAAATCTCGACCACAATCTTTTACTGTTACTAAAATAATACATTATAATTATTATTTTAGAAATTAACTAGCTTCTATCCGTGGCTTTTTTGGGCTCTTCTATTTCGCATGCTTCGAGATCTACTTGTATTACTGCTCAAATTAGCCTCTTTGCGTTTTGTTGGCATTGTTCACTGTACAAAATACACATAAATAGAACTAATTGAATTATTTACAGATCAATTCTGTCGCGGTAACGTTAATCTTATTACCGAAGAAACTCACCTTTTGGTAACATTTACATCCTTTTGGTATTCTACAAGCAAGCGTTACCAGTGAATATTGTTACCATCTCCTTAGGTGTTAACAAGCAAAACAGTCAGATGCAAGGAAAGAGTGTTATTTGTTCTTAAACGAGCTTACGGCTTTTGAAAGCGTTACCGAGTGTACAGAATACCGAATACTAAGACCGGTAACAAATTTCGGTAACAAGATTACTATTACCGGTAACGCGCAGAATAGATCTGTTAATGATGAAAAACATTATAATTATAAAGTATTTAAACTTTGATTGTACACACATACATATACATATATATGTAAATATTAGACTGTTTTACGAAAGCGAACAATTTTATTTTTCTTAATTATAGATAGAAGTAAGAGCTCTTATATATAAAAAAAAAAATTTTGTGGAAGTAAGAGCTCTCATAAGTGAACAAAAAAAAACAATTGTCAATTGTAATAAAAATCTAACATTCACCGAATTTTTTTCACCATTTCGAACAATTTTTTCGATAAAAATACAAAAAAAAAAAAATTATGGATTTTATAATAAATGTACAGGAATAATATATACTTATAGCAATTGTTGGCGGGAGCTCGTGCCACGTGTTGAGTACTTATAAGCTTATGTAAATCACTTAATTGATTAACCGTGCGAACTGCACTCAAAATTAATAATTTTATTAATTTTTGATAAATAGGAATAATTAATTATAGTCCAGCAAATTAATAATAAATTTACTTGAGAATATAGTTAACTAGCTGAACCCGGTGTGCTTCGCTACCCCTATAGTGATAAAATAAAAAGTATTTAGATATTAATAAAAATTTATTTATTTAATTATGAATTATTTATTGCCATGCTTTAGGATATACAATGTTTTAGTCGGTGTAGAGGTGTAGCTTCTAGAGCAAATAAAGGGGCGTGGCCCGCCCACTATTTACATGGCATATAAGTGTTTTTAAGAAAACATGATATGTAGCAAATATCATCATTCTATGCCAATTATTGACTGAGATACGAGGATTTTAAGTTTTCGGTTGTGTAGGCGTGGCACCACCCCTTCGTCTGATCAAAATATTATGTAGATTATTATAATGTAAGGACTTATTATTTCGTAAAATGTCCTTTTGTGAAAATTTCATGTCGACCGGTCCAGTAGTTTAGAAGATATTACAGTTTTTAATTTTTCCAAAAATGGGAGTGGTCCCACCCTCTTTTTTTTCGGTACGTATTTCTATTCATGCCAATACTATATGTACCAAATATCATTTCCGTAGGTCCAAAAATGCCGAAGATATGACGATTTTAAGTTTTGAATTATATGGGCAGGGCCACGCCCCTTTGTCCAAGCACAAATTTATATAGCCTAATATTTCTTCCAGAGTCATATTAACACGCTGTGAAAATTTCAGGAAAATCGGTCCAGTGGCTTGTCCTCCTATAAAGCACAAACAGACATACAGACATACATTCATTTTTATAAATATAGATATGAGAGTTACACTGAGATAGTAAAATGATAATTGTACACGTTACTACTACGTTTGATACATAAACAATAACAATGGCCGAAAACTGTGGAGGGAGTGAGAAAAGGCTTATTGTGTGAGAGAAATAGGAGACCGGCTTTGGTCTCATCCCTACTCCGTGCTGTTTACTGGGTGAGAAATGACACCGGTAGACGCCTGGCGGGGATACCTTACCAAGTGATAATTGATCAGTTATCAAGTGGTATGAAAAAATGATTAAATTACTAAAATTACTATTAAAAATAGGGGTTGGTGATAGAAGGGTTAAAATTTAGGGTTATGTAAATTTAGGTAAAATGTCCAAAAAGTATTAAAAAAGTGTTAGGGGTGGACAACCCTTATCATTTAGGGGCATAAAAAATAAATAGTAGCCGATTCTCAGACTTATTGAATATGTATATAAAATTTCATAAAAATTGGTCAAGCCGTTTCGGAGGAGTATGGCAACTAACATTGTGACACGAGAATTTTATATATAAGATTTATATTTTTTAAATTCATTCCTTCAGAAAGGAAAAGCTGTCGGAGGTATACTTATTATAGCTAAAAAAATTATAAAATACCTTGAGAAGTACAAAAAATACTAAAAATTCCATTTTTAATTTAAAACAAAAGTATTTTGTATGTTAAAACAGTGTAGGCAGTTTTTGAAAGTGAACAATGTTTTTCATATTGACAAATTCCTTGGTTAGTTTGATAAATTTTTGTCAGTATACGATTAACAAAAGTTTTTGTCAAAATTTTTGTTTTTGAGTGTATCTCCGTACAAATCTTCTTATCGTATGCTAATGGTAACAGTTTCAACAATTATGTAAATAAAAATTCTCACAATCCTGCTGAAGAATTAAAACTTAAATTATTTTTTCGCTTTTGTACTGTTGTACAAAATGTTCATTATCTTGTTTCATCTGCGTTCCAAATATGAGGGTTTAAAAATTGCTTTTTTGGAGAAGCTCTTTATATATATTTAAAAAAATCCCCATGTTTTTATTGTCAAATGATGGGGCTCGATTGAGTGACTCCTTCACTCCTTTCGATAAATTTTTTTAAATTAATTCGGCAATTATTTTTGTTCCAAAAGTAACGTTTATTTTTTATGCTAATAAAAACAGAGTAATTTTAAGACTACAAAAGTGCAGATCTGCATAATTCCGCAAATAAGAACCTATTTTTTCTTAGAAAATAGCTTTTCTCAGAAGAAGCTGAGTCCAACTAATCCAACGAAAACAGTCTGCTTGGTTCCTATTGTTTTTATGTGTCTATATAGAGACACAGTGGCAAAGATTGAATAATTTTGAACCTTAAAGTACTTTTCTTAGTCTTATTTTGATGCCAGCTTGTACATTTATTTATTACGATCTTTGAGAATATCTTTTAGAAAAAAAAAAACACAAATTGATTAAATTCAAAATTTCCATGTGTTGTACCTTAAGAAAAAGAATCAAGCCGTACAAACAAAAACTCATGGGGCTAGATGTTAGATGTTACAAGTCTTTAAATGCTTTCTGATGCTGTTTATAACATTAACAGTCTAATTTTGATTGTATATTTCGTGTATCTTAATCAACGTAAGGGTTAAGCATAAGGGTTTAACAACAACATTTTTGTTTTGCACACTCATTGAAATTTGATTTTTTAATAAACCGAATGGTGACATTCAGACGGCCACAAACATTGAGAGCAATTCAAATAATATTGGGATGTTTTCTACCCAACCTCTACCCACACAAACAAGCACACAAGAGCGCACACTGACGCTCACATTCCCATACATGTGAAATTTAATAATATAGAAAAGATACAGCTGAAATTTTTGGGAATAACTTTGAATTGAAGTTGCCTGTGGCTTAACGCCACACACACACATATACACATGAAATTGTCTGAATGTATTCAACAAAGTGTTGCCAACTTAAATAAATAAATATAAGAGTTCAGGTTCTTTGAACAAAACTAAATGTTTTGCAAAATAAAACAAAGTCAGATAAATCATGTTTTTATAGAACTTTTTTAAATGTTTTAATTACTGGTCCGCTCAAGGCGTCAAGATTTATAGGGAATTTATGCCGAAACTGCGCTTAAAAAATAAAACAAAAAACACAAACGTTGACTTAAATTGAATTCAACGTGCTGACCCAATTTCCAGGCAGTTCACAAGCTCATCCGGAACGTTGAAATTAAAATGAAAGAAGCCTAGTGCAACACAAGCACACACACGTCACACACACACACATGTATACTTAAATAAAATACATAAGAAAAACAAACAGCACAAAAAATGGAGAAATTTCCCGTTGAATCGGAAGCGCAATTTCCAAGTCAGCGTGACAGAACTTCCATGCATTCTGGCAGTCTCCGTAGTTTTTGGTGCAGCGATGCGCACAAAATTCGGGACAGTAGAGTGCAGTTGATGCTGATGATTATGATGAAAATGATGCGCAGCTCTTGTTGCTCCACGGGCAAACAACGGAAAGTCATTCAAAACTCTACTCTTTTCCCTCCCCCCCTCCTCCCAAATCATGCTGAAAAGTTATCAATATGCAAATTTTGCCATACAGACAGAGTTGGATACGAGTATAAAGCAATGTGTGGGTGCAGAGGAATTGGTTCGGCAAATTGCTTTAAGCTACATTCAGTTTTCATTATATGCACTTTTTTCAGTACCTTAAATGTAATTTTCGTTCTTTGATTGGCTGAATCAATAACCATTCGGTATTAATTTTGAAATTGAATTACAAACATCAAATGCTTGAGTGGCACACTTCATTAGCGTTGATTGCTGTGGAGTAAAGTTTCAATACCAATGCACTAAGTGTCGTAAAATTATGAGCGATAATAACCCACATGAATAGTGGCCATAAAAATTTATTGAGTCAAACGAGCAAATTTTTTTAACATTGCTAAAGTGAAGTTTTTTATTTTGTTTGTTAAGATTGGATTCAAATTAATCGGTATCTGGTCAGTAAATGCGGACATTTTTCAATATTTTGATTTACCAACATCTTGTCATTGATCTTTCAAATCCTAATAAAAATTTGACACAAGTAATAAGTTCATCACAAACTGATTTTGACATATCATTGGATCTTGACAGTATCTTCATTCCGTATTCAATCTGTATCAGAGCTGTTCATAAGAGTTACTGAAGTTATAAGCAAAAAAAAAAAAAAAAACAGAGTCATATGCAGAACTGAATACAGGACTGTTGCAATTCCAAAATAGAGCAACTGATTTCTCGCCATCAAAAACAAGATCTCTTCGAAATGTTCGTCCTATAAAAAAGTGAACGTAAAAGAAAATTTATTGTTCTACCGTCAGTACAGAAAGAGTGTTATTTCAAAAATTTAAAGTGATGATAAATTTAAAAAATGGAAAATTTACTTAAAAATAAATGTTACAAATTATTAACCCCAGCTCCTCGATACATTAGTTGAGAATTAAAAAGTTACAAGTAAAAATCTAGTTTTTTTTTTAAAAAAGCCTTTAGAAGAATCATAAACCACAAATTATGAAAACTCGTTTTCTTTGAAATTTTGAGATACCGAAAGACGGTTTTTTTCCATACAATTCGATTAGGCTTTACTTATCTTATATTTTTATATGAAGACGGACATTTATTCCAAAATCTATGATAAGTTTTCAACTCCTTCATTGGAGTGTTTCGGCACAAAATTAGGCAAAACTAGCAAGAAATGGAGTAGGGTACTGAAGCCAAAATACCCCCCGCGGCCGTAATGGCGTATATTCGAAGTCTTAAGACGTCTTTAAAATGTTTTCCAAAAAAATTGTCTCATAGCTTAACTTTATTTAACCCTAAGCTGTCACTGCTCATTATGCTAAAGAATATACAGTGCTGTGCAAAACACTTGCAACTGGAATCTCATATATATATGGTCTACATTTTCATATAAAATAAATTTGGAGTATTAACTTTTATATGTTTTACTTAACATCAGACTGTGTTGTTAATTTTCCAATAACAAAAACATAGCTTCTTAGATTAACAACAACAAAACTTGGATGTAAATTAAAAAAATACAAATTCAGCTGTTCAACTGATTGTTTTTGATATTAATGCGACTTTGCTTTGTACATTTAACAGCATAACGTTAATCGCATTTTTTTACATTGTTGAGTTTTTGTCAAATCGGACGGTTTTGTCCGTAAGAAAGCGGAATAAATATAGAAATATTTGGAATTTTTTTTTTTTTTTTGTGTATATAGCGGAATTTAAAAAAAACTTCAAAATTTGTCATTCGGACATGTAGTAAACAACAATATCTTCAAACCCGTTATTACTACAAAAAAAATGTTCACCACATATTTTGGAGATCTTGAGGAACCTAAGTTTTATTCTCGCATGGGTTTAAATTGCAATACCCGATGTGGACTAAAAACCTTATTATAAGTTGCTTTCGATTTTAAACCACAGTGTAGTAAAAACGAAACTGAGTTTGTTTACACAATTTATTTCTATTTTTTTCTTTTTCACTATAATTTTTACACTAACTTATTCCTATTATAGGTTTCGAACTCACATCTTCATTCAAATAAAAGTAGTAAACGTTGCTTGTGCGCCATAATCAAATAAAAAATGCTTCACAAAGATTGCATTATAAAGCTTTGTTATCCGAAAAAGTAACTCTGAATCATAAGACTTTTGAATCTTAACACTGTGACTAAAAAAATTTCTAGTATTTTGAAAAGTATTAATTCTAATAAAAAATGGTTTAAAAAATAGATTATTCCAACCATTGGTACAAAATTACTCCAAGATTTTTAACAGTGTACTATCGAAATGCAATTACCAAATTTTTACAAATATGTGAGTTTCGAAAAGCGTCGGATTTAACATGGAATCACCAATATATGTTTACTTCTGCAACTTTTTTTTTTTTCCTTCTTTATGTTTCAGTGGTTGCATATAGCGTGCCAGAAAAACAATTTCCATTTAGGGCTAGAATCTCTTGAAAAAGGGCTAGCAAGGACTAAATAAAAAATGTTGGAGCTAAAAAATGGGCTAGTTTTAAAACTCATTAATTCTACATGTTTGTTAGCTCTCAGGTTAATTTATTTTTATTACTTCTTTTTTCTGTTTATAACATACAGCTTTCATTCTAGACAAACAATCTGAGCTTAATGGTCGTATTTTGTTAAACGCAAGCAATCACATCACTTGAGGTTTTTTTTTGTCTGTCAATTCCGTTTCATATGAAATAAAATAAATTCGCTTTCTCTCATTGAAATTTTCTAATGAAATTTGTTGCCAGACAAAAAAACACAAGTAAGGTGATCGCTTGCCTTTTATAAAATACGCCCATAAATCTCATAAAATAAAAAATAGATATATGTATTGCGAAATTCATTAATTACTTACTTACTTACGTACTTAGATGGCGCTTACAACCGCAAGTCGGTTTTCGCCCGTTTTGTCAGGTTGTCCTCCACTTGGTCCCTCCAACGGAGATACGGTCGTCCTCTTCTGCGTTGTCCGCCGCTGGGTACCGAATCGAATATTTTCTTCGCTGGAGCGTCGTCTTTCATACGCTCAACATGACCTAGCCAGCGAAGCCGCTCGATTTTTATGCGCCTTACTATGTCGATGTCGGCGTATAGCTCACACAGCTCATCGTTCCATCGTATTCGGTACTCGCCATTGACGCGCAGATTGGTCCGTAGATTTTACGAAGGATCTTTCTCTCGAACGCTCCCATAATCTTTTCATCAGAGCTGCTCAACGTCCAGGTTTGTGCTGCATATAACAGGACGGGCATGATAAGTGACTTACAGAGTGTGACTTTTGTTCGTCGAGAGAGGGCTCTGCTTCTCAATTGCCTACTGAGGCCAAAGTAACACTTGTTGGCAAGAGTTATTCTTCGTTTTATCTCTCTACTGACATCGTTGGTGGAGTTAATGCTGGATCCGAGGTAGACGAAGTCCTTCACAACCTCGAAGGAGGTGTTGTCAACAGTGACGTGGGTGCCAATACGCTGGGACTGTTTGTTTGTTGACACCAGGTATTTCGTCTTATCTGGGTTTATTGTAAGACCCATGCGACTCGACTCTTTTTCTAATTTGGAGAATGCTGCACTGACTTCGCGTGTGTTATGGCCAATGATATCAATGTCCTCGGCATACGCTAGCAGCATAACACTCGTACAGAATATTGTGCCGCTTTGTCTCAGATCAGCAGCTCGAATGATCTTCTCCATGATTAGGTTAAAAAAGTCGCACGATAAAGAATCACCTTATTTGGTAACAAATGGGGGGAAGAGATCCTTCCCGATTTTTAATGAATTACTTGCACTGGTTAAAAAAAACGATTCTTGCGCGACAAGCGCGACAACAGAGCTGGGCCGAAAAGCATTCATTACAATTCAATTCCAATTCCTTGGAGTTAGGAATTGGTAATTGGCCATCTGAATTCCTTAGGAAAGTAATTGGAATAATTCGTCAGTTACATTAAAGGAATTGTTATTGGTAATTGGACACCTCAATTCCTCAGAAATGTAATTGACGAATTTTTCCAATTACATTCCTAAGGAATCGACGAATTTTTCCAATTAAATTCCTGAGGAATTGAGATGATCAATTACCAATTCCTAATTCCAAGGAATTGGAATTGAGATGGAATTAATTCCAAAAGGAATCATTACAACCCAGCTCTGTGCGACAAGTTTTCCTTATGGACTATGGTTCGCTAAATTATATTAAAAATTTTATTTAAAAGTTTTCGAAATATGAATTTTGAAATTTTTCTTCTTTTTTTTTCGGAGGTAGCTTCACATAGCAGACCCCATATCGAGTAAGAGTTTTAGAGTTGCACAAGATGCCATTATGAAGGTAATTTTTAAAACATTATTTATCAATCTATTTCCAAAAAATATGACAAAACTTGAATTTTTTGGTCAAAATTAAAATCTTTAAAAATTAAAAAATTCACTTAAAATATACAAAAACAAATTACGTATACGTATATATCACATTTTTTAGAAGCAAATGAGTTATTGATGTAGAAAATCTATGGATAAATACGGGAGTTATGAGCAATTGAAGAATGGTATCAAAATTAGATTTATACTTTGTTTACATTGAAGTTACATTGAAATGAAATAAAATCTCTTCTTCTTTGGAAGAAGAATCATGATTATTATTACAGTCATATAGACCTGTTTTGGTCTTAAGTTTTAAGAGATCACTCGTTATTGGGAAATCGTGGCAGCATTTATTTACTCTTTTGAGGTCACTCTTTATGGTAAGTACAGTGCTCTTCCATTTTCGAATAACTCTGCCACCATAACAATTAGAAATTAAATTTTTGTAATAATCGATTAATTTGCGCTCAGGTTGCCATTGATAATTATTATCGTTTTGTTAGCTTGAGTTGCCAAAACAACAATAAAAACATTTAAAATGCTTTATTGGAACCATGAAATGTTTAAAATTAAGTAATAAATTTTGGAGCCAAAAAGGGCTGTTTCAAATTCAAAAGGGCTAGAAAATTAGTTAAGGGCTAAAAGCAAATTTTTAGGGGCAATTTAAAAAAAAGTGCTACATCTAGCCCCAAAAATGGCAATACTGGTTGCGTTGCCAACAAATTCTTGATGACAAGATGGATTCTTAAAAAAGCAGTCAACAATGAGCGCAACAACAAATCTTTATAGAATTAATGTAGTCACTTTTTTGAACTTTAACTTTTAACTTTAATAGAAAAACACTGCTTTGAACCGACAAGCACATATTTATAATTCAGCTTCGGTTTTTGAAAAAATTGTGAATGTTAGCTTTTCAAAGCTAGTGGACTGCAAGCCATAAAAGATTACTGATGGGCTGGTGCAGCAGCCAACAAAACTGGTGACTACTCTGCTGGTGGCTTGTTCGGTACTCTTTTCACCTGAGTAAAAAGAAGTGTACCTGAGTGGAAGTCAATTAAGGAAAACCATAGTTATGTACGAATATTATCCGATTATGATATGGATAGACTTTTTAAAGAAATCTTATCAAAAACTTATCAGCTGGATATAATGTTTCCTGAGGCTATCCTTACTTAAGGAGTCTTTATCAAATTCTGATCCCGTTATTACCAGGATAAGGTGACCTGATCAGGATGAATATAAAAAAGTGCGTAACGTCTGAAATCGGATTCTTATCAAAATAAGGGTTTCCTGATCATTTTCTGACTTCTACCTTAGGAAAATTTCCACTCGTTTCCACATTTTTGTCATGCATAACAATAATACGAGGGGTGCCTTTTATATTTCGGGATTAGAGAACAAAATCAAATATTAATCATCGAAAATCACTTTATTGTTTTTCAAAATATTCTCCATTAAGATCTATACACTTTTGCATGCGTTTGAACCAATTGTCGAAGCACTTTTGCCACTCTGATTGAGGTATCTCCAAAACATGCATTCTGAATGCCGCAACCGCTTCTTCGGGCGTCGAAAATCGTTGTCCACGAAGTTTATTCTTCACGGTTGGGAATAAAAAGAAGTCATTCGGTGCCAAGTCAGGACTATACGGCGGATGACCCATCAAATCGATGTTTTGGGTGCTCAAAAATGCAGTTGTTTGAGCCGATGTGTGAGAGCTCGCATTGTCGTGGTGAGGAGTGATCCGTCTTCGGAGGTTGGTTTTCCTGATTTCTTGGAAGACAACTGGCAAACAAATGGTTGTGTACCACTCAGAGTTGACTGTTCTGCGTTGTTCTAGTGGTACGGTTGCGACATGTCCATATTTTCCGAAAAAACAGGCGACCATTTGCTTGGAAGTGCTTCGTGCGCGAACAACTTTTGTTGGATTTGGCTCATCTTGAAACACCCATACAGTCGACTGCTGTTTACTTTCGGGCTCATACGCGTAAATCCACTCCAATGTCCAATGTCATAGACGTGTTTCGAAGCACCGCGATCGTATTTTTTGAGCATTTCCTTCGACCAATCGGCACGAGCCTTTTTTTGAGCGATTGACAAATTGTGTGGGATCCAACGCGAACAAATTTTTTTTAAAGTCAAATGTTTATGCAATATTGAATGTATGCTGGTCCCACTTATGCCTAAGGTTGCCTCAATCTCACGATAGGTAACATGACGATCTTGCAATATCAGTTCACGCACAGCATCAATGGTTATCGGAACAACAGCTGATTTCGGACGACCTTCACGAAATTCGTCTTGGAGTGAACTACGACCACGATTGAATTCACCATACCATCGATAAACACTGGTCCTTGATGGAGCTTCATCGCCAAAGATTGAATTAAGTTCATCCATGCACTGTTGCTGTGTTAATTCACGTCGAAAGTTGTAAAAAATAATCGCACGAAAATGTTCACGACTTAATTCCATTTTTAGACCGAGATGAATCTTTTAAGTTACTGTAAACAACACAAATAGCGCTCGTATGTCAAAACGTTCTGAGTACGTATAAGCCAACAAATGTCAAACTTTGCGATAGAGCTTTCAGTTGACAGATTGCAACACCAGGGTTGCCAAATCCCGAAATATAAAAGGCACCCTACTACAAAATTAGGAAAAATGGCGTCGATAATTTTCAATAAATAGAAATTTGTTAAGACACATTCTTAATCCGAATTTCTCCAAGTTTTACGAAAATTTTTAAATTTTTGGAGCATTTCTGTAGAAAATTTTTACAAGCTTCGGTATAGAATATTTGTTGTATGTGTTTATTTGAATGCTTACCGGTGGCGCTTCGAACAGCATTACTTCTGTGCCCTTGAGTACCAAAAAACGCGGTTTGTAGCTCTGCCAGGATATGTTGTTGTTGATAATGCCCTCGTTGACCCAGCCCATATACTCGATGCGTTCGCCGACTGCAAAGTTTCGGTTATAAAGTTTCATCTAATTTCAGTGGACCAGAGCAATATATAAATAAAAAGAAAAAGAGATTGAAAGAAAGACAGGAAGAGACAAAGAGAGAGAGAGTTTAAAAACAATATTAATAGTTTTTTGCTTTTAGCAAGTAGTGTTAAAAAACAGGATATATAAAATAGCCCCCCCTAAAGCAATAAACAACAATTAGAAGTTTTACAACAACAATAGCAATAACAACAGCAACAACTACAACAACAAACACTATAATCTGCAAACTGTAATAAACTGGCCTCCCGCAGGGAGCCACAAACTTGAGCCTTGCATTTATGGCATTGCCATATTTATGGCATTTGAGCCATCCGTTGCGTTGAGCCTCATGACGTGAAACCTTCGCCGCACAGGATATTCCATTCGCAGCTGTGCTTCCTTAGTTCGCCGTTAACTATACCGTGTCCTGCGTCCTGGGTCTTATGTGCTGCATACAAATTGGTCAATTGAAGGAAGGATTTTCCCTTTCAATTGTGGTGAAGTGATTGATGCATGGAAAACTTGTTTTCAATAGAGTGTTGTTAGTGTTATTGTTGTTTTTACTGTAATTGTTATTGTTACTGTCACTGTCAATGAGTGATTTATTTCTAGAAAGGCAATTTATGCCCACGTTATCCAGTTGAATTTATAACAAAAGTGATAATAAAAAGTTTAGCTTCTTTTACTAACCAGAACTAGGCATTTAATTGATAAATTATTTAAGATAAGAGTGTCATTAAAATTATACATAAATTTTATGATATAAGTTTATTGTGAATCTATCTCGCCCAGTAAAATCAATTCATAAAAAAAAGGAGGAGCAAAAGAAGCCAAATATTATTCAAAGTTATTGCCAAGGTTTGAATGTGGTTTAACATTTCAAGATAATTATTTTAAACATAATTAGTCAAATTACACCGACACATACAGTCCATTTAATTTAGATTTGTTTAATTTTATTTTAAACTTTTGTTTTAAAACTAGCAAATATGTGCATCTTTATGCAGACAATTAGAATATATACATCCTTGAAACTTTTGCTTTGTTTACGGCTTAAGTATTTTTTTTTTAAACAAATAAATTGCATGTCTTGCAATTAACTGAAAATGTTTCAAGCACTTAATGTGCGTTTGTATAGTTTTATCTACTCGTATGGATTTGCTTATGATAGATATTTTGTTATTGTTGTCCTTTTGAATCATTCAGATGTAGAACACGAGCTTGAAAAAGGGTAAAGCTGCATAAACTAGGTTAATTCTGGATTATTATTAAAAAAAAAAAAATCTGAGAAATATACTTGAACGCTTAACAACAGGCCAGCCCAACAGAGTGAGTTGTTTTGTTTAAAGAAAAAAGGCTTAAAATTTGATTATTTCTGCTATATATATGTATATTATTTCTGTGCATGTATCGGTTTTCTAAGAAAAAGGGTTAAATAAAAAATAAAATAATTTGACAAATAGTTATTTTCTGCATTGCTTGTGCATTGAAATGCCCCATTTGGCTATTTTAGATGAAATATAAATAGCCATCCGCCGAAAAAATTTAACAGAACTCTGTTGGCAAAATTTTAAAAATTTTAGCAGAGATAATTTCAAAACTCTGTTACTAACAGACTTTATTCACTGAAAAGCATATATCTCTATTAATTTAATTTAATTAATTTAAATTAATTTTTTATATTTAGAGCAGTGGTGATCAACAAACTGTTCAAACAACAACAAAGAGAGCTTTCCGAGTGCACAGCTTTACACTGAAATAAGAAGTTGTTAAAAGCTCTCACAACACTTGGTGCAAGAAACATTGCCGAGTGTTGTATTTTCAATATAAAGTTTTTTAACATAAAAAAGATCAAAAAAAGGTAGACGTGATGGATATAATGTATTAATGCTTTTTTTAACCAACTTCAAAAAGGAGGAGGATCTCAATCATTTCATAAATTCATCAGTTCATAAATTTCTTAAAACGTTTAGAAGGGAGGGAGTCAAACATTTGTGACTAAGTGTTTGTTTGAATTTAGTTTTAAAAACTGTAAATTTTTTATCAATTAAAAAACAGCCGAAAAAAGACAGCTTAAACTATGTTTAAGTTGAGCAAAGGTATAAAGGCCTTTGAAATACCTTCTATCTTGCCTGGAATTCAGCAAGTTTCAAAAAACAAAGATCAAGAGCATGTAAGAGTACCAAACGGAGCTAAAGTAACGTTTTTTTTGCAAATATGAAGTGGGAATTCTTACTCTGAAGCAGTTATTGGAAACAGCGAACTTTCAAAGCGAACATGTAAGTGTTATAAAAAACAAAAACAAACTCTAAAACAGAATATTACAGATAGTCTTTTTTTAAATGAACTCTAGAAACCCAACTTCTGTTCATTTTCAAAATTTTCAAAAAAAAAATTTTAATTTTTTCAAAACTGTAAAAATATACTAGAAACACTCGTACTATTAAACCAAAAATAAAAGGAGCCATTTTTTGACCATAAAACTTTTCAGGTCAAAGTTCATAGAGCCTTGAAATATATCTGTACGGTTTGATCGCGTCTTATATCTACACCGAGAAAAAAGCTTATGTTATATTGAAAAAAAAAACCTAGTATAATATATAAGACGGTTTTGGCAATTTTCAGCCACCCAACTTTACCAAAACGCCAAAGTTTTAAATGTTCACTTGCCAATTTTTATTGGGTGATAAATTAACCAAGTATTTGGTAATTTTTTATACACTACTTTAAAAAAATAAATTGAATTTCAAAAATATGACTTTATTTTCCTTTTTTTGAAGCTGCCGCCCCCATCGTTCGTTTTGTGATTTGCTTGACTGAAATCGGCAACAGCACAAATTTTTCTTTTATCAACACCTTTTTTTTTTTCTTAGAAATTAATGACTTCTCGGTTTTTCTTGCTGCTTGACGTCTTTTATAACAAGAACATTAGATTAAATTTAATTAAATATTAAACACAAAAATTTTATCTTTGCATGCCGTTGAGATTCGAAACCACACCAACCGATACCACTGTGTATGAATACACTACGCTACGCATTGAGCCAAACTCCTTCGTTACACTTAATGATTAATTCAATATTAATATACTGCGACATACTGCATCTGTTAATACAGCATCTGTTAACATCTGAATCAAATATTTCTGTTTGGCAGGGTATCGAAATATGTGCTTTCAAAGGAATGTATTAAACAATAAATTGCTTAGGTGAATTAACGTAGCTGCAGTTATGACAGCAAACAGCGGCAAGGCTGCTTGGATCAGTCGGTAGAGCGATGGACTGGTACCAAAAGTTCCAGGGTTCGATTCCGCACGGCGGGCAAATACATTTTTTTATTTCTTATTTCTCGTTTCTTTTTGTTGATGAAATTTAATAAAATTTACTGGTGTGAACGTGTGTGTTTAACGTGTCTTTTTTAATTTACTTTATGTTATTTGTGAATTTAAAAGTGGTCTTATTAAAAAAAAAAAAAAAAAAACAATAAATTATCAAATCTGTCCTTCTCTCGTGTGCGTTATGACGCAGCTGTATTTTTTTTTTGCAGAAAATAGCTCAAAACTATGCTTAAGCCATCTATGCTAGTTGTTTTTTAATTTTGTATATTTGGATTTTGGGCTTAGGTGAATCAAATATTTTTTTTTTGGCAAGGTATCGAAGTATGTGCTTTCAAAGCAATGTATTAAACAATAAATTGCTCAGGTGAATAAGCATAAGTTTATAGTTCCCATACAATTCTCTTTACCCAAGCCGACTTAGGTAATTTACCTATTGTTTTTTTTTTCTCGATGTAGTTTCTTATTTCTGTTTCTTGTTTTATTTTCTGATTTCTGTTTTTAATTTTCTAGTTAATTCTATTTTTTGCAAATTGTCATAAGTTGATTTCTTTTAATTCATTAAAGAAACATACTCATTTTATATAAAAAACTTTTTGAGGTCAACGTTCACTGAGTTCAACGAGTGACTTTCGGGAGTCCTGTAGTATATCTGCTGGGTTTGATCGTTTTTTTATTTGGTTTTATAGAATCTGTGGTACTAACAGTTTTGTCTCGAATCCTTACCTAACTGTGCTCGAATCGGACACTATTTGTTCTATCCAACGGGGCATCCGAGGGATTACCTAAATTGAGTATGATGATTCTAATGGCACTAAGTCATTAAAATCGATTTTCAAAAACCTCGAGAACTGGAGCTAATATAGCAAGTAATTCCCTTGGGTGCCCCGTTTGATGGTTTTTGCAACTAACACTGTGTTATTGATCTCTACTCGTTTTCGATATTTTTGCAGAAAATTAAAAAAAAAATTAAAACTCGTAGCTTTTTTATAAGCTTTCTGTGGTTAAACTCTGTTACTAAAAGACTGTGTTCTGAAATGTTGCTAACAGAGCTGTAAAGTTTTTTTCGCCGCAGTTTTTCTTCGATCTACGAGTATACATCGATATTACGAATATTTACGAAGAAGTATACACTTCATTGCAATGTGCGATAAATCGCCTTATTTTCAAATAATATTTACCAGCATTTCGAGCATTTCATCATTTAATATGTGATATGATATGAGCACAAAGAGATGAGTTTAACGAAAATTACATGTTTTTCGGCACACTTTTCAACAATGACTGTAGTTGATGTTTTTGTGTTTTTGCTTAGCCCTCTTGCGGATAATAGAATAATTATAAATTTATTGAGTTATATTAAGAACCAAAGGGCATAGAGTGTCCCTCTATGAAAAAACTCTGTTAACCTCTGTTAACACATGCCAGAGATTTAGCAGAGTTGATGCAATCTCTTGATAATAATTTATACTCTATGCAAAGGGCTGCACAAAAGCATTTGATTCTATGATTCCATCAAGTACTTTAAGCTAAGCACATTTTGGAGTGCAAAATATTTTAAGATACAGGAAAATCTTAAAAGTGTTTTAGTGAAATACTGTTGTGGTCCAGCCAGACCAAGTTCACAATCATAGCAGTGTTAAATTAAAAATGAGAAATTTTGACTAAAACCCAAAGGTATTTCTTGGATTCAGAGTTGAAGAGTCTAGAGTGTAGATAGCTCCTACAAGTTGATATAGCGTAAGTAAAAGATATTCAACGCCAAAGTATAACTTGGGGTGGCCAGATCCAGTTGCCCAAGTGGGCAAGGGTTAAGTGAAGCGTAACAAGAATAAAAAAGGAGACCTCATTCAAATTTTATACTATATTAAAACTTTATATATTTCCTCTTTATACATTAATAGGCGAATAAAGCTGATCTTATGTAAAGTGTGTACTTTATTTAGTCGACATTTTGTATTCGAAAAAATTCATTCGCAAAATATTGGTTTTATCTGAAAGTGATAATACATTTTTTGAACATAAAAAACAATTACCTGCAGGTGTGTTAATCCAACTACGTTATCCGTTATCAGTTTAAGCCATTGACTTAGAATGGCCAGATCATCACAGTGAATTATGCCAGTCGATGCGCCGTTTAGGCCACGTACTTCAAAGGCGTTGGGGCGCAGTTTATCGGTGCCATAAATATAGCGAGTTACATAAGCCATCATAAGCGGAACTGAAGTGAAAAGGAGAGGAGCTTATTACATATCTTTAAAATGTGGTCAGAAACAAGAGAGAAATGTAAAAAAAAAAAAAAAAACGACCAAGTTCAATGACCCATACTATCAGACCAAATTAAGATTCTGTTTACATTTTCTATTGAGTCAAATTAATGCCCACAAATTCGTGAACTAAAAAAAAACTATGCCAAAAGCTATGGCTACACTTACCTGCCACTACATCCACCCACTTTTTCTCCGCTTCTGAACAAATTGACATCGGACGGCTGCAACTTCTGCTTATCGTACCGTTATTCACCGAGGATTTATAACCTTCGTCAGCCTTTAATTCAGCACATGTTGCATCATTGTCAGAGTCAGGAGTTTCCTTTGATACTGCAAGTGAAAGAACAATAGTAAAAGAGACACGCCATGAGACGAGAGTTAGACGAAGCATACACAGAGCTTTGGATAAACAATAGAAGAAACGAACAGCGAATATAAATGTACACTTGAGAATCTTGGAAGAACTGTGATGTCAGTGTTGTTGAGAGGTGATTAAAATTGGAATGAAAACCCAAGATAAATAAGCAGAGACGAAGTATAAAATAACAAAAAATGGAAATAACAATCCAAAGGAGCATTGAGGTGATGCTTATGCTCAACAGTCAGTGCTGACAGCAGGCAGTAAATTTAGTTTTCAAAGGAATGGAAAAAAGTGTTGTTAAATTTTTAGTTACACAAAGTTCTTTAAGGCTGAAATCTTTCTTAAAATAATCCTTATTATTCAGAAATATTGTATATTATCTATTATAAATAGAGCTTTATCTATTATAAATAGGTCATTTCTGGGTAACCGGGCCTAAACGCAAGCAGTACAAAAAAAAATTTACTTCAATATAAATATTTAAACTAACCCCTACTCGAAATCTCTAAACTACCCCTGCAGTGATTATCAAACTACCTGGGTAATGTTCGAGTCCCCGGGTATTCGAGCTTCCAAATCATATTTGGGTTTCGAGCATCTGGGTGTCAGGGTGCCTGGATAACTGAACAAATTTCGTAAAAAATCTAGAATTTCAACCATAACCTAATAGATTATATCAAGTTGTTAATGTAAAAATATCAGAAAAGAATGCTTGCAAAATCTTTTCAAACTTAAACATTTGGGAAACATTGTGATGCATACAAACATTCACCAAAATTGGTTTTAGATAATTTTTACCAACAACTTAAAACCATTAAAATTTCCTACGTTGGCAACGGGTTAATTAAGAGTACTCGGAGCTCCATTAATCAAAATTGTTTGCACTTGGTTGACTTTTCCGGAGCTCGAATACGTGGCACGATTTTATTTTCCTTCCTTAGCCATGCTCTGAATGGGTCTTATTAACAAATATGTTCCATATTTTCAGGCTGCATAAAATTTAGTTTGAATTAAAGAAGCGTACGTTTGCACGCTAGTTCTACATGTGTTAAAACTAGTATTAAAGAAAACAACAAATACAACAACAACAGAAGCATATCAAGCAGCAACAACACCAACGCCGATTGTAGTGAAATGGTAAAAAAAGGCTCAAATCACGAAGCCAGCGTTAATAAATGCAATTAAAAAATCATAAAGCCAGAATTTCGCGCACAACATGGCAACAATGGCCAAGGAGCTGTTGCCGAAGTCATCGCATAATCCTTGCATGGCTGGCAAAAGTGTTGTCAAGGATATGCAAACGTGTATTGCACCCCGCTGGGTTGAAAGGACGACCGCAGCTGCTTGAATTTTTTTACCCTCAAATTAAATTCTAATTTCGGAACGTATTAAAGCGCGAGGTGTCACGAGGGATGTCGTTGCTGTTGGAAATATAACGAAATCGTGAAGAAATTTCTTGACGTGCACAGGTCCTTGACTCGAAAAAAAACACGAAAACATGCAAGATATTCTATGAATTGCATGAAGCTTAGGTTGTTGATTCATCGTTATTTGAGCGGTAGCAAAGAAAAGATTTATTTGAAATTTATTTTTGAGTTAAAGTTAAAAAAAAAACATTTTTAACTAGAAGTAAACAGGTTGTTGAGTTCGAAAATGCTTAGTAAATATAGAGATGTTTCATCACATTCAAAACAGTATTTCAACATTAAAGTTCAACAATTTTTGTTAAGAAAAAAAAAAAAAACGAAACAAATTACGTTTATTTAAAAAAAAAGGTTCTGTGTTTTTTGGGTATTCACAAGTAATATTAACTTTTTAAATCCCAACAGATAATACAAAGAATGTAAGTATTTAATGGTGCTAAGGCTAAAAATATTTGCAAACGTGAGCAGCACTCGGCAAAATTATACCTAATTTGATGCTGTGTATGAATTTTTCAGGCAAAAGTTCACTTCAATCTTTTGTAGTAAATGCAACCGAGTTTACATGAATCTCTAACGCTATAATCCAAGTTGTTCGAATTATTTCGTGTTAGTCCTTTTGTTTTAAAAAGATTTTTGGCAGTCCAATAATATGCAACATAAATTTTTTATGAATGTTTTGCTATGCTTTCTATGTATAATTACTCGTATGATATAATTTGGCTTGATTAACCTATAAATTTTAACTAAACCGTTTTTCGACTTCGGTTTTTTATATAATGAATCAATCATTACAATTATGAACATAGTGTTTTTGTGTTCATCAACTGAAGCTACAATACCAAAGCTAAAATACACCCCCGGTCATATTGAAGTATATTCGATGTCTTTAGCCGTCTATAAAATGTTTATGTATAATCTGTAAAAATATTTGTGTCATACGCTTAATTTACTGCCCATTATGCTAAAGAATATATGAGCAAAATTTGATTGGTATGTGCAAATACATGCCCACGATGTAAAATAATTTCATTCAGAATTAAGGGGCTACGCCCCCCTTCATTCCGCCCAATTTTCTAGACTACTGACTGTTTCCATATTATTCCAACGAATATGGAAAATTGGGAAGAAGTCGGACAAACTGGATAGAAAGCGATCGATTTAAATTAAAGTGGCACGCCTCTGTCTAATTTTACCCCATTTTTATACCCCAACGCGTACTGCGTAAGGGGTGTATTAACTTTGTCATTCCGTTTGTAACGCCAAGAAGGAGGCGTGGTAGGTATAGAAAAATATATATATTTTTGATCAGCCTCATCTCCTGAGTCGATTTCCGTGAGCCGCAATTTTAAAGTGATCGCGATGAAATTCAAAATATAAGCTTATTTTTAAAAAAGGAAGATCAAGTTCGAAAATGGGCCAACTCGGATGGAAACCCCGCCTACCTCCCATACAAAGTGACTTTTTATTAAACGTAAAATGTCTTTAAAATCCAAAAAAAATAAAGAAATGCCTTGAAATTTGGCAGGTGAGCTTTACTCTTCAGTCTTAATCCTGGCTATGAAATTTGAAAACACCGAATGAAAACCACGCCTACCTCCCACACAAAGTGGCTTTATTTTAAAAGTAAAATCTCTTAAAAATCTGCTCAAATAAAAGAAATGTCTTGAAATTTTGCATATAGGCTTTGATATATAACATAGACCACCACTATGATATTTGGCAAAACGAATGAGAACCACGCCTATCTCCCATACAAATTGGCTTTATTTTAAACGTAAAATCTCTTAAAAATCCACAAAAATTAATGAAATGTTTTGAAATTTTGCACACTAGCTTTGATATATAATATGAACCATCTCTATGGTATATGTAAAAATCGGATCAAAACCACGCCTACCTCCCATACAAAGTGACAAGAGTATAAAACTTAATGTCATCGTGTGGCGGCCGTGGCGTAGTGGGTATAGTGTGTGTCTCATACGCCAGAGAACCCAGGTTCGAATCCTCCATCCGACACAGAAAATTTTTTCAATTGAATCAATTTTTCTGTTCGGCCGTCACCTCTCTGCAGACAGTGGCAAACCTCAGAGAGTTAAAACTGCCATGAAAAGCTTCTTGAGAACATAAACCGTTCGGAGTCGGCATAAAACATGTAGGTCCAGTTCTCGATCATTTGTGTTTAAGCATTTCACAACACACACAACACAATTGATCATAAGAAGCTCGGTCAAAGTCCTTTCAAGGGCTGAAATGGCAATTTCGTTTTTTTTTTTTTTAATGTCCTCGTGTATGTCGTGGCTGAAGATTTCGAATATACTTCAATATGGCCGCGGGGGGTATTTTAGCTTCGGTACCCTGCCGAAGCTCCATCCTTACTAGTTATATTTGTAAAATTTGGTTGAAGTCAGAAAAGCGGTGTAAAAGGAGTATGATTATAATTAAATTGACACGCCCCTTGTCCAGTCCCTCCCATTTTAGAAGGCTTTCATCTTCTCATTATGCTAAAGAATATTTGTGCGATATTTGGTTGAAATCGGAGAAACGGTGTAGTTGGAAATATATTAAAAATAAAGTGCCACGCCCCTTGGCTAGTACCGCCCACTTTTATAAACTAAAGACTGATCCTAATGCCAAAAAATATGTGCGCAAAATTTGGTTTAAGTCGGGCAAACGGAGTAGAGGGATTTCGATTAGAATTAAATTGATACGCTCCTTGTCCAATCCCACCCACTTTTTTTAGTCTTAAAACTTCTCATTATACTTAAAAATATATGTAAGAAATTTGGTTTAAGTCGGACAAACGGTGTAGATGGAGCTAGTTTAAAAATAAAGTGCCACACCCCCCGATTAGTACCACCCAATTTTTTAAACTTAAAATTGCTCAAATTACCAAGGATTAGGTGTTGAATTTATTTGAAGTCAGACACACAGTGCAATACAAGTTCGATTAAAAGTAAAATGCCACACCCACTTTTCTAGTCTAAAGACTCCACACACTATACCGAAGAATATATATAAAAAAAAAATATGGGCGGAGTATGGCTTATGTTAAATATCAAAGCTTATGTACAAAATTTCAAGACATATCTTTAATTTTTGGAAGTTTTTAACAGATTTTACTTTTTTAATAAATCCAATTGTATGGGAAGTAGACGTGGTTTTCATCTGATTTTTCCAAATATCACAGTGATGGTCTATATTATACAGGGAGTCCCGCAATTGAGTGCAACTATTTACGGAGCTGAAAGGTAATGTCGAGCTGAGCAAAAAATCGTATGGGAAGGGGGGGGGGGTCTATTTTAACATTCTTAGGAGCTACAGGGTTAATTAATATTTCACGACTTTGATTCACGTTATTGTTTCTAGCAGAAAACTAACTTACGTAGAAGTTATTTTGATAGCTCATTTTAAAGGCAATGAAATCATCTTTTCATGGATATACCAACAAACCCCACAAACTTAACCGTTACCGAGCTGTGATCGTGTGTAGATGAAATAAATCGGTTGAATCTACCAAATTTCAACTTTAAGTGCAAATTTCTCAGAATTTCACGTAATAAATGAAATTTTTTTCTTTATCAACTTTGTAATTTATTTATTTTCCTTTTTAATGACACCAAAAACATAAACATATCTTTAAAAAAAAAAAAGTTAGCTGTTCTAAAAAAATTATACTTATTAGAAAATTGTGATAAATAATGACTTGACAATTATTTATGCAGTAGATAATATCATTGTTTTTTAATAAGTAAAATTTTTTTAGTACAGCCAACTTTTTATTTTTTAAGATATGTTTATGTTTTTGGTGTCATTGAAAAGAAAATTGAACAAATTACAAAATTGATTGCGAAAAAAAATTTCATTCCGCGAAATTCTGAGAAATTTGCACTTAAAATTTAAATTTGGTAGTTTCAATCGATTGATTTCATCTTCACACGAGCACAACTCAGTAACGGTTAAGTTGGTCGGGTTTATTGACATGCCATTAGAAAGGTGTTTTCATTGCCTTTATAAAGAGCTATCAAAATAAGTTTTATGTAAGTTAGTTTTTCTGCTAGAAACAATAACGTAAACCAAAGTCTTGAAATATTAATTGACCCTGTAGCTCCTAAGAATGTGAAAATAGACAATATGATATTTTGCTCAGCTCGACATAACATTTCAGCTCCGTAAATAGTTGCACTCAATTGCGGGACACCCTGTATATCAAAGCCTATATGCAAAAATCCAAGACATTTGTGTAATTTGAGCAGATTTTTCAGAGATTTTACTGTTAAAATAAAGTCACTTTGTATGGGAGGTAGGCGTGGTTTTCCTCCGATTTGTCTCATTCTCGAACTTAGTCTCCATTTTTTTGAGAGAAGCTTATACTTTGAATTTCATCGAGATAGCTTCAAAATTACGGGTGTAATCGTGATAACAGACGAACAGACGGGCAGACAGGCGGACACACGGAAATCGACCTGACACACCTCCTTATTGGCGTTACAAACGGAATGGCAAAGTTAATATACCCCTTACGCAGTACGCTTTGGGGTATAAAAATAATGAAGTTATTTGAATTTTAGTGAAAATAACAAAAATATTTAAAAAAAATGCATGTAGATCCGCAATATCTTTGGGTAAACGGCAAAGGTTGGAAATTTTTTGATGCAGTTTAGGAGAACTTTTTTAGAACTATTATTTCTGACCATTTCACACCAGCTGAAATTTTTACAAAGAACAGATTTTTTGGAGGTTATTTAAAAATGGCTCAGCTCACTGGCGGTTATCGTGACAGCCGAAGTATTTTGGAAATAGTCATAAAATAGATCGAGGTACATTTCTAGCCGGTGGCATCGACACCTTTTTTTTCTTCTATGGAGGTCGAGGTACCTTAATATACATATATGTATATCTTTTGTGTAAATTGAGACATAGAAAAGGTAAAACAAGAGATATGATAAAAGGGTTTGTAGCTTTATGAAAAAAAAATCCCAAAATTGATTTCTTAGGAAAAAACAAACAAGAGGTCCCTATTAGAAACTTTGTAGAAACTTTGAAGAAGAAATGTTGAAGCAGTCGAAGACAAATTCAACGATCTTTTTTAAACATACATTTTTGTCGCTGTTCAATAACAATATAGATTGTTGGGCCTAAGAACATATTTCAGTGTGTCGACCTTCACAAGACTTAAAAAAATGTTTGTCCGTCTAATGGACACATTAATTATACCTACTCAATTCAAATGGAAACAATTTCATTTTTGCACTAACCATATCGTTTTATTTTTTCATTTGTTATTTGAAAAGTCGTGTTCTTTTTTGTTCTGTAACTACTGTGTTTCGTTATTTCATTTAAAAAATATGGTCACTGTAACTTTGCATCATCGGAAGAAATTTTGATTGCACAGTTTTAGAGAGTATTCAAATAAAGTTAATTATATGTCTACATAGAATTAAGCTGTAGACAAACCTTGTCCATAGAGACTTATAGTTAAATTTAACAAAGAAAATTTACATAGAATTACTACTATTTGTAAATTTTTGTGACAAGGAGCAAAAAAAAAACGTCACTAGAGGGTGAAATATTCTACAAAGATATTATTTTCCACGTATCCGTTGGTTGGAGCCTGTATTAAAAAAAAAAAAAGAAATGGAAATTGGCATGCAAAAAGAATTATTAATATAAGAAGATATACTCACATTGTTTCTGCAGGAATGGCGTTGCCGCTCTATAGTGTTTCACAGTAAGGACGACAATGTCGCCAGCATTTCGCAGTATATTGACTGCATCATCGTGCGGACATGCTGTGATGTATTCGCCGTTGACTTTTATTATCGCATCGCCGACAAACAATTGTCCAGTAATATCGGCCGCTTGATCCTTGTAGATGCGTGATATTAAAATTGGTAACTTGTGTTCGGCGCCGCCTTTTATGCTCAGTCCAAGGCCGCCTTGTTTTTGACGTGTTATCTGCACCATGCGTTCCTATGAAAAAAAAGTAATCACTGTAAGTTCGTGTACTCGACCCAGAAGCATAACTTTTGTCTTGGATTAAAAGAATAAGTTGTATTAGGTTTCATAATTGGAACAGTTTCAAAATTCTGATGAATTTCATAATAATCATTTAACATATGGCCTGACACAAATACTGTTAGCAAAATTTTAATTTTCTGAAAACATGAAAAGCATTTCAGTTATTTAACATCCTTGCATCCTATGCGGCTGGCCACACTGTCCCCACTCTGTTGTTTGGATTTTGAATTACAATCATTATCGGAAAAATTGCAAACATATGTTGTGGGTTATGCTCTTTTTCACTCTTGCCAATATTTGTATAGTGCTATCTACTCTGTCTAGTTATCGTTTTCATGCAGCTGAAATAGTATTTTTTAATTTATTTGATCTCGTGTTTTGTGCACTACTGTGGTTTGCTTTTTGGCCAAACTTCTGGCTATTTTATGCTTCACTGAAAGCATTATTTTCATGGTAGTTCAAGCAGGGTCAACTGCCAAAATAACAAGCACAAAAAATGCAATGAAACGTGTGCATGTCTGTCAATTAAACATTTTCAATTTTTCGAGAATGAAGAATCCAGTTAGTTTGTTAATAATGAACTTGAGATATTGGCTCCATACATAAAATCTGGTAATAGGCGTTTATTCAACTTTTTAAGCAATTATTCAATGCTCAATGCAGTTGCTAGAAACGAAGGTTGTTGGTGAGATAATTTTTTAAATCATGCTTATAATCTTTCGATTGTGTAAGAATTGGGTCTTTTACAAGTTTGGAAAATGTTTCAGTTGGAAAATAAATAATATGAACATATTTTAGTTTGCAGATACTATTATAGGATATGCAAGAATATATCCTTTTAATTCTAATGTGTACTAGGAACCAGGCCCGTAGTCATGGGGGTTTCGGAGTTCAAACCCCCCATAGTGTTCAGAAAGTATGAAAAATGAATACAAAAGAGGCTTTTAGAAACAAAACTTGATATTTTCACGAAAATAAAGAAATTTTATTGGGTGTATGCATTGAAAACCGAACTTTTACAATAAACGGCACCACTAGCACATGCGCTGTAACACTTTAATGACATTATGGGTGATTCTATGTTAAGAGGTTTTAGCGGTGGCAAAATCAAAAAACCATACATTAGTTGAAAATTTGCTGAGAACAACAACATACATAATAATTGTTTGTGTCTTTACTATCTCGCAAAGAAGTCAGTGCAATTTAATACATTTCTAGTTGATTAAGAAATCTTTACAAAAATTTTATTAAATTTTTATTTTTATTAGGTTAAAAAAGCGAGAAATTCCTTTTAAGTAGTTGCATATTAATATTGTCGTATCTTTGACTTCTTAATTATATTTGTTTTAAACTTTTATTGTTTCTTATGTTATTTCAGACAGTTAGGATTGAAAATTCTTAATTTGGATTATTTCTTAAAAGATTATAGGCAAAAAACCAACACTTTATTATCAAAATTAATTCGACAAAAAATATCAAAGAGCCCTCGATTATGGCAATGTCGATTGTGGTTAATAAAAAACAAGGCGCATTTCAAGAATAATTTTAAGGTTAAACTATTTGGCTTGGAAAAATCACTTTCTAGTTTTTTATTTTTTTTTTACCAAAACTCCCCTTTGGAAAATCCTGACTACGGGTCTGCTTAGATGTATTATTTTTCTTATCTTTCTATAATATTTTATTGTTTTATTCAGTCTCAATTCTACCATTACCTATTTTTCATCAACATCAAGCATACCGTTATTTTTATCTTATACCACGTATCATTGCTCAAAGTCATGTTTTTACTAGTGTTTTCTTTTTGTTTTTCCAGCCTTACCTTCGACTCCATGGGTGGCCCATTGTGTAGCAGACTTGTGGGTGTGAATACTTCAAGCTTCTGTAGCGTTAGCAGCTCCATCGTTAGATTCAGTCTAAGTGGTTCGGGTTTACTTTTGCCATCGCTGACGTTGACCATGCCAATACGGATCTAATAGTAGTTCAAACAACACAATAGAACAAATAAAACATCAAAATGTAATTAAGAATCCTGCATTCGAAGTGAAGTAAAGGACTTAAAGAGTTTATTTAATGGAAAAATTGACAAAATAAGCGTATAGAAAAAAAAAAAGAAAACTTTGTACAAAGAAAGTGATATAATGACAAAGTCAACACATTGTTTATGGTAAGTAAACAAGAACAAAAACCGTTTGAAACATGACGAAAATAAAAGCAGGAACAAAATATTTCGAATGTCTACAAAAGCAAGAAAACACAAAAGCAATTGCATGGCTAAGATATTGATGAAGATGAAAAATGACCGGAAGGAAAATATAATCTATATATTTTTCGTGTGTCAACACTAGAATGTTAGAAGATGAAAGTGAGTGTATTGAAAGAAATGATAAATAACATTATGCTAGACGAAAGAAAGGGTTAAATGAGAAAAGCATTCGGGCATGTTTTTGTGTCTACATGAGAAGTATGAGTAATGATATTAAATGTTTGTATGTGTCGAACTGAATATTTTATAATATTTCCTACTCAATTATGTAAAGAGGATAATAAAATTCAGGCTAAAAGTTAATGCTATTTGATATATTTGCGCATAGTTGCTGGTTGCTGTTCTTTTAAAAATTGAAAATTGCTTATGCATAAAAATATGTATTAAATTTTGTATATTCTTTTTTAAATTTTGTCTAATATAAAATGTTTTAAATATCAAATATTAATTAATTAAAAACAATCAAATATTAATTAAAAATGTATTTGTTAAAAAAAATGTAAATAAATTTTTACATTTACGTAAAATATGTATTTGAATAATAATATAAACATATAAAACATGTAATATAAACCTTTAGATTTTGATCGACCTTTTCCTCAATCGGAGTTGCCATTTTTGCATTGATCTTCATATTTTCTGTAAAGAATAAGGAAAGAAAATTTTATGTTATTGATATATAAATAAACTGTAAGGAACAAGAAAAAAACTTTGTTATTGATATATAAATAAACACTATAGAGTTGTGTCATTAAAAAAAATAAACTCTTAAGGTCTATTCGCATATTTATAGTTGAATTTAAATGATCAAATTAAAGCTAACTAGTTCCTCGTTCCATCATTTATACGTTATTCCTAATGGGATATAAAGATTTAGGTCGAAATGGTAGATAAATATCTTCAACGGAATCTCGAAAGATTTTAGTTTTTAATTACAATACGTACAAAACAAAATTCTCAGTGTGGAAGTTTGACAAAAGATGTAAACTACCAGTTGATGGTGAATCATCAAATAATAAAGCAATAATAAAGTAAAAAGCCAAATCTACTTCCTTTAGTCATGTTAAACTAAATTCATATACAGTGTGTTCAGAAAAGTATATTTTTTCGAATGCTTGTTAGAAAACTAACGGTTCATTTACGATTGTGAACAAATGTGCTTATGCGATCACCAACACATAAATTTGAATTTGTCTTCTTTGTTCTTTAAAAAACGCTTTGAAGCGAGCTCCAAAAAACAGTTCATCCAATAGGCCCAAAATGGACAGTTCAAAGGACTGCAAAATAGCTCATGACTACTTGGGCTCTATTAACGGGTCGTTTTGCAAAAACTGGAAACATTGACGATGAGCCAGGGAAAGGTCGGAAGATCATCACCCAAAAAAAGCAAGATAAGGTCATTGTCAGACTATTTGAAAAAAGTCCAGCCATGGGCTTGAGAGAAACTAAAATAAATTTTATCAAGAAAAGGTTTGTATGTATCCCTAAATAAGATACGGGACAGACTTCACCAATCAATCACAAAGTGAAGGAGTACTTTCTCATAAGCTTTGTTCTCGCAAAAGCACAATAAATGTATGGGCCATCATGAAAGCTGAAATATCAAAATTATCTAGAAAATTTGTTCGATTGCTCAGAAATACCTGGAAGCCTTTAACTTCTGAAAATACTGAAAAGTTGGCAGCTAGTTACCACCAAAGATGTCAAGCTATTAGAGACAATGGAGGTGACTGAACCGTATATTAAAAATGCGTCGATGACAGGCCTGTAGCCAGGACTTACCCAATGGGGAGGAGGCCAGTTTTTGTCAGTTTTTAATGAATCAATGGGGATGGTTAAATAATTGAAAGAAATTGAGTCGCGATTTTGCGCACTCAAGCCGCACGATGTGCGATCTTTAGCTTTATAACTTGCTAGAAAGTACATTTTCTGTTAAAAGGACTGCGCTGGAAGTGATGGATTGCATGTGTTCATAAAATGACACAAGAACGATATCAGTATGATGCATTCAACCGGCACTTTTTTGATAGAGCTTATGTGTTCAATAGGGAAAGCGTGGAGGTATTTTTCAGCCTTCTTGAACAGGAGTATGAGAGATACAAGTTCTCACCAAATAGAATATGGAACGTTGATGAGACTGGTATATCTATTGTAAAAAGCAAGCAAATAAAAATTTGGCAACAAAAGGCAAATTGGAGCAATAACATCTGCTGAACGTGGCTTCTTTATAACGGTGGTCAGTTATATGAGCGCAAGTGGGGGCTTCATTCGTCCATATTTCATCTTTCCACGGAAAAGTCGTACTACACTTTTATTGAAAAACGTTCCCCCTGGATTTGACTGTTCATGCCACATATTCGAATACATATTGCTATTTTCACGGAGTAGTTGGATAATTTTTAGTTTGATAAACCATCGAAGGAAGAGCCAACTTTGCTTTTTTTGGACGGGCACTATAATCACACCTAGTTCTCGATAGAGCGCGTAAAAATGGTGTCATAATTATTTCGTTGCCTTCAAAACGTTTATGGGACCTTTAAACTGAGAAAATGGTCGGAAAGTAATCCAGTGCGATGTAATGCCTTTATAAAAGTCCAAACAACACAAATGCGATCAGCGGATTTAAGTGCACAGCTATTTATCCATTTGATCAAAACACTTTCACAGCATACGATTACATATCTGACCAAACTAGTGAACAGGGAGATGAAGGTAGATATTTTCAAAATTTAATATTAACTTTATTTGATCTAAAAGGTTACAATTTATTGGACAAAATATTTATCTCTTATACTATGTTGGTAATAGTTGGTGTTGTGTTTTTATTTCCAGCGGCAAATGGGCAATATACTTCATCGATGGAATTCAATACACTCGTAGGCGGAACACATGAACACATGTTCGTATTCACTTTTAAATTACTTTTTTGATGATAATGACTGCTTTGTAGGCAGATGGGCCACAGTTTCGATTACAAAATATGCCAACGAGTAGTCAAGCTTCCTAGTCAAGCACAGAGGCCACATTTTTGATTACAAAGTATGCAAACAAGTAGTCAAGCTTCCTTCTCCCATATACAACTTCACGTCCAAATTCATATACGAATACCAAAGCACAAGTGTACTGCCTTTCATATATGAAATATTGGAGTACTCTGTAAATTTGCCGCTGGGTTTTTAAGTTACTCTCAGTAAACCTGCATTCGTAATGCGACGATAATTCACCAAGCACAAGTTCAGCTGCCGTTGTGACGCCATGGAATATATTACTGCTTCCGAAAATTCAGCTTCCAACTAGTAAAAAGGGAAAGAAGACTACTATAACTATTTTTACCACTTCCCTTTAAAAGCTGCTCTTCAATAAAGCATCGATTCGATCGATCGATCGATCGAATAAGCGAAAAGAACGTGCAAAGAAAAGTTTTCTCCGCTTGCTACAATCACGGAAACCGGTTAAACGAAAAACTCGCATAAAAAGCAATGACTCCATTGAATCAAGCAATGCATTGCATCTAGATCAGGAGTGCGCAAAAGGCCGCACATGGGCAGATAGCTTTCACATGCATACGACAGCTTTCAATTGAAAGAGCTTTTTAGTCAAAAAAAGGAAGCCGTATGTCAAAATCGGCTGGTCCAATTTTAGTTTTCTTATTGTTGTTGTTGCATTTATAATTTGACGTTTAGCGTTCTCACAGCTTTGTTGTTGCGGAACTTGTTGTTTGAGCAGCCATTTAAATGTGAGCCTACATTATAATTGTACCATGGATCAGTCGCTGTGCGAACTTCATGGTGTGAGGTTGCGGTTGCTCGATTCTGCGTTGCCTTATTGAACACCATGATATAAGAACCCAGGTAGCATTGATAAGTGTTGATTTTCTCTTCTTATGGCATACCATAAGTTGTCAAAAACAGCAAAAACATGCAACACAGCTAAGAGTGAAGCAAATGAACATACACCCATTGGCTGCATTCAGCGGAAAATTTGCTACGTAGCTGTTGAACAACTTTCGGGCTGAATGGTATGTAGCATAAAGCACTCACACAATATGTTCCCTGAGCGGTTACCATTAATATAACACGAAATTCGTTAATGAAAATATATTTAATTTCGGTCTTATGCAAGTGCAGCTGCTAAGGTTGTTCTATTGCTGCACTTTTACATTTTCAACAATTTTTGTGTTTTCACTAATTAATTAATAATAGTTTATTATATCTGACATTGTATTATATTTACCAACGTTAGCTGATGAATTAGGCTAGGTCAAAATATTAAAAATTAATTTTTGCATAAAAGAAAATGCCAAAGATTAGTCTCCTCTTCTAATTGACTAAACTGTTTTCCAGTAATATTCAGTTTCTACTTATTCTGCTGAATCACTGAAAATATAAGCAAACTCTAAATTTAAAACTGCAGAATCAAGACTTCGTTTTCTATAACCAGATTAGGAAATAGTTTGAGCAAATCGGCAAATATTTTTAAATGCTAGTTTCTCTATTGGACTTATCGCATTTGATAATTGCTCTAACTTATGTTTTACCTCAACAGCGAAATATAGCTGCTCCTAGCACATAAATCAAATTTGAATCTGAACTTAAATCTCAAATTTTAAATAATAAAGGAAAAGCGATTTAACCAAAAAACGTAATTTTTGACAAAAAAAATTGAAAAAAAACGTAAGGTCATAATTGCAGCCAAAAAAAATGTCGAAATGACGATAAATCGTCAATATTACCAACCCTGCTTTATGCTACATACCATTCAGCCCAAAAGTCACGCAACAGCTACTTAGCAAATTTTCCGCTGAATGCAGCCAATGTGAATTAAACATAGCTTATAATGAACGCTCTCTTTCTTGGCATTTTTTTTGACAACTTATGGTATGCCAAGGAACTGTCACTTCTACCCAAGGTTTATTAATACAGGTTAAGTCACTTGAGAGACGCTCGGTCGAACTGTCAGAATGGATAAAAGGAAATAAAAAAAAAAAACTTGAATCTGTACAATTTTCTGTACAGAATCTGTACAATCTGTACAAACAGCTACTTTGACAGTTCGAGCAAAGTCAGAAAAAGAGTGCTTTTCTCTCAAGTGGCTTAACCTATATTAATGAACATTGCTTCTACCTGTATTCTTGTATCATGATTGAACACGACAACATATAATTAGCGCATTTGTTCGTTCATTCGATACGATCAGTCGTTGTACGAACTTCAAGCTCTTAAGTTGCGGCTGCTCTATTCTGCGTTGCCTAAGGTTGGGGACATAGTGTACGCTTATTGTTTAGCCGATACAAAAATACATATTGGAGCAATAAACCAAGTCATGCATCTCTTTTGCTCCAATGTGCCTTTCGCAACCTTATAGAACACGACAAGCTATCATTCTCGCGTTATGCTGTGATCGTACGAATGAATAAACTCGTGCTTTTCGTTCATTGCAAACTCTTAAAACAAAAGCTTTGCCATACAATCATAAAATTGTGAATGTATAATCTTGCGCACCCCTGATTTAGATACCCTATAGGAACAAACTAACTTGTTTCTAAAAACAACTAATTCAAAAACTAGTTTAAAATAAACTAGTATATGAACTACTTTGAATTATATTAAGGCGGCATCCACTTCAATTTTAAATAGTTTTTATTGCATTATATATGATGCAATTGAAATACTACTTAAAAGCAAGTGATTGATAAACTACTTTAAATTATATTAAGGCGGCAACTACTCTGATTTTGACATGCTTTAATTGCAAATTTTTATTGATTACAAGTTTATATATAATTAACCATGTTATTTCATCAAATATTATTAACTTTAGGCCATCAGTAATAGTTTTCAATTGGTTATTTTTAAGTAATTAAAAAAATAGCTTAAATATAACTAATTTAACAAGTAGTTGAAAATATATGCAGACGAAAGTCATTTGACTTATTAAGCGGACATCACCATACAAAATATGTTAGTTCGTTCTATGGAAAAAAGTCAGAATTTCAACTAGTTGTGGTTGACAAAAAACTACTTTATCAACTACTTTTAAATTAGTTGATTTTCCTACAGGGTACTTCATCTCAATATTTCAAAGTGAAGCCAAGTGTGTATTCTGAGATAAATCATTGGCTGACGACAAAGAGACCAGAAAATTAACACAGTGCTTTCAATGTTATTTAGTTTGGGCTCACGAATCCTGCATTTCAAAAAAGTCTTCTAGATTTGGTTGTCAGTGCTGTGCATAAAAATGCATGAGCTATTAAAACTAAAGCATATATCCTTTTTTACTTTTATTTTGTTTAATTTATATGCATACGAAATCTTATTTTGTTGCTACCAGTTTTTCGAATTTTGAAGTTTGAATACTTGAAAATTGTGTGTTTAATAAACCAGGAAAAAGAACACCGAAATGTTTATATTCAAATCTTAGCTAAGAATATGTAGATGTTTACTTCGATTAATAATATAGGGCTATGTGATAGGTATCACATCACCTACCACTTTTTCCAAGCACCAATATATGACTTTTTTCACTTTTATTAAAAAAGCTCACGATTATTTAAACTTAGAAAAAAAATACAATGGTATATAGTAGCTAACCTTCAATAAGTAGTTTAACACTAATAAGAATATGTTTTGTGGCACTGGTCGACATAAAACAAACATATACTATATCACAATACCTTACTTTACTGTAGTATCTTTTACAATAAAATTTTTTCTTAGTTCATACATCATATTTCTAACCTTATGACCTGATTGTGGAAGAAATAGACAAATTGGAAACAAATTCATTTCAGATTTGTGATAAGCGTAGGAAATCTTAATGGCTAACAGAACCTTCGAACTTCTAAACTGAGTTTTTTCGTTATGTACCCAGTATGAAAGCGAGCGCTCCATTAGCGTATCTGAAAAAAACAGTAGAGCGCTTCATTCTCCTTGTGTATACCACATTTTTAACATAGTCATGTCATCAGATGTATTCTCTCCGCTCCCGCTGTAGAAAATATGAAATCGTAGCGAGAGCCGAGCGCTTTGTTCTCCTTGTATTTCATGTAAAAACGTAGCAAGAACCGAGCACTTTGTTCTCCTTGTAGTTGGAATAAAAACCTTGTGGGAATCGAGCTCTTTGTTCTTCTTACACCCCAACAACTTGTAACTCATATTGTTTTCATTTTTTATTTACACTTAAAATATTGCTTTTATTTAACTTTTTATTTGTCCCTTAATATATTACTTTTACTTTTTTCAAATGGAAGCGCGGACACTTTAAACTATTCACTTTATTCGCGTGGGTGGAGTGATTTGATGAATTTTTACAGTTTTTAAAATTAATTTTTTTTTTTTTGTACAATAAAATACTTTTTTCAAGTGCAAAGCTATCATTACGGAAGTGTTACAAATATAGCGCTATACAAACAGCACTATTTGCAAGAAGAATGAAGCGCTCTTTATGTGCATTCAAGTAATGCGCATTGAAATTTTTTGCTGGGTAGCTGGTTGAAAAAAAAATTATACCTTAAATCATAAGTGTTAAATAAGATGAAATAACATTAGATGTTTCACTCGTACTCCCAAACGCATATTTGCCAATTGTTGCACTGTGTAATCCATCATTATAAAATTTATTATGTTCATTTCATATAAAACCGTTGCTACGAATTCAACGCAGAAGAATATCCTGCTAATACCACGATTACCAGCTGCGATTAAAAAGCAAAGCTCCTACCTGATTCTATGCTTCCGGCAATTCTGTCCTCTGTGCTAGGGACTTTAATTCATTTCTCGTTAGTATTTTCTACACATTTCTTTAATTTTATTACTGTACTTTTTCTTTACTTCTTTCCATCAATTATGTATGCGCTATAGAATGAATACGGTGCCCGCGTCGAAAAATTGAGTAGCCGCAGTTTTGTTTTTTCAAGGATTTTTTTTATAATCCAGCACAAATTATAGCTGAAATGTGCTTATTACTCTTTGAAGTTGGTGCGTGTGTGTGGGTGTGTGACAGTGGTAACAGTTTATAAAAATAATAACTGTGTTTTTGTGTTGCGTAAAGTGTCGCTTGAATAACACTACACTGGCAACATAGGGCTTAGCTACAATGGGCTCAATCTTTTGATTAGCAGTTGAATATTGAACCATTTGTCTTCATTTCTGTATAATCCATTTTGTCCCACTGTCCACATACGAACTGTACAACTCACCAGGCGTCCACTTGATATACAGCTCAAAGCTTTTGTAAGCTCTCAAAGGAATGCACATTAAAGAAGCGAAAGCTCAAAGGCTTAAGGCTCAATCTCAGAATCCCTACAATTTGAGAAGGATCTGCTGAGCAGTGGTTATTATTGTTGTTGTTGGCAACAGAGTCCGACAGTGACTCATGGTGTGCAGAAGTATAAAGTTGTTAAATCTTAACACATAACAAAAAGGTCGATTTGCAGAGAAGGAGTGGCAAGGAGTGAGAAGGAGTCCTTTTTGAGCAAACTTAAGGCATAAATTAAAATCTGAGGCTGAGCATTGGCAACACAGATATAAAAACAACACGTACACACCTACTCAAGCTTTCAAAAAAGCGAAAACACATGCAAAGGAACTTGTACACCCACACACATACACACACACATATTAACAGAATAGAAAAAAATGGGGGCGCCATGTTAACAGAATAAGACACTAACGTGTTCATTAAATTCATCATTAATATCATGTTGTTGTTGCGAGATTGTTTTTGATCCTTGCTGGTAGCTGTGTTTGAGTGTAGGCCAAATTGTTGTTAACAACAACCACAAAAACTGAGTGGGTATAAAAAATATACAGGTTATTTTTTGTGTATTTGAGCATTTCATCCGGCTATGACTGTATGCGTGATTGGTGTGTGTGTATGTGTGTGCCATGTGTTAAGTTTTGTTTTTGTGTTGTATATTATAACCATTTTGTCTCCAAGTTTGACTTTAAAATTGAGGTCATAAGAACGCCAAAAACTTTACCGGTTGAACTAAAAGTTTACGCCAAGCATTTTTCACACATAAGTTCACACACACACACACACACATTGTAAGAGGACACACACAACAACTGCCAAAAGGATGTTGATAATGTAGGCCATGAATAATCAGGAAAAGCAGTTAAAGAAGAAACCGTAAAACAAGACGTAGCAGCTAATTTGTTCGAGTTTCCGACATAATGTCAAGCGGAGCGGTTAATTGAACGTGTGTGTCATTGTTGTTGTAGATGTTGTTGTTGTCCATGTGTTTGGCTGATTATTTTCTGATTAAAAGTCAGTGAAAATCCGCAAGGATTTGCTAAGTATTCGCATTGAGTGCTATAAAGTTAGACAGTTGGTGGAGGTGATGACTATTTTGAGGCGGTAAAACAACCCCAGCACACACACATAATTATGTTAATTTTGGGATTTTTTGTCATACATAAAAAAAAAACAACAAACATGGGGTAGCCAAGCTTACTCGATGATTGCACCTGATAAATATACTTCAGTGTCGTATCCCGTATTCAGTACCTTCTTCAGTCAGTCAATCTTCTGCTAATTTAATTATTGTTATCCTTTTGAAATCTGTGCGTTGACCTCATTTCTGTTTGTTTTCTTTTTGTGGCCTGACAAAGCTAATGATAAATGTCACATCGTGACACCCGGATAAGAAATGTGGTTGATGTTTGTTTTGAGGATAATAAATTAATGTTCGTCTCGCTGCTTGTGGCTTGGTTGGATATGGTTTATTTTGGCATTCATTTGAATACAGAGCCGTAAAGTCAAAACAATACCCTTCAAATAAAGTTTAATTTAAATTAAATTTATTTACTTAAGTTAAATATCTTTAACAATTTTATAAATTGCAGCAATATCTTGTTTTAGACAAATAATTTATAAAGATTTACCGCCTACTTACTGAAGGTAGCTGGCTTAGAAATGTAGAAAAAGAAAGACAGTTTTGATAGTATCGTAAGTGTTGACGAGGAATTTTTTATTTGATATATTTGGAGATGAATTTTTGTTCTTGTTGTTTTTATGTTGGTCAAAAGTAATTGTAGTTCAAGATTAAATTTTATATATCGAAAAATAAATATTTCGGAAAAATATAAATTTGTTATTTTTCCTGCAGTAGAACTGAGCACGACTACCCTTGCCAACATTTATAGAAACATGTCCATAGGGGCATCCATAAATAACGTAAGTTGATTTTGGCGGTTTTTTGACTCCTCCCTCCCTCCTAGTGAGATATCGCGATCACACGTGAGATTGTTCAAAATGCGTATTTTCAGTGTAAATATGTTAATCTATACTTCATTTTATTGGATTTATAAAAAAAAAAAATGTAATTTATTTAACTATTTTTATTAAGGGCTAGTTGAGACTAGTATTTAAGACTACTGAGATCGTAGCCTAAAATCAAAATGAAAAAAAGGAACAATAAAATACTAAAATGAGTACTTCTAAAATTGGTGATAGAATATTAATTCTATTTCAGTCCATGGGGACTCATGTACGGTCTAAGGATTGACTGCTAGAACCAGCATGTCCATGTAAATTTCAGATCATCTGCTCCTTCAACCTCGGTCTGAAAAAGGGAGTAAATAACTTTCCGTCATGCTCACCAGGATCTACACCGAGAAAAAGGATTATTTTAAATTGGAAAAAATACCTAGTATAATTTAAAAGATGTTTTTGGAAGTTTTCACCCTACCAAGTACTTCATAAAAACGCCTAAGTTTTACATGTTAACTTGCCAGTTTTTATTTAGGTGATAAATTAACCAAGTATTTGGTAATTTATAGATTATTTTTAAAAATAAAAAAATGGAATTTCAAATATATAACTTTTTTCCGGGTTTTGGTTTTTTTTCTTTTCCTTTTTTTGAAGCCGCCTCTCGTTCTGCAATTTGCTTGCTTGACTGAAATCGGTAACGACACAAATTTTTCTCTTATAAACAACCGTTTTCTTTTAGAAATTCATGGCTTGTCGACTTCTCTTCTCTGCTTGCGTTTATTATAACAATACCATTAAATTAAATATCAAATATAAAAATTTTAGCTTCGCCTGTCTTGGAGATTTGAACCCACACCCACGGAAACCACCGATTAAGAATGCAGCGAAGCTATGCTGCAGCATAACTCAATATTCTATTAATAGAGTTTTGTTGTATGGCTATCGACAGAATACTGTGACATACTGCATCTGTTAATACAGCATCTGTTGTAGCTGTAGTTATGTCAGCAACCAGTAGGAAGGTTTTTTGGAACAGTGGGTAGAGCGATGGACTGGCACAATAAAATTCCAAGTTCAATTCCGCACGGCGGGAACAGAAATTTGTTTTGTTAAATTTGTTGATGAAATGTAATAAAATTTACTGGTGTGAATATTAACGTGTGTTTTTTAATATACTTTATGTTATTTTTTAATTTAAAAGTTATTTTATTACAAAAAAAAAACAATTAAATTAGCAAATCTATCCTTCTCTTGTGTGTCTAACGACGGATCTGTGTTTTTTGTTTTTTTTTTTTACAGAAAATATGTCAAAACTATGCTTAAGCCATCGATGCTAGTTTTTTTTTAATTTGTATTTTTGGATTTTGGGCTTAGGTGAATCAAATATTTATTTTTTTGGCAAGGTATCGAAGTATGTGCTTTCAAAGCAATGTACTAAACAATAAATTGCTTAGGTGAATAAGCATAAGTTTATAAATCCCATGCAATTCTCTTTACCCAAGTCGACTTATCAGGAGATAAATCACCTATCTATTGCTTTTTTTTCTCGGTGTGGGATCATCAGATGCCCGTCAATCTGAGTGATAGGCTATGGAGGTGACAGAAAACGGTCGTTCATTATTTTTGACTTATAAATAAAAAATTCAATCGAGGCTCGCGGTCTTTAAAAACTTAAAAAAAAAACTAGTAAGGAATGGAGCTTCGACAGGATACCGAAGCTAAAATACCCCCCGCGGTCGTATTGCAGTATATCCGAAGTCTTTAGACGTCTATAAAATTTGTAAGTATAATCTGCAAAAATATTTATGTCATAGGCTTAATTTAATTTTACCCTTAGCTGCCACATAGAGTAATTTGTAAACAAAGTAAAATGCCGCACTCACTTTTCTAATATAAGGACTCCACATTTTACCGAAGAATATATGTATGGGTTGGATAAACGACATGGGGGGAACTTGGGTACATACAGACACGATGTTATTTAGTTATACATATATACATGTATTGAAGGTAGGCGTGGTTTTCATCCGATTTTGCCAAATATCAAAGAGTGGTTTATGTTAAATATCAAAGTTTTTATGCAAAATTTCAAGAGATTTCTGTAATTTCTGCAGATTTTTAAGCGATTTAACGTTTTCAATGAAGCCACTTTGTATGGATTTGCGTGGTTTTCATCCGATTTGGCCCATTTTCGAACTTGGTCTTAAAAATAAACTTATATATTGAATTTCATCGCGATAGCTTTAAAATTACGACTGTAATCGTGTCGACAGACGGATAGACAGACGGACACACGGAAATCGACTCAGGAGATGATGCTGATCAAAAATATATATATATTTTTTTATACCTGCCACGCCTTCTTCTTGGCCTTACAAACGGAATGACAAAGTTAATATACCCCTTACGCAGTACGCGTTGGGGTATAAATATGAAAAAGCACACATCAAATCGTGGTAAAAATAAAAGATAAGCTACTGTGTACTGTAAAATTTAGTCATATTTAAGAAGAGTGAGATTCGACCTAACTCCCCGCCCACCTAAACGCCTCACGTAATTAATGGCGCCCCCATACAAATTTCAAAAAGTCACTTGCAAAAATGAGCAGAAATTTAGTTTTCGTGAGTTTTAGGTATAAATAAATGAAATTAGGACTTGAGTGTTAAAAAATAGGAGCATTTTGTGACTTTTGGGGACTTTTTTGAAAAAATACCTAAATCCAACTTAAAAAAAAGGAAAGAAAAAAATGGTCCGTTGGCAACCCTAGATATCTAAAATTTTCGAATAAAAATTAGAAATATTTTTTAAGAATTATTAAAGTTTCTCCGAGTGAGAAATATTTGTTTTTAAATTTTTTATAATTTTTTCTTTTGTGATCGAAATACTATCATAGAAAAGGGCACTTTAAGTAGTGTCGACAGAAGTGGGCCACAGTGAGAAGTGGGCCACCCACCATTTTTGCTTTCACGTACGACATATGTGGCAACCGAATATTTCTTTTTTTGGTTATCGACAGGATGTACTTTTTTCTCATTGTGAAAGTTAGCGTTATTTGCATAAGTTCTTGGCCATTCTTTGCAGACAGAAATGGGCCACTGCATTGACGTTCTGTTTCGACATTTAGTGTGTTTGTATAAACTAATCAAGTGGTTCTATGAATTAATTTGAATATTTTAGCGATCATGCCACCAACAAAAGATAAACCGACTGTATATGAAGCCATCGACTAAAACAAATTGCTTGGTGCTATAAAGCAACTAAAAATCAATGAAATTTTGATACCCATCAGCTGAAACGCGTTGATTTCTGACCGCGATGATTGAGGAATTGCGTACCGAATTCGAAGATTTCGCTGAGGCCATCTATTAATAATTGTTGATTTTCATCAAAGAAAGATCAAGACGGAAAATCTTTTTTATAAGTCTTTTAGCGTTATTTGATTTATTGTGACTCTGATCTAGATTTGAACGACGAAAAATTATTTTTTCGGGCTTTCTTCACATTTTTTTCATCTTTAATTTTTTCACTTTTTTGTGTATCTTTGAGGCACAATATAACACATAATTTTTTTTTTTTTAAATGAGATTTGTTGGAGAAAGTAATCATTTATCGTTAACAATCATATTGCCTTTTAACTTGTTTTAGATGAAAATCTAGGGTGGCCCATTTCTGTCTGCAAAATCGTGAAATCGCATATTTCTCTTTTTGTACATACCATCTATAGCATGAAAACTAAAGTAAGGCACACTCCTGCCGATGCTACTGTATTTAAAAAAGTCAAGATCAACAGCTATAACTTTTCCGAATTTTGGTTTTTTTTTTTTATTTTTTGCACAGAATAGCTCAAGGCTATGCTTAAAGCATCTATGATATTGCTTTTAAAATTTTCTATTTTTGGTTTTTTATGGTTTTTTGCCGTAAAACTACTTAAATTTTCGATATTTTGAAATATGTACACATCTAGAAAAAAAAAATTGATAACGATCAGGTTATTCAATATAATTACACAACTTTTTGAATCTGGATTCGGCACAGCTTAATAAAATATTTCTACAAGATTTTCTTTACATTTTTTTACATTTGGATCTTAGATTTTTTTTAATACAACAGGAACACAAATGAGTTTTTTACGAAAAGTAAAAAATCGTCCAATTTTCTTGTTTGATAGCTTATTTTGAAAAAAAAAAAAAAAAATTAGAAAAGGAGCTGCGAACCAGCTCTTTGTAAATTTACACTTTTACAAAACTTGTTTGGATTTTTTTAAAAAATTAGCACTTTTTTCCCATATCGCCAAGTACTGATATGTTTCGATGCAAGTCGGCACAGGTTCCCGTGGTCGTAGGTACACGAAATTTTATTTACATTTATTTCAAAATCAAACAAAATAATTAAGAATTTAAGCCATAAAAAAACAACTTCAACTCTATTGCGACACCCTAATATGCATAAGAACACAAGCAATTACTGAGAAATATTTGTTAAACGATTCGTTTCAACATTCAACACAAATCACGTTCGTGATTTTGGCACGAACCAACAACCATAGAAACTATATAAGCATATACTGAAGCATTTTGTGATCTTTTTCACCCGTTTCATGCCAAATGGCCTACACTTTTTTTTTCTGTTTTCAATCGTTTGCTTTTAGTGAGTCAGTTAAGTAAAGCTTTCAAAGAAATATGTTCTGTCTTAATATTTTTTTGCTCTTTCTGTATCCGGCAACAGAATTGTTCTATCTGCCGCCATTTTTTAACTATGGCAGCTGAAAGCAGAACAAATATGAATTTTTTCAAGACAATCAAATGTGAACAAGAAGTCACTTCGATATAAGTGAGGTTAATACTTTATATCTGGTGGCATAATCGATTTTTTTAAAAGATAGGACCGATAATGTAAGAAAATTCAATATGGCGGATTTAAGATGGCGGCCATAACCACTCAAAAAATGACGATTCGTGACCAACGACTCCTAAGGCTCCTATATATAAAATTTAGTGCAAATCGGTTAAAATCGTCCGTTTTTGTGTGGTTATGACAGCTATTTAAATCCGGCAAGTTGTATTTCCTTACATTATCATTGTAAAAAATTACGATTGAACATGTTTCTTTGAAATCTTTGCTTGATTGAAAATATTAAAAAAATGTATGCCATTTGGCATGAAACGGGTTAAACAAGTGACAAAATCCAAAATAAAATATTCGTTTTAGCGCACTGAAACTGATATTTGGGCATTTATTTTATCTTTATAAAATTAATGTTTTTTTCAATTTACTTACAGGCGACGATTCCACCAATGCCGCCCATGGAGAGCGCAGTTCAGCACCACCAATCAACGATGACGGAGTGGAAATACCACCACCTAGCCATGAAGTCTACACATGAGGTTCGAGTTGCTATCCAACAACTCAAAAACAATAAAGCAGCGGGTGCTGACAGCCTGTCAGCTGAAGTGTTTAAAACTGAAAATGAATTGATAATGCATCAGCTCATCAGCAAAATATGGCCAGCGGAAAGCATGCCCGACGATTGGAATCTCAGCGTACTTTGCCCTATACATAAGACAGGAGAACCAACAATCTTCGCGAACTATCGAGGCATCAGTTTTATTTCCATCGCATATAATGTTCTCTCAAGCGTACTATGTGAAAGATTAAAGTCGATTACAAAAACACTGATTGGACCTTATCAGTGTAGCTTTCGACCTGGAAAGTCCACCATAGATCAGATTTTCACGCTACGACAAATCCTGGAGAAAACCCACGAAAATTAAATTGACACACACCATCTCTTTGTCAATTTTAAAGCTGTGTTCGATAGCCCGAGAAGGGATTGCCTATACGCAACAATGTCTGAGTTCGGTATACCTGCAAAGTTGATTAGACTTTGCAGAATGACGTTGAGCAACACACGCAGCTCCGTCAAGTTAGGAAATGACCTCTACGAAACCTTCAATACCGAAAGAGGTTTCAGGTAAGGCGATCCATTGTCTTGCGATCTCTTCAACATCATCATGGAGGGGATCGTACGAAAGCCCGGTGTGCATCGTAATGGCACCATTTTCTACAAAGGTGTCCAGCTCCTTGCGTACGCTGATGATATTGATATTGTCGGCAGAACTAAGAGAGATGTTACCGCTGCTTTCGCCGCTATCGAAAAGGAATCAACCAAAGTGGGTTTGACGATAAATGAGGGTAAAACAAAGTATATGTTGTCTACAAACAAGAGAGCGCGGCGTTTAGACGCCCACGTTTCATCCGTCAGCTATAACTTTGGAGTAGTCAAGAAGTTCATATACCTTGGCACCGCCATTAATAATAACAACAAAGTCAGCCTCGATATAAAGCGAAGAACAATAATTGCTAATAGGTGCTACTACGGGCTCAGTAAGCAACTAAGTTCCAGAGCCCTCTCTCGATCGACAAAATTAACACTCTACAAGACGCTCGTTCTACCTGTCCTGCTTTATGGCGCTGAGGAATGGGTAGTTTCGCAAACTGACGCAGCCGCTCTGGGGGTGTTCGAGAGAAAAGTTCTTCGCAAAATCTTCGGTCCTGTTCGAGTCGGCGATGACTATCGCATCCGAATGAACTACGAGCTGTGTGGGCACTACGAAGACATTGACGTAGTTCGTCGTATAACTGTGCAGCGACTACGCTGGCTGGGTCATGTACATCGTATGAACGACGAAGCTCCAGCGAAAAAGGTGCTCGAGGCGAGAGTCACTGGTCAACGATGACGAGGGAGACGAAGGAAGCCCTAGCCGCACTTGGTGTATCCGATTGGAGAAGGCGCGCGCAAAGCAGAGGCGCCTGGCGAGAGCTGATGAGGTCGGCCGAAACCCCAACACGGGTTGTTACGGCCACCTATGTAAGTAAGTAAGTAAGATGAGTATCGAAGGCTGTAGGTACACCCCAAAAGTAAGAAAAAACGTTGCATGTGCTTGAAAAACTTTGCGAAAAGACTACCATACAAACCGCACTGTAATACGTACCTCTACGTTAAAACAGAGTCAAAATCTTTTGACTGGTCGATAATACCAGGTTTTTGTTGATTCATGAGAGCAAATTAGTAATTCCGTTTCCTTGTTCGTCTCTTGCTCTCTCAAAATCAGTACAAACATTTAGCTTTATCTTTTGAAAATTCTGACTTTTAGCACTTCACTATGCGATTACCTCGGTTATAATAATACAATTAGGACCATTTAACAGAAAACTCTTTAAAAAAACCAAAAGCAATGACAATTTTCACAAAATTTTAGCGATAAGAAAATGTACAATTAATCACGATGATCTCATGAATTATTTTAAATTGATTGATTTTGCAAAGAAATATTTTTTGTAGTCGAAACCCTTGGTTACGGTTCTATATTTGCAAAATTAATTAATTACTGATGTAACCATGAATGTACTGATGACCAAAATTTCTGAAACTAATTACATTTTTACAAAATTTGTTCATGCAAAATTATCATCTTAACAACATTTGGAAAGATTTGTTGATTTTGTATCTGTTTATGTTTTGTGCAAGAAGAATACCACAAAAAACCAATAAATAACATTAAAATTGCAGTAAATCACTTTAAATTAAGGGTTCAAAACTATTCCAGTCACCATAAATCTGTTACTTTGACTGATGCGCAGTATTTGTCAGACACACTTTCAAGCAGCCCTTTTTTTAATTGGACATCTGAGGATTAAGACCGTATAAACAGAAGCACAAAAAAGCTTAACTTAAACAATGCAAAAATACACTGGAATAAATTAAGGCATAAATATATAACTTACACAGAACTTGGAAAACAGAAGCAGAAATTTCTAAAAACTTTTGAAAAAGTTTGCCAAAGTTTTAGTAAAATTTGTTGAAGCCTGTTTCTGCTTTGGTTTTTGCACTGCTATTTTACGGTATTGTTTTTGTAAAACTGTGAAAGAAGTTTTTAATAGCACATATAACGTAGAGTGAAAAAAATAGAAGAATGCCACAAAAACGAAGTACATTTGTTTTACAAGAAATCCTTTGGGTGCCAAAATGTTTGAAGTTGTTGGGGTTTTTCTTTTGGTCGGTAAGTATTGTTGTGGTGCTGTTCTGCTATGTAACAGTATAGTTCTTCCAAATGGCTGAGCTATTTTGTGACCAAAAAACTTTTCAAATATTTTTGTCGTTGTGCGTCATTAAAATGTGTTTTATTGGTTTGTGAAAAGTTGTTACAATTCGGTTTTTAGAAATTTTGTGAAACATGATATGCTTTTAATTAAAAAAATTCCTCCGAATCGTATAACACACATTAAAGCAAAACATTTACGCTATTTATTAGGAAAAATTTTGCATCTTTATTTTATGATATATACTGTCTGACAAACCTTCTTTAAATTTATTTATCATTTTCTTAAATTACTTAAAAATTTGCCACTGAAAATCCACCCACGAACCCATCGTCTTCTTTTTTACAGCGCATGCAACATTGGTTACTTTCAACGTCTGTGCTGCTTATTGTCAACCCACCCACTATTCCACCCAAAATCCTTTTGTTGCTTTATAAAACCATCTCTATCTTGTTTTGCTGCAGGATATTTAGAAACTCTGTTGTTGTTGGTTATTCTTGGTTTTTTGCTTTTGTTTTCTGATTATATTTACCATGAAACCCATTTAATTTAATTGATTTCTCAATTCACCGCTGGCGTGCCACAAAAATCACTTATTTACCCAGACTCTTCAAGTTCCTGATGGCAATTCACGTTTTATTGTTGTGGTCTACTAAGCTGTGACTGTCCAAATAGTGTGTCACAGTTTAGATCAATTAAATTTGTCTAATCAATTAAGAAGAATATTACAACAATAATTTATTACAATAACGATGTGGTTTTTAAGTAACTCGCAAATTTCAGAAAAATAATCCATTAATGAAAATAAAGTTTAAAGTTAACTGCATAGGTTATAAAAACTATTTATCTTTCGACAGCATCAAAGCTCATAAATTGTAAAACTCAATGCCAATTCCGTTCAGCACCCTCTCTAAAAATATTCCAACTAAAGTGCTCTACCTAAAAACACTATCAGAAAAAATAACCCCTCTTGAAATATACAGCCTACCGCAACAATTACCAGACCAGGCTCTTATTCACACATTGGCCAATATGTCAGTCAGTCAGTCAGTTAGTCATTCATTCATACAGACAACTATTGCAGTTGTTGCCCCATAGATACCATTTCTTTTTTGGCATACTTTCCTAGATATTTTTACCGAGCACCAACTATGAGTGCCATTGAGTTGAAAACTCGAATATATTCATAACGTGCATGTTATAACTTTTACTTGCATACATATGTAAAAAAAAAAGAGTAGAAAAAACCTCTACCGAAATGGGATACATCTATAATGTTGGCTGCAAATGAAACATCGCACATTGGGCCAATTATTAGTAAAAGCCTCGCACTGAAGGTAAATAAAAAATTGTAAGAATCAATATTTTTCTTTACTTCTCGAAATTTTAACAAATTAAGTCAGGCCCGTAGCCTGGACTTACCTTAGGGGAGATTTTGATAAAAAAATATATAAGTAAAACCAGTAAAAAACTAAACGCAAGATTATGGAAATTTTTCTTAACAAATTTCTTGAGACTACTCGTGAATATGCTCGTTTCAGAGAGGACAAGAGTTTATTGAATTTTTTTATCAAATTACACATAGAGAATTATATCCAATGTCGCAACCGAATTGGTACCCTACCGACTTAGTCGATTGTTGATAACTTTTGAAAAGTAATCACCACAACTACGTAGTTTCCCATAGCATTGACTGTGGCACTTCGTTGTAAGCACTACGCTCACGGTTTTCTGAACGAACCCTTTTATCCTTTCAACTTCCATTCAGTTAAATTAACGATCTTGTAAATTGCATTGACCTAAACTCAATTGTGTGAACGGAGAAGTAAGTCATTTTAACCTACACTCGATTCTATGAATGGACCTGTTATCCGTTTTGACTCCCACTCGGTTGTATGAAGCGACCTGTCAATTATTTTGATTAACCCATTGATGGTTTCGACCTCCACACGGTTATTGACTGTAGGTCATTTTGTAGGTTAAACAATCTACAATATGTTCACAATAAACGTTTTTCTAAAAATAAAATCACACAAGATAAAACTGACATTTTTTATTTTATAAAAAATAAAATATCATCAAAAACATTACAGTACATGAATTAAACTTTACAAATATAAAATAATATAGAAAAAAAATAACATTCCATTACATTGGCTGACTTCATAAACACATTTATCATTGCACCAGTGTGTTTTTTTTTTTAAATTGGTCCGAAGGTTATATTTATAAATTAAAACTGCACAACTCAGGTGATCTTTTTTTATCCATCTCTGCCATCTCAAGTAGTTTAAAAGTTATAGACGTCAAAAGTTAGGAAAATTAGCCTAAAAACTTATGATTTATTTGTTAGCTTCACTACAAAAATAAGCATTATGGGTATCAAAATAAAGGTCTATCTATTACCTATTCAACGAGATGTTAACCATGCATTACTTTTGCATTACTTTTGATGATATAACTGTTTTTCCATTCACAACGTGCAAATTTGTTTATAAAAACTATTCATGTTTCGGTTTTTTTTAAAAGAGTGAACCATCAAGTGTACATTATACGTAAAATGCATAGTGTGCAAAATAAAAATCCGCGGTTTTTTATAAAATTTTTTTGTGTTTTGGTTATTTTGTAAAAGGGTGAACCGTCAAGTGTGCCTAATATGTAATATGTTTTATCTTCAAAAGTAATGCACAGATTTTTATGGTTAATAGCACTTTTTATGGTTGATAAAACAAACACTTTCAAATTGCGGCGCCCAGGAAATTGTAATCGTGCCGAGTTCCTTAATGCATTTATGCAAAGCATCAGTGACCTTTTTCTTTAAATTGGTGCTAAGCAGATACACCGAAACTTCGAAACTGAAATGTGCTTAAGAATAATAACCAAGTTGCGTAGTTTTGGTGAACCAACTAAGCACCAATTAATAGAAAGTCGCTGATGCAATCCGGCACTTTTGCAATAAGAAAGCAATTTTATTTAACTTACCTAATGATTGTTCCTCTTACAAACTATTCAACAAAACGACAAACACTACCAAAATTCCGTTCGGGCACGTTGAACAACTTTGAGAAATGAAATGCAAGCATCTTGCGATCAAAGTCGGCTTACGCAATTTCGTGTTTGTGAACGTATGTCTGTTTCACTCGATAAGTCGGATGGTTTGACAAACTTGCAGTTGCAAGGTTGGCTGTTGAGATTGACGCAACTTAAGGGAGCGATTGATTTAATAAAATTTTAAACTCGATTGCAGCGAAAAAATAAAGCTATTGACATAACTTACAATGTGGTTGTTACAATGACTAGTATTGTTTGTCTGCAATAGCTTCAGTTAGTTATTTCAGACACATTACGTTCCTTGTAATGGCAAGGAAAGTTTAAAGAAATACAATTACGCGTTTCAAACAACTAACATGTCATATTTTCATTTCAACTGAACAAACATTTGGAAATGAGCGGGCTGCGAAGGAGCGATCATTCGCGCCAACTAACAATCAATTGTGCTTATTTCATTCCAGTTACATTAACTAAATATCAGTTGTAGCAATTTTCTTCCGATTACCACAAATAATATTCATTTCCCTTGTAAAAATCAGAATGAAAATCTAAATTTTAACTAGCTATGAAAAATTAAGACTTTTTTTTAAAAAGTTCACCTGTTGAAGCTTGATTCGCAACTTTTTCGGGACATTTTACACAAACGAGAGAACAAAAAAATTTTTTAGATGCCTTATATACCAAGAAAACAACAAAATAGAATGGGCAAACTTTTTAGTCATCCGCTTTACGTGGAATACCCCATAATGTGTTAAATTTCGTGGTAAATTTTTTTGCATTATACAGCTTTTACAAATTAAAAAACCATTCAAAACCCATCAAAGGTTTTTGGTCCAATAAGCGTAGATATTGCATAAAAAAGTCAACCTAATTTTCTATAATTTATGAAATTATATTCGTTCTAGGTATAATTCCAAATATCAATTTTTCCGGATATCAGGGTCTTTTTGAGCATCAATATGCACAATTAAAAACGCTTTTTTAATATACAAACTCCTTGCAGCTAAATTACAATATAATGATTATGACTTGTATAAGCAAAGTTAATATTTCATTTGGCCACACACATTTTTCATTTGTGCTTTGAAAATGTTTAAACTTTTGCATCTTCACGTAAATTAACATAATTATCTCAGTTTATCTTAAAAAAAATTACATTTTGAATATAATAGTCTCATTTGTGCTATTTTTTATGCATACTTTCTGAACCCAATGGGGGGAGGGGGTTTGAACACCTAAAACCCCCTTGGCTACGGGCCTGTATTAAGTACATAGAATATCAATTTTACAAGTCATTTGACCAAAGGAGCTTCGGTCTGCAGCCATCTTAAGCAAGCTTATTTTGGGTTGTTCAAAAAGAAAGTGCGTTTTTTCTGGTAATAATATGTAATTTTTGTGTTCAGCTGTATGTTTACATTAAAAACAAAAGAATTTATTCAGTTTTTCCTGCTTTTCTTTGAAAGTCAAGTTTTAAGAGTGTTTTAAAAATGTAGAACTTTAATGAGCATGCATGCCATATTTTGTTCTTTTACCTCAAAGTTTAACACAGAAAGTTTCTCAATTGAATTAATTTTTCTGTTCGGCCGTCACCTCTCTGCAGACAATGGCAAACTTCAGAGAGTAAAACCTGCCATGAAAAGTTTCTTGAGAACATAAGCCGTTCGGAGTCGGCATAAAACATGTAGGTCCAGTTCTCGATCATTTGTGTTCAAACATTTTCACAACACACACAATACAATTGATCATAAGAGCTCGGCCAAAGTCCTTTCAAGAGCTGAAATGGCTATTTAATTAAAACTTAAAATAATTTACCACCGAAACGTCAATGCAAAGGAAATTCAATGAAAAGTAAAAAAATTTGGCATTAAATTGGCATATTCAAAAGTTACAAATATATAATGAAGCCTTGGGAAATGTATGATAAAAGAAGAAACGTATTGACTCAACTCAAAATAGGGGCTCTTATTTCAGAACCTCCAGAACCTTCTTTTGCCCATCCTTAAATATAAGTATATTATTTTTTAAATTGAAAAAAAAATATAACACTTATTTGAAACACAATCATTTGACCGCCATATTGATTCAAAATGGTATTAATAGGCACACACAAAATAGCTTCAGGTTTAGTGTAGAAGTAACTTCGTTTGATACTTAAATATATCATTGGGGCTTTCACAATATTTTCAATATTTTATCTATATTTTTTTTCATATCTTGTTTAATAAAAGTGTATCGAATTTTTTAGCATTAATGCGAGCTTGTTGTAGAACATTAAAATATCCCTTGTCTGACGTTAAAACATCCGTAATGAACTCGTTTAATTCTCTTGTTTGTGGAAACAAACGCTAAAGTTTCCGCTTTATGTGCATCATATCCGTTTCTTGGTTTATTGGAAAGCATAAACACACACTTTCATACCAAAACATGGCATGGCAACCTAAGGCAGAGTACACTACAAGAAATATTCTTGGTAAAATTGATAAATTTAGCAAATGTGTTGATTTGAAAAAATAGAATATTTTATTTGTTTGCAAAATAGTTTTGTCAACTTTATATAAACTTATTTATGCCAACAAAATCTTCAATCAAGTGGAATAAAATTTTATCATTTTTATAAACAGAATTGGCTTGATAAATAGATTTGTTGTATTGAAGAGATTATTTATGGAATTGATAATCGTTTGAGTAAATTAAATTTTGTAATGATAAAATGAATTATCTATTTCAAAAAACCAATAGTAAGTGAGTAATATGCTTCTGATATCGATTATTAATTAGAGCCCTGCATGAGTATGCTTTTTCGGATCCCCTAATTTTAATTTTTTAAAATTTTCTATATCCCTTTTCTGCATATACCTGCTCATACACTCTCGTTGTTTTATTCAGATATATTCTTATCCTTATATCAGATATATGCAGGTAGCAAATAAAGCAATATAAAACCCTGCATATTTAACGAATATTTTTTTATTCGTTCGTTCGTAGAAAATAGATGTCTTTTGTATTGGTACCCAAAGAAGGGTGCCAGATAGGGGGTAGGTGTGTTGGGAAGAAATATTGAGGGGCAAAAAATAATAGGACCAACTCATATATTTGACCCCCCCAGGAGTTCAGCTACGGCCGATATAAACTATTTTCGACAGCTTTTGTGTTTTTTGTATGAGGATTCAAAGAGGGGTGGTACATAGGGGGTAGGTGTGCTGCAGAGTGATATTGAAGGGCAAAAAATAATAGGACCAGCTCATCTACTTGACCACCCAAGGAGTTCAGCTATGGCCGATATAAACTATTTTCGACAGCTTTTGTGTTTTTTGTATAGGGACCCAAAGAAGGATGGCAGATAGGGGGTAGGTGTATTGGGAAGAAATGTTGAGGGGCAAAAAATAATAGGACCAACTCATATATTTGACCCCTTTAAGAGTTCAGCTACGGCCGATATACGCTATTTTCGACCGTGTTTGTGTTTTTTGTATGGAAGGTAGCGAATAAAGCAACAAAAAATAACACAAATATGCATTAAGAATAACAAAAACCTTATTGCGGGGAAAACCCAACATATTAACTCTTATTCAGGTCACTGCAGCAGACACCTGAGTATTCGTGTAGTTTATTAAGTGATCAGAGAAAAAACTGAAACAGCGTAGATCGCAAGCTCACCTCAATACAAGAGTGTATGAAAAGAGAACAAATAAAAAGTTATTCTCTTGCGCAACACGACCTGTTCTGTTCAAGCTTTGCTTGCAGTGACTGCTACATCAGAGAATCAGGGTATATTCACTTGATGAATATAGTCATGCAGGGCTCTATTATCAATATATTGATTATGTTGCCATTATATCTCAGAATTGTGATATTGCAAGCAAATTTGAAGAAGCTATTAATTTCTAGAAGATAAAGATACAAAAACTGATGGGTTAAGTTTAGCAAAGGTGTTTCAAGAGGTAGTTCAAATATGTTAAATGGTGATCTAGAATTTATAAAAGAAGTGCTTGTGTACGCTTTTATTAAGGCAAGGAATGGAATGAAAGTAACAAAAGAGTCGGAGTTGAACAGAGCTGATGCTTTGAAGGTAAAGGGAGTGTCATAAATAGTCAAGATCTGATAAAGAAACTACCTCTTCCACCTGCTGAGAAATAAAGGTTGCTTTTTTTAAGAGGTTCCATTTTCCTACATGGATTAAATCGTGCTGAATTGGCGAGGTCTGGCAACGGTATTGCCACTTGTGCTCAGTTTGGTTTGCTATTTTATGGTAAACAGACTAATGGCAGAAATACGCTTGCAAATTGTGCAAATTTATTTCGAAAATCGTGTTTTAGTTCGGGAATGTTACCGAGCACTACCTCATTGTACGCTCGACTTAATTGTCCAACCGAGAGACTTACCATGGATTGATTTTGCATCACTATATTCTAAAGAAAACATGCTCATATAGTAGCCCATCTGCCCCGCACTGCCCGCCCTTAAAATTTTTTTATCATAAGCTATGTCTTTGCGCTTATGCGAAGGAAAGACCACGCACAAAAATTACAACACAATCTACGGCTCGCTCCAGTGACCCGCCGTACAAATTTTTTCTATCAGGAACTTTGTGTTATGCAAAAAAAAAAAGCATACAAAAACAGCAGTACAAGCCTCATTGACGATCACCTCATTTTGAAACCGTATAAGAGTCTGTCCAAATGAACTGATCCAAAAAAACGAAAGTTGGTTGCTCGATAATTTTTAAAAAAGTTCGTTTATTTTATTAAAAGTTCTACAATATATTTGAATCTAAGAACTACTTTTAAAAATATTTTTTGTCCTACTTTCAAAATGGCGGCAATATTTTCTTTGCTACCTACGATATATGCGTTTGTGGTAAGACGTTCAAAACGTGATGGCTTGCAACTTTAAGTATTTTTTTTTTTTATAGAAACTAGTTAGTTGCTGTCATAATTTTATTTCTAGAGTACATTTCAGCTTGTTTATACAAAAAAATTTTTAACATTCTGACACATCGATTTTTTTATTTACATGTTCTTAAAAATTTTGAATTTTGAGAATTTTGCTGACTTTGGAGTCAAATATCTCTGGTGGGCACGAGTTAAAATTGGAAATTTATTCACAATAGTTAAAAAACTACTTTGTATTAAGTGCTTATTCTTACTTTTTGCCCATTTGTTCGCCGTATATGAATCAACCTCAAACTAGGAGTTTGTAAATATGAGCAATTATTTCTTTGAGTGTACGTACTAAAAGACGCAAGACTTCATCATAAACTGCATGCAACTCAGAGAACAAGCAACCCGTAGCGAGAGGAAACGCATAAAAGCTACAAGTACCTGAAAATGGGGTCATTTGTAAAATGTGTGCATTTACGCGAGTCTGTTTGAAGCCGAATAAGTGAGCGAGTATGAAAAAAAGTTTCAATAAGAGTTCAAGTGTTGCCAAATGCAAAGTTCTATATTTTCTTCATACTACTGCACTTCATTAGCGTGACATATTTTTAAGAAATATTTTGAAATAAATGGACAACTTGAAATTAAATGTTTTTCTTAAGTTTGTTTGAACTAATTTCTCACAAAGATGAATTAAAGGTAGGAACAGGCACAGTTCTAAATTATTTTCACACAATTTCAGGATTAGAACACAAGTCTAATTAGACTGCACTTTAAAACACTTTTGTTTGCCCAGCATATTTGTCAAAAGGTATCAAAAGTATAAGAGCTTATAGCTTCTGTAATTCTACACATATTTCCTGCTTACAAAATAGCTAAAATCGACATTCACTTCATTGCCTTAATTTGGTCTACCCATAATTATATCTTTTCTGCTGCGGTAAACATGCTTCTTTGCGTTAAATCTCATCACGTTCTGCCTAAAAGTAAAGCAAATAAGCAAAAAAAAAAAAAAAAACCCCAATAATAAACCACTGATGATATCTTTGCTTATGTCAAAGACAGTCAAAGCAAAATAAAACCAATCGAAAGTTCAATTCTCGATAGCAAGGCGCTGCCGCTGTTCTCGATTTTGCAATTTCCGAAGATTTTATGTTGCATTGGGGAAAATTTCAAGTATCTTTTGAGTGCTTTTGTGGTGGCAGGAAGTAAAACTAGGTTAGGCTAGGAACAGTATAAACAGCAACTAATAATAAAAAATAAAAAAAAAACAAGTTTCTTGAAGTCTTAACAAGTTCTGATGACATATTTTAAACTTGCTTACAGATTACTTGTGCTTTACTGTCTCCACAACATCGTCAATAATATTGTCGATGATTCAGGCTACAGAGCATGAAGCAAGTGATTTAGAATTTTTCATTTTCTATTAAGGATTGCTTTAAAAATGTTGCAAAATTTTTACTTGTGTAGAGTTTTGCCAGTTTGGATGAGCAATACGGCGGGTCAAATTGTTGTCTAAATCAATTCTAAAAAAATCATCCGTACAAGAATTCATAGCTGCAAAATCAGTCTCTGGGTCACGCCAAGCCCAAATTTTTATATGGCTTTTCTTCAAAAACTCAATTTTTCTATATCAGGTTTACAAAATTTGTTTAAAAAGTCAAAATATTTTTGGTAAAAGAACCAGATTCGGAGAGCTGTTAACATTTTGAGATTATATAGTTTTTGGAGAAAAGCCATTTACAAATTTTTACTTCGCTAGGCGCGATAAAGAAAACAAATTAGAACAAATTTTGTTTATATATTTCAGAAATTCAAATTTCAAATGAAAATTTTATGCAGTAAAAATGAAAATGTAAAATTGTTGGAGCCGAAAGAACATTTAAAAAAAATGACATTGTTACTATCACGAAATTTCGGCTTTTAAAACAAACAGAAAAGTTTTCGCTTAATCAAAGAAAGTACTAACGTATTTTGTACTACTTTTATTAATAACGTTGAGATACTTCAATAATTCCTGGGTCGTGACTTCGGGTTAAGGGGGGAAACTTAAGTAAAATTTTGGAAAAATAAAAAAAAATGTTTCGCTTTAAAGATGCTTTAGGAGCTTAAAAATAATATTCCAAGATATAATATCCGGCAAAAGTGTGTAAATGCCTAAATTTTAAATTCTGAAGGCATCGCAGATTAGAGATATATGAAAATATTATACGAATTTTAAAACTTTAAACACGTTTTGATCGAAACCACTTTTTTTGAGACGGTCTGACATGTAACTCGAGCAAACCTTCACCGATCGATTTGAAATTTTGACAGTATCTTCAAAAATACCTTGTGATTGATAGAACTCACAATCTATAGAACTTAGAATCTAGTTATAGAACTATTGATGTATAGAAACTGACCAAGTTTTGGTTTTTGTTTCATATCAAAAATTAAGGACGTATGGTGTCCGGCCATGGATCCCTTAAAAAAAAAAACAAAAAAAAAAAAAAAAGGCGCCTTCAAACAAATGCTGCACAGCCGTCATTTTGTATTGAAATTTTATAAAAAAAATTACATTTTGTATATCAATTTTATTGATTGTACTGATTTTTGATAAGCGTTTTTATTGAGTCCTAAAAATTCCTGAAAATACGCCTATTTTTCGTGAGTTACTTAGGTTCCCCCCCTTAATGCTCTTTTGTTATTGCATATTTAATTCAATTCAATGCATTTTGTTTTTAGTATCACTTATATATGATCATTAAAACAAAAAAAAAAAAAAAAGATACCGTCTCGATGGTATCGTAAGTGTCGACGAAGAATTTTTTTAATAGATTTGGTGATGAATTTGTTGTTCTTGTTTATTCTTATGTTGGTTAAAAATGAATGAAATTCAATGTAACGTTTATGAATTAATTTATTATTTCTCCTGCAGTAAGGAGCTTATACTTATGTATGTATGTGTTTCTTAAATTTTATTCAAAATTTAAATTTAAGAAAATATAATATATATTTCGTATTTATTATGATATTTAAAAAATAAAAAGAGTTTTCATAGCACAATTTTTTGTAGCTTCATACTGACTCTGTAGCTCCACATCTTACAAAGGACAAAAACTAAAGCAACTGATAAATAGATTTATATGTAAATTTTGCATTCATTCTAATAACAACACCAACACAAGCAGTTATTGAGAAATATGTGTCAAACGATTCGTTTCAACAAACGACACGACGGCTTAGTTATGTGTTGTGTTCGTGATTTTGGCACGAACCAAGCCAACAACCATAATAAAAACGTAAGCAGCTACTGAAGCATTTTACGCAGGATTTTTCCTATACGAAAATGTGCATTTTTCTTCTTAGATTTTGCTATTTTGTGATTTATTTTTAAATAGTTGGTTATTCTGATTTCTAAACAATTATTTCAAGGTATTTTAAGGTAACAACTAAAAAAAGCAGCTTTTTTTCAAAAATTTTTTTTAGATACAAGGAGTTATTATTTTTTTTTTTTTTAAATTTTTACAGCTTATTTAAAATAAAAAGTACTTTATAAAAATATTTTTTTTTGTTTAAATAAAATTCAGGCCTTTATAAAGATCGATGGATATGGTCTTTCACATGTATCTGAAACAAAAAATTAAATGTCAATTCAAAGAACAGATCATTAATTTGGCATCCCTCCTACGCACGACCACCGGTGGTTTTTTTAAAATTACGGCGAAAGTTAGAGTAAAATGTTAAAAAAATTGACAGATTTTCGCGAGCTTTTTTGTCTATAGAAAAAAAAAATACAAAAAATAGTAGGTACTTGCATTTGTAGAGGATGCTTAAAGGACAAAATTACGAACAAAATGATTCATTGAAGTTGAACCAATGTATTTCGAGTTATCTATCGAACCATTTTAAAAAAACTAGTTTCGAGGAAATCGCATTTAACGCGCTTGTTTTTCGAAATTTTGCATATATTTTTAAAATTATCGGTTGATAAACTTACTATTATTTAATCTGCAATGCTAGTTATCGATTTAAAAACATGTATGTATATTCTAGAAACGATAAAGAATACATTAAGTCAGCAAAAAATGTTTTGTTTTTGAAAAATGTACACGTTTATTTTACCTTAAGGCCTTCCGTACATTTAGAGGAGAGTAAAAAAGAGTGATATTGAGGTGATGACTTTTATTAGAAAAAATTTGTTTAGATTTTTAAAATTTTCACATTTGGTAAAATATATTATTATGTTTAAAAAAAATATTTTTATTTTTTCAAAAACAAGGATGGCGCTAGCTAGAACGACCTTGTAAAAGACCTCTTTTCACACTGCGGGCACTCTGCCGGCTCCTAGGTTGAACCGAAAAAAAAAATTCTTAAAATTTTAATACGTAATGAAAATATCTCCTATCTGAATATGACATAATTTTGAAAAAAGTTTTTTTTTTAAATTTACACGTATTTGGATGAAAAATTGCATATTTTACATATTTTTTGTTTAAAATTTTGAATTAAACGATTTGAAAAGGCTATTTTAAGAATCAGTTTCATTCAGTTTGGTTAAAATGTTATTTAAAAATGTCCTTCCAAATATTGTAAGGATCGATCAAGCAGTTTTGAAAAACGTAGTTGTGAGAAAAACGACTTTAAAGTTATACGAAACAAATAATACGAAGACTTTAGTGTTCAAAACTTTATTATATCGCTTCATAAACACACAAACTAATTATTGCTAACATTATTTGAAATTTTTCCCTTTTCAAATATGGGCATTTCCGTGGTAGCGCACGTGACGATCGTACGTATTTAATGAGTGAAAAAAGAATGAAAAATGTAACTTACAAGTACCTTATTTTGATTTTCCAATAGCTTACTAGCACACTATACAAGGTGTAAGACCTAAGAGTTGTTAAAAGTTCGGCTCTTAGACAGAAACCACCAAAAATGATACGTTACGTGACAAAAAATAGAAGTGGTTCTTGACTTGGATCACAAAATTAGTAAAATTCTGTAAATTGGCAAAAGTTTTTGTATAAAACTTTTTTTAGAAGGATTTGAAATAGTATAAGTTTAATTGCAAAGTTAACAAATTTAAATACCCATATACCGGCTTGAGCAGATAAAATAAATGATATAATAAAATAGCAGCTGTAGTAACTTGATTTCTATATTATATCGAACTCACACGCTGGTCTCTTTTAAAGCTTTTAACTTTCTTAATATTCAAGATATCTTTATAAAATGTTTTTAAGTCTCTTAAAAGGAAAAAAATAATTTCGAATCTGGAATGCCTCTAAATCAGTGTGAGGCAGCGCTTATGCACGCGTGCATAGTAAGCCTTTCTGTCTGTCGCTCTCATAGGTGCGCGCATGATCACACAACTGAAAGAACAGTGCAAGTGTTTTTTTGCCCGACACTGCACTAAATGTATCGCCGGCCTTAACTAACATAATTGGAATACAATTTTTTGGTTTACTGAATGACATCCTAATTTTCAAGTATTTGTTAAATTTTTTGTTATTTGATATTCAATCTTACTTTACGTTCTTACCTACATTTGCTTTAGAAAATATAAAAACATTTCTAGAAGATTTTTGAGACTTATTCTAAATCATTTAACTCATTTTTAATTCACTTTTGCGTGCCTTTTAGAATAACAGCTGAACTGATTCCGCTTGCATTTTTAAGATGAAAACTAATCCGCCTTGAATACTACAATTATGACAATGAAACTGTTCTTTTTTAAAAGTACTGTTATTTATTATAGCTTTATTAAGCGCGCTGTAGGAAAATTTAATTTATTGTGGCCGTTATATTAAGTTGATTACCATGTTAATATTGTTAAAAGGAAAATTAATTTATTTTTTTTATATAACAGTAAGCTTTGGTGTTCGAAACAAATGGCGCTACAGGCGTGGTCTGCTATATTTATTAAAAAAAAAATCTATTTAAAAAATGTTTTTTTTGTTTCTCAATTTCTTATTTGGTTTCGGCGAAAATTTTAGTTTCAGTCGCACATTATATATGTTGAAAAAAAGATTTTTTAAAGAAGTTTACATAATTTAAAACTTTAATTGTAATATAATTAAAATTAACTATATTATTATTAATTTCACATAATTATATTATATAGAAACTTTGAATGAAATAAATAAAACTTTCAGATTCAAAACTTACATCGCATTGACCTGACTTAAATTAATTTTAAGTTAATTTTAATGCAAGTTTTACAATCTCAACTTAAAATCTGTTTCACAGGATCAAGTTTGCATATCAACCATAAATAAGAACTTTTATTGCCCAAAACAATTTTGCACTTGGCACAAAAGCTCACAAGCACACTCACACAGACATATACACACACACACACACACACACAGCAACAAGCTTTTGAAAGGCCTTTGGCAACTATGGAGTCGTGTGTTTTTAGTTTCGTTCCACCTGTGCCCTCCACCTCAATGTGCTCAACCCACACAAAGGACGCAATTTGTGGATGCTTATTAAAGTCGCTCTAAATTAGCATCAAAGCGACGTTGTATGAATAAACATGAACACAGTCGCACTTACTCACACATACGTGTATTCATTCACTGCCCTATAGGAACAAACTAACTTGTTTTTAAAAACATCTAATTAAAAACTAATTTAAAATAAACCAGTATATGAACTACTTTGAATTATATTAAGGCGGCAACTACTCTGATTTTGACATATTTTAATTGCAAATTTTTATTAGATTACAAGTTTATATATATTTAACCATGTTATTTCATCAAATATTATTAACTTTAGGCCATCAGTAATAGTTTTCAATTGGTTATTTTGAAGTCATTAAAAAATAATTTAAATATAACTAATTTAACAAGTAGTTGAAAATATATGCAGACGAAAGTCAATTGACTTATTTAGCGGACATCACCATACAAAATATGTTAGTTCGTTCTATGGAAAAAAGTCAGAATTTCAACTAGTTGTGGTTGACAAAAAACTACTTTATCAACTACTTTTAAATTAGTTGATTTTTCTACAGGGTGGCATGAAACACATGTGCCACCCTGTTGGAAAATCAACTAATTTAAAAGTAGTTGATAAAGTAGTTTTTTGTCAACCACAACTAGTTGAAATTCTGACTTTTTCCCATAGAACGAACTAACTTATTTTGTATGGTGATGTCCGCTAAATAAGTCAATTGACTGTCGTCTGCATATATTTTCAACTACTTGTTAAATTAGTTAAATTTAAGTTAGTTTTTAACTACTTTAAAATAACCAATTGAAAACTATTACAGATGGCCTAAAGTTAATATTTGATGAAATAACATGGTTAAATATATATAAACTTGTAATCTAATAAAAATTTGCAATTAAAACATGTCAAAATCAGAGTAGTTGCCGCCTAAATAAAATTCAAAGTAGTTTATCAATCACTTGTTTTTAAGTAGTATTTCAATTATTTCATATATAATGCAAACAAAACTATTTACAATTGAATTTGATGCCGCCTTAATATAATTCAAAGTAGTTCATATTCTGGTTTATTTTAAATTAGTTTTTTAACTAGTTGTTTTTAAAAACAAGTTAGTTTGTTCCTATAGGGCAGTTTGTATGAGTCTACGTATGGGTGAGTGTCTGTTTGTGACTCACTTATTTTGCAATAAACTATATGAATTGTGCCCCATACGAGGTGGGTCTGAGTTAGCAAGTGGTAAGGCGTAGTTTGATAAGATGGTGAGCTAAGGTGGGCGGTTTGATGTCTTACTTCTCTTTTAGTGTCAAGTGTGGCCCAAAAGGCGAAGGGCAGTTGCAGCTTTAATGTACGCGAGTGTCTATTCCGCCTACATTTATACTCTATTCATCTACAAAAAGTACAAAAAACATCATTAATATAATATTAAAGCTGCAACCCTTACATGTTTGTTACTTTAAAAATATCATAATGACTTCTTATACCAAATCATTGGAAATAACCCAAAACAGCAAAACTCCAGTTAAATAATTTTATAGAGGTTTCTAAATTTGAACCATTTCTTCCAAAAACTATGATTCCCTCTTTAAATTCTAGCCTCTTAATAAAAAAATGTAATTACAATTGCTCAAAAGTACCATTGTATGTAAAGGGTGATTAAATTTTAAGGGTCGATGTTGAATGTGAACCACACCTAAACGTCAAGTTTTTTCTGCATTTCATTTGACATTTCTCAATTTCAGACTAACTCAATTTGGATCATGGAAATATACACAATCGAGCAACGCGTTAAAGTTATTCAGGCTAATTATGAAAATGGGCGTTCAAATAAAAATCAATCCAATCGTCCAAATGTGCGAACAATCGGAAAAATCGTGCAAAAATTTGAGCAAACCGGGTCTGTAGCAGATGTGAAAACACCAGTACATGCTCGTTCAGCTCGTACTGCAGAAAATATTGCTGCTGTTCGTGATAGTGTGGCTGAAGAGCCGTCCACCTCAACTCGTCTTCGTGCCCAACAATTGCACATCTCACGCTCGTCGTTGATGAACATTATGCATAAAGACTTGCATTTACACGCTTACAAGTTGCAATTGACTCAAGAACTAAAGCCTCTTGGCCATTTAAAGCGTCATCAATGGTCACAATGGTTTCAAAAATGGCAACAAAGGATGATCAATTTTCGAAGAAAATCATCTTCAGTGATGAGGCACATTTTCACCTCAGTGGATTCGTCAATAAGCAGAATTGCCGCATTTGGGCGAATGATAATCCAAGAGTGATTGTCGAAAAGCCAATGCACACACAAAGAGTGACTGTTTGGTGCGGTTTATGGGCTGGCTGTATCATCGGGCAGTATTTTTTCCAAAATGAGGCCGGTCAGACAGTTACTGTGAATGGTGTTCGCTATCGTGAGATGATAACGAACTTTTTATGGACCGAATTCGAAGATATGGGTGTGGATGATATGTGGTTTCAACAGGACGGTGCCACTTGCCACACAGCTAATGAAACAATGGCTCTTTTGGGTGACAAATTCAATGGCCGTGTTATCTCACGTAGTGGCGATGTCAATTGGCCGCCAAGATCATGTTATTTGACATCGTTGGACTTCTTTGTTTGGGATTATTTGAAAGAAAAGGTGTACGTCGATAAGCCAGCAATAATTCAAGAGCTAAAGGATGAGATAATTCGGCACATTAACGGCATTGAACCTCACTTATGCCTCAGCGTCATCAAAAATTTTGACCATCGGATGGAGGTGTGCCACCGAGGTCGCGGCGGCCATTTGGCCGATATTTTGTTCCATACATAATTGAACCATACCAATATTATCATAATAAAAAGAAATGACAATAATTTCATAAATAATTTGTGTTTTATTCAAAATCAACATCGGCCCTTAAAAATTTAACCACACTTTAGAAGATAAAATATCGCAGTATTTGTTATGAAATTCCTTATTATTTTGGGCATATTTTATTTCTAGTCATCCCAGAAATGCCCCAGAACATTTAAAATCTTTATTATTTAGGTTTTTCAAGTCTCAAAACTCTTAACAAATACCATTTAGGGCATTAGTTTATATATCAATTTTTCTTTGGGTATAAGGAAGATGCTTAAAACCAGAGTTCGTTTAAGCTTTAAAATAAGTTACTCATAAGTGGAGGAAGTTTCTGTGCTCGTTGAATTTGTTGCTGCTACCTACCTTTATTTCGCATTTTTGACCATATTATTTTTTATTATACATCAGGCCAGATCGTATCAAAAAAAAAAAAATTAGCCGAGAGGGTCTCAAAAATGAGAGAAACTCATAAAAACGATTCGGCATACTTTTTTTTCAAATCGAGGAAAATTCCACAGATCTTTTTTGATTTTTCTGAAGGTTCTTTTTGGTAAAAAAAAAAATCATGTTGTTTGCTAGTAACTTTTTTTTTCACAGAACCAAATATGCTAAAAAGATAAATTTCTTACTTAGGATGTGTGCCAATAGGCTGCTTTTACTACAGCAATTGGAATTTTCGAAAACCTTGGGGTGAATTTTATCTTTCAAAATTTGTATTAGTCCCAAGGGCTAGTATAACTTTTGACAATTGTAAAATTTGATAGCAGCCAAACAGTAGCCAAACATGTTCCATTGTCTGAATTGTTTGAAGAGTCAGATAATTTTTAAAATTAATTTAATTTCTGTTAATTGCTGTCAAGCTGCCAAAATCGTGCGATTCAACACTTTTACTCTTTTTTTCTTTTGGGCTACGTTAAAGATAAAATTCTATCACATTACCCCAGATTTTTATTACAACAATCACGATCACGAAGTGAAAACTGAAACGAAATCCAAGACTTCCACAAAAACGAATTGCTTTCAATATTTTTATAATTTTAATTATGTGCATTGAAACATCTCTGTCCAGAGGATATTTTCAGATATTGTGTCTAGCCTAAGCATAAGTCAAATGCCAACCGCATTCAAATTAGTCAAGTGATTGCACAACAAATACAAGAAAAAGCACAACATATATGAATTAAAAATAAAATAAAAACCTTAAATGAGCTGGGACAAGAATCAAATTATCAGAAATCTTCAAAAGTATCTCAACACTTCGAAAACTTTGCAAGAAACTCAAAAAGTTCACACACAAAATATTCAAGTGTGCGGTAAAATGCACAAACCACGCTTGACATATGTAAAATGTTTGTATGTATGCCTTAAAATAATATTGTGGTTCAAATCGATTTTCACATTTGCTAAAATTTCCCCACACTACTCCATACTTCAACCCATTGCTGACCCCTGGCAGGCATTTAGGTCTCAGCCCATCACACACCTATTGACCTAAATATGAGTGTGTGTGTGTGTGTGTGTGTGTGTGTGTGTGACTGAGCACTTGATGGCGTATCCAAATTGCTATTAAATTTGCTGCTTCTAGCCATGTTTTATTTTATGGCTCTATATTTTCTCATTTTTTTATTGCGTGCGTATTTGAATGAAATTTATTATGCATGAGATTTACCAATATCCTACATGTCCTGCCCGTAGCGTTAATTCTACAAACGAGTGAGTACTGTCTATGGTAGGAGCAGAGAAATGTGCTGCCATTTCGTCTATAGAAAAAAAAATTTATTGTTGGAGATTTAAAAGTTCACTTTGTACGAATGAGTGTTTTTTAAGAGGAGGCTCAACAAATGAGTTTTCCTTGAGTGCCCTTTTAAGTCCAAGTGTCTTTTTTGATTATGAATCAATAAAATGTTTGTGTGTGCGAAACACGATATATGTACTTATACAAAAAAAAAAAGAAAACACCATATATATGCAAAATGTTGAATTTATTTTATCTGTAAATCGACTATATTAAAGCGATACGTCATACAGTGCATTTTTTTGGCCAGAAATTTGATGGAAAAAAAGTAAAATTAAAAAATTTATGATCGCAATTTAAAAATGTTTGCTTTGTACTTATACAAAAACTCCGTATAAGTTTTATAAATTTAATTTTTGTTTTCACCTTTCTTCTATAACTCAAAAGATCTATGATTCAAACTTAGAACTGTTTTCAAAGTTCACTAAGTGGAAAAATTATTTTTTTTTTCAACTTTGAAACTAATGAATTAGAAAAATGATGTTCTTTTAATATTGCTTCTTCTTTTAATCAAAACCTTAAACCTTTTCCGGTAATTAATTTCCAACTTTTAACAAAAATATCGTTTTCTTTACTATCAAGCATCTTAGTTAGGCCATGGTCGAAGCTTATGAGGTGGCATGTCCTACATCTTCAATAGACGAGGGTGATCCGACACCATGGTCGTGCCTTTAATCGGCACATGAGAGGGGGAACTTCAGAAACATGGGCAGACTACAAGGCACGGAAAAGGGAACTGAAGAACCTCATACAACCTCTGGGAAGGAAACAGAGAACTGCAAAGCTCACATAAAAATATTCATACGTAATTAACACTATAAAAATTATGCCTCTGCGTTCAATCGATCAAACTTGCTCGAATGCACACACTCGCTGTTGAGTTAAATTCAATCAAACACTGTGCTTCGTGTTGGCTCTGTGATTTTAATCAACGGTCGTCTTCGGATACATATTTCATGCTTGTTCGTTGGGCTCAACAACGATTATTTTCATCAAGAATGAAACGCAAAAAGCGAAAATCAACACGTATGAGTTTTTTCATGCGCAGACAGAGAGAGAGAGAGAGAGAGAGAAAGAGAGAACAAGAAGAAGAAGGGTGAAGTTTTTATTACGATTGACTGCAAACAACTAAATTTAACTATTTCTTTGAGTTCTCATTTACGAAACACATATCCGTATACACTTCAACGCCAATACTCAAACATGTGAATTCAATCCGTCAATCAGCTTACACAAACGACGTCGTCAGCAGCATCATTTTATTTTATTCAACGTCAACACTCGCTCACTCAAACATGTGAGTTCGATCAGACGAACTCAAACTCAAACTGGCACAAAAGACGCGTTCGCTAGTATTGTGCTGATTTTATTCAACAAGTAAGAATTTCAGAGAATTTTTTAATCAAGCAAAAAGTGAGTTTTGCAGTTCTCTGTAAGGAAACTATTTCAGAAGCATGAAGGATTCAGAAAATAGTTTCAAAAGATCCATTCTCCAAAGTGGGACCGATCTATGGTGGGACGGTTGGAACCATGGCAGAGAACCTAGAGAGTCGATGCAAGTTCTAATGGAGGTGCATTTTCCTGAAAGTTTTAGGTCAGATGACCCGTGGAAACCTTTGAAGAAAGGGATGCACCGGGTTGACAGATTGGAAACCGAAAAAATAATCACTATGAACGGGGTGTGAGGAGTGCTATACGCTCAGTTGCTCAGTACAAAACATCAGGGATGGTCGGTATATTTCAGGCTATGAAGCAATGAGGGGAAGATCTCATTGCACCTAGGCTGTGGGGTATATTCGTTACTTGCCTAGCGAGTGGGTACGTTCCGAGAGTCTGGAGAGAGGCGAAAGTTGTCTTTCTTCCGAAGGCCGGGAAAAAGGATTTTGCGGAGGCGAAGTCGTTCAAACCGATCAGCCTAACGTCTTTTCTCATGAAAACTATTGAAAGAGTGATGGTTGACTGCCTTGAGAGCACTTCGCTTATGCATAATCCTCTGAGTAGATGCCAAGAAGATGCGTATATAGCAGTTAGGTCTACGGAGAGTGCTCTTCACGATTTAGTAAGAGTTGCTGAAAAGTTGCTATTTGCAGAAGGCATCGCGATGGCCACATTTATGGACATCGAGGGTGCTTTCGACAAAATATGCTTTGGAAGGCTGCAATGTAAGCCCAATGATAGCAAATTGTGTAGACAATATGCTTAAGCTCAGGGCTATCAACATACAGAATGGTAGAGTCAAGACTTGAGGTAGAGTAAGTAGAGGATGTCTTCAGGGCGGGGTGTCATCGCCAACCCTGTGGAATATAACTGTGGACACACTACTGGCTAGACTAGATGAATCGGGCATACACACGATAGGGTATGCAGATGATATTTAGTCGGTGGTTCATGGTAAGTTCATTGACACCATTTCTGACATAATGAAGGGAGCACTCCGAATGGTGGAGGACTGGTGTCGAGAACAAGGCCTTACCGTGAACGCATGAAAATCAGACAATACTCTCTTTATTAGAAAGAGGGTAGGCCTGAGGGGAGAACCACTCAGACTTTTTGGAGATGAAAATAAACATGTCCACGAAAATTAAATATTTAAGGGTAACCCTAAACTGGTAAGTAAACTGGGTAAGTAAACTGAACTGGAACGAACATGTAGAAGATAGGATTTAAAAAACCAAGAGGCTTCTGTTTCAGTGTAGACGTGTTTGTGGTCTCAAATGGGAGCTAAGCCCAGAGGATATGAAATGGGTCTATACTATGATGGGTAGACCTGTCATAACGTATGCTTCGGTGAAGTGGTAGACAAAAGTCAGCCAGAAAACCATTAAGAAGAAACTGCACGGAGTCCAACGGTTGCAGTACGGTTGCAGTACTCCAACAAGCGCAATGGAGGTTCTGTTAGGTTGGACTTAGAAATAAAGAAAAGGGCGGTGCTAACAGCCCTCAGGATGTTGCGAAATGCTACGTGGGATGGATCAACGACCCTACATGGTCATATGCGCATCCTTGATATTGTACAGAGAGATGTCGGGAAGATATGTATGCCTATGGATGGAAGGCAGAGAGTAAGAATAACAGAAAAATGTTATAAAACTCTTATAACAGATGGAGCCGTTTGTGAAGAAATCTCTGGTAACGATATCGGTATAATCACAGACGACTCTCTGATAAATGGCAGAGCAGGGGCAGGCGTTTACTCAGAGGAGTTGAGCCTGTCCTGTGTACTGAGGTTAGGGAGGTTTGTGTCTGTATACCAGGCGGAAATGCTTGGTGCAGTGCATGCGCTGGACCACCTGATAGATGGCTGGTCAATGGCAAGAAATTGTCATTGCCCTTGACAATCAGTCGGTGATTAGGTGCATACAACGGGCAGACACCACCTTCAGTTTGGCCATAGAATGTCTTACCAAACTCAATAGGTGCGCTCAGATAAATGAGCTCACACTTATGTGGGTGAGAGGACATTTTGGCATAGAACAGAATGAAAATGCAGATTTTTTAGCAAGAGAAGGATCAGTAGAAGAATTAGTCCCCTATCGCTATAGGCGAAAACATGGTGGCAGGCCTTATTAAGCTATGGACGGACCCGGAACATCGTAAAAGATGGGAAGAAGCTGTTTATTGCAGGCAATCAAAGGCTGCAAAAGTTATCTGATACAATCGAAGGACTTTAAGCTGGTTTACTGCACTGGTCACAGGACACGGTCCCTACATGTACCATCTCAGGAAGATGACACTGACCAAGGACGGTACGTATAGATTATGCCTAGAGGAGCCGGAAACAGCCGCACACATTCTGTGCCAGTGACGGCTCTGGCAAGCATAAAATTGAGCTACAAGTATATGCTTGAGGTGACAAAGGATGTTTATATACGGAGCATGCTCACGTGTGAGTGTTCCGAGCAGTAGCATCCTATTTCCAATAGGGGATGAAAAGGGACCCACTGTGGTCCGTTACGGCTAATCCCCGATTTATTATATATATACTTTCAAACACCATCCTAGAAATTTCATTTGTTGCAGCCGTTATATTAGAGGATTACTGTGTTAAAGTTGTTACAGGCGGGTATAATTAAAGCTAGAAATTGCAGTTTAAAATTAATTATTGTTTTTTTAAGTTACAGAAGACTTTGGCGGCGCTATTTTAATGCAGCAACAAGCGTGGGTTTGCTTGTTCTGCTCCAAGGATCGTCCCGCATGTAATATAAGTCCACTTGAACTATTATAATTTATTTTCAAGTATTAGTTTTCAAGTATAGAAATCTTCATTATGTATCTTGCGTCTACATAATCTTTCCATATAAGCTGTAGATCACCAAATTGAGATAAAATAGATTCCAGCACTGTAATTACCGTTTTTGATTATAAAAAAAAAATGAGAAATAAAATTTTTAGATACCATGAACAGAAGTAGAAAACGATTTTATACGAATTTAACTTATTTGCAATATAGTTTTTTATGAAAAAGGGGCGGCATAGCTTCTAGCAACTCCAGCTAACTTTTCTGTAAAATTATATACCATATATTCAAGATCAATTTTTCCATTTAAGTGCCAAATAAGTGCACTGTGCGTCGGTAATCAATTTAATGCTTAATGCTTTAATGCTTTAACTAATTATTCATAATTAATTGGAACATCAATAAAACCAGCCGCATTCGAATTTCAGGCAGTGTTATTATATCTGTTATTTATGAAAATTAATGCGAAATAATTTATATCAGTTGCTTTTCATTTCGCTGCGATAATTTTTGTTCCATGTTGAGGATTTAAATGATTTATAATCTCAGTAAATAAACAAATGAATGAAACAAACGACATTTCAAATTAAAAATATTTGATGATGCATTAAAATTTGGTAGATACGCGTATAAATTTATCAATTTGAGAGCAAATCATATTAAATAGGACTTTCGTCTGATGAGTTACGGGAGGATGTGCAAGAACTATCCTGTTATAGTATGTATGACATGTGATGTCGAATCAATTTTCACATGAGTGCAAAAATTACGGTGCAAAAATGAGAAACATTTATTGCTTCAATCTTTACAATGTTATACGAGTTTTATTAAGAGTTTTGAATATTTTTTAAACAGTTGCTTTTCAAGGCTACATGATTAATTAGAGCCATGTAATACTAGGAAGAAATGATCGAAGTTAAAATACGAAGTTAAAATATCCACCACCGCAGTAATATTTAAGTATATTCAAAGGAATATAATAATTAAAAAAAAAAATACGAAATGACCATTTCAGCCCTTGAAAGGACTATGACCGAGCTTTTTCTGATCAATTGTGTTGTGCGTGTTATGAAATGTTTGAACACAAATGATCGAGAACTGGACCTACATGTTTTATGCCGACTCCGAACGGCTAAAGTTCTCAAGAAGCTTTTTATGGCAGTTTTTACTCTCTGAGGTTTGCCATTGTCTGCAGAGAGGTGACGTCTGCAGACGGCGGATTCCAACCTGGGTTCTCTGGCGTAAGAGTCACACAATCTACCACGGCGGCCACTCCATGAATGCATATTATTTTTTGTATTCTGTTCTTAGGGAAAATACATCTCAAAACATGCCCGCACAGCATTGAGATATTGGACCAATTCTTCACACATATCATATTGAAACATTTCTGAGTCACTAACAAACTCACTGAGCGATGAAAAGCTTTGTATTTCTCTCTTGCCAACACGAATAATCAAAAAATCTAGTTTTCTCTTGAAAGCGGTAATTTTCTAGGTCCCAAGTTAGACATGCCGATATTCTCTCACCGATTTTTCTAATTTTTCTTTTCTTGCATTGTTTCGTCGTCCATAGCTTGTAGACGTGACGATTTTGACCGAGCGATTTATCTTGCTGTTTCACTCTTTGTTTATGTGAATGAAAGAGTAAGAGCGATAAATCGTCGCAAAATCGCTGGTACGTACGATTTTTATTTATGTCTTCCCCTCGGCTCTTGCGTCTACGAACAGAAAATCAGTGAGAGAAATCATCGTATATCGACATGTCTAAAATGGGACTAAATAACGTTGAACACTGTTGTCGGTATTTGGGTAAGTAGGATAAGAATCAGCAGGACTACTACAACGATAAGTTTTTATGAACCGAATAAAACGGATACTTTCCTGATACGACTCGTCATTTGGGATACTCATATTTATTTGAACCGCCGCATTGCAGCTTTGTAGAAAAGGTTTGTGTACTTGTTTGCTAAGAGTCACAAAAATAGCGCAATTATTTTTGCATTTTAATTTTTTTATTTAAATAGAAACTACATTTTGTTTGTCCAAAGCCATAATGCGGACATAATTGTCCACGGACCACACTTTGTGTAACGCTGTTCTGTGGTGTGCATGGTACCATAGGGAGCTTTTGGTTCCATTTTTTCGATTTCAAAAAAAATCTATGTAGCAAAGATTTTTTGCTACCATACATTTCTTTTCACTCTAATATTATACCTATATTTTAGTAGTATTTAAGAACCAAGAAATGGAATCAAATGAAATCTCTAGGTTTTTTAAATTTGAAATAAATGTGTGTTATAAATTAGATGTGAATTATATGAAGAGTTTGGTATTTAAATGGAAATTCACCTAGCTAAAAATAAAACAAATTTTAGATTCAACGTTGCATTCGTTAATATTCTATTCGTTAATATTGCACTGGAGTCATATATAGAACAAATAGCATCTCATAATAACCTTAAGCGAATACCTCCTCCGACTTACTTAAATTATTACAAAATTATTTATTGATCTGTGAAATTGACATTCTTTACCTAACGGGAATATGGGACAGGCACAAATATATCATCTTTAAATTTCTTAAATAAAATTGTATTATGTGCTTTTAATATAATTTTATTCATGATTGAAAAATGTTAAAAATTCATTAATACACTTTACACATTTCTTTAAACATGATTCATTAGGCACACCTTCAATCCTTCCGTCAGTTTTTATGTTCAGAAATCCATCATAACAATTCATTAGTATTTCAAGGATATTTTATTAAAACTACCTTCAGTGCAAACCACCTAAAGCTGCTTTGCATAGCAAATTATATAAAATTATTAATAAGCTAATTATTTACACAGCTTATTTAAGCCGCTTACTGTGAAGTTTTTGACAACTTAAAATTAGTAATTTTTGGGTGTCGTGACACTATCTGCCATCTACTTACAGCACAGTAAATATTAAAAACAACAAATTTTGTTCAGCCTTCAAGCAGCAGCCCGACTAAGTCTTTTTACTCTTGCACACTGTGGCCGATTATAAAGGAGGCCTGGCCAAAATTCATTTTTTTAAAAACAGAGTAATGGAAAACTTGTTGTGTAGTTTTAATAAATATGATTTGTGTCTGTCAATTTTTAAAGGTTCTTCTTTTCTGATTTTCCATTAAGGTCGGCGATACATTAAGAGGAGAGTAAAAAAGGGTGATATTGGGGTGATTGTTTTTATAAGAACTTTGATTAGAGCTTTAAAATTTTCAAATTTGGTAATATATATATATATATATATAAAATAAATATACATATATAAAAAAATTTTTTTTTTTTTCAAAAACAATGATGGCACTGGCTACATCGATTGCTGCAAAAGACCTCTTTTCGCACTGCGGGCATTCTGCTAGCTCCGATAAAATTTTTTTTGATCCGATAAAAATTTTTTAGATCCGATAAAAATTGTTGTACCCCAACGCGTACTGCGTAAGGGGTATATTAACTGTGCCATTCCGTTTGTAACGCCAAGAAGGAGGCGTGGCAGGTATAGAAAAATGTATATATTTTCGATCAGCATCATCTCCTGAGTCGATTTCCGTGTGTCCGTCTGTCTGTCCGTCTGTCGACACGATTACAGCCGCAATTTTAAAGCTATCACGCTGAAATTCAAAATATAAGTTTATTTTTAAAAAAGGAAGATCAAGTTCAAAAATGGATGAAAACCACGCCTACTTCCCATACAAAGTAACTTTATATTAACCGTAAAATGTCTTTGAAATCCACAAAAATTAAAGAAATGCCTTGAAATTTGGCAGGTGAGCTTTACTCTTCAGTCTTAATTCTAGCTATGAAACTTGGAAAAATCGGATGAAACCCACGCCTACCTCCCATACAAATTGGCTTTATTTTAAACGTTAAATCCCTTAAAAATCCACAAAAATTAATGGAATGTCTTGAAATTTTGCATTTTAGCTTTGATATATAATATGAACCATCTCTATGATATATGTCAAAATCGGATCAAAACCACGCCTACTTCCCATACAAAGTGACGTCATCAAAATAGGAAAACTTTCGTTAATATATAAAACTGAATGTCATCGTGTATGTCGTGGCTAAAGACTTCGAATATACTTCAATATGGCCGCGGGGGGGTATTTTAGCTTCGGTACTCTGCCAAAGCTCCACCCTTACTACTTTTTACCTAAAATTGCAGATAGCAAAAAACATAAAAAAAAAAAATAATTTAACTACTTTACTAACTTTTACAATTTTTTTATATATACAAGGGTCGCTTGATAATTCAGTGAAAATGAAACAAGGAATGATTTTCACGGCAAAAAAGAAAATGTTTTATTTCTCAATATAGTCTCATTTTAGCTCGATACACTTCGTCCAACGTTTCTCCAATTTTTTAGTCCCAACAGAAAAATAAATTTTCGGAAGGTCCTCAAAATAAGCCTCTGTTTCGGTGATGAGCTCTTCTCTGGCGGGGAATCTCCTTCCTCCGAGCCATTTATTCAGGTTTGGAAACAGAAAATAGTCGCTGGTGGCCAAATCTGGAGAGTATGCTGGACGCGAAAGCAATTCGTACTTCAATTCATGGAATTTTGTGAAGGCGCGCATTCTCTTGATGGAAGAAAATTTTTTTTCCTAGCCAAATGGGAACGTTTTTCTTTCAAAGCATTGTTGAAATGGTCCAATTCGGCTGGATAGTATTCGCCATTGATAATGCCATTCTTAATGAGCACGTTCAGTCGATGAAGTCCACTGTCAGGTGATCAGGGTTGCATTTAAAGTAACTTTATAGGAAATTAAAAAATTCACTGAACTATCAAATGACTATTTCTTAATTTGTTTTCAACAAATGCTAAATGGCAATGAGTTGAATTAAAGATAAAATAAGTCGATCAGGAGTAGTTCCGTTAATCAACGACATCAGTCAGTGAATGCGAGAACACATAAATTTGAAAAAAATTCATTTCTATATAGCGTTGCTATATTTGCTTCTATTATTTTTCCTCCACTGTATATTTTAATTGTATGGGAGGTGGCACTTCCGATTGTCAAATCTTATCTAAACTTTCTTTGGTTGTTGGTATAGCTAACTTAGATATATATAAAATTTTGGTTGTTTTGTTCTTATAATATACCTCAATATAATATAATTTGAAAAATGTCAATATATTTATATCGGTTATATGGGAGGTTGCACTGTTAACTGTCAAATCTTAGCCTAACTTACTTTGTATTTGATATAAACGTCAAATACTAATTGATGTTATTAAATTTTTAACAGTTCAAAAATATGCCAATATTTGGAGATCGGTTGTATGAGAAATTACACTCGATTTTGCCAAATGTTTACCAAATTTTCTGTGTTAGTATTACTAATTTAACGTTAACTACTAATATTCGTTGTTTAATTCGTAATAGTTATTGAAATATGTCAATATGTTAATATCTATGTGGTATTATTATTGGTAATATATATATTGAAATATGTCAATATGTTAATACAGGTGGTACCACACCCCTTTGCTATATATTAATTTTGAGAATTCCATATAACGTTTTGAAGGAGTCCCAAAATATCAACATACTAATTTTAGTGAGAATTCATTAAGAATTGAAATTTAGGCCAACTCTTCCACGCAAGTGGCCCCAGTGTGTGTTGTAACAAATTTAATATATCCTTTATAACAAGAAGCATAGTCCTTTATCGTCGAGTGTTATACTATGTTCACACTGAGGGCTAAATGCGCATTTAACGAAATGCGCATTAGCAATTTAGAATGCGTGGCCGTATGCTCCTTGTAAGAGTAAAAGAGACAAATATATACATTCAATTTCGTAAATGCGCATTTAGCTCTCAATGTGAACGTAGTATTATTGTTTGCTCAAAACAATAACGATAAGCATCATAAATTTGCAGACGGCAATAAGAAAAACAAGCAAACGTCAGACAAATTTTTTATGATCTCATGTTTGCCTGTGGTAGATATTGATTTCATATAAATGTGTATAGAATTGTGTGTATATAGTTGGTTTTGGTTAGTGGGAAATGCTATCGATATCTTTGGAAATAGCATTAATAAATATAAACCAGATATATGAAAGAGAGTGAGAAGACCAGAGAAAAGAGGACCGCTAGAGAAAAATGCTAAGAAAAGATGAAAATAATTTATTTAATAGTCTCGTAAATGACAGTTATACGCTCTATCTGACATATGTCCAAGACATGGTTGGTTGACAACAATAGAGATTTTTCCACAAATTGTAATCTATTGTAAGTACCTTGTGCAATTATTTGGTAGCTTTTGTTTGCAATTTAAAGTTGTATACGAATGCTTAAGAATCTATATTAATATCTCAAACAATAGAGAAAAACTCACAGAAGAGATCGAAGAAAAGGCTGATGGAAGGTTTATCGATATGTTAAGATATGATTGTATTTTAAATTCATATAAATTAATTTCCCAAACATTTAATTTTATTCTATACTCGCAATAAAGTGGGTATCAAAAATCATTTGGGTGTTAATAACGGGGGTTTATTAAGCGTTCGGTTTCAAGTAAAAACAAAAACAAATACAAATTGCAAAAGATTATCAACATTTTATTTTAGTAGATAAAACAAAGCTTGTCATTTAGAATATTTCATGTAAATGTAGAGCTGAACTATGTTTAAAGTAGTTTAAGCGAGAAGTTTAATTTTGAACCAATTTTTCAAGCATATCGGCTGGCATCTCGCTAATTGCTAATTGCAATGGCTAAAGTACGTTTTAACTTGCTTCCGAAGGTTGCAATTAGCGCTGGTTTATTACCATATACGAGCGATGTCATGTAATCCCACAAAAAAGTGCCTCAAATTGGTTTTCATAAGCGGGTAGTTGAACTATAGGACTACTCAGAAAAAAGTTTTGATCAATATTTATGAGAAAGTATCAAAATAGTTCCATAATCTGTGGTTGTACAGGCGAGCCGGAAGCTATTTTCATATGGGCGGCGACAAAACAAAGCAGTCAAAACCGATTTACCAAAATACTAGTTAAATTAATACTACAAATTTTCTTCCAAGAGAAATCAATAAAAATATTTCTTACTTTCTTAAAATGAAGCTAAGCATACGGTATTGTTGACAAGTATTTTGCTTAGGTTTCAATGGATAACATCGGTTTTATTGATATCTAAAACAGACTCCGCAACCAATTTGAACATATGACCGGAAACTAAGTATCCATGACACCTAAGCGAAAAATTCTGATTCCAGGAGCACTTGGTTTCTACAACAACCCCAATGAAGAAAATATTGGAAAAAAGTAAGTTAATGAATATTGGTAGTACCTACTTAAATTATATCCGTTTCAAGGCATGTAGTTTGATTTACGAATATCTTAAAGCAAAATTAATACAACTATAAAATGGAAAACGGTTTCTTCCATGTTTTCGAGCTAATATTTTCACAGTACGTAAAGATAAGAAATTTATTTAGTTTTCACTAAGTAATTAAGGGGGCATATGGGTTACAAATCTTAAAATAAAAATTTTTTTTCGGGAATTTTTTTTCATAGAAGGAAAATAAATATCGTTTTCAAATTATGCACACATATTTATTAACTTTTAAAGAATACAAAGGTTATCCTAGTTCAGGCGATAACCATTTAAACAAGGATTTATTTGGTTTTTTCCCCATCTCAGATGTTCCAGATTGGTGATATCCTGTAACCCGTAAATTTTTGGCATTTTTTTTAAAAAATTCAAATAACGTCAAAAACCGCTTCAAAAATTCTGAAATTTTTGTTTGTATTTTTTAAATGCTGATAAATATGTGTGCTAAATTTGAAAAATATTAACTTATATGCCCCCTTAAAACAAATATAATAGTTTTTCGGTGAAAATCATGAAAATGAGGAATTTATTTACAAACACAGCTTTATTTCAATAATAACATAAATTAATGCATCACACTCATTTATATGCACAATATATGCACAAAATGAATACATGCACTTAATTTGGTTGCAGTCGGACAAACGGTGTGTGAGCAGTTGATGCACATACAGATATTAAGTTTTATATATTAGATGCCTATAAAAGTGGGCAGGACAACATTTAAATATATAGTGACCGCCACTGGGTGCCCAACACTTACGCACCAAGCTTCACCACCAGCAAAAATGTATAACTCAGGAATTATAATGATTTCAGAAAAGGCGTGATTTCAGGCCACGCCTATTTTTAATACAGTTTCTGACAGAAACCAAGCGAAGTATATTACAAAGGTGTAGTCTTATACCAACATTTTTATGTTTTTTTAACTTCAATCTTTTTAATTACCGTGATATAAGCTCATTAAAGGATGTACATTTTGTGACCTTAGGTGTTACCGTTACAGTGGCGGCCGTGGCGTAGTGGTTAGAGTGTGTGGCTCTTACGCCAGAGAACCCAGGTTCGAATCCTCCATCTGACACAGAAAATTTTTTCAATTGAATTAATTTTTCTGTTCGGCCGTCACCTCTCTGCAGACAATGGCAAACCTCAGAGTGTAAAAACTGCCATGAAAAGCTTCTTGAGAACATAAGCCGTTTGGAGTCGGCGTAAAACATGTAGGTCCAGTTCTCGATCATTTGTGTGCAAACATTTCACATCACACACAACACAATTGATCATAAGAAGCTCGGTCAAAGTCCTTTCAAGAGCTGAGATGGCCATTTCGTTTTTTTTTTTTTTTTAGGTGTTACCGTTGCTGACATCTAAAGACACCAACCTACAGCTATTATTTTATTTATATACAGATGAGCGTAAAAGTAACCAACACAGCAAGCTTTAATATCAAAACATGTATTACTCAGGAATTGTAATGATTTCTGAAAAGTGAGTGTAGTTTTACTGCAACCACGTTCATTTTTAGTGAAGTTGCCGGCAGTAGCCATACAAACTATGTTATATTACAAAATTTTAGTTCAATACAATAAAAACCGTCTGGAACAAAGCATTTTTATTTATTTTTGGGCGGTAAAATGAGGTGTGGCAACTTTTGTTAGCAGATGTCGTAAATTTGGGAGCTGTACTGTTTCTGAGACCTTAAGAGACCTTAAAGTTCCTGAGACAACCGATTTTATATATAGATATCTATATATAACAGTATTGTTGTTGTCATTTTGAAAATTCTTTTTTTTTTGCGATTTTCCACACACTTTTTCATATACTTTTATATATAAATTTAGATATATCATACATTAAAACTCCAATAACTCAAATTTTGATGACTGTATTGAAAATATCTGGGGGCAGGAATCCCCCTAGTCCGCTTCCAGCTACACTGTGGTTGTACAATAGTTGCATCTTTATAGATACTAAGTGACCATTGATGATGTCTAAGATTTTTTTTTTTTGTTAATACAATTTAAATTTATGCCAGTCAAGGGGGTAGGAATGAATGCAAATTCAAGAATTGAAAATTTTGTTATTAAAAAACTAGCGCATTTATCTATTGTAAGCAGCAGTTGATCTAAACACTTTTCTCCCAAAGTCTCAAACAGGGGCGTAATTAAGCAGTTGATTTTCATTGAAAAACCAATATCAAAGAATTTGAAATGCAAATTTTACTCTTTTAATTATATATCATTAATTGTCAAATATAGTTTTGAGTACTACGGCTTTTATTCAAAATTTTTTATTTATATGGATCTAACAATTGCTATGGAACTATTTACGACTTGAGAAACCGAAATTTTTGAAACTGATTGCTTGCAAGTTGGGCACAAAATATGGTTGAATTTCTGGGCTCCTTAATAATTATTCGCTTATCACGCTCCGAGAGTTTAGCTTTATGACCTTTTTTGTATTTTTTGACGTACATTTTCGGGTTATTTAAAAAAGAGGCAATAACACAACGAGTCTTAAATTTGTGAAATATGCTAACATTTTGCTCCATTCTTCTTTGGATAGCAAAGTCCTGCACGATATTTTAATCAGCAAGTTCTGGAAATCACAATTGATGTTTATTTTCAGACTGACAATGACACGACCTCTCTATTGATAAACTTTTAAATGAGTGTCGTATAGTTTTCATACGATTGCAGTTAAGCAGAAATGAGTGCTTTTCAACGCTTTTCAACTACCGGTACTCCTTCAAATCAGTGATAAGAGCTGATAAAGATACTTTGTTTGAAGTATTACAGTTTCTTCTTTCATTCTGTCTTTGAGCTTTCGTCTAACTGTAATCAACATAGATTTGCCGAGAATGTTTAATAGAATTTGTTTGGTGTCGCATAGTTTTGATAAGCACCTTAGTTTTTTGTAATGCGATTGTTATGAGAAAATTTAATTGCCAAAAATTCAGTTCTTGTCTGCTTTTAACGAACTTTTTGCATTCCATCAAAGTAGAATACAAAACTTAAAAATATACGTTTCGAAGCTAGTGTCACGTACACCAAAGTCACAATTTTCTTACCTTTTTTCTCATAAATTACAGGTCTGCAAGGTTAATTTTACTTTTAGCTTTAAAGCTAGCATACTTTTTTTTATGAAATATATATACAAAAGATGCGCTCACAAATTGATTAATTCAATCGAATGCAAAAGCGACCAAGGCAGGATAACTTTTATAAAAAACCGCTTAATCTAAACGTGCAATTGCCTCGAAAACAGCAACGTAGATTTTTAAATAGTTATGACTTTTTTAATTAGCGGACCAAAATACAAAGGGTCTTGGCCCTTTTTTAAAATTGTCGTTACTTAGCACCTTTTTTTATGTTCGACCTCGATAGTTAACTCAGACAGCGTCTTATATAAGATATTCCGGTGGTTAACGGGGGTCAGGGGTTTTTTAGCGTGAGTAATGAGATGATATTGGTATCTTTTGCATTCTCCTTCAAAATTAATCTTTTCTGTAAATTACCTCTTTTGCATTTAGTTTCGTATCTCAAGCCCTGTGTGATCTCTTCTTCAGCAAACTTGACTTTGGAAGTTTTTTTTTAATTTTTTCAATTTTTAACTATTTTCTAAGGTTGTATTATATAAGACTTTCCAGCGCTCTAAAACTTAAGGACTTAATGCTTAAAGACTCGTACTACAAAAAAATGTTTACCTATAATGTTTACCGAGCTAAACTATCTTCTTTATTAAAAGTTTCTGTTTATTCAAAATCAACAAAATTACAAAAAACTTCGCTCAAAGCTTAAAAAACGCTTCTCAAAAAGTTTCAGTTCATATCTGATGTTGTAGAAAAACAAATACCATTTTATTTGATTTCATGACAACTTATTTATGTTTATGAGAAAAAAACAGTTCTCACAAAGTTATTCATAACAAGACCATTAAAATATTCAAAAACGGCAAAAAAAAAAAAACAAATCAAACTAGTTCACGTACATCAGAATAATGTTTACAAGCGCAGCAACTCGCAACATGAACATGAAATGTCTCGGAATAGAAAAAAATCATCAAATATTGGCAACGGGATTTGTTTACAAAGAGCAGCAACTGCAACGCCCTTCCGCTCGACTTCGTATCACAAGCCAAACAGCCCACTTTCAGCATGCTAAAACTTGGCGAAAGAAGTGCACAATTTTGCTTTTTCAGCGCAAAACTTTACTGTTTTTTTTTCAACTTTTTTTATTTCTATTTCCAAACACTAAGCAGAACTCATATTTTAGCCACTTTAACAAAAACGGATTTCCACCAAAACTTCATTTTCGAGCAACTTTTGCAGAACTGGAAGGAAGTGCATAGCTGTAAAATACAAATATACAATGGCGCAGTATACAACAATAACAGCGCACAACAGTCTGCATTAAAAACAAGAACAACTTTAACAACAAAAACAAAATGAGCAACAGCAGCAAACTTCTTGTCGCATGATGGCGCCGCTGTTGCTGGCTGGTTGCAATTTTAAAAGGATGTTTTTTTTTTCTACTATAATGTTAGTCCTTACTTTGCTTGGATTGTAGGTGGTTGGCTGGCTGGGCTGAAAGGTTCAGTTGAGACAAGCAAAATTATTAGTGGTAAATTTTTTACCTTAATTCCTGTCGCTGAGGACGTTTTTTTTTTTTTTTTTTGTTTGCTACAAGCACCACGCATTGATTTATGCTAAGGCAACACATTCCATACTCTATTTACTGCATGCTCAACAGGGCTCACGCTGTCTTTCATTTGCAGGATTTGACTTTTTTTATTGCGGTACTAAAGGCTTTGATCTAAGCCGTTGCATTTTTCAATTAAAGATCATTGAGGTGTAATGGCTGGGGAAATTTTAATGGTGCTTTGAAAGCATTTTTAAAGTTTAAAATGTTATGGGTTGAGTTATTATATATAAGTTCAATTGAACCATAAATTCTTGTCACTATTTTATTGGAAATTTTTTTTGTTAATAAATTGTGAAATATTTGTCAAATTTTTAATTTATTATTATTATTGTTTGAAATTTCGTTTTTTATAATTTTATCACTTACACCTATAGTAAATATTTAAGAAGGAAAAATAAATTTGTACAGTTTAAATTAACTACACACAATTTCAAATTTCTCTAGAATTTATTAAAAAATCTCCATACTATTTATCAAATCAAACAATAATTAAAATTTAACTTATTTATGGCAAATTATTATTTAAAACTTAAAAAATAGTATGGATCGGACTCACACGATAAAAATAACACAAAAATAGTGGCGAAATATTCCAAAATGTTAAAGTTGCTTAAAACTCAATAATATAGCATTTTTTTAAAAGAATATTATTACTTACAAGCTTCCATTTCTAAAATCTCATACAGTTCTGAATATTATTTTCACAATTCTGTTTTAGACTTATGGATACTAATATTAGTAAAAATTTTTTACTATTTTCATGAAATTTTATGTGAAATTAAAAAAAAAAATCTTAAAAATTAGGTACTTTAAAGCATTTTAAGCTTGAAATTTCTGGGGGTAAATTTACCTCTTTTAGTGAATAAACACTCTTATCAGGCCCGTAGCCAGGATTTACCTTAGGGGGGGGGGGGGTTTGAAAAAAAATCTATAAGTAAATACCAGTAATAACTGAAAAAAAGGATATGAAAATTTTGAAGCAAATACGTTTTCTTTTAAAACTATTTGTGAATATGCCTGTTTTTAAATGACCATAAGAGAGATGAGATTTTTTTTTAAAAATCAATTTTGAGTACTAACTTTTTTTGATTTTTGCCTATGGTTTGTTGAAAAATGGTCCAAATTGAGAATTTTGAATTTCTTTAAAAAAGTATTATTTCGAAAATTTGCACAAAAAGTAAAAATGTGTGGGACAAAATTTTACTAATTCAACAGTATTAATGTGGACGGTAAAAATAGGTTAGATTTCTTGCAGTTTATTAAAATCAAAATTAAAATCAGCTATGAAAAATGCAAACATTTTGTAATACGTTCAGCTTGTGAAGCTGTATTCACAACTTTTATGGACATTTCATATAAACGGGAGGAAAAAAAATTTTAGTCTTTATTGATCCCCAGCTTGTGTACAACTATTTGAACCTGTGTGAACCCTAGTTCGAGTTATCGTTAAGGGCTAAAATATTACTGTTCTCGAAAACGATTTCGACAATTTAAATAAATTAACAAGAATATATTTTAAGATCTATAAAAATTTAACAGTTTCATTTTCTCATGATTCAATTCCAATAACAATTACTATATATATTTCTTTTTTTAATAACATTTTTTGAGCAGACGAATCGACTCCGATAAAGTCATATTTAAATTTCAGACTATTTTTCAAAGACCGTAATTCGAAAACTGGTTTTTGCACAGCACCAGCATCTTATACCCAATTTATTATATAATATATCACATGAAAATAAGTTCATGTTCATATTAAAATAATTACTCATCTAGATAAATTTTTATAAAAAGAATGAAACAGCAACTTTTTTGGATATTTATGAATTTCATCAGTAGTGGATTTATATTTAAATTATTTGCAAATTAAAAATACTAAACACAAAATTTTTTGAACTTCCAAATTGTTTTGTAATTTTTTAATATAATAAACATAATTTTAAAAAAACTTAAAACAAAAAACCTAAATAAAAAAGCTTAAAAAACTGTAATTGTTGATTTTTTTTTATGAAAATTTGATAACATGATTAAAAAATCATCAAATAACTATAGAATGTTTTACAAAAGCTTTTTTTATTGAGAATTTTTTTTTCGAAAAAAGCATATTTAGATTTACCATGATTTTCCGAATCCTGTGTTTGGATTTGGAAAAGGCTTCGCACAGGGCTAAATTTTTGTGCCAAGTTGGAAATTTTAGATGTCTTATATACCAAGAAAACATCAAAATAAAATAATCAAACTTTTTAGTCATTCGCTTTACGTGGAATACTCCATAATGTGTTATATTTTGTGGTTCATGTCACTTTATTCTTTTAAAAATGAAAAAAAACCCACTCAAATGAATGCTTTTTCAAATCTAATCTAAGGATCTAATAAGCTTACCCAGCAAACCATAGTTGACGACTTTGTCGAAATTCCGATGAATTCATAACTATATCTAGCTGTCTGCGAATATCGGAACAGTTTCACTGTTTATACGGATTTATAAAGAGTTTCGTTATGCGACTGTTTGTAAAACATATTGAAATGCAAACTTTCCATTCTTTTGAACTGTCTGAACGAAATCGTAACTTCTTCGTAACGAAATCGGATTCCGAAATCGGAAAGATTGCGAATTGTTTGTTACGATTACGTTTGAAATATTGCGAAATTGTAACGAAAATCGTATGAAGGGGTTGACACGACTTCGTAACGAAATATCGTAACGATTTCGTAACGAGTCCTAATGAAAATGCTACGAAAAAGTTAATATTTCGTTCAGACAGTTCGAAAAAAAGGAAATTTTACTCGAATAGTTACGAAGTAGTCGGATTTTAAACATAGTCGTCAACTATTGTTTGCTGGGTAGATATGGCATAAAAAATGTCAAGCTAATTTTTTTCAGTTTACAAAATTCTATTCGTTCTAGGCATATTTTCATATATATATTTTACTGGATATCAGGGACTTTTTGAGCATTGAAACTTATTTTTAATATACAAACTCCTCTCTTTAAGCAAAATTAATCATTCACTTGGCCAAAAAATTTCTTTAATAATTAAGCAAAGTTTTCAAGAAAATTAACATCATTATCACAGTTTATCTAAAAAAAATTACATTTTGAATTTAATAGTCTCATTTGTGTTATTTCTTTATACTTTCTGGACCCTAAGGGGGGTGGGTTTGAACACCTAAACCCCCCTCCCCCCCTTGTCTACGGGCCTGACTCTTATAGTCAAGTATGATAGTTAAATATACGCAAAAATTTTTTAGCTTTTAACGAAAATCATATTTTTTCAACTCCCCAAATGCATAAAAGTGCATCGAATTTTGTGTTTGTTTTTACAAAAAATGTCCAATATCTAATTTGATATGATGACTTCTTGTATCATATTTAGAAAAATTAATTTAAAAAATAATTTTGAAAGCTCTGGCTAGGTGTAAAAAAAAAAATCATGTTTCACATTATAAAGCAATATCTAACTTTTTTATGATTAAAAGCCTTCAAGGAAATCTTGACTAAGGACCTGCCATGAACTCAAAGCAATAATAAATTTCAGCGTCTCTTTTTTTTTTGTACATAATTCTCTCATGTTTCTCGAAAAGCTGTTTTCCGTCGAAACTATTGTTTTGAAAAAAAAACAAAAATGGTTTTGTTAGAACTTATTCAATAATGTTCACAGATTTATTCCGGACAAAATGTAATTAGCAAAAGTTATAAATAAAATATGTAATGTTCCTAATCATTACACAATTTTCAAAAAAAAAAATTGCATACAAAATTTCCTTTCATACAAAAGGGTATCCCTTCGAAATCGAAAATAAAATGGTAATAGATAAATAAATTTCTTTTATTTTTTCGTAGTACATATTTCGGAATTGTGTGTTTTCAAAAACTTATACAGCCTTACCAAAAGAATAATTTAGTGCTGGCTCTAATTAGTGCCAGCTATAAAAAGATTTTTACCATAAGCTTAGCAGAGGCTACAGCTGCTACTTAATTAAAAAGCTGACGCTGAAATTTAATATCAGGTTTTTAGTAAGTTGCAATATTATATTAAAATAATTTTTTTAAAAAGCGGCAAAGCGATTTCATATCCGGCAAAACTTCAATAAAATATGATCCTTCCTTATTAGGAATCCGAGTTCAATACCAAAATCTTTTTATTAAACTTATCATTTTGATTTTAGGATAGATTTTTCAGATTATTCGCAAAAAAAAAAAATAAATTAAATTTATAAATCAAAAAAAGTTCAGAAAATGTAGTTAAATAATATTGTTTTTCATAAAATATCTCATATTTTCATAATTTATATTTACAGTAGTGGAAATAAAATGTACATACAAAACCACTTTTGTATGGTAGCCCTGTAAAATGTAAACATTTACCATTAAATTTGAATAAAAAAATTGTTCTAAGAAAATAACAATATTTTTGATACCCATATTGTATAATTATATAAAATAAATATTACATGGCAATAATCAATATTTACAAAATTGTGCATTTTTTAAAATAAATTTTTAATTTAAAAACTTTAAATTACAAAAAAAACCAAAAAAAAAAACTAACTAAATTATATAAAGATCACATACACAGCAATGGTAGAGAAACGGTTACTTTATCAACAAAATATGAGTGAATATTTGTTAAAAACAACATTAAAAAACAACAACAAATGTTTTATAATATGTACCAAACGACGTGGAATTTCAGTACCTCTCATTTGATGCCTAATTTGTGTATAATTCAATATGTAAAATTAAAGTTATCGTATAAAAACGTAATTTTTGCAAATTTTCGAACTCCATTTTTAAAGCCTTAACCTTGAACTTAGCTGACATAAGAAAATACGTCAACATTAGTATTTTATCTTCTATCACATATCCACAGCTCATTAAAATCGGAGAGTGGCATGTCATATACCTTGTCAGATACACAAAAGATTCGAACAATATAAAGTTTACTAAAAAAAGTTTTTAGACTCTAAGGAAAGCCTTCCAAAAGCAGGTAGAAATCTACTAATGTCTACTAAAAACTAAAAAAAAAAAAATAAAACAAGCATATATTAACGTTTTTATGAATGGTTTGTCATTGTAATTGTAAAGGCAAGTTAATTTTTGCCCGTTCACACGTAGGGTTGAAAATTGAAGTCAGCAATGTGAATTTTGATCGAGCTGCTACTTGTGTAACTAGCAAATAAATTGGCATATCATAGCAGTAAGGAATATTATTGAAGTCAAAACATCTTTGGGCATGTTGAGCTATAGATTCGCGATATCATCATGCTGTAAGCGATATAATCACGCTGTTAGCGTAACAGAAATAATTGCTGTACAGCATTTGTTTTTAAGAATTACCTATCATCGACAAAGTGGAAGAAGTAAAGTGAACCGAAGCAATTATCAACCGATTATCGAAGCGATAACCAACCGATTTCTAACCGATTACCGAACCAATTACCAATTACCGAACTGATTACCAACCGATTACCAAACCAGTTACCGAACCAATTACCGGTTATCGAAGCGATTTGCAAAGCGATTACCAACCGATTACCGAACCGATTATCAAAGCGATTACCAACCGACTATCGAAGCAATTAACAATCGATTACCGAAGCGATTGCCAACCAATTATTGAAGCGACTACCAACCAATTACCGAAGCGATTACCAACCGATTACCTATTACCAAAGCGATTACCAACCGATTACCAATTACCGAAGCGATTACCAGCCGATTACCGAGACAATTACCAATTACCCAACCAAAGAAAAACAGCGGTTTATAATATTCAATGACGCATTAATTGATAAAAAGTGTTAAAAAAACACAACGCGTATGATTTGCCGACTCTAGCTACTTCGTAAATTCATAACAGCTATTGTATTTCATAGCTTTCCGTTTTCACTTTGGTCGGCAGTCCACCACCGTTCCCCTCTCCACCTCCCCCTCCCCACTCTATTAAAATAAGGTCATATATTATATTTTGTAAGTTTTGGTAAATCTCATTGAAAGTCTCAAATTGAATTATGTTAATCAGTTTTATTCTTACCAGCATATATTATAATAATTTCGTAATTATAATGGTTTCAATTATGTAACAAAATACCGACTTGATTTTCTTATTACACTTTTGTCTACATACATTTATTTCTCTAGATCTTTTCAATCCAATTTGTAGTAAAAATTTATCGTATCTGCAACAAAAATGCCGAATTCGACAAATAATGGCTGAAAGAGATTTCAAAATTTGTGTATAAAAATGGCAGCATATATATTGTATATTGCGAAAACTAAAAGAAAACATAAGGATAACGCCTGGAAGATCTACTAACTGAAGTATCTGACTGTCTTAAAAGTTACCTGGTAAAAGTGAATTTCAGCAGAACTTCCGGATCGGTCTAATCAAGGGGTAGATTGTGACTGGTTAGAATATTGGTACCATTGGTTTTATTATTATTATTTATGGTTTATTTACAAAATGAATTTAGTGAATTAACTTACAAACTAGGCACTATCTATTATAGTCTTCAGCCTTCCAATGGAATTGTCGTTGGCCCAACATGCAAAAACTCGCCTTATTGCTTGCGTTTATTACAACAAGAAAATTAAATACTTTAATATTAATAAATATTAAATGTATTTCTTTGCCTCCGCGGGGATTTGAACTCTGACCAAATTGATCACGAATTCTATACGTTATCCACCAAGCCACCAAGCTGTGTTAGAAATGGTTGTTGATTCAATGTTAAGTATAACAGAAGCTATGCTGCAGTAGATCGTTACAATCTATCAATAGATAGAGGATTATATATCGGCTTATGCCAATAAGATGTCACCAGCCTCGGTGTGTTTTGTTTTTTCTTGATGTGAAAGCACAAAGAAAAATACCGATACTGGTGAAATCTTGTAGCAAGTAGAAGCAAATTTGTTGTAAAAACGAAAACAAAATTCCCATAAGAAGTACATTGAGTTTTTTGACAGCGAACAGGCAGCAGAAGTTTTTTTCGCTAGGTAGTACGCTGTTGAAGGAAAAAATTTGTTCAGTGCAGCCATGTTCACAACCATGTGTGGAGAGTTAAAATGGAGAGTCGCTGGCATTATATGTCAGTATATGCTATTGGCGTGGAAATGTGACATTCAACAATAAAAAAATAAGCATTTTTATGTATGTATGTAATTTATTTTATGTTTTTTTAAGTTTTTGAATATAAAAGTGAATTTATTGAAAAGAAAAAATTATAAAGCTATCAAATCTATGTAACGGCAAAAAATCTTCGCTTCTCTACTGTGTCCAATGACGCACCTTTGCTTACTATAGAAACATGGCAAAATGAACACATACCTGAGTGTCTTTGGTGAGTTTTCTTTGGCATGACAAACTCTTCTACCAAACCTTATTTTACTTACCTAATCAATAAGATGTTAAAATCTTAACGAGGAACAATTTCGCTTGATAGGAGACAGGTTTTATGGTGCCTTGAAAAAATAACCATATTATACCCCCAGGAGTTCTTTAATTAGCGACGGTGGTCATATGTTCGACGTATATCCATTCTATGAACATATTCAATGTACAGAACTCTATTTTATTTTAATAATAGAAATAAAATAATATTTGCAAGTTTTACCTCAATGGTAGCAATTTCGGTGTGCCATTTTTATATCTCTCATTTTATATTAAACTAAGCATTTTTATTTTGAGGGTTTATAAAGGGGATTTACTAAGAATATGATTATGATCATTAAATCATTGAAAATTCTCTGCTATTATATTTTTAAAAGAATATTTTTCTGCTATATTCTGACGTTTATGTGAGCCAATTTCTTAGTTGTTGATTTAGTTGAGTAGTTTTCTTATTTCTACGCTTGTTTTTTTGTTCCTTCACAACTGTTTCTCTTAGAAAACATGGAGTAGAATAACAACTCAAACTTTTTTGTTCTCAACTTTCCTAGCCGCTGACTACTTTCTACACTCTACTCCATGTTACACAACACAGGCAGCCGCACAGCATATTTATGTAATTGACTTGAAACGACACAGCGCATTCCTTTAACAGCAGCATGTTCGAGGACGAAATTGTTCGAGTCGTCACATATTCTCTAACGGTTGACGAAATTGCAGCACATTTTCCATGTTCTTTTTTTACTGCTACTTTTTTGTAGCAACTCATTGGTTTTGCTGCTACTTAGTTTGATACAATGTGGCACTGCTGCAACTTCGTTTTGTTCTTCTTCGTGTTTTTGGACGTGCTTGTTTTTGTAAGTGTGTAGATAGATTTTTGTTGCTACAGCTGTTGGCGAGTGTTGCTGTTGTGGTGTTGGTTTTTTTTTTCTACTCCCACCATAACTGTCAGTTTTTCAGTTATGTTTATCTTAAAGATTTTTTTGCTGCTTGCATTGTTAATCTTCTCAGATAATTTTAGTTGGTAGTTTCATCTAAGGGATAAAGGAACGCTTTTAATAAGGAGAAAGGAGTATGTTTTCTCCATTTTATACACATCCTTTGAAATTCCATTTCATACACAAATCAATATTAAACAAAGAGAAACAAATATTTTCTTACTTCCTTAAGGAATCCTTTCAACTTTATGCAGTTTCATTTAGCTTTCTATATATTTTATATCCTTTGGCAAATTTTCAAATGGTAAAACAAACAAAAGTTTGAGCTACACACAAAACATAACAAAGGAAAGGATTTATTTTTCTTACATATTGTACGAGTTCGCAACTCTTGGGAATGCATCCATCCTCTACAGCATTTTCAGCTTTCATTAAATAAATATTGCTGATGTATAGTACAGGGAGTTGGAGTGGTATACATGCCTTATGTATGCACTGAATATCTATGGTTTTTTTTATGATTCGTCTTCTTTTTATTTGGGGGATATGAAATATGCTTCTTGTCAGTCATTTGTAATGTTTGTATTCAACTTTTATGCAGCATTAGATATATTTAAATTAATTGAGTTCATAGAGAGTATCAGTATAGGTTTTTAGGAAACTAATTGAATTCCCAGAGAGTTTATGTTTTAAATGAATACAAACTATATGAGTTGACAAGAACTTCTGGAGTTTATTTTACATTTTTTAATTAAATTCAAAAGTCATCATCAAATGCGTTGTTTTAGTCTCTCAAAATTGTGGAAATAAACATTTAATAACTTAAAATTAATAAATTGGGACCCTCTGTCAGCCAAAAGAGAACTAAAATTAAGAGAATTTTCAGTGCATAGGAGTTGAGACACATAAAGAAACCAAGTTATTAACCAAGTTTTTAAGCTCATTTCCAAGTTTATTGCATTTTTTATTTATTTAAGCGATATCTAGTTTAGGACATTATTATTATATAATCTTTTAAAATCTCTAATAACAAATTGCGCATTCTTGGACTTTACTTGGAAATAATTCTTGGAGTTTGAGCTTATAATGAAATAAAATGCTAATAAAAGGTAAAAGAACTATCAATTAATAAATTATGTTGTAAGTTAATAGCTATAAGATAAGGATTTTATAAAGTCCATCAGACAAACAATACAATTACAATCGTATAATATTGTTAACAGTGTAACAGACTTATTGTAAGAGAGAGAAGAAAGAAAAGAGAATAGAAAATAAGAAAAAAGGAAAGATAAAAAGGTAGCTTAAGCTAATCAGAAAAGTGTATTAATTGAAGCGAAGCTTTTAACGCCTCGTTCTGCGATTTGCTTGGAGTGAAATCTGAAAAATTTTCGATAGATTTTTTCTTAGAATTTTATGGTTTCTTCATTGCTTGCGTTCTTAACAAGAAGTTAAATGCTTTAATATTAATAATATTAAAAATGTGTCTTTGCCCCTGTGAGGATTTGAACACCGTCCTTATTGATTATGAGCTCTATACGCTATACACCAGGCCATCAAGCTGTTTTGGAGATGGTTGTTGATTCAATATTAAGTGCAACTGAAGCTATGTTGCAGCACATCCAATGATCTATTAATATATCTTTGTGGTTTGGGTAGCTGCTAAACCACTTGCTACATGAGTTGATTAATAGATTTTTGTGGTTTGAGTAGCTGCTGCAGCAAGTGGTTTGCTATAAGAATCATCAGTGTAGTCACTTTTCCACAACTTTGGTAAATCCACCACTTTTTGGTTTCTACCACTTTTATCACCCACTATAATTATGCATTGTTCTACTACCACTATAGTTATGTATTTTTCCAAAAACTACCACTTTTTTATATTTTTATATTAAAATTACCGTATAGAATTTCAAATTTTATTACAATTAATATTTTATTCTTTTTGGTATATAAAGAGTGGATACAGTACTGTTTTAACAACATTATATGAGAATTATTTGCAATAAAACTAATTAAGCGTGAAAAAAACTTACTTTATGGTATACTTTTTATGATTTTTTTCTGTAGGGCTTCAATCGAATATTTTCTTAACAAGAAAAATATATTCCAACTTTTTTTTTTTAAATCTACCGTTCATTTTAGACTCAATCTACCACTAATTCAAACTTGCAAGTGACAACACTGGTCATCATCCTCTATTTGTCAACGCCATCTGTTAACATTTGTTAACATAGCTGTATTTATATATGATATGCAGTTATATTGATAATCAATGTGTGAAGTTAACAGAGGTGTTTGGATCGGTGGAACTAGAGTAAGACTTTTAATCGATGGAATTCGGGATCGATCCTCAGTTGGGACAAAGCAGCATTTTTGTTTTTGTTATGAATGCGCTTATGTTGTTGGTGATACATGCTTTTGTTTTGTTTTTGCGTAGTGCGAAGGGAAAATTAACGATTGCCCACAAGTGCGTTGAAATAACATTGACTGTAACCTGCAATAAAATAAATAAAATAATAATGAAATGTAATTAAATTTACTTACGTGTGTATTTTAATTTACTTTATGCTATTTTAATTTTTTGAATTTGAAAGTTTTTATTACAAAAAAAAAAACCATAAAATTATCAAATCTATGAAACTGTGAAAAAGCTTCGTTTCTCTCGTGTGCCCAACGACGCTTCTGTGTATTTTTCACGCTTACTTAGTTTTACAGCAAATAAGTCTCATATAAAGACTTTGTGACGAAGTCTAACATAGGAAGGAGGGGGTCCAAAGTTGCCAAAAAATATGTTACGTAGTTAACAGTCCCTAATAGATTATTGTAAGCTGCTTCAACAAAGCTTCAGTTATACTTAATATTGAATCAATGACTCCGCGTAACAAAGATATTTGGATTTGAGGGTATTGTATAGAACTAAGAATCGATGGGGTACGAGTGTGATATCCACGCCACGACTGGCCAAGAAATAGTTTTAATACTAAATATTACATTTTCTTGTTGTAATGGAAGCAAGCAAAAAAGAAACATCAATTCTAAGAAAATCGGTGTCAAAAAAAGTGTCGTTTTTGAGATTTCACTCAAGCAAATCACATGACGAGGCGTAAGAAGCTGCAGTTTCCAAACAGTTTCCTGGAAAAGTACTTTTATGGTTGTCCATAAGCGAATGCGGTAAAAGTGTAATAACTTTCAACTAGTTATTTGAAGAAAAATGTCTTCCAGTCTTGAAAACATCTAATGAAAAATACAACCAAATGATCTGATAATTTTTTGGCCCGACTTGGCATCAGCCCATTATACCATGAGCATTGAGTATGTACCGAAAGATTTTAACATTCAAAACGTAGCGCAATTCAGACCAATCGAAACGTTTTGAGGGAATTTAAATAAAAGCATATGGGAAAGGCTATCAAGAAGGGGGTGCATAATATAAACAAATAAGAAAAATCTGAAGAAAATCGACACAAATTGAAGACATATGACAATGGGACAAGTACCGATGAATTTGAGGAAGGCCAATCAGTATGGATATTGTTAGCTTTTATTGTTAACTGGGGGTAAAACTGATGTTACAAAAGGTTTCAATAACAAAAAACAACAACAAAAATTCGAGGCACTCGGCAGTGTAGAAACGACAACATTTTTAACCGATTACCTCGCGATCTTTAGACGGATGCTCTATTCTCTGAGCAACGTATTTATGTCAATTGTAGTAGCTATTGAGTATTAGTTCCTCTTTTCTTCCTTACCTGATGGTATTGGATCGTATCTTTGCTGTGTTAATAGTAATAGAAATATCAAGTTTAAAGTATAAAACTCCCAAAGATTTACGAAGACATATTGTCATTGAATAACACTGTGGAACAAATTCAGGTTAGCAAAAGTTAGGTCGATTCTGAGAGTGAGGGGTGAAAATAGAGGCTAAATTAGAAGATCCGTATCGCGGCGTTTGTTTATATTAGTTCGAATTTGTTTTTAATCGACCTTCGAACTTTGCAGTTAAATGCCGATTTGCAAAATCGTTTAAAATGTTTTAAAAATTATTTTTATTCATGCTTTTTGAAAATATTTTCCACAAAACTAAGTCTTTTTTGCTTTCTGTTTGATTTATAATATGCTTATCAGTTTCTTCAATAAATTTAATTTGAAAAGAAAAAAATCATAATACAAAAAGCGTTTTCCAGCTTAATATTAATTTACTTCTCATTTTTTTTGTACCAATTTTGTTCAGTGTTGGTTTTAAAGAAACATTGAAAAATAAATTATAAAAATATGGAAAAAATATAATTATGAAATGTTAGTTATGAAAACTTTTAAGTAAAAAAATTAAATAAATTAACTGACTTTATCATAGGCTTTATCATAGAATAATGACAAGTTGTTTAAAAATATTACAATCCAAATGAATATCATTAAATTTCTTTAATAATCTATTTCCTTATTTTAGGGAAGATACTGTTACAGTAGATCGAATAAGTTAATTTTCAATAAAATTATATTTTCAACGTTGTTTATTTTCTATTAACTCCCTTTTTTATTAAAATAAAATTGGAAATCATAGTATTATGATATTAAAAAAAGCTATCTTGCATGTATTGCAAAATGAAAGCACTTAGGCACACATACTAGTAGAAAAATGTAAGTATAAAATATGCTGACTGGTAAATCATTATAATAAAACCTTGTTGTTTTCTCTGGGCTATGCTATTTCTTATTGTGGTTGTATTTGCTGTTGTTTCTCTGCTCGTTTTTGTTGTTGTTCTTTCCCTTGCTGTTGTTATTCTGACTGAAACTTCTTTCTATCGTAAATGTAGTTGAATGAGTGTTTGTCTTGTACAACCCCTATAGGAACAAACTAACTGGTTTTTAAAAACAACTAATTAAAAAACTAGTTCAAAATAAACCAGTATATGAACTACTTTGAATTATATTAAGGCGGCATCTACTTCAATATATGAAGTAATTGAAATACTACTTAAAAACCAGTGATTGATAAACTACTTTGAATTATATTAAGGCGGCAACTACTCTGATGTTGGCATGTTTTAATTGAAAATTTTTATTAGATTACAAGCTTATATATATTTAACCATGTTATTTCATCAAATATTTTTAACTTTTGGCCATCAGTAATAGTTTTCAATTGGTTATTTTAAAGCAATTAAAAAAATAATTTAAATGTAACTAATTTAACAAGTAGTTGAAAATATATGCAGACGACAGTCAATTGACTTATTTAGCGGACATCACCATACAAAATAAGTTAGTTCGTTCTATGGAAAAAAGTCAGAATTTCAACTAGTTGTGGTTGACAAAAAACTACTTTATCAACTACTTTTAAATTAGTTGATTTTCCTACAGGGACAATACAACCAAACAAACACAATCTGCACACTCTCTATAGGAACAAACTAACTTGTTTTTAAAAATAACTAATTAAAAAACTAGTTTAAAATAAACTAGTATATGATCTACTTTGAATTATATTAAGGCGGCATCCACTTCAATTGTAAATAGTTTTATTTGCATTATATATGAAATAATTGAAATACTACTTAAAAACAATTGATTGATAAACTACTTTGAATTTTATTAAGGCGGCAACTACTCTGATTTTGACATGTTTTAATTGCAAATTTTTATTAGATTACAAGTATATATTTAACCATGTTATTTCATCAAATATTAACTTTAGGCCATCAGTAATAGTTTTCAATTGGTTATTTTAAAGTAGTTAAAAACTAATTTAAATTTAACTAATTTAACAAGTAGTTAAAAATATATGCAGACGAAAGTCAATTGCCTTATTTAGCGGAAATCACCATACAAAATATGTTAGTTCGTTTTATGGGGAAAAGTCAGAATTTCAACTAGTTGTGGCTGACAAAAAACTACTTTATCAACTACTTTTAAATTAGCTAATTTTCCTACAGGGACTCTTTAAGCAGGAAAGGCAAACATATTTGCTCCATATTAACACATTTGTGCGTATATTTACCCAGTGGGAAAATATAATGCGCTCCTGGAAATAGCGCATTTTATATGCAGCTTTGGCATGCCTTGAGAATGCACTTTCAATATACTCATAATAGTGCCTGTTTTCATGTGTTAACCAATTCGAAAATACATCAGTTCGAAATAGTGTCTGTATGATGCTAAATTATAAAGTAAATAAGTGCAAAATTGTAAGAGCTAAATATTACTTAAGTTAAGTTTTGTTATATAGTTAAGTATTATGTAAAGGGTGTTTTTCTTTTTAAAGGGCTTATAATTTCTTATAGGGATAGCTATCACACCAGTTGTCGAAGTAAACACATGTGTTTGCTATTTTTGTTCAGTATACTTTGGCAATTTACCGTGCAAAGGTTTACACCGGAACAACTTTTACAAATCGTAGAAATTTATTTCCAAAACTCGCGTTCTGTGCTGTAAATTTACAAATTTATAGATTCGACGCCGATATGTGAACGATTTTGTGGAAAAACCTTGGCCTACACCTGTATAGAATCCAACTCGTTTCGAAATTGAGGCTCTTAGGGCCGTGAATGGGCTGAAAATTAATTGGAAGTTGAACCGCATTTTTACCGTGAAATCATCGAAACTACCATGTGAACCGCAAGCAAATTTTCACTGCGAACTGCATTCTCCATGTTTTCTTATGATGCATTAAGAATGCGCGTGCTTTTGCTGACAATGAAGCTTCAGCAAAAAATAATCCCATGTAGCTTCAACAACAATGCATCATACGTATAAGTGACTGTTACTAAATTACGTAACACTTTTAGGGGGGTGGAGTCGAAAATTTGTAACGAAGTGTGACATGGGGGGGGGGGGGGGAGGAAGGACGGTAGTGCGTTGCGTCACAAAAAATTTTTGAATTCTGTTTTCAAAATGTTCACCCTAGTATGCCTGGTGGTACTATCACCCGTCTTCCGAATCAACACAATGCTTTCGCATTTATAGGGGCATCCTCTGAGTGCGGGTTAAGTCTAAAAAAAAAACCGCGAAGAACCAACTACTTCTACTATTTTTTCACATCTTTTCGATTTAGTTTTAGTTAATTTTGTTGTATGTTCTTGATCTATGATCTAAGTGCCACTATTTTTAATTTAAAGACAGGTGCTTTTAATTCGTTTGACAAGTGCTTTAGTTGGTCAAGAGATAACACCTCAAAAAAACGAAATTTTAGTGAATTATAAATTTTCAAGACGTTGTTTCTTTTTTAAAATATAGCGTTATCGCTATCGAAAAATTTATTTATTTTTCTAATAGTGTATTTAATAAGCAACGTAAGTGTTGAATACATAAATTAAGTAAATTTTCTGTAAAAAATTATCAAAAAAAAGTTTATAAAAAATTTGTATGACCAGGTAATTTGTATGTATAAGGAGCGCAAGACGCAACTGTAAAGAAAGTCGTAGAACAAAACTTGTTCAGAATTCAAAGTTACATAACATATATTTATTTCCTGCTAATCAAAAAAGTAGGGCATTTAAGGGTTAAAACTTTGTAACAAAGTGTGACATTCGGGGGGAGTAAAAAGTTGACCAAAAACATGTTATGTTATTTAGAATCAGCCCCTAATGAGTGTTTCAGCGCAACTTTACCCCACAAATATTCACAATACAGTTTGTTCAAGAATGATTTCATATACATAGAGTACATAATATATAATAATATAATGTCATAATATATGTTATTGTAATGTTATTAATTTCTATGGGATACTTTTGCTGAACATTCCATACAATAATTTTTGTTTCTACAAATATCAAATTAAATTCATTAAGAAAGGGTTTGGAAAAATTATGGTGCTTCCAAGGATATCAATTTTCATGTTTTGGGACATTGACACAGTGATTCACATCAGACAAATTAAATAAAATAATATTATAAAATTGTTACATATTATTATTATTAAAATTATATTATTAATGTTATATTACAATAAAAAAAATTCATATAACAACTAAAAATAATCTGAGAAAGAATGTTAATTTAACGAAACCATTCGTTTCATGGTTTTTGGAATGAGACATTTTGCAAAAATAATCTATATGATTCCAAAACATTTTGTTTAAGAGTCTTTTTTTGAATGTAAAATATGGCAATATGGCGGATTAGGTTGCGATAATAGTAAACGCCGGTTCAGACAGGCAGGCAGATCAGATCTGAAAACACATTAGAGCAAAATAGCTGCATGAGTTGGTTTCCTTATTACTCCAATGTGAAAATCTGATCTGATCTGCCTGCCTGTCTGTACTGACGTTCACTAAGTTCGCAACCTTAGATGGAAAGACTAAAAAAATAAATAATCATTATACTCAGAGTATATTGGTTGGTAAATTGAGATATTCGTGCGTTATGATCTGTAGGAAATTAAAATATAACCCATTTTTCGTGTTTAAATCTTAAAAAAAAAATCAATATTTTTAATTCGAAAAGGATCAACTTTACAAAAAGTTTCATATAACAAAATATAACTTAGAATAATCTTCCATAGCAAAAAAATATAAAATAGCAATTTGATAGCTAAAGGCTGATATAGTTTTTCCCCCGTGTTCTATATACCTTTCATTGGTCATCTGTAGATGAAAAATGATGCAGTTTCGTTCGAATTTGACTGAAGACAGTGATTGATGGAAGAATTTTAGAAAATATTGACTAAAAATATATGGTTGCTTTTGAAGTAAAACTTCTTAGGTGGTGATTTTTATTGAGGGGAAAAATTCAAAATACACGAATACATGTTTATAAACATGTAACAAAAAATTAAACGTTTTTGTTTATAAACAGGTAACAAAACAGTGGAAACGTTTTTTGTAAACATTGTATATGAACACGTACAAACTTCTATATATAAGTGCTGCCTAAGAGAGACACCGTAGGTGGCAGTTTTAGGGAATCGCTGGTTTCGAATCTGATGTCAGGATTATAAAAATCAAGATGTCGGATATGATTGCGACTTTTTTTTTGTATTTTTGCGAATCCTTGTAATTTTTAAAATAATGGATTTGAATTCGAATATAAGATTGCCTAATAAAATATATTTTTAAGAGTTTTAGCGGGTCACTGATTTCGAGTCTGACGTCAGAATTTTAATATTCAAGATGGCGGATAAGGTTACCATATACATTTTTATTTTAATGAATTCGGTGCTCGGGTTAACACTAGGTAAAAATGGGACGCTGAATCCAAATCCGTTGTCAGAATTTCAAAATTATGTAATTTTATTGCAATAGGGTTGCCACCTAACAAAATGTATTTTTAAGAGTTTTGAACATTAAACTGATAATGTTGCCACTTATTCAATTCAAGATAGCGGATAGATTGCCACTTAAACTATTTTGAAGGTTTTTATAGTTAGATGAATCTTTTTTTTGAAAGTTAGAACATTTCTATGATTCAAAGAATCGATCCTTTGGAAGAATTGATCCTATACTCGCGCGTTTGTCTGTCGGACCGACAAAAGAACTGTTATTGATCAAAGCAACTGATGATTATTAATGATTTTTTTTTATACTTTAACTAATATTATATTAATTAATAACAAGATATAATATAATAAGCAACAGTTACTGATTATTAATAATAACTAATGATGTTCGATCGGCCTGAGAGACTAACGCGCAAGTATAGGAAGGTTAAAGGTGATTTGTAGAGGCTGATCAAAAAAAAAAAAAAACTACTGCAGATATTTATACAAACTTTTTTTTATTATTTTAAACAAGTATTCAAAAATACAAAAAAAAAAAATATTTGTTTTAAAATTCATATACATGTAAGCCCACAGGTGGCGTTGCAAATTGACGTCCAAAATCGGGTCACATGAAAAAAAATTTTGTAGTTAATTTAAAGACCTAACTCTTGTGATCGCCGCGGTCCGATTTTTAAATTTTTGATTTAAAATAATTTTTTTTGAGCTCAAAGTTGAAAGCCCGAAGATTTTTGACATTTTATGGTCAAAATCATGATTTTTTTCCTTGTGAATAAAAAAAAAAAAATCAAAATTGGGCCACGGCGATCCCAAGAGTTAGGTCTTTAAATTAACCACAAACCTTTTTTTTCAGATGGCCCAATATGGATTTATTTGTCACACCGGATGTTTTGGTCGCCAATTTGCAACGCCACCTGTGCGCTTACATGTACATGAATTTAAAAAAATATTTGTTTTTGTATTTTAGAATATTTGATTCAAATAATAAACAAATTTTTATAAATATCTGCAGTTGTTTTTTTTTTAACCAGCCTGTAAAAATCGCCTTTAAAAACACGCCTCCATCCGAAACAGTCACTTTAAAATAAATTTTCCATTAAATGATTCTTTACCGCATACAAACTTTCTGGACGAAAAATTTGGTTTTCCCATAAATAAGAATCCCAACGAATCAACAACAAAATCCGGAACTACACTTAATGCATTTTTGTCTCGTTATCTCGAAAATTTTGAATCACGCATATTTATCTCATATTTTAGCTGTCACAAACTATTAATATCAGTATTACAAATTGAAGCACAAAACAATTATAGTGGAAATGTTGAATAAACGAAATATTTTAATGGAATTTTGTATTGTATTACTTTTGAGATGCTCTCTCTCTGTCTATCTCTTTCTCTTTGTCTGTTACACTAAAAGCTTTCTTATTCAAGAAGAGATATAGTGTATACAGAGAAGAAGTTTCACTTCTTTACTGTATCCACGCTATACTGTTTATTTTTTTTTAGATTTCTTCAATATTAACCCTCTGCGATCGTATTAATTTTATATATGGGTGTCATGCTGGTCGAAATTAATTTTCGTTGAAAGTACAGTAATGCACAATAAGCAAGATTATGAAGGAAAAATCAAATTTATTAATTCATTTTAAAACTTTATATATATGTAACATAACAATATGTTTAATGTTATGTAAAAATTGTATACTACTGGATCTATAAAAAACGGTAAAAACATTTTGGTGGCTGAGAGCAGACAAACGGTTGCAAAGAGTTAAAGTTGTATTTTTTGAGCAATTAATCCATTAGATATTAGAGTAACAATTTACTCCACAAAAGTGAATATTTTCAATTTTCGTTCAAGTAAATATGTCCACAAAATTAATGTGTGTATAAATAAAATACGTGTATAAATTGTGGCGGCCGTGGCGCAGTGGGTATAATGCTCGGCCCATACGCCAGAGAACCCTGGTTCAATTCCCACCTGACACAGAAAGTTTTTTCAATTGAATTAATTTTTCTTGAGAACATAAGCCGTTCGTAGTCGGCATAAAACTTGTAGGTTCAGTGCTTGATCATTTGTGTTCAAACATTTCACAACACGCACAACACAATTGATCATAAGAAGCTCTGAAATGGCCATTTCGCTTTTTTTTTTTAATAAGTCAAATAATCGCAAAATTTTATACACAACACGGCAAATAAGATACAAATAAATACTCTTTATTTCAAGCCAAATCAAACTCAATTTTCATCACGATATTAATTTGAAACTGTTTCTCTCAAAGTTTGAAGAACTTAACTTTTAAAACAAGAGTAAAATGTAGTTTCTACGATAGAAGTAATTCTGTTTAATACATTTCTCATATTATATTATTTCTTTCATAAGTTTTGGTCTTATTTACACTTTTTGCTTTTCAAAAATATGCAGTGTAAACCGTTAAAATTTAGAAACTCTTGTGGTTTATTAAAGGTTAGAGTGCTATGTTGATGTTTCAGTGTTTATATCACTGTAATTTATTTTATGCAAATTTTGAATTAACTTAAGATCGGGGCGTGTGTTTGTCATCAACAAAATTTTCCCTACGCACGTACACAATGTTGCTTTGATGGCTATTATTTTAGACCACAATTTAGTGTGAATCGTTGTGTTAGTTGCGGGCATTTGATAAATTGGATGAGTACGATAAATTATACAGAAATTGTTTTAGCACGTCTGGCAATAGAGGATTAAAAGGAAGTTTGCCTCTGCTATTGTATAGCATTTAGTGTACAGAATGATGCACAAATGTAAACAAAGAGAACAAGGTGTATGTGTGTGTGTGTGTGTGTGGGTATGTGTCCGATTTAAAGTATATATTTTGGCAATTTGCCAAAATGTCGTAGCAATAAACAGTAAACATTGATGGCATCGGAAGGATAGTAAATATAAAAAACAGAGATAAAAACAAGGACGAAATAAAAACAAATTTCAAACACGTTGAAGAACAAATGTTGTTAAACATTTAATTGGCATCCTTTATGAGTATAGAAACTACAAAATTTTATAGTCAGCCGCTTAAAAAAGTATGGTATAGTCAATATAATAATAGAATAGATTGAAATATTTTAAAAGCTACTCTTTCATTGGCAACTCTTTAAAAGCAGCAAAGGTTTAAAATGTGTTGTAGCTAAATATTTTACTTTGAGTGTAAGTTTTTTAGTTAATTTTGATGGGCTGTAAAACTTTTCCAAATTTTAGGTGCAAAGTTTTTTCTACTTTTATGTGCAAAGTTTTTATATTGATTGATTGCTTGTTCTATTGCAATATTAAATTTGATCACAACCTTTGATTTGATTGTTTTGGCTATGAAATTGTCTTGTCAGATGCTTTTATGTCTTCCAAATTGCTTATGGTATTTATGGGATAGCTCGAGCGGTTGTTAAAGCGATTTTGACCATTCCAAAGGGCCATTTTGACATCAAATTTTTCAACATTTTCTTAGTTATAAGAACTTTAAAAATTAATTAAAATTTTACAACCTCAAAATATTCATGTAAAAGCTATAAAAAATTGCACATTAAAATTTTACAAGAGCAGCAAACTTCAGTTCCATAAAAAATTAGTTCAGTTATTCTAACAGCAACAAGTTTTATTAGCAGCATATTAAAACCCACTTAAAAATATTTGACGTAAAACTTGGCTTGTCAAACAAAGTATTTGCTGTGGGCTGGAAAATGTTATGTAACCTCATGTTTAAAATAGCATTGAAGTCGAATATGTTGAAATATTGAAAGAATTTAAATTTTTTTTTGTATTTTTTCCTCCAAACGTACTGATAAAGAGCATCTTTAAACCAAGTCCAAGTTGAAAAAATAACGCAAACAAGTCTGCAGAATTTATTTTTATACTTGTACTCAGTCTAGTTCACCAGCCCACAGAGAAAATTTGTCTTAATATTAGAGAGCGAATAAATAAAAAAACCACACACATAAATATCAACAATTATATCTTCGACTTACTTCTGAAGCATTTTTTTTTTTATTATTATATCTGCCATTGATGAATTAATAAATCTTGTTTAACTGATGTGTAGAATAAGGCAAAATTCAAACACTGCAGTGTTATAAAATTTATATAATAAAAACTAGTTAAGAACATACTAAACATTGTATCCACAAATCAACTGATAATCAGCGAAAGAGCTTTGCTTATTCATTTGCTTTTCTTAAATATATGAAAATAATTGAACTGTTCAATATTTTCACAAAAAAAAAAAAATATTTTCCTTGTAAGTTCAACCGAGAATTTTCACATCTTTGTAAGTTCAACCGTAAATTTTCACTAATTAAAAAATATAGTCTTGAAATTATACTGTTCGTTTGGTATTCAGTGGAAAAAAATCACTTGCTCAGCAATGAATTAATTAAATTTTTATTAGTACTTGAACTTGTGTCGGGCCAATGTCATGTTTGAGTCTTGATGTTGTTTTCAGATACTTAACATCTAGCATTGATGAGTTAGTTTGATGAGCTCATATAAAGCTATGTATATATGAAAATGTGAATTAGAGTTTGATATATATATATCAAATTTTCGGAGAAATTTGTTTAAACCCTTATAATTCTCATAAAATTCGAAAAAATTTTAAGCTCTGCATTCAAATACATAAATAAAGAATATTTTTTTTAAGTGTTTTGTCTAATGGACGTTAAATTAAATTTAACGTAGTTAAATTAATATCCCCGTCGGCAATAGCATAGGTCGAAAACGCTACTATCAGGCCTTCATATGGATTTCGAAGTCCTTCCGCTTTCATATGCAAGTGTACTTTATTTTTTATATAAAACTAGTTGAACCCCCGTCCGCTCCGCCAGGCCCTTTTTATCAGGCTTACATATATATAGCTATGTATGCGTGTACGAAACTGTAAAGTTTCTGTATTCAGAAAAGCTGGTTGGATTCTGCCTATATAAACTGTAGCGGTAGTGCTTTTTTTATAAATGGTAAGGAATTTTGATGTTTTGTCTATTACCAGCGTATTCGTAGAAATAAAACAAAATAGGTGGCAGTCTTATAAAAAAAAAAATTGAGAATTTTTGAATTTTGAGATGCGGTTTCAGTGACCCATTTATACCTAGTGCTCGCCCCAGCGCTGAATTCGTAAAAGTAACACATTTAATTGGCACCCCTATGTTAAGAGAACTATATCATTTTTAAGTTCAAATCACGGGTTCGGATTCAGGGACTAATTTTTACCAAGTCTTTGCAAGCTACAAATTAGTAAAAATGAAAAATGTAGGTGACAAGCCTATAGTAAGAAAATTACATAGTTTTGAAATTCTGATAAGGAATCCGGATTCAGTGACCCATTTTTTCCAAACTTCGCCCTATTACCGAATTCATTAAAAGAAAGCAATTTCTAATAGCAACCCTATGAAAAAATTATATTGCTCTTAAATTCTGACGGATTCGGATTCAGACTTAGCGACCCATTTTTAACTTATGTTCGCCGAGCACCGAATTCGTTAAAATTTTAAAATGTAGGTGCTAGTCCTATAGTAAAAAATTACATAATTTTTGAAATTCTGACAAAGGATTCAGATACAGTGACCGATTTTTAGGTCACGAAAAATTGAGATATCAACCCTATGGCAAAAAATTACAAACTATTTGAAATTCTGACAACGGATTTGGATTCGTGACCCATTTTTACCTGGTGTTCACTCACCGAATTTGTAAAAATAATAAAATCTAGGTAGCAACTCTAATTTTCTTAGCCTATAACCGTTTCATCATAATTAGAAAAAAACGAAATGGCCATTTCAGCCCTTGAAAGGACTTTGACCGAGCTTCTTCTGATCAATTGTGTTGTGTGTGTTGTAAATTTTTGAACACAAATGATCGAGAACTGGACCTACCAGTGTTACGCCGACTCCGAATGGCTTATGTTCTCAAGAAGCTTTCATGGCAGTTTTTACTCTCTGAGGTTTGCCATTGTCTGCAGAGAGGTGACGGCCGAACAGAAAAATTAATTCAATTGAAAAAAATTTTCTGTGTCAGATGAAGGAGTCGAACCTGGGTTCTTTGGCGTATGAGACACACACTCTACCCACTACGCCACGGCTGTCACTTCATTTCATCATAATTATCTTCATTTAAAAAAAATCAACTAAATTGGTTGAAAACTACGGGCAGAAGAGTGAAACAAACGCTTTTTTCTACATTGTTTTATGTATTTCCAAACTGGCGTTACGTTTGTACGATTTGTACGAAAAAATATTAAAAAAATTAATGAAAAAGTCAAATTTTGAAGAAGGTTTTTTATATTTGCATAATTATTAAGTAGCACTATATTAAGTAAAAGAATTACAACAATCGCTCCTAAGGATTTAAAGATATAAGCAAAACTATGCTCTGGCGTGACGTTACAAAAAACAGAAGTAGTTTTCGACTTGGATTACAATATTTGCAAAATTCTGCGAATTGGGCAAGACTTTTTGTATAAAACCTTTTTTAGAAGGTTCTGAAATAATATAAGTTTATTTTCCAATTAATCAAGTTTAATAATCTTTTCCAGTTTTTTTGTTATTAGGCTTAGTCATCTGACGTGACGTTACTGGAGTTACGTTACTTTAATTTCCATTGTAGTTTAATTGGGTAATTAAGTAATTAGATAATTAAGTTGTTATGTAATTTAGTAATTAAAAAACAAATTTAATAAATTCTGCCTCTCCTTGCCTCAAGCATTCTATTTTTACTAAAACAAAAACGCTTCCAAAACATTTACAAAACATTAACTAAAAAGAAAAATTACATTTATGAAACAGTGCAAACGATTTGATCATCATGGTAAATGAATTTATGTTTAAATTGCTTAAATCAATGAAATAAAAATGTTTCTCTAAGATAATATCATTAAATAAGTTTTTAATAACTTTTAGTTTTCGAGCCAATTGTAACGAACCTCTGGTTGGTTCTTTTGATGTTGCTGAGGTACGCTCAGCGAGTTTCCAGGGTTCAAACAAGAAAACTATGTATTTTACAAATTAAAAAATTAACAATGTTTATTGTGGTGATATTATTAAAGTGACAATAGAGTTATCGATCATTTATTTAATTCACAAGCTCTGTTTCGGCCAGGGTCTGTGCTGCTTCGGCTGCTGTTCAACAGGCAAGCCTACAAGCCGCGGACGCTGTTGCTCGAAACAAAAATAGGCGCGCGGGCTTACAAGCCACGGACTATGTACCTTTTATTGGAGCAGGCGGACATACAAGCCACGGACTCTGCTAAAAAAATAAAAAACAGTCGGGCCTACAAGCCACTGAATCTGTTGATGCTTTCGCGAGTGGGCCTACAAGCCACCGACTTCGCTACTGTTGTGTGTGCAGGTGGGCCTACAAGCCACCGACTCTGCTGATGATGTCCTTTGAACAGTTGGGCCTACAAGTCACCGACTCTGCTAATGTTTCCACTTACTCTCCTTCCTGGCTCGGTAGATCGCTGTTTGTTTGTTGTCGCTTCGAACGCTCGAACCGTGTGTCTTGTCTCTTGTATGATAGATCACTCGGAGATTTTTCCCGACTAATTCCTCGCACTTGCTGTCTTCACCACTGAATTGTTTTGTTTTCGCACTTTGTCTTACTTTAGCACTGACTCGCGTTTCAAGATTATTGAAACCACTGAAATTCCAAGCTCAATCGCACTGAAGTTTCTTCCAACTGAATCGCACTGAAGTTTATTCCATCTGAATTGTTGCACGCGAGTTTATTCAAAGAACTGAACTGAATAGATGGGAAAATTGTCAGGCCTTCCGCTTTCGCTGCTCTTTAAAAAGAGATTAAACAAAAAATGTAGAATATATTTTTCTTTTATTTTTATATATGTATGTATCCTTTGATTTTATTTTATTTTAAATATTATTGTTAAATAAGAACATTTTCAAGAAGTCATGAAGTCGATTTTTATTTCATGCTTTTAAAGAGATATATGTATATTTTAGCTTTAAACGAAAAAATGACCCCGAAATAAAAGCAGAACCAGTGTTTGCCTTGGGTAGTGAAAAAGCATGCCTTATAGAAGGCCTCGTCGGAGCAGCTAGAAGTTTCGTAAGTCTTACCCCCAAAAGTAGAATGCATTTTTTCTTTTCAAAGAGATTTAGCATTTTTGTTTATTGGGCTTTAGAAAATGAGCAATTGCATCTTAAAATCGGTAGAAAAATTTAGAAATACAAACCTCTAATAAAAAAAACTGATATGAAATTTGTACACATTTATATGATCCTTTTAACTTAACTTTAATTAGGTGTTAATAATAATTTGTGGTTCGATTTTGTAGACTTTATTTTCATGAGCTTGCTCAGGATTTAATGACCTGTTGAATTCTATTTATTTGAGATTATTGCTATAAATTTTGTATATATGCAACACCGTTCAACACATGCTTGCATATATGGTATGTTTTATGAAAGCTAGGCTAAAAATTTATGTTTCCTTAGTTTTGTTGTATCAGGCCAGCCATATTTTTAAATTTAATTTTAAATGTTTGCTATGTTATGTGTTTCAATAATTCTTTCAAAGGCTTATATTAGTATTATTTTAGCTAAGTAAATGTTAGTTCTTCTTTCTCTTAAATGCTAAATGAAATAGCATTAACTACTATTGAGCCCACAAGTGTTGAAATTTTTAAATAAACATACTAGAACTTCCTTAATTTAAGCAAGACATTTTGTGAATTTAAATGTACCATCAAGAGTTAGCAGATCTATGGGTAGAAAGGTATTCATTTTCGTGGTCGTTGATCTAGACCGTGGCCCTATTTTATTCACAATGCAAAAGCAAAAATTAGAACCATCTCTTTTTCTGGCCTTATTTCTGATTTTAAAATGCTAGCTGGCAAATCTGAATTGCTCTTCGATGAGTTTTCGTCTCACTACTCGCATTCGTATTTTGACTCTTCATCACCAGTGGTGCCAAATTGTAATAAAGTTTAACTGAAACTGATTCACTGAGATTTGATCTGATCCAGTGCCACGGGAACGCAACTAATCGTCTGATTAAATTCATTTAATTCGTATTTTTTTGAAGTGAGACTTCTTTAGCTGCATGTACAGCGAATTGGCATGTAAAAAATTCTCCGCACTCGGTGGTCAGTGTATTTAATGGTATCCCAGTAGGCAATTCAGCGATTGCTCTTTAAAAGAAGGTATAAATTGAGTGATATTCTAGGCGTCTAAATACATGACCTCCTCACTGTCGCAATGATCACTTCTAAGAGGCCTGTTTTTTCTGCAACAAAGGCAGAACAATAGAAAAGTTTTCCCTACAACGACTATAAAGAAGCTTGCACTGCTTCAACATTACTTTTTATAATAAAAATTTAATTTTTAAGTGGTGAGATGTATCTATAGGATGCATTTTAAGGCGTTTTGACATAATTTACATTTAATTCAGAACGAGGATAAAAGCTTGTTACAAATTCAAAACATAATTTTTATTGTTTAAGTGCAACTGTTGCATACATAAATATATAACAGGCTTAAGGTCTTTAAATTTTAATCTTTAAATTGATATCTTTGTGAACAAACTGGCCGTTGTTTACATAAACATATTTGAAGACATTTCAACGAAAAATTAAGTTTTATTCAAAAAAGCATCATCTGTTATGAACCGTAAAGGGAGAACATCAAGAAGCCTATGTTTTTGATCATATGTATATTTTAACCAACTATTTTCGTTCTATAGGAAATTACAAGCTGGAGCAATCTCAATTATCGGTTGAAATCTTAAAATTTTCTTCTGAAAATCAGATATTTTGCGTTATGACATTATTGAAGAAATCGAACGATAAAAGCTACTTTTTGCCCTTATAGCATGTTTTCACTGCAGTCTGAATTAATTAATGCGGCCTATGAATTACAATTGTGAATTACCCTGTTCTCACGAAGCAATCGTAATTCGGTTTGACAGCTGTTGTTTGTGTGTTTTATTTTAATTTTATTTGATTTGTTGTTGTGACGAACCTATTTCGTGGAAATAGGCCCCCACAATTGATACGCAAAGTTAGACGTGGATACGCCAGACGTTTAGCGCCATTTGATACTACATCACCGTAGCCGACATCGCCCAACGAGATTTACCCCACGAGGCATACGCCACTGCATCATGATTTACATGCAACATGTGTACAAGGTACACACGAGTTATACACAACGGCTCGACAGGCCAACATGCATAGGAACATGTTGCCAAGCATCGACACTCAACGACAGATGAGTAATGTACACACTCAATACCATGTCAATGGTATGACGCAGCCAGCAACACATAAGATGTCGACACTCACACCAACTTCAATTATAGTGAAGTCGACCGAGCAGAACTAGCCACGACAATCATGCCGACTGCATGACGCACCAACGAACCCGATGATATCTTGCCAGCTATGCTACACACACATACATGGTAATACAGCAACTCTAAATTATTATTATTATTATAATTATTCTTATTATATTCTAAGCTTATTCTCTATAAGTTATACGCATACATTGAATTACATGCAATAAGAATTGTATAGGACATAACAGCTATAGCTAAATGGCTACGACGAATATTACGAATTATTGTTCTCGAAAGATCGGGGCATACATATAAAATATTATAAAATCATACGATCTAATACCAATTAATATTTGCATACTCACGTATTTACATTCTCTCTAATACATACTTACTTTATTGTTAATACTATAACAAATCCTACTCACTACACATTTTGTAATAGTATGTATGAAACATCACTGGCAGCAGCCAACACCTAGTTATAAGTTGAAATAAAAAATAAATTAGAGTCTTGGAGAACGCTTGAAACTGAATAGACGTCTTTTATTTCCTGCAGCGCATCGAACAGGTAACCAGAAAACGAACACTTTAATTGCTCCTACATCCTCATCCTCTAAATTTTGAGTTGTGTTTCTGTCCGTTGGGCCAGATCGGTCCGCTCAGTCTCGCAAACTCACGCTGCTCTACACGAGTATAAGTCATCCTAAAAGTGACCCTTGCCTTCGAGGTGCGCTGTTGTCCGTTGGGCCAGATCGGTCCGTTCAACATCATTCTCATCCGTGCTCTCCACGAGAATCCAGTTGTCCCAGAGTGAGTCTCCTTACCTTGAGGGGTGTTGCTGTCCGTTGGGCCAGATCGGTCCGCTCAGCTCCACTCTTACAGCGCTCTTCACGAGTGACACTCTGCACCCGCTTCCCCTCTCATACGTCGAGTAGTGTTGCTGTCCGTTGGGCCAGATCGGTCCGTTCAGCAGCGCTCTCACACACACTCTTAACGACTATCATTCCTATCCCTCTCGCCCCCTGCTCCTCTCACACGACCGACAAGGACAGACACGCGACGGAGCGCTAGGAATCCGAGTAGAGGTCAACACGGTCATACATCGAGTGTATGCCAGGGAAAATCATCCGATTTTGAGAAGCACAGGCAAGTGGCCAGAGCCACCATAGGGTAGCGGTGGAATACCGCTGAAGAAGAATATTCTCAACTAACCAAGACGTGCAGCGAAGATTTTGGGCCTGTCACCACCACCAAGGTCACCTCTGTTACACAAATTTTGAGGTTATCCGACCTGTCAGTGACACAGCCACAGTAAAATCGCCAGCCAACCACTCGCCAGCATCGCCGTCCATCTTGAGACGCGCCGAGCCAGGTTCACGAAGCACCCTCTAGCACTAGTCCTCCCGTGAAGGGCCTAGAGGGGAACCGCTGGCCAAACCAACTGCGATATCCGCAACGCAAATTTAACAACAACAACAACAAACAGACCTTACCAACAAGGTCGAGCGACCTGGAAAATCCTCCAACCAGGTCGTCTTGTAAGAACCCTGGACAGCCGCTGAGGATACCTCAGCAACTTAGCTGTGACGACCAGGAGGTTCGTTACAAGTGGCGCCCGAGCAGGGACCCTGCGGGACAATATCGCAGTGTCCCATCTACACAACGCAACGAAAAAAAAATCTACACATCAGAGAAAAAAAAAAAAAAAACGAACACACACAACAAAAAGATAAGCAAACAAAATCCTACGCACCAAGAATATATACATTACGAAAATATATTCTAATCTTCGAAGAACACCATTAAAGCAGCAGAAGTATACATATTTAATAAAAATATATATTTGCAAGAAGAGTCCAAGATACAGAGCAAGTCATCGATCATCGGCTCCCACTAACAAACCAATAAACCAACGAGCAGCACTTCGAAGTGAAGTCACGAATCAACGCATATACTACACAAGAAAACCAACAAAACACAACGAAAATGAATACAATAAGGACGTCATGGGTATACAGTCTACGTAAAGACGAACTCCTTACGTATATCAGGGAGTTCTGTCTCGATGAGGCTGGCACCGTCGACGAGCTGCGAAAAAAGCTCGCAACCCACATCAATGACGGCCAACATGACCAGAAATACGTAAAGCGGTTGCTAGAACTCGAAAGTAAGCACACGAGGGCCGTGTCTCCAGCTTTACCAAACAACGACGATAGCGGGAACGACACCTCACAGCAGCGAACAGCCGCCACCGGACAAACAGCATACTACAACGCTTATCATCAAGAAGTGCCCCATTATAGAACGGGCCCATTCGAAGTTACTTCCTACCCCGCCACCATGAACATTGTTAGGAAGTGGGGCCTCAAATATGACGACGGACAAGACCCCATCAATTTCGTGGAAGCAGTTGAGGAATTGGCCGAGGCCTACGGCATTTCAATCGATCTCGCACCCCGCACCATGCCAGAGCTCCTACGAGGTAAGGCACTAATTTGGTACCGCAACAACAAACAACCGTGGACCACATGGGCGACATTCAAGGCGAGCTTTCTACAGTTCTTCTTGCCGCCACGATATCTCGAATGCCTTGAGGATGACGTCAGGCGAAGAGAGCAAGGCCTACACGAACAGTTCAGCGATTACTTACTGGCCATCCAGGCCATGATGCATCATGCTGGCTATACGAAGGCACAGGAATTGGAGCGAGTATACAGAAATTTGCGCCATGAGTACCAGTTATATATACGTCGCAGCGATTTTAACTCTCTCGAAGAACTTACCACGCTAGCCAAGGAGTTTGAACGTCTCAACAACAAACGCAGTGACTCGAGGCCAGATATCAGATCATCCACCAGTAACTATATGCCACAATACGAGACACCTCGGCCACGTGAAAGTCGGTACACCACAAGCGCACGAGAAGAGACGAGGGTCAGCGCACAAGCATGCAGACGATGCGCCAGAGAAGGTCACCGCTCCGAACAGTGCAGAAACCGCCAAGACGCAAGATAGAACTACTAGAATCTCATGCTTACACACTTCCGCCACCGCTAGCTAAAGCAACTTTCGAAACGCTTTGGGATCAAGTACATGCGAAACCAGCCGAAATTCAGGTGAAAGTAACTTCACGCGATGACCAACATGTGGTGACAGCCAAAAACCCACATACACCGCGACAAGACATCCAGCCGCCAACTTCATCTCTAACTGCCCAACAGACACCAACAGTGGCCACACGAGAAACTCAAGTCGAACAAAATGCGGCAAGCCGAGTGGAAAATGAGACAGGCACTTTATCGTCAACAATTCAATCACATCCAAAGCCAGAGCAGGTGCCACAAGTCGAGCTGGTGCCATCAAGCCAGACACAAGCGGCCACATACGATCTTCAACAAAGCCTAGTGCCAGCAACGCCAGCATGCCAACTGGTCTCATGTGAACCCCAACAAGATCTGGATTTATCGGTACAAGCTGTGCCGATTACTTGCATACTACAGTCCGATATGCAACCAGACACATTACCAACCACTCCAGAATCAGGCGACGCCCAGCCACATATAAACGACCCAGTGCCACAGCGAGTTGCATTCGATTCACAACAACGCACTGCGCCAGAAGCACCAATCAAAGCAGACGAGGAACAAGCTAACGACAGGTCTCCAGAGGCACTAACGAAGAACCAACTTCCTCAGGAAAAATCGTCAGAAGAAACTACAGATGATCCCACGCTACACGTCGAGACGAAGGCACACATCCAAATACACGTCGAAGAGCCTTCAGTACCACCAACAAAACAGTGCCCACATCAAATAGAGGTACTAACGGAGTTCGCACAGCAACCACCGCTACACACAAGTCCACTGGTAGCACTGACAGATAATCCAGAGTACGTTCGGCCACCAGAACCACCTGTCATCAAATTACCCGCTAGAGACGAATTAGCGGATCAGAGCGAGCATCATATTAGGTCACCAGAGCCACCTGAAATTCGAGCGCCTAGTAAAGATGAAGCAACAGATCAATGTGAGCATCAGGCCAGGACGACGAAGCCACCTGATATACAAGTGTTTATTAAAGACGAAACAGCAGATCAACAAGAATGTCATGCCAGACCACCAGGGCCACCCGATATCCAAGTACACACCAAAAGCAACGCAGGCCGGCGTGAGCGTCATGCTAGGCCACCAGAGCCACCTGACATTCAAGAAGAAGAAATAGAATATTGTACCAAGCTATCCAACTCTCCGGTACGTCAGAAACAACAGCACGCTAGACCACCAGAGCCACCTGACTCTCAAGAGGAACACATTGAAAGCAATTCATCTCAGCAGAAGGCCAACAGTGGCCAAATTACTATAAACCGACGCCCCAGGGGCAAAATCAAACATTTTCCTAGCCACAACGACCGTTTCAACATAGCCACATGGATAATTTCACTGATACGGGTGAAAAAGGGGCCTTTCAAGAGAATGCTATTAACGATGACCTTGGCTTTTCTTCTAATAACTGCTAATGGACTAACAACTACTACCGAAACTGCACCGAAGAACATGGAAATCCCGCATACGACAAAATTCCGAAGGTGTGCCTTCATCAAAGTTACACCACCCACACTAAGTTCATCAGATCATCTTCAATACGGTCTTCTCAACACGACCCGCTCTAACGCGGAAACTCATGCATGCCGAGATCTGTGGGATCCTGGAATCGACGAACCAAGCAACGCAGCAACATAAATAATCATTTTTCTTGCGCGGCACCACCCGCGTTAAAAACTGGGATGCGCGGCACCACCCGCGTTAAAAACTGGGATGCGCGGCACCACCCGCGTTAAAAACTGGGATACGCGGCACCATCCGCGTCATTAACTGGGATCCGCAGCACCAGCTGCGTCAAAAATTGGGATCAGCGGCACCAACCGCGTCACCAACTGGCACCAGCAGCAACGCCTGCCACACTACACTGCAGCCAGCAGTCATACCTGCCGCTCTTAGCTGCAGTCAGCAGCAGCATCTGCCAATCTAAACTGCAAGCCAGCAGCAACTCCTGCCACTCTAAACTACAGCCCACAGCCAGCGGCTAAATACCAAATCGCAACAAACACGTCAACACTACTACGAGCTCAGTCACTACAAGGAACCTTAAGACGCAGCACATAATGACTACCAGAAACAGTCATTACGAGTGGCCAACATCGTCACCCAGCATTGCAAAGTCGTTTCAAGTAGTATGCAAGAGGTTGACACATCCAAACACACGCAAACCGATACAAGAGGGTATCATTTTTCTTGCGCGGCACCACCCGCGTTAAAAACTGGGATCCGCAGTACCAACTGCGTCAACAAAAGAAGCCCGCAGCAGTACCTGCGCAAACAACTACCGCCGTCTCAGCATAACAATACATAACAACTACCACAGTTTTCCCAGCATCGCCATGAATAGTGCTTTAAATAGTTGCACCAGAAAATTCATGGTAATCATACAAAATAATTACTACAATCGTCGCAGCATCGCCACGAACAGCACAATCATATTTGTGCCAGAAAACACGCAACCAGCAACGACAGTTTTCCATCATCATTATTTGCAGCGCAGATAATAGAAAACTCACGTCAACTAACTCACGTCAACAACATATGTCAAAGTTAACAACATATGCCAAACCAATCAACAAACTTGCATCATATGTCCAACGAGACAACGAATCCGCAACATTGGTCAACAAGGCAATAAATCAACAATGAACTGTCCAACAGCTACAGGCCACAAGAAGACAACAGTTCCGGCCTCAGAAGCGTTGAAGAAAACACTTACAACACCCGAAACTTCAAACACGCTCGCCTACTCAAGATCAACGAATTTGCCCTCAAGAACATCACACAGGTCTCACAACACGACAACTGCACTAAAATGTGAAGCTGGTAACGCCGAGTTCTGCAAACTCCAGGAGCTTCGAAATATAAATTTGAAAACGCAACAACCATAACAGTTTGTGCCAGCAATAACACAACATCGTAAGTGCATCCCCAGCAAATTTATTCAAATCGTCGAATCTACCACGCCATATTATAAGTGCAAGTGAAAAAATTAACGCAACAAGTTAATTATAACAGACATTGGTTGCAATAACGTTAATATTTGTGAAAGTGCAATAAAAGTGAGCAAATCGCCACAGCAGGCGAACTACCAGTGACAAAAATAATTTAACCTCAAATTCGCGGACATTTGTTGTCATAAAACAACAAGCGAAATCTTGAAGGTTGTGCGTCCAAACAGAATGGACAAGTTTGAACAATCCAAAGAAGTGCTTGAGAAGCGGGTCAAGGAGATGATGGCAAAGCAGAGCCAGAGCATTCTACTGGCTGAACCATTACCACAACCGCCAGCAGCTAAAAGACCACGACGGAATGCAAGTAGACACCCACAACCAGCAGCAGGCGTAGAACACGTTAGAGCCATACGCCCAGGACAGCTGGAAATGTTTGGCCGCACCACATGCGGCGCAAAGCATCAACGTAGCCGACCACCTACCACGTCAAAAAAGTGTGAGAGCCTGAACCACCAGAGCTCCCGACCGCTAGCGATGGGACATTCGCACCAGCAGAGGTAAGCAGCAGTAGTGCCATACCACAAGACACAATCAGTCAGCCATGCAACGACAGCTGTCTCGAATTCGTGATACCCGCCGATCTGCAGCAACGCATTGCAGACGCAGAAGCACGTAGAAGGCGGCGGCAGCGAATCAACTTCAAAGCCAACATCGAAGGTATCTGCTACACCGTGCAAATAAGCCGCAGCGGGAATGTGAAGATTTCTTTTCCCCGGCCGACGTAAAGGGGGGGTGTGACGAACCTATTTCGTGGAAATAGGCCCCCACAATTGATACGCAAAGTTAGACGTGGATACGCCAGACGTTTAGCGCCATTTGATACTACATCACCGTAGCCGACATCGCCCAACGAGATTTACCCCACGAGGCATACGCCACTGCATCATGATTTACATGCAACATGTGTACAAGGTACACACGAGTTATACACAACGGCTCGACAGGCCAACATGCATAGGAACATGTTGCCAAGCATCGACACTCAACGACAGATGAGTAATGTACACACTCAATACCATGTCAATGGTATGACGCAGCCAGCAACACATAAGATGTCGACACTCACACCAACTTCAATTATAGTGAAGTCGACCGAGCAGAACTAGCCACGACAATCATGCCGACTGCATGACGCACCAACGAACCCGATGATATCTTGCCAGCTATGCTACACACACATACATGGTAATACAGCAACTCTAAATTATTATTATTATTATAATTATTCTTATTATATTCTAAGCTTATTCTCTATAAGTTATACGCATACATTGAATTACATGCAATAAGAATTGTATAGGACATAACAGCTATAGCTAAATGGCTACGACGAATATTACGAATTATTGTTCTCGAAAGATCGGGGCATACATATAAAATATTATAAAATCATACGATCTAATACCAATTAATATTTGCATACTCACGTATTTACATTCTCTCTAATACATACTTACTTTATTGTTAATACTATAACAAATCCTACTCACTACACATTTTGTAATAGTATGTATGAAACATCACTGGCAGCAGCCAACACCTAGTTATAAGTTGAAATAAAAAATAAATTAGAGTCTTGGAGAACGCTTGAAACTGAATAGACGTCTTTTATTTCCTGCAGCGCATCGAACAGGTAACCAGAAAACGAACACTTTAATTGCTCCTACATCCTCATCCTCTAAATTTTGAGTTGTGTTTCTGTCCGTTGGGCCAGATCGGTCCGCTCAGTCTCGCAAACTCACGCTGCTCTACACGAGTATAAGTCATCCTAAAAGTGACCCTTGCCTTCGAGGTGCGCTGTTGTCCGTTGGGCCAGATCGGTCCGTTCAACATCATTCTCATCCGTGCTCTCCACGAGAATCCAGTTGTCCCAGAGTGAGTCTCCTTACCTTGAGGGGTGTTGCTGTCCGTTGGGCCAGATCGGTCCGCTCAGCTCCACTCTTACAGCGCTCTTCACGAGTGACACTCTGCACCCGCTTCCCCTCTCATACGTCGAGTAGTGTTGCTGTCCGTTGGGCCAGATCGGTCCGTTCAGCAGCGCTCTCACACACACTCTTAACGACTATCATTCCTATCCCTCTCGCCCCCTGCTCCTCTCACACGACCGACAAGGACAGACACGCGACGGAGCGCTAGGAATCCGAGTAGAGGTCAACACGGTCATACATCGAGTGTATGCCAGGGAAAATCATCCGATTTTGAGAAGCACAGGCAAGTGGCCAGAGCCACCATAGGGTAGCGGTGGAATACCGCTGAAGAAGAATATTCTCAACTAACCAAGACGTGCAGCGAAGATTTTGGGCCTGTCACCACCACCAAGGTCACCTCTGTTACACAAATTTTGAGGTTATCCGACCTGTCAGTGACACAGCCACAGTAAAATCGCCAGCCAACCACTCGCCAGCATCGCCGTCCATCTTGAGACGCGCCGAGCCAGGTTCACGAAGCACCCTCTAGCACTAGTCCTCCCGTGAAGGGCCTAGAGGGGAACCGCTGGCCAAACCAACTGCGATATCCGCAACGCAAATTTAACAACAACAACAACAAACAGACCTTACCAACAAGGTCGAGCGACCTGGAAAATCCTCCAACCAGGTCGTCTTGTAAGAACCCTGGACAGCCGCTGAGGATACCTCAGCAACTTAGCTGTGACGACCAGGAGGTTCGTTACATTGTGGTGAACGAAAATGGAGAAAAAATGTGCGAAATAAATATTTTTTTTTTAAGCAATGATACTCACTTTGTCTGCTGACTTGGAGAATTAGACTATTTGTTTGTCTTGTTTTTATTTCTTCTTAGTTTTGTTTGTGATTTTCGATTAATTTTCGATTAATTTTCGATAAAAATTAGAAATGAAACCGATTTCTACGTAATTCGGATGTCAATTCAAACTGAATTACCTTTAAATGAAGTAATTCGCTTGTCAAATTTTGTTTGGCGAATTACTTGATTCGGAACATAATTTAGCCTCGAATTACGAATGAGTGCCGAATTAGGTTGTTCAGGGTGCCGTGAGAACATGCTATTACACTTAGTGTTCATTTTTAAAAATGAAGGCCAAAAAAATTAACTCACTATACACTCAGAAAAAAATTTCCAGAAAATCTAGAAAAACACCTCCTAATCGTTAAAAAATCGGGCTTCATTTAGCGCCATGACCGAATTTCTGAAAATGAAGTATATATGAAATGACTGAAATAAACTTGTCTTCAAAATAAAGAAGCTGCTTCTGGAAAATTGGAACCATTAAGGGCTCAATTGCATGAGCGGGTATTATTATGCCCCCCACCCCACTCCCCACAATATTTCTTCTGAACACACTCAACCCCTATGTGTCACCCTTCTAGTGGTCCCCCTACAAAGAATTAAGAATAATGTGAGCTGGTCGTGGCAGACAGGGGGAAAGTGAGTTGAATACGAGAGAGTTGAATCCGCATTTTTCTTAATTTTTTATGTATTTTGTAAAGGGACCCACAAAAAGGGTGGCACCTAGGGGTTGGGTGTGTTCAGAGCAAATGTTTTGTGATCAAAAAATAGCAGGACCAGCTCATACAATTGAGCCCTTTCAGCTGTGTGTCAATAGGAAACTTTAACTCTAGGTAGAAAAGAACTTACTGAGTAGAACAGAACTTTTGTCTGTTGAAATGGTATGTCATTTTTGGTGTGCCAAAGAAAATAATGAAATTTGGACAGATGCAAATTTTGACGCTTAGCATTTCGGTTTTAGCGCAATTATTGTTTATTGCAAAACCTTTAGTTTTTTCGTAACATTTCATTACATATACAAAAAAAAAATCTTTATTGGAAGAGAACTCACAATTTTTTTAAATTTTTGCTTTCGTCAAAAAATCAGTGCCAATTGTCAAAAATTGTAGGATCCTCTGGGGCTAGTCATATTCACAAATACCAAATATTCTCCTTCTGACTGTCAAAATTTCATTATTCGAGTGAAAAGTTTCCTATTGACACACACGCTTAAGGGTCATTATGGGAGAGATATCAACTATTTTCGAAATTTGTCTTATTTGTTTTTTTTTTTGTGGGGTGAGCCCAAGAAGGGTGGAATATACCCTCAAGTATGGGTCGGCTTAGTCAAAAATACATATGTTTTTTTCGTTCAGGGCAAATTATGTTCACACTCTGTTGAGACGCAATTGAATATTGTACAATGTTCGCTTTAATTTCTGTTTGTTGTGAATTTACTGCTCTATAGCTAAAAATATGCTTTGACTATTGTACATTGAAAGAGTTACTTTTTGCAACATGTTAAGCAAATGTATTATGATATTCTAATATTGGATTCAGATTCTATGCAGAAAATGAATATAGAAGAATATCTGTCAAAACACTTATATTTTCTTTAATTAATTTTATTCATTGCTGCGCTATTTTTTTGTTGCGTCCAGTTTTTGAAGTTACCATAGAAATATAGGAAATATCAATTATTTCTATTAAAAGCTTATGAAAATAGCAACAACAAATCTATTTATAATATCCTAAAGAGAATCATTGTTGATGTTAAAGATTTTTTGAGTAAAAATTGAAATCGTCATTCACCAAAAAAAAAAAAAAAAAATAAATGAGAAAACAAAAAGCAAATCAAAATTTTACGCACACAAACAAAAATCAATTAAATTCAAAATCATATTGAAAGCATTTAACTTGATTTCCCCACAGAAAATGAAGAAAAATCAATTTGAAGTGTTTTAATCATAAAGAGTGCAGAAATAACAAATGCCGAACGTATGGCACCACATGCCGCCCATCACGCTGCATTTTTCTCTATCGATAATAAATAAAGAATTGATGGTATTAAAAATAAGAGAAGGTGTACAAAGTGTGCGCGGTAAGAAACAAGAATTTTAAATGCCAAACACTAAAATTTGATGGTGAGTAGTTGATGGGGGCTGCCAGACGTACTGCTGGTGATGGAGAAGATAAGTGGATTATATTATTATTATGGCTGACAGTGGTTTCTTTGAAGTATGTATGTCTGTGGCCACTTAAGGTTTTGAGTAAACAATAAAATTAATTAAGGCTTAGAGACATCTCGACACTGGTATGGTATGGACACTGGCATGGTCTTATTGAGTACCCTTAATTGAAGTCTCAACTGCGTTGATTCTAATTCTGTCAGTACGTTATCCCCTGCTGAACTATTTTATTGGGTATAAATTTCGTAGCTAATCGCTTGTCTGCACGCTAGTCGTGCATTTTTAATCATGATTCACAACATCCTTCAATATATCGGCAACATGTTGCTGGGTATTAATTTTGAATTGCAACTGAGGCGTGTGTTTGTTTCTTTTGTGCTCATCTAATGGGATTAACTGCTATCTGTACTAGGTAAAGGTATACTATCTGAAAATAAGCTTAATGCACCTACTGATTGCGAAAATGTTGCCACATTGTTGTTAAGCCCACGTTAAGCTTATCTGCAACATTGTTCTACTTAATTGCTATAAACGCGTTTATTGCTGAATCCGTTGCATTGCATTCCATTGGTATGCAATGTCTGCATAATTTGCACATTCCTAAACACTTTCGTTAATTGCATTTAAGCAAGTTACTCTCCAAGATTACAAGCATTGCCAGTTTCAGCCGATTTTATAGTAACTCTTTTTAATTTTGTTAAAGTAGTGAGTGAAAATATATATATACATATATAAGTTTCAGTTAAATTTCCTCTGATACACTAAAATCGATATATAATCTTTGCAATTTTACAAAATGCACTAAAAACGGTTTTAGATGCTTTTTAAATTTAATTGTTGTGGTCAATTCCTAAAATCGACATTTCTCTTTAGAGAAAAAGAAAATCAAATATATATGTATAATGCAACCATAAATAAATACATTCTTAAGATTGCAAAAATATATTGCCAATTATTTATTTCATCTCATCATCTTATTTGTGTAGTATGTTTCTTTTACTCTACATACACAGTATTTTGGTATAAATAGAAGAAAAAAAAAACAAAACAAGGAATAAAATGTAACCAAACAACTCTATCAGCATGATGGCAATAATTCAAAAACTAGGTACTGAAGTTTGAATCACAGGGCATTTTGGCATTGGTTGGCCGAAAAATTAAGCTTAAAGTAGATGATAAAAAAGACATGTTTTTGTTTTATAAAACTTTTTCCAGGTTGGCTGGGTATAGGTTAGAATAGTATATTTGCGAACATATTTGTATTAAATAGTTTATATTGAGTGTTTCACAATTTTTGCAGTCTGACATAGGTGTCTGCAGGAAGAGTCAGTGCCATTCCCTTAACTTCTTCTTCCTCTTTAGCTGGCGCTTCCTATCGTTAGTTCGTTTTCTGTTTTGCGCTCCCTGGAGCCAGATTTAAGCTCCAGTTTTCGTCAGGTTGTACTCCACTTGGTTCTTCCAACGTAGATACGGCCGTTCACTTCTGCGTTGACCGCCGCTGGGTACCGAGCCAAATATTTTCTTCGCCGGAGCGTCGCCTTCAATCCGCTCAACAAGCCGCTCGACCTTTAAGCTCTCTACTATGTCGATGTTGGCGTATAGCTGGTAAGTAGGGTAGGTAGGTAAGGTGGGGTCGACTCGCTTAGTGTCTTCACGCGTCAACAATGCCGGCTAGTTGTCAAAACGACGAATTTCGTAGATATTGCAAATGAAGTTAATAAAAATGTTTCCTAGTTGTAAACAGTGCTGTCGCCTGTGTTAAATTTGTGATAATTTGAGTGAAAATATTATAAAAACAATGTAGTAAAAACTATAAAATGTGGATGAAGTCTTAAATTTGCTAGAAAACTTGAAGCAATTCTAACCTAAAAATCAACTGCGAAACGTGAACACAAAGAAACTCCAGATGAACAGCTGATTTTGACAACTAGCCGGCATTTTCTCTGCTATCTACTTCATTTTTCTCCGAGTCGGCCCTACCTGAAAATTCTGTCATGGCATTGATCATCGTTCCATTGTATTCGGTGCCCGCCATTGACGCAGCTTGGTCTGTGAAGGATTTTTCTCTCGAAGGTTCCAAAAGTCTTTGCATCAGAGCTGCTCAGGGCTCAGGTTTGTGCTGCATATAATAGAACGGGCATGGTTAGTGACTTACAGAACGTGACTTTTGTTCGTCGTGAGGAGGGTCTGCGTATCAATTGCCTACTGAGCTCAAAGTTACACCTATTGGCAAGAGTTATCCTTCGTTTTATCTCTCTACTGACATCGTTGGTGGAGTTGATGCTGGATCCCAGGAAAACGAAGTCCTTCGAAACCTCGAAGGAGAGGAGCTGTCAACACTGACGTGGGTGCCAAGACGCTGGGACTGTTTGTTTATTGACACCAGATATTTCGTCTTATCTGCGTTCACTGCAAGACCTATGCAACTCGACTTTTTTTTCTAATTTGGAGAACGCTGCACTGACTTTGCATGTATTATGGCCAATGATATCAATATTATCAGCATACGCTAGCAGCATAACACTCCTATAGAATATGGTGCCGCTTTGCCTCACATCAGCAGCTCGAATGATCTTCTCCATAATTAGATTAATAAAGTAGCGCGATAAAGAATCACCTTGTCTGAAACTTCGTTTGGTAATAAATGGTAGGGAGAGGTCCTTCCCGATTTTAGTTGCGCTGCTGGTGTTGCTCAGTGTCATTCTGCATAGACGGATTCATTTTGCAGGTATACCAAATTCAGGCACGATGGAGTATAGGTGATTCCTTATTGGACTGTCAAAGGCGGCTTTGTAATCGAAAAAGAGATGGTGGGTGTCGATTTGTTTCATATAGCCTTGACACATTGACTGTGGCATCTGTCAAAATTTTTCACATGTATTTCTTATGGAGAGAAACTGGTGTAATTCTGCCCTTGCCGCTGCGGCTTTGTCGTCGATGTAGAATCGTTCCTAATTTGACAGCTTGTCGTTCAGAGAACTGCAACGAGTCTATGATTCGAACGAATGACTTTAAATCATCCATCAAAAACCGAATGCGAGTGCGTGCGGTTGCGTACAACAACCACCACTTCCACAGGAAGCATCCTCATAACAGCGATGAGCGACGAGTGCCGCCGCTTTCACTCATCGCTCATAAGAATGGCGCTCAATGATTCTAATGATTCTAGAGTCATTAAGGGAAATCGCGTGCAGTGTTACCGCTATCATATAGATATTATTATACACATAATATATTTATTTATTATTATATACATACAATACTAGTGGACTTGGCAAATGTATGAAAATAAATCTTAAAATAGTATTCAAAAAATATGTTAATGCATATCCTCAATAAAAACAATTTTTAAGTATTGTTGATAGAAATTAGTGAAAATATTATTGAAAAAAAAAAAAAATATTAAAAATTTGTGGAAAACTTTTTTAAGAATTATTAAAAATATTATAATTAAAGAATAAAGAATTATATAAATTATATAATTAATTATATTTATAATATAAATATAATTATAAATTATAATTATATTATTTTTTTTTACACCTAGAAAAAGTAATATTTTCGAAAGGATCTACCTAAAATTCTTCTGGCTTAGTTTTGCCTAGACATGAAGACTTGAAAGTCAGCCTACGTATGCCAACTATTTATTAGATTGAATTGTTTTTAACATCTGTTGGTTTTTGAGTTGGTGTCTTGGGCCAATGTTTCATTATCGTAGAGATTAATTGTAAACTTTTTCATATTTTTATATCTTTTTATGTCTTGTGGCGACCGCGGCATGCTGATTAAGGTGCGTGGCTGGTATGCAAAAGTAACCAGGTTCAAATTCCATATGACACAGAAGGTCTTTTCAATTGAATTAATTTTTCTGTTCGGCCGTCACCTCTTTGCAGACAATGGCAAGCCTCAGAGAGTAAAAACTGTCATGTAAAGCTTTTTTAAAACAAAAGCCGTTCGGAGTCGTCATGAAAATTTTTAGGTCCAGTTTTCTCAAACATTTGTGTTTAAACATTTCACAACACGCATAACATAATTTAATAATAAGAAGCTTGGCCAAAGTCATTTCAAGGGTGATACACAAATTACTTACTTAAAAACAACTGTACATTGTTTGATATAGCTTATTTTGAAAATTTAAATAAATTAATATTAGCTGCATTCCCGTGGTCGTTGATCTAGAGCGAGTCTCTATTTTATTCACAAGGCATAAGCATAAATTAGAACCTGTTCTTCTTCTGGCTCTATTTCTGATCTTAAAATGCTGCCAAGTTTAAAGCATTTGTTCGATACGAACATAGTTGGCAAATCTGAATTACTCTACACTGAGAAAAAAGCTTATGGTAAATTGAAAAAAACCTAGAAAAATTTATAAAATGGCTTTGGCAGTTTTAAGCCACCCAAGTTCTTTATCAAAACGTCTAAGTTTTACATGTCGGCCTGCCAATTTTTATTGCGGTGATAAATTAACCAAGTATTTGGTAATTTTTTATACACTACTTTTATACACTACTTTTTTTATACTTTTTTCGGGTTCTGGTTTTTTATTTCCCATTTTTTTAAGCTGCCGCCTCTCGTTCTGTGATTTGCTTCACTGAAATCGCCAACAACAAATTTTTCTTTTATCACACCGTTTTTTTCTTAGAAATTAACGACTTCTTGGCTTTTCTTGCTGCTTGACGTTTATTATAGCCAGAAGATTAAAGTAAATTAAATTAAATATCAAATACAAAAATTTTACCTTCGCATGCCGTTGAGATTCGAACCCATAAACAACCGATACCACCGATTAGGAAGACACTACACTACGCATTGAGCCAAACTCCTTCGTTACGCGATTTATTCAATATTAATTACAACTGAAGCACATAGGCCGCATACACAATAATCTATTAAAAAATGTTTGTTGTATGGCTATCAACAGAATACTGCATCTATTAATATAGCATCTGTTAACAAAGCTGCAGTTATGTCAGCAAGTAGTTGCAAGGCTGCTTGGATCAGTGAGTAGAGCGATGGACTGGCACCAAAAGTTCCAGTTTCGATTCCGCACGGCCGTCAAAGGAACTTTTTTTTCCTTTTTTTATTTACCTTTTGTTGATGAAATGTAATAAAATTTACTGGTGTGAATATTAATGTGTGTTTTTTTAATTTACTTTATGTTATTTTTATATATAAAAGTGATTTTATTAAAAGAAAAACCATTAAATTATCAAATGACGTGTCTAATGACGCCGCTGTTTTTTTTTTTTTGCAGAAAAATGCACTCAAAATTTTGTTTAAGCCATCCATGCTAGTTGTTTTTTAATTTTGTATTTTTGGATTTTGGGCTTAGTGAATGAAATATTTTTTTTGGCAAGGTATCGAAGTATGTGCTTTCAAAGCAATGTATTAAACAATAAATTGCTTAGGTGAATAAGCATAAGTTTATAATTCCCATAAAATTCTCTTTACCTAAGCCGACTTAGGTGATTTACCTATTGTTTTTTTTCTCGGTGTACGAGGTGTTTTCGTCTCACTGCTCGCAAGCATTTTTTTGCACTGCATCGCCAATGGTGCCAAATTGTAATAAAGTCGAATTAAAACTGTTCCACTGAGATTTGCTAATATAACCATAAAAATTACAATTTTTAAATGCGATGCTAGCATTTTTTGCTGTTTAATATTGTACATTTATTGCTGTTTATGTTAAATAATTCTATATCCTATCTTACGATAAAGGTTTTAGAGCATCTTATGCTCTGAATTAATTGTTTCTATCTCATAATCTCAAAGATTTAGTTATAATTATATATATGCCATTACCTCACCAACAATCCACATATGCATTTGTCATAATCATTTAGAGAAAATTTTATGTGGCGCCTAACTGATACGCGCAAACATAATCAGCCACACCATGAAAACCTTTTTAATTCCGATTTTCATACATTTTAATGAGCTGCAGCAGTGCTGCTGGCAGAAAGGATAACAACACAGCAAAACTAAACAGCTAAAGTATGTCACCAACGAACAGTGAGCACCATTTAATGAAGCCAGCCAGGCAGCAATAATAAAACGTACAACATATCACGTGCGCAGCGGCAACAGCAGAAGACGACAACTAAGTTTGATGATGCTGATGACGCTGCTGGTGGTGGCAACAAGAACAACAACAACATAACAACAGAAAAAAACATGTCGCACAATAAGACATCCACCTTAGACGGCGTTCCAAAGGAACGTGCCAAGAAAATCCAAGTGAGCACTGTTTGGTATCTGAGAGCAGCAACCAATACGACACACAAACACACCCGATAAACGGATGCTGGACAGTGTCTAGCATCACTGATGTGTTGTTTGCAAACTGTTGTTGTTGTAGTTGCTGTTGTTGCTGCTGTTCGTTGGTAGACGTTTGTTGTCATTGCTGTTGATACTGACGTAATTCTGGCTTATAAGAAATAATTAACTGAATAAAATGGTGTGACGAAGTTGGGGGGGGCAAAAAATGGCAACACCATTTGTTGGAATTTTTCTTAGGCATTCTGGGAATTAGTAGTCATTCATCATGAGCAAATTAATTCCATTGCTTTTGTAAATAGCGTCAGTTTTGTAAGTAGGGTCTTAACAAAGTGAAAAATTTTAATTAAAATTTTAAAAAATTTACTGCTTTCAGATGAAGAAATGGTAAAGTTTAAAGGTTATAAAGAAAACGCAGAAATCTTTAAATGTCACATTTTGGGAAAATTTTTAAATTGAAATAATTTAAGATGAGGGCTGGTTTTTGTATGTTGAAAAAAATGTACGGGCAATTAAAAGAGCATTAAGAGAACTTCGAGAAATACGGAAAAATAGTGGAAAACAAGGCATAGTTTTTATAAGCAAAGTTATTTTTGATTCGATCACACATTAATAAAAGATAAATTGGAATCATATACTAAGCATTACTTTAATTTTGTATTTTTCAACCAATTTTTAACTTTTATAAATGCCTCCCATTAAAATCTTGGAGGGGTAATTCTATTGAAATTAATTAATTTTTTTTTCTTCTGCGTCGACGATTTCTAAAAATAACTGTGAGCTCTCTCCAACTCTTGCTTAGCTAACCGACTTCATGCTCCACCATTCCTCTCTAAGACTCTGTCAACCTGCTAGGCAGCATTGCTAGATAGAGGACGCGGTCATCATTTGGACGAATTTGGTGTCCTTGCGACGACGGAACGATTTCAGTGGTAAAAATGACGATTTTAATATTGCTGATTTTTAATCCTATTATGGTATTTGAGCTTTTGTAACCCTGAATTCTATAAATTTCTATTGTAAGCTTGGTTGATAGTGCTTAAACTGTTTCAATTGAATGAATTGTTTAGCAATATTATTTTTATCAAATTCACCGGAAAAGTGCCTATATTTTAAGTTCTATACTTTAAGAATAATTCTATAACCCTAGTTCCCAGGCCCGCCTTTAGGAGTAATTAATCCATTAGAAGTGTATTTGCTTTCCTGTTATATTTTGCTTTTCTTCCTTATTTTTTCTATTCCGGTGAATCACAAAATTTCATTTGATTGTATTTGCAGCACGTGCTGTTGCAAACAGCAGTTGTAAGAGTCAATCCAATTTTGAAGTTTTGAAAGTCAGTCAAAATAATTATTTTGCGAATAGCGCAGAAAACAAAATACTAAATAAAATAGAGTTAGTGTTGTTGCTAACGTAAAGTTACTGAAAAACGTTACAGTTGGAAAAAGGTTGCTGTAAAGTTTTTACCAGTTTTTAAAGGTAGACTAATTTGCAAAAAATATTTGTAAAGTAAGTTAAAAGTAGTTTTCTATGGCAACTTTTAGCCTAAAAATAGCTTTCAATAGAAATTAAACTTCGGCAACAGCTTAAATTATCATCGCTTTCGGATCAAGAGATTATCAAAGTTTTGAAAATGATGGATTTCGTTGGCGATACCGATTTAAAATAAGATGAAGAGGACGATTTAGATGATGGTGATTGTAGACTACCCGAGACTATCAGGTAGTCTTCCCGAAGTAGACTACCCGATGAACGACGAAGTTATTGAATTGATGACTAAGCGGTAAATATGGAAGAATCATCGCTAATTTACTAGGATCCTTTGTATAAAGTACGTATAATTTTAAAATATTTAAACGAAAAGTTTCAGTCCATACCAATCAACGTCTGTGATATGATGAACAAATGTGTGCAATGAGTATGAGGTCTTTCCTGCGGCGATGCATGCCAGATAAACCACATAAATGGGAGTCAAACTCTTCGTTTTGTGTGATTTCGCCATTTTTTGCTTTGAAATATTTTGTGGTGAGGAGGACAATGTGGTGTAACATGCTTCTCCAGACATTGGAGCGTCAGCGAACTTTGCCTCTACTCGTATATCTCCGATCACGTGGAATTTTGTCTTTGGGAACTAGTCGCCCAAATCGGTTCCCGAATTGTAAGCTCCCTACGGGTAGTGAACACAAATAAAATCCGCTTTAACACATTTATACCTTTGCTTGACGTAACTATGGTGAACGTATATATTTTATTTAAGAGGATCAACAAGCCTGATAACCTCAATAATAGGCAATACCAAATTTTCAAGCAGAGGTTGCACACGTGCTTTATACATTGCGAAATCCTAAGCTACGGAAAACTCTAGGTCGTCCACGCACTACATAAAAAAAGCGTTCAGGACAAAAGACTTTTATTATGATGGAGTCGAACATTTTCCGCAGTTTTTGCCACGTAGTGCTAAAAAGTCCTGTAAATTGCCCAGCAGCACTTTCTAAACAAAAACAAAAATATGTCGAAAATGGGATTTAAAGTTATGTTTTTCTCAGCTATCTCAACTTATGCTTTTAAGCTTTAAGAGAAATACGCTGTGAAATATCGTCTTTTCGATGAGTGGATTATTCGGTTTTTCGTAAACATTTTATGAAGGGGGGAAACCTAAGTGAAATTTTGAAAAATTGTTTTCGCTTAAAAGATGCTTTAGAATCTTAAAAATAATATACCAAGAGATAGAATCCGGCAAAAGTGTCTTAATGCCCAAATTTTCCATTCTGCGCGACGATTGCCAGGTATGTCCCGAGTTCGATAAAAACTTTAAGCTCGTTTTTATCTAAACCACTCGGCCGGACACATTACTCGAGCAAATCTTTACCGATCACGTAGGATATTTTATTTTATATTGCTTAATTTTTCTTTTATCAACAATTTTGTTACTTTTTTTTTGTGAAAATTGTAACAGTTTTGTTCGAGCACGCACAATATCGCAAAAAAGCAATATATCGAAAAAATCCTACTTGTTTCGATAGCTGTTGATGTATAAAAACTGACCAAATTTTGTTTTTTGTTCCAGATCAAAAATTAAGGACGCTAGGTGTCCGGCCATGGATCTCTTCAAGGAAATAGGCTCCTTCAAACAATTGCTGCACAGCTGCCATTTTGTATTGAAATTTTTTTAAAAAAACTACATTTTCTTATATCAATACTTATGTTATAAAACGCACCTTACAGATTTTTGATTGACCTTTTCATTTATCAAAAAAAAAATTCCTAAAAGTACGCTTACTCATCGTGAGTTACTTAGGTTTTCCCCCTTAAGTTGGGGAAAAAATTTTAATTTTTTCAAATTCAACAAAAAAACTGACCAGTTTTTTTATATAATTAATTTTATATAATTAAATTATACATAAATAGTAATTTGTTTTTTAAAGATCCTCTTCTTTTGATCCTAAACTAACTTAAAAAGAATTCCTTTGCTAAAAAAAAATTTCGAAACTAAAGGGTTAAGGTAGAAATTTGACAATCTAACTGAATACCAATTTTTTCATAAGTTTTTGTTACGCTTTTTATTTGTTATTAATAAAGAATTATAAAATGAACTTTGTTCTTTTATTGAAATGATGACAATTTTGGAAGCAAAATGACGATTTTGAGAAAGGGACGATTTCAGTTTTTTTTTCGGGCAACTTTGCTGTCGGGCTATGTACGTATCAAGGGGATTGCATTTTATTTTTTTCTTTGCCAAGTAGTTGTCGTCTTTTCGATGAGTGGCCTATCCACTCCATACTTGGAGCTCATACTTGGGGCTCCATACTTGTTCTGTGAAGCTGTTCTTCATTCCTTATTGTGTTCGGTTAGAAGATTCGAAGCACAATTAGAAGATATCGGCTTATGAAGACTTTGAATCGAGTGGAAATAACTTGTGCTATTTTCCACGTACAGCACCCTTAGAGAAAACCCGATCGAGCGTTCGATTTAAACCGTCGAACTTTAATGTTGGCGCTAAGTTTGTTATTCGCCACATAACGTTTAACATACCAAAATCTGATCTAGCTTCTCTGATTCGGCACTCCATATCTCCTCAGTTCCACTATCTGTGGCAACCTCACTGTCACGGTATGTGAAGCTGTCGACTTTCTCCATTGGATGATCAGACATCTCCACTGAACCGCTAATACCGGCTGCTAGGCTTTTAAACTTTTGTTTTGTCAAAGTGAATTTAAAGTTCATTCATGTGACATTGCTTCTGTATTAAGGAAATCTAACATTTTCAACAGATCAGTTTTATGCTTCGCCAAGTGACAGATATCAGCAGCAAAGTCAGTATTGTCGAGGACAATGTTGGAAAAAGCTATGTTGGAAATACACGTAGTCCGTTGTGCAGAACTCGACACTTAGTTCTATTGTTTGTATCTTTAATAATCGCTATGATCTTGTACGGTCTTTTTGACGAAGAATATATGGATAGGTACCAATACATACACCGAAAAAAAAGCAATAGGTAAATCGCCTATGTCAGCTTGGGTAAAGAGAATTGTATGGGAATTATAAACTTATGCTTATTCACCTAAGTATTAGTGTTTAATACAATGCTTTGAAAGCACATACTTCGATACTTTGCAAAAAAAAAAAAAATATTTGATTCACCTAAATCCAAAATCCAAAAATACAAAATTAAAAAACAATTAGCATGTACGACTTAAGCGAAGTTTTGGGCTATTTTCTGCCCAAAAAAAAACACAGCTGCGTCATTAGACACACGAGAGAAGGATATATTTGATAATTTAATGGTTTTTTTGTAATAAAACCACTTTTAAATTCAAAAATAACAAAGTAAATTAAAAACACGTAAATATTCACACCAGTAAATTTTATTACATTCATCCGCCTGCCATGCGGTATCGAACCTGGAACTTTTGGTGCCAGTCCATCGCTCTACCTACTGATCCAAAGAGCATTGCTACTACTTGCTGACATAACTGTAGCTACATATATTAACATATGCAGTACGTCGCTGTATTCTATTGATAGCCATTCAACAAAAATCTTTTAATAAATTATTGTGTGTGCTGCAGCATAGCTTCAGTTGTAATTAATATTGATAAATCACTCCGCGTAACGAACAAGTTTGGCTCAATGCGTAGTGTAGTGACTTCATACACAGTGGTATCGGTTGGTTGTGGGTTCGATTCTCAACGGCATGCGATGGTAAAATTTTTGTGTTTGAAATTTAATTTAATTTAATTTAATGTTCTTGTTATGATAGACGTCAAGCAGCAAGAAAAGCCAAGAAGTCATTAATTTCTTAGAAACAAACGGTGTTGATAAAAGAAAAATTTGTGTTGTTGCCGATTTCCCAAACCCGAAAAAAGTAATATATTTGGAATTCAATTTTTTTTTTAAAAAGTGGTGTATAAAAAATTACCAAATACTTGGTTAATTTATCACCGAAATAAAAATTGGCAAGTCAACATGTAAAACTTAGGCTTTTTGATAAAGTCTTGGGTGGCTGAAAACTGCCAAAGACATCTTATAAATTATACTTGGTTTTTTTCAATTTAACATAAGCTAATTTAATTATTATAATTTTCTCGGTGTTGTCTTCCAGTTAAAGCTTTATAAAATATTTGCAAACCTCTTTCTAACTGAAATCTTTTGAATGAAATATTAATCAAGAATTATATAAATCTTTGATAATTAACCCTGCTTAGATATCGTACGTCTCTCTATTCCAATAAAGTAATCTTAGCAGGGTTAATTCCTATGGAACAAGCAAAAAGTTTAGTTTAATCGTAAGTTAATAAAGACAAGTAGTGACCGTGGCATACTAGTTAAGATGCGTGGCCCGTATGTCAAAGAACCGCGGTTCCAATCCCGTGTGGCACAGAATGCTTTTCCAACTCGCAGAGAGTAAAAATGCCATGCAATGCTTCTTGAGAATATGAGCCTCATGTAATCGGCATAAAACTTGTAGGTCCAGTTCTCGATCATTTGGGTACAAATATTTAATAACACAATTGCTGCTCATAAGAAACTCGTTCCAAGTCCTTCATGTGCTGAAATGACCAAATGGTTTTTTGATAGTTAATAACCAGGTTCAATGAAATAAAGTCCAATAAACAATAACGAAAAAAGTTATAAATTGTGTTAAAGCACGCAATCTGCAATACAGACTTTTATTTGCTTAAATCACATTTACTGAAACATTGAGCAAATAAATTTTATTAGTGTTTAGATGAGCTTGATTTATTTTATGAAATAATTAATTTTATTATCCAAAATTTCGAAAAATTCATAGTTAAGATATTTGTGGCTTAAACCATAAAATTTATATACCTTTTCCATAGAATAAAATTTATTACTCACAAATGCATTATTGTTAAGTGTCGTTAGATTATTTAATTGTATGTTTTAAACACCAACACTGCGGGCTATTGCCAAAGCGATCAATACTTGTAGACAATATAAAAAACTTCACAAGCAATCAATCTAAAATCGCGATACGTCACGCACATTTCCGCACATTTATTCCGCATATATTTTAGTCCGACCACCCTCAACAATGAACATGGCAACCCTGTTCATGCATTGAAACATACAAAAGCATAGCTGGAATAAATATATCCTTACCTCACACGAACACAGACACGCAGGAGGCATTGTTAACTGAAATTGCATTTCAACACCAACAAACAATGATGTCATCCACAATAATTCCAATTGCATTGTACGTCGTGCTCAGCCAATGTTGCCAACGCCAGTTTCAGCGACGGTAACGCGATGAGCAGAGTTCGCAGTGATTCACACCAAACAAAACACGAACACCTATAACTGTATTATAAGGAAACCAAACACACAGACGCACACACACAAACTCCTACAGTTGGGTCAACATGGGCCGCAGAAGGACTCCGCGCTGAATCCTTTAATTTTTGTTAGCTTTATAAAAATGTTGTTTGTGCGCCAGAATTATAAACTTTAATTAAACACAGACGAGCAATGAAAAAATAAAATATGTGGGCACAATGCTGGCGTATGGCTGTTGTTCGTCTCACATTGGCTGCGCATATTTTTTCACCATTATTTGCATTGCTTCCTCAACAAACTCTTTACTGTGATTATCTGTCCGTTGGTCCGTCTTTTCCAATGAAACATTAATTTCAAGAATTTGAATTAAAGTTTTACCGACGCTTGGCTTCAAACAAAAATTTGTTCAGGGAAAATTGCGGAAAATTGCCTTGGCGGGCGGTATCTGTGCCGCAGCTCGACCGAGTTGTTTAATTAGTAGGAGCGTGTGGATGAAAAGCCTCGAAACGATATCGAATATAGGAACAAAGTAAAGGATTTCATGGCACTTATAAATTTGTGTTTTTGTTTTTGTGTGTTTCCATGGGTTGTCACTGGGCCGTCTAAGGGGCCGACTAAAGGGCCGTCTAAAGGCAAAAATCGAGGCATCGTAGTTTTTTTGATTGATTTTTTTTTTCAACGCATCGATGTATTTTTTGAAAAATTAGGGTAGATTCTGCATTCTACTTCCGAGTGAAAGTAGAGTCAAATCATTATAAATTCGATATTTGGTGTTCCAGATAAAGTTATATCTGAAAAGTTATATACCTTTTGGTTAAAAGTTTTTCGATTCAATTTGGAAAAAAAAACAAATCAAAACTTAAGAAATTATATTTTAAATACCAAATATCTAATAATAATGCTTTAGAAGGAAATACTAAAGAAGAAACAAAAAAAAAAAAAAATTCACAAGAATCTTTATAAAATTCCTTTTTTCGACTCCTCAGACCTCAGAGAGAAAGTCCTTTCTGACTTTAACGCACTTAAATCATCACAGCTTACTTGAGTTTTTATATATTGAAATACCATATTTCAAAGCCCATGTCCTTCAGAAGATGTTGACCAACACTTCAAAATAAGTTTATTTGACTTTCAGTTCAGGAGTTTATTAGGATCATACACTGAACCAAAGATGTACTTAATACATAAGAAAAAGTTATTTGTTTTTATGAATTGACCCATGTACGGTTTCACTGGTTCAATGAATCTCTATTCCTAAATTTTATGAACTTTTTCTAACAGCCAAAAAAATCGATTCTTTAACTCAAGGAAATAGTTCTTACTTTCAAAGAAAAGTTTCATTAAACTGTAAAAATCTTGATATCAATAAACTCGTACATTCATTTAACATTGAGTTCTTTGGGAGTAAGAAAAAGTTAATTAAATCAAAGAACTTTTTCCTTGAACCAATGAACAGAGATTAATTGAATCAAAGAATCATTCCTTGGACCAATTCTTTGATTTTTGTTTAATAGTACAAAATTCTCAAATGAACTATTCCTAGTATTAATATACAATATGTGAGATTAACATGGGCTCGTGAACATTTTGATCGTGACTGGAGCAACATTAACTTCACAGATGTGCCCTCCTTCGTATCTTATAATCTCTTTAAGAAAGCTTGGACGAAACACGGCGAAAGATAGATTAAACAGTCAAACACAAGGATTCATGTGTAGGGATACATTTCAGAGAAAGGTTTTGGGAAATTCATAGCTTTTACACAAAATCTTAGTGCTGACTACTTGAGCAAATTATACAAATGTGGTTTACTGAAGTCTGTTGAGATATTGTATGGATAAGAAAATAACTATTTGATACTGTAGGAGGCTAATGACCCCAAGCATCGGAGTCGCCTTTGTATCGCATGGGAACAAGAGAATACTTAATTGGCATTCTCAAAGCTCCTGATGCCAATTCAGGAAATGTGCGGTCCTTAATGAAGCAAAAACTGGGAGTAAAATAAATTTCAACCAAAAAGAAACGCATATGAAGAGGATTCCCAGTCAAAGCTGCTCCAGAAGATGTCGAGCCAGTATAAATAACAACGGCGACGAATATATTGCAAAAACATATACTTTTTGTACTTAAAAAAAAAAAAAAACGAAATTTTGAATAAAGTGATATTTTTTCTCACGCACAGTGCATTAAATAATATTCTAGATTACAGTAGAGTTTAAAATCATTATTTTCGGTTTTATGGCCAAAATTGCCAAGGCCCCAACATTTTTTCCAGAAAAAGTTACCAAACTGGTAGAGCTGCCAGGAAAATTTTGAATTGGGTTCCTGTCAGGTTTGCTATAAAAAAAGTCATTTTCACAACACGAAAATCGTCAAAATCATCATTCACTACAAATCAGTACTGCAGTACTATAAATTTTTCGTTATTCATCATCCTATCCTCTAGGAAAATCAACTAATTTAAAAGTAGTTGATAAATTAATTTTTTGTCAACCACAACTAGGTGAAATTCTGACTTTTTTCCATAGAACGAACTAACATATTTTGTATGGTTATGTCCGCTAAATAAGTCAATTGACTTTCGTCTGCATATATTTTCAACAACTTGTAAAATTAAAAAAAAAAAACGAAATGGCCATTTCAGCCCTTGAAAGGACTTTGACCGAGCTTCTTATGATCAATTGTGTTGTGTGTGATGTGAAATGTTTGCACACAAATGATCGAGAACTGGACCTACATGTTTTACGCCGACTCCGAAAGGCTTATGTTCTCAAGAAGCTTTTCATGGCAGTTTTTACTCTCTGATGTATGCCATTGTCTGCAGAGAGGTGACGGCCGAACATAAAAATTAATTCAATTGAAAAAACTTTCTGTGTCAGATGGAGGATTCGAACCTGGGTTCTCTGGCGTAAGAGTCACACACACTACCCACTACGCCACGGCCGCCACTTGTGAAATTAGTTATATTTAAATTACTTTTTTAATTACTTTAAAATAACCAATTGAAAGCTATTACTGATGGTCTAAAGTTAATAATATTTGATGAAATAACATGGTTAAATATATATAAACTTGGAATCTAATAAAAATTTGCAATTAAAACATGTCAAAATCAGAGTAGTTGCCGCCTTGTTTTTAAGTAGTATTTCAATTACTTCATATATAATCCAATAAAAACTATTTAGAATTGAAGTGGATGCCGTCTTAATATAATTCAAAGTAGTTCATATACGGATTTATTTTAAACGAGTTTTTTAAAAACAACTAATTAAAAAACTAATTTAAAATAAACCAGTATATGAACTACTTGAACTACTCGAAGATAGATCAAAGATTCGATCTAAGATTTGATCTATCTTCGAATAATAGAACATACTTTCCCTGAAGGTATGCTTCACAAATTAGAAGAACTTTAAGCTGCTTTCATATCATTTGTGTTCTCGTACCGCAATTCAGGGTAATTTACTAATTGCATTCGTGAAACAAGTAGAAAATTAAGAGCTTAGTGGAACACAGCAAGAATCACGATAAAAGGCTACTGATGAGTTGGTGTAGCGGCCAACGAAACAGCTGTCTAGTCTGCCATGTGATTGATACTCTATAAAGTATTGTTGTTGTTGGTTGTTGTTCCTTCAGTTGTTTTCTTCGGAAAGCAACATTGACCCCTTGAGCTCGATAAAATATAACCTTTAATAATTGAAAAATTATTGGAGTTATATAAACACATAACTTAAAAACTTATGAAAGAAGGTCGTAATTAATTTACAAATAAATTATTTTTATTTATATTAATTTGTCTTAAATACAAAAAAGTTTTTAATTTTATTTTTAAACACACATAGATAGTACAAAACAAAAAAAAAGGCATTATTACATAAATAAAACAATTCCAATTTACTATTTGCCTTCATAAGAATTTACTTTTAAAAAAAAAAAAAACAAAAAAACAAGCAATGATTGCCGTATTGTACTGTTTACTATGTCGGCAGAACAAAATAGTCGTTGCACCTTACTTAACGTTTGGTACTTTGGGACAAAATTCTTAAAATAATCAAAAAGAATCTCCTAAAGTAATCCGTTTGGTATTATTTGATTATCTTTGATTCTTTTTGATTATTTTCGTCAGATCAAGTAATCGTGATTATAATTTGATTATTTGTTATCGTAATCAATTACTAATCAGAAATTTCTTCCTGAAAGATAATATAATTGTTACAATACTTTTTAAATAATAATCTCACTGCTTCCTTATCGTAATCGCAATTTAACAGCTAGAATTACTGTTTGAAATTAAAAAAATCTTTGACTAGAATTTGATTTTAAGGTAATATTTTACCTTTGATTTTGATAGAAAAAAAATCGAAATCAAGTATATAATAGGGCATTATACTTTTACTTCTATTGGTATACATTTGTATTATTGTAGTTTTTGTTAATTCGTTCCATATGTCCAAATCATAACAAAACGAATTGTGAACATTTAAATTATTTAAATTTATTTATTTTTAATATTTAAATTCAGTTTTAAATAATCTTTGGTATTTAATATAACTTTCAAAGATTCAGTGCTCAACACACCTCTGATTTTAAAAAATTTGACCATGTGAACAGAGATAAGCACAAATATAAGCTTTACTGACGTTAACAAGAACACAAACCAGTAGCGATACGTTATATCTTCGATGTTTGACCGTTGTGAAAACTGTTATATTTGTTTTAGTTTTTGTATAAAACTTTAATATTCGCTTTGAATGTGAAGCTATAAAAGCTGTTTACGATGACTGCTTCAGAGTAAGAATTCTCACTTCAGTTCAGCAAAGAACGTTACTTTAGCTCCGTTTGTTACTCTAATTTGCTTTTAATCTTTGTTTTTTGAAGCTGCTACACTTGTTGAAGGTATTTTATTTGCCTTTTAAAAATTTGATCACCTTAAACATAGCTTTAGCTGTCTTTTTTTGGTTTGTGATCCGTTCGTTTTATTAAGTGCATTCTTTTATTGATAAGAAATATACAATCTAATTATAAATTAATAAAATTTAATTTATTTTAAACTGAATTCAAAAATTTTGTTGTGACGTTACGCACAACCTGCTCTCCCCGCTCTCCCATGTTGCACTTCGTCACAAATGCTAGAGCCCATAAACGTGCTACGTAATTAATAAACAGCCCCTAAGGGGAAATGCCAAAAGTTTGTCCTCTCTTTTGATAAAACAAACTATTTTCCAGAAATATTCAATTTCTACTTCTTCTAAATTACTAAAAAGATAAGCACTGATAGTCGTTTTCTGAAACCAGATTAGGAAATATCATAGTTTGAACAAATCGGTTAAGGAAAACATTTCTCTTTTCTTAATTTCTTTTGGATCAAAACACAAAGATCACACAATTCTGTATAAAAAGAAATGTCAGTTTTTATAAAAGTTAGTATCGCTATTGGACTTATCGAATTTGATAATTCCCCTAACTTCAATTTTACCTCAACGCCTTAATATTGCTGCTTCAAATTAATTAAGTAAAAATAACGTTTGAATCTGAACTTTAATTTGAAATTTTATATAGCAAAAAAATAGTGAGTTAGAAATGAAAGAAAAACGTAAGTAATAGCAACCCTGGTTCCTGTTTCCATCTTTTAATATTCTCAAAAATTAATAAAAAAAAAAGAGATCATTTGGATACAGAATTATAAAACTTTGAATTACAATTAATTCAAATTTACACTTGGCCAATTTTTACTAACAAAGTGCTGGGGGCCCTTTGAATTGCAGAACCCTGCGATCTATAGCCTTGCGATTGCCCTGGATTCCCTTTGTTATTCTTTGCTATTGTTTTTGATGTGTAAAGTTTAAAGCGTGTTATTTCTTCGTTTCTTCCTTCCTTTATTCTTTTGTCCTCAATATGAACAGATTTTTAAGCAGCGTGTTTCTACAGTGTCTTAAATTGGTTTCCTTTTTATAATCCTTTTTTATGTAAATACAAGTGTAGCTTGGAGCCATCATAATTTGTACGCATTATTCAGTCATTGTTTTATATTCAAGCTATGCCGCAATATTTATTCAAATTATTATTTGTGAATTTTGTTGGCTATTAATGACTTTTTAAACGATTTTGACTTCAAAATTAGACTAATGTCGCTGAAGAAACCACAACATTAAAATTAAAGTAACTCCCCAACAAATATTTAGCCTTTCATAATAGTTGACAAAACTTTTACGCAACTTTAAAGAAAATCTGTCAAGCTTTAGACAAAAAAAAAGACGCTAATGTGCGGTTTCTTCTCCCATGTATTCAATCAGGCACCATCCCTAAATGTATGCAATAAATTGTAGCTCATATTTGTTAAGATTTCCTCAATACTGCTTAATCATTACTGCTCTTGCTGCTTTGCAAACATACTCACCTGCAGCATTCTAATTTAATACAATTTCCTCTTCATTCGGTAACTAAATAACCTAATTTGTTGAACATAATTAAATGAACCAATCGCCAACAGCAACGCGTTTGTCCCAATTCATTCATACACGCATACTTTCTGCTTGTCCTGCCTGATTAATTATACGGTTAGATTAGTGTGTGTGTGTGTGTTTGAATGTGTGTATGCAGCAGTCTTGCTACGAGCATAACACATATGTTATTATGTCTGAGTTATTCCATTTAATTTCTGATGGCTAAAGGGTACCCATACCTAGTTATACAACCCTCAACGACACGCAGCCAAATATTCGCACGCTCATTAAATTAAGAACTTCGCAAGGCTGATAGTACCTACATACAAATCATAATGGATGGTACCGTAAGCTTCAGTCACCAGCTAGTGACCTAAAAGTTGTGACTGTCCTGTGAAGCTTTGCTGGGTGTCAGAGATTCATATCTTAATTTAAATGGAATAAATGTGTTCACGCTGATGTGATTTTACATACAGTCAAAAATGTTTCAAGTTCAACTCCACCGGCAAAGCTGAGTGTAAATCGCTTGGAAGAAGCAAGCAACAAGAAGCAAAGAAGGCTTATTTGAACTTAACTTTTTTGGCGTTCGACCATCTCTGGTTTAAATTTAAAAATTAGGACAGAGAATAATTTTGAGGTTTATTTGTCTGTGTTTAATATTTTGGCATCAAGGTTCTTCGATTTTAATAAAACTTCACTCAAACATTATCCATTCCATATCCAACTCATGAAAAAAAAAAATCTTTAATTACGAGTTGACCACCTCAGAATTTGCTTAAACATTCAGAATTAAATTTTCTCACGAAATAAAAAACTTGCGTGAAAAAATTTCAAGTTTTTTTTAAAAATTTTTACGAACGGAAAAAGCCAACTTTTTAAAAAAACTATAGATTCGTCAAGACTGTCTCGATTTTCACTTTTTTGATATCTTTAGAAAGATGGAATGGAGGAGTGGAAAGTGTAGAAAAGTATGAATATTCGTGTATATAACATCACCTATGTCTCGATTTAGGCATTTCGTCTTTCCATACAGCTATAAAAGGTGCTTGCATTATAGTGACTTAGGTGACTGAAAGGGTTAATCCTCTATAGAGAGCGCATCTTAAATATCACCTTCGAGGTTTCTGTCGTTGAAAAGGTAGTGAGACGTACTTTTAACATTAACAAGTTTCTTTCTTCTAAAGCGCTTTTTATTAAAATCGAGTTTACTAAAATCGAGAAAATCGAGTTAGTATTGATGAATTTATGATTTTTGAAAAGTTTAAGAATTTTCGCTTTTTCCTCCATTTTAACCAAATTTGAAGGGCTCGTTAAAAGTTAAAAAAAAATAAGCATTGGGGGACTTCCGACCGAAGTGAAAACATAAAGCTATGAAATATCAATGTTTTTGTTTAAATTTTCAAATTAATGATAGTATTAAATCATTCATATTTCAATTATTTCATTATATTCCAAAAAGAATAAAATAGGTTTATTGTAGCTAAAGTAAGAAACAAAAATGTTTGATTTGAATTTTTGTCATCAGTAAAGGTACAATTGAATTCACCACTTAGTATCATCGTCAAATTTTTCAGAATCTTTTTTTTTGAGTATTTTAGAACCTTCCTTGGAATAAATCATCAAATTTCCGAATAAAAAAATTCTCCTGAATTCACCTCTAGAGGGTTCAAATATATGAGCTGGTCCTATTACTTTTTACTCTTCAACATATCTTCTGAATACATCTAACTCCTATCAGCCAGTCCAGAGGGGAAAAACACAAAACCTGTCGATTACAGTTCATATCTCTGCCGAATTGATCCCTAGCGGGATGAAATATATGAGCTACTTTTTACCCTTCAACATTTTTTTTCAACACACCTATCAAATCTGCAACCCTTCTGGAGGTCTCCATACAAGAAACAAATAAACTCTCGATTATAGTTCACATCTCTGCGAATTGACCCACAAATCAAAGAGGTGTCAAATATATGAGCTGGTTCTATTATTTTGTGCCCTTCAACGTTTATTATCAACACACCTACTCACAATCCGGCACCTTTCTGGGAGTCCACGTACAATAAACACAAAACCGCTTCTATGTTTCTGCTAGTCTTGTAGCTGAATCAGAAATGCAGGCATTAACAGTGTACGTTAACAGTGATAACATTAGTAGTGGTGACGATAAAACATTGCTGCCGTTAACATCGCTGACTTTAACATTGCTGACGTTAGTATTGCTGACGTTAGTATTGCTGGCGTTAATAGGGCGAATTCATAACTCTTCCCCCTGCCAAGAAGTGCTCAACGTTGCCAAAGAAGTCTACACTTCAAAAATCTTAAATTTTTGTATCCCAACGTGTACTGCGAAAGAGTTATATTAACTTCGCCATTCCGTTTGTAATGCCAATAAGCAGACGGGGCAGGTATAGAAAAGTATATACATTTTTGATCAGCATACTCTTATCAGCATACAGTCTGTTTAGGCATGGACACGATTATAGCCGTAATTTTAAAACTATAGCGATAAAATGCAAAGTATAAGCTTATTTTTTAAAAATATAGATCAAGTGCGAAAATGAGCAAAATCGGATGAAAACCCCTTCCTCCCATACAAAGTGGCTTTCTTTAAAACGTAAAATCTCTTAAAAATCCACACAATTAGAGAAATGTTTCGAAATCATGCACATAAGCTTTGATATTTCATATGAACCCTCACTATTTAACTCGACAAGATCCAATGAAAACTACCCTACCTTCCAAACGAAGTGACTTTATCAAAATAGAAAAAACTTTGTAAATATATAAAACTAAATGGCATCGTGTCCTGTATTCACTTAAATTCCACCCACATCGTTTGTCGGACCTATGCCAAATTATGCACATATAATCCTTGGTAATTTGAGAAGTCTTTAGTTTATAAAACTGGGCGGTACTAGACAGGGGGCATGTTACTTTATTTTAAATCTCACTTCATCTACTATTTGTCCTATTTGTCCGTTTTTTCAACGTTGACGAAATTATCAACATATATTTTTTGGAATAATGAGAAGTGATTAGTCTACAAAATTGGGCCACAAAATTGGTGACACTTAAATTTTAATCGAACTCTTTCTGCTACGTTTTTCTGACTTCAACCTTCTTTTGCAAATATATTCATTGTTCCAATGAGTAGTTTATAGTCTATAAATTTTGGAAAAATTAGACAGGGAAGTGGCAAATTAGTTTTAAACAAACTTCTTCTATAGTCTTTGTCTCATTTCAACCAAATCTTCCTCATATATTCTTTGGAATAATAAGCAGTCCGCAGTCCTTTGGTCAGTCATTTAGTCATTCACCTTTGGAATGAATTCAAGCAAATTTTGTTTATACACTCTGTTGTATAATGAGCAGTCATGAGTTTAGAAAACAAGTCGGGACTAGACAAGGGGGCGTGGCACTTTAATTTTGTTATAGCACCTACACCGATTTTCCAACTTCAACCAAATTTTGAACTTGTACTTCTTGTTATAATGAGTAGTCTGTATTCTAGAAAGTTGGGCGGGACTAGACAGGGGGGTGACACTTTAATCTTAATCGACATCTACAGAATTTTGCCGACTCCCACCTAATTTACACCGTTTGTTCACACATATTTTACATATATTCTTTGGGATAATGAGTAGTCCGTAGTTTAGAAAAGTGGGCGGGATTAGACAATGAGTCGTGTAACTTAAATTTTAATACTTTATTCCAGTAAATATCCGCACGGTGGTGTTAACATTTGGTATAGCAGCTGGAAGGATCTGTCCCAAGCAACATGCTAATCTAGAAAAGATGAGTTAAAATGTTATTTAAAAACTCTTTCGCAGGCTTAAAATTAACTATATCCTTACAGCTGAAAAATTTCAGGTGGAAATTTAGTTTTTTAAAATTTTCTTGTTGTAGATAAAAAAATTGGTGGTTTTATGTAAAGAAAAAAACAAATGCAGTAATATGTAGATGTAAGCAGTTAAAAACTTGAACATTTATACAACACTGGCTAAGGTAACTCGTTACCTCAATGACAAACCATCGTTCTTAAAACTTCAGATTGAATTTTCTGACTTACCAAAACATATAAATTTCATTTGATATATGCTTCAAAGTTATAATGGTCCATTTATCCTAGCCTTAAATATTTATTAAAAAAACCGAAGCCTAAAAAATTTAAAAAATTTAATTGATAAAAAAAAAATAATGAAATTTCAAATAGTTCGAAAACATGACAAAAAGAACGAAAACCACGAATATCTCCAATACGAAGTGATTTTATATAAATTGTTTGGTTTTATTTCCCACATAAAGTGTCTTCATCAAAACAGTAAATCTCTTTATATTCATCAAAAATGAATTCGGTAACTTGACATTACATTATAAAATTTGGCAAAATCTAGTGAAAACTAATCCTATTTCCATAAAAATAAATCTGATTACTTTAAATGTTGCACCTATGTTTTGATATTTAATATGCACTCTGAGTTTTTGCCTGGCAAAATGGAATTAAAACTCCCCCTACCTCCCATACAATGTAACATGATTAAAATTGATTAAAATGTATTGACTTGATACTTTAAACATAATCTGTGATTATATATAATAAGAGCATTGAAGGAAACCTTTTTTGCAGATTACAATAAGCATTTAATATACTGTTAGGCACTTCGATTATACTTAAATACGGCCGTGGAGATATTTTAACTTGACCCCGTTACTAAACTTTGATACGAGGGCAATTTCAGAAGCCAGTGACACTTTGAATTTCGCGCAAATCAACTTTTTATGTAACACTGGTCCTGTTAGCTAGCTTCTGTTAATAGAATAAGTAATGTCAATCTGAGTAAAATACGTCATATAGTGTGTGATTGGCAGCTATTGAGAACAGACAACCTCGTGAACTTCGACGTAAATGGAAAAAGTGACTTTCGTGTGCAAATCAAGCATTATTTTTTGCATTAAAAAACCCTCATCGAAACCAATAGAAGGCTTGTTAAACACTATGGTGACTCTGTACTATCAATTTAAATGGTTAAGAAGTGGTTTACTGAATTTCACTGTGGTCGTACCAGCACAAGTGTCGCCGAACTTTCAGGTCGCCCAAAAGTGGTTGTAACGCCAGAAATTGTCGATAAAGTTAATGGAATGACAATGGACGATCGGAGAATGAAAGCGCGAGAGGTGGCTGAGGCTGTAAGCATCTGAACTGAATGGGTATATCACATTTAATGACTTGAACTTTTGCTCATTAGCTTTGATTTGCACTCTGAGTTTGAAATTTGGCAAAATTTGTATTTGTATTTGTATTTATATATTTGATATGCCAGTGCTACAAGGTAAGACAACTTTATGTTTAATGCACTGGCATCATATATTTTTAGCGTAATGTAGTTAACAAATATATAATAAAAGAAATTTAATATTAACATGTAGATTCCATAATTTAGAAAAAATTAAATAAATAAAAAGAAAAATTTAAAATAAAAATAGTTCAACATAAATTAAAGCAAATATTTAAAATATAACGATATTTAAGAAAAATGTAAGATATAGATTTTAAGAGATATTACTTAACTTTGAACGAAAATTATTGCAACGGAAAAAGATGAGAAGTCAACATTTTTTTTGAACTGTACGGCATTTTGAATGTACCTAAAAACGGGACATAACGAGTTCCAAAGACGAATTTGCAAATATGTAGAATTGCCTTTCGGAAGTTAAACAGAAATGACGTAATTGAATCGCAGTTGGCAAAGATTTCACATCCATGAAGAAGGGTAGGGAGAATGTAAGCTTTTGCAATGAGAAATCTTATATTAAGTGGAGTAAAAGTCTCTGAAACCTTCAATACCCTAAGCATACCATAAATTTTGCCGATTGCTTACTCCAAGATTACTCCAAGGTTTTTAGCTGAGTCAACAAAATCAATTGCAGAGCTGTTCAAGATAACCTTTGGGTATTCTAAAACGTTAATTATTTTTTTTTGAGATGACTATGCATTTTGACATTTTCGGATTAAGAAATAAGCCATTTACGCTTGCCCATTTTGCTATGCACGCTAGGTTGCTGTTGATGGTGGATATACAGTAAGAAATGTTCTCACGCTTACAGCTAACGTACAACTGAACTTCGTCAGCGTACATATGAATATTACAATGTTGAAGAACATTTGGTAAATCCCTCACATAAATTGAAAATAGAAGAGGCCCAAGGACAGAGCCCTGGGGACTGCCTCGTTAACCATCAGAAACTCCGACGTCATGTTATTGACAAATACGGCTTGATATCTTTGATCAAGATACGACCGCAATAGGTTAGCTGCTGTAGGAGAAAAATTAAACATATTAACCAATTTGGCGAGAAGAATATCATGATGGACTGTATCGAACGCCTTTGAATGATCAAGTAAAATTAAGAAGCTCACTTTGTTAACGTCCAAGCCTGATCTTATCTCTTCGACTACATCTATTAGTGCAGTAACGCAACTTCTCTTTGCCCTAAACCCTGATTATCTGTCGGATAACAAATTATTGTCGCAGATAAATTTATTAGATTGCCGATGTAGAATTACTTCAAACGCCTTAGCAAACTACGATAAAATGGCTACAGATCGATATTCACTGCATCTTTTAGGTACTGGAATAATTTTAGTTTTTTTCCAGCTTTTTGGAAAAATAGATGTAGTTAGAATAGTATTGAAAATGTGGGTTATGTATGGTAGTACAACAGGTAATAAGATTTTCATCAAAACCTACAGCGTTTGATTTAATTGACAGAATGCTAGACAGAACCTCACATTGGTTAACACAACGGAACGAAAAAGTTACTTCTGTTCTCTGGATGAAATTCCGAGAATCGTTTACATTTGCATACAAATTTTCATCAACCTCAGGCAGTGGTATGTTTACAAAATTTCTGTTGAGTTAATTTACTTCAGCATCGCATACGGAAGTCTGATTTTTACCTACACCAATATTTCTGATTTCTTTCCAAACCTTTTTTGTATTAAGATCATTTTTATATTTGTCACTGTAAAATCGTTGCTTCGATACCGCAATTTCATCGTTGACCTTTTTTCTCATATTTTTAAATTCAGCATACAAGTCTGGTGTTTTACATCGCTTCCAACGACTATAAGACGCATTACGGTTTGCTATGAGTCTTTTAATATGGATGCTAAACCAAGGTTTTTACTGAGTTTTTATATTTTTAAAATCAAATGAAAATTCCATCCACCTTCTATACAAAGTAACGATCCACAATATTTATTCTTAATACTTAAATGTACTCTAATAGCCTTATTCTGGTGATTGACAACTGTAAATTCATTGACAAGTTAGCCTTTAATGTGGTATTTTCTGGTCTAAGGATTTGAACACTTTCAAAATGTTTCGGAAATTTATTTGTTTTGGATATTTTTTTATGATGTTCACAGTTTTGTCATGCTATGAGCTTTTGTTTAGATTTTAAAATAAGATATTTTTAAAGTTGTCAATAAATTTACAATTGTCAATCATCAGAATAAGGCTATAAGTCTGAAAATAGAAAGAAAATTTATGAATATTTGAAGTCATACAAGAACTAAGACCTTCATAACACCAAATATACATTCTTAAACAGGGCTGTGTGGGTATTATAACTTTAGCCTAATGCAAGATAGTTCCTTACTTGTTTAAAATTTATACCGCTACTTTTTAAAAATTCTTCAAATTTAGGTAAAATAAAGTATAAAAATGAAAAACACACAATATCAGTATCAAATCCTTAAGTTATTTTATCTAAAAAGTAGTTGCAGAAACTGTCGACTGATCCTATTTATCTGAAAAGTTTCAAAAACAAAGTCCAGTCAACAAGGATTAAGCATCACAGATGTTAAGTAATGGAATGTTCAAATGAAATCTAGCAGTTTATTTAATAAATGACTGATACGTAGGGTTCCAGGTAAAACTGTGTCAGAACCCAAGCACCCTTCCATACCCTCCCACCAAAAAAAAAAAAAATAATAAAAACTTTAGCAAAATATAGAAAACTAAACACAAGAATAAAACAAAAGGAATTTAACGGTTACAACGAAAGCAAGTGTTGTAGACATTGATGTAGGTTAAGAACTGCAGAAAAGGGTGATAAACACCTTGCAAGCGAGAGAATTAAAACAGAGAGAATGGAGTTGTGGTGCGGAAAGTGCGCTAAGGCCCACGGGGAGAGGTTTTTAGAATAACGAAAACTACCCAGTGGTAAATGGAAGCATTACAAAACCGATTATTTGTAAAAAGCAATGTTACTGAGCAGCCTTCAACACCTGTTTGCAACTCCCTCTTACATTTTTTCAGGCATCGCTGTAGAAGCGCTGACGACATAGTAAGCAGGCAAAGCACTAGGTTTGCTGCATATGTCGCACAAGGGCTCAATAAAAATAGATGAGCCGAGCCGTAACGAGTAAAAATGGAACTGTTCTATGAATTTCATTTCAATGTTATTTCCCAAAATTAACAAACGTGACTTATCGAAGTCACGAAGCAAAGCAGTTTGGCAATATATGTCGTTTGGAAACGAAAATAAAAGAAAGAACACACCTAAAACATTATATTTTCGTTTTTTTTTTTAGCCTGCCTGCCGAAATCTTAATTTTAATAAGCTGTCACATTTCTTTGCTGTATAAAAATAAAAGTTAGTTCTTTGCAAAATATCAAATTAGTTCACTCTTTAACAACACAAAACTGACTTGTATCAGACTCCGCTTACAGTTCTGCATTACAATAGAATGATTGATAAGATATTTGGAAGTAATTGCTTATGACATGGAATACATTCAAAGCACCCACAATGTTTTATTATTATTATTAACACTTTATTTACAGAAATCAGCCTACCAAACAGACCAACTCTTACCAGCGGGTAGTCAAGAAAAAAGAGACCGTGAATAAAAAAAAATCATCAACGGAGAGTATTGAATATATTCATAAATTTTAAATAAAAGCAAAATTTTAACGGTAAAGTAGGTCTCATAACAAAACTCACCATTAATCAATCCCTTAGAAACTAAAACCCGCTGCAGTGCTGTTAAAATTTTGAGATGTGAGGGTTGTCTGCTTTTCGCAGACTTAAACACTTAGTTTCTCTCTCGCTCTCTCTCGTTTTTTTTTCGCGCACTGCTTGAATTTTTGGGCGCTTCAAAAAGTTTGCTTTTAAGTTTTGTGTATTTTTTTTTTCCTTACGTTGTTTTGACGTTTAAATCGCACAGTTAAATGTAATCAGCTGTCAAAATGTGGATTATTTGTGCGAGAGCTGTTAATGTAGAATATTGAGCGTATCCTTGTTTTTCATTCTTGTGCCTTAAGGACAAAGCTTGTGTATTTTATTTATGTATAATTTTTTTTTTTTAGAAATCAGTGAGTTGGTTATTACTTAATTCTAGTTGAATATTTAATAAATTTTTGTAGCAATAGTTTTTGCCAATCCTCACTGTTACTGCTGGTAACACACGCCGCACCCCTTTTTTTTTTTTTGAACACACACAAATCTTTCTACATAACAAATTTTCTTACTTAATGATGCGTAACAAAACGTTATTTTGTGCTCTTTATGATTTTTGTTTCGTAATTTTATTATTTTTTATTTATTGCTATTAAATTAATTTTTTACACTCCTAAAAGTATGCACAATTTAGAATTCTTTTTCATACACTTTAACCCGTTGAATACAAAAAAATTACAAAATAAAATGGCAAAAAATTGCACACAACGTTGTTTCCGGTGTGGTGCGTTGCGCTTCCGACAACGTTTTCTCATGTAGTTCAAGAACGAACTGAATCCGAGTTATTGACACTTGGCTGCACTGCTGACTGCGTCTGCCTCTCTAGAGCTCCAATATTGCCAGTTGCGTGTATAAAATATTTGTCTATTTTGTTATTATTTTTGAAAAAGCTTTATGGAGTGCGTTCACTATGAAAGGGCAGCTGAGCTTTTTAGCGTTCGGCTTGCGATTGTGTTCATAAAGCTCAATACTGGAAAAGCTGCTTGTGGTTGGTGCTGGAACTTCGTAATGCTCCCTCAACGTTTGTGTATATAATATAGCTCTGTTTATTTCTTGCATCCGGTTTGCTTCTTGTGTTTCATTCGAACATACAGCGCTATAGTCAGCAATGGTAGTTGCACATATGCTGTGTCTATTATGATTAAGGAACATGCTGCAAGATGGCCAGGAATGTATTGAGATGAGTGGTGGTGAAAATATTTGGTTAATTTTCGGATTTTATGCACTGCATTTTAGACTAAAGCGAGTACAATGCTTTAGCTCAAATCTGGTAGTTATACTATTCATCGCTTGGAAATGTTGAATTATCCCAGCATTAGTGTAGTGGGGTTTTTCATACCAAAGTGCTTATATATCTTAAAATAAATCATTTAATTTTTTCAAAGAAACCGGAAATTTTGACCAAATTTATTAGTAATAATTTGATTCAATGCTGTCAGAGTTTTTTACAAGACTGCTGGCATTTCGATTTACCCCACCAAACCGCTACGTTTACTCTTTTGCATTAAAATTACCAATCCACACTTTCCACAAATATTTTGTGTAACCCGGGATGTGCTTCGCTATTTAAACCCTCTTTGTGGGCTTTGCTAGTCTAAACGACTAACATCAACTTTGAATCAAACTTACCACAAAAATAGGAATAAAGGTTGCTGCCCACTTGCGGCACGTAACGAAACGAAACGACAAGCCGGTCAGAATTCTTTGGTTTTATAGCCACCGGCTTTTTCGTCGGTCGTTGCCGTTTCGTCGTCGGTTAGTGTGCATGAATACATAAGAACACAGTGTAGTTATATTTTTTAGTTTCGTTAATACCTTAATACGTTCAAGTTATCTAATGATTTCAAGATATTATATTTATTATATTTTTGCAAATTAGCAAAAGAAAAATCAAACAATTATTTTTCATATTAAATATATTAAGGAAATATATTAGTGACTTCATTATTTACCTCTCTTCTCGAGATCATAATATAGAACTACCTTGTGCACTAATATAGCTAAAGACATAGTTGAAAATATAAGAAGATTTATAAAATTCATATTTTTCTAAATCTAATTCACAAAAAAAAAAAATATTTAGAAAAATGTTTGCTTGCACAAACTGTTCATATTTTAAATGTATGCTCTCCACAAACATTTTGCTGACACTTTTTGCGGAACGACTGATTCATTTGATGTTTTTTGTAATCGAAAAGATCGGAAATCTTTCTTTTTGCAATTCTGAATATTTATACCTAAATTTCATAACTTGGTATTTTCATATCTTTATCTATTCGGACACCACATACGTATGTAATGAGGAAAATACCGTTTTGGCTGTTTTTTCGGTGGTCCAAAATTTGTATGGTGCAAAAACTTCTCAAGGTAAGCTATTAAGTAGAGAGTTGACTCTGTAAACTATTTTTGTATGGAGACCTACTCACTCTAATGTATAATATATTATCCATGTGGAACCCTGGGTTTATCCCCCTTGATTTATACTCCCACGCAAAATATTCAATGGAATATCATCTTCCTCAACATCGGTTTCGTCGTTCGTTTCGAAGAAGGTAGCGAAGCATAGTTATTTTCAGTTGCGTGATCGTTATGTCTTACCACATAAATATTCAGGACATTTTCTATTTATCTATTGTCGTTGAGGTCAGAACTCATGATTATATATTTATTTGGTCATTAATATAGAACCCAAACTGTAAAATAATTCTTTAAAAAAAAATTATTAAAAAAATCATAAATTATAAAGAAAAAACTACACACTTATTGACGCGGATAGCTACAAAAAGTCACATTAAATGCTTTGTTAGTCGATACTAACTTCCATTCTGCTCAGAGATTCCCACGTCCGACCAAAACAAAGATATTTCCGGTGACTCTTAATATACGAAAACACAATGAAATCTGAACAACGGGAAAAAGAAAATACAAAAAAATATTTTCGTTGTTAGTCGAATAGCCTAACGATGCACATCCAGGTTTAAATAATTATTTATCTCTAAATGAAGTTGAAATCATCATCCAACCACGCTCCAGAACTCCATTGTTGGTGATATCTATACTGAAGCTTGTAGAATTGAAGAAGAGACACTATTTTTTGGTTAAAACATGAATTTTTTTAAGTAGTGGTTTCAACCAAACCAACATATTCCAAAGGGAGCAACAAATATATGAAAGGGATGTACAGAATTGGTTATATGTACCTCAAATATCCTGAGTATAAACTAGTTATATCTTTAAATATAATGCATGGGTTCTTATGTTCAATGGCTCGTTCAATAGATTATAGCATAACCTTTCTTTTGATAACGATAACGCTCACTTTTATAAAAAAACTAAGAACTAAATCAGAAGCCTTTAGGCCCGTTTCACCAATATTTCCTACTAGATAAGTTAATTTATCTACACCGAGAAAAAAGCTTATGTTAAATTGAAAAAAAACCTAGTATAATTTATAAGATGGCTTTGGCAGTTTTCAGCCTCCCAAGTACTTCATCACAACGCCTAAGTTTTACATGTTGACTTGCCAATTTTTATTTGGGTGATAAATTAACCAAGTATTTGGTAATTTTTTATACACTCTTTTCTAAATTATACTTTTTTAATTAAATTTTATACTTTTTAATTTGAAAAATATTACTTTTATTCGGGTTTTGGTTCTTTTATTTCCTTTTTTTGTTTAAGCTGCCACCCTCTCGTTCTGTAATTTGCTTGACTGAAATCGGCAACAACACACATTTTTCTTTTATCAACACCGTTTTTTTTTTTTATAAATTATTGACTTCTCGGCTTTTCTTGGTGATTGACGTCTATTACAACAAGAACATTAAATAAAATTAAATTAAATATGAAATACATAAACTTTACCTTCGCATGCCGTTGAGATTCGAACCCACACCAACCGATACCACTGTGTTTGAAGTAACTACACTACGCGTTGAGCCAAACTCCTTCGTTACGATGAGTGATTTAATCAATATTAATTACAACTGAAGCTATGCTGCAGCTATCAATAGAATACTGCGACATACTGCATCTGTTAACATCTGTGAATCAAATATTTTTTTTTGGCAGGGTAAAGTATTAAACAATAAATTGCTTAGGTGAATTAACGTAGCTGCAGTTATGTCAGCAAGTAGTAGCAAGGCTGCTTGGATCAGTGAGAATAGCGATGGACTGGCATCAAAAGTTCCAGTTTCGATTCCACACAGCGCACTGTGTGAGAATTTCATAATCTAGGAGGACAAAATTAAATAAAAAGTTGTCCAATTCAAATAATTTTTTGATATCTCATATAAAATTCTTCCATTATTACGAATATGAACATAAAAATAAACAACAACCAACAGGTTCGGTGTAAACTGCAAGCAAACTGGATCAACTTTACAAACTAAAAAATTATTTTTATAGTAGAAATTTGAGCCGTGATTAAAGTAGCGGGTGTGATTAAAATATAATGTTTTTTAAAATTTTGTAAGTGTAGGCATTGAATTTGATTACAACTCGTAATTTAATTAAATCATTTTTGTCCGAAATCCGGACTTAAAAATGTCAATATACTACTTTTTTTAAATAATTTTTCAAATTAAATAGACTAAAACTAATAAGGGCCGGAGTTGGTCATTGTTTATATTGCGTTTATCGTCAAGATAGGTGTTTATAGTTTATAAATACATTAAAATTGTAATGGGCACGCTTGCGCACATATCAAATTTTAAGCTATTTCTAAAATGCTTTTTCTTACAAAAATTTAACTCATATTAGTCATTGTATTTAATTAGAACGCAATATCTTTTTTTGTGCAAACAAATTTCTTAAGGCATAATAAATAAAATATCACAAGTCCCTTATAGTTCGATGTAGTTCCAAAGATAACCAAAAGGGATCAATTATCTATATACAAGCACATGTTGGTTGGACAGTAAAAATGTTGGGATACAAATTGTAGCTCATATAATTATCTTCAAAATTGGCTTAACACTTTTTACGAAAGATCAACCGATTTTATGATCTGTAACTAAATTTATGTGAAAATCGCGGATCTTATAAATCGTTTCCATGTTATAATGGAAGCTATTAACTCAAAGTTTTCAATATATATCGACAAGTTCGATGAGTACACAAAAATTACTTGGGAATTGTACATTTCAGAATACTCATGGTATTCAATGACAGTAAGTGGCCATAAAATACTCTGCCATGGGAAAGATATAGTGGCGCCTTGCGTTCTTCCAATAGAACAACTCTCGGAGGAAATAAATAAGGACTGCAAAAGATACCGAAAACTATTTCCGCGGAAGACATCTCGAATCAACACCAATACCGATTTGCTACATACCTAGACTTTTAATATCGTCAGCTCCACTTATTGCAAGTTTAAGGGCCCCTCCAAAAAGATAACAAAAAACCAAAATTACAAAAGTAGTATTAGATTTATTGAAGAAACCACCAATAAATTACACAAGTGACAAGCTGATTCCGAGTTGGAAGAGAATAATTTTCAAAGTGATTTAAGCATGAGTAGCGATTCAGATTAATATTAGTATGCATTTAACTATATTATAAAGTAGCGAGCATAAAAAACGCAACGATCATATTATCACGAGAAGTACAATCATTATAAAAACTCAGTGGTTTTTGAGCTTGTACATTTAAAGCCAAGGTAATGCAAAAAATAAGAAATATAAGTGTTCAAAATTTTAAAGTTCAAAATCAAAAACAACTCAGTTGTTGTAACGATAACACGTCTTATGATAATGTGAAAGTTCCGATTTTTTATGCTCGCTACTGTATATAATTATAATTATTAATGTAATTAATATAATATCAAATAATAATATATGATTTTGCACTCTAGTAGTTATTGATTTCATACTCTAAAATATTTATATAAAATTTTGTTTATTATAGCAATCTTAATGTTATTTTTTCCACTAAAAAATAAACATTTGATATTGATTCAAATTCCTTATTTCAGAAATATTGAAAATACTTAATAAATTAATATTTTTCTCGAAAATTGCTCAAGGATATATATAATTTGATTAATAATGACACGCCCCTTTGTCATATCCCGCCCATCTCTTGCATCCTACTTATAAAATATCTTACCTACCCCTGTACCGAATTTATGGAAATTTGGCCCACCAGTTCTGGAGTTATTATTTTTGTCCAGCTAGATTCGTAAATTCCAACACTGTGCGGCGGGCAAAGAGAAATTTTTTCTTTTCTTTTTGTTAATGCAATGAAATAAAATTTACGGGTTGGGGTCGAAATTGCCCTCATACAAAATTTCATTAACAAAATTGTACTTTACAAAATTGCCCTTTTTTAAAATTTTCCTTTACAAAATTTCCCCTCCAGAAAATTTCCCTTTACAAAATTCAACTTTACAAAATTGTACAAAAAATAATATGTTGATACTGTGAAAAAACGCGAGCTTTCACAGGTTTCACAGGTAAACACATTCAGGGTTTTGCAATTATGTTTGATCTGTTTAGCTCATCACTTCGCTGAAACAGGTTTCCTTAGAATAACTTAGAGTAACGGTTGTTTGTTATTGCTATGAATAATCAATTTTTTTGGCAACGAAATACTAAGATTTACATACACAAGAATACAGTCAAAGATTAAGGAAAACGTTCTAGCGTTTATCGTAATTTTAATTGTCGGTCATTTCTGAAATTTGTATATTGGAAACAAATCAAGGGGGGAAAAAATTAAATATAGATGGCTATTCTTACTACTTGCATCGGGCATATAAAAATACTTTTAATTGGAGATGTAGCAATATGATTGAATATAAGTGCAAGAATCGCGTCGTAACTGCAGTTCAATATGATATGCATGTCGTCATAAAATCGTTGTATTAAGTTCAAAAAGGACAATTTTGTTAATGGGCAATTTTGTAAAGGCGCAATTTCGTAAAGGGACAATTTTGTAAAGTTGCAATTTTGTAAAGTACAACTTTAAAAAAGGGAAATTTTAAAAAGGGACAATTTTGGAAATGGAAATTTTGTGAGGGTGAATTTTGTCAAGGGCAATTTTTGTAAGGGAAATTTCGACCCGCTCCCAAAATTTACTGGTGTGAATATTAACGTGTGTTTTTTACCTTTACTTTATGTTATTTTTGAATTTATAAGTGGTTTTTTTCCTTCTGTCGTGTGTCTAATGACGCAGCTATGTTTTTTTTTGTGCAGAAAATAGCTTAAAACTATGCTTAAGCCATCCATGCTAGTTGTTTTTTTAATTTTGTATTTTTGGATTTTGGGCTAAGGTGAATCAAATACTTTTTTTGGCAAGATATCGAAGTTTGTGCTTTCAAATCAATGTATTAAACAATAAATTGCTTAGGTGAATAAGCATAAGTTTATAATTCCCATACAATTATCTTTACTCAAGCCGACTTAGGTGATTTGCCTATGGCTTTTTTCTCGGTGTAGGTATAGTTGAAGAAGATATTTCCACAAGATTTCATTTAAATTTTTTTTATTTTAAATTTTTAGTTTTTTCGATTTTCTTTAATACAACAAGAACAAAAAGCAGTTTTTTTTCGAAAAGTAAAAAATCACAGCTCTCAAAGAATCAAAGCTCAATCAAAGAAAACCAGTGGCCGAACTACAGCATCCGTGATCGAATGATTGCATTCGAGATTATACAGTTTGGTATGACAGCTTTCGTGAACGAGTGAAAGTTATCGTTTTTTGATCAATCGGTGTTGTAAACAAGAAAAGTTATCTAATTTTCGCGTTATGTCTATCGTGAACGAGCATATGTTCGATTCGGTTCTTTCGAAATGCCAATCGATTGCATTCTAGCTGACGAGTTGGCTTAATTTCGGTGCGCACGCAAAAATGTGTATAATTTATACACCATTTATTATTACTAAAAACATATTTTATCTACTGGGCCAATGCAACTAAAATTAACGCCTTGCAGAGGATCAAAAAAGGGTTCAAACTTAACCCTTTACATTTTAAATTAAACTTTAAACAAATCAAATTAAACTTTTTAAACTTCAAATTCAACCTTCTTCATTACGAATTTACCTTTTTATAAATAAATTTAATGTTTTTAATATTTCAATCCAAATTTAAACTCAAAATTTTACTTCTTATATCGTGTTTCGACTTTTCATGTTTTAATAGTTGGTTTCTAAGTGTGAAAAGTTTAAAATGTTTAAATTGATTTATAAAAAGTTACTTTCGAAATGTAGTAGATTAAATTTGAAGTTTGATGTGTGTAAAGCAGAATGTTTGATGAATTTCCTTATTTTCAGTTATTTTTTAAGTGATCTCGATCTTTTATTAGTTTCTATAAGTATTTTGTTACATACATTAAAAAGTACTTTTAAAGTGCCTCCATGAGTTTAATTATTTTAAGTTTGTTTTAAGTAAGTTTAATTTGATTTGATCGATATATTAATTTAATGTGAAATTTTACCTCAAATGAATTTTTTGTTTTTATCACATGTTCATTATTAAAGTTTCTCCGAGGGAGAAATATATGTTTTTAGACTTTTTATAATTTTTGTTTTTTTTTTTTTTTTGTGATCGAATTGCTATCAAAGGGCACTTTAAGTATTTAAAAAAAAAAATAAAGGTATACTTGGTATACTTTCCCGAACTTCGTCATTTTCAATTTCTTGCAGAAAATAGCTCAAGGCTATGCTCAACTTATTCGTGCTGTTGTTTTCCAAATTTCGCGTTTAGATTTTTGGGATTTGTTTTTTTTTTTTTTGTAAAAATACTTAAACTCGATATTTTCAAAAAGGTACACTTCTAGAAAAAAATTATTAACGACAAAGTTATTCAACATAATTATACAATTTTTTGCATCTGTATTAGTTATAGTGTAAGAAAAGATTTCCACAAGATTTCATTTCAATTTCTTGAAATTTGGATTTTTGAGTTTTTTTTAATGTAACAAGACCGAAAATGAGTTTTTTTTTCGAAAAGTAAAAATTCGCAACTATGGAGTTTTTCGTCCAATTTTCAAGTTTGATAATTTATTTTAAAGAAAATTTAATTAGAAAACGAACTGCAAGCCAGCTTTTCGACATGTACAGTTATGCAAAAGTTATTTGGGTTTCTTTAAAAAATGAGCACTTCTTTACCAAATAACCAAGTACTGACATATATCGATGCCTGTCGCCACGGGTTCTCGTCGTCCTAGGTACACCAATTTTTTTACATTTCTTTTTTTCAATAAATATTAGAGATTTATATACTAACTGTGGTTCTAATGCAGCACCTTGTCAGTGAGTATCAGTATCCAAATAGTTTTCATTGGTTTCAATTTTGGATCAGAACTAAGGCATCGAAATATGCGCCTTCAATGAAATTTGCTCATTTCAATAGCTTGCAGTTATAAGTTCTTCTTGATTATCCTTAGCCTACAACTGAAAAACGCTTTGCTATAAAAGGGAAACAAAACTGTGTTTAAGATTGTGTAGAAGAAATAAGTTGAAATTTTAATAATTTCTTTGCTATGTTAGTCAGAGTTTCCATCTCATCTTATCGTAACTAATAGCATGTAGACACATTTGCTTCAACAATTTAATAGTATCCTATGAGTTATTTTCTTAGCCCCAAAAAAAGAGCATCAACACCTGATTTTTCGCCAAATTGATCTGAAAACGACATACATTAAACAAGTAATGGAATTGATGAATAAGGGTATGCATGTTATAGCAACCTGACTGGGATTTCGCAACAAATCTTTTGTTTGTGCCACAAGACCAAGCAACTCCATTGTCAATAAATTAAATACAGCTTTCTTAATGGCAGATCCACGAGGATCAATGAATTTAGGAACATCACTGGGTAAAGATTTTGTTTGTATCGTTGTATTGTGCAAGTATCCGGATCAAGCTTTTGATCGTCCCTCAGCTAAGTGATAAACCTTCAAACAATTTTGGAACAATAAATACCAATTACATTTTTTTAATTTTTTTTAACCTTTAACTTCTTTAACTGTTCCAATGTTAAGCCATGCATCGGCAACTCCAAATAATCATTGGGTCCAATAATCGAAATAATAAAACCACTTCATTGAAAGCAAAGGCTGTGCTAATATCAGCACCGTTTTCACAAGTATCATGCGTGTCGTTCGATATTGAATCCTCCAAAGGTGAAATTGTTGCAGATGTGTTAAAAAAAGGATTATTCTCACATCCACTTGGAATATTTAGATGCTATAGGAGTTACTTTAACGAAATCCAAACGCTTTTTCATGCGTTGCTTCCACTTAAATGGCGCATTGAAGAATTTTAGTTGCATATTGATCTCCGACGTCAACCAGCAGCGGTCAAGTTTCTTAACGCAGTTAACAACTCCAAAAATATGCAGACTGCAGGTCTAATTTCCGGCCATCTCAGGGATTAAACGCGCACTCAAGTATGTTTCCCAGCGTCGCACTATAAGCTTTTCTGCTGCTGGACCAATGGCGCAAACTATGTAGCGAAACTTATATTAAAAAAATCAATATTTGACAGCTAGAGATGATGACATAATCGATTGCCCTCATACAAAAATTTCGGCTCATGTTCGATCGAATGCTGTCATACGAAAAAATAATCGGAGTGGAATTTTATTCGATTCGAAAGCTCGTTCGTTCACGGATGCTGTAATTCGGCCCCAGCTTTGAGCCAGCTTTTTGAAAATTTACATTTGTACAAAGGTAATTTTGGTTTTTTGAAAGAATTAGCACTTTTTCCCATATCGCCAAGTACTGACATGTACCGATGCATTTCGTAACGGGTTCCCGTGGTCAAAGGTACACGAAATTTTTTTTACATTTATTTTAAAATCATACGAAGAAATTAAGAAGGTAAGCCATAAGAGAAAAAAAAACCACTTAAATTTTTAAGGACACTCACGTGCACATGTGAACACGTGATCACGTACTTTAACAATTTCACGTGTAGGTCGTGTTTAAAATTCACGTGAAGTTAGAGTTTGTGTTTTAAAAACGAACTAAGCGAAGTAAAATTTTTCGTGTACACGTGAAGTCCAGTACGAGTGAATAAGTTCGAGGTCTAAAAACTAAAGGTCCAAACATAATAGGCTCGAGCTGGCTGCTGTCAAAATTCGACGAACAGCCAGCTCAATTTTTGTCAAATACTTAATTTGCCCATAATAAAGCTTAGTGGGCTTGCTTTTATGTCAATTGTTAGTAATCATATTTTAATATTTTTAAAATAATTTTTTGTCAACATAATATAAATTCATTATTAAAAAGATCTCAACAATTCACAAAACGAAAGTTAATTGAAATTTATTTACATTTTACTTATTTGGCAGATACATATGGAGCATTTGATAGGATTAAGCTGCAGCCAACTTAAGTTAACGAAACTTAACGAAAAAGCTAACTTGAGTTATTATGGTTTACACGCAGCAAAAACCACCTGTCGTTCAATCAGCTGTTAATTTGCAAGTTTTTTCTAGTTTTCTGTTCACGTAGTCTTCAACTGATTTCTTTTTGTGCTATTTCTTTTATCAATTCTCTTTTAGTCTCTCCCTGCCAGTAAAGTACGTGAACAAACCTTTTTATAAACTTTTTCTCCAGCTTAAGTCTTGGGGGCAACTGTTCCTCTGTCTTTCCTTCCTGTGAACGCCCTTACAAATACCACGCTGATATATTCCTGCGTTTTTACAGGCTCTCACCCTTTGCATCATATTGGTCACTACTTATCTTCATGTACAAAGGGGCATAAAGCTTTTTATTGCCTTAAATGCTAAAATGTTGCTTTATTTTATCAAACATCTTATTGAAATTGTGCTCAAGTTGGTGTGAGTGATCACGGGTAAAACTAGCTCGGGATATCTAGTAACTTTTCTAAACAACTTCATTTGTTAACAACCACGCCTCGTTGCTAGGCTAAATTTGGCTAAGACCCACAATTGCAATTGCAAAGTTTTATCATAAAATATTCTACAAATCTTCATAACAAATTTTCATAACAAATAAAAACAAAAATAGAAATAGCGCAAAGTCTAATCACAATCTACTGCATATTCCCGAAATTAGACTTTAATTAATTATCATTTGTAGCACATTTGCTGATAGTCTTAATATCGATGAGAAAGCACACACGTACACGCAGGTGTGGGTATTATAATTCCCATTAAAACTTTGCGATAACTCAAGCACAGGGATGAGAAGAAAAAAATATAAGAAATATAAAGAATGCAAGCACGAAGCCAAACTAATTAATGTGATCCCGCATGATTTCCTATTTAGCACCTTAAAAATGAGTAGTACATAGAACGGAATGATTTCGCATGGCAAGCAGTGGGCGGTGGAGTTCGTAGGTGGCGTTGAAAAAACTTTGCAATTATTTTTCTTTTCTCATTAGGAAAACTGCAAATCAATGTCGAAGCCAGAAGTCAAAATGAAGAGAAGTTACGGAAAAACATCATTGTATTGTATTGGCAACACTGCTGAGTAGATTTAACTAATCTACTACGAAACAGGGAAAATTTGCACTTTTATTACGATTTATAGGGAAAGTTTTTTCTACAACATTTTTATTTCTATGCCACCCCTCAAAAAGAAGCAAACAATGTTGCCAACATTAACAGTTAGCATTTAGAGGGGAGTGAGAAAAATATCTTGCGGGAAAATTACTACTAAAGTGAAGACAAACTTTTCACCTATGTTATTGTTTTGTTTGGTTTTGGTTGCTTTTGTTTTGTTGAATTATGTTAGTGTTATTGTTGTTACATGACATTTCAACTTACTATAATTTTGTTGTTGTTGCTACTGTTGTTGGCAATTCAACGCCATTCAGTCCAATCAGCAAATCACAAATTGACGCTACAAATCGAAAAACTTTTTAATATTTTCATTTGTGCCATACATATTTTTTACTTATCCCAAATAAGCAAGCAAAATGTTCCCTTTTAGGCTGATAAGTTTTTGCAACAGTTTTTTTATTTTGTTTGGGATGCATAAAAATACTATGAATACCTTGAAAAAAACAAAATATTCTTCAATATTTGTTTGCTTACTGTTCAAGCTCAAAGTCAAAGTTTTGGCAGCACGTGCAACTAACCGGAAATGTGTCGAAATTGAAAAACATTATGGCGCCCTCTTGCGCTCATTTTGCATATGTAGGGGAGTGAAAATAAAAACAAAGAAAGTTCTTTAATTTACAGAAATATAGTGTCGAACATATAAATCCGCTTGCTGATTTTTACAAAAGCTGTTGAATGATGTTGGTATGATGTGTATGTTTGTAATTTTTGAGAAAACCAACATTTTTTGGTTAAGATTAAATTTTCAATAAGTTTAAATTCATTGATATTAGGCGAAATATCTTTGCGTTAGATATTTTTTAAAGCTGTGTGGAAAAAGTTTATTGATATCAAGTAAGTTCAAGTAATATCAAGTAAGTCAAGAGCTTCTATTTAATAAAAAAAAAAACATTAAAAGATTACTTCAAACACAAGGGCTTGAAGAATTTTTCAGAATCTTCTTTCCAACCCAAGAACTGTTAATTTTGATAAATTATTTAATTGTCATCTGAAGAAATACAATTATAAGATTTTAGAATCTTGCGTTTAATACAAATACAAAACTAAGCACAAAAGTAATAGACAATATAATATTGGATGATGTTTTAAATTCTTTTTAAATTTGCATTTAAATTTAAATTTTAAATTAAAATAAAATTAAATGTCCACTCATGCTCAACTTACCACTAGGGGCGAACGCAGGGGGAGGTGGTCAGTTTTCGGGGTTGAAACCCCCTCCACCCAAATGAACGAAAAAAAATGAAATATCATATATAAAAATATGCACGCAGAGAAAAAAACGTTTATCGCCAATTTGCAGAAAACGAACTTCGTTTATCGTGCTAGGAAACGTTTTTTGCAAATGTTTCAATAGTTACGAGAAATGAAAAAAGTTGCGGAAAACAGGTTATTTAGTTGCAGTAAAAGAATTTCCTTTGTTATAAGCGCGTGCAATTTTTTAATTGCGGCAAATAAAGAATTTGTTTGTTGCATTTCTATTTCTATTCAATTTCAGTTTCTATTTTTATTTCAATTCAATTCAATTCAATTTCTAATAAAACCAAACAAAAAAACGAAAAACAAATTTGTGTCAGCTGGGCACTCGAAACCAGGCTGTTTCGCATACAAATCAAGCACATTAACCACGGCCACCACAAGAATCTGCTGGAAAGTTTTCGTTTTCGTCGGGCTTCTGTCGAGCTTCTGTCCATGACAAATGTTTAAATTTTGGCATAAACGAAAAAAAATTGTGTAACTTTACTTCAATACAATTGAACTCCAAGCAGCAGCACTAGGCGAATATTAGCCGACTGAAAATTCAATTGACGTTGGTGCAACACGTTAAGCAGACCGCGCAGTAAGCCAGACATCGACGAGTCCGGGTTCGAATTCCAATGATTGAAGTAAGATAAATATCAATTATTTCAATCATATATTGAATTTATGTGTTAGAAGAAATGTTTGTAATTAAATAAAAATTTTAATATTAAAATTTAATTAAAATGCTATTTTTAGTAAAGCGAATTACGTTGCTAATTTTTTTTATTTTTTCGACATTTTTCGCTATTTTGTCGTTAGTTACAACTGAATATTTGTTTGCAGCTACTACAGCTCGCAAACGAAACATAATTTGCTAATTTTTCAGTTGCGCTAAACGAAAAATTTTTCTGCGTGTACGAGCCAGAGATACCCCAAGCTCTTTTGGATAGACCTCGTACCCGACCATGTCGTTTAATTTTGATCCATCTGTATAGATATATAGATATATATATATACCCAGTATGTTCTGGGCGGAATAAGCGTACCATACAATCCATCGAAGAAAAGCGAAGGCTTGCTATTATCAGTAATCAATGAGAATTGAAAAAACAAATCTGAAAGTAATACTAACAGGCTTATAGGGCAGACCTGGAAAAAATGTCGACTGGGTAATTACAGTGATAATTCCTGCATAAATAGTTACACTTGTTATAAAATAATAAACCTGCAAAGTGTTGGCTCTTCAAAATTACATAAAATTTGGCCAAAATTATAATCAAAGTCATGAAGCTTAATTCGATTGCAATTAAATAATTTTGGATAACTAAATATTTTGAAGTAAATTGTAAGTGAATAATTACATAATGTTAACATGTAATTGTGTTATAGTAATATTACAGAAGACAAAATAAACCACACACATACATCTACACCAACATGCACTCATCGAAATAAGCTGCAAGCAGTAATCGACAAAAACCTAATTACTTTGGAGCAGTGTTGGTAAACTACGCTTCACTAAATCACGTAATCAATTGAATTAACAAAGTGACAGACAGGAAGGCAGCTAATGTAGAAAATGCAGATGCATGTGTGCCGTACATAGGGGGCGGGAGAGAGAGTAAAAAATTGCAAAAGATAACGTGATATAACGAAGAGCATAATATTCAAACTTAGTTATTGGTATTTGCTGTTAGAAAACATAAATAATATTAAGAGCTAAGAGCTAAGTTCTAGCAATAAATCAATTATAATGATTCTATATATGTAGAGATATTATGGAAAATTCAATTAAGTAAATTTTCAGTAGCTGAAGGATGCTTCAAATTAAATTTAAAATTTAATCCTCAAAATATATGAACAACTTCCATTTATTTTGTAAAGGTTTTTACTGTTGTGGATAATCAACAAATTGAGCATACAACGCAATAATTGACCAAAACCTGACATGATTGGCATAAAATACTGGCTTAGAAATACAACCTTACACACAGCCATAAAAACCAGCGCAACCCCTAACATATGCTTAAACATTCGTTTCGACGGCTTTGAAAGCCCCAACAAATATGTATGGACCTTATGTATGAATTTTTCGCACAGCTTGTGTCAGAGCTGTACCAGACTATTTATTATTTGTTTGTTTAAGCGTACGCCTACAAACGCACACATACAACCGTATGTTTTCCATCTGCACACCTCAGAACGCACACTTTTGACCATTTAAAAATATAGGAAAATTTTTAAAATTAAAAGCAAAAAAAAAAATAAAACAACAAATTACACCATAGCACCCAACACTTTGCATCGCATATGCAGAGCACGCATTTCCAGTTTTTTTTTTTTGAGTTCTTCCCCTCGACCAGACGCAATAAATCACACATTGTTACTGTAGCTGGCTTAAATCATAGTGGTGGCTTCAATGTTTGTTTGCGTGCGTTTTTAACAGTTGGTGTTTTGACTAGGTGTTGGTCAAATATTTTGCAAATTGTTTATATTTCTAGTGGACAGCAAGGTTTTGCAAAAATATTTGCTCTTGGCTTAAATATATATACCATACATATCTGTAAATATGCTGCAAAAGTACCGCAAATTGCTGTAAAAGCACGAAAATTGCGGTTGAACGATTTTTGTTGGCAAAGGCGTGTTTGTAGGTTCATCATTGGGGGCATTTATATGCAACAGTTTACATACAAACAGATATATTTAAACACAAATTTAAATACTAAATTAATTCTCTTCGTGTTATAACAGAAGTTTGGGTTTATTCCAGTGGCACTTCCAAGGTCAATTATAAAATAACAATTTAGAAATAAAGTTTTAAGTAATATATTTAGCTTTTATGTATTTGAAAATGCTTTTCTGTCTGTGCCAAGGTACTTCCAAAATTAATCAGCGGATTTGCAGTAAAGATTATATAAAACTAGGAAGTGACACCTTCTTTTCAATTCGAATTACAGTATGTTCTATTATATGGCAAAAATTCACTAACATAATATAACGGAAAAGTAATTGTGAACATTGGAAAAGAGAAAATGGCATCTCCAATAAAAGTAGATTTTGCAAAAGACAAGCTATGGCCGCTGTTTGGAAGGAAATAGCCAGTTGTCACTACCACCTTATTAATTGCATCATGGAGTATGAGAACTTGCTTTGGAGAAACAGGTATTCAACTTGCCTAGTTGGTTTGAGTGGTGACGCTGCTGAAGGCAGTATCCAATTAGCTGTATTGAGTTGTTTTGGCGCCACAACTTCTTATTCTTGTGCGTTGAGTGTGTTGTGCTGGATGGTTTAGATGCCGGCCATTATAGTCAACCAGTATGATTTAGAAATAGAAGTAGGTCGTTGATTTTCAGAGTTGACAGTTTCTCTAGGTTGCCGAAGAAGATTTTACCGAGTGTCTTTAATCTACATCTTGCCAATGCCGGAGAAGCGCATAGAAAGTGAGAAGAAAAGAATCATTGCAACTGCGACAGTGGGAGTTGAAGAGAGATCCAAATATTTCTGCGTTCACGCCAATGTACCAGTGCCCCGTACTGATTGCAGTGATTCTCACAATGTCAGTCTGGGGTCTCGTTATCAGCTCTCGGATTTTTTCAGGATGTATGAGGACCACATTTTTCTTGCTGTAGAGCAGATTGTCAAATTTCTCCATCTGCGTTTAGCTATGCCCAGGTAGTGCGAAAGCACTCGGCCCTTTACTGTGTTCAAGGGAACTAAGTCTATTTCTGCTCTTAAAGCGTCAAGGAAGAGCCCAACCTGGCCAGCTCGTCAGGTTTTTCATTGCCACAAATGTTCCTATGTGCGGGAACCCAAATTATAGCAATGCCAAGCAGTTGCGCAAGTCTGGCTGGATCCTCTTTACACGGCCCTACCAGCTTGGATTTGGATTTTACTGCATCTAATGTTTTTATAGCTGAATCGCTATCCGTCAGGATTTCTGCTGTCAAATTGTTGGTGTTGGCACGCTTAATAGCGTTACAAGCTTCTCTTATCGCTAGAAGCTCTGCCCGAAAAACACTGGCTGAGCCCGGTGAGTCACACCCAGTTTCTCTGAGTAGATATCTTCTCCTACTCCGCAACCCATCTTGGACCCATCAGTGTATAAGGTTACATCATAAACATCACCTGGGCCACATTTGCGCCATTCCGTTCTTGTTGGGTACTTGCTGGTAAATGTTTCAGTGAAGTCAATATTGGCACTTACATAATCTGTGTAACTATTTGCTCAGGATTTTTCCGTGTTTATAAGGTTTGTATCTCCAGTTGCCAGACTCCTTTAGTCGGATTGCACTGTTGGATGCAGCTAATTTTATGTGGAGATCAATAGGCAATAGGTGGGTCAAAAAATTCAGTGCATCATCCGTTGGACATAATCGGATACCCCCCGTGATGCATAGGTGTGATGCCAGACGCTAAGCCCTGGATAGTTTACTAATATTGTTCGCTGTTGCCAATGCAGGCCATCACATTTGTGTCCCATATGTCAGAACTGGACGCACCACTGCGGTATGCAGCCATGAGTATTTTCGGCTTTAGACCCCATATTTTGCCAAATCTTTTTTACAGACATAAATACTATAAGGGAACAGGGGACGAGCCTTCACATGGCAACCTGTCTGACTACCTTAACCTTGCGAGGCCAGCATTATCCAAGTCGAAATCGTCCCAAGTCGACTCAAACCTCTACGCGGTGTTCCCTGACATTGCAAAAGCAAACTGACATGCGTCAGTTTTATGGCTAATTTGAGCGACGGGCCATCTAGGCATAAATAGGTTGTGCATCGGGTTTGAAGCCCAACACGCAAAAAAACATTTCAATGAAAAGAAAAGTGAAAAAGATAAAAATCATCCCCGAATCTGATGACGACTACAGCATACGAAAAACTGATGATGATTTACGGATATGCACCTGGAATGTCCGAACTCTTAATTGGGAAGGTGCCTCTATCCAACTGATTGATTCTTAGAAAGATACAAAGCAGATATCACTGCAATCCAAGAAATACGATGGGAGGGATAGGGTGGCTCTCGTCAAGCATCCTGTGATATCTACTATAGCGGCTGTGCGGAAAAGCACAAGTTTGGGTGCGAATTTGTAGTTGGCAAGAAATTCACACCTGTGAACGAACGATTTTCCATAATCCGCAGCAAGACTAAACTTTTTCATATATGACTAATATGTGCGCATGCTTCGACAGAGGAGAAGGACGATGAGATTTAAGATACTTTCTACGAGCACCTTAAAAGCGCTTATGAGCGCGGCTCCAGTTACGACCAAAAATTGTGCTTGGTGACTTCAACGCTGAGGTGGAAAGTTTATCCTTCACGACAACGATAACGGAATGAGGCTGATTGGCAACGTGGTTTGATCCGTGGTCCTAACATATACTCGGATCATTATCTTGTCGTAGCTAAGATACGTACACGTCTGTGCACAGCAAAGAATGCACGCAACCCTACTCGGAGAAAGCTACATGTCGACAGGCTGCAAACAAACCGGATAGCCGAAGCCTTCGCCACTTAAATCTCACTCCTGCTTCAAGAAAGCACTTCTCCGATTGACAATATATGCACGTAGTGAGGCACATCTCCCACTATATGCGGGCAGCTGCCGAACAGGTCATTGACTATCACCACCCTTGTCGAAAGCAGTGACATGACCAGGAGTGTCGAGACGCCACTGCAGAGAAAAACGCCGCTTACAAAACCACCCTGCAGTCGGTTGTAACGAGTGCTGCAAAGGAGCACGTAGAGACAGACGGACAGCCAGACAGACTTCACGTTAAAGAAAGAAGAGGAGGGACAAAAGACGTTTTTTCAAGCGGAAAAAAAGAGAGGCAGAAGCGTGAATGTGAAAGATTGAGATGTACGACGACAGGAATGAAGTCCGAATATTCTTCGAAAATATAAGACGCCTAGCCGATGATTTTAGAACCGGAGCTTCTTCCTGCAAGGATGAGAACGGGAACCTAGTGATAGATACCCTGAGGACACTGAAGTTATGGAGGGACATATGACTTCTCTAGTCATATGAATGATAATGATGACAACAATCCCGCTAATAGAGATGATATCCTGGAGTCCCCAATTATTTATGGCAGCGCTGAAGTTGCGTTGCCCGACTAATAAAGTCTTGACAGCCATAGCTAAGCTTAAAAATAACAAAGCCGACGGAGCCAATGATCTACCCGCTGCTCTATTTAAGAACGGAGGCAAAGCTCTGTTTAAATGCATTCACGAGCTTCTATGCAGAATATGGTCGGAAGAATGCATTTCAAACGAATGGAACCTCAGGGTACTCTGCCCGCCCAATTCACAAGAAAGGTGATCCCACCAGTTGTGCCAACTTCCGGGGGAAAAGCCGCCTTAATATCGCATATAAGCTCCTGTCGAGCGTATTTTGAGATAGACTGAATCCCATTGTAAACCAACTAATTGGACTTTAGCAGTGTAGCTTCAGACCAATGTAGCTGGAAAATCTACCACCGACCAGATTCACGCTACTATAAATCTTGGAAAGACCTTTGAAAAACAAATCGACAGCTCAATAAGGACACACGTGTATTCCACCATGTCTGGAATTTGGAATACCAGCAAAACTATTCCATGTTTATTTTGCAACTGAGTTTTTGAGTCCAGGATGACTCCTAGTTATTTGGCCCTGCTGGATAGTGATAGTGTTTGACTGTTCAACCGAGGAAGGTCAAAGTTTCCTGTTTTGCTGGGATTTGCTCCTAGGCCGCACCCAGCAGCCCAGTCACTGAGTTTGTTCAAATTTCCCTCCATGATTTCGCTTATTACGGAGGGGAACAGACCAGATATCATTACAGCCACATACTCCGCATATCACTTTGACAGCTCTGTTGTTAAGCAGATTCAGTACTCCGTTCATAGCTATGAGCCAGACAAGGGGAGATAGCACCTCTCCTTAAGGTACACCCCTATCTATGAGTCTAGTGAGCTGGCTGCCAGAATTGTGCCAATTCAGTGCCAAGTCAGAGTTCTCTCTGTAGTGTTATGTTTGTTTTAATTGATGAGATCAAAACATAGTAAAAAACATAACCATCAAAAATATAGGAAATACATTTTTTTTAATTGCGTTTAAAACTTGTGCAAATTTTATATATTTTGTCCCAAAAACATGGTCCGGAAGATTGCATATAACTTCCTGAATTTTTAAAAATCATTAAAATCATATTAACATTAAAAAAGAAAATATTAAAATACATTGCTTTTTAAGTGCATTCAAAACTTTTGGCAATTAATGTATTTTCCCATAAATATTTTGAATATTGGCAAAAACATGCTGTAGAAAATTGGTCATAACTTTTGTGTTTGTGAATTTTTCAAACTAAATTTAAGGAAAATTTACAAAAAAAAAAAAAAAAAATATGTTATATACAGTGAAAAATTTATTTTTTATTTTTAAGAAACTTATATTTGTGGTTTTTTTTAGATTATACTGTCTTCTTTGACATAAAAGATTTTTTCTTCCTACGACTTTTAATAAAAAATTGAGACTTTATTATGTGAAATATATGCATAAAGAATATTCCATGTTCATGATACTGGAATTTTCATTCTGTTTTGAAATTTAGAGCACTAAACTGTAAAATATGAAATTGCGTGATATTTTAGAGCCACATTAGAAGGCGTGGAATATGTGCAACTGAAAAGATATCGTAAAAGCCTTTGAAATTCAAAATAATAAGATTTCTGTCTGTAATTTTGTACACTTAATTTTTTTTAATTCCAACAAAAACTAGTTTTCGACTTTTGTCCGCACCCGCGACACCTTGCGTCATCATTAAAATGTAAGTAGTATGGTTGCTTGTACATTTTGGTAACCGAAGCAGAAACTCTGAATCAGAAGACTTTTGAATCTTAAGAATCTGAAAATGAAGACGGAAGGTATGTTATGTTTTATGGCTCTAATAATTTTCAATTAATAATTAAGAGTTATATTTTCGAGCCCAAGGTCTTTGTTGCTTACTGAAAAAAAAACCAACAACATCAACATCAACAACAACACCAACAACAACAACAACAACAACAACAACAACAACAACAACAACAACAACAACAACAACAACAACAACAACAACAACAGCAACAACAACAACAACAACAACAACAACAACAACAACAACAACAACAACAACAACAACAACAACAACAACAAAAACAACAACAACAACAACAACAACAACAACAACAACAACAACAACAACAACAACAACAACAACAACAACAACAACAACAACAACAACAACAACAACAACAACAACAACAACAACAACAACAACAACAACAACAACAACAACAACAACAACAACAACAACAACAACAACAACACCAACAACAACAACAACAACACCAACAACAACAACAACAACAAGAACAACAACAACAACAACAACAACAACAACAACACCACAACCACCACCACCCCAAACATTTTGCCACACCCCCTTTTACCGCCCATAAATCAATAAAAATGCTATATCTCGAAAACTACTAGGCGGATTCAGATAAAATTTTGATAGTAAATTTCCTTTAAGTAGAAAACGGTGTCTAAGAAAAAAATTTGACCACACCCCCTTTTACCGCTAACAAATGAATATATCTCCAAAACTACCTGGCTGTTTCAACTGAAATTTTGGCAGTAAATGTCCTTCAAGTATTGCATGGGTTAGAAAATAAATGTTGCCACACCCTCTTTTACCGCCCACAAATCAATAAAAATGATATGTATCCAAAACTACAAGGCCGATTCAGTTGAAAATTTGGCAGCACATTTACATCAAGTAGGAGATAGGGGTTGAAATTTGGCCACACTTCCTATTCCCGCCCACAAATCAATAAAAATGCTATATCATCATAAAGTATATAATGCAATAAATAATGTGAATGGTATATATAATGTTAAAATGTACTGTTCAAGTTAATGGTCTAAAAAATTTAAATGCTATATGTATGGCTTTCAAAATAAAAGATGTTCATAATAAACCTTTAAGACTAAAGAGTAAAAAATAAAACCATACATAAAAAAAAATTTTTAAAAAATAAGCATTTATTTAAAACCAAAACGTGACCTAAAAAGAAAAAATAAATTTCATTGACTTTTGTCATATATGTATATAGAATATATATTCTAGATTCAGAAGAACCTCTCCCTTGGTTACCCATCATCATAATAAAAGCGTACGTAAATATGTAAGTTCTAGGGATGTATATACATTTAGAAACTTTCAAAATGTAAAATACATTAAGGCACTGATATTGTGAAGTAAGCCTGTATAATTAATCGCGGCTTATATACAGATAAGCCTACTAAAATATTTAATTCCAGTGATATTGTGTAGTAAACTTGTATATTTTCCATTTTGAAAATTTCTAAATTTATATACGTCCCTAGAACTTACCTATTTACGTACGCATTTATTATGAGGATGGGTAACCATGGGAGATGTTTTTCTGAATCTAGAATATACCTACTATATACATATATGACAAATGTCAATGAAATTTATTTTTTTGTTTTTAGTTCACGTTTTGGTTTTAAATAAAACCTTTTTTTTTTAAAAAATTTTTTTTTATATATTTTTTTTTCGAAGATAGATTAAAGTTTTTACTACTCAAGGGCATGTTGAGGTTAGTTGTTCTTTCTATTTTCACAGTCAGCCTTAGTTTAAATAATTAGAGTTATAAACATAACATAAAACTTATGAAAAGAGGTCGAAATTAATTTACAAATAAATTAAAATTGAATATTCTTCATAGAATCGGATTGATTCCGAAGGTAAAAACTGTAGTTGTAATATTTGAACTGTAGGCTTGTATTAATGTTATACAAAATATATATAAAATTTTTTTATATTAATATATATTTATTTTATTATTTCAATTTTTTATTCTTAAAAATTAAGAATTATTTAATTTAATACTTTTTGTATTGAAAATCTTTGTAATATTCTGTCGCATTAAATTTATTCCAAGCTTTCTAACCGCGTCAACAACTCGAATAAATATAGCATTTCGTAATTCTTAGTTGATATCAAAAGGTTTTCCTCCCAAAATTTTCATATATCTGTCTATTTTTTAAACTTTATCGTTTTTTCTGCGTTTATCTCTAAAAAACTCATAATAATTTTTTCAAATAATTAATAATTAATAATTTTAATAATATTTTTTTTTTCAAAAATGTAAGTATCTGCTGTTAAAATAGAAACAAACTCAATTTAGCTCTTTACAAAATTTTTCACATTTCTTTTTCACCTCTTTGGTAAGATACACTTGAAATTTACCAACACTAGCTGAGTGTCTAAAAAGCTAAGCTTTCAACAAAGTCACACTTTAATACTTGAGTGAATATTAGGCAAAGCACACGAAATGCATGTTAAGTGCTTTTTAATGTATAAATAAGCCACAAAAGCACTCCCAGACAGACACACACACACACACAAGCTCATTCGCACACACGTACTGATATAACAAGTGCATTTTAATTGCAGGTTGGTAATTCCAGGAAAAAACTTGCTGCAACAAAATTAAGATTAAAATAAAGAGCCACAAAAAAGTAGTTAAAAAATGCAACATTATTTTGAGGTATACCTTCAGGAACTGTTCTTTTTGATGGTACTTTTCATAAATTTTATAAAATTAACAGTGATGCCTTTAAATAATTGCAACCAATGTTGAATGCACAAATAGCACAAACTAAAAAATTAAAACGTTAAAAAAACGCAAAGATTTTTCTCATATAAAATTCTGTAATTATTTGTCGTCGACATACTTTATACATATTTGAATACAATTCTGAAAAATTGCGACCAAACGGATGTTATCGGCATATCCGCTTGATACAATTTGTATAAATATTTAAAATCCATTTGTGATTTTAATAAAACGATTTTAATTTTCATAAATTTTATAAATTTAAATTTAAACATGGCAAAAAGTATTTGAAAGAAAAAACGTGCTCATTCATTCATGCAATTAAGAACAACTACTAACGGTGTGTATGATATATAAAATATGTGTGCGTGTACGTGTATGTGTATATAGAACAGTTTATTAGACTACAGACAAAAACTTGGCAATGAATAACTTTAGCAAAAACTGTAAATTGCAAAATTGTCATCAAAACTTAATAATTCATAATTAAAAAACCGCTACCAGCAAACCGCATTAAAATTGTGCCCGCTAAATTTAATTTCAAAAATGCATACAAGCACACACACACACACACATATGTGTTGAAAACACCCTGCAGGAAAATCAACTAATTTAAAAGTAGTTGATAAAGTAGTTTTTTGTCAACCACAACTAGTTGAAATTCTGACTTTTTTCCATAGAACGAACTAACATATTTTGTATGGTAATGTCCGCTAAATAAGTCAATTGACTTTCGCCTGCATATATTTGCAACTACTTGTTAAATTAGTTATATTTAAATTATTTTTTTAATTACTTTAAAATACCCAAATGAAAACTATTACTGATGGCCTAAAATACAAAATAATTGATGAAATAACATGGTTAATATATATAAACTTGTAATCTTAATGTAATCTAATGTTGTAATCTTAATATAATTCAAAGTAGTTCATATACTGGTTTATTTTAAACTAGTTTTTTAATTAGTTGTTTTTAAAAACAAGTTAGTTTGTTCCTATAGGGCACTTACGCATGCATTAAAATGTGTGAAAGACAACAGCGAAAAAAAATGTCACATAATCAGCGCTTGCAAAGCCACAAATTCAAGCGATTACTTTGGTGCACAAGCAACGCCAATGAACAACAACAACAACAAACACTACAGCAACAACATCATAAATGCAATGGCACTTCATGGAATGAAATGGGTGGACATAAAACGGAAGTGGTCACCATGCACGGACAGACGCTTAAAAATGCATGTAAATCGCTAGTTTGTCATTCGTAAAATATGAGCATTAAAATGATTGCACTTGTTTTTCTTGTTGTTGATTTGGTTGACACTGTTGCTATTGCTGTTGCTGTTCCATTTCACAAATAAACAAACACCACTGCACCATGTTCTCCTGACCAGTCACCGCAACTCAATTGCCTGCCATTCGCTGATCGTGCTTAACGCAGAATTGAAAGCATTTCATAGCAGCTTAAAAATTAAAATTGCTCCACATTTTGATGAGAAGAAAGCAAATATTTGACTTTTTAGTTTAATATAAGTTCACTAAAAAGCTTTCAATTTGATCCAAACGATGGTAGGTGCTTGATTGCACGAATATTTTTCAACTCTAACCAGGGTTTGAGGCAAAAGTTTTTAATTTTATAACAAAAAAAAAAAAAAGTAGGCAGTGAGGGGACTGCCGACAGGCATGAAACTACAAGCAGTAAAAATTAGTATATCTATTTAATTTTTAATTTTATTGTAGTATCAAATCATTCATATTTCAATTATTTCATTACATTCCAGAAAGGATAGAATAAACTTTTAGTAACTAAAAACTTATCGTTGTTTTATATATGGGTGAATTTCAAAACAAACGGCTTTTTTCTGTACCTGCTTTTTCCAGTCCTATTGCAAAATAAAGAAAAAAAAAATTATAACGATATATAAAAAATAAGACAAATTTCATAGTTTAATATAAACAAGCAAATATATTCTCCCTCTCTTACCTGTTTCATAGAAAAGCATTGGGACAAATGCTAAACTACAGATTTTCAATACAGGAAAACTTAAAGAAAGAAAATAAAAAGAATATATATTTGTTTGCAATGCCAGTACAAAATCCAAGGAGTTTTTGGTGTTTTCGATTTTTGTTTACATAACAGTATTTTTTTTTGAAGAATGTGAGCTGTCAACGGTTCGTGTCAGGAGTGTTATGTTTTATTTTATTTGCTCTAATCTTTTTTTTACTTACTTACTTATGTGGCCATAACAACCCATGTTCGGGTTTCGGCCGACCTCATCAGCTCTCGCCAGGAGCCTCTTTGCGCTTTGCGCGTGCCTTCTCTAATCGAATATACTAAATGCAGTTGGGGCTTCCTAGGCCTGATCCATCCATCGGAGGCATGGTCTCCCGCGTCGTCGTTGACCAACGACCCTGGCCTCGAACACCTTTTTCACTTGAGCTACGTCGTCCATACGACGTATATGGCCCAGCCAGCGTAGTCGCTGCACAGTTATACGACGAAATACGTCAATGTCTTCGTAGAGCTTATACAGCTCGTAGTTCATTCGGATACGATAGTCAACGCCGACTCGAACAGGACCGAAGATTTTGCGAAGAACTTTTCTCTCGAACACCCCCAGAGCAGCTGCGTCAGTTTGCGAAACTACCCATGCCTCAGCGCCATAAAGAAGCATAGGTAAAACGATCCTCTTGTAGAGTGTTAGTTTTGTCGATCGAGAGAGGGCTCTGGAACTTAGTTGCTTACTGAGCCTGTAGTAGCACCCATTAGCAATTATTGTTCTTCGCTTTATCTCCAGGCTGACTTCGTTGTTGTTATTAATGGCGGTGCCAAGGCATACAAACTCCTTGACTTCTTCAAAGTTATAGCTGCCGGATGAAACGTGGGAGTCTAGACACCGCGCTCCCATGTTTGGAGACAGCATATACTTTGTTTTACCCTCACTTATCGCCAAACCCACTTTGGCTGATTCCTTTTTGATAGCGGCGAAAGCAGCGGTAACGTCTGTCTTGATTCTGCCGACAATATCAATATCATCAGCCTACGCAAGCAGCTGGACACCTTTCTAGAAAATGGTGCCATTACGATGCACACCGGCCTTTCGTACGATGCCCTCCATGGTGATGTTGAAGAGATCGCAAGACAGTGGATCGCCTTGCCTGAAACCTCTTTCGGTATTGAAGGTTTCGGAGAGGTCATTTCCTACCTTGACGTAGCTGCGTGTGTTGCTCAACGTCATTCTGCAAAGTCTAATCAACTTTGCAAGCATACCGAACTCAGACATTGTTGCGTATAGGCAATCCATTCTCGGGCTATCAAACGCAGCTTTATAATCTACAAAGAGATGATGTGTGTCATTTTGCTTTTCATGGGTTTTTTCCAGGATTTGTCGTAGTGTGAAAATCTGGTATATGGTGAATTTTTCAAGTCAAAAGTCACACAGATAAGGTCTAATCAGTGTTTTTGTAATCGGCATTAATCTTTCACTCAGTACGCTTGAGAGAACCTCGATAGTTCTTTATTTTAGTTACCGATATTTTATCGATTTCAGTTTTACTAAATAAATGACATTTAAAAATGTTAATTAAAATTTTATCAGCAGATTATGGCAAGTATAGATTAATATTTAAAGAGTGTTGTTTTGCGGTTTTAAGCATTTAAAATTAGTAAAAAAACTAATTAGTAAAAAAACTAAATTAGTAAAGTAGTGTCATAGATTTGATAAATTAATGGTTTTTTTGTAATAAAATAGCTCTTTAACTCAAAAATTCAGAATAGCATAAAGTAAATTAAAAAAACTCAAGTTAATATTCACATGAATAAATTTTATTACATTTCATTAGGGGCTGTTCATAAATTACGAAACGTTTTTATGGGAGGAGGGGATCAAGCATTAGTGATGAATTGTTGCATGGAGTGAGGGAGGTTGGTCATGCGTTACGTCACAACAACATTTTCCAATTCAGTTTTAAAAATTTTAAATTTTATTAAAATATAACTTAATTGTAAATATTGCTTTAATTTTCTATAGATAAGAGAATGCAACTAATATGTTTACACCGATCAAATTTATAAAAGGCATTTGAAACACTTTCAACAAGTGTAGCAGTTTCAAAAGCACAGATCAAAAGCAAGGAACATTTTTTTACTGAACTGAAGTGGGAATTTTTACTCTAGAGCAGTCATCGAAAACAGCTGTTATAGCTTCACGTTCAAAGCAAACATCAAAGTTTAATAAAAAACTAAAACAAATGTAATAACTTTCACAATTATCGAACATGGAAGTTATAACTTATCGCCACTGGTTTGTGTTCTTGTTAGAGTAAGAAAAGCTTTAATTTGTGTTTATACATGTTCACATGGTCAAAATTTTCATCAATTGTTAGTCAAATAAAATAAAACAACAACAATAAAACATTTTATTAATATAACGTGGTATATGCTTTTTTCATAGCAAATTGCTAAATTATAAAAAAAACTGAAAAAATTTAAAAAATAAAAGTGTTACGTTGTGACGGAGGAGGGGTCGAGAGAGGGGCATCAAGACTTTGTGACGAAGTGGGTCATAGCGACGGATAAAAAAATAGTCAAAAACATTTTACGTAATTTACGAATAGACCCTTATTATTTTATGTATTTTAATTTTTCCTTCGCGCTTTGCATAAATAAAAACAAACATGCATAAACAACAGCACAAACGCATTAACATCAACAAAAAACAAACAAAAAAATATTTCTTGACACGCCGTCGGAATCCAACTCGTGTCCATCGATTGACAGTTCTATACACTAACTCCTCACCAATCCAAACACCTTTCTAACGCAGAGTTGTTTATTCAATATTATATATAGTTGAAGCTATGATGCAGCAGATCACAACAATCTATTAATAGATAGAGTATGACTACACCTTGTAGCAAGTAATTTAACAACTATTCAAACAACAAAAAAGGTTGTTTCCACTTGCTACAAGATGTCATAATAATCAATCTATTAATAGATTATTGTGATCTCCTGCAAAAAAGCTTCAGTTATATCTTGTATTCAATCAAAAACTCTAAGTTACAAAGGTGTTTGGATTGTTTGCATTGGAGGGTAGAGTGTAGAACTATCAATCGATTAGTTACGAGTTCGATTTCTACGGCGGGCCAATAAATATTTGCAATATTTAATATTGCATTTTCTTGTTGTAATGAACGCAAGCAAAAAAGAAACATCCATTCTTAGAAAACGGTGTCGCGAAAAAAGCGTGGTTTTTAAGATTTCACTCAAGCGAATCACAGAGCGAGGCGTAAGAAACATTTTGGATTATTTCTTATATTTAAGGTTTTTAGTACAGCATTTTTATCAAGAAAACTATAAAAAAATCGGTAAAGTCCTGAGTTTGTTTCAACACCAACGTATAAATCGCCGAATTACTAAAATTTTTCTTATTTATTTTTAACTTTAAGCTTAAGACAGCTTAATTATCAAATGCTCAATTCGGAAATTTTTAGTTAACTTCAACACTTTTTAGAGACATAACACTCAAGACAAAAATCGTATGCATTTCTGCAAAAACTTAAAAAATATATGTATTACAATATAATATAATTCAAATTTATATAGTGTTTAAATTTGAACGATATTAAAATTGAAGAAATTTAAAAATTTCTCTGTCATATCCATATTTTTTCAAATCCACCCATATAGTAGTGCCGAGTTTTCGATCATCAGTCATAGTCAAACCTAATGCTTCATTCAAATATTCAATTAGTGGTAGGTTTTTATGTTCTGCAAAATAAGTATTACAGTATAATCAAATTTTTCGGTAAATTTTTTTCAAGTATTTTAGAACCTACTTCTGAACAAATCATAAAATTTTCGAATTAAAAAAAAAAAACTCTCCCAAATTTACCCCAAGGGGGCAATAATATGAGATGGTCCAATTAATTTTTGTCCTTCAACATTTCGAAATGATTAAAAAATGGTTCGGCGATAAGAGATTGAAGAGGCCAAATGAAGATGTCATCACTAAATTAAACTATTTTGAGTACCATGATAAAACCTAGCATTTGAAAGGAATTAACAATTGGAAAAAACCCTGAACTAAATGTTTAAATCTAAAAATAGGCTATATTGAGAAAAATAACGAGCTTTTTGTCATATTCTTCTTTTCATATTCTTGTCATTGACTTCTCAAGTATACAAGTATAAACAACTTGTTAGGCTTAAGTCTTAAATGTAAAAACCTACATAGAAACAAAACAAAACATGTTATTTTTGTAGTAAATTAGAAGTTTATTCAATACAAATTTTTTCCTCAAAATGCGTTATTATTTTATACAGTGGATGCTTATGAAATATTGAAATAATTTCTTATTTCAAAGTGAGATGATAAAAGTTTATCTTTCCAATTCGCATAACTTTTGTCAAAACATATGCATTTTTTATAACGCATCAAATTGAAACTGAATTGTTTGTAACTTTCTTTCAACTTTTTCATTTCTGCTGCAAACTTGCTAATGAGAAACGACAATATTTTCCAAACCGAAAATAAGTGAGAACAATGTGTGGGTGAATGCTACACTGGCAGGCACCAAGTTTTCATCACATTGTCAATCATGTTCTGAGGTATTCCTATGAACTAAACTGTCACATATGAGTGACTTTTCACTCATACGTTGAAATTCAAATAAAACTCATCCATATTTGTTCAGCAGTAATGGAGACGACCGTAACGTACGAAGGAGTGGAAGTAAAAGTTTTTCACAACTTTTATTGTTGTGAAAGTTGTTATTGTTTGCTGTCACTGTTGCTGTTGCTCTTTCTTCTTTAACTGTTCTAACTTTTATTTCTTCCCAGTGATTCTTTCATATAAAGGACTGAGTTGCCATCTTCACTCAACTCAAGATTTAATTGCATTATTTACGCATTTGACATCGTCTTCTTAGAGTTTCTCGACTTGATTTAATTAACTCTCTCACTAACGCAAACGTAAAAAAAATTAAGTTCATTTGTGAAGAAAATTGTGCGACTTTATTTTCATCGCCTTTCTAGAACAGGATACATACGACAAGTTTTCTTTTAAAATTGTTTTTTTCTTTTAAAAACATTTCCAGGTAATACTACAGAATGTTATCAATTTAAACAATTAATTGTACCAGAGATTGTTATAAAATTTTATTTGCCCGTCAGCAAAACACGTTACCGAACTTTTTATTTATTTAGCAAACCATTTTTTAAATATTTACAGACACACGTTAGTATCTTGAGCTCTCAGTATTAACTTTATGATATGCTTATATTTATCATATTTATGGGCTAATATAATTAAAACTCTAGCAGTTTTCTTTTTTAATTTTATGGAGAGTAATGCTATTATAGTTTTTGAGTAAATTTGTGGTATATTTTCAATTTGTTTGTTGTAAACCCTAAGCCTTTATATGATCACTCCAAGTCCTATTGTTTTTTTTTAGGAATGTTTCGGTAGACTACTTTGTTAAGATCCAGAGCACTTTGGGAGTTATGCATAATTTTTAACCGATTTTTTTTGAAAAAACAAAGTAATTTTCTTGAGAGATTTATTTTTTTTATTCAAAATATTGGCCATCGGCTTCTACACATTTTGCCCATCTATCAGGTAATTTATGAATAGGATTCAGGAAAAACTGCTTATCTTTTGCGGCAAACTATTCGTCGAGCCATTTTATAACTTCCCCAAAATTGCTGAAGTGCTGTTCTGAGAGTGCATGTGACCCATTGATAGGAGAGGTGATCTGGGGAGTACGGCGGGTGCAGAAGGATGTCCAATCCAAGCGCTTTCAAGGTGTTTTTCACTAGTTTTGAAAGTAAGTGAACAAAATCACTTCGCCATGTCTTCTGGCCCATTCCAGTTATCTTTTGATTAATGCGTGGCAAGGGCGTAGCCAGCCTTCGACCTTGAGGTGGAAGGAGGTTATCAAAATGAAAAACGTACAATTAAATTTTAATTACTTATATATTTAGTTTTAAGCAAATAAAATCTTTCTTAGATCTTCAGGAAATCTAAGTAGATTGATAAAAACAACAAAAATAATTTTTATTATTATTCATCGTCCTTATACATCCTCCTTATACATCGTCCTAAATCAGAGCATAAGGCGGAGACAAACTCGGCCCAGTATGAACAATTATGACCCATTCTGCGAACTTATGGCCAAGTGTATCAGAATTGGTATTCCGCATGTGTCGAGCGCATCCAAGTCATACGTGGGTGACCTCTTCGCCTGGAACCTTGGAGATTCCATTCAAGAGCAATCTTTGCAATGTCGTGGTCTTATTTGCGTAGAGTGTGACCAATCCACCGCCATTTGCGGTTTTTGATTTCAACAGCTATTGGGGCTTGCAAGTCAAGATGGCTAAGAGCTCTGCGTTTGTGATTGTTTTTGGCCAAAAGATCCGGTGTACAATACGAATATACTTGTGTACAAAGACTTGTAGCTTGTTGCAGATGATGTCGGTAACCTTCCACGTTTCGCAAGCGCAAAGTAGTACAGGCTTAATGCTGGTGTTAAAAGTGCGTAGTTTGGTTTTGGTGTTTATATTACGCGTTGCCTAAATACGGTGGCGGCCGTGGCGTAGTGGGTAGAGTGTGTGACTCTTACGCCAGAGAACCCAGGTTCGAATTCTCCATCTGACACAGAAAGTTTTTTCAATTGAATTATTTTTATTTGTTCGGCCGTTAACTCTCTGCAGACAATGGCAAACCTCAGAAAGTAAAAACTGCCATGAAAAGCATCTTGAGAACATAAGCCGTTCGGAGTCGGCGTAAAACATAAAGTTCAGTTCTCGATCATTTGTGTGCAGACATTTCACATCACACGCAATCCAATTGATCATAAGAAGCTCGGCCAAAGTCCTTTCAAGGGCTGAGATGGCCATTTCATTTTTTTTTTTTTTTTTTTTTTTAAATACGGTTCAGCTTATGGAAGGCGTGTCCTGCCTTGTTGAAACGCGAGTTTACATTGGTTTCGGCGCCATCGTCTTTGGTGAGCACGCTACCCAGATATCAAAACTGATCCACATCATCGATGATTTCTTGCGTGCTAATAATGGTTACTGAGAGAGCATCTTGGTTTGGGGTCTCTGCACGCATGAGTTTCGTTTTTTTAAATTGCTGCGAAGTCCTACCTGCTTCGCGTTTATGACGAGAGCTTTAAGTTATACATTGAGCTTCGAAAGACTGTGAGCCAAAAAGCAGATATCGTCAGCATAGTCAAGGTAGTTAAGTTTTTGGTGCGGCCGCCATTGTATACCACCGGGATCGTCGTTGTTTGTTTTCTTGAGGACGCTGTCGAGGACTGCTATGAAAAGTAGCGGCGACAATACGCAGCCCTGCCGAATCCCTTTTTAGGTTGTGAATTTTTTGCTCTTTCTTTTGAAGAGCTGCACTCAGCTGCACTCAGCGCCCTCGTAAAGCTCGCGAATAAGAGTGATGATCTTGTTCGGCACACCCATATTCTGAGAGTGGACCTGATTGGGTGTCTGCTAATTGTGTCAAATGCAAGTTCTAGTACTCAAGAACTCAACTGATTGCTCAGTAATTATTCGCAATGAGCTTATGTGATCAACGCAGGAACGCTTTAGCCTGAAACCATTTTGCTCAGTGCGTAGTATGGCGTTGAGAACTGGTGATATTCTATCTAGAACGATGAAAGCAAGAACCTTTTCAACAGTATTAAGAAGAGTAATGCCTCGCCAGTTTTTACATCGGCTCAGATCGCCTATCTTTGAGATGGATATTATTAATCCTTCTTTTCAGACCCTAGGAATTGTGTTCGTCGTCCATATTTCTTAGAGTAAAGGACGTGGAGCGTAGGCAACTTCTTCTGTTCCATATTTCAACAATTCTGGTGGAATGCCATCCGCTCCGGCGGTTTTGTTGTTTTTAAGCTTGCGGATACATGAAGTGACCACCGCTGAATTGATGGGGGCTCTGTCAAAATGTATCTGTTAGGGCTGTGGTGCCGGCTGTTATTTGCATCATCAGGTTCTTCTTCCTCCGATGTGTTGCCAGTTATAGGATGGCCTTTGTTTACTTGTGGATAAAACATAGTAGATTCTTTAAACAGATCTATCAAATCAACATCTAGGGTTGGTTTGACCACATTAAATGCCGTAGATGCATTTCTGGTTGCAATCCACCTTATGCGGAAAGATCAGACACTTTTGCCAAATGCATATTCACATACTAACTTCGCTGAATCTTGTTTCTAATAAGATATTAATAAATCTAGAAACGGCACATACGAAGAACGCTTGAAGTATTTCATCAACGGCGCAGCCAGATGATTTGCTCTATATTGTTGTAAAATACTAATAATAAATAATAAGTATATTTGCCACTGGCTCAAGAATTTGACTCTATTTTGCAATAAAACATAAGACCAGAATAAATATGAAAAGCAGCTTTTTTGTGTCCGAATTTCCTTCGTGGAAAGTTTTTCAAGACCGACCATGTTGTCTATAAAATGTCCCTTAAATTTGATGCTTTTGTATTCTTAGAGCATAATTTCGAAGAAAAGTAGATTCTCTGAAAAAGTTCTCTGTACTAAAAAGTACTCTGAAATTAATTTTTTTGAGGTCCCCAGAACCGAGAAATTCTTCTCTTAGTTTTTTATCCTGACTGTCGTAAATCTTACGTATTGGTATTTGGATAACACTTTTATTCCAATATAAGTACAGGATGTGTAAACGTGTGTATGTGCATTCAATTATACTGCTTTGCCCGTTAGGACTTTTATATAATTATTCTGATATGTCAAATAAAATAAAATTAGCAATAGAATTCTTAAACATATGTCATGTTAACATATTGCTCGTTTTTCCAGTAAAGTCATAACTCAAAATATTTGATTTTTTAGAAGAAGCATTTTAAGTTTTCAACAGATATTGAAAATTGCTCCACCTCTTCCAAAATAAAGTGAGAACATAGAACTAGACATGACTCTTCAAATATTATGATACAAAAAAAAAAAATTAGAGTTTTATCCGTATCTTTTGTGGTTAAATTTAAAATATATTTAGATAAAGAAATCACAAATTCTGCTCTTGTGCGGAGAGTAAGATAGATATCGTTGCCAAGTATACATACAATCTGGATCATGGCTTGATAAATTGAAGGAAACGAGCGATATGTCATTCAATTTCTAGGGAGGGGTAGCTGCCCCACTTTCATCTCCCCCTTTCTTCCCTATATACGCTCATGATGCGTGGCTCAAATTAATCATTTCTTGGAGATAGCGTTGTATATTGACAGCTCCGCCGGGCTTCAAGAGTTTGTAATACACAATACCGCTCTGGTCCCACCACATACACAAAATATGGCATTCTTGTCGAAGCGATGAAGTGTTGAACGACCGGCTTAGCTAGGTGAAAGCCAAGACTTTTTCCACTTGGGATTTTCAAAATAAATTCATTTTTCATTCGTCAAAATTCGATGCAAAAATTATTTCGTTTCGTTGCGTTGAAGCAGTATTTCACAAGTAACTTTGCGATTTTCCATTCGTCCGAGTCCCATTTACTCAGTTTATTGATCCTCCCCATTGATCGTAAGCGTCTGCTGATTATTTTTTGTGATTATTTCTTTTTCCAATTGGCTTTGAGCTTGACTTGGTTCATCATTACTCCTCTTCTTATTTTTATGGTCTACCAGAGCCTCACTATCTTGCACATTGAAATCACCACTTTTAAATTGTCAAAACCATGTCCCACATGTTTTAATTGATGGAGCGTGTTCACTATATGTTCCTAACAGCAAACAATGACTTTTAATAGCCTTTTACTTTGAAAGTCCTCTGAATGATTTTACTTTAAGTCCAACTGCCTAAGGTTTGGGTATAGTGAGCCACTTGATTGTTTAGCAAGTGCAAGTTAAGATACATATAAGAGCTGGTAAAGCGAAATTTGAAATTATTTGTGAACTTTATAAGTTTGGCTTGAGCATAAAACCTGAAATTGCCTAACTCTTCAAGGATCAATAAAGGAAACTGACTTTGGTGTAGAGAATGAAATGAATGCTTACACTTAGAATACAATTCAATTCATTTAAGCCAATAAATTGCGGGCCCTTTTAGCACTCAAGTAAAAAGTGTAAAATTGCACTAAATGAAAAACGATTTCGCCTTCGCACTTCTAACGTTCATTTCACTCATCATTAAATGCAACACTGATGCAATTTACTGCAAGAAAAGTTTTCAAAAGCTCTTCATTTCTTGTTTTGTGTTCTAAAAAGATTGCTACAGAATGGAAGAAGTACTGGCAACATCGAACAAAGACGACAACATCACCTTGCTACTCGCTACTGCTATCAGCTTCGTTTTTTTTAATTTTTTGTAAATTATTTCTGCACGCTTCTTGCTTAGTTGCAACACTCGCCATCGTCATTAAAGCGAGAAATTTTTCCGCTATTATATCTGCACTTGTTACAATTTCCGGACAATGAACAATCGAGGCGCAAAAAAATGCAACGGTAACATTTTTCGCATCTTTTTGTAAGCATGAATCCGCTTTTCGTCTTTTAGTTGTTTTGGTTTTTTTTTTTTTAATTTTTCTAGTCTTGTTTTGTCTGCTTTGTATTCTTAATGCTCTTGCTCATGGCTTTATTTCGCTTATTAATGATTTCTTTTGCTTTGTAACAAAGTCCATGCCGCTGCTCCGACAAATGGACAGACAGATGGATGTACGTCTATTTGCTGCTACACGAGCGTGAATTACTGCATTTAATTGTGTAGCGAACAGCATGCTGCAAACGCTACTTTTAACGTGCATCCCTGCAGCGTTGCAAGCGGCGTTGGTTTGCCTTTTTTTTTTGCTACTTTTCGTACTTTTGTAAATGTATCCTTTTGGTTTTTTTGTCGTGTTGAACGTCATAATAGTTTGCTTCTTTATTGAGATAATGGTTTAATTGATCTATGAACGAAGTTGCACAGAAACTTAAAAGTTGAGTTGTTATATTTCATAAAAGTCATACGAAATATGCTGCATTTATCCATGCTTTTGTTAAGATTACATTTAAATGATTAGCACATATTTTTAAGAATGGAAAAATCTTTCATTTCTGTACTTTCTAATTTTTTCTTCTGCATTTCTTTTTATTCCAACAAATTTATACAATTTTTTAGCTAATACACCATATTGAAATTTCCTTTACTCATTCTCCTCACATTTACTCTTTAACCGAATTAAACGAACTGGGTGTCAAACTAAGGGTCAAACTTTTTTTCCATATTTTTTAATTTTGTTTCTTTGCAAGTGCAACATTTGAAGAATATTGCATTAAATTTTTAGGTCATTCGGAGTAAAACTAACGAAGTTACAGTACGTTGAATGACCGCACCTCTAACTTAGTTTTGCGCGCCTTTTAGCTACCTGCGCTGAGCGGCGAGCGGCAACTGTTTCGGTCTCTATTGTATTACTTTTATCCCCTCTTTTCGTCTTAATATCTTCAGGTAAATAAAATGTGTAACGTTGTCTGGGTGGTTTCACGCAGAACAACAACGAAAGCTACAACCAACTAATATGGAAAATTAGTCTCAAATCAGTAAGTGCTACCGCAACTGTCGTTGAAATTGCAGCATATGTAGCAGCATCACTTCTTAACAAAGGCTCTACTGATTTTTTGGCCTTCATGCAAGATTTGGGCATCACTTTAGGACCAAGTGCGCATGAATGGTCACGCGCGAGCGAATGAGCAAGCTGCTCGCGAGACCAAAGAAGGCAGAGTTTTACGTAAACAGGAGAAAAAAGATGCCTTAGATAACGTGGATGATAGTGATGTACTGGACCCGGCATCGATGATAACATGCGCGTATTTTATAAGAAAATCCAGTTTTTTTGAAGATATTTTAATTTTTTCAGTCTAAAAACTTTAAATCGATTTTCCCAAAAATGTAATTTTTATAGTCGGCGACGAGCCTACAGAAACAATTACTGAACCGATCGTTTTGAAGTTTTGTACACATATTCTACATGTAAATAGCTCTCTAGCTACGTCGAGTTTTTTCAAATTTTTTAATTACTAACAATTTAAAAATAACAAATAGGTCGATTTTTTTCGTCATTAACGAAAATGGTGCCAATGGCTTCCAAATGGTGCCAAAAATTGAAAAATTTAAGAAAACTCGACGAGATTGGAGAGATAAAGTGAGAAACTAAAGAAAGAATATTGATTTTGTATTTTCAGATGATCTAGTGATGCTATAGGCTGGTCATCGCACAAAAACATTTTTTCAATGCGCCTGCGGAGATCTACAATAAATCCGTTATTTTTCTATATTTTTGAAGAAAAATTTTTTTAAATATTTTTCAAATGTTGTACTTTTATATAATAATATGTAAAATAAACACAGTAATAATCGTTTAAAAAAAATTCATATAAAAAAGGTCTTTTTTAAACAAAACAAACCTTACTTACAAACAAACCCTTAAGCTGAATTGGACTGATATTAAATATGTTTGTGGACGCAAGTTTGGATCCTCCGTTTAGAACTTTTATAACTACAGATTAATTTTTGGAAAAATTACTAGGTACCAAACTTAAAGTTGATTTGTACTGACTTCGTGCATTTTTGACCTGAGGTTCTGATTGCCTTGGAATAGGCAATTGATTGCTCCATGTCAAAAAAGTTGAACTCAATTTTTAAAACCTATGCATAAATAATTTTGTATTGCGATTATTGGCAGAATTTTATGAAGAGAAAAAATTGGCATAATAATAATGAAAGTCATTTACCTCCACAACTCCATCTTTACACCATCCAACTCCCTCTTCTTCCGAATCAATACAATACTTTCGCATTTAAAGGGGGCATCCCCTGAATGTTGGTTAAATCTTGAAAAAAAGTGGTGCACAGTGTTACATGATAAAACTACAAAAACAGTTTTTTTTTTTTAATTTCAACGCTAATGCGACTGTTTCACTGAATGGATGTATCACTTTTTTTGGCCAGAAATTGATGCTACACTCGAAAAATTCATTTATAGGCGAAAGGTTGTAGGAAATGAATATTATTTGCGGTAATGTGGAGAAATTGCTGCAATTTAAATTTTGTCAATGTTACTGAAATGATATACGCACAATGGATTTTTAATTGACGCTTGCTCGGATTTTTAAAATTTATTTAACGATCATTCTTTTGCAGTGCTATTATTTTCAAACTTTTGTTCAGTTGAAATTTAAAAATTTATTTATTGGTTTATTTTATACCAAGCCCTAAGGCCTAATAAAAAAAAAAAAAACGAAATGGCCATTTCAGTCCTTGAAAGGACTTTTACCGAGCTTCTTATGATCAATTGTGTTCTGCAATGCTTGAACACAAATGATCGAGAACTGGACCTACATGTTTTATGCCGTCTCCGAACGGCTGATGTTCTCAAGAAGCTTTTCATGGCAGTATTTACTCCCTGAGGTTTGCCATTGTCTGCAGAGAGGTGACGGCCGAACAGAAAAATTAATTCAATTGAATAAACTTTCTGTGTTATGTGGGATTCGAACCAGAGTTATCTGGCGTATGGGCCACACACTCTGCCCACTGCGCCACGGCCGCCTAAGGCCTAATAGTATTAAAAAATTGACAATTCATTATAGTATTAAAATAAATCTACAATTCAATTTATAAAAATAAAAACAAATCAACAGGTATAATATTAAATATGTACGTATATTCTAGATGGCAAATAGATCGATTGATTAGAGTAGTGCTCACTTAACCATATTTGTACTAATTAAAAGAGAAATCTTATTGTACAATGAATAATCAATTTCAAAGAAATAAGAGAAATATGTAAGACTGGATGGACGGGGTCAAGCTCATATGGCAGGCAAGACGGACGAGGTTTTGCTCTGGATAATCAAGTACTATTCTATTGTATTAAGATATACTATATACATGCAAGGCTAGACGGACGAGGTCAAGCTCCGGCGTATGCCAGGCGAGATGGACGTGGTCTCGCTCTAGACAATCGTTTTTAATTATGTCCAGCTTTTAATATTGACAAACATCGCCATTTATTGAAGAGTTCCAAAAGACTCAGGTCCAATCAGTTGTATGTATTATATTCATCAGCATGTGAAAATGCTGAATTTTTGTAAGAGCATAACCAGAATCAGTGGCAGTACTGCTAATAATTTATTTTTTTATGTTTAAATGAGTACATGAACTCATTTACAGATATAACTTCTGAGACTGAACTAAAGTCTCCGCAAGCACATCTTAGTGGTTCATTTTGCAAATAATTAACTCTGCAAAAGTTCATAAAAAGTAGCTCAAAAGACCTACTAGAACGACGAGGAATATTGAAATAAATTTTACTTAGTAAATATGGACTGCTGACATATCCATGTAAAAGTTTAATTATCCAACTACAGTAAAAACCGCTTAAGTACCTCACCCAAAAATGTCAGCATTTTATGGTACTTAAGCTGGTTGGGTACCTAAGAGCGTTAATATTCTTCAATTTTCGTAAAAAATTCCCGAAAATTTTAGGTACTAAAGCGGGTTAGGTACTTAAAGGGGGAGATACTTAAGCGGGTTTCACTGTAACATTAAGCATAATTCTCCGATTTTTTAGAGAAGGTAGATTTAGAAGTTGAGTTTTCGAGTTGAGTTTCATGCAATTAATTTCGCACCAGTTACAAAGATCGTCAAGGTCAGTTTGTAAGAATAAAGAGTCATGCTTAGTTTTATATGACAGAAAAAGTTTAACATCATCAGCATATAGTAAAATATTGCTATGCTTTACAACAGATGGTAAATCGTTAATATAATGTAAAAAAAATTGAGGCCCAAGGTGGCTTCCTTGCGGTACACCTGAAGTAACAGGAAGCCCGTTTGATTTAACTAGGTTAAATATAACACTTTGTGTTATATTTAATAAATATGATTCAATCCATCGCACTAATTGAGTTGGAAATCTAAGAAGGGATAGTTTTAAAGTTAGGAGTTTATGAATTACAACATCGAAGGCTTTACTAAAGTCGGTATAAATAACATCTGTTTGTAGACCTTTTCCAAAATTCTCAATATTCTTTATTGTTAATTCCAGAATGTTGGTAACAGAAGATTTTCCAGTTAAGAATCCATGTTGGAATGGAGAAATTGAAGATTTGACGCTATGTGATAATTGTGAGGTTAAAAAGTTCAGGTAGAACGCTTAGCTTTGCAATTCCACGATAATTATCTATTAAAGACCTGTTGCCAGATGTACGCAGAGGAATAATATAAGAAGATATCCAAGCTACTGAAAAACAGCAAGATTGCAACGATGCAGTAACAACAAAGTGATTGGAATTACTAATTCTTCACAGCAATATTTCAATATACATGAAAGTATGTTGTCAGGACCGCTTTTATAAGATGTTTTAAGATTTTTAAAAGGTTGACATGTTAGTTGACATGTTCGGATGACATGTTAGTTGCTGTAACATAGCAATTTTAATTATTTCAACTCCGCTTGCCATTGCAGGGAAGCGTACAAAATGAGTTATTTTAACAACCAAATTGTACGAGTGGTATATTATATCAATTGTATTATTTTAACGTTGTAATCGAGTTTTGGATTTTATTGAATCCTCCTAAATCCGTCCTTTTGTTGCGTCAATCTCAACAATCCATCTTGCAACACGAAGTTTTTTAAATCATCCGATTTGTCGCGTGAAACAGACGTGCGTTCACAAACACGAGGTTAAGTAAGCCAACATAAATCGCAAGACGATTTTATTTTATTTCTCACAGTCGTACAACGTGCTTTGTCGTGCTTTTTTGTATATACTCATAAATTGATCCTTGTTGTGCAAAAATAATAATTACTAATAATTAAAAATATAAATAATAACAATAATCCTGACTTTATCTTCATGGAGGAAGGAATTCTGGAATAATCAGATAAGTTTTCTACTAGACCAACGGACGCAACAGCTGCTCATCTGTCAAGGTATTCCTTAAACGGAATCATTGAGTTTTCACTGGGTGAAAGTGTGGGAAATGTTCCGGAACATAAAATTATGATAAAATCTATTATTGTATGTATAAGCATTAAGGAAATCTTTAGATGCCATATTCAACTGACCAGTTACACATACATGTCATCCAACTGCAGCAGCAATCCTAAAAAATGCTTTTTACTATCGACTTCGGCTTCGGTTACGATACAGCAGGGTAGCATCCATTTAACCCTCCGTGTGGCTAGTGTAACGATATCGTCCCCCTACTTTTTACGACATAGCTGTTTCTCAGACATGTGCAATGGGCGACGGTTGGTATCTCTTCTTAAAAAAACTTTGAACTTTTGTATGAACACCTGCCAAGCCGCGTCAGTTTTGGTTTAGCCGTTTGTCAGTACTGTGAGTGCAAAGTTGGACCGACTACGAAATCGTTACAGTAGCAACAGGACGTGATTTTTTTTTACTATTTTCTATAAGTAAAAAATGTTATTTTTGCTACAAATAAAGTAATTTTGTCATATTTCTTACTTTTTTCAATGTACAAATGAATGCAACATAAAAACACGTGTATGTGATCAAAAAAAAAAGTGTCCGAAAAAAAGAAACCGACTTAAAATATTTTTAATTTTTGTACAATAATATTTATTATTTTGAATAACTATATTTTTTGTAAAATAATAATTAAAAAAATAATAAAAACAATAAAAAATAGTAAAACAGTGTAAAAATAATTTTACTCAAAATTTTTCACAAAAAAAAAATAAATAATTTTTTTACCGTCCCAAATTTTATTCCGACCAGCAACCTTAAGTTTTTTTTTAAAAATTTTTTTTATTTATTAATAAGAAGGCAACTTGCCCCTAGGGGGTGTTTATCCAATAAACCTTAAATTTTTTAAAAATTTTTTACTTGAAAAAAAGCCAATTTTCAGATTGCAAAATAATTATGGTTTTTGGAACGGAGCCAAATCTGGGTAGGTTTTTTTAGAAGACATATATATGAAGCTTTAATCCCTAAGATATTTTTTCTTAATTATTAAATAGGGCCGGAGAAATGAATTTTGGACTAAAAATTGAAAAAATGCTCGCAAAACCGAGTATAAAATTTGGCCAAAACACTTTATTTTCCTTAAATTGAAATGTTTATCTAAAACCTTAAAAAAAATTTTGACCAAAAATTATTGGTGAAGGGGTTAAAAAATGGCTGTGACGATATCGTTACACTAGCCACAGCGCGTATGCAAATACTAACGCCTTTAGGCGGTGTTCACGCCGATCTATATAAAATCGTTAACTGTGGAAAAATTTTTCAAATTGTTTTCTTTGGAGTGTAGATGAATATACAAGTCACAAGTCAGTTTTTACAGCTTGGCGTTGGCATGCTTCGTTTGACAAATATTTAAATTTTAAATTGCATTTCATCATATATAAACAAATTTCATTTAAAAAAAAAATTTATTTTCTGTCGATGAAAAAAACACATTATTTGAAGTAATATCGTAGTGAAAAAAGTACTAGTGAGTAGGAAATTGTTCACTTCATAAAACGAAATTCAGACTAGTTTTTCTCTTCAAAAAATTAGTCTAATCTGATTTATGGAGATCAAACAAAAAATGTGGCATTAGAGGGTTAATAACCATGTGTAGGTCGAAACGATCAATGGGTTCGTTCATTGAACCGAGTTTAAGTCAAAATGATTGGCAGGTCCATTCATACAATCCAGTAGAAGTCAAAACTGATAAAAGGTCCATTCATAAGATCGAATGTAGGTTGAAATGGCTAACTTCTTCATTCACACAATTGAGTTTAGGTTTTAACGATTAACAAGCTCATTAATTTCACTGAAATGAGATTAATAGGATTAAAAAGTACTTTCATAAAACCGTAAGCGCAGTGTTTACAACGGAATGCTTTAGTCAAGGTTATTGGAAAGCAGGTAGTTGTGGTGATTACTTTTTAAAACTTTATTAGCAATCGACTTGGTCGGTAGGGCACCAATTCGGTTGCTACAATGGGTTTAATTCTCTGTGAGTATGGACATGGATGACGATTATTTTCAGCAGAACATCGTGACATGCCATATAGCAGGTGAAACAATAGCTATATTGCGTGAGAAATTTCCTGGACATTTGATTTCTCGAAATGGAGACTTTGATTGTCCGCCGAGATTGCGTGACTTAACACCACTAGACCTTTTTTCTTTGAGGCTACGTAAAATATAAAGCCTATGCTAATGCTCAAGCAAATATTCAAGTACTCAAAGACAATACAAAAGCTGGTGTTTACGAGATACAGCAGCAATTATACAAAAATGTGATAAAAAATGTTATCAATGATATGCAAAAACAGCAGTGGCGGATATTTGGCAGATATTATGATCATTTATGAACCCCAGAATTTGTACTATTGATTATAATAAAATTATCAGCTCTTTATACAAAAATATTGCTTTTTTCTAATTTAAAATGACATCTCTTGTTGCAAGACCCTTTATGTTAATTTAAATATGATATATGAAGTTTAAACGTCAAAAATACGCAGATGAACTGTATAAACTTTTAAAACAAAGAGTAAAAAGATGACATTGTAGAAAATTATTTATTTTCTTCAGGACCCTATTCAATTATAACAGTGTACTAAATAAAAAATTAAAGGACATACCAAGGACATATCATGTCATGTGGTTCAAGAATGTATTTTCTTAAACGAATGTTTGTTTTAAATATTTCGAAAGCTTATGTTCAAAATTAATTGCATATTTTATTTACACTTTTAACGCAAGCGGCACAGACGAGAACTCACTTCAATATAAATATTAAGAAAATTCGAAACTACCTGGGTAGCTCGAAAGCCCATAACTACCCGGGAAGGGATTACCAAACTTCCCTAGAAATGCTCGCGTACCAAGGTATTAGAGCTGATTGCGTTTTTTGGATGCGCGGGTACATGGGTAAACGTTAAAGGCTAGAAAAAATCGACAGAACTAATACATATTTAACTCCAGAGAGCTGTTGGTCATTCATAAGCATGTTTTCATTCCAATTTTTTAACGTAATTTGTCTGAGGAAGTGCGTTTGACTGATATGCGAGAAATCAGAGAACACGGTTCGTATTTCAGCTTTCTCAAATTTCTCAATTAAATCACACTACTTATCATCAAAAAGCTATTATTTCATATACAAAAATGTATAAAAAAATATTGTATTTTAACGGCTTACCAATGGGTTAACACATCACAAGTATTACAGTGTGTCCTATCGTGCAAATGGTTCTTAAGGTGGGACAAGACATTCGCGGCAGAGAAAACATACCTTTTTTCAAAAACAACCAGTCAAAAACAAACATTTTTCCAAAATTTTTTATTATTGTAGAGAATTGAACAAATTACAGGAAAAAAAAATTCAAAAAAATATATTTTTCACTCCAACATGGTTTTATAGAGCTCCAAACTGGCGGCAGAGAAAAAAATGGGGCCTCGTGGTTGCAGCGCTGGGAGTTGCAAAAATTGTCCGATCTGGAAAAAAATGACTTTTTTAAATCTTAACAAAATTGGTTATCGTATGATACGAGCTTTTTTTTAAAATTTTATTTTTTTCAATTTTTGGTGATGTTCCAAATTTGAAAGTGTGTTTTTTCGAAAAAAATATTGACTTTAAAAATTCAAAAAATCGAAAAAAAATTTAAAAAAAGCTCGTGTCATACGATAGCGAATCAAGTTTAAAAAATACAAAAAAAAAAAAATTTCGTCAAAAAATTAACCCGCTAGTGCCGCAACCAGTACGAAAAACATGGTTTCGAGATAAACGCGTTCAAAGTTGGTGAACAAAGAAAAAAAAGGTTACCTTCAATCTGCCATGCCTGCTTCGTACTGTATGCCTTCGTTATCTTGTGTTGTGCTGTTTCTTATAGTTTTTTGCAATCGTTTAGCAATTCGGGCTTCTTTTGAAGCTTCATATGCCTTCACTCTGGCGCATTTCAAACGATTTGCATCATTTCCTTTGGAAGAATTCAATGCTGTAGCTCCTATGGTGATACCAAGTAGTTGAAACATTTGCAAATAACTAAAACCCACCCTTCAAGTAGGTACGAAATAACAACCACCAAAAGTCAGGTAGCAAGTAAAACAAGTATATACCAGCTGCCGTACGTAGGTAGCGCAAAAATAAAAAATGCGCTCTCACTAGTCCGGCTGTAATTTTTGAACCCGTAAGAATTTTTCCATGAAATTTTTTTCTTAGAATCTTAAGAATATTTACTAAAATACAAAACTCAAACTCAGATTTCAAAAAACTGCCAATGTCATGTCCCCCCTTAAGCAAGGTTTAGTTTTTTAGGCTTAGTTTTTTTCGTGCAAAAATTATAATGTTATAATTTTGCAACTACTGATATTTATGATTCCTATTGAATTTAAATGAGAATTTTTGCAAGTAATAACAATTTTCTTTGAAAATATTCGGAGCTATTAAAGTAGGCGAATTGAAAATGTAGTCATTTGAAGAATTATAAAATTTTACGCAAAAACATAAAAAAAAAAAGGTTTCTGCTATTCAATACGGAATGTAAAAACCATTAAAAAATTTCATTATCATTTTGCGCATCGTCTTTCGTTAAAATAGTTAGACAAATTATAACGCAATTTTGGCTTAAAACGATGGCCAACACAGTACAACAATAACAACAAAAGCGCTTTTAAAAGTTTTCAGCTACTGTTGTTCAACCCACCCATTTTTATTGTTTTACTATTAATACAGGTGAGTTGGTGCGCGCGTGTGAACATTTTAATGACTCCAACGCTTCGGCCGAACAAAATAACAGCAACATAGTACATAGTTGGTTGGAGTTGGTTGGACTTTTGCGTTCCTGCGTTATTTTTATTGCTGTTGTTGTTTTTTTATTTCTACTCTAAGAAGCTTGGAATTATTTTTACTGCTATGTTGAAATTTGTTTGAAAAATCTATAAAAAATCATTCATTATTTTCTGGTATCCTGCGTTGTTCGGTTTTTCGATTTTTCAACGCAGTTGATGTTGTTTTTAAGCCGGACGTTATGAGACCTCCTTTAACGCTCATTTTTAGCGACCCACTCACTACAGCGTAGCTACGCGTAGCATTGGAAGGAACGACTCGTGCCAGCATTCACATCCCTTGGCCTTGTCTTAACTCCGACTAGTCGCTGGCTCCCGCTTTTATGCGCTTCTTAAATACGAAAAATATACAAAGAAGCAAATCGAGTTTGCAAATAAATGAAATTACTTTTCGGTCTAATGACCATCATCTGCTGATTTTATTAGATTTTCTCTTTCTTTGGCCATTATTTGTGTATTGAATTAAGCGTAGGAGCAAGAGAAATAAAAACAGAACGAGCAGCCAAATCGAATGGTTAAACTTTAAATGGGTTTCTATGTAGTTTGAAAAAATCAGGCTGAGACTTGGAGATATTTAAAGAGATACAATGAGATCTAGAATATGACAAAACATCAAGTGAAAAGTGAAATAAATATAAAAATGTTCATCAGTATTATATGACACAATATACAATTTCGTGTGTAAACCACACAAATAACATACGAGTACTAAAAATATTTATCAAAATGTTATTTTTAGTTAAATACACCAACTTATATAAATTAATTTATCAAAGGATTTATGCGCTTATAAGCACAAACAAGGATAACTTTTTATGTATTGTAACGACAAAACATAGCAAATACTAAGCACTCTGAGCAAATTCAAAGCAATTTGATGCATTCACAGCAGTTTGATGCATTCACAGCAATGCATGTAAATAAACTAAAGCACTAAATTAAACACATACCTATGCGAATACATTTTCTCACACACACACACTCTCAAAAACAATACTCTCATACACATAAGTATCGAGCAGATTCAACAACGGAATTTCCTAAATTAGCATAAATTAATCAAAGCCAAATGAAGCCAAGACCGAAGTACGAACGAAACCAAAATCAGAGAAATGCAATTTGCAACAAAGACAAACAGACAAAACAAGCAAAATAACAACATGTACAAACATTGTGCGTTACTTTATGGTTGCCACACTTTTGCAAATAATTTGTAATATTTTTGACTCACTTGCCAAAATTTCCATTATTTATTATACAAATATGGAGGATTGAAAATAGTTTGAAGTTTTATTTATGGGTTAAATATGTTTTTCATTTTGCATTTAGACAAATAAAATTTTTTTGTAAAAACTATGAGCGAAATTATTGTAAAGTTTTATATATGTACATCATTTCATATACATTTTAGAGCCAAAAACTCATAAAATGATGGTATTTGACATAAAAAGTGATAGTTTTCTGCATTTGGTAGTCACGATAAGTCGATTTCCACTCTCGAGCTAATTTCAATACCGGATAACTTCAACCAGTTGAAAAAAAATCTTAATCCACCTCGGATAATGACAAAATTCCTGTCCTTTGGATTGATTGAAAAATGTTGTTATCTTACAAATTACAATAATTGTTAAATTTTCCTTGAGTCAAGTTCCGGTCAAATATTTTTGAATATTGACTTCCCAGGATGTTTTGAAATTCTTAACCATCGTTAAAATTTTTGCTTCCAGAACAGTTTTCAGAGATTCTCAATCCAACTTGGTATTGGCCGCCCATCACTGGCTCTAGTTCCCTTCATTTCTCCATCTTAATTCTTACCTTATACTGAAGTTTTATACTGAAGCCATTAGACCCATACTATATTGCATATGAATTTGCAATATGGTGGCCATACTAAGACTAAGGGTGTCATGCATAAAAATGAGAAATTTCTCGGAGATCGATATGGCGAGATCAAATTCATGCAAGGTTAGGTTAGTATGGTTGAGATGGCTGCCTGTCTCGTGTACTTAGGCCAATATAGGCCCCTTGTGCTACCATATAATCTCCTTTAACTTGGTGTTATAAGAGTCCTGTCTCCGTTGAACCATCCCGTGGACTTAATCAATCTGTCGATTTTCTTCGGATCTATCTTTGAGATTGAAGCAAGAGAGTAAAAGAGGGGTCGACTGAGGGTATTTAGTCTCCTTCTACTTAGAGCGGGACAGTGGCAGAGAAAGTGTTGTATGGTTTCCTCCTCCTCATCATCTCTGCAGCTTTTGCAGAAGTCGTTGGCTTCACAGCCTAGACGAAGAGCGTGAGCTCCTATTAAGCAGTGTCCGGTGAGTACCCCTACCAGAGCAGAGAGATTCGGTCTTCCGAGTCCCAGTAGGGAGGAGGTGCGATTGCTGTCGTAGGAAGGCCAGGTGGCACAGGTGACAAGGTTATACCACCGCTCATTGGACTAGCGCAGCGCGTTTCGCCTGCACTGGACTTTTAAGGTGGCCAATGGTATACCTACCCCATCCTTTTCTGGTAGGATAGCGGCGGTCGTTCCCCTTCTAGCCAGTTCGTCAGCTTTACAATTGCCTTCTATGTCTCGGTGCCCAGGCACCATACAAGGTGGATCCTGAATTGCTCAGGCATAGCGTTGAGAGATTTGCGACATGCAGCAAAAGATTTAGAGTTTTGGGTATAGGAGCATAATGCTTTTAGCGTCGCTTGACTGTTCGAGAAGATATATATAGCCTTCCCTGAGGTGCTCAGCTGGTTGAGGTGCTGTACTGCTTCCTTGATGGCTAAGGCCTCCGCTTGGTAGACGCTGCAGTGATCGGGTAGCCGGAAGGAGGTCTTAATCCCCAGGTCCGGGGAAAAGACTCCCCCACCCACTCGCCCTTCGAGCTTAGAGCCGTCAGTAAATATGTTTATGCGATATGTTTTATGTTTAATGCGTTCCTCAGTATTCTCACTCCATAGAAGTTTCCTGTCTAGGATCACTCCCAGAAACTTTTCGCTTTTGCTGAAGTTAAGCCTCAGTTTTTGGTATGTTAGTATAGGGGTTTTGTATCTCCTAGTGCAATAAGTCACAAGAATTTTGTCAGACTCAGAAAAATTGTTTGCATAAAAATTAGATCAATCCTATGACAATTTACTCGGTCTTTAACTAGAAATAGAAAAAAAAAAGTGTCTAAAAACTTTAAGTACAAAACGTATCTATAATGTGCTTTTGGTAAAAAGTTGAAGGAGTGGAGATTATTGTAAAACAATGCTTCTAAACAATTTGTTTTTTCTTGTACAGATTTGGTAAAAAAAGTTCATATGTTTTCATCTTATAACAGATAAAACGAAAGAAATAAAGGTAAATTTGAAAAATATTTATGGATATTACATAAATTTGTATTTCAAAAAGTTAACTAAAATATTTAACTGAAATTGTGCAAGGGATATTGGCTTGGAAGAATAACTTCGGGAATTTTGCAAAAAAAGGTGATGTGAAATTAAATATTTAAACAGACCGCAACCATGTCTGATAAATTAATATTCTGTATAATTATTAATGTTAATTTTGGGGTCAAATGAAAAAAAAAAAATCCAATGAACTTTTATTTTCACTCTTTGTTAAACTACCAGCTAATGCAATGAGATATGACCGTGCGAAATAAGAAAATTGGGAGATGTAGTTTTAGAGATATCAGGGCATGGTTCTTAAATCGACTTTAAGAATTTTTTTTTTCGTGTTAATATAATAATAACTTCTTCAAGAACAAGTATATTATTAATTTCAAAATTGCTATTAAATCAAAAAACCAATATATGACCTTTGCTAGGATAACAATGTCTGCACCAAAAAATTGAACGCCTTAAAATCAAAGAAAAAAAGTTCTTGCACAACTGTAAACAAAATATCTTCACCACAATGAAAAGATCGTTGCAATAATGATTTATCCTTTAAGTATGCAAGTGCTGCATCATTGAAACAAAATACTGAAGTTCTTTGAAGCTAGATCAATGAAACAATCTTTGCCGTCAAGATAAAATATTTACTATAACGATTTAGTTCTTTGTTAACAAGGCATTGAAAACAGTATATAAAATCAACAACTTTTCTTTGTTTTTTTTTTAAAGTAAGATTCATTGTTTCAAAGACAAAGTCAATTACTTTAAAGAATGTTTTCTTCAAAATCATATTTGTATACGAAAAATAAGAAAATCGTGTGTGTAATAAAATTACTTTTAAATTAAAAAATAACATAAAGTAAATTAAAAAACACACGTTAATATTCACACCTGTAAATTTTATAACATTTCATCAACAAAAAGAAAATAAAATAAAAATAAAATATTTCTTTGCCCGCCGTGTGGAATTGAACTTGGGATTTTTGGTGCCAGTCCATCGCTCTACCCACTGTTCCAAGCAACCTTGCTGGTGTTTGCTGATATAACTACAGCTATGTTAACAGATGCCTTATTAACAGATGCAGTATATCACAGTATTCTGTTGATAGCCATACAACAAAAATCTATTAATAGATTATTGTGTTATGCTGCAGCATAGCTTCAGTTGTAATTCACATAATATTGAATCAATCACTCTGCGTAACGAAGGAGTTTGACTCGAAGCGTAGTGTAGTGACTTTTCAATCGGTGGTATCGGTGGGTGTGGGTTCAAATCTCCACGGCAGGCGAAGGTAAGATTTTTAATATGATTTTTAATTAAATGTAATGTTCTTGCTATAATAAACGCAAGCAGCAAAGGGAAGCCATGTACTTAAAATCAAGGATCTTACATTCTGCGTCTTTGTCGTAACGAATAAAAGTCTTTTTGCCAAAGTACATTTTCGTTACTTTTACGACTTTTCCATGCTTTTTTAAAGACGTACGTCTTTGCCACAATAATTTTAGTTCTTGATCCAAAGTATATTGTTCTTGGGAATCTAACAATTTTTGTGTCTTTGCCGTAACGATGTTTTATCTTTGGGCACAATCTAACCAATAAAACTCTTTGCAGCAAAGTGCATTTTCTTTGGTTTTACGATTTTTTTCCTTGGGTGTGGTCCAACCCCCTTGAAAAACAGCATAGGATCTTTTAATTAGAATCGATATGAATTCTAAACTTTTTTCGAGATTAATGAGTGATATGGGACTATTTTCCAATAGTATTCGGCGTTCTTTACTACTTAAAAAATTGAGAGTTCACTGAATAGTTGACTCAACATTTAATGAGAAAATTCTCAGAAAAGCGAGTGCGCCTTAGGATTATGCATATCGTTATAAGAATTTACTCATTAAGAGCTTTCGTTTTAAGAAGCTTCTCAGGCCTTGAGATCCATCTCGAAGATTTTTTATGCTTACAGCAAGCAGTAATTGCTGAAAAAATCGAGTAACAAGCCATTTCTTTCTTTTATACATGAGTCCCCAAGCCACATACACGAAACATCTTCAAAAGGCACAAAGAATGGCATCTATATGCATCAACGGTGCTCTGAGAATAACACTGATTAACACCTTAGATATCATACTTCAGCTTCTACCGCTGGACCTGTTTGACAAGCAAACAGCAGCTTGTTCTGTAGCCAGACTAAGAGAAACTGTAATATGGAAAAGCCTGATAAGAGGACAATTATTCATAATCAACAGCTTTAACTTTATTAAAACAGAAACTGGCTAATGCAAGTCCTTGCTTTCTTTCGTTTTACGGCCACCTTTATTTTTTTATTTATTATAGAAAACGAAGCCAACGTCAAACCTACAAATATCTACTTGCGCAGAAATTCCCATGCAACTCAAGTTCAAATTATTAAAAATGGATGGCAACTCCCGTCGAAGCTACTGACAAATACAGCGTCATTGATTCGTCAATGATGCATAAGAAAAATCGAAGAACGAGTAATGAGCCGGTTTCGAATATTAAAGACATCCCCGAAGACAGACGAATCCGCCAAAACCTTTGGAAACCGCATGCTAAGTGCCTGGCTAAGGCAGAGTTGGGAAGACCTTCGGTTTGATTTTGACATTTTGATATACAATTAAATTTTATCAAGTTACGCTCGATGAAGAAGCAGCAGCCAAGCAAATAGCTACTAAATATGAAGGTAGCACATAGATACATAACCAAACGCACAAATACACAGACACACACTTATACAAGTGCGGTTGCACAAATGCTGTACTAACATGCTAGTATGCACTTAATGGAGGCTATGATTTCACCAATAATGACTGAAGCTGCTTCTAGAGTTGGCTCTTGCTGTGCTGATGCATCATTGCTTGTTGGCTGACTGGCTTGTTTGCTTGTTGGTCGCTTTGAGCTGCTTTGGCAGCACAGGTGTTGCTCGAAGTCAAGGGTTACTTGAGCAAATACTCAATAGCAAACATAACCAGAAAGCTAAATTAAATATTGGAAATAGCTAACGACATAAGTCTTTGCTGCTACTTGGTAGCTGCTAGAAGAGTCAGAGAGCTGTTTGCAATGCATGTCCTTGCGATGCACTGCTTATTGGCAACTGCATCTAATTAGCTATACTTGTACATTTGTTGCATTACGATGAATCCTTTGGTTAATTAGTGCATATTTGAATATGTCAGATTGCAAAATTCATCAAACAGTCAGTGTGTTGGGATGATCATCTTCATCTGACTTAATGAGTCGGTAATCAATGGTTAAGGAAAGGAATTTCGGACAATATATAATGAAATTCTCAATGAACAACGGTGAAGTGTTATAAAGCAAGGGTTTGGTTTTGAAAATACGGAATATCTTCTCTTTAAAACGCTTAAAATGTAATTTTCTGTATAAAATCTACCCATAACTTAAACAACATATTTTTTATATTCCACTCACCAGGCATTTCACGTTCTATCTTGATTTATTTAATTTCCTGTTCAACAAAGTTTTGTATAATTAATTTTTGCGCACAATTGATAGGAACCAATAAATTCTGAATTAAGTTTTTTTTTTGTTCTTAATATTTCTGGTATTCACTCAGAAATCATACGAAAATTGCAATTTTCATTTCATTTCTTTCTGGAATCCCTCATCCTGAACACACTCATTCGTTAACTATTAAACAACTTAATTGTCCCCACGGGCAGAACAGTCGCTCTCCAGGCGAAGATCTTCATTACCCGTTTAAAAGCGTTTTTTCTACTTATTTTGTAAGGAGAACTTCGGTATCCGTAAAAATTTTTGCACAGGTTTCTTTAACTTGTTTAAGGATGGTGGGGAACACCCTGCTCACCAAACTTTCAATTGGACTTTGTGGATTAAGTTGGACGCGTCTTTTGTGGTTGTAAGAAACAGTTAATGTGCACGTGTGCTTGTGTTTGCTTGTAATGGTTTTGTGGACCAGTACATAAACGTCAGCATCTCGCTGTTTGGGAAAAAGTTATGGCACAAAATAGGACGGTTTGTAGGTAACTGTAAAACTTGGTCGTTTCAAGTGAAAAAGTTTCTCGCTTTGAAGCAGCTGCCGAGTGCGAAATGAATTCACGTCCGGCTGCCGTACTTTCTTATTTTGTTCTCACGAAATATATACAGGGGTATACAGGTAAACATTTTCGCGCTACATTCACTAATTGATGGCATTTATTATTTTAGTTATTTGTAACCTAAATTCTAAAGGTTTAATTCATACGATATTTGAGACTTATTTTCTGCCATAAAGTAGTTTAAAAAAAAAAAAAATTCTAAACTCATTAAAGCTCTGACTTTGCTTAATTGAATATCTGAGAATATTGGCATCGCGTTTTACCGTTATTCTCTGGGATTTTGTTTTTTACGAAAAATATTTTTATTTTAAGCAAAATTTGAATTTTCAAACACTGTGCCCTGGGCTCCAAGGTAGACCCTTTTTTACATGGATAAGACAAGACTACTACTTGCTGGCAAACATGTTTCGTCTTTATCCATTTTATGGCCTTCTGTTGAGCTGTTCAAGAAAGTTGCGAAGCCCTGTTTAAATGCATTAGCGAGCTTATATGCAACATATGGTCGAAAGAATAAATTGCAAACGATTAGAGTCTCAGTGTACTAAGCCAAATCCACAGGAAAACCGAATTCAGAAATTGCACCAACTACAGTTGGATAAGCCTAATGGCTATATGATACTTCATTAAATTGCTCATTTTTTCTCATTGAAAATGAAAACTAGAGCAGTTCAAATAGTACGAATGCATAGATTCAATTGGTGTGAGTGAATACGCATATAGTACTAATTGGAGAAAAAATGTGGGACGGACTTCATTTTCAACGCATTGTTTTTGCCGTTCTTTCGATGCGTTCGTCGTTAAGTTCCATTCAAATATTTACTGTGCTGTTTATAATTAATTTGACATTTTTAGAGTAAACAAAACAATTTAAGATAAATTTATGCTGAATTGGAGATGATGCGTGTAGCTTATATTAATTTATTAAATGCAGCTCCTCTTAAAAACACCAAAAATAAAAAAGTAACAACGTTTATCCTTTTCTTACATAATATGTCTGCCCTGCCCACTCGCCACTTGTTTTCAGATTTTACAATTCGACAAAAAATTTAAGTATTATACGGGCTTAAGAAAGACTGAAGCACATCTTAAGTACAATCTTGGAAAAGACCCTAGAAAAACAAATCGGCGCCGAGCAGGGGCGGATCCAGGAAAATATTTCGGGGGGACGTTTTAAAAATATTAATGTACGCTATATATGTATCGTCGTTGGGCGTGCAATATCGCGTATTAGCTACTTGCACATACACACACACGGTATAAGTTAAATTCTACAGGAGTGCAGAAAAATTGTTCCTTTTTAACCTATTGTTTATGTCAAAACACTATTAACTTAACTGATATCTAAGCCACGAGAGTGCGCTTAATAAAATCAACATAATTTTAGTACATAAGCTGGTTCGGTAAATTTATGTACTGACAGCTTCCTGTTATAAAAAAGTTCTCTTTTCCTACTAACTCGCGACGTGGTAAGATGTTTTATATTCAATAAAAAGAAAGAAATTATACTTCCAAAAAACTAATTGTTTTTATTTCAATATATATTTCTTTTCCTTTTAAAAACAAAACTTATTTAACTTTCGAGTTATATAAGTAAAAAATTCTATTCTTTAGCACAGCGCCCAGATTCACATATAAACATTTGGTCCATTCGAACCGGGTTACAGTGCTTCCACCAACAAACCACGTCGAGTTTCTTCAATTCTATCCAAATCCAAGATCGTGGATCTACTTTTCTGGAATCAAGTCCTAAATTCAATAATAAAATTCATCAAGGGAAATTAATCATCATATCATCATATTTTCATTCAAATCTTCAATCAAAAATTCAAGGTGCGTATGCATTAATTTCAATTTAAGACATATAGTGCAAGTGAGATAAGAAAAAACATAAAAACATAAAATATAATCGTGCATAACCTAACTTAAAGCAATAAATTCGCGATAATTTAGGTGCGTGTAAAATATATTTAAAAGATGAGAATAAATCATTAAACATAAATTGAAAATGAAGAAAATTCTATAAAATAATACAAAATTCTTATAAAAAATAATAATAAATTCAAATAAATTAATCTAATCATTTTAAAATTAATTTTTCCATAAATTGAAGTTGGAGTAAAATCAACTTCGTAAAACTTCGCTAAAAAGAGATCCATTTATTTGGCATATGTGTTTAAAAAAAAATTTTGTGTATATAAATAAATCTCTTTTTCGCAACATCTGTTTAAGTGATCGTTCGTAAACTGGGAACAGTTTTCTTTATTCCGCAACATTTTTGGACTAATGTCTGCGGCTGCATGTTATTATATACATACAACGCTTTCTTTCTCTTCGGCAACATTGTTGCTATCGATCACTTGCGTTGTTTTATTAACATAGCGTGTCTCCTTTTGTTGCACTCGATCGTTTTTTATATACATTAAATTTTTCTATAAACAATTCTCCGCAAACATCGTTGTAAGCATCGCTCTATAAACATTTCAGTCTTTTTGTTGCCATAGATCCATGTATACATGTCTATCAAGTTCTTAGCTATAAACATATACTGTATTAACATAGCGTGACTCCTTTTGTTGCGATCGATCGTTTTTATATACATATAATTTCTGTATAAACATTTCTCCGCAAACATCGCTTGGTAAACATCGCTCTCTAAACATTATCATATTTTTTGGTGCAATCGATAGTTTCATGTATACATGTCTCACAAGTTTCTCGCTGTAAACAAAAATTACATTAATATCTCTCACAATAGACATTTGAAGTGTTAGCAACGTGTATGCTAGCGATATCTTCAAATTTAAACATATTGCTAAAATCTTTTAATCAAAAAATTCTTTGTTGCAAAAAAAAAATATTTGGAAAGATTCATGTTGTTGTTGCTCCTTACATTTCAAAAAGTTAAACAAGTCAAGTCAAGCAGTGGCGGTGCATTCAAATAAAATCTTGTAGTTAAAAAAAAAAAAAAAACCTTATATATTAATATTAAATTAAAGTTAAAATTTTTAGCTAACTCAAATTCATATTTTCAAATAATAAGAAAAAAAAAAAAAAAGTTTGATAAATATATAAGAACTATTTGAAAAAAAAAAAAAAAAAACTACAGCAACAACAACAACGACAACAGCAACAAGAGTAACCATCATAACAAGAATAAACGTTTTTTAGGGCGGTTTACATTGTTTTGTTTTATGTTTTATTCTAAAGCAATCATTTAGTCAACTTTTTGCGTTACGCGAATATTGATTTCGTTCAAAAGAAAAATATTTTTTTGATTTATTGCAAAATTATAGTTTCCTGGTATCGATTCAAATTGAAATCAATTCAATTCAGTTCTTATTCTCAGTTTTTGCTTTGAATAGTTTTACATCACATCCAGAATAATTCGATTATTCTAACAATAATTTAAGTAAGAATTCTTACATTCTTAAACGTGCTACAGCATTTAATTTCAGAATTGCTGAGTAATTTTTTGTTTCAATATTTTTATAATATTTTTTCAATATTCATTTCCAATTTCGATTATTCTGTCGATAATTCCTACAACCAGGTGGATTTCTTTTCTGGGTTCACTGTAATTCTTAACTTCGTTGAATAGTTGCACAAATATTGGCCTTTTATTGTGATCTTTTGTTCTCAAATTGTTAATTCATTCTATTCAAAATGGCATCTTTAAATTCCTTCATCCGATTTACTGATAGTTTGGTTGAGTTCGAGTTTGATCTCAACTCAACCTTAGATTCAGCAAGTTCAACATATTCACTAGATGTCCACCGGGAAGAAATAAAGTCAACATGGAACCGGATAAAGGCTGTTTATGAAACTTGCCTAGGCGAACTAGCTGCTGCCCAGGAGGAAGGCACGGATCCAGAGGTAGAGCTGGAAACCATAAAAGCTCGATATCGTACCGCATATCAGGTATACGTCCGATGCGCTTCACAAATTGGAGACTGCATTGAGAAGCTCAATAGCGCTTCAAAAGCCGCACAGCTTTCCAGGGAACCTAATCCAGGATTGGATGTACCATCATCTTCCAGTCATCACTTTCATCTCCCTCCATGTGACACCGAGATTTTCAACGGTGATTATCTTTCGTGGCCGTCTTTTCGAGATATGTTCACTGCCATATATGTGAACAATTCGAGGTTAAGTCCAGTGGAGAAACTCTTCCATCTTAACTCAAAAACGCGTGGCGAAGCTCGTGACATAGTTAAGAAGAGTCCACTTACCAACGCTGGTTTTTCATTGGCTTGGAAAAGTTTACAAGATCGTTTTGAAAATAAGCGAATCTTAGTAAACAGCCAACTCCGAGTTCTATTTAATCTGCAATCCGTTTCCATTGAGTCCGGAAATGCTATCAAAAAACTTCAGCGCGAAGTAAATGGATGCATTTCTGCTCTTCAATTATATGACGTTAATATAGAAAGCTGGGATTCTATATTTATTTTCCTTTGCTCCACTAAATTGCCAGATGGTACTCTATCGCTTTGGGAACAATCGCTCAAAAATAAGACCGAAATTCCAAAATGGTCTGAGCTTGATTCATTTCTAACCAGTCGTTATGAAACACTGGAAACAGTTTCTGATATTAAAGGATCTTCTATTTCAAAAATTACCAATAATAGATCGCTTTCTCAACCAAACAACCGAAACTGGAAGAAAGTTAATTCATACCAAGCTCATGTTTTCACTCCTTCTTGCAAATTATGCTCAAATGAACAGCACACTATTCGTGTATGTCCTCGATTCCTCCAAATGAATACAAAAGATAGATTTGAAACCGTTAAAAAATTCCAGCTTTGTATAAGCTGCTTTTCAAAATCCCATCTTTCAAAAGACTGCAAAAGTCGTCATAATTGTTTCACATGTAATAAGCGCCACCATACCCTTTTACATAAAGTAGTTCAAACCTCTGAACCAATTATTTCTTCTAATCCTAAACCTAGCACGCAAAATTCATATTCCTTCAAAATACAGTCCACTGACGAACCTTACTCATCACAAAACATAAATTCTTGCTTTGCTTCAAATTGCAGAAGTGTGCTTCTAGGTACCGCAATTATAAAAATATGTCATCTTGGCGTAACTTATTTCGCACGAGCCTTAATTGACTCAGGTTCAGAGGGTACGTTCATTTCGGAACGACTTTTTAAAATTCTAAAACTTACGTCTCGTCCTATATCTGCTCAGATTTCCGGATTAAACAATGCAATTTCAGCAAAAATTCAACAAGAATGCTCGTTCATTTTAAGTTCTACATTCGATGATCGTATAAGCATTGAAGCAACTGCTCTTGTTGTATCACATCTCACAGGAAATCTTCCATCCTGTTCCATTAATCCATCAATATTGTCAAGTCTTCCAAACCTGCAATATGCGGATGAAAAGTTTTACCAAAGCTCGCAGGTTGATATCTTAATCGGTGGCGATCTTTTTTCATCCGTTCTCCTGGATGGTGTTAAACGCAACATTTGCGGGTCTCTTGTCGCTCAAGAGACAATATTTGGGTGGATATTGACGGGCCCCATTTCTAAATCGGTTTCTTCTTTCTCAACATGCCTGTCTTATTTCAATAAAGTGCCTCTGGATCAACAGATCTCACGTTTTTGGGAGGTGGAGGATCTTCCACAAAAACGTTTTATGACACAAAGCGATCGTTTTTGCGAAGAAAATTATGTGAAATCCACAATTCGAAATAAAGAGGGTAGATACATTGTTGCTCTTCCATTCAAAGAAGATTTTCCAAAAACCTTGAAACTTGGCCCCTCTCGTTCTATTGCACATGCACAGTTCTTAAGGAATGAGGTTCGATTGAGAAAAGACTCCGATCTCAAGATTGATTATGATAATGTTTTAAATGAATATTATCAATTAGGCCATATGAAACCTGTATCTCCTCAAAAAGTCACATATTTTCCAAGTCATTACTATATGCCACATCATGCTGTCATAAAGCCAGAGAGCACAACAACAAAAGTACGGGTAGTATTTAATGCATCTAGCCCTACCTCAAACGGTACCAGTCTAAATGACATTTTATATCCTGGACCTGTGCTCCAATCCGATTTAACACTTTTGCTGTTAAAATGGCGTTTGTTTAAATATGTTTTCAATAGCGATATTAAGCAAATGTATCGCCAAATTCTAGTGGATCCGAACCACACACCATATCAACGAATTCTATTTCGTACTTCTCCAGAAAGTGATATATAAGACTTCGAATTGAACACAGTTACTTTTGGAGTTAACTGTGCTCCATACTTAGCCATTCGCACTCTGCTACAATTAGCTGATGATGTTGAAAACTCCTATCCATTAGCTAGCAACATACTTCGTAATTCGATGTATGTCGATGATACTCTAGCAGGAGCTCATGATATTTCAACAGCTATTCAAGCGAGAAATGAGCTTATTACAGCATTAAATTCAGCAGGTTTTTCGCTAAGAAAATGGGCTTCAAATTCAGAAAGTCTTTTATCTGATCTTCCAAAATCACATTTGCACAATGAAGATTTTCTTCAATTCGAAGATAGTAGTAGTGCTAAAACTTTAGGCGTGCGTTGGAATGCACGTTCTGATTATTTCTATTTCTCAGCAACTCCATTGCAGCAAAAAGGCACTTATACTAAAAGAGAAATCCTCTCTAATATTTCTAAACTTTTTGACCCAGCTGGCTGGTTAGCTCCCTGCATAATTTTAGCGAAAATTCTTATGCAAAGAATCTGGCTTGAAAATATTGGTTGGGACGAAAATATTCCTTACGAGTGTCTTCAGACATGGCTGTCATTCGTAGCCCATTATCCTCAACTAGAAAAGATTCAAATTCCTCGGTGGAGTAATTACTCTCCTGAGCACGATATTCAATTTCATGCATTTTGTGATGCATCTGAGAAGGCATATGCTGCTACTATCTATATTCGTGTCAAAACTTTCAATTCTATAACAACCCATTTGCTTACTGCTAAAACCCGGGTTGCACCCGTAAAAACCATTTCTTTACCAAGACTTGAGCTATGTGGTGCTGTTTTACTTGCGGAAATGGTTGATACTCTTATTCGTCAACTCAATGTCCACAAATCGAAAGTGTTTTTCTGGACCGATTCAACCATCGTTCTGGCATGGCTTGCAAAACAACCGTGTCAGTGGACTACATTTGTAGCAAATAGAGTGTCCAAAATAATTCAAAGCGTTGGCCAATCAAACTGGTTTCACGTAAACTCTGAAACCAATCCAGCAGATTTAGCCAGCCGAGGAGTCCTGCCTCCAGATTTGATAAAAAATGACTTATGGTGGCATGGTCCACAATGGCTGAAGTCTAATCCATCTCAATGGCCAAGTGTAATTCAAGAATGCGACCTTAACACAACACTGGAAAAGAAAACTTCTCAAACGAAATCTTTCTTTGTTTACTTTCAAGATTATGTCGACATTCTAGAACGTTTTTCTTCTTTTCCTAAGGCAATGAGAGTCATTGCGTACGTTTTTCGGTTTTTCTTTAGAACACACCCAAAATATAAAAACAGTTATTCACGAGAGTCCACAACAATTTCAAGTGCTGAAGTCCTAAATGTTAGAAATCGTCTAATTATAATATGTCAAAAGGTAAACTATTCCGAAGAATATCATAAACTAACCAATAATCAGCCTATTGCTTCATCAAGCAGCCTTCTTAATCTCAATCCTTACCTTGACGAAATTGGTCTTCTAAGAATTTGTGGTAGACTAGTTTCTTCGCCCACCATGTCGTATGATGAACGTCATCCTATCATCATACCGTACAATTGCAAGTTTTCACGTCTCTTGGTGCAATTTACGCATCAAATTTCTCTGCACGGTGGTAATCAATTAGTCTTACGCTTAATTCGATCTCTTTTTTGGATCCCTAAAGTCAAAAATATCATTAAGACTACAATTCATAATTGCAAACAATGCGTCATCTATAAGAAAAAAGTTCAGACTCAAATAATGGGTGCTCTTCCTGCTGAACGCACTACTCTTACACGTCCTTTTACTCACACAGGCCTAGATTTCGCTGGACCATTTGAAATTAAAAGCTACACCGGTAGATCCTGTTTAATAACAAAAGGTTATGTATGTGTGTTTGTCTGCTTTGCAACAAAAGCTATACACTTAGAAGCCACGTCAGATCTTTCCACTCAAACCTTTCTTGCAGCCTTCAATCGATTCGCTTCGCGGCGCGGCTGTCCACTTCATATGTACTCAGATAATGGTACAACTTTCGTAGGAGCATCAAAAATTCTTACACGAGATTTTCTTAAGGCTTCTCATTCGGCTCTAACATCCACCTATAGCCACCAAGGTTTTTCATGGCACTTTATTCCGCCAGGTGCACCTCATATGGGCGGTTTATGGGAGGCTGGTGTAAAGAGTTTTAAAATTCATTTCCGCAAAGTTGCAGGTGCAATCAAATTCACACTTGAAGAATTTTCTACTATTCTGGCCAGGATTGAGGCATGTCTAAACTCTCGTCCAATTTCGCCAATGTCAGAGAATCCTTTAGATATTTCAGCACTAACTCCTGGACATTTTCTTATCGGCTCTCCGATTCTTTCTCCGATTGATCCTGAGATAATTGAGCCAGTTGTATCGATTATTAATCGATGGCAAAGATTAAAGGCTTTGTATCAAAATTTCTGTAATCGCTGGAAAAACGAGTATTTAAGTGAGTTACACAAGCGAAATAAGTGGAAAAATCCACAAGAGAACATCAAAGAAAATACAATAGTTGTTGTTAAAGGTGATAATCTTCCTCCAACTGAATGGCGTCTAGGTAGGGTTTCCAAGATCTACTTAGGAAGTGATAATCGAGTTCGCGTAGCAGATATCATTACTCAACGCGGTTGCATTACTCGACCAGTTACTAAACTTGTTGTTCTACCAACCCAATAGTTTTTTGCTCTTTTTGTATTCCTATTCTTATGTATCCTCATTATTTTTCAGTTCAAAATGCCAAATTCCAAAACCATCCTGGTTACATTCAACAAAAAGCGTCAATCCAATAATCGTACTCCAAAACGCGCAAAGCAATCCAAGCGATTTCAATGCAGAGTGTGTCGACAGAGGCATCCTTTACGACTGTGCGAGAAATTTCTGTCGATGAATACAGAAAAACGAATGCGTGCTGTACTTCTTCATAATTATTGCTCTAACTGCTTGGCGCATGAACATTCTCATGGATCATGTCTCAGCAATCGTGGCTGTCGATATTGTCAAGAGCATCATCATACATTGCTCCACATGCATCAGCGTTTGCGCAAAGACCCATCCAGTGGTCAGAAGAAGAGCAATCCTGCTCAGAAAAATTCATCGCATTCCTCGGCGAACTTGAGTAGCCTGTCGCTATCATCTGTTCTCTCTCAGAACTACATCACACTGCTTCCAACAGCGATTATCAAGTTGGAAGTGAACGGCAGTTTGCATTATGCAAGATCCCTGCTTGATTCTTGTTCAGCTACCAGTCGAATCTCCAGAAAGATGGTTGATCAATTAAATATAACCATTATGACGCTTGGTGAAGAATCCGTATGTCCAATTACGATCCATGCTCGATTTGATCTCAATGTGAGGATTCAAGCAATACTTCGAGTTGATCACAGAATTTCTATCCGAACTCCGTCCAAGCCAATCGATGAATCCATGGCTGAAAAATTTTCCAATTTAATTCTGGCAGACACAAAATTCTATAAAAGTGATCCAATCTCTGTTGTTCTTGGCGCTGATCTCTATCCTAAGATCATTCAGCAAGGCTTGCTGCCAAGTAATAATGGACTTCCTGTCGCTCAGAGTACGGTCTTTGGCTGGATCTTATCCGGGTCCTTTCAAATCTAGATACATTCTGATAATTAAAATAGAAACCGAATTCAAGCAAATCAAACGAAAATCATAATAATTTTTGCACTATGTCACGAATTGAAATTTTTTGCATCGCATTTGTATGACTTATATTGTATTAACCTATAACACTTAATATTCAGTCAATATTTTATTACCTCATTTATTTCATTCACTTACTTGATATTTGGATATATACATATTTGTATTTTTTAATTTGAATCTGGAATTTTATTTTTATATTTTCTTAACTTTTACTTTTAATACTATAATTACATATACTCTGATATTTATCTTTTGAATCGTGAGCATTATGAATCTTAAAATTTGATATTTACATTTTTTATCTTTGAATTAAATAAACAATTTATTTTCTTTAAATTGTATCTCGAACTGCTTCATTTGTATCTATTTGAATTGAATATACTTTATTATATTATTATGTAAATATTATATATTTTAAGCGTATTTTTGAATTAGAAAAAGAAATTTGTCTAGCAATTTTAAGTTTATTCATTGCAGCCGTACTGCAAGGCGGGCGGCATGTTTATGTCAAAACACTATTAACTTAACTGATATCTAAGCCACGAGAGTGCGCTTCATAAAATCAACATAATTTTAGTACATAAGCTGGTTCGGTAAATTTATGTACTGACAGCTTCCTGTTATAAAAAAGTTCTCTTTTCCTACTAACTCGCGACGTGGTAAGATGTTTTATATTCAATAAAAAGAAAGAAATTATACTTCCAAAAAACTAATTGTTTTTATTTCAATATATATTTCTTTTCCTTTTAAAAACAAAACTTATTTAACTTTCGAGTTATATAAGTAAAAAATTCTATTCTTTAGCACAGCGCCCAGATTCACATATAAACACCTATTAAATGGATTTTCAACTAAACTAAAAGCATTTATTGAAATTATATACTTGCTTTGTTCTGAAATCAGCATTTAATGGAAAATCCTCCTATAGTAATTAAATTAAATTGAGTTAAAATCCAAATTTAAATTTAAGCCTTTTTGAAATATACGCGGCATTGCAAGTGTCTGATACGCGGTATTGCACGGTATATTTATAAAATATGTAATCAGTCGATCAAATCAACTGTTTTTTAGATTGTAAAATGATATTAATTTTCTTCGCTTTTTCGATATAATGCCGATTACATTTTCACACGTTACTTCTATGTCACGATGCATGTTCAACAACTCAACCCGTTCAATCGGTCTTCACTAGTTTTGCTTCGCAGATACGTTTTTAATCTGCGTAGAGTCTATGAAACTGTGAAAAGCTTCTCTTCTCTCGTGTGTCAAACGACGCACCTGTGTTTTTTTTTTTGCAAATTGTACACGGTATACACGGTATAAATTTGGACAGTAGTAAAACCACTATATCTTCAAACCGTTAGTCCTACAAAAGGACTATTATAAGGACTATTAAAGGATATTTAAGAGATCTTGAGTTGACCTTCTTAATTAATTTAAATTTTTTGGAAATTAATTCACATTTTTCATTTTTCATTTTTTTTTTCAAGGTATAAAAGAAATAAATAAAAAAATAAATAAAAATTATATAAATTTTAAGCATAAGTAATAAATTATAAAATACTATAAGAGTACATAAAATACTTAAACTAACATTCTTGATTTAAGATGAAAGTATTTTTTATACGTATATAAAAATTGTGTAAGCAGTTTTTGAAAAATTCGGTTAAATTAGTAAGCATTAATTTTTCGACGTACAATTTTGAGAATGCATTAAGAATGAATGCCTCAACACGACGAAGCTTTAAAAACTACAAAAAAGTAGTCGTGCTGAACTTGAAAAATGTGAATGAAATTTTAAGTGGTCAAAAAAATTTTAATTTTTCATTAATGTGTTGGTAAGAACCTGCACAGTTATAAAACGCGAAATATGAAAAAGATCTCTTATAAAAATCCTGAACATTTTTTTTTGTAAGGGTTAAAGTTTTGAAGATTAGTTGTTTTCCTACATGTACGAATGACAAATTTTGATTTTTTTTTTTAATTTTCCACTGTGTAAAAATCTTTAAAAAGTACTAAAAGTTTTTAAGTACTATTGACGTGTAAAATTTGTAAAAAATCGGTACCGTCAAAATCACTTTTTGGACAAAAACGTCCGATTTGACATGGAATCACCGATGTATGACTGTTTACAGCTAAGAGCGCGATATCGCATAGAACATAAAAACACAGGAACAGAACTCAGGTGTGAATATATGAAATAAGTTATTAAAAATTCAATGTTTTTCTTTTTAGTACCCTTAGACCACATAATAAACACTAGTACATCACATTTAAATACAGGTTCTCCGAGAATTTCGGGTAGGAAGAGGGGTTTGAACCCCCAAAATACCCCCTGAATGCGCGCCTGGCGCCGAGTATTCTTTAATGCAGAGTTGCGTCAACGCAAAAGAGTCATTCTCTTTCCCTTGGAAGTACCAAGTGGTTGACGTCCATAATGTCCATAATGTGTTGATTGTACTCCTACGTGCAAAAATTGGCGTATTTGTAGTCGAAAGAGTGCATGTTTGCGGATACAAACATCTTAGTATCCAAATAAACAAGCATTTGACGGAAGGAAAGAGAAATCAAGTGGAATACATATGAGTAGAATGTTCCAAGTGTGGTATAAAGCTGTACAAACATGTGATTACGTATTTGAAGTAAGTGTTATGCCCTTACCTAAGTTATTTCAAATGCTACCCACTCCACATTTAACTATTTGAAGCAAAACGTATCGTCGAAATCATTTAAAAAAAAAACTTTTCCTAGATATATTTAAAATTACCCAATTTCACCCGTTATTTAAAACTCTCCCTAAAAGTTTTAGTTTTAATTATTATTTTACTGTTTTCTGATTTTGAAAAAAATTTCTAGTTATGCTAGCAATATTTCCCTAGTACGGCCCTGGTATGTCCACAAAATTCCAATAACGCTATCCTTAGTTGGTCATAAAAGAGGGCATTCAATCAAACTTCTCAGTCTCATTACAGCCTACTTTGAAGCCGCTTACTTAAAATTTTAGCAACGCCACCACCTTTCTTTTTTAGGATACTCAAAAGAAGTTGACAAACATTGCAAATGCCGCCAAAAACTTTTTTAATTTCAAACCATAAAAACGCACTTAAATTTTTGCAGTTAGAAATAAAAACACACACAAGAAAAGAAAACAAAAAAAAAACTACCCAAATAAAACGTGGACTATTTAAGTGCCAAGAAACTTCGCGCATATTTTTTACACAAAATTAATATAATTTGGAAAAGTATTTTGGAAGCAATTTCAAAGTGACAAATGTTGCTCAACTCAAGAGGCTCGCAACATATGGCAGGCTATAACAATTTTACAGTGGACTCAATTATAACTTTTTTGCAAATTTAAATTGCAAACTGCTTGAATTGAATGTATCTGCCTTTTATGAATAATTCATGTATTTGGCTTTAGTTCAGGGCTAGCTTGCAATGATTAAGCTTGACTTGCTATTGTTTATTAATTTTAAAGAAATCCTAAGATTTGAACTCACAACACTGCTTGACTTCATATTAGCAGGATTTGTTATTTTTATAGCCAATTTGTTAAATGGTTCGAGCTGTTCAATGAAGTGTGATTTTTAGTGCTCACTGTTGAGTCGTTTAATGTTGTTACGTAATATTATGCGTTTCAGGGTGAAGGCGTATTTTAAAGTGTTTGTTAATGTTTTTGTTATTCGAAGGACTTAATTTTTAGAATAAATAACTAAGAGAACATTTAAATAATATAGATAGCGAGGTAAGTTTTATTTGTTTATTTAAGTAAGCATAATATAAGTGATTTACTGCCTAAGAAATAAAACATATTTACAGCTTTTTAACAGCAATTGTACTGACACGCAGAAATTTCGTTAAAACTCATTTGTTACTTTTATTTGTGTTTTTGTTTTAAATCTTTGTTGGAAAGCTGAGGGTTATTTCCGGAGTAATTTGCTGCGTAGGATTTTGACAAACTTGAGGTTAGGTACCCGAAAAACGGCGTTTTTTCCTACTTTTGAGGTTATGTACAGGGCGCAAAAGTTTGTTGGTCTGTCTCTCCAGTTACATCATTTAGTACAACTCTTACCCTTTAATTTATGAGTTCAAGAGATCAATTACGATATTTTTTTCGCAAAGTTATGGCTATTCGAAGTTACGACGAAATTATTGTCTCAAAGGCTTAATGCAAATGACGTCGAAGGGATATATTTCGTAGCTGCGAATAGCCATCACTTTTAGCGTATAATATAAAATAAAATAAAACAATTTTTATTCAACTTAATTTTATAGCAAAATTTTTATTTTAAACATGCGTTCGGACGTTCATTTGAAACAGGAGTCATTTTTAGATTAAGTTCATACTCTGCCTAGATTTGCGAATTTATTAGCCGTATAAAAAAAAACACAAGACAATAGTTTTAATAAATTTAATAAGCTTTCAGAAAAGCCGTTCGCCGTCTTTATTAGGGGCATAGTGAGGTCACAGTAAATTTTTTCATTTGTTCGGACGTTTCGTGTCGGACGTTTCAGATTTTTCCCTTTTGAATGTATTGGCTAATTAAGTAATTAAGTAACTAAGTAATTAAGTAATTAATAAACAAATTTAATATTTTGTTTTTTCCTTGCCCCAATCACTTCATTATTATCTTTAGCCAATACCTTCCTTTTTAATAAAACAAAAACTTTTACGAAACACTTACTAAACACTTACTAAAAAGAAAAACTACAGTTGTGAAATACTGCAGGGGATTTGATGAGCATAGTAAATTAATTAATGTACCTATAAATTGCTTAAATAAATAAAATTTAAATGTTTCTTCAAGATAATATCCCAAAATTACAAGTTTTTAATAACTATTTATTTTCCGCCTGTGGTTGGCCATTTTTGGGATTAAATAATGAATAATAATATAAATGAGATTTTGTTTAACTATGCAAAATAATTAGTTTATTAATGAAGTGGGTTCAAATCTACAAATTCCTAATGGTTGTCAACAATTATACCGCGTACCCTCCAGTCCTAAAAAAATGTTCACCCTAAAAGAATGCACAGAAAATTTATTTGAAAATTCAGTAATAGAGCAACATTCTTGCCTTTTATGTATATGCATACTTTCAGGCCGAAAATATTCCAGTATAAATATATATTTTAATTAGTCATCATTTTTAGCGATTGTCTTTTGACTTTTTATTTTAATTTCAATTTAATTCCAAAGATTATTCTTGACAGTGGCATTGACTAACTCACCCAATTGTGAAGTGAAGTCATGTTGGCGTTAATAACTCAACAAATGGTGGCAAAGAGAAGAAAATAAAAACAGTTCAATCATATGTCGACGAGGTAAAATGGGGTGTCTTATAGTCTTCTCATAGACGAATATGGCAACCCGAGTAGTAAAACACAGTCGTCAAATAACGAAATCAATTGCGAGGTGAGAAGATAAATACTTGAATCCTCATAATCCTGCACATTTTGTCTTGGGTAAAAATATAACGACTGGTAAAGAAGGTGTAGTCAAAAGCTGCACGCAGGTGTGCTTGATCCTTGAAATTAGTTGCGTTTATCCAAGATATTTCGCACATATAACAAATAGAAGCGCAATTCTCACACACAAGCAAACACATGCATGTCGCAATGTGTGCGTTTATGTAAGATGAAAATATTTAGCAGCTTCAGCTGCTACTTTTTGTATGCTGCAGCAAATTCTGCTGACGTAAATAAATGTTTGTTAATTTTGCGTTTATTTTGACGGTAATGCGCGGATGTTGTTGTTGTTGTTAACATTAGATTGAAACGTTTGACTTTCAACATCAAATTTGGCAGCAGGTTTTTACTGACTCTCTAGTGCGCGTATGTGTTTGTTTGTTTGTAGATGAATGTGGTGGTGGTAGCCAAGGAGCCGATTTGTTTTATAAATCTTGTCTATAAAGCTTTGTGTGTTGATTGAGGCGCAAATCAAATTTTCTCTAATAAGCATTTTTATCACTCAAACCAGCTTGAAGCCAGCCATGAAATCAAAAGGAGTTAGGCATCAATGGATTTCGAGACAGGATTAACAACCTTTGACTTTTGTAGGAGCTGGATGTTTAAAATTAATCAAATTCGGAATTGGTTATTTAAATTTTTGTTTTTTTTTGTATGTTTGTTGTTTATAAAATAAAAAAACATCCATAATTAAATCCCTCAATAGTATCAACTTTAATGAATCATGTCACAAGGACTTTGAACTCGGTTGTCCGTTTGTAATTTACGCAAAATTAGTATTTGTTAAATACATGCTTATTCAGACTCATATACATACATAGCTACATATATATTTAAATATGTATTTATTTAATACTGTTTGTCGTTGTTACTCTGTAAATAATGCAAATTACTTACTTGTGAGCTTTTATGAGAAAACACAATTACATGTACGCATAGACAGACCGTCACACACACACAGACACGTCAAGCCATTTCGACAATTGCTGTCAATGTTTGCTGTGTGAAAACATATGCATATTTGTGCATGTATTTGTTTGCTCTGGTACATGAACAGCACATTTAGACAGCAATTATGTCATGTTTACTGTGACAAAAACAACATGTTGGTCTCAAAGGACATTCTTTGGGTATATATTTACTATATATTTGTATACAATAACACTTGTACAAGATCAGTATGCAATTTTGAGCTAAGAAAAAAAAAAAACATTTCCAACTAACAACAATTTTTACTTAATTTTCACTGAAAAACTTCTAAGATTCTGAGTATAGTCCAGTTAGTTGAATGAAAAAAAATTAAGAGGTCTTTGCTTTACAAAAAGATGTGGCAAAAATAATTTTTGTTTTTTTAATGTGATGCTTGGAAAGTGTACTTAATATATTTTCAATCTTTTATTTTAAAAAATTTAGTTCAAAGTACTACAATTGCTTTGCTCCACAAAATGTTATTGTTGTCCGCTCAATCTAATCGACGGAGCCGTTTTCGATATAATTGCAGATTTAATTTTCGCGGTGTCTAAAAACACTTACCATGCGATGTTGGCTCTTACATTTGATTGAATTATCCAATTTGTCTGTACTTTTTTTAACGATCGAATGATTTTTTTCACTAATTCACTCATTTGATTTTTGAAGTTGTTATTAAGCCTTCAAGTAATTTTTGATATAACTCGTTACTGAATTGATTTTGACTGTGGAGTGATAATTTCATAAATTTCAATTTATAAATTTAAAATTTAAATATTGCATACATGTGATAAATTTCACATGTTTTTGGCCAATTTTTGAGCAAAGTGCAGGAAAAAAATTAGTGTTTCAGTTGTTTTTATTTTAATGTTTGTAATTGAAGTTCCAAAAAATTTATTTCTCATAGATTGTTGCTGGTAACTCCCAGGCTGTTGATCTTTTTAGCCCTGGAGGCTTAATTGGCTTAATTGAGAACTAATAAAAAGTAATTTAGATTAAAATTGCATTTTGTGCAGTGATGGGACTAATCGAATATTTATATAAGTAAATCAATTCGATATTAACCAGAACTTATTTGCGATTAATAAAAGCTTTTACGAGTGAATCACTCAACAATCGAATCACTCTTAACAATCGAATAAATGAATATTTTTAAAATATCGAATAACATGAATTTTTTTTCGATATTTCCCATCACTAGTTATATATTCACTCATCTAGAAAACGTATCACAGTGGGAGTATTCAAAGAGGATTAAAAATAATTATTTAATAAAGTATTTAAAGATCGTATGGCTATCTTACTATGCTTACTATTTGACAGAAGACAATTAAGATTATAGACTGCATGTTAAAATAATACATTGAGTTCACTTCTTTCATTCAGCTAACAAAAGTCTAACTGCACCAAAAGTTGCATGCATGTCACACCTGGTTGTAGCAAAATGTTTAGTTGCGCTCTCTCTGGTTTATGCCCAAATTTAATGCAACAAAACTGAATCTGCTAAATAAAACAGAAACAGCGATGCATGAGTAAAATTCGACAAATTGAAATGTCAAACTTTTGTGTCAAATTTATACAGGAACAGCAGTGGTGCAGCAGCAAAACCAACAACTAATGCTATGCTCTGAAGAAGCCAAGCGAGAGAGTGAACATTTTATGAAACAAACTTTCATAAAATATACTGAAATCAATTTATAAAGCTGTCATTTTATCAATCTGACAGTTTTATTGAAAAATGTTTATACTGAGTTCCGTGATTATGAGTGTGTTGGTATGTGTGAGTATGTGGAGTAGGTGTATCGAGAAACTGCCTTAAAGGAACAAACTAACTTGTTTTTAAAAACAACTAATTAAAAAACTAATTTAAAATAAACCAGTATATGAACTACTTTGAATTATATTAAGGCGGCATCCACTTCAACTCTAAATAGTTTTTATTGCATTATATATAAAGTAATTGAAATACTACTTAAAAACAAGTGATTGATAAACTACTTTGAATTATATTAAGGCGGCAACTACTCTGATTTTGACATGTTTTTTGACAAGTTTATACATATTTAACTATTTTATTTCATCAAATATTATTATCTTTAGGCCACCAGTAATAGTTTTCAATTGGTTATTTTAAAGTAATTAAAAAAATAATTTAAATATAACTAATTTAATAAGTGAATGAAAATATATGCGGTTTTGGAGTGATTTATTTTAAAGTACTTAAAAAATAATTTAAATTTAACTAACTTAACAAGTAGTGGAAAATATATGCAGACGAAAGTCAATTGACTTATTTAGCGGACATCCCCATACAAAATATGTTAGTTCGTTCTATGGAAAAAGTCAGAATTTCAACTAGTTGTGGTTGACAAAAAAATACTTTATCAACTACTTTTAAATTAGTTGATTTTCCTACAGGGTATTTCATATTTGCTCAAATTTCGTTGACAAGCAGCGTATGGTTTTTTGATTCGTTGTTACACATTGTCTCATATTTGGCAGCGTTGCCCTGTAGGTTTTGGCAAACCATGATTTATTTTTCATCGTACACATATCTAAAAACTCTGTATGTCTATAAATATTGGACAGGTAATTCAAATTACATTGGTATAGCGCAAAAGATTTAAAAATAGATACAAAGTGATAAGTGGGTATTAATCCGATCTTAAGCCGCCCGAGCAAAACAAAAACGTATGTTTAAATTGGGGTGTTTTAAGTTAACGAAGTCATCCCAAAAATAATATATATACAGATTATGCTTTGCGTATGCAAGCCAGTGTTGTGACGTCAGCTGTGATACTCAAAACTCAAAAAGAACGCAGGCAAAAAAATGAGTTGCGTTGCAACAAAATCATGGCTTTACAAGCACACGTAACGTTAATGCGCAGTAAATTTAATTTTTGCTCACTTGAAGCCGCAATCCTTTATATATTACTGCTGATGCCATCCTATATTTTATAAGGAGATTTTGAAAGTTTTTCCAAATGAGGCAATCTTAATTTACATATGCATATTTTTACTCATTTTTTGTTGAAAAATGAACATAAAAAAGTTTAAACTTTTACACATCAGTTGTGTAAGTCGTTTAACATTTTTTGTGTATTTTTAAACAAAAAATGTTTAAAAATGTCTATGTGTAAGTTTAGTCAATTTCAGTCTGGAAAGCGTTGCCGACGATTAATGAAAAATTCCCTTCCAATCCCACCAGATGCACAGCATTACCTTTCTTGTTGTCATTCCTGGCTTTGCCACCGTTTGTAAATCTTCACCTTGCTTCGTCCATGATCTTTTTCGCACTTTATTGTTGCAAGTGATCCATTTTTCATAGTCCGTATTCATTCGCTTCAGAAATAGTTCGATTTCGTTCTGTTTTAGCAGTGTTTCTTAAATGACTATTCGGTCAATTACATTTTTAACTGCTAATTCATGTAGCACCCAAACATAGAGTTTCTTTGTGTATCCAGCTTTCTTCCAATGGTTGATAACAGTTTGGTGATGAATGCCTAATTCCTTTGCAACAGCTACGCTGCTTATGTGACGGTCTCGCTCATTTTTTCCCCATGATTTCATCTGGGTGCATCTTTTCCATCAAAACTATCAGATAGGAAACGAGTAAACCATTATGTCTTCTAACAAAATAAAGCTTAAAATGTCACCTTTTAAAAAATATAAAGCATTCTTAGTTGCACTTAATGTTATCAGAGATATTACACTTTAGAGCCATCTAGCGACAATTTGTAACCGAATTTTTTAGAATACCTAATATGTACACTCACGGAACTGGCGATGGAATCTAAACATCGCTTCTTCTAGCCGTAATAATACGGCTCTCAAGAAATGTAATATATGAGGTTGTGACAACCTTACACGAAGTTGTCACAACATTTAATGGTGAGAGGAATTCGGTTTTGATAGCCGAATTTTGGAGGCTTGACAACCTCACACGAAGCTGTTGAAACTTTCAATTGTGAGAGGAATTTTGGTTGCCGAATTGTGAAGACTGTGAAAGAAGTAAAAAAACTCCGCAGAGCACAACTTTTATTAATTCTAACGATTAACTCATAACTGACCAAACTTCTTTTTGTCATTACAGCGTTTTGACGTAGAATTACGTCTTACAGCGCGGTTTGTATTGGGGTATTTCACAAATTTTTTCAAGGCCATGCAACGGTTTTTGGGGGACACTAGGGCCTTATACAGCCTTTAACATTCATCGTACAAAGATAAAATTTATGCCAAAATATCAGTTATTTTGTGCATAAAACGAATAGCTAATTTGGATTTTGTCACGTCTTTAATAAAGCCACAAAAGATAGCAAAAGAAGAGAAGAAAAATGCACATTTTTGTATGAGAAAAATGCATTGATGATTCAGTTGCTGCTGACGCTCATATGCTTGTTGATTTAGTTCGTGCCGAAATCTCGAACGCAACATCGTGTTGTTTGTTGAATATAATCGTTTTATTATCTCAGAGCTTTACAAGCAATGCATACATATATAAATGCTTGAGCCTGGAGGCTGGCATGGTATTAATGCTATTAAAAACTTTATTTATTTTTAAAATATAATAAATTCGAATTATTTCTTGAACTAATTTTATATATATTACATATTAGAAATATATTTTGTTTGTTAAAATTTAAATTTCAACTAATTTAAATTTAAATTTAAACTAATTTAATTTCATTTTCAACTAAATTCAATATATATATATATATATATATATTTAAGTTCTTTACTGCGGGAAATATAATAAAGTCATGTTATTCCGAAATATTTATTTCAATTTTTTAAACAAAAGATTGCATTTATTTATTTTTAACCAACATTAACATGAAAATGAACAATAAATTCATCAACAAATATATAAAACAAAAATTCTACGTCCACACTTACGATACTAACGAAACAGTGTCTTTTTTCCATTCCAATTTGTTTTATAAAATTAAAAATAATAATATTTTAAATTATTTCACTTTTTTCACTAAGCACATTGCAGCTTGTCAAAACTTAAGTAGAGCTTTTCTCTCTTGGTGGTTGTAGTAACCGCTGCAAAAGAGTGAAACCCGTTTTGAGGGTACAATTGCCGAATTGAAGTTACTTAAGACGCAAGAATTGAAAAGAAGTTGCAGTAGCCACAATACTGAATGTATCACAACTGTAAGCACAGCTATTATTTTCGAAAGACTCAGAAAAATGATTTGGTTTTATTTTGTGTTCATTGTAGCTTCAACTACGGTTGTTAGAGCTCTTACAAGGTTCTTGCAATTAACTTTCGGTCAAGGCAACTTCTTTTCGAATATAATAACTCTAGAATGGGTATTAAAGCCTCAACTTTTCCATGGCAGCCGTATACGAAATTTAATAATTCTCTGAGTATAGGGCAACGTGCAATCAATGGCTCGCCAGTTACTGACAAGATTAAAATTACACTCATTTTTTGAAGCGAAGCTTTTTACTCCTCGTTCTGTGATTTGCTTGGAGTGAAATCTGAAAAATTTTCGACAGATTTTTTCTTAGAAATTTGATGGTTTCTTTGTTGCTAGTGCTTATTACAACAAGAAAATTTAATACTTAAATATTAAATACTAAAAAAATGTTTGGCCTGCCCGTGGGGATCGAACCCACGTCTACTTCAACGAGAGTCCAACGCACTATCACCAAGCCACAATGACTTGTTAGAAAAACTTGTTAATTCAATCCTAATTATAACAGAAGCTATGCTGCAGTAGATCGTCACCATCTATCAATAGATAGAGGATTGTGTATTTGCTATACTACAACTATCAAAAATTTGCTTTTATTTGCCGCAAAGTGTCTCCAACATCGGTTTGTTTGTATTGTGAATGCGTTTGTGGTGCTGTTGGCATAGAGTGTAAATTATAATCTAGAGATTGCATCAACTCTACTACATCTCTGGCATGTGTTAACAGAGTTACTTTACTTAAAAGCGTGAAGGAAAAAAACTCTGTTACCTTCTGTTAACACATGCCAGAGATTTAGCAGAGTTGATGCAATCTCTAGATAATAATTTACACTCTATGCTGTTGGTCCGAAGAAAATTAGCAATGCCTACAAGTGCGTTTTCAAGTGTCAAAAAATAGATGATATCAATAAATATGGAATTAACAAACGCATGCATGAGTCAGTGCAGCCAAGTTCACAACCATGTGTGGAGAGTTAAAATGGAGAGTCGCTGGCATTATATGCCCGTATATGTAATTGGCGTAGAAATTTGACATTCAACAATAAAAAAATAAGCAGTACATATGTTTTCTGTATATATGTAATTTATTTTATGTTATTTTAAATTTTTGAATTTAAAAGTTAATTTATTTAAAAGAAAAAATTATTAAGCTATCAAATTAATGTAACTGCGAAAAAGCTTCGCTTCTCTCGTGTGTCCAACGACGCACCTGTGTTTTTTTTTAAATTTCATCATCCCCACCTTTGCCACTCGTATCTACGCCACTGTCCTGCAGTATACACTGACTTTTGTGTTTTTTTTCATCCTTTTTAAGTAAGTCAAAGCTTCCTGAATCTCCATATGCTACAAAATACGAAAGTCTTACAAACCTTAGCCACCGAAGCAACTAGCTAGAAAATAATGTCTTTCTTCACAACTGGCTTTAACTTAATAGCATCATTTTTACCATCCATAAATTTTTATTAACAAAAAAAAAAAACAAATAACCTAACGCAAAAAAAAAACAAAAAAGCATTATAAAAGAACTTATTAAATTTTTTACAACCTATTTAACAAGAATTCACACTTTATATGCAAACATATGATACACTATAAACCATATTACACACTACACACAAACAACAGGAAAACATTTACAACAACAAGAACTAAAGTAACATGCTGATTTTACTACACATATAAAACAACAACAAATTTGTTTCTTATTATACTGAAGAAAAGAAAGAAAAACAAAAAAATTCAAAACAAATTTCAGAGCAAAGGCGTCGCATTTAAAGTGGGGTGCGAAAAACAACGAAAAAGGTGTGGGGAAGAGTAGGGGGTAAATATAAAATCACAGTCAGGTGTTGTTATTGCATTCATATTTTTGTTTGTATGCAAAATAATGCCATCTGGCGAAAATTAGAAAAATAAGACATTCTATAAAGTTAAACGTCAAAATATGTTTGTATGTGCAATAAACAGCAATATAAGAAAAAAAAAATATATACTGCAGGTGTATTGGGGGGGACTTGGTCGTAGGGTACTATAGAAAAAAGTATTACATAATTTGTTGATAAATTAAATAATAAAAAAATGCTGTTGTTTTTCGTAGAATTAAATTGTATACATTTAAACGTTCGTCGTTTAAATAATAAAAAAAGAAGGAATATAATTATGTTGCCTGCATTTAGGCGCATGTACGTATTAGTAGTAAAAACAATTAAGGGTGGAGCTTCAGCAGGGTACCGTAGCTAAAATACCCCCCCGCGGCCATATTGAAGTATATTCGAAGTCTTTAGCCACGACATACATGAAGAGATTCAGTTTTATATATTAACGAAAATTTTCCTATCTTGATGACGTCACTTTGTATGGGAAGTAGGCGTGGTTTTGATTCGATTTTGCCATATATCATAGAGATGGTTCACATTATATATCAAAGCTAAAGTGCAAAATTTCAAGACCTTTCATTAATTTTTGTGCAATTTTAAGAGATTTAACGTTTAAAATAAAGCCACTTTTTATGGGAGGTAGGCGTGGTTTTCATTCGATTTTTCCAAATTTCATAGCCAGGATTAAGACTGAAGAGCAAAGCTCACCTGCCATAGGCAATTCTTTAATTTTTGTGGATTTTAAAGACATTTTACTGTTAATTTAAAGTCACTTTGTATGGGAGGTAGGCGTGGTTTTTATCCGATTTGGCCCATTTTCGAACTTGATCTTCCTTTTTTAAAAATGAACTTATATTTTGAATTTCATCGCGATAGCTTTAAAATTGTGCTGCAATCGTGTCGACAGACGGACAGACGGACAGACAGACGTACACACGGAAATCGACTCAGGAGATGATGCTGATCAAAAATATATATATTTTTCTATACCTGCCACGCCTCCTTCTTAGCGTTACAAACGGAATGACAAAGTTAATATAGCCCTTACGCAGTACGCGTTGGGTATAAATATGCGAGGGCGTATAAGATTAAAAAAAGGTGTGAGCGTGATGTGCACTTCTTAGTATAGAAATAAATATTCACAAATAATTTTAAATTTTATGCTTTGACTCTTCCTTAACAATATTTCAATTAACAATATTTATTATCTCTACGAGTGGTTTTGTAATAGACGGTTAAAGGCAGGACAAAAAGAAAAAAAATTGCAGGGATTTAATTAATATTTTCTGTTGTGGTTACGCTACCAACATGTTTGACTCTTAGGTAGCTTGATGCCACGTCTACGTTTTAGTTTTTTGCTGTTGTCTGCTGTCGGTTATGCAGTGTTTCTTGTTTTACTGCAGCTACTACAGCAATCCTAACAACACCTGACAACAACAAATACAACAACATCAACAACAATAACAACTTGAAAATGTTTGCAATGCAGACATATTAATACTTAAATAGGTTTAAATGCGGTTAAATTAAAAAGAGCAGCCGCACAACAACAATAACAACAACAAGACCCAAAAACAACAAGAATAACAACGTGCCAAGCAGGTTAACGCCAAACACGTAACTTTCAACTCTAACGGTTCGCCGCACTGTGGAATTTTGGTGGAAAAAAATCACAAAAACTAGATTTCAGTTTTATTAAAAAGAATTGGTCCATTAAGGACCAGTTTCAATTTTCTACTTTCTACTGATAAATACTTAAATATCTCTTAAACGGATTCGAAATTTATTATGAATTTTTTTTTATACCTTTTTAAGATGTTTTTCAAAACAATAAAATTAAAAAAATATACGAAAGTTTTTCCAAAAACATTGAAACTAGGCCTTAATGCTTTTCTTAAAATTTAATATTTTGTATTTGATTGAATAAATCAACAATACATAAGCACAGTGAAATGAGGCGGACATTTAGAAAATAAAAAACAAAAAAAACGAAATTTCCATTTCAGCCCTTGAAAGGACTTTGACCGAGGTTCTTATGATTGTACAACACAATTGTGTTGTGTGTGTTGTGAAATGTTTGAACACAAATGATCGAGAACTGGACCTACATGTTTTGTGCCGACTCCGAACGGCTTATGTTCTCAAGCATGGCAGTATTATAAGGTAGGGCTGATTCGGAGAGGAATGAAGTAGAAAGCGGAATAAAGCGGGCTAGATGTCAAAATCAGCTGTTCATTTCGAGTTTCTTTATGTTCATGTGATTTTAGGTTAAAATTTTGATAGGTTTTTTATTTTGCCAATTTAAGACATATTTCCTAGGAAAGTCGTCGTTTTGACAACTTACCAACCTTTTCATTATCCACTATTCGTTGACGCGTGAGGACACTGAGCCAACCGGCCCTACTTTATAATTCTGCCATGGTTCTCAAGAAGGTTTTCATGGCAGTTTTTACTCTCTGAGGTTTGTCATTGGCTGCAGAGAGGTGAGTGCCGAACAGGAAAATTAATTCTATTGAAAAACTTTCTGTGTCAGGTGGGATTAAACCAGGGTTCTCTGGCGTATGGGTCACACACTCTACCCACTGCGGCACGGCCACCACTTTTAAAAATGAAGACAAACAAAATTTAATGTAATAATTGAATGAACTGTGAATGTCATTTGAAATCGTCGTACAAAAATATACCAGAAATTTATTACTTATACAGTATTTATACACCCATAATTTTTTGACTGTTTTTAAAAATCTCCAAGTCTGTCAATTAAAACCAATTTCAACATTGTTTACATTAATTTTTTGTTAAAATTTGATTTTTTATTTTGTACGTGCAGAATTTCCCGGATTGTGAGTTTATATAAATAATTTTTGGCCTCATTTGTCGATTTGGAATACTTTTTTAAAAACTTTTGAAGCAATGTTGTGTGAATATTTCTTTTAATACATGCCATTTAAATAAAACCAGTAACTTCGGCGGAATGAAAAAAATTCTTCAGTATCTAAAGATTATAAGAAAAAGTTAGGAAAATCGTGTTTTATGTGTGCGTGCTGCTATTTTTCAAAAGTATGTTTTTAAGTTAAATATATTTATTTCGACAGGTTGGACATTTTTACATATTTTCAAGAGTTTCATAAAAATCAGACAAGAAATGAGTTTTTGGCAAGCAATTATGTAAATTTTCTCTTAAATAAATGCTCTCTTTTGACCTAGTGTCGTAATGTTTCTGTAGCGTTCAATAGATTCAGGCTATTAAACGTTTGCATAGAGGTTCATGTGCCATTATTGTTGAAGTAAAAATTTTGCGTAGTCTTAAAACCTTTACATTATTTATAACTCACGGATACTATGTTGAAGTAATAAAAATATATAAGCAAAAACCAAACGTTGCTTAACCGTTAATCGAGCTTTGTATCATATATGATAGATTTCGTTTTTTATGTTATCATAACATTTTTACCAAAAAAGTTTGGTACCTAATTTTTTGTGACTTTGTTTATTTTTCTATTAATATTAATATTATTAATATTTTACAAAAAAATTATAAGTAGGTAATGAGAAATTAAAAAACTTCATAATTCGAGCTATGTATCATATTTGATACATTTGGTAGTTTCCTCATGCAGTATTGTATTAATAATACTTAAAAATGTAATAACTTGATATGATAGCATGAAATTAGTAAATTTAAATTAAAATTTGATAAAACTTGTAAAAAAAATGTTGCTATTCATCATTTTCTCTTATGTATCAAATATGATACATAGCTAGGATTATTAAGTTTTTTTTAAGGCCCGTCTACGGTTAGAGCTCGATAAATGGTTAAAAATGCAATAATATGAAATACAATTTTTATATATATTCATTTAATTTTACTTGAAATGGATCAATAAAAATAAATGTATTAAAAATTTAAAGAAAAAAATGTTGCCACACATAATTTTCTACTATTAATGGTAGTATCAAATATGATACATAGCTAGGATTATGAAGTTTTTTTAAGGCTCGATCTACGGTTAAGTTGAAGGTTGAATGGATTTTAAAATAGAAGAGGTTTCACACAGAAAAATACCTACGGCGTATTGCGTAAAATGACGTATTAACTATTTTTGTAACTATTTGGTAAATATTTTTGTATGAAGCCTTAGAAATTTGTGTAAATTTCATAAGTTTTTTGTCAACATAGACATGCCAAAATTGTATAATATGCCAAAGATACTTGGTCAAAAGCAAATTGGAATTTTTACAATCTTTTCTCTCATTACTACTCTTTCTGTCATACGCGGTCATTATTTGCTTTCCTTTTCTTATCATTTGTACTAACGTGCATGTGTTTCGATGTAATTTATCCGTTGACGAAACTAGTAGAATATAAAACAGCTTAGTGGATCACAGCGAAAATCACGCAAGACTACTGATGAGTTGGCTTTATGAAACAAAAGTTGAGTTAATTAAAAACAGAAAATCAAAAAATTAAAAAAAGTGTCAAAAATAACTGAAAATATAAAAAAAAAACAAACAAATCATAAGAGAGCAACGCAAGCTCTTGTTGCAAAGTCCTTTAGAAATCTTCACTAGTATAAGTATAACTTACCAAGTTCCTTTTTTAATATTGCCTAAAATCTACTGCGACCCATTTTTACAGAAATTTCCTTTGTTTTATTATAGAAATACATAGATAATCCATTCTGGTCAAAGGCCTTAGGCAAATTATACCCGAAAATTTTATAATTTGACACTTTTTTTTCTGTGTGTAGGCAAGGGCTCAAAGTGTAATATAATAATATAGCTCGACATAAATTTTTCCTATTTGTGCTTAGTGGTTGGATAAATGAGTACAATTGAAAATAAATAGAAATTGAATTAAAGTCTGTATGGATAATATTATATTATATATATTGTGAAATGTACTTGATTGATAAATATGTTGGACTAATTTGTTGATGAAGATGCGTGACATTCCATTCCAGTTAGGTTTTGAAATCACTGATGTGTAATCGAATAGATGCCATTAAGTGGTTATCAGTCAGAGAACTTCTAAATTTTGATTTGATGTTTTTCATTTGAGAAAACGCTGCTTCACGTAGATAAGTTTAACCAATAAATGCAAATATTCTCATTGCCGCCAATTTCAATAATGGATAGTTTTTTGGTAATAAATTTCAGAAATAATTTTCATTTGCACTTGCTTTTGAGAATTATATCTGATTGTATTGTTAAAATTTCTAACAGTAGATACGAGGAATTCGATAGAAAAGTATGAGCTAGATTTGGTAAAATATCCTCGTTATCGAGTTCTCGAAAAATAAATTATATATATTCAATAAATCGTTGGATTCTTGATTTAGTCAGTCAGTTTAAAGTAATTTGTTTTTCATTCATATGTGAAATCAGTGGGAGAAGTATGATCATATTTCTTTGGAATTTTGTAGAGTTTATGCAAATTACAATGGCCGAACTGTTTGGAGAAATCGCTTTGTATGGAATGATGGGAACCAACTATTTTGGTTATTTGGAATATTCCTATTTAATAATTTTCTATTGCAACAAGTGTTATGTATACAAAATTTTATTACTTTGCAAATATTTGTCGCGAAGTTATGAACCTTTAAGAAAACAAATTTGCATGGAAGGGATGCGTGTTCGTTAATCGCTCTTTAACCATTTCTAAAAATATTCATTCTACTATTCTAAAAGTCATACATCCCAAATTTCATTGCATTATGTCTACTATCAATGTCCGCATGTTATATGAATGCGTTCCACTGTGTACCGTTCACAGTGCACCAACAAAAACAACAACTGCCACATGGATATTTATGCGAAATCAGCTTAGCTCATTGTTCCAACACTAAAACCACTGAATTGGAAAATTAACTGTGCTTGCAAGGATCTCTTCGGATGGAACAGTTAAAAAAAACCACAAAAATAATAAAAAAAATACACTGCAAACAACATCACAGAGTACATACTTTTTCAAATTTGCAGTGATTAAGCGGAGGTAATGGTTTAAACTTTTGTTTTTATAATTTCTTAATGTGGAGTTTATTTATTTCTCATTAAACCACTACTCCGACCAAATTAATTAATGTCTTGAGCGCTACCTGCAACGGATCAAGCCATGGATATTATTTGGGACATTTCGATGGGCTTACTTTATTATTAGACTTACTTTAACTTTTTAAACATTAAATAAGCTTTTCTTTTATTTTTGGGCCATTGCATTTAAAATCACTTCAGTTTTATCTGCAACATCCTTGTGAATATGTACTTCTTCTAATGAACGCTTGAGGCGACAGACACTGGCAAAGTTGCACCACATGGTAGAAAATTTCAATTTAAATTTTAAACTAATAAAACTATTTCTGTGTTAATGTCTTACTTTTTAGCTTCAAAGATTAAAATTCACTTCTCGATCAATATATCAAATGATTCATTGCAGGGCAAAAAAATAAATAATTGCAATTAAATGCAAGCATTAATCGATTAATCGTAATTTTCGACTATTTTTGTTTTTAATATTAAAAAAAAAAAAAATTTGTTTCCAATGGCTTTGATTTACTGATTATGCAAACAATATCCATATATATGAAATCAGTTAACATTTTTGGTTTAAATGAGCCTGTAAAAAAAAGTAATTTAGAAAGTTTTTTGTTTATCAGTCTGCCTCGGCTTTTCGAAGCTATTGCACCAGCAATAAGAACAAGGGATGAAAAAGTAGGTATAATTGTAGCTTTCCCGATGTTTTCAACCAGAAAGGTACATTAGGTGCAATCACTTAATTTTAGGTACGTTCCGCCTTTGGTTAAATGAATTTTCCACTAAGTATTCTAAAAATAATTTTTTGTTCTTTAACAAGTAGTTTATTTAACAACTACTGGCTTTAAGACCAAACATTTCTATTGTCAATTCTATTCTGGTTTCAATTCCACACTATTTTTAATAGAAGGTTAGAGTGCCCACTTACTGGCACTGTAAGGTTTTGAGGCCAAAACTTTCGTTTGAAACATAATTTCGCGGTGATCTTGGTTTACTTTGAAAGCTGAGTTCATTCAAATTTTAAAAAAATACGATTTTGGCAGTCGATGTAACAAAAGTCTCAAAATTCGACCCTTCAAAAAGGTGCCCAGCTACTGGCACCCATTCACACCTCGCTGTTAAAAATCGAAAATGAAGCATACGAACAAGTTTTTTATGCCCGAATTCATAAACGTTGACTAACAGTTAAATAAATTTTTCCATACATTTTTCCATTTAAAATATATAGACAACTGTTAGTCAACGTTTATGAAAACGGGCATTAATTTGTATGTGTTGTTTACCTATATTCTTTCAGTTACTTACACTGCTCAAAAAATATTTGTGATATGTTTAGCAAAATAAATGGAAATAAGTGAAAAAAAATTAAGTGAAAATGGATGAAAATTATGTTTCGCTGTCTTGAGCTACTTCCTCATATTCAGAATCACTTAAATCACAGTTAAATAACAAAAAAAAAAAAAAAAATTTCAAACACCATTCGCAATCATAACAATTACAATCGTATGCTTGCGCGATGTTCCGTTAAGGGTGCCAGTAGGTGGGCACTGACGCTTTTCTGACATGACGCGAAATAATTTTTTTCGTAAAAAATAAATTGTAAATTGTAATTGATTGTAAAAAATAAAGAACAAACTATTGATGAAAAATACTTGCAAATTCTCTTAACAAAGATATTATATTGGCCCTGATTTATTCGTATTTTTTATTTTTCAATGACCGTGCGACTACAGCAACACGTGCATACAACTCAACGGTTTATGAATAGTGAAAGCTTAATGTGATGATACTTTGATACTAGGCACATTGCCGCTGTCATCGCCACGAGCGTCAGAACTAATGAGTGCCAGTAGGAGGGCACTCTCCCCTACATATAAAAAAAAAAATATAAGCTTTAAGAACTCTTTCCCTATGGGCGGTTTTCCTTTGGCAACTTTATAATATTACAGCGATGGATAAGTAAGCTTATCAAATTTGTTTCTCAGATCAAAGTACTTATTATCAGAGATCGGATTGTGACGCCCTTTAAAACATCCAAAAATGGCCTAATGCCCTATAAAAGCATTAAAAATGCCCAAAAATCCCATAAAAATGCAATTTAAAATTAAAATAAATTTATATGTTTTTAACTGTTTTTAATTAAAATGTTTGGAACAAAAAATTAAAGTTAATGAATGTATTTTTGCTTGTAATTAAAATGCTTGTAATTGCATAACTTTGCAATAAATAACAATGTACATTTTTAAATTATCAAAATCAAACAACCATCTATTGTTAGTATAAATTGTCTTCTATATCGAAAAAACTTCTTTCCACTTCAGCACAGACAAGAACGCATATTTAAATGATGATATATTGCTTACGTCCGAATGTTCTTTTAGTTGCAAATCTTCATTTTTTCCACTTAATATTTCACCATCATACCAGGAGCTTTTATTTAATACTTGATAAAAATTTCTAAATAAATTCTCAATATCGTTCTCACTAGCATTGGCAAGTTTCTAATGGCTCGTGGTATGGATTGAAAATTACTAATATCCTTTTTTTTTATAATTGGAAAACAATATTTGAGCTTCTTCAACTTCTTTGACTTGAAGGCTTTCAAAAGTAAAAACGAAATATTTTACTGCTCCTCAAAATCGCTAAAATCACAAAAAATTATAAGAAATTATGTTGACATCCATAAAAATGACTCAAAATATGACGTAGAACTATGGAAATAGACCAAAAAAAAAAAAAAAATGGAAAAATTATTGCATTCGATTTTTCAAATCATTGATTGGGACTTAAAATTTCAAATCGCAATCAATGATTTAAAAAAAAAATTATGGCATTCGTTTTTTCAAATCATTGATTGTGATTGAAATTAAAAAAAAAAACTAATTGCATTAATTTTTCTCAAATCATTGATTGGGACTTAATATTTCAAATCACTATCAATGATTTGAAAAAATGAATGCAATCAATTTTTCCCTACTATACTGTGGTAAGAATAGTAATCTCAGGCACCACCAAATGTCGAGAGATGCGCTATGGCGTTGAGATAACGGAAAGCTAATAACTCGTTTATCAATTCTTAAAACGCGTTTTCTGAAAAAACTTGATTTCTAAACTGGTCTCCTAATATCTCATGAACTACTTTATAGACTTTGTTCGATCCTGAAATTTATTGGATCGTTTCCCAAAGTTCAAATAATATTAGCTGGTTTTTTTTTTATTTTTTGAGCATTTTAAAGAGCTTTCTAAAAAAAAACGGTACTTTAAATTTAGATGTCCGCCTTTTCTGTGATTTGCAACTATCCTATATGATTCAACTATATTATAGATATAGCTCCAGTAAATCTATATATATAAAAATTTAATGGTGTCCGTATGTTACTCCATTACTTCTGAACCATTCCAATGGTGTTGTTGTTCAAATTTCAATGGGTGTGTTTGCTCATTGATGGCACGGGTTTTAAAATTTATTTGTACAACATCGGATGAGCGGTTCTTGAGATATTGCAAAAATAGTGCATCGCTTCTGTATCCATATGAGTTCTCATATAATATCGCTAAAAATCGCTTTTCGTCCTTTTTTTAAATAAAAACGAGCTACGTTCACTTTAAAGGGATGAGCGCTGATCTCTGCAAAGCACGGCGGGTATAAGCTAGTAAAATATAATTTGTAAAATCTTTTGGTTTTTTTTTATTTTTGATGACAGCGGATGGATACTTTTTTTCAACGTGATTTTTGACGACGTATTGACACTTCACATTACACTTTTATTCACCAAAACAAATATTTTCCTACAGTTTAAGGATGAATTAATACCTGCCAAAAAACTGAAGGTGTTTATTTATTTATTCTATGAAAAAAAAAAAATCAGGAACATCACCGTGTTTTTCGAGCTCTAGATGAGAACCTGCCCTTAAACATTACCTTAAATATTTATTTCCAACACTTTCTCTGTTGCATTTACATTCAAAATACTTGGAAGTTTATATTTTTAAATCAAAGTATTCATTCTTGTAAGTCTTAATCTTATATTCAAACTTATCATGAAATAGTTTGAGTTAAATATTTAAAAGCTAAGCTCAAATATTTAGTTTACATCATCATATTTAGTCAAGCATCCTTCTCCTTCTCCTTCTCCTGAAAAGTAATCCATTAAATTTGTAGTTCCTACATGTTGGTACTCACTCACTCATTCAACCAGCTGCAACAATCACCAATCAGCCACGTCTGTTCTATCTATCCATGCCCTTCTCTAAAAAAAAAAAAAATCAATGATACTCAAACTGCTCATATAAATTCACTCTGCACATCATCAAACTCATCATCAACATGTGATATCTAAAAAGTTATCGTGGCTTGACAATCTCAAGCTGGCTGGCTGCTTGTCTGACTGCCCGACCGTTTGTCTACTAGTGACCGTCTGCTCCCGCTGGTCTCTGAACCGGCATGACTGCTTGTTGTGCGCTACATCGTCTGCTGTTGGGTTCACTTCATTTTGTTTACCCTCTGGCGTCAAAAAAGTTTTTCGCCAATATTTTATTTTTTGCGTTGGCTTTAAGCATTTCGAACCGAATCCCTACTCCGCCCACTCAATTTTTTTTTTCTTTTTTCACTACTCCTTAAATAGCCAATTGTTTTTCGCTCGTTCTGTTTGATTTTTGGCTAATGGCATGAAGTGCTACCAACTTAAACAACAGCACCACAACAAAGTCGTTAACAACAACAACATAGATATAAAAATTTGTTGACAAATCTATCTTTTTACTATGGCGTATGCGTATAATTTTTTTTTAGTCCTTCTCCCTTGCTTGGTTAGCCTATCTATCTAGATAAACTGAGGAGGCATCCTTGTCAGTCCAGTTTGCTGAACTACTTGTTTGTTATTTGTTTGGTAAGAATAAGATATAAAAGTTTGTGTAGCGGTGTTATGCTTCCCATACTTCTGCTCATGTTTGGGAGGATTTCAATTGTTCTATCATGCGCAGATTGTAATCATAAAATGTTAGAAATATTGTTGGTAGCTCTGCTGTCACTATCTGTCCATGTCAAGTAGAAGCTAATAGCAGAGTTTGAGCAAAGTTCGTAGATGTTTCATGCACTATGTCGCTGTGTTGAAATTTCGTTGCCCTCTTGACAGGATATAAAAATTAACCATTGACATATTTATGCATTCTTATAAATTGGATAGGGTGAATATTATATTACACTAAATAATCCTTATTTAGAATAAAAATATCAATTATGTTCATAATAACAAAAACACCAGATTGGAAGCCGCTCATTTTACAACTGAAGTGGTAAAAGTTGTTGTCTTATTTTGCCTGTATATTTTTTTTTTTTTATGATTGTTTTTTAATTTTTCCTTAAGAATTAAATCAGGTACAGTATTTAGTTTCATCCATCACTTAGATATTAATTTACCAGGGTTGTATTTGCATACCCCTAGAATAGGCAGTAAGATTTCGTAGGTTTTCAATATCCCTGGATTATAAATCTGAATAACGGTATCCTAGTACAACTTCATGATTGTCAAACTAAAGAAGCCAGAGAATTCAATGAATATTTTTATATATTTGTAATTTTTATGATGATTTACTAAAGACTATACCCATACAAAAAAAAAAAAAAAGACACAGTTTTGATAGTATCGCAAGTGTGGACGTAGAATTTTTTGTTTGATATATTTGGTGATGGTTTTGAAGAAATGTAATTCAATCTTATGTTTAATAGATGGAAATAAATATTTCGGAATAATATGAAATAATTTTTTTCCTGCAGTAAAGAACTTAAATATATTCTTAATTAAATTAAAAATTTAAATTTTAACAAACAAAATGTATTTTGAAAATGAAATAACTATGAGCGATTGGTGGATTGAAATGTAGAAGACGACATTTTTTGGGGAATCACGATAGTCATGTATTGCTTTAGGGATTTTCAAAAATATTGAAAATTGACTAAATGGCCAGCTTTTTAAGAAAAGTTAAAAAAGCTGCATCGTTCTTGGGGGTTTTGCCCCCCTCCTTCCACTGTAAGAGAAATGAGCCAAATTCATGTCAAAGCTGCCTGACATGATTACCTAAAAAATGCCGCCTTCCACGTCTCGATCCGAAGTCTGATTTCCGAGAAAACTTGCACCCAGCTAAATTTAGTACTAACCTCAAATCAATGTAAAATATAACTACTGTAAACTATCTAAACTTCGATATGCTTATTTTTTTTTTCCTACCAGAGTTCTGTAATTATTTGATGTATTGAGCTGCATACTTTCTAGTGAAAAGTATTAAAATGTTAAATATTTATCAGAAAAAAATATTTTAGGGAATTTAAAAAGTAACTCTTAGTTTAAAATTGTTATAAAGTAACTCCTTATGAAATTATATGGAAATATCTTTTCCGATTTCCAAATTTCTGAAATTAATAATTAATAATTTTAATAAAACCAATATAATTTTTTTAGTTAAACAGTTTTTAGTAAGATAATGCACTAAATTTCATCGTTATTCATAAATGTTTTCTAATTTTCAACTAGGATGATTTGGGTCCATCGTGTATTCATTAAACTTGGAAACAATATGCAAGACTTACTCATTACAAGTGTACGACCGAATATTCGGTTTCGGTTTCGGGTTCGGTCAGTTTAGGCTATTCAGCATCAATATGGCCGAACCGAAACCTTGATAATAGCGAGATTTAAATTAAAAATTGTGTAAAGGAGAACAAAAACGTAAAGCTCCCAGTCATTTGATTGACCGTGTGAGTTGGGCCCAGGCACAAAACGATAAATGCATTGTGTTGTATTTCGTGCTATCGATAATATCTTTGTCAATTTTGACATCTCTATTGTAATTCAAATTAAATTAATTATGTTCTGAATCCATTGTGAAGTGCAGCTATTTTGAAGACCAGAACGAACTCTGCGGTGCAAAAGCTGGTAGATAAAATAATTATAAATGAATGTTTTGATACAAATTAAAATAAAATGAAATGCTTTCAGATAAAATGTCAAGTTCAAGTCCCATCTGAGACTTCTTTGAATGAAAGGAGAGCACGGCATTCTGCAAACTGTGCAAGAAGGAGTTATCTCTCGGCCACAGACTGCGTAAAAAACAAACAGTCTGCGGAATAAAAAAGCATTTAGAAAAGAACCATCTTCAGAAGTGGGAGGAGTACCTGTTTTCCCAAGACGGCATGGATCGATCAAAACAAAGAACTGTAGAAGAAACAATGCAACCCGAAAAAAGGGAAGTGCAGCTATCATTGCCTGAAGTTTTTGCCAGACGACCATCCTGTAGCCCTGCAGATTGACAAGTCAATTATGGATCTTATACTGGTTGATATGCTTCCATATCATATCGTTGAGGGTAGAGCATTCCAGAGGTTTCATACTGGTGATCTAATATGAAGATGTCTCAAGCAAATATAAAAAGGAAACTGAAAAGTATTTTATAACGACGTTAATGCCGGCCACATACGATAAAGTTAAAATGAAGGTGGTTCAAATGTTCTCTAAAGCTTGCTGGAAAAGTTTTACAACAGATATATGGAGCAATCCAAGTAAGACGTGTGCACTCTTAAGTACAGCGCATTTTAGACGCAAAGTAATTTTAGCTGCATCGGAGCTCGACGATGATGAAAATATTGCCATAAAACTTATTGAAATAGTAAATGAGTTTAGTGTTGAAAACAAAATCCATATAGCAATAAGTGATAAGTGAAATGTAACAACGGTAGATTGTGTGGCATATACACTACAATTGTACATTAATGATTCGACTTTTAAAGATAAAACTAGTAAGGATGGAGCTTCGGCAGGGTACCGAAGCTAAAATACCCCCCCCGCGGCCATATTGAAGTATATTCGAAGTCTCTAGCCACGACATACACGATGATATTCAGTTTTATATATTAACGAAAGTTTTCCTATTTTGATGACGTCACTTTGTATGTGAGGCAGGCGTGGTTTTGATCCGATTTTTCCATATATCATGGGGATGGTTTCAAGACATTTAAAAATTTCAAGACATTTCATTAATTTTTGTGGATTTTTAAGAGATTTTACGTTTAAAATAAAGCCACTTTGTATGGGAAGTGGGCGTGGTTTTCATCCGATTTTGCCATATATCATACAGATGGTTTATATTAAATATCAAAGCTTATGGTCAAAATTTTTAATTTTTGCAGATTTTGAAGAGATTTTACGTTTAAAATAAAGCCAATTTGTAGGGAGGTTTGACTTTGCCAAATATAATAGTGATGGTCTATATTATATATCAAAGCCTATATGCAAAATTTCAAGACATTTCTTACATTTGAGCAGATTTTGAAGAGATTTTACTTTTAAAATAAAATCACTTTGTATGGGAGGTAGGCGTGGTTTCCATGCGATTTTTCCAAATTTTATAGCCAGGATTAAAACTGAAGAGCAAAACTTACATGCCAAATTTCAAGGCATTTCTTCCATTTTTGTGGATTTAAAAGACATTTTACGGTTAAAATAAAGTCACTTTGTATGGGAGGTAGGCGTGGTTTTCATCCGATTTGGCCCATTTTCAAACATGATCTTCCTTTTTTAAAAATGAACTTATATTATGAATTTCATCGCGATAGCTTTAAAATTGCGGCTGTAATCGTGTCGACAGACGGACAGACAGACGGATACACGGAAGTCCACTCAGGAGATGATGCTGATCAAAAATATATAAATTTTTCTATACCTGCCACTCCTCCTTCTTGGCGTTACAAACGGAATGACAAAGTTAATACACCCCTTACGCAGTACGCTTTGGGGTATAAAAATGATTATTAAGAAATTTCGGAAAATTGCAAGACATTTTAGAAAGAGTGAACAGGCCTTTCGACATCTTAGTGAATTTCAAGCCACCTGTAGCTTACCGAATCATGTCCTTGTTCAAGACATTACAACAAGGTGGAATATCACATACTTAATGCTAGAGAGAATGTTTGGGAAAAAATCCGCTATTAACTTTTATGTGGCCGAACGTGGCTCTATTGAAGTTCCTTTTACAAGTGAGTGATAAAAAATGTATTAAATGTTTAAAAGGATTTTATCAGACAACGCTGGATTTATCTGCTGATTCATCGTGCATTTCGATTATAATTCCTACAATAGCTATGTTACGAACCAAACATGATCCGGATTCAGATGATTCAGAAGAAGTCATGGTGCTTAATCAGCGTTTAAAGAAATCAAAAAACAATCGATTCAAAAACATAAGAACACGTTCTGAATTTCTAGTTTCTACGTTACTCGATCCGCGTTTTAAGCGAAAATATTTCTCTAAAAATGATTGCAAAAGATGTGAAAGCTTAACTGATGAACACACTAAAATATTTTCTGATTCGAACAATAATGTGGAATTGGTTGAAAGTGAGTTAACATGCTGCCTTCGAATTCATCTTCCAAAAGAAGCAGCACTAATTTTCTCTGGGAGTCACACGACTCAGAACTTTCATTCACGCTTACAAGTACATATGCAATTGAGTGGCAAAGAACAAGTTAAGACTTTTTTAAATGAGCCCTTAATTCCAAGGGCTTCCAATATTAACTAGTACTGGCACCACAGTCCATTTTCCTTAAAGTGTAATTAAAAATGATCACTTTATTTATTATTTTAACGTTGAACTTTCATTTCCAAAGAATATTAATCTAACATTATTGAAATCTGTTTGAATTATTATGTTTTTCTATACTTACAATAAAAACTTTTACAAAAAAATAAATTACATAAAAAAAATGCTTTTTAAAAAATTATCATATAGACATTCACTTTCGGTTTCTGTTCGGAATTTCGGTTTCGGCAAAAATTTCGGTTTCTGTCGGACACTACTCATTACGCCATTTATGTACTTTTATTTAGATAGGAAGTGTGCGTGAAAGTAAACGCATAGTAATTTATTATATGTTGTTTACTTACTTACTTACTTAGGTGGCCATAACAATACGTGTTCGGGTTTCAGCCGACCTATTATGTAAACGGATATGCCTGATAGTAAATAATTCCACTTGTCTGCAGAATATTTTAAGTATTGACAATTGCTTTAAATTTTGCTTACGAATAAAAAGTGGGCGTGGTAGTTAATTTATCACGTTGGCTACTATTATGATTAAGGATTAAATGTCCATCTTTTTTGAGTCTTAAATGGTTTTTTTTTAAAGGCTAAGCGACATGACACTTTTGATTTGTATAATTTTAAGCAAAGTAGGCGTGGAAGTCGTGTAAGATGTTGTTTATTCCACCTTAAAAAGTCCGAATTATATGGCTTTGCAAGTTTCTGTGGTCACATTGAAAGAGGGTGTGGAAATCTATTCTGTTCATTTTTCAGTTTGTTTTTGATTATTACAAATACCTGTGAAAAGATCAGACCCTTAACAATTAAAGCTCATATGGAAATAAGGCGTACAAAGTGGTTCATCCAAAGCTACCGTTTCACATGTTGTAAAGTATTAAATAAAGTCGAGTCTTTGTTCAGTTTCAATACTCAATTTTATATGTGCTGAAAAATATGAAGTATTTGGGTCTAGTGAATGTGCACCACTTAACGTTGAATACCGACAATTGATCTAGAAAGAGATCGAGAACATACAGAAATGCTGACACTCAGCCTTATTTAGACAAACATTATTTATTGCTCAAAAAGCATCTTAAGCATTACTTTGCACTTAAAATCTTTAACCATTTTTTCGATTTTAACATAAAAATACCTCCACGCAATTACTTTTAACTTTCCTCATTCGTTCTGCTACTTGCACACTGGCAACCGGCTGAGACCATTTTCTGCCATATGCATAAATTTAACTTCCGCAAGCACACACATACACACAAACAAACAGGAAACACAAACCATTAACTCTCACATATTCCTAGACTCACTAAAATAAATTACCACAAAAGAAACCTTGGGCCATAATTTAGATTCCAACACTTTCGTTTTTGTTTCCTTTTTTCTTCATCGGTCTCTCAAAATAACTTGTGTTGTTGGCATACGCAGTAGTTTCCAAACCTATCTGCATCGTCATATGTTAAGCTATCCTCATCTCTAGCGTATCTTCCTCATCTTTGCCGGTTGTCTTCAGAATTCCTTATTAAGCGGATTAAAATGCTTCCTGATTTTAATTGTTTGCAACCGGAGAGGAGCAAATTTTGAGAACGACACATGATGTGTTGTTGCATAATGTTTTTGTTGATGTTGGCTTTACACCAGTGCCGATGGTGTTGTTAGTACAACACCGAAATATAACTATAAACCAACCCAGTGTAACAAATTTTCAACGCGTAAAAGTTTTGCTTGCACATGGAGAGAATTAAAAAATATCAAGTTACTGTTTTTCAGCATTAATTTATAAATTATACTTACATCTTTATTTGTTTTTGACCTTTTTGAAAATATTTATTAAATTTTGAGGGCTCAGGGTTCAAATTATTAAAAATGAAAAGCTTTGTATTTTTTTGTAGTAGCAAAATTCAATAAAAATTATACTTGCATTTTATTTTAAATCGTTCTTAAAGAAAACGTCAAGAAAAGAAATGAAGATTCAGTAAAAAAAAAAGTCCCCAAACTGCAAAATACTAAACAAAGTTAAAAATTATTATTTTAATTATGGTGACTTACAAATGATTTATCTAAAATTATATAAAAGCAATAGCAATAACATAATTTTGTTGAGACAAAATAAGGACAGTTATATCTTGAGTTAAGACTATATTATATAATTGAATACTTATTTCTTTACATACCAGCAAGGCAATGGTGTAATGGTAGCGCGTCTGACTAGCAGCCGAGGGTTCGCTGTTCAAAGCAGTAAAGACATTAGTTGTGACTTTATGTCTTTAAAAATTTAAAAAAAAAAATATGAACAAAAACTAATGAATTGAATATATGTATCATTAATTCTAAACCAATAAGTTTATACTCCAATTTAAACCAACACTATTATAAGTTTAGCTATTTTTTGCAGTAGAACTTATTGAGGATAACATTTTTTTTTGAAGTTGTATTGTAATTTATAAGAATTGACAATAAAGTGAAAAAGTCTATTTAAATCTTAATCTATTAGATCTACAGATCTATTTAATCTACTTTAATCTAAAGTCGAGCAAGCTATGAATCGGTAATTTTTGGCATAATTTATATTCATTTTCGCTTAATCTCTTTCGGAAACTTGTTCCGTGTACGAAACAGTTTCAATGTCTTTATAGGAGAACTATTTTATTAAAAAAAAATTGTGCTTCCTGATTATGTTCACATGGTTGTTGGATAAGAATAAATCTGTGCAGTGTTAATAGAATTTTTACGTTTTCCAGAAATTTTTTCTTAATGAAGGTTAAGTTAAGAAGTGTTGTGTCCATATATGTATAAAGTGTGATACAGTACAGTACTACCGACTGGATAACATCTCCAGATTGTATCCCTGCAAAAGCACAGTACAAAAAAGTAGCTTCTAAAAAATTTTCATTACCACAAAATTTTCTATGTCAAACTTATGAAAAAGAAAAAGAAAATAATAGCAAAAATAAATTTAATTTTAAATTTTTACATGCTATTTTTTTGTTTAAGTTTATTAAAATAATTAAAACATGTATTCACTTTTTCCACAATTTGTTTTGAGAACCTTTGAGATCAAGTTTTCAAATTGATCTGTCTTTAGTTTTGCTCATCTTTATACATAAACGATAATCATGCTGCTCCGCACCTAATATCACTCAAACTGTAATTATTTTTTGTCATTATTGCATTCAGGTGGCTTCCAAACAGATAGCAGCCTGTTCGGCGATAAAACTAAGAGAACTGGAAGTATGGAAAAGTCTTACAACGGGTCATTCATCAATACTTAACAACTTCAACTTCATTCCATCAAGGACTGATTACTGCAAGCCCTCGCTTTCCTTCGAAGGAAGGTATGGTACGCTTATTCCGCTAGAACATACTGGATCAATGGTGCACCATGGAAACGAGGGTGTCTTTATTTCTATACAGATGGATCAAAATTAAACGACACGGTCGGTTAAGGGGTCTACTCAAAATAGTTTGGGGTATCTCTGGCTCGTAGGCTTCCTGACCACTGTAGTGTGTTTCAAGCCGAAATGATGGCAATAGGGGAGGTAGCATCATGGCTTTCAAAAAACGTTATCTCCAAATGGGAAATTTATATCTTCTCAGATAGTCAGGCTGCGATAAAATCGTTGGAACAAGTAGCCACAAACTCTAAAGTAGCCAAAGACAACCTAATATGGGTATCTGGGCATAAAGGCATAAAAGGTAATGAAAAGGCTTGCTACAAATGGGACTCGAGCGGTATCAACTATGGTGAACCCACCGGGTATCCCATTAGCGACTCTTAAGCTGATAATCAGTAACAGTATCATATCGGAAGCCAACACTAGGTGGGCTGAACTCTCAACATGCAGAGCATCATGGCCTATCTGGCCGACACTAGATCCCGGGTGATCAAGAGCCCTTCTCTCACTGGAAAGACCAGAACTAGCCACAATAGTAGCTGTCATCACGGGGCACTGCATGATAGGCAGACATGCCCACAGGTTAGGAGTTATCTCAAATGGCTTCTGTAGAAGCTGCAGGGACGAGGAAGAGGAAGAAACCATCTCTGTGCTCCTGTCCTGCGCTAGCCAGAAGAAGGCACAAATATTAAGGCTCCTTCCCCTTTTCATGAGCTTGACGACCTGTCTTCGACTGATGTCAGGCGTCTAATAGGATTCATCAAGAGCTCAAGGTGGTTCCATTTTGAATGAAGGCCTGTGTGCAGTGGTATCACAATGCACCTATCTGGACTAAGTGAGCTGGTGTATGCTATTTCATATACACCGGCTGCCGCCTCTACCTAACCTAACCTAACCTACAGTCAGGCGCGCAACAAGAAAGTTTTTTTGGGGGGAATTTTAAAATAGGTTGGACTTACATATAAAAAAACACTTTACTACAGCGGCTATTGTGTACTGGTTAGTGAGTCCGATTTTTGCACTAATAGTTCCTGGTATAAACCTCAGCCAGGACAAGCAACATCTTACCATTCAACTTCTTCACCTCCAGTGGCGGACTGGCCATACTGGAGGATCTGGAGAATTCCAGAAGGGCCGGTGCAATTTGGGACCGGTTGCAGTAGAGCACATAAGAAAATGACCCCTTACAGTTATAATTACCAAAATTTAATCTTTGACCCACATTTGCATTTATTACATATCTTTCAAATAGTTAATATTATAAAGCGTATTTATTAATATATATATCAAATGAAAACAATTTTCCAAACAAACTTATAATATACTTTTATAAAAATTTAATGATACATAGCATTTGCTAGTATTCTTGATATTTTTTTATGGAAGAGTGGACCGTAGAGCTCTTAGAAATAATGTAATAAATTTTTTATCAAAATGTCTTAAAAAAAAAAAATAGAAGATCCGAGAAAATACGAAAAATAGTAATAAGAAATAGCCAAAAAGCATCGAAAGACGATGAAAGTGATAAAATTGCTACTGTATTAATTTTATAATCTAAAGAAATAATAGTAGAAGGTATATGCACCAATCTGTAGAGGAGCACAGCACTCAAAAACTTCTTGACATTTAAACTCTTCTGAAGCTTATTTATATTTTTTAAGACCAACATTGAAAACTTAAGTTGCTTCAATCAAATATCTGAAGTAAAGTCTTCGGGTCAAGTAAATACAAATAGGCGTGATATTCTACAATAATTATTTACAATATATAAATAATATGCAAAATATGAATTAGCTTCAGAGAAAAGGAAAAGGAGGAAGCTTATACGTTACAAGATGAGTTCATTGATTTTTTAGAATTGGTTCGTTTAATAAGTAAATATGATGTTTGTCTCAAAGAATATGTTGAAAAGTCAATAGTCAAGCTTGTTATTAACCAATTATTGTTAATTTATATATTTTTAAAGGCATGTTATTTATATTTTATGCCCACCTTTTTACCCGTTTTGGGCTGGTAAAAAGTAATTTTGTTGTTTTTTACACCTGCGTGAATTTTTTTTAGATATGCGTGCAATTTTTTATTTTGGAATTTTGACTAATATTGACAAAAGCTTTCGAGCTATCGCTTTTGCTTCTTTATTTGGAAAATTTCTTTATTCTGAACCTTAAAACTATCTAAAAATATTGTAAAACGTTGTGAATTTGAACGTAATGAAGAATAATGCCTTAAAGTGAGAGGGCCGGTCAAGTCATTGTTTTCCATGTCAAATTTTAGGCCCCAGTCCGTCACTGTTCATCCACAGAGTAAATTGCTACTTTTGGGAGTAATATATGCATATCAAAGTCTGGTGAAGTTAACAAACAAACAAAGAATTCCACTACAATGATAACATACATTATAGCTGCATTCAACTTTGTTACAACTTTATTACAATTTGGCATCACTCGCGATGAAGTGTCAAAATACGAGTGCGAGCAGTAAGACGAACACTCGTCGAAGAGCACTTTAGATTTGCCAACTATTTTTGTTTTGATAAAAATGCGTTAAGCTTGGCAGCATTTTAAGATTAGAAATAGAGCCAGAAAAAGTGCAGGTTCTAGTTTTTGTTTTTGCATTGTGAATAAAATAGAGCCACGCTCTAGATCAACGAAAACGGGAATGCAGCTGATGATAACTAAAAATAAGTTTTTATAAAAAGTGTTTTATTTGTATTAACAAATAATTAAATATTTAAAAAAATTGCGATCAATTGCTTGCTTTTTAGAAAAAAATAGTTAGTTACAGGATTATTGTGATTAAGATTGACAAAATAAACCAAAACTATATTTTCAAATTCAGTTTACGTTTACTTTTAGCGAGTTTATCTTTAATAAAATCCACTGATGGCATCATATCTCTGTACAGATTTAGCAAAGTGAGACCGTTTAATCTATTTTGCAACATCGTGCTTCATAAATAAGCATTGGTAAATTAAATATATTAGAAAATATTTCTTTATTGCACATTTCTAAGGTTTCAATCACATTCTTTTTTTCGTCGCTAGTTTTATTACTAACTTTATACCAAACATTCGGCTTCATTTTTAAATCTTCAAAATTTCCTTCCAAATCATCTTAATAAAATCCAATAAGTTTTTCAAAAACTTGTGTTGAAATGAATAGTGGAAATAGATGTTTTAAAAATCTAACTCTTAGGTTTGAGAAACGCTTGTCAAACGTTCAAAAAATTTTGACAGAGGCAGAGCCAACTGTTGATTAGTGTCAAATCAATTTTTATTTTGTTGGCTTTATGTTTTGAGTATAATAAATAAATTCTATATATTGTGAAGTAACAATTGGAATGTGAGATAATTTAATAATAAAGTATTAGTACTTCAACCACAGCTTTATCTAGGGAACTAAACGCCCTTTTCCCCTAGTTGGTCATTCAATGGGTGGCGCAATTGCAGTGCTGTTTTCTACTTTTTTTAAAATTAATTTTATGCACTTTTTTATTTATGCACTTTCTAATTACTTTTTATTATTATTTATGCACTTTTAAATTAAATACTCGTATATTGTAAAAAAAGTTAACAAAAAACACATATATCACAAACTTCGCTTTGCTAATGGGTTTTGCTTTAAATTAACCATCACCTGTTTTTAACCCTCCGATGAGTGACAGTTCTGAACTTCACGGCCGTGTGAAAAGGTCCCTACGGACCTTTTTTGTAAATCATGTTTTTTTCATATAAAAAAATTTTTTTTTTTTAATTTTTTTTTGTTTTTATTGTTTATAACTAAATTCTACATACAAAAATAATTTTTTAAATTTTTTTAATTTTTATTTTTTTTTTTTTTGCTTGAATTTTCTTAAGACTATTATAAAAAAGTTTAAAAATTATTGTTGTTGAGCGTGTACTTCTTGTCCCCCGCCCTGTGCGCAAGTGTTGCAGCGATGTAAAAGTGTGCTATGTTCTCCGCAAACAGCGTTGCCGCAGCCGAAGCAGTGTGCCCGCGTTTTCCGCTGCCGCCCGTACTCAGAACGGCAAAGGCGACATGACGGTCTACTTGACCTAGCCGCAAACGACGGTGCATTGCCTTCCATCGGTCTTGGTAATACCTGAAATGAAAAGAAAAATAAAAAACAAATAAATATATATTCTATTCTTGAATTTGAAGATGTTTTTCTTACCCTGACATCGAATGCTTCCATCGCATTGCGTATCCTTGGATATGAGGTTATATGGTTGTTCAGGACACGTTCTTCGATATTTGGTGTGGCCAATTGTTTCGTTAGCAGTAACAAGAACGACCGCCGTCTGCCACTCCTTTTTATAGGCTTCATTTCGTTGTAAATCGTAAAAGCAGCAAATGCAGCGACGTCCAGCATATTATAAAACATGGCCAACGGCCATCGTTGTGTTGCTCTTTTGCAGCTGTAAGTGCCTAGCATTTGATCCATGGTATCAAAGCCGCATTTGTTGGCGTTGTAATCTAATATGGCATAGGGCTTCCGCTTCTCGGTTTGCTCGTTAACGAGGCAGGTGTAGTGCATTGTGGAGAGCACGTTCACCACTTTATTTTTTTTTCGGCACGTATGAGCATAACGCTATATCCCCTTAGTTGAACCCAAATAATGTACTATTGATGGTGCGCTTCGGGTTCTTCTTGAACTCCTGTGGAATGAATGTTTTGTTGTAGCGCACTGTACCAACATATGCGGTCTTCCTCCTCAACAAAATACGCGCCAAGTCAAGAGTGGTAAAGAAATTATCCGCGTATATAGTACGGCCAGTATCTAACTATTTATCTCCCGTTGTTGGTTTGGCAGTTTTCCAGAATATACCATTCCCTTCACAGGATAATAACTCTGTGAGTCGCATAACCACTATACTTTCAAACCATACTTAGCTGGCTTTGACGGAATATATTGTGTGAAGTGGGTGCGGCCTCTGTAAGGGAACAACTGCTCATCAACTGTTAGTGCTTCATGAGGAGTGTAAGCTGCTGCCAAGTTATGTTGCAACATTTGCCAAATATCGTCAATAGCCGCAGTTTTGCTGTTGATGAGATTTTTGTTTCTATCACACACGATTTTACTCTTCGCTGTCTAAACTTTGACTGATTTGGTTTACGAAACTACAACTTCTTTTATACTCTTTCGTACGTCTACCTAAACTCCAAGACATTAGGGATGATGATAAAAACAAAAAATTCTAAGAAAAAATTCTAAGAACAAAAATACTAAGAACAAAAAATACTAAGAACAAAATACTAAGAACAAAAAATTCTAAGAACTGGTTTATTGCTAGTAGTATAAAATTAGAATATTGTGCCTTTCCTTGAAAGCAATAAAGTTCATGTCTTCGAATTTTTCTTAGAATTTTTTGTTTTTACCATCATCCCTAATGTCTTTGAGTTTAGGTCTTTGTGTTCAGAACAAGTAAATTATGTGTTGAAACAATAAAAAAATTATAATGATGCCCAAAAACATGCATTTATTAGTGAAATTCAGTACAAGGTCCATACGGACCTATTCACACGTCCGCGTACTATTCTCACTAAAACCTCAATAACTCCTAAAGTAATGATCCGATCGGCTTGATTTTTTTTCCAAAAGATGCGCAACAAAATACTCTTGGAATACTTTGTGGGGGGGTTGTAGTGGCCGAAGTAGGAGTAATTTCAGTTTGAAAAGGCAAAAGGGTCCCTAGGGACCTTCTCACTCATCGGAGGGTTAACAGATCTACGGACATTTTAGGTGAGAGAGATATGCTACCAAATAGAATGAGAAAATATGCTACCAGCTTGTTTTCATACTATGGTCGAATCGAAGAATTGTCAACAATACCCCAAGTGGTCAGAATTACAACCAAAATAATTTAAAAACATGTATTTTGAACGAATAAAACATGGATAGCTTAAAAGATTACGGTTCAACGACAATAGATTTGAAATTTATATTTTGGGTTTTCATTCTTTTGATAAAAACTTGTGATTACTTTTCATGTGAGTCATTTTTATTGAGTCCTATTTCTCTTTTTGCTACAATAGTTTTCGGGGGAAGAGGGCTTAAATCCCAAAACTTCCCCATTGGTTGCTCTACTGATTATAGTGCTTTTCCACCATATGCTGTCCTGAAAAATGTTCAGCCTGAAATAGAAGTGAAATGTAGTAATGAAAGAGGCGTTGACCAACGGAATGTTTTGATCCCAATGTTATGGTACAGCGTAGACTTAAACCTACATGGCAGATGTCTACGGTAAGCACAATATAAGTTGTGCTTTTAGTGAGCCTCTGGATGTCTAGCAGTGGTGTGTTTACTTATTCTTCCAAGTCCGCATAAAAAATGAGCTATTGTTTCTATTTCATCCAGATTCTTGCAGTCTGGCGATGTTATGTTATTCTATTGGCCAACACACCCCAATGGGGCAATGACTTGTTAGAGCTCCAGCAAGAATCCAGATTGCCCGTTTGACTACAAACACAAAGCTTTTAGTTCTGTCCTCATTTAGATCTGGCCCGAACTTTCGAGATATGTTGCATTCACTTCTGAAAGTCCAGTTTGTCTTTTAGGCCAATAATTCTTTTGGCAATGAATATTGGAATGCACACATCTATATCAGCTCTGCTCGTTAATCCACGTTTCGCCAGTTCATCTGCCACACAGTACTTCGTTCCATAGACAAAAATCAAAAAATTTGTTGATTCCAAATAAAGAAATGTTGGAAAAAGTCATTTTAAAAGTCAGCTAAAATAAATCAAAAAATATATTAAAAAAATTATATTTGCTACTTCTAGAGCTTCTAAGAGTAAACAATATTTTTATGAATTTTGTGCTTTGTCACATCTTAGCAAAGGGGTAAAAGAAAAACTACACATTTATTACGCTATTTGACTTCCCTTCTGGCGAATCTTTGTTAAGATCGGCTAACCGTTGTATCTACCTCCCATACAAAATCAAGTAAAAAATTAATATAGCTCCAAGAGAGGTACCCCTAAGGACTGACCGGTTTTAACCACTTTTGAAATTTTTCTTAATTTTCTTCAATTAATTAAGCATACAAAAGTGCATTGTCATAGAAGAACTCCTTCTATTTTTGTCCGATTTCTGTTTTTTGTCCGACTGTATAGGATCAAAGTACTGTGCGCCGCCTCGTTTCCTTCGATATTGTTATGTTCGGGAATCCTCCAGATAGTGACGCTATATGTATTGCAGATACTTTTCAGGGATTGTTTACAGTTTTGTACCGTTCTTTTGATAGCCAGCGCTTTGATGGCCGCTTGGCTTTCTACAAATATTACTACCCTTGTGGGGGTGAAATTTTTTCTGTGAATGGTCTGTACGGCTTTTTAAATCGCATATTTCTCTGCCTGAAAAACGCTACAGCAATAGGGAAGTTTGTAAAATTTTGTTGATCCGTAGTGTTTCGCAGTATACCCCGAATCAGTTTCCTTTTTAATTTTGAAACGATCAGTATATAATTGGAGATTCTGCTCGCAGTGGATGTTATGTACCTTGTACTGAATTTCACACTGGGTATGATATAATCGGTTGCTCTTTTTTGTCTAAAATATGAATGTGGTTTTTTTATGAATGTTCTCCTTGCAATATAATTTTCGCATGAAACTATAGTTATTAAATGGGAAATGTTTGTTTGATACTGAATTTGATATTTTTATTGTGGTCCACAAAATTAAAAATGCCCTGAGGACGATAACCACACCCAATTGCTCAAAAATATACGAGTTTCTCTCATATCTTATTTGTTTGCTATTCTAAGCTGCAATGTTAGTATTCATTGCAATTGTCATATGTATAATTTATATGATTTTCTTTTCCTGTAAAATTTTAAATAAATTAAAATATTTCTAAAACAGAAAAAGAACCATATTTCTTAATTAAAATTTGAATAATTCAACAAACAGCAAACAATTGTCGCTCTTGCTCAGTCAGAACTCAAGTTAGTCCAAGAATGGCAATAAGTTGCCTTACGAATGCCAATACAAGGACTTGATCCTAGAAAATATTATTCAAATTTATAATTGAAAATTTCTTATCAATTTATGCACAAATATTTGTGCAAAATCTACAGTCTATTTGTATGAGATGCTGATGTCTGTTTATCCGTCTATCTGTCTGCCAACCTGCCTGCCTGTTTCTTCGTGTCCTGCAGCTATTTGTCTTTATCTGTTTAAATGTTTATATGGTACAGCTTGGAGCTTTTCGGTTATGTTTAAGAGAGAAATTCTTATAATTTTGCCATAGACAAGACTAAGAGACAAAATAAATAAAACCTTCAGGTAGGTAGAATGAAAACACATAAAAACAGCAACAATTCAACATGCTCAGATATTAGATTCAATTCAAATTTAAACATGCCACAAAATACTTGGTTGCTCCTCAACACACAGCAACTAATCCTTTTAACTAAATTTCAAAACTAGTTTCTCACCTTTTCGGTTGAGCTGCTGCTGTTTTACGAAATATAGTGGAGGGGAGAAGGGGGGAGGAGGGTTAAGTGGTCGCTGTGATTATTGTTCGCTGCTAAAATAGGATGGCAATAAAATGTTCATTCTTGCACTTTGTGTGAAATGAAATTTGCACAAATAACTCGAGGCTAACTGCAGATAAGGCAGCAGCAGCAGCAGTTGGCACAAGGATAACATATCCTTCACATATACACAAACACACATACTCTCACTAATGCACATGCATAACCAAGATGCCGACACTGCCTTGTCCAATGTCCTTTGCTGTGTTCGCTTTTTGTTGTCACAAGGATTAAACGACAGTCGAAGGTGTTAGTTGTTAGTTGCTCATAAAATATTTCTACAGTTGAATAGTTCAGTTCGTTCAATTTTAGTTGAATTTCAGATTTTTGGTTGCATTTGTCTTTACCCAGTCGAGCGGAAGTCCAAACTGTTGGTTAGATAAGCAAATGTTCTGTGTGCGATTTCGATATGGTTAGAAAACAGCTGGAATAAAACAACATTTAATCATAATTATAATCGAGTTAAAATGGGACTCTTTGTCTTAGCAAAGTACCTTCGAAGGAAATGTACAAATTCAATTGAACAAACCAGATGACATACTTAACCTTTCTAAAATTTAAGTAGTAAAGTCCTTGGCTTTCATACATATGAAGAGCAATTATGCTTTAAGTGAATTTAATATTTTAAATACTTATTCCCTCAAATTTACTTTGGAATGCCCATAGATTTGATTATTATCCAATTCCAGCCTGTTTTGCTAAAACCAATGCACTTAAAATCCTTTTTAAATTTTCTCAATATTCTCAGCTCTTCTGCTTCTTTCACAAATAAAACAAATAAAGAATTCAGTGCTATGAATACAAATATATACTTTCAAAAAATACCGCGATATATTTTGGTCACTACTATTTAAAAAAAAAAAATTGTATTTGTTGCACTATGTTGCGGAAAATAGTTATGAATTCATAAGTAAAACTGTAGCTGAAATTTTTATATTAATATACTTCATCAAATAATCACTCTCATTCTAAAAACAGCTCTCGCTCTCGAAACGACGAACATTGGGAGAAATATAGACAAAACTCTCACATTTAGGGTTATTCCGAAGCTTCGAGGTATACTTATTTTTGCTACTTTTTGTAATCTGGATACATCCAAGATGTGAAAAACACACTTTGCAAGTAATATGATCCCAAGAATTGGTCTCTTGTTCGTCCAAAGTTGAGCTTCTAAAACTTTTTCTTTTTTTCTACAATGTTTATACTACTGTGTACTTGTGTGTACTTGTAATGGAATCAACTGAAACTTAATTTTTTAGAATTAAGGCACTTTAGACGTGCTTTTCATATATAAATAATTTTTAAATTACATTTTGTTGGCAAGATACGGGTTCCTTAAATTGGGTTTTTTGTAATATATATTTATTTTTATTTACCCATAACTTTTTTGATTTCTCCTGATTCTGTACACTCATTTAAGTAAATTAATAAAAAAATGTATACCAAAAATGTATTTAAACATTATATTGAAACCACGAAATAAAGGACACACTGTCTTTTTTGTAATAACAAAGAAGTGGATAAGTCGGGTATTTAAAAGATCCGATGTCCGATATATCATATATTTCTTTAATAAAGCAATGTATATTGCTTACAAATATATATTATAACTATATTATATATACTAGCTGAACCCGGTGTGTTTCGCTACCCCTATAGTGATAAAATAAAAAGTATTTAGATATTAAGTAAAGTTTGGTCAAAACTGGTGCAGTTGTTCTTGAGTTACTGTGCAAAAACAAAAAGAAACTAGATATTGCGCCATCTGTCGGACGAACTTCAAACTACACAGAAACACTCCTCAAGCCCCATAGAGCACGTACATAAAGTTTGGTCAAAATCGGTGCAGTAGTTCCTGAGTTACGGTGCAAAAACACAAAAAAACTAAATATTGGGCCATCTGTCGGACGAACTTCAAACTACACAGAAACACTCCTCACGCTCCATAGAGCATGTACATAAAGTTTGGTCAAAATCTGTGCAGTAGTTCTTGAGTTACGGTGCAAAAACACAAAAAAACTAAATATTGCGCCATCTGTCGGACGAACTTCAAACTACACAGAAACACTCCTTACGCCCAATAGAGCATGTACATAAAGTTTGGTCAAAATCGGTGCAGTAGTTCTTGAGTTACGGTGCAAAAACACAAAAAACTAAATATTGCGCCATCTGTCGGACGAACTTCAAACTACACAGAAACACTCCTCACGCTCCATAGAGCATGTACATAAAGTTTGGTCAAAATCGGTGCAGTAGCTCTTGAGTTACGGTGCAAAAACACAAAAAAACTAAATATTGGGCCATCTGTCGGACGAACTTCAAACTACACAGAAACACTCCTCACGCTCCATAGAGCATGTACATAAAGTTTGGTCAAAATCGGTACAGTAGTTCTTGAGTTACGGTGCAAAAACACAAAAAAACTAAATATTGCGCCATCTGTCGGACGAACTTCAAACTACACAGAAACACTCCTCACGCCCAATAGAGCATGTACATAAAGTTTGGTCAAAATCGGTGCAGTAGTTTTTGAGTTTAGCCATCACGAACATACACGTAATTTTTATATACATATATAGAGATATATTTTATTTTAGTATATTATTGACAACTCTATAGCTTATAGCATAGCATAAAGACCCTCGACATTGTCGCACATGAGTTCGAACCTCATGGCGGCAGACATTTTTTTTTTCTTTTTTTGGCTGGTTTTTTTTTAATTCTAATGAAAACAAAAAAAAAAAAAAACAACTCCTTTCGTCGATGCTGTGAGCGGACGCAAAATAATTGTTAATTAAATAATCGCTATGTTATGTTATTGAATGTTAGAACAAACGCTCTGTCGACGTAGTTTTTTTTAGTAAATTACGCCACTGTTCGATAATAGCTGAGCTGGTGCGTATGTAAATCAACAGACGGGCACGCGAGCGGCCTAGGTTCAATTCCCACGATGGTAGCATTGAAATTAAATATAGAATTAATAATAATTATATAATAAGCCCTTAGTTACTAAATATCGACAAATAAGTCAGGTTTACGGCAGCACAATGCCACTAGCTTGAATAAAATTTTTTGATATATTCAGTTTTTAAGAATATTTTTTTTTTTTTATAAAATACTCCTTTTTACTTCATAAATAATAATATGTTTTTTCTTTCAAAGAAAACTTTCAGTTTGATATAAAAAATTTCTTTTAATGTTTTTAGAATGTTTTTTCTGAGTGTATAGTCGTAACCAAAACAATTACAGAAATTGTAAAAGAGCTTGTCTTAGTCCTAAGATAATTTTTTTTGAGAAGCCATCATTTATGCAGTAAGTAATTAAATAACAAGTAATTAAATCCCACCTGACACAGAAAATGTTTCCAATTGAATTAATTTTTCTGTTCGGCCGTCAGCTTTCTGCAGACAATGGCAAACCTCAGAGAGTAAAAACTGCCATGAAAAGCTTCCAGAGAACATATGCCGTTCGGAGTCAGCATAAAACTTGTATGTCCAGTTCTCGATCATTTGTATTCAAACATTTCACAACACGCACAACGCAATTGATCATAAGAAGCTCGGTCAAAGTCCTTTCAAAATCTGAAATGGCCACTTCGTTTTTCTTTTTAATTAAATAACAATAATCGATAACGATAACAATAATTCTAACTGTAATTTGTCATTGATAACAGTTACTGTAATTGTCATCAATAGATTTTTCTATTACAATAACAGTAATCGTACAGTAATCGTTAGAGTAATAGTTACAATCGTTACAGTAATCGTAATTGTAATCTGTGTGTATACCGATTACAGTAATTGTAATAATACGTTTTTTTCATTACAATTACTGTGATCGGAATAGTATATTTTTAAAGATTACGATCATTGTAATTGCAATCGGAAGGTCATTGTAATCAAAAAATGCCTTGCTCTGAGTAAAATATGGATACAAACAGCCAAGAACTCAAACTCTTATATTTTTATTATTTACATTTAACTATGATCCAGCGAGTTAAAAGATACACTATTTTTGAAACTACAGCATTTTAAGAACTCATTCAATATAAATAATAAAGACTTTATTTTGAAAACCCTTAAAGAGAAGACCATAGACACATATCATTACTTATATTAAAAAAATGAAAGTTAAATTATTTTCAATATAAAAACAAACATATATGGCAAAATAATTCATATAATATGTTCCGCAAATGTCAATTTTTTAATTTTTAAAAACAATTTTTTGCCTCAACTGTAAAAACGCTAAAACTCTGGTAGTTTTATTTTTGACCAGCTTTCCAAGCCGCAGTTTTTTAAAAGATTTTAAAAAAAACCTTTTTTGTTTTAAATAAAAACACTGGTAGTCTCTTCCATGAAAAAGTTTTGTAAACAATATCAAAAATTCAAGTATCAACATTAATAATATACAATTAGTGGAAAAAATATTAAATTTCTGCAAAAACGTTTTTAGTGTATCCTAAAGCCAGGTCGTATTTGAACCATTAAGGCATTTGCATAAAACTAATACGTAAATATTCAAAATTTTTAAAACGAACCCCAAAAACAAAAAAACAATGCGCCAGCCTCGGATTCGAACCTGACCTTCCTCGCTGACAAGGCAGGCACCTTAACCAGCACCTTAACTTAGAAAATGATATTGAGATAATATAGTTGTACAATAAGATTCCGATAATTTATATGGGAATTTTTGATTTATAGGTCAGAGAAGAAGACATCTTGAACGCTATTTTGGATTTTGATGGTTCAAATCATGGCAGAAAACATCGCTCAAGCTTCTTCCAAAGTGACAAATAAAAAATAAGACCTTCTAATATATCTTTTCATTTTAATGGCCTTATTAATATATCTTATTTTTTACTGGCCTTATACACTCTTTATAGTACAACATAAGGAAACTTTAGAAGTCATAAATCCACTTAAAAGCAATAAGATTGATTCAATAATAATAACAACTTATTGCATTAAAACATTAAATAATAACCTTAAAGTGACTTCATCAAACCTTTAAAAAGAGAACGAGGATCGTTTACAAAAAATTGAGTAGATAAAGAAAAAGCGGAAAAGTAGACATAAGAGCGGAAAAGAAGGAAAAGATAGATTGCTTTAAAGATGCATTTCCACTAATCTCTCTGAGCTTTCGTGGCAGAGAATCCCACAACCTAATGGCGTTGATGAAAACAGGTTTGAAGAGTTTAACGAATAATGCCTCGATAATACTAAATTGAAGCTTATCAAACAGATACCCAGATGTTTTTCTTTAAATAAGCTTTTGAAGGTTAATAGAGTTTGTGGCCTTAAGCATTCATATCAAATCCCATTATAGCATTTCGGAAACTAGAGAAATTATCATATTTGCCAAGACCATAAACATACATGTTGGGATTTTATAAAAATTTTAAAATTTTTGTACAGGCAGTAAGCTGAAATGTTAGTAAGTAAGTAAGTAGGTATTAAAAAACAAAGATTCATTGGAACCACTGAAGTCGTACATTGTACCAATTCAGAGGAACAAATAACTTTTTCTTTCATTTTATGTACATTATTGGTTCAAGGTCCTCCATCTGACACAGAACATTTTTTCAATTGAACTAATTTTTCTGTTCGGCCGTCACCTCTCTGCAGACAATGACAAACCTCAGAGAGTAAAAACTGCCATGAAAAGCTTCTTGAGAACATAATCCGTTCAGAGTCAGCATGAAACATGTAGGTCCAGTTCTCGATTAATTTGTGTTCAAATATTTTACATCACACACAACACAATTGATCATAAGAAGCTCGGTCAAAGCCCTTTCAAGGGCTGAAATGGCCATTTCTTTTTTTTTTTTTTTGGTTCAAGGTAACCGAAAAAATAGTTTATATCAAATGTGATGCATTATGTTAAATGTGAATATCACTGAAAAGTAGCCCAACCAATCTTTAAGTCATTGGAACAAATCCTGAATTCTTAGGAAAAATTTTCCTGTATCAAGTACGTCATATATTGAAGTTCTCCTCTACTTGATATGCTTCACAATGCACAACAGCTGTTGCTACATAGATAACAGTTAATACAAATTAAATACACAATAAAAGAGAGCCCAATAAAAAAAAATATTCCGAAATAAAAAATTAAATCTAATTTCCCAACAATGGTGGCTATTGACAACATCAAAAAAAAAACTAGGCAAAAGCTTATCAGCACTTGGCCACAAGCAACTAGAGCCACCAAGAAAAAAAAATAAATATCCACACAAAAGCTTTTAATGTACAAAAAATATTTAGGAAATTAAAATCCATAAAAAAAAAAATTATAAATCCTCAAAAATAACCACAAAAATTACACGCTTTGTTGAGGATGATTTTTCTTAAGTTAATTTTGCACTTTGAGATAGCGCAAAAAAAAACTAAAGCGGAATTTATACAACAGCAAGAACGGAAGACGAAGGAAATTAAGCCAAGAAAAAAAATCACCCAACTGGACTTTGATGAGCGGCAGCTTTGACGAGAGAAAATTATTCATATACAAATTAAGCAAGAAGCCGGCGAGTGCCGAAAAGAAAACCATGAAATAACCGTTAATAATGAAGACGTCTGCGTGCGCTTGACTAAGCGCAGCGCCTGTTCCGTGCCGTCTATCGTGCTATCCTATCACTCTAATGGCTTAAATGAAGACAGCTAATAATATTTGCTGTGAACGCATTACGACGTTTCGCTTTTCTCAAAGTGAAAGCATTTTGTTGCGTCGAATTATTACTTTTTTTTTCATTACATTTTTTGCTATCACTTTTTTCTTTACTATTTGCCTCTTACATGACTGTGAATTTGTTCTTGTTGACTGCTTGGCTCCTTGGGCCATGCTAGGTGTTGGTGGTTGGTGTAACAGTCAGACTGCCGCCGTCTGTCACATGTAATCAAGTGAAACGCGTAAAAATGACTCACCATGGAAGACGTTTCACATTCTTCAAGTTGGCAGTGATTTCGGCGTTATCAGCATAAAGTTAATCCAAATGTTATTATTATCATTTGTTGCGTTATTTTCCGTTACAACGAATCCATAGAATTTTGGTGGTGGAGTAACAAGATGAGGAGGTGGAATGTTATGTAATACAGTCAAAGATTTTATCATTCTCATGCTTAAAAATTTTCAATTAAAAAACACAATGTGATGTGTGAAGTCGCACGTGGCTACATTTTCGGTTAATTTAAAGTATTTTTCTAACTCATTCAAGACACTGTTTACACCATATTTGTCAAGGAATACATGTATCCAATTCCGTTGCTAATTTTGAAAATCAACACAATTTAAAGTTCTGTTAGGTAGTTTTCTAGCTTTTCTTCGATGTTTTTTTCTAAACGTTTTAAAAAGGATGTTCCAGTTCTCAAATACCTTTGGGACATCTTATCTGATAAAAGCAAACAACACATCAAATTTAAGGTATTAACAATTTCTATAATCTGTTCACACAACATGGCTGTGTTGTGGTGACTGTGGCGCAGTGGGTAGAGTGTGTGGCCCATACGCCAGAAATTCCTGGTTCGAATCCCACCTGACACAGAAAGTTTTTTGAATTGGATTAATTTCTCTGTTCGGCCGTCACCTCTCTACGGACAATGGCAAGCCTCAGAGTAAAAACAGCCATGAAAAGCTTCTTGAGAACATAAGCTGTTCGGAGTCGGCATAAAACAATTAGGTCCAACTCTCGATCATTTGTGTTCAAACATTTTCACAACACACACAACACAATTGATCATAAGAAGCTCGGTCAAATTGGCCATTTCGTTTTTTTTTTTTTTCATACAACGCTCAAGGAAATATTCTTGGTAAAATTGAATTATAACTTTTGTTCAACCTTAACAACATCAAATTGTGCAATTAATGAAATTTTATTATTAATTGTTTTAATCTTTTGTAAATTCGCAAGAAACTTTATCCATTTGATTAAAAACATAATAAAAAAGTAACAAATTGAATGTGTTGATTTGAAAAAATTTATTTGTTTGTAAAATACATTGATGTCTATTCACGCAAACATAATCGTTAATAAGCAATGAACAGTTTTTTGGAAAAGTTTAACTTTTCTTACAAAGACCAAAATCACTTTATTTAAATAATCTATGAGAAGTTTGTGTATTAAAAAGCAATTTTCAACTATGACTTTCAATGTTCAAAAAGTCTTTGACGTCTAACAAAAAAAAAAAATTAAGTGCGTATCATATGGAATAATACCTCGAACGAATATAATTTTATAAGTTGTAGAAAATGAGGTTGACGTTTTTTTATACAATTTCTATTCTTATAAGAAACCAATCCTTTGAGAAAATATTCGTTTGATGTGTTTTTAAATTCTGAAATAATAATCTGTATTCTAGTATTATAATATGTACTTACATAAAATTAAAAACAACTTAATTTTGCCCATTTGATTTTGTTTCATTTCTGGTATTTTAGACTTCTTAACTCTTCAACCAGTATATACAAAATTGGTCGTGTATAAAAAGTTACTTTTTTTGAAATACACTTCTCTTTTGAAAAACAAATAATATATTTTTAAAAATATTTGATTCAGTGATTTTTATGGGCACTTGGATGATTTTTTTAAACATGGTGATTTTTTTACATGGGGAACAGAGGGCGAACCTTCACATGGCAACGTGTCTGACCGCCTCAACCTGGCGAGGCCAGCATTATCCATGTCGAAATCGTCTCAAGTCGACTCAAACCTCCACGTGGTGTTCCCTGGGCAACGGCAAACTGGCATCCGTCAGTTTGACGGCTAATTTGAGCGGCGGGTCACTCCATAGACCTTAAACATGGAATGTGCGCAGGGTTTGGGTCCCGCCACATTACTACTGCCCAATGAAAACTAAACCAGCCTCGCATAAGAACCCCAATTACGTTGACGACCACCGCAAACGAAAAACGGACAATGATTTACGGATATGCACCTGGAATGTCCGAACCCTTTATAGGGAAGGTGCCATTATCCAACTGGCGGAAGCCCTCAAAGCTGCGATTTTAAAGCTGAGTTCGATAGCCCGAGAAGGGATTGCCTATACGCAACAATGTCTGAGTTCGGTATACCTGCAAAGTTGATCAGACTTTGCAGAATGACGTTGAGCAACACACGCAGCTCCGTCAAGGTAGGAAATGACCTCTCCGAAACCTTCAATACCGAAAGAGGTTTCAGGCAAGGCGATCCACTGTCTTGCGATCTCTTTAACATCATCATGGAGGGGATCGCACGAAAGGCCGGTGTGCATCGTAATGGCACCATTTTCTACAAAGGCGTCCAGCTCCTTGCGTACGCTGATGATATTGATATTGTAGGCAGAACCAAGAGAGATGTTACCGCTGCTTTCGCCGCTATCGAAAAGGAATCAGCAAAAGTGGGTTTGACGATAAATGAGGGTAAAACAAAGTATATGCTGTCTACAAACAAGGGAGCGCGGCGTTTAGACTCCCACGTTTTATCCGGCAGCTATAACTTTGAAGTAGTCAAGGAGTTCGTTTACCTTGGCACCGCCATTAATACCAAAAACGAAATCAGCCTGGAGATAAAGCGAGAACAATAATTGCTAATAGGTGCTACTACGGGCTCAGTAAGCAACTAAGTTCCAGAGCCCTCTCTCGATCGACAAAACGAACACTCTACAAGACGCTCGTTCTACCTGTGCTGCTTTATGGCGCTGAGGCATGGGTAGTTTCGCAAACTGACGCTGCCGCTCTGGGGGTGTTCGAGAGAAAAGTTCTTCGCAAAATCTTCGGTCCTGTTCGAGTCGGCGATGACTATCGCATCCGAATGAGCCACGAGCTGTATAAGCTCTACGACGACATTGACGTAGTTCGGCGTATAACTGTGCAGCGACTACGCTGGCTGGGTCATGTCCATCGTATGAACGACGAAGCTCCAGCGAAAAAGGTGCTCGAGGCGAGGGTCGCTGGTCAACGACGACGAGAGAGACCATGCCTCCGATGGATGGACCAGGCTGAGGAAGCCCTAAACGCTCTTGGTGTATCCGATTGGAGAAGGCGCGCGCAAAGCAGAGGCGCCTGGCGAGAGCTGATGAGGTCGGTTGAAACCCGGACACGGGTTGTTACGACCAACTAAGTAAGTAAGTAAGATTTTTTTATTTTATTTTATTTTTAAATACTTGCAAATTTGAGACAGAAACTGAACAAATTTTAAAATTTTCCCTAACAAATTACTGCTTGATTTTTTAATAAAAGTTTAATCAGGTGAGAAAGCGTTTTAAAAATGTCATATATTGCTTTTAGGCGATTTCACCTCTATAACTCTCAAACTTGTTTATAAGGTATTGGTCCCGTGAGAAAACTAGTTGCCAAATTACTAGTATTGTAAGAACACACTACCAAATATACCTAAAACAAATTTGAAGAATTGGATAACTTTTCAATCAAGGTATCATACGAAAATTGAAAAATTAAATATTTTGATATATGACATCTTTTTTTTTAATTAATTTTAACTATCCACAAAATTTAAAAAATTTAAAAAAATTAAATTTTTAGTTTTCTGAAATTTCTTCGTTTGAATATTATTTGAATTGATCAAATAACTTTAAAAAAAGTCATATTTTAACTATTTACGATTTGATCGTATATCCGAACTAGGCTTTGTATAGAGCCAAAATTTCCTACACAAGCTAGACCGGGAAATTGGAGAGTATCCGATAAAAGATCCTTTTGGGATAACAAATGGATCCTCTACGACTTAAACCTGCAAGTAGAGGCTCCAGAAACTTTTCGTAACCCCAAACGTACCAACTGCACTAAGTTTGCCAGTGTGGCATGCCTAACAATTCTTAAACTATCTAACACCCATATATCAACGACGGAGGATCTAAATTCTTCCGTTGAGGCCCTCTAGAAAGTCATGCAGGTCGCTTTATGCAGGTATCTTGTCTTTTAAGTAAGTGTATGAAAAAATCTTTTCCTCCACGGTGGAGTAAGGATCTCTCTGACCTTAAGAAAAACGCCAAAAGAAACTTCAATAAGCGCCACAGATTGAACAACTAGCAACCGTACAAAGAAGTCCTAAATACTTACAAGAAAGCTATCCGTGACTTGAAAAAGCGAAAAGAATTCATAACCTTAAAGAGTCGGCAAGACTGAGCAGGATCCTATCTAAGGGGCACTCCAGCCCTTCCTTTATAAAAGAGGAGGATGGCACGTGGGCGGAATTCACGAAAGAGTATTTGAACACGTAGGGAGACATTGGTAAGTGTCCCTAGGAGCCTTACAGGCCATATTATCACAAAGGAAAAGATCTTGTGTTCTATAAACAGCTTATCACCCTTCAAGTTCCCAGGCCCGGATGGTATAATACCGGCAATGCTGCAAAATATCAGTAGCTAGTTTCGCCCTTGTTCATGAAATTATTCACAAACTGAATACGACTTAACTGTACTCCAAGGAGCTGAAGAAAAGTGAAGGTAGTAGTCTTTATCCCGAAAGTTAGGACGAGGGGTCTTGACGGAAATGCTACTGCATGAGGTAATTACAAACATTGAGAGATCTCTCTATTTCAAACAATACACTTTTGCTGCCTTTCTTGATATTGAAGTAACGTTTAATAACATTCATACTAGGGCTATTCATGACTCTCTAACAGAAATAAGTGTGGAATCACTTGTAAGTAAAGGGATTGAAATCTTTTGAAATAACCAATTTACTAGATTCGTAGTAAGGGGTACACCTCAAGGAGGGGTGATATCTCCCCTTCTCTGGCTCATAGCTACGAACGGAGTGCTGAATCTACTTTGCAACAGTGGGGTCAAAGCGGTATCAAACGCGGATGATGTAGTTGTAGTGGTATCGGGTCGGTTTCTCTCCGTTATCACCGAAATCATGGAAGTAGCTTAGGGCAAACTCAAGCACTGGGCTGCGTTAATCCAAGCCAAACAGAAGTGATGCTCTTCACTACAAACACCAAGGTGCAGCACTTCAACCTACCGTGATTAAACGATCAAACACTTTCACTATCTAGCAGCTTTAAGTACTGGATTCACAACTCAGCCGGAAAACAAACATTGAGCAAAGGGTTCATAATGCCTGTATAGCCTTCTATACCTATAAAAAAACATTTGGCAAAAGATGGGGTCTTAGTCCAAAAATACACTTATGGCTTTATAGCAGAGTAGTGCGTCCTATGGAGCATTGGTGTGGCAGCCTGCACTGACTAAAGCAAACAATATTAGGAAACTATTCAGGGTTAAGCGTTCTGTATGTATAGGCGTCACGGGGGAAGTCCGGTCATGGCCAACGGATGAACTGATCGTTTTGACCCAAATACTACCAGTTAAACTTCACATTAAACTAACTGCATCCAACAGTGCAATCAGACTACAGCAGTCTTACTAAGAAAACATTTACCTCACTGAAACATTTACCAGCAAGTAGCCAACTAGATCGGGATGACGCTTTGGGGGTCCAGATGCGTTTATGATGTCACCTTCTCCACCTATGGGTCCAAGAAGGCTTGTGGAGTTGGAGCGGGTATATACTCAGAAAAACTGGGTGTAGCCAACTTCTTCCGCCTTCCGGACTCAGTCAGTGTCTTCCAGGCAGAACTTTTGGCGATAAGGGACGCTTGTCGGGCAATACGATGTTTCAATACTAACAACCTTACCGCAGCAATCCTGTCAGATAGCCAAGCTGCTATTAAAGCATTAGCTGCAGTAAAATCCAACTCTGTAGCTTGTAAGGCAGTGTAAGGAAGAACTGGCCCGACTAAGTCGGATGCTTGGCATTACTATAATTTGGGTTCTTGGCCATAGGAGCATGGTAATGAAGATGGAATTTTTGGCCAGGTTAGGCTTTTCCCTTGATGCTTTAAGAGTGGAACCAGTTTTAGTTTCACTGAACGCACTGAGTTCTCGTTCTGGGTGCTCTCGTACTGTCTTGACATAGCCAATCGCAGATGGTTATTTAAAACGAACTGATTCGTTTTAAAGAACTTTCATTGCAGATTGTAATGATCAATGTATTGCAAGAGTTATTAAATGTTTGAAGCACATGATTGAGAACAAGTTGTATGCTGAATCCAAACGAGTTTACTCTCTGAGCTTTGCCATTGTCTGCAGAGACGTAATGTTTAAATATAAAAATTAATTCAATTTAATTTTTTGGTGCTTTAACCAGTATGTCGCCACATTTAAAAATGTCTTTATTACCACTGGTCACATTATCCCATTTTAGCCTTATCCATTTACTTTTTGTCTTTGCACTGCTTAATTTTTAATTACTCCAATGCTTGCATAAAATTTTAATTTACGCAAAAATTAAAAAAATTTATGAGGAAAAAATACGCAACTAAAGACTGATAAAATAGAGAAAAGCATCAAAAAGCGCCCCAGCAACAATTTAATTAAAATTAAATACCTCACCTCACTCATGCACGCACACAAAGCAACTTAAGGACCCTTTTGTAGTGTTGTAGCCAGTCAGTCTGGAGAAACGTACGCTAGGGACAAAAATAATATTTCACATTTTAATCGACCAGAAAATAAAATTAACACTCAAAATAAATGAAGCAATGCGAAGCTAAAGTGTGTAGAGACAGAGAGAGATGGAGATAAGCTGTTAGGAACAGCTTCGTGGATGGCGTTGAAATAAAAACTGATTATAAAAAATAGATGATACTTAAGAATTTAACCCTTTATAACATAAACGGCTAGCACAAGCTAATCCCTAAATTATGCCGCAAAAAAATAAAGAAAATTACTGCTCAAACAATAAATTGAACAACAAAGACACAGCCAGCCCATTAAAGGTCAACTAAAATGTACGCAAAGATGCGTATCAGCAGTTAAGCGGATACACGCCAGCGTCTTCCTAGTTCGCTTGGAGAACGCCAAAATGTATGCAACAAAATTTATTGCATCGAAATCAATAAACTTCTCTACTATTTTGTCTTCTTCTTCTTATATTTTTAATAGCCGATTTGGTGCCACTTGCTTCTTTCAGCAAGTGTCCTTTTTGCTAGATTTTATTAATTTCAGCCTTTGTTTTGCGAGTAACAAAAACAAGAAGCAGAGCAACAAGAAAATAAGTTTATCGCATACGAAATAAATTTGCTGGAAATCTTAGCGATAACATTTTCAGAGTTTAACTTAAACAACAGCGCCACTCATTCACCCGCAATGCCAGCATCCCATCCTTTGTGCCCTCCCCTCCTCTAGTGCTGTCAACACATTTACGCGTACTCCACGAATTTCGAACTGCTGGCCTTTGGCTTAGTTTATTGCTCCAGCGGCCTTTCTATTTGCTGCGACTCAGTTGAATATTGTTATCCTTGCGTATTTTTAGTCATTACCCTCTGGATGAGTTCTGAGGATTGTTGTTGTTTTTGTTGTTGCTTTGTTACATTTTCAATTTAGCTAGCCACGAGCTATAACGCTTTTTATTCACAACGAAAAGTCGCAACATTTCAGTATCAAATACTCTTCGTTGCCTAATTTTAGGCGCCTACGCTTGTGAAACACTTGAGCATTGTTTCGAATTACCTGCGCGTGACGGTATATTTATGTTTGGTATGTATCGGTAAATAGGGATGGGTTGAAATAAAAGCCATTCTTTATTTCGGTACATTAAATAAGTAAATGTTTTCGCCATTAAGCGGACTGCTAAGCAATGACAATAATGGTGATTTTAAATTTTATTTTCAAATTTTAAAGTGCATAAAATTGTATGGTATTATCCTGAGGAATTGGTTTCAATGCAAGTATTTTCTTTATTTCTTTTCAGCTTTAATAGTACAGTCATTTGGGTGAAAAAAACGAGGTTACCTGGAAATTTTTCCGGGAGTTTTGAAGATTGGTACTTTTATAGATTTCTTTCCAAATTCTTCCGAATATAGATTTAGAGTTCTTTCCGAATTGCAACTTTTCCACCTCGTATTGTTGCCGCTCGCACCGCCATGTTAACAAAATGGTGGCTAAAACAGTTTTTTGCTAATATCTCCTTTCCGACTCATTTCATTATAATAACATATATGTACCAAATGAAACCAGAGAAATTCCCTACAATTCATGTTGTGTTTTTATCTTAACCATCGCTCAGACGAAACGCGTTGATTCGGAAGACGGGTGATAGTTAGTTGGAGGGTGGAAAGATGGAGTAGTGACGGTGAAAGTTTGCTTTAAACTTACACAGATCAAAACTGCCGGGGAACAAGCTCACAGGGAGGAGATTATTCCACAAACTTACTGTGCGACTAAAAAACGTATAATCTCGGTAATGCGAAGTTCTATTGGGCACCGACGCAATGGTAAAGGGATGGTCTTGGAAAGCTGCCCGAGTAGACCTAGGAACACTTCCTATGGTAGAACCTATACCGAAGGCTTAGGCAGCCAACATTACGTCGATGCCAAAGAGAACTGAGAGGAGATAAAATGTTTTCATATCCTAACATATATATCGCTCGACGTTGAACTCGGCGCAGGTGCTCCAAATAAGATCTCGAAGCTCCTGCCCAAATGTGCGAATTGTACTCCATTTTCGGCCTTATATATGATGTATAGATCACCTGAAGATCAGATGGGTTGAAGTATCTCTCGCACCGTTTAAAGAAACCTAGGCACTTGGCCGTGTCTTCCGACACATGGAAAATGTGATCATTCCAACGAAGGTCTGATTGTATCGATATGCTCAGAACGTCAAGAGCATCTGACTCCAAAAGATCTACACCATTCATATTCAGGGGAGCTAAGGGACAGTTCATTCGCTTGTGGATCAACAGGCAACACTGGGTCTTATTTGCATTAAACTCTACTGTATTAGCAAGACTCCACTCGGAGATTCTTATCAAGTCATTAAGAAGTGTGTCATTCATATTTTGCCTCCTTTTCTCAATCCTCAAAGAGCTCGGGCGATTTGTGAAAAAAAAGGATTGCCAAGTGCTGCTGTCTTCCACAAACAAATAAACTGGGTTGTAAGTCAACGACAGAAGGTATGTAGTTGATAAAATCTTAAAACAGAGTTGGCTATAGAAATGAACCCTGCGGTACTCGTGCGTTGATGGAGTGCTCACTTGACGTAATGCCGTCGATTACGACACGGATAGTTTTGTCCTCATATAACCTTTTTTTTTGTAAAATCATTATGTTTGGAATTCTGCCAAAGTGGAGTGCCACAAAGTATATTTCAAATAAAATAAAAATTTTTTATATTAAAAATTTATATATTGTATTAGACTGCGTTAGACTTAAATATTTGGGTTGCAAATGAAATAATTTGAGCTATTAAATCTACAAAAATTGTCGAAACCGCCCCGGTTCTGCTCGAAATTTTGTTTATTTTGGGGTTTCTTATATGATATTTAAAAAAAAATTATGCATTAGGGATTTGCGGGGAAAAAACACAAACTATCTCTTTTGATGCTAAATTTGGTGAAGAATCTGATTCTGGACTTGGAAATAATTTAGTCTGGTGCCACCCAACTCACTGCAAAACTGAGATTTTCGATTATTTTTAAACCATTTTATTTCATGCTCACCCATTAGAACTATCCTGATGATTTTTCAAAAACTTTTTATGCAAAAGAAGCCTGTATAACTTAACCATACTTATTGTGACTTATTTATAGTGACAACCTTATAGTAACAAAAAAAAAAAGAGAGTTTCTTTTATGTTAATTATGTTTACATTTAGTCCATTAGGTAATCTCCATCAATATCTAAGATCTTTTGCCATCTTGCCTATATAATCTCAATCATCTCCTGTTTGTAAGATTCAGTTGGCCTTTGACTTAACATCTTCAGTATTTCTTAATTTTTTATTCAATAGAGCATGTTTCAAGAATCGGAATAAATAAAAATTGGATGGCGCTATGTTGGGAAATAGGGGGGCGTATTTGGCTTTTTAGTCAAGCTACCTTGTTTCTCCTTGAGTTAATTTTACTGCATGGGTTCTAGCGTTATCATGTTGCAATGTGATCACTTTCTACCAGAGAGTTTAAAGCATCATAACCCAATATTATTAAAGTGTTAATGAGTTAAATTCGGTCATAAATATTATTATTTCTATGATTTATATACAATTCAATTCGAGGCACTATTTCGTTAAAATGTGATTTTATACGAAACGGATTGTTAAAATATCATAGAGGTACTCTAAACTTTACACAGCTTTGTAGTGACTCATACGTGATAAAGTTAATTGATTTGCTAGAGATTTTTTTTAATAGAAGTTCTGGAAGTACGAATCACGAAGTAGATGCTAACAAAGTTTCGGCTAGAAATGAAACGCGAAATTCCTTGTAAGTCTTACCAATAGCTATTAAAACCGTCAGGGCCATTAAAACTAAATTTATTTTTATTTAAAAGTAAAACTAAACACAAAAGTAAGCGTTTGTTATTGTTGATATAATAAGTAGATATTTACATTAAAATTTGTTCAAAGTCTTAGTATCTCAGAATTGCTCTCAAAAAAAACAATTTTTTTTTTGTTCTTTTTCCAAAATGGCGGCTATATTTGCCTTGTTAACTGGCAAGGCATTTATGCGTTTGTAAGTGGAAGAAAAAGACATAAAATGATGGTTCAAGAACTATGATAATAAATACTTTTTCGTCTTATGTATAATAAACCCAATCATTGTAGTGGCAAAAGTTCTTATGCAGCAATTGTGGCGTTTGAGTTTAAACTGGGTTGAATCATTACCACGAGAGTACCACTCCCGTTGGCTTAGTGTAAGAGATCAGTTTTAGTGCCTTAACAATTTTTAAATTGATAGACAGGTTTTCACAGCCAATGCGAGCTATGAGTTGCATGCATTTTCAGATAGTTCCAAATATGCAAAAAGTGCATGCTGATATTATATACAATCCATTTCACAAGATGGTGTCATCATTAGCCTGAAGCTACTGTGTGTAAAATTTTGTGTTGCACCTTTAAAGAATTGTTACTTCAAAACATTACCTACTGGACAGACTCAACCATTGCTTAAATTGGATCAGAGAAGAATCAAACATCTGGCAAAGTTTATTGCCAACCGTGTAGCTGTTATACAGGAAACTAGTAATTTTCTCAGTGGTGGGATGTACCATTATCTAATTCCATATGTAGTACACTGGCCCGAGGTTTCTTCTTAGACCTGATTGTTTTTAGCCACCGACGTTAAGTAATTTTATTCATGACGACAACACTCTTGAGAGGAAAAGAGAGAAAATTTCACTCTTTGTTAAGTATGACAAGCCTTTTGTCGAAAAAATTAAGTACCATAACAACTATCAAGAGCTTTAGAATGTTGGTGTGTACATTTTGCGATTCGAATTTAACTGCACACCCAAAACTAAAATAAATCGTCAGGCTAATGATGAACTTCATCGCACTTTGTTGACGATCATCGAATCTATACAGAAAAGCCAATTTGCATCAGAAATAATGTCGATGAAAAACCAGAGTATACTATCAAAAAAGAAAAACATTGAAACTCTAGTTCCATTAATTGAAGAAAACGGCATCCTGCGTGTTGGCGGATGAGTGCAACATTCATCTTTAGACTATAGTACTAATCATCAATATTTACTTCCGAATTGTCGTATTTTTACACATGCTCTTGTTTACCATCGTCACTTAGTCAATCCACCACCTCGAATTTCAAGCATTACTAAGTACTGTGCGCCAATCCTTTTGGCCGATACATGGAAAGGTATTCACTCGTAGTTCACCACTGTATCCGATGTTCAAGGGCCTTTAAAAAATTATCAGCTGATGGCAGATTTATCTCAACTTCGAGTGCAGTAAAAAGTACCATTTCATATAATTAAAGTGTAGTTTTGCGGTGCTTCATTAACACATTTTCATCGCAGAGCTACTTGCGCCGTAAAGTCCTATGTGGCGATATAGGATCGAGCTTGTTAAAGATTTGAGCACAATAGGCTTTCAAACGCTTTAAAATGATTCATTGTTCTACTAATTTTGTTGGCGCGAAAAACGTGTTGCGCAAACTATCAATGGAGTTCCAAGAACAACAATTTCAAGATGAGATCAGCATGCCCCGTGATCAGCGATGGCATCATATGGAAAAATGTACCTCCGAGGTTCCCCCACTTTGGAGGACTTTGGAGGCCGCTGATAAAACAATCAAGTTGCATCTCAAATGAGTGTTAAAAATTCCACTCTAACATTTTCTGAACTAAATATACTTATTGTTCAGATTGAATCTATTTTCAAATCCAGTCCCATAATGCCAGTACGAGAAAATCCTAAACTTCTCTGCTTTGACTCCTGGTCATTTCATTATTAGAAATGCTATCCATAAGCCCGATATAAGGTGTGTTAATATTGTCAACTGTGTTCAACGCTACCAGCAATTGCAGTGGTATTTTCAACGATTTAAGGATCGATGGCACAAGGAATAATTGCAGAGCTTGCAAGTTTGCTCTAAGTGGTCAACGTCGGGTAATCAGTTTATTATAGGTGATGTTGTTGAATTGCAAGAAAAGAATATACGATTACTTTAAAGTAAGCTTGGTCGTGTTATCCAAGTCCACTCCGTAAAAGATGGTATCGCAAGAGTATTTCCCCCTAAATCATCAAATGGTAAAGTTCAACGAGTGACTGATAAGATCAGACGCGGGATCAGAAGTGGGGTGAATGTTGAACATCATAATAAATTATTCAGTTTGAAATGCCTTTTTTATATTTACACTTGTATTAAAATTAGCTTTACTGCTTCAGTTTTCTTCAAATATGTAACAACTCTGTTAATTAAATACTTTGTAAAAACTCCGATAAGATAATATCCCCCCCACTGAACCATGAGCGAAGGTTTTGAGTAAGGTGAGAGTTTTGCGAACGTTTTAGGTTAGAATTTTTTTTTTTTTTAATTTTTTATTTTTTATTTTGTCGCTTAAAAGTGCTTGTTATAAAAGATTAAATTCGTGAAAGCTTTTCCCATAAAGAAAAATTGTGCATATTTTGCGAAATTCATTAAAAACTTATTTTGAGTAGAAAATGAATCATTTTTGTATCATTTCATTAGGTAAGACTTCCTTGTATATGAACCATTTTTTGTTCATTAATGAGTTTGGAAATGAATCATTTATGTTTCTTTTTTGCATTCTGAAATGAGTTCAGAAAAGAATAATTTTTTTATCATATCAGAAGGAAACAATTTCTCGTAAACGAACCATTTTTTGTTCATAAATGAGTTCACAAATGAATTATAAATGTTTCTTTTTATATTCTAAAATCAGGTAAATAAAGGAACTTAAAATGAAAATGTTAAACTTCGTACAAACGTCATATGATCTTTTTTACCAGTGCGAGATGGATGTACTGCTACACGTATGCATTTCAACATTTAATTAATTTCAACATATCTCTCTAAAATTAAAATCAAGCCCAAATAGAATGAAAACCACGAAAACATTCTATGCAAAAATGTAATCAAATAAATTCCCCAATTAATAACTTAACTATTTTGATATTTCATATATAATTTGGAAGTTTGTCAAATTGGAAAACAATCACTCCTTTTCCCCTTTGAAACATCAATATCATGAACAACACAATGAGTGAATTCCAGCCCAGGTATATGTATCCTATTAAGCCAATGATTAATATGATCTCTAATTTTAGTAATAATCATTTCTTCTTTAACAAAATATCGATATGTAATTATTAATAGTATTATGCAATAATAAAATTTATAATTCACAACAAACAAAAAAAGGTTTGTTTTTGAGAGGCAATTCAGTCCAAAGATTGATACAAAAAGGGTTCAATTTCGTATCGGTTTTTTACAAAAGAACTTTTGTATGGTTCATTTTTGAACTCATTTCCGAAGAAAAAACAGTTTGTTTCTGAGAGGCATTTTTGTCCGGCGATTGATTCAAAAAGGGTTAATTTCTGAGTGCCGAAAAATAACTTTTATGGTTTTTTTTTAACTCATGTCCGAACAAAAAAGAGGATAATTTATGGTTCTTTTTTTAACTCATTTGCGAACAAAATAAGGTTCGTTTTTGAGAGGCATTTTAGTCCGACGAATGATATAAAAAGGGTTCATTTATGAGTGCCGAAAATGAACGTTTCTACCCAAAAAGGTTCATAAATGAATTCAAAAACGGTAGTTTTGGTTCACTGGGCCGATTTCCTTATCTTTTTTGACATTTCTTATGTACATTTTTTATGTTACAATATACAATATACAGTAATATAATAAAATTGATATAATAATATTGACTCGCAATATTGATATTCTTCCCATCTGTCTCGGGCTGCAACTTTACCAAAACATCATTCAATGAGTTTTTATAACTGTCGGAGTTCATACGAGTGGAAGTATTGCGAAAGGGGGGTTCTGTTATCATAGTTAAAAGCGGCCCAAGTCACTAAAGAACCACCTAAAAAATTGCGTCTGGTGGAAACATGCTCAATTTTCTTCAAATCGTGCCAGTAGTAGTTGAAACCATCTGCCCCATCAAGGTTACATTTTTTCTCATCAGAAAATATCACATTTTTGCACTCGTTGGTTCATGACATATGTTTCTTGGCAAAGTCCAACCTAGCCTTTTTATGTATATCTTTCAACGCTGGCCTTGACTTCATTTTCTTCCAAACGAGCCGTCCACTGCTTGCTAAAACTGGTTGTACTCGACGCTTACAAAGTTTTAACTGCAAATCCGATATAATTTTTGCTGCAGTTACATTCTCTTGGAGACCAGCTCGAACAATAGCCGCTTTTTGACGTGGCGAAATTTTTAATTGTTATTATTTTGCGGTTTTTATTGTATGCAGCTTTTAATTTGATGACATCATCGACTGCTGTGGCTGATCGTTTCACTTTTACAGCAATTTCCCTGTTCGACATTCCAATGCTCTTGTAGGCGTTAACTTGGGCTGTTTCTTCTACCGGAAGAGTTTTTCCCTTCCCCATTATGAAAGGGTATTCAAATTACGACCACAACTGTAGTACGATTTACTTGCACAACTGTAATATTTTCTAATTTAAAATAAATTTTGCCAAAATAAAGTCAATTAATACATATTTGTTCGTTAACTTACTTCCTTGATAGCTTTAAAGATACTGCCTTTAATTGAATTTCGCACTACATCAAGCACTAAGACAACAATTACGTACATTTTGTGCAAAAAACTAAAGGAACTAATATTCTGCGTACTAAAACAAAAATGCGAAACAAAAGCCCAAAGGAAACCAGCGGAAAAAAGGCAACGTTACTTTTTAAACAGAAGATTTTAGCATAAATGCTACTTACTGCATTTAATTGAATTTCTCAGAATATGTGCAATACCATATATCACAGACTTTCTGAGCATTGAAAGCCATAGTCGAAAATGGAACTTAAATATTAGAGCCCTGCATGAGGTTGGGCCGATGCTAAATGGTAAACATTCTTTCTGTTTTTTCGAAACGTTGCGTAAAAATTGTACGTAGTTACAAAATAAGCTAACAATCTTTTAATTCCATATGACTTTCAACCCTCTACCAGAGCTTTTATGACTGAAATGTTTCTTATTTTTACTGCCTTTCCTCTTAATAATAGAGGTATACAGCAATTCTATTAAAGTTCTATCTGCTTGCGAACTTTTTTCTTAATACTTTTAGATCGCTTAGTCCGAAAATCATTATTAAAATTATCTATGCTTAAAATTAAGCAAAGCTTACAAAATAATTTCTGTTTTCCTTACATCGCCTGTTTCCCGGAAGTTAACGAAACAATCTAGCATAGAACTTGTAGATAAGGAGATAGTTAACGGAGCAATCTCAAGTAACTTGGCTGCAAATATGAGCGAAATTTTCTTTACAAAATACCTATTTACGAGGGGTGCCTTTTATATTTCGGGATTAGAGAACAAAAACAAATATTAATCATCGAAAATCACTTTATTGTTTTTCAAAATATTCTCCATTAAGATCTATACACTTTTGCATGCGTTTGAACCAATTGTCGAAGCACTTTTGCCACTCTGATTGAGGTATCTCCAAAACATGCATTCTAAATGCCGCAACCGCTTCTTCGGGCGTCGAAAATCGTTGTCCACGCAGTTTATTCTTCACGGTTGGGAATAAAAAGAAGTCATTCGGTGCCAAGTCAGGACTATACGGCGGATGACCCATCAAATCGATGTTTTGGGTGCTCAAAAATGCAGTTGTTTGAGCCGATGTGTGAGAGCTCGCATTGTCGTGGTGAAGAGTGATCCGTCTTCGGCGGTTGGTTTTCCTGATTTCTTGGAAGACAACTGGCAAACAAATGGTTGTGTACCACTCAGAGTTGACTGTTCTGCGTTGTTCTAGTGGTACGGTTGCGACATGTCCATATTTTTCGAAAAAACAGGCGACCATTTGCTTGGAAGTGCTTCGTGCGCGAACAACTTTTGTTGGATTTGGCTCATCTTGAAACACCCATACAGTCGACTGCTGTTTACTTTCGGGCTAATACGCGTAAATCCACGATTCATCACCTGTCACGATGTCATAGACGTGTTTCGAAGCACCGCGATCGTATTTTTTGAGCATTTCCTTCGACCAATCGACACGAGCCTTTTTTTGAGCGATTGACAAATTGTGTGGGATCCAACGCGAACAAATTTTTTTGACAGTCAAATGTTTATGCAATATTGAATGTATGCTGGTCCCACTTATGCCTAAGGTTGCCTCAATCTCACGATAGGTAACATGACGATCTTGCAATATCAGTTCGCGCACAGCATCAATGGTTTTCGGAACAACAGCTGATTTCGGACGACCTTCACGAAATTCGTCTTGGAGTGAACTACAACCACGATTGAATTCACCATACCATCGATAAACACTGGTCCTTGATGGAGCTTCATCGCCAAAAATTGAATTAAGTTCATCCACGCACTGTTGCTGTGTTAATTCACGTCGAAAGTTGTAAAAAATAATCGCACGAAAATGTTCACGATTTAATTCCATTTTTAGACCGAGATGAATCTTTTAAGTTACTATAAACAACACAAATAGCGCTCGTATGTCAAAACGTTCTGAGTACGTATAAGCCAACAAATGTCAAACTTTGCGATAGAGCTTTCAGTTGACAGATTGCAACACCAGGGTTGCCAAATCCCGAAATATAAAAGGCACCCTACGTACAAATTGAAAAAAATTTCAGTCAGAAAAGCTCTGGTAGAGGGCCGAAAGCTATGTTCATTTCCAAAATGGTAAGCCTTTTTTATCTCAGTGCAAAAATACGCAATTTTTGATACCTATTACGTATTAAAATTTTAAAAAATATTGGCCCAGCCAAAAATTTTAGTCAGAAAAGCTCTTGTAGACGTCCGAAAGTTATATTCATTTCAGAAATGGAAACCGTATTTTAAATCAGCGTAAAAATATGCAACTTTTGATACCTATTAGATATTAAAATTAAAAAAATATCGTCCCAGCCTAATAAGTATGCTTTTTTGCCTACTTGAATATATTCGCTTGCTATTTTGCTCTTTGTGCAAAACTTTGTTTTATGCCTAAATAAGAAACGAATAGAGTAGTAACACGCTACTTTACTTACACCAGCAGGTAGCGATTAAAGCAATAAAAAAGAACACAAATATAAGTATTCATACACTGAATATCTTGCGCATATTTGTATTATTCATCGCAAGCAGCTTTTGGTATCGGAGAGACTATTAATGTATTAATGCAGCTCATTCCTGAATACTTGTGTAGCTTATTAAATATTCAGAGAAAAGTATGAAACAAAGCGAAGTTCTTATTTTACAAAAGAAATACAGGTTATCGCTGGATACACGAGAGAAGCAATGCTTTTTGTTTTTATAGATTTGATAATGTAATTTTTTTTTTTATGTAATTTTGTAATGTAATTTTAAATAGCGTAAAGTACATTAAAAAACACCGGTTAATAATTTTCACATCAATTTATTTTATTACATTTCATTCTTATTCTATTTATTCATGCTACATTCGTTGTTATTTCAGCGCACTTGTGGGCAATTGTTTATTTTTCCATCGCACTATAGTGCTAATGACATCTTCAAGCATCAGCAAGCCGAAGCAACATTTTTGCCATTTTTTGATAGCTACCAAATATTTTAAATATGCAGGATACCCAATACACAATCCTTTTAATATATAGATTTTTTGTGATCTGCTGCAACAAAACTTCAGTTACACTTAATTAAAACACCAATGCTGATAACATCTTGTAGAAAGTAGAAGCAACATTTTTATTTTTGGATAGCTACAAAATATGTTAAATATGTAGAATAGCTTATAGACAATCCTCTATCCATTAGTAGATAATTGTGATCTGCTTCAATATAGCTTCAGTTATAGTTAAGTTCGAATCAACATCTCTGTGAAACAACGGCTGTTGGTTTGGTGGGTAGTGTTAAGAACTCCAAGTCGATGGGGTACGAGATCGGTTTCCACGTCGGACCGAGAAAATATTTTTTAAATATTTAAATTATTTTCTTGTTATAATAAACGCAAACAACAAAGATACATCAATTTCCAAAAAAAAAATGGTGTAAAAAAAAGTATCATTTTTGAGAATTCACTCAAGCAAATCACAAATCAAGGCGTAAGAAGCTTAGCTTTAAGAGAAATCTCATTTTCATAACGGAATCGGAATGTGTTAAGACAAACTTGCATATAAAAATTGTTTTCTCAGCATGTGCAAATAGATCAAAGTTGTAAATTTTCAATTAAAATATTCCTTTCAATACCAATATTTCGGGTTCTTTTTCTGCCTGGCGAGTTTCTTCACTCACTAAACACATTTATTTTCTTGGTAAAGGTTTCTTCTTTTCGCCTTTTTCATCGAACTTCAGTTCTTGTTGCCAAACAAAGAAAAAAAAAACGCACGAAAGAAAGACATCAAAATCATAGGCCAAGAAAATGAGTAAAAAAAGCAAGCAGGAAATAAAACGTATGTGGGCATGGCGGCAAAAGGTGGGCATGGCGGGGCAGGAAAATAAACCGGATATTGTTTTTGTTATCAAACAGAAGAAATCACTTACGTTTGCGTTAATTTATGCAGCAGCAACAAATGAAAAGGAAATAATATGGCATCTAATGGAGAGGGAAATCATTCAATGCATTCAATAGCTATTGAATGGCATGAGTTGTTAAGTTGTGGTTGTGGCACTCTGGGTATGAATGAATCTGTTTTGTTTATTTTAATTGGTTTTTTTCTGAAAATGGCGTAGAAAGTGGTGTGAGTAAGTTGCATGTCTTTTAATAAAAATGTGAAATGAGTTGTTGTAAAAAATAGAAATATGTTGAGGGATTTTGTTTAATTAAATACCTGGATCACATTATATAACCATTAATATTCATCTTTTTTCTTCACTTTTTTTTTTGGAATCAATAAATAAAACATTGTGGAGCTTACTTTATGCACATCCGTTTCAGCACCAACTACTTGTAAATAAAAGATATGTTAATATATATTTGATAATGCTTTTATTTTGTTTTTATTCGTAATATCTACTTAAGAACTAATCTTCGAAAGAATTAAAAAGAGTAAAAGTTCATATTATAAATAACGATACTTAACATTTAGTATAAAATTGTTTACGTTTATCAAAAATACAATTAAAAAAACAATAATAATTGAATGAGATGGCAAATAAAAGCAGTGACAAGAAATGTTGACTTCTATTGCTATGAAATAAATGAATTTTTTTAAGAACACAGATGAAATATTTGTAATATTGAACAACTTGATATTAAGTAAAATAGAAAAGAACATAATCAAATAAGTGTTGAAGACAATTATGTATATGATATTGATTGTGTGTGCGTGTCAGGATTCAAAATTAACTCTAGCTCAAAATGGATACTACGAGCATGAAAGTAAAAAAAAAGAGACAACAAAATTATATTTTTTTTTGTTTTTATAAGCTTAGAAAAGCAAATTTTTAATACTTAATACATTAAGAGTTTGATTTCAATATTTTATTTTAAAAAGAATAATTGTATTTATAATAATATTTTCAGTTTTAAAATCAATACTTCTTTAATTTCTTTTACATTAAATTTAAGAATTTTGCACTTATATGATAAATTTTATCAAATCAACTTTTAAGTTTTATATAAGGTTTAACTTGTAGTTTTTATTATGTTTTTTTATTAAAGTTTTATTTTAATATACGATATGAAAAATTGCTGTTCATTACAATACGATGTTTTTTTTAATAATATTTTATATGAATATGATGAAATACGTTGTTTCAAAATAATTTTCACTTTATTTGTATTAAGACTTTTTTATGAAAATTCTAAAAATCTCTTAATATTTTGGATAATTTTTCTAGTTAGTTGTCTTTTTAAGTAACGTAAGATCGGCTGCAAAGTAAATTCTCACGTTAAGCTTATGCTTACTTCACCGATCTTCTATAAGTTTCTTATATATTTTTGTTTTAAATTACATATTTTTAATATTTATTAAATAAAAAGTATCTTGTAGGTCGCTCTTTAAAATCTATTGCTTTTTTGTTGCGTATTCATTGCTGAGAAAATAAACTAAAAGCTTGTTATTGCTCTTTTCGTTATTGTGTAAAAAAAAAAACAACAAAAAGAAGTTACATACTATGTATGTAGTTTTGTTTTTATTTTTGAATGAGTTATAAAATAAATGCCATTTATTGTTGGTTGTTATTTTTTTTCTTTTTTTTCAAAAACTTAATGCTATCAGTACAGCGTCGTCGTTTGTAGATTTTGGGTTATATATTGTTTTGTGTTGTTATTGATTTCTATAATCTGGTTGATTTTTAACCTCCGCGAGTGGCTGTCTTGCTGCTATTATTCTGAATTTTATCCAATATTTTATGTATTTTAATTCAATGTTGTCAGCGAAATTTGCAATTTTTGCTTAAACTGCTTTTGAAAATTGGTGTTTATTTGTGGTAATGCTTGGGCAAATTCTATATTTTTAATTTGCTAAAATGACTTTTATAAAAATTTACTATTTCACTTTTATGGATGCAGTTTATTAAATTTATAAAAAATTCTACATATTATTGATTTTTTTGTTTAAGACTTCTTAAAAAAAATTATAATCTCGAATAATATACAAAACTACTATTTATTTATACTTCAAGCTATTTTTAGGTTCTGGTATTAATATAAAATGCTACTGTTTGCGAGTTTTGATAAAAATTAAATATTTCTAATTTAAATCAAAGGTGTGCTTTAAAAAATTCTATATTTTTATATAAATGTTCACCACTTAAGTCGATTTATTTGATCCATCCGAAAATACATGCCATATTTTTACCATTATCAATTCTATGTTTTAAGGTGTCTTTACTCTTCGGCCAACTAAATTGTTTTAATTTTTTTTTTTTCTATTTTTTATTTATATAAATTCTATGTTTTGTATTTATCGCGCTATGGTGTAAAAATCTTCTAAGTTTGTGTGGATCATTTTTTATAAATTGAAGCTTTTTTTGTTTTGTTTTATTTGACTACAACTCTGGCAGGCAGTGTTGCTGTTGCTGATACTTTTTTCTTCGTCTTTCTCGTAGTTTTTGCTACTTTTTGCTTATTTTTCGTTTTGATGTCTGCTGTTTTTTTTTTTGTCTGTTAATTTGTTTGTATATTTTTGCTGTGTACTTTATTCTGCTGCATTTTTAATAGATTATCGAAAAAAGTTTTATGGACGTCGTAGAGGTGAGAGTGAATTTATTTTGATAATATCAGACATTGTTTTTACGAAATACTTCATTTGGATGTTGATTGCTATAGTTCTGTCGCAGTGAACATTGCTAGAAATAAATAGAAAGAAGGGGGAAAAATAGAATAAAATGTTATAAGTTGGAAAAGAATAATATTAAAAATTGATAAAACATTTAGTTGAAAAAGTTTTTCTTAACATTGTTGCTATCATGTGTGTAACATGATAACACTTTGATGAAAGTTTCCCTTCGTGCTTCTGAGAAACAGTGACAACACTGGCATTAAATGATGAGTGTCAAAAAGTATTTTTCAAAAATAAATAATTAGATTTTTATAACTTTCGATGTGCTTGATTTGACATATTTGAAAACTTTTTGCCCAACAATTGATGAATAGCCAAAGTCTAGCATAATGCTTTCTTTTTTAACAATCTTGGATTTATATATTAATTGAAAACAAATATTTTGATAGTGACACATCCTTTCGTATGTTCATAATAAAATCCAAATAAAAATTCAAAGATGTCACGGAAAAGGTGTCCCTCTTAATTTAAAAAAAATCAAATATTGTATTCACCCAAAAATGATAGAAACAAGATTACGCGTTCCGCTACAGAGAGAGAGAGAGCATGACGTCACCCAGCTCTTTTGTTTACATTCATTTCATAAATATTTATATACTATGCCAGACTTTTCTATGTCATTTTTAAAGATATACTGCTTTATTTTGTTTTTAAAATGAACACATTCTATTATTATTTATTAATTCATAACACTAATTAATTTCTTCTTAACCCATTAATCACAACGTATGATATATCATACGAAGAAAATGTTGACACGTAAAAAAATCTAGCGCGGGCTAGATTAGAGATATTGCGCCAATTTTTTTTTTTATAGTAAAGAGAAAAAAATGGGTCAAAACAAAAAAAATCTAACAGTCTAATTTTCCCGCGGCTTACCTTTAGTTTGACAGGTGAAACATCACAAAAATCTGAGGTTTTTTGTGTCGAAAATTGCTCAGGAAAAGTGCTGCCAAAAAATGGAAAATGGAAAAACAGAAAACGCGCACCTTTTCCAGGTAGCCTAAGGTGTCTTCTATGGAAGTAAAAAACCAACAGCGATTTTTCGGCATTCCTGGAAATTTCACCTGTAACCTTACCCATGTCATATTTCAGGTGTGTGCTCAGGTAAAATTTTTTTTTATTTTTTCTATCAACTTCTATGGTTCCCCAGACACATATTAAGAACTGCATCAAAATCGTATGGGCCGTTCTAAAGCCGGGCGGGCTTTAATGGGAAAACTTTTGTACTTGAAAAATAAACTAATTTTATTATCTGTGTTTTTTAATCAATTAAACAATATTTTACCACACACTTAATTTTCACTTCCAATTAGTACAATTTGCCTAAGTAATCGCACAGTTACTTTAGTTTTTGTTATGCAAAAGCGCTGGGTGACGTCATTTAGTCAAATGAAAAAGAGAGCACTGAATAACGGGACTGCGGAACGCGTAATCTTGTTTCTATCATTCATGGCACTCACCAAGCAGTGCAAGATCAACCTAGCCCACCTTTCCCTTAACCCTTATGTGAGCGATAAAAAAATATTCAGATAACACCTTTATCAGATTGAGTTGAAAAAAAGCATTTATTTGTGATTTAAAATCATTGATTGGGGCTCCAGTAATGCAATCATTTTTTCCCAATCAATGATTTCAATTTGATTTAAAAATTAAAATAATGATTTAAAACCACAAATGATTCTTTTAAGCTCTGCCACAGAGTCATCGGATGAAAAATCAATATTCGCGTCGGACATTATGATTTAAAAAAAAAAATTTTTTAAATTGTTCCGGCAATTTTTTCAATATCTGACTGCTATTGCTTAGACTTAACCCAACTTGATCCAAAACTAACAACCTACTGTTCAGCAGGTGCGAAAATAAGACTAAATGTGTTTAATTATAAAAATGCAATAACAAGATTATTTTAATTCAACTTGAAACTAAGTTTAAGTAAATTCATAATGGTTTTAATATTTGTATTACTTATGTACCAAAGCAAAGCAAGACAATTAGGAATTGAATTATATTAAGAGCAAGTTAAATGCACGAAAGAGTGCGAAAGCGCCCCAAAAATATATAACAAAATAAAATTAAAAAACTTATTAAAAATTAATTGCATGGTTTTAACCCTTCTCCGAACAGTATTCATAACATATTTGCTTGCAAGTAACAAAGATAAAATCTACAACTAATTATATTCACATATGAATTTCCAATATTTGTTCAACAGATTCTATACCTTTGATAATAAGATATGTTAAAAAAAGATAGACCCCCTTCTACACAATTTTTTTTTCTCTTCTTGGCCCAAGGAATCAACCGAAGCCGGATTAAAGCATTGATACAAACACACTGTTTAGTAAAAAATATCTTACTCAATTCACACTGATATTTTAAAACATCATATTTTTGGTATTAAAATTAATGTTTTCAATGATTTGCAAAAATGCATGAAATCACGTGAATGCAGTCAATTATATTCAATCAATGATTTGAAAAAATTATTGATTGCAATAATTGTGATGATTGTGAAAAAACTAAGATAAAATAAATTAGAGCGTCTTTTGCTGACATGGTGTTACATTTTTAAATTAGAAATGGGTCAACTTACTGGTATTTCTCCACAAGTTTTATATTTTTCTCTTAGTACGGACAAAATAGCCTCTCTAATGATACTCTACTTAATTAACAAAATCGCATTTAAATTGATTGAGCTACGTTGTCTCAAAAGAGGCCATATTTTGACCGCGAAAAACGATTGTTAAAATTTATTACTTCGGATTTGGGTTTCTTTCCAATAAAAATAAAAAAGTAAGTCAAATCGTAGATAACCAGTGCAACTGATACTACACTTCAATGTGAAATTGGCGATATGTAGAATTATTTTTTTTGCTGCTTAACTTCGAGGCAATCATTATAATTTGGTCTGTTGTTTAAATTTAGTGGATCTACTGTTGTTGGAAGGTAACTTCGCCAGGGGAGAGTCTTCGGACGCAAACCTGCCTGTCCCAAGCCAGGTTAAGGAGGAGGGTTGGTAATGGGATACGTCCCATACCGTAAAAAGTTTAGAGCCAATCATGAGCTCGGGGTGGCGCCCATCTTGGGAGCAGGTCATATTCGATATATCGTAAAAGCCTGCGAAGGTATAGCAATTGACCTAAAAACTTATAAGCACGGGGATAGTCATGCTCGTCAAAGAAGACGACCCTATCTATTCATGGCAAGGAGACATTTGAGGGTTGTTAAATTGTGCGAATGAATTTAGGTGTCGAAGGGACTGATGCATATATTCGATGTATTGCTTGTGATTGTATAACAGGGCGAATAGGCACTTCTTCCATGGCAAGTGAATATAAGTTTCATGACTGGATTGAAGTTGCCGGTCAAGTACAATTAAGTGCTCTAACTGGGCACGGCCAGATACAAAAACTCATACATGAATTTTTGTCTCCTTGCTGGGATGTTGTGGAGCTTCTTTGACGGGGCCTAGTTGCCTAGGTGATTATCATGGGTTGGCCCTTCGAGGAGACTCGTGCTGGCTGTAGTTGTGCATATACTACACAGGTCTAGATTGACCGGCGGTATCGCGCAGTAGTACGACCGGGCTGGCATACCTGCTTAGTATGCAAGAGATTCAATAGGTCTCGTCTCAAGCAGCAGATGACAATGAAGGTACGTCACTACTGGTAGTTAATCTGGTACTGCTGTTGGGAGCACTGTGGTTCCATGGTATACAATAGTATGATATCTTGGAATCGGAATGCTTTCAATGGTAGGGCACTGGGTGATGCTTTTTGTTTGTGGAAAGGCTTCCAGTTCGTTCTAGCCTTGCCGGATGACCGTGTGTTTGTGCACTGCATGCCACAAACGGGTTTGAAATGGGGTGAACACATAAGTGCTGGTCGTCCTTTCCATGAACTATACCCTCGGTCTATAGACCCAAGTACTTAGACCTACAAGACAGGCGTACTTGTTAATGCTGGAATTCATCTGTTGTTGGAAGGTCCTATATGTTTTTTATGGGGATGATTTTTTGCCTTCACATAATATAAGATTTCTCCATGGTTTGCAGTATAAACTATGACACAATCAAGTGTTTTTAAAAAACTTGACAACAAGGGTGAAAAGTAGGGCTGGAAGTTTAAAGTAAGTACACGGTTAAAAATCTTGGAGTAGTTTGTAAACCAATAGTTGGAATGTATTTTTTAAACCATTTTTTATTAGAATTAATACTTTTCAAAACACTAGAAATTTTTTAATCAAAACTTTACTTAAATTTAATAAAGTTGGAATAAAATTTTTAAATTTAATATAAAATAACTGAAAAGTAATAAAATCGATTTCAAAAACTACTACGTTTGGAATAGATTTTCAATTAAGATAGCTATGAATTAGATTTCATTTATTACATTTAATGTATTACATTTTAAACCATGCTGTATTATATTTCAATACTTTCCCGTCTTAATTTTCAGATTGTTAAGTTTCAAAAGTTTTATGATTCAGAGCTACTTTTTCGGTTAACAAAGCTTTATAATAAAATTTTTGTGAACATTTGTAATTTGATTGTGAAGCACAAGTAACGTTTACTACTTTCATTTCAATGATGACGTGAGTTCGAAACCTACAATAGGAGTTAGTTCAAAATTTATAGTATAAAAAAAAAGAAATAAATTGTGTAAAAAAAATCAGTCTTGTTTTTAGTACGCTATGGTTTAAAATCGAATTCAACTTGTAATAAAATAAGGTTTTTAATCCACATCGGGTATTGCAATTTCAACCCATGCAGGTTGAAAGTTTTAGTATTTGGCGTGGTTTAAATTTTAATACAATTTCGGTGTCGGCATATATACAGTACAGGATTTACTAAAATTTAGTCCAAGATTTTTAACCGTATATGCAAGAAAATTGTTTATCAATTTATAACAAACATCCTTGCCTCAGACAAAAATCACGTACCACTTTTAGTTTTGACTCTTCATGTAGATTTCTTTCAAGATAATTGTTTGACCTTGAATCACGATTTCTCAAAATTCTGGCGTGATGTAGCATTTTGTATGCAAGATTTGTGATTAAGACCCCGGAAGTAATTGAAAACATTTGTCGAATTCTTACTCATATCAATTACTCAAACAATCGAAATCGAAACCATTTTTTTTGTGTAATTTTTGGCATTATTTTGTGAAAATATTTTTATCACTGATGCTTTAAAAAAATGTGTACTCATATCAGTGGAGTAGGTACGAGGAAGAGAGGGCTTACATTCCCATTGCTCAATGATAGATTTATATATAAAGCTATTTTTAAATTTTTTCGTATATCGCCAAGCGACTATTCAGCAACTGTTTTCCCAACATGTATATCATGCTTTAAAAGAAATAACATTGGTGGAAGAACATTGATGTAAGCCTAAGACTTAGGAAAACTCTAGGGAATATCGGCCTGTCAATAGAAAAATATTTTCCTAAAATTATTTTTTGAAATTATCGATTTTCATAAAATAGAGTTAAAGGAAGGGCTAAAAAGATGAAAGCAATATCTGTGCATAAAAATTCGCTGGCGCTGACTACTTATTCGATAGAGATGTGTCCAAAAAGCCCTTTCCAAATGTAAGCACATTGCTGACAGTTTTAGCAACATATATGGAACGGCACCTTTTCATGAATGAAATTTATAAATGGCCCAGTTGAACCTTATATTTTATGTTATCCGTACTTCATATCTTTATGAAAATTTTATGAAAGTCGGAAAACAATTCTGTAGACTTTTGACAATATAACTTATCACGAAATAAGGACATTTTCCATGATTTTTATCATATCGCTCGTTTTCTTCAATAATGTCACAACTCAAAAAATCAGATTTTTTAGGAGAAACACTTTAAGTTTTGAGCAGATATAGGAAGTTGCTCTACCACTTCCAGAATATAACCATTATATTAAATATGCTTCTGTATTTGAAATATTTTGATTCGATTTTCCATCACTTATTTGTGAAAATTAAAAATATATTGAGCTCCGCAACGGGTCTAGACATAAGCGACCTAGTTTTGCTAAAATATACTTGTTAAGTCCGGTAGGTGAAGGAAATTGGTCACAACCAGTTTTTCTAAGTATATCGCTGCTTAAAATAGGAGCAATAAAGGGAAATTGTCAGTTTCAAATCGTCTAGAAATAATAAATTAACTTTTGAGACTATGCTAAAGAATGAACAAACGAGTAAGTGAAATAAGCACAGAAAATATCTAAGATTATTTTTAAAAATCTTCATGAAAAGAAAAGGAGTTTAATAAGTTAATTCTACGTTATCATAACTTTTTTAGTTTTGTTGTCATATTATTGGGTTCGAAAAACTGGTTCTAAAACAGATTACATCTAAGAGATTTGACAAAATGGAAAGAAATCTTATAAAAGTCTCAGTAATACTTTAAATTAAAGGAGATGGGTACGAAATATCCACGACAAAATCTTCAAACCAAAATCTCAAAGTCAAAAGATCCAAAGCTAAATTCTGCAGAGCACAAAATATCCAAATTCAAAATCTCAAAAACTTAATCGCCAAACCCAAAATAGCCGACGTCAAATTCTCCAAAACTCTCCAAAAATGTTGATTGCACCATTTATAAATTCGCGTGAATTTAATTTATTTTGTTCAAGTAAAAAGTTAATTGAAGTTTAATATTGTAGAAGGAATGGATAATATGATAAAAGTTAAATTAATCTAAGCCGTAAGTGACGGCAATCTTCCAAAGAGCCAGTTTTTCACTACGAGTTTAAACTTTTATCAAATTAAACCGAGCTTAACTCACCAAAATTGAACGTTTAAACTCGGTCAAGTAAAACTGACTTAAACTATCGTGTGAAGTGTTTATTTTTTGCCTAAACTGAGTTTAAACGTTAAATTTTGGTTAGTTAAACTCCGTTTAATTTGACTAGACTTTAAACTCGTACTGAAAAAGTGGCCCTAAGATAGTCTACTATATTCATAGTTTGTTTGATCGATACAATTTTGTATTCGTTAAAATATCAATATTAATGCAAATAAATTACTCTGAAAAAATAAATTTGCAAAGCGTTTTTAATTGAACTAAAAATTACAAAAAATATGCAGTGTTTGATCTTAATTAAACAAAAAAAAAAAAAATTAATTTGGTAATTTTGGCTTGAATATTATGCTTTTGGATATTTTGTCTTTGGGGATTTTTTAATTTGATATTTTGACTTTGTGTATTTTGTAATTTGGAAATTTCGTCAATGGTGGAGATTTTTTCTCCTGAGATTTAAAACCGCTCCTTAATATAATAAAAGTGAAATTTATCTAAACCTTACTTAAAGGCAATGTTTCTTAGATATTCCGATCTATTCATAGTTTGTTTGATCGATACAATTTTGTAGTCGTTAAAATATCAATATCAAAGCAACAAAATTTTTTTGAAAAAATCAATTTGCAAGGTGTTTTTGATTGAATTTTAATAAAATATGCAGTGTTTAGATTTTAATTAAAAAAAAAAAAAATTAAAAATAAATTTGGTGATTTTGGCTTGCATATTATAATTTTGGATATATTGTCCTTTGTCTTAGAAAATAGATTTTCTAATATGATATTTTGTAACTTGGAGATTTTGCCTATGGTGGAGATTTTGTCTCTTGACATTTGGCACCGCTTTCAAATTAAAGCATGTATTTAAAAGATTATTTTATTAGTTTAAGAGCTCATATCTCAAATAAAAGAATATTATTATGCAAGATAGTCTAACAGAATTAACTTTAAGATTTTCAATGCATGTATTTTGACTGAATTCTCAAAAATCATTTTTAAAACATGCATCAATTATGGACAGCTAACGCCTTTCTAGTGACAGCAGTCACTGCTGACCCATTAAAAGAACACCATTCAAACCTACATTATTATCCTAAGTAATAACAAAAAAGCACTACCAATAACAAGTGCCAGGAGTCATTAGCACAACTGTCAAAATAGTACTAAAAAAAAAAAATTAATTGCAGGACACGTCAGAGGGAAACTAAGGGCAACACAACAACTGTTAATATTACTTTAATTGCTATTATAATTTCAAGCCTTCTACATATAAATATTAACCTTTTTATGTATAACTTTAACTCTATATAGGAAAACATATATTATGGCTGATAAAAAAGTTGAGAAAAAAAAGCAATGAAAATGCATACCGTTATACGTGGCCATATTATTTATTCATTGAAAATAGTGTAACCTTAGCTAAGCGAATACAAAGCGGAAGGAATACAAAAACTAAATAAAAAAAAAAAAAACATTGGAACCTCCCACTATAAGGTAGCGACATTAATGGTGATCATTTTAATGGATTCCACAGGGTTCCAGACAACACAACTTATGCTGTTGTCGCTGTGCCTACAGCATTATATGTTTTGACACGCTAACAATTATTGATTGTTGTAAAAGTAATTAAAATAATAGACATAAATATAGTGCTTGTATTGAACACAACAATGTGAACGGTTGAATGCAGGGTGATTCGAATGTTGGTAGGTTGGAGTAATTATGGCACCCATTGCCTGACTTACCGCTTGTTTCTTTTCCCAGGATTTCATGGCAGACTTGTATTTTTCAAATTCATGACACCAATCCGAATAGATTTTCTGGTAATCGTTGCTCTTGTTGGGTGGAGTGCATCTGAAAATTTCAAATAATTTATAAATAATTGAATTTTAATGCGTTAATGATTAATATTCAAAAAATATCCCCTATCAGCATGAAAAAAAAAAATGCTGTATGTATACCAACCTGTGTGCATCTACGGTTATATTATAGCTGCACAAAAGTGAGCCACCCAGATGACAATCGTAGCGTCCACCATCTGCTTCATTCACCGATACCACAACCAGGCCACGTTCAGTGGTTTCAATATACTTGGTGGGGCTATATTTAATTTCATAGCTGAAATTGATTTTTAATTTTTAGTAAAAAATTTATGTACAATTCTGCTTAAAAAAAAAAAACCTACCGTCCCTTGTCTTTGGAGTGATGATACCAAGTAACTTGCTCATTCTTGAGTACTTCCGGAATTTTAACAAAACAACCTAGATGCACACTTTGCCCGTAGGTCACTACAATTTTCTTCTTCAGCACACTTGTATCGCAAATGTCACTCGTCTCGTTGCCAACATCCTGCGGAAAGACGCAATCATCAATCGTTACAGAGAAATTGTAAAAAAAGAAAACAAAATAATATGCAAATTTCTGCGACTGAGCTCGCTGCTCACCTGCAATAAATCCAACTCATAGGGACGACACGTATTTGCCTCCTTGTCCCAGCCACAGTAAGGATCACGCACACAACGGAAGCAATTGTCGTAACGTCGATTGCACATGGCCAGGTCGATTTGCTTGATACGCTGATCGGTGGCCACATACAACGATTTACGTGTCTGACTGATTTCCATCACCTGAATGGCTTCGTTCTGTGCAATTTCAAAGATGTCCAATAGTTTCGAGAGCGATTCGCCATTGCGATAGTATTGCACGATTTTGTAGATGCGTCCCAAATTGGTGCCCACATAGTAGACGGTGTATTCTTGGTTGAGGATGTCGATTTTGATTCTAAAATTAAACAAAATATGAAGAATTTAGGAAATTGTGAAAAGAATTTGTTGAAATTGAGGAATCATATGATATTACTAATAGTTTATTTCTACTATGCAAGTGGAAATGAGGTTAAAATCAAAAAGAAAATTGATCAAAGAATAATTGATTAATTTTGGAGAAATTTTTAAAATAGTTCTAAAAATAAAAAAAAAACAAATATTCACAAAACAAAATAACAAATCTTATATCTATTTGGTTTGAAATCCCTTGAAAAAAAAATGAGCATTTATTCAATATTTGTTTTCCTTGCCTTATCCATGGATTACTATAAAGCATGTTTATTTTAATATTCATCTATGAACATAAAAAAACATTAATAAAAAAAAATAAAATTTATATAGTTAATTATTTTAATTATTATGTCTTAAAATTAAATTTAATTCTAATTTTTTTAATTATTCATTATTAATAAGTAAGAAATGTCTAAAACTACTGCGTTTCTTAAGAAAGAAAACTTTTACATGAAATTTCCATAATCCAAACAGAATTCCAAAGATATCATGAATTGGCAATTTTAGATATATGGCGCTATGAAATTATACCCCAATGAAATACGGTCTAAAAAAAAAAAAAACATATAGAAATAGGCTCCAAGCAAATTATACAACTAGCAACAATAAAACGATTGTGTTGTTTCATCTTTTAGTGTCATGTTTCAATTTTTGTGCGGTAATTTTTCAAAATGAAATTGGGCTCCAAAGAGTCAAAAACTAGAAATGAAATGAAGCCCCAAAAAAGTTTTATCTGAAGTTCTTAGAGGATATATTTCCGTTTTATGAAATTAAGACGCAGTAAACTAGGCATCGACGGAGTCTGGGTTCGATTCCCAACGATTGAAGTAAGAAAGTATATTTTTTTAAAAATCATATTAAATTTATGAGTAACTCAAGAGAGATGTTACCGCTGCTTTCGCCGCTATCGAAAAGGAATCAGCAAAAGTGGGTTTGACGATAAATGAGGGCAAAACAAAGTATATGCTGTCTACAAACAAGGGAGCGCGGCGTTTAGACTCCCACGTTTCATCCGGCAGCTATAACTTTGAAGTAGTCAAGGAGTTCGTTTACCTTGGCACCGCCATTAATACCAAAAACGAAATCAGCCTGGAGATAATGCGAAGAACAATAATTGCTAATAGGTGCTACTACGGGCTCAGTAAGCACCTAAGATCCAGAGCCCTCTCTCGATCGACAAAACTAACACTCTACAAGACGCTCGTTCTACCTGTGCTGCTTTATGGCTCTGAGGCATGGGTAGTTTCGCAAACTGACGCAGTCGCTCTGGGGGTGTTCGAGAGAAAAGTTCTTCGCAAAATCTTCGGTCCTGTTCGAGTCGGCGATGACTATCGCATCCGAATGAACCACGAGCTGTATGAGCTCTACGATGACATTGACGTAGTTCGGCGTATAACTGTGCAGCGACTACGCTGGCTGGGTCATGTCCATCGTATGAACGACGAAGCTCCAGCGAAAAAGGTGCTCGAGGCGAGGGTCGCTGGTCAACGACGACGAGGGAGACCATGCCTCCGATGGATGGACCAGGCTGAGGAAGCCCTAACCGCACTTGGTGTATCCGATTGGAGAAGGCGCGCGCAAAGCAGAGGCGCCTGGCGAGAGCTGATGAGGTCGGCTGAAACCCGGACACGGGTTGTTACGACCACCTAAGTAAGTTAGTAAGTAATTCAAGATTTGTTTGCGGTAACTACAGGTCGCAAACGAAGTATCGTTGGTCAATTTTTCAGTTGCGTTAAACGAAAAATTTCTTAGCGTGTGGGCCGATTGTTATGAAATAAGTTTTAAAATGTCGTATTTGAGCTACAACACAGTAAAGAGGTGTTTTCCATTCGAAATTTTAACAATAAGTATATTTAATAGCAATGCATCCCCGATGCAACGCATTTCTTGATCGTTCTCTTTTCTCGCGTTTTTGTTGCGAGAGTTTTAATAAGCTCCATGTTGCTAACACTCTTCTCTTTTTGTGCTTAGCTAGCATATATCATGCAGTGCAGTGCTGCAAAACAAAACCAAACAAAAGAAGAAATGGTTTTATTTCGTTTGACATTACACTCGACACAAAATCTGTCTTCGGTATCGAGACTTGAAAAATTTACGAATAATTCGCCATGGTAACTATCGAGTTCGATATCGATTACGATTCGAAAAAGATACATTTGGTGGACGTAACGGTTACTTTGTAAGCGAGTTAACGGCTTACGATCCAGAGCGATTAATACTTCAAAACAAACGCAAGGAAAATTATATTTTGAACTGTAAGGTGAATACTTTCGGACACTTTTTTTCGTACTTTCAGACTTACTTTTATTACTTACTTACTTTAAATGGAGCGGTTAAACTGCTATAAAACAACTTTCGATTTTTTATCGCCATTTATGCCAAAATACGATATTTTTCTTTGATAAAAGTTGGTTGCAAACGAAATGCATTTCTCCAAAATGAAACATTTACACTAAAAAGCAACGCTGATTCGGCAACCGACAACCGCTCCTATTCTGGACATGGTGTCAGCGGATTTCACCGACAACCGCTTTGGTTCTGTTCGGACTCTCACTGGCCACCTTCAGCGTGCCATAATAGATAAAATTATTACAATCTTTTTTTTCAAATAAGTGTATTTTTTTCTTTTATTTATTAGTTTTTTTAAGTATCTTTGAAAAGAGATTCGCAAAATGTATTTTAATGCAAAATGTAAAAAATTACAGTTTGCAGTCTTAAAATGTTTATTAATGCGAAACAATAAATAAACAAAGTACACTGGATTTAAGTAGAACTCATTTATAAAGACTAAAATTGAACTTAACCTTAAAATAAATCGCAGAAACATTTGACAGAGTATGAAATAAATTAGTATTTTTATAACTTCATCTCGATAAATTTTACAAGAGATGGACATAATTTAAGTTTTTTTCGATGTTGTCGTGTTTGGATACAACTATTTCAACTTTGAAGGAGGTGGAGCATTTCTTTATGTATTTTTAAATCTTAAAATGTTTCTCCGGATGAATTAGTTTTTTTAAGTTATGACATGCTATGACGATATTGAAAAATAAAAGACGATTTATTTTTTTAAAAAAATATTTCCTACTTAAATTATTATTGATAAGAAATAAAAATTTATACATATTTTTATATGAATCTTGAACCCTCCTTAGAAGAAAAAAATCACCAATTTCTTCAGTCAATTTTGGATGGAAAAAAATGGAAAAAATTGGCATATAAAGTTATTTGGCAAATTTAAATTTCGTCGCGAGTAGTTTTTTGAAAATTTGTTTTTTTTCTATTTCCTAACAAAAAACCTCAAATTTAAGGTTTATTAACCTTATTATAGTATCATGGTAGTGTGATTTAAACAAGCAGCAAAAACACATTTCACTCCCAGCATAATAAAAAAACTTGCGACTATTTTAAAATCGAAATTTCTGCATTAAAATTTTAAAATTGCCGCCAAAAATTAATTTTTCGCCCAATTTTAACAAATAGTGTATTGTTAGAAAAAGGAAAAGAAGGAAAGAAGAAAAGAATTGTTGTATGAACTGTTATTTTTATATGAATTGTTAATGTTATTGAACTGAAGTACTAATAATTCAGTTCGTTCGGCAGCACAGGTTAGCGTCTTTATTGATAACAGCAAACGTCCGTGGCGAAGCCGCGGACCACTGGATCCTGCTAGTTGTTTTATGCACGTGTTTTATGCGCGAGTTTTTATATAGAAAAACCTACCGCAATACTAAGGATTTTGCTGCATTGCTAGTCGCAAACATTTTTACATTAATGTACAATATATTTATTTCAAAGTATTTACATTAGTTCAATAAATCTGCTTCTTGAAAGTAACAACTTCTCTTTTGATTTGAGAAGCAATTCTTTGGCTGAATGAATTGTAACCATTGTCATTATGAAAAATTCCTGCATTTTAAAAAACATTTCATTTTCGTAAGAACTTGTTCATTAACAATAGAACTGAGATTTATTGAACTACTGAAATCGCACGTTAGAGCAGTTTTAATGATTGATTCATTGCGGCAAAGAACATTTTCTTTGAGCGGATATGCGTTTTAGGCTTAGTGTGTGTATGGACTGGATATAGAAAAACTGTCGGAATATTTAAATAAATACTTGCAACACATTGAATAAAAAAATGTAGCGAATTAAGAGATGATTTGTTAAGTAAACGCTAAGAAAAATACAATTTTTTTGCAATTCGTTCCAAAAAAAGTTTGAAAAAAATGTATTGTTGGAACAGTTATACATAGTTGTCCTTTGAACTAAAAGTTCTGTTGGGTCTTTAGTATTTTTCTTTATGACATTATGTCTCTTTAATTTGTACAAAGAACTAAACTTTCACGGTTATAGTCTAAAACTAGTCAAAAGAGTTCATTAGTTTGAGAAGTTTCGGTCTAAGCACACAGTGTATATTTATCACTCCAAGTGAATTATTGATATATGGATTGAAATCTCGGCTTAGCTTAAAAAAAGAATTTATTTCAGGTATTACATTAAGCGCAATGGTCTTGGAATATTTTTTTAGAAACAAGTTCATTATTTTAAGCACTGCATTAAAAATATTTTGTGAGTGTTTTTGTTAGTTGGTATCGAGTTGAGTACAGCTCTTACTATCACACGATAACATTAACGAGGTCTTTTTACGGCCTATAAGCGGGATAAAGAGCGCATTTCTGAGTCTTTCCCAATTGCAAGGCAATAAATAAATATCAGGGAAATAAAAATGGCCATTATAAATGCTATTGAAAATTAAATGATTTCCAACAATAAGTTGCGCATAAAAAATTCAGGCACTCTTGGCAAATGTTTATTTTTTCCCTTGCAAAAAAAAAAAAAAAAATTAAAAATCATTGAAACAAAATCCTGAAATATCTTTTTATGGCCATTTAAATGCACATTAAATGCATATATGTTTTTTTTTGATATTTAAATAACGATTTCTGTCCGGTAACACGTTGTATCCTGCTCTTCCAAAAGGAGAACGGAACCTGTTATTACACCCATAAAATATGAAAATTTCTGCAAATTTTTTTAAAATTCAAAGTTATTTATATTAGTACAAGTTATTGATACTAGTACAAGAAAGTAATAGAAAGAGTTTACAAAAATGTATCGCCATTTTTTCGATATTTCTGTGTGAAATTTATTCAAAAATAACCTCTACTATTTTTCTTTTCTTTTTTTTAAAAAATTTAAAAAAAAAAAAGTAAGTTAGCTATACATATGTATATGTATATTTATTTATTTAGCCAAACAAGGCAAATTTCACTTATTCTAACCGGTATATTTATTTAATTTATTTTTTTTTTTTTTTTCTCCTTACCATGTTTTTGGTGATTGAAGGGATTTTATTCGTTGCGGGTGAAAAAACGATAATTTTGGCTTAGGAGTTAAATTGCTTGTTCAAAGCTTCGACAAAATATACTAGATGCATATTTTTTTACAAAATAAAAAAACTCAAAGAAGTTTGAAATATTTATAAATGATTTTTCATCCAAATATATTCATATATGTTTTGGTTTAGACAACAGATTATATAATATGGCTTAAGTTGTAAATAGCTCTTAAATTACCTCTAAACGATTTCCTATATTAATCTAGAGGTCAAATTTTTTGGTCTTAAGTTATTTTTGTTATCATTAAGGATAAACTTTTGAAAAATTAACGCGCACCGGAGTATGTAAATATTTTTGTTAAAATGAACTGGTCTAATGTATATGTTATGCATATCGGTGATTCCATGTTGAATCGGACGCTCTTCGAAACTCACATATTTGTAAAAATTTGGTACTTTATATGTCAATGGTACTTAAAAAACTAGAAATATTTGCATATATTTTCATAATGTTTTTGTTTTTTCATGTTGTACACAATGGAAAATTAACAAAAAAAAAAATCAAAATTTGTCTTTCGGACATTTGGTACAACAACTATATCTTTAAAACCGTTGGTCCTAAAAGAAAATATTTTAGCTTTTAGAGACCTTCAAATTTTCTTTTTTGTGGTGTTGTTTTTTACCAACGCTTTAAAGAAAAATTTTCTTTTTTTTTGCCAATAAAAATTTAATTAACATTTTGCAAGGTCAGCTGTAAATATTCTTTTGACGTTTTGAAAACATCGCCCTATTGAAGCATTAATTTTTAATGCATTTTCAAAATGTTACGTTGAAGAATTAATGTTTACTATTTAAAACGCGTTTTTCAAAAACATTTGAAAACATGCACATTTTTTACATATAAAACAATTTAATTTTTAATAAAAATGGAATTTTAAGTATTTTTTGTACTTTTTACGGTATTTTATAATATTTTCAGCTAGTAGTATACTTCCGACAGCTTTTCCTTTATGAAGGAATAAAAAAAAAAATAAAAAAGTGAAAATAAAAAATATCAATTTTAACATAACGTAAAGTTGACAGCTTTTCCTTTATGAAGGATAAAAAAAAGAAAAAAAAAAAAATGAAAATATAAAATATAAATTTCAACATAACGTAAAGTTGTCCTATATTACTACCTTCAAAATTATAAAATACTGTAAGCAGTACAAAAAATACTAGAAATCCCATTTTAATCGAAAATTAAAGTGTTTTGTATGTAAAAATTGTATAGGCAGTTTTTGAGAAATTCGTTTAAAATAGTAAATATTAATTTTCCATAGTAAAATATCGAGAATGCTTAAAAAAATTAAAGTTTCATTGCGACAATGTTTCCAAAACGTAAAAAAATAGTGATGTTGACCTTGAAAATTGTGGATGAAACCCAAGTGGCCAAAAAATTAAAATTTTTCACTAAAGCGTTGGTACAAAACTGCACCTCAAATAAGATCAATTCAAAGTCTCTAAAATATGTGCTAAGCATTTTTTTGTAGGACTAACGGTTAAAGAGATAATTCTCCGCTTTGTGTAAATTTAAAAAAAAAATTATTATAAAATTTAAAAAAAAACATGCAAATATCTTAATTTTTTGATAGTATCCACGTTCAAAATTATAAAATAAAAAAAAACGGAAGTGTCAAAATTAATTTTTTGACAAAAGCGTCCGGTTTGACATGGAATCACTGATATATAAGATTAACTTTAAGTGCGTTTTTCTCACAATTCACGTTTTAGAAACGAGTGATACGATTTATCATTTTGATAAATTTGGGCTAATTTGTTTTTTGTTGTTCATTCTTCTAATGGTAGAACCTCGAACCTCCCTCCCCAAAATTTTTTGGTCACAAGAACAATGATTAGCGGATTTTTCGATACGGTTTGGTTAAATTCATGCCAATTAAAAGTTTTAAACATGTTGTGTAATATTGCAGCCACTAAAGGATGATGAAATTTATCGGTTTTGCAAGGTTTATCAAATTTTATCGAGAGGTTTCCAGAAAATCGTGTCAATCGTTTGCTTAGTTATTTTTTAATTCTCTCACAACATCATCTTTTAGCGACCGAGAAAGAATGCTGAATATAAGTTTTTTTTTGGATTTCAAGCTCGTACTAGTACCTTAATACTATTTCAAAGACTCTTTAAACATAAAATTAATGTTCTAAGAAGGCAATAACGGAAATGACTTTTTAATGTTTTGAGTGCATACCATAAATGCATTTCTGTAAGTTTTTTGGGTTCGCTTTTTTTTGCAAATAAAAATTAAAATTGCGGTGCACTGCTGTAAAATAAGGAATTAAAATTCGCAACATGATATCAATGACGATATAAACAACAATAACAAAAACAAAATAAATGCAGACGCACCTTAAGCTCTACCAGTGTGTGGTTGTCAGTGGAAGTATAACGATCATTATATTACGCGCATTACGAGAACTTTTTGTGAATATTTAATCAATTGTATCAAAAATCAATTAAGAATTATTAAAAAATTGCCGTCTGATTCATCATGGTCGACTTCGCTATGGTCACGTGTGCAACGAGCGATGAAAATAATTAAAATAATTTCTGATTTAAGTGATATTTAATATCCTGCGTTTTAGGTTATTAAAATTTGCTTAAAATTAAACTTTTCAATGTTATTTCTTGTTAGGACTGTAAAAAATTGAAATACATTTTAATTTTTTTTTAATAATTGCAGTGTCTTTTAAAGTGTCATATTGTGGTACAGCACAGTATAAGGGGTTCACACTATTTTCCTATCAAAATTTTAATAACAGGTATATTTAATTAAAGTGATGAGTTTTTTAAGAAACCATTAACGATGCCCCATGCATTGCTTAATTCTTTTCTTTCACGCGTTTGTGTTGCGAAAGTTTCAATAAATTTCATGTAGCTCTCTACTCTCTTCTTTTGTGCTCAGCAACAAAAAAAAAGAAACGGATGAGCCTAAAGCAAGTCGAACAGCGAGATATACATGCAGTGCTGCGCTGCTAAACAAAACAAAGAAAAAAATAAATGTTTTTATATCGCTTTACATGTATTATCTTAAGGCGATTGATTCATTGACCACCTTCAGCGTGTCTAGGTTTTTATATCCCAACGCGTACTGCGTAAGGGGTAAATTAACTTTGTCATTAAATTTGTAACGCCAATAAGGAGGCATGGCAGGTAAAGGAAAGTATTATATTTTTGATCAGCATCACCACCTGAGTCAATTTCCATGCGTTCGTCTGTCTGTCCGTGTGCCCGTCTGTCGACACGATTACAGCAGTAATTTTAAAGCTATCGCGATGAAATTCAAAATATAATCTTATTTCTTAAAAATACAGATCGATTTCGAGAATGAGCCAATTGGATGAAAACCACGCCTACTTCCGATGCAAAGTGACTTCATTTTAATCGTAAAATCTCTTAAAAAATCACAAAAATTAAAGAAATGCATTGAAATTTTGCACTTTAGCTTTAGTCTTTAATATAAATACTGACTATGACGTTTGGCAAAATCGGATGAAAACCACGCCTACCTCCCATACAAAGTGGCTTTATATTAACCGCTAAATCTCTTACAAATCTGCTCAAATTATGGTATAAACGTAAAATTTTTTAAAAATCTACAAAAATTAAAGAAATATCTTGAAATTTTGCACATAAGCTTTGATATATAAAATGAAACATCGTTATGATGTTTGGCAAAATCAAATGAAAACCACGCCTACCTACTATACAAAGTGACGTCATCAAAATAGAAAAACTTCCGTTAATATATAAAACTGAATGACATCGTGTCTGTTTGTACCCAAATTCCACCCCCATCGTTTATCCAACCCAACCTATATTATTCATTACAAACTTTAGACTTTAGACTATAGAAGTGGGTGTGACATTGTACTTTTAATTGAACTTCGGGTACACCCTGTGTCTGACTTCAACCAAATTTTGCTCACATTATCCGTGGTAGTTTGAGCATTCTTAAGCTTATAAAATTGGTTGGCACTAGACAGGGGGCGTGGCACTTTATTTTTAAACTAGCTGGATCTTCACCGCTTGACCAGTTTCAACTAAATTTCGTACATATGTATATTCTTTAGTATAATGACAAGTTTTAAGCCTACAAAAGTGGGTGGGATTGGACAAGGGGCGTGTCCATTTCATTCTAATCGAACTCTCTCTCTATACCATTTGTCCGAATTGAACAAATTTTATAAATATATTTTTTACCATAAAGAGCAGTCCGTTGTTTATAAAGGTGGGCGGAGTTAGACAGGAGGCGTGATAATTTAATTTTAGTGAAACTTCTTTTACACCGTTTTTTGACTTCAACCAAATGTTGCAAATATCTTCTTTGAAATAATGAGCAGCGATTTGTCTAAAAAATTGGGCGGAATTGGACAGGGGTGTGTCACTTTAATTTTAATCGAACTCCTTCTAAAGCATTTGTCCGACTTCTTCCAAATTTTCCACACATATTTTATGGAATAATGAACAGTCAGAAGTCTAGAAAATTCGGCGGAACTGGCCACTTTAATTTTAAATGAAATATTTTTTACAGATTATACATAAACATTTTTTAGACAGCTAAGGACTACGAATATACTTCAATACGGCCGCGGGGGTATTTTAGCTTCGATACCTTGCCGAAACTCCATTGCTTATTTGCTGTATATGAAGTTTACTTTATTTAATGGCGCTCTATCTCTTCCCACACTTATTCAAAGAGTAACAAAAACGTGTTAGCGATCTTTTTTGATAAAGAGAAAACGTCCGTGGTGACGCCACGAACCACTGTGGGCTGCTAGTATTAGTATAAAACACTTATTCCAACTAAATACTGGCATACTTCACTTCCAACAAATAACACGACGTAAATTACGTGCTGGTAGCTTGAAAAATGAGTAAAGCTCATTTTCGTCAAAAGTGCACCTAATCCATTGGTGCTCTCAACCGTAAACATGTAATAACAATAGAGTTCAGCTCCTACAGCTTTGTTGCAGTTTCTAAGCATCAAGTAATCCATTTCAAGCCACGAAGCCGACATCATTGAAAAATATCAATGTTATGGATTTTAGTGACCCCAAATAAGTTAATTTGAGAAAAATTTACTCACTAAAGAATGGGCTGGGCTCAGGGACAACATAAGACGTAACAACTCACAATGTATACATGAATTATTCAACTGTTTTTAATCTACTTTTGAGTTGACTTTTTGACAAAGTTATATCAAAAATGCTACAGTTGTTATTAAAGGTACTCATGTGGTTTAAAGAAGCAGCAGCTTTATAATTTCTTCATTTAAATGGAGTTGGAGTTAAAATAACTGTGAGAAAAAAAGTTAAAAAAGAAAAAGTGTAAATAGACGATGTCTGGAAAAATCCTTCGCTCATTGCATTTTAAACAGCTTCAAGCGATTCCCATAAGGGGGAACTCCCATATTTTATTTCCATCTAAAATATCAGTTCCCCTTAAGCCCCTTAGAGCAAACAGAACAAAACGTTTTTGGATTCTTTCTATTCGATCAACATGCACATTGTCACTTGGATACCAAACTAGGCTTGCATACTTCAAGTGAGGGACCACAATTTCATAGTATAATGTTTTAGTTGCAATCATGCTATTAAATTACTTTGCAAAGTGTTTTATAAATCCAAGGATTGAAGATGCTTTTTTTTGATATAAATAAATATGTAAGTGCGTATTTGAACAAAATCTCAAATCTGCGAAAGTTCTTCATCGCTTGTCTATTAGATGAAATTCTATTTTTGTTTTTATATTCTATTTTATTAAAAAGTTTTTATATAACAGTTACTTGCTCACATTAGAATCAAATATAAAGAATAACCCCAAAGCATTTTGGACTTTTTTGAATAAAAAAAAAAAACACCAAGGGTCTTCCTTAAAACATGAGTTATCTAGATAAATGTTCGGGTAACCTCCAAGAAATTAGTTGTTTATTTTCCTTTTTTTTTCAATAAAATTATGTTTGTGATAATTCACCCTCTTATGGTGGTCACCCAACATCCTCTACATCCTCTTAAGAGTTGGTAAGTCTTGACGTTAAAAAGGGATGTGAACCGGATAACAATCCACCTACACCGAGAAAAAAAAGCAATAGGTAAATCACCTAAGTCGGCGTGGGTAGAGAATTGTAAAGGAATAATAAACTTATAGTTTAATTCCTTAGTTTAATACATTGCTTTGAAAGCACATACTACGATACCTTCAAAAATACAAAATTAAAAAACAACTAGCATGGATGGCGTAAGCATAGTTTTGATCTATTTTCTGGAAAAAAAAAACACGGCTGCGTCATTAGACACACGAGAGAAGGACAGATTTGATAATTTAATGTTTTTTTTTTGTAGTAAGCCCACTTTTAAATTCAAAAATAACATAAAGTAAATTCAAAAACACACGTTAATGTTCACACTAGTAAATTTTATTACATTTCATCAACAAAAAGAAAGAAAAAAAAGGAAAAAAACAATTTCTTTGCCCGCCGTGCGGAATCGAACCTGGAACTTTTTGTGCCAGTCCATCGCTATACTCAGCTCTACTAATAGCAGCCTTGCTACTACTTGCTGACATAACTGCAGTTATGTTAACAGATGCTGTATTAACAGATGCAGTATGTCGTAGTATTCTGTTGATAGCCATACAACAAAAATCTTTTAATAAGTTATTGTGTTATGCTGCAGCATCGCTTCAGTTGTAATTAATATTGAATAAATCACTCCGCGTAACGAAGGAGTTTGACTCAATGCGTAGTGTAGTGACTTCACACAGTGGTATCGGTTGGTTGTGGGTTCGAATCTCAACGGCATGCGAAGGTAAAAGTTTTGTATTTGATGTTTAATTTAATTTTAAATAAAAATTTAATTTAATGTTTCTGTTATAACAGAAGTCAAGCAGCAAGAAAAGCCGAGTAGTCATTTATTTCTATGAAAAAAAAAATGGTGTTTGATAAAAGAAAAATTTGTGTTGCTGCCGATTTCAGTCAAGCAAATCACAGAACGAGAGGCGGCGGCAGCTTAAAAAAAAAGGAAAATAAAAAAACCTAAGCCCGAAAAAAAGTTATATACTTGAAATTCAATTTCTTTTTAAAAAGTAGTGTTTAAAAAATTACCGAATACTTGGTTAATTAATCACCCAAATAAAAATCGCCAAGTCAACATGTAATACTTAGGCGTTTAGATGAAGTACTTGGGAGGCTGAAAACTGTCAAACCATCTTGTAAATTATACTAGGCTTTTTTCAATTTAACATAAACTTTTTTCTCAAACTGTGCAAACTGTGCGATATATAGCGATTGCCATATGCATGCCGTTGACTCATATTTTCACGATGTCACTCCTTGAAGGGAAGTTTTAAGACGTCTGGAAGATATCGGCTATTACTCCAATTTCCTAATCCGGTTCTAGGCAAAATATTGCTAATTACCAACCGGTTACTAAATTTATTTATTTATTAATTCAGTCTACGGATTAAAATCTTACAGACTAATACATTTAATTAAATACAGTGAATAAATTTAATCTAAATCTATACTCATTTACATCGAAATTCATTACTTGAGAGAGACTATTGCACAAATCAACGCACCTAGCAATTGGCTCAATAGCAGCATAAATTGTCCTATGAAAGGAATCAGAGACTATCTGTTATTTCTTAAACACGAAATAAACTAGATAGTCCTGCACACACTATTTTACCCGAAACAATATTGTAAGCAAACATTAACGAAAAAACCTTACGCCTATCTTGAAGGGAAGTTAGCCCAAGAAATTTACGTCTAGCTATATATGATATATATACGTATTGCCACTTATTTTTGAAATGCTAGTAAAAAAGAAAATTTAAATGGAGTTAAAAACAGGTTGTCGCAGAATCAACACTGATTTGTGTTTGGTAAATTTACCTCTACTAGTCTAACCTTTTTACACATTTTGTGTCTAATGAAATGGAAAATGGTCATCAAATAGATGCTATTTTCATGGATTTTGCCAAGGCTTTCGATAGAGTCCAGCACTCTGTTCTAATAAACAAGCTTAGTAAGATAGGATTTCATTCTACCTGACTACAATGGTTGAGGAACTAACTTATTGGTCGTCAGCAATATGTTCAGATTGGAAACAAGTCCTCTAATTATCTATATATAAATAGGCTAAGGAAAAACAGTTCAGTATCATTTTCTCCTGTGTTTCTCAATCGATTTTGATGATTTTTTTTAAATGAATCAGAGTTGGAGAATGAGTGCACCGAATAGTTTTAAAGAAAAATGCTAGCTGGAATACCTGGCGTCACACGGGGGTGGTATGGCGAAAAGGTCGAGTTTCGACCACTGGCGCACTCTAGCATTGACAATTACTCAGGTCTACCCCAAGGCAGCCATATTGGCCCGCTTTTGTTTGTTCTTTTTATTAACGATCTTCCGAATTATGTTCGTTTTTTGGAATGCCTGATGTACGCTGATGATGTTAAAATCTTCAGAATTGTGGATTCTCACGAAAATTGCTTCAACGTGACTTGGATAGCCCTCAATTTTGGTGTGAGTCCAATAAACTGCATTTTAATATTGCTAAATGTAACGTCATGTCTTTCTTTATGAAGAACCTATTACATCGAAAGCAAATGCTATGATGGGATTTCTGTCACGTAATACTAGGGAGTTCTCTGAGGCTTTTACCGTAAAGACCATTTTCTTCTCGCTTGTTAGATCGGTCTTAGAATATAGCTGTGTTGTGTGGCACCCTCAATATACGGTACACATCAGAAGAATTGAAAACATTCAAAGACGTTTCACTAGGTTAGCAATTAGTAAGCTTCACTGAGATTTTATGCCTTCCTCTGAAGCACGATGTGCTTTTCTTGGACTTAAGCCTCTGGAGCGAAAGTATTTTCTCACTTTATTTGCTTGAGATGTAGTGATGAATCACATAGATTGTACACCACTTCTTACTCTTTTTAACTTTTATGCACCTGAGAGAAACTTTAGGCAAAGGCAATTGTTTTATATTTCGAACCGAAGGACCAATTATGGTAACGGTGATCCGGTGTACAATATGACTAAAACGTTCAACGCTATTTGCTAAATTCAGATCATCCAAAATAGGGTAGCGTTTAAGATTTGCATTATGTTAAACTAATTTTATATAAGATTTATTTTGAGGAAAACGGAAAACGGGTACCTTTTCTACATAGCCTCAGGTGTCTTCTATGGAAGTAAAAAAAACTGACACCGATTTTTCGAGATCCCGGAAATCTCACCTGCAAACTCATCCATGTCATATCTCAGGTAAAAATTTTTCTATTTTTTCTATCAACTTCTATGGTCCTCCGGGCACATACGAGTATTACAGAACTGCATAAAAATTGTACGAGCTGATCTATGGGCAGGTTTTAATGGGTTAAAGGGATTATATATAAAAAGGGCAAAATCTTTTAAATTTCACGAAAATTATTTTAATGACCTGATATTTTAGCACATAAAATTTGATTTCAAAAACGCTTTCGAATTTCAAATTTGTCAAAATCGACAACGTCGTCTCATAAAAATTGACTTTATGAAAACGTTAAAAATTTCTAAAAATTCAATATAAATTTATCATATTCAAAATCAAGGCTTGATACAGCATCACATATTTTTGTGGAGTTTTAAAAAATTTTGCTTTTAGTAAAATCACCTTGTATGAATTGTAGGCAAGATTTTTATGCTATTTAGCCTATTTGAAACTTGATCCTTATTTTTAAGATATAAGTTTATGCATCGAATTTTATTAAAAAAAAATTGCATCTTTAATCGTGCTTACAGATAGATTGGCATGGTTAAATCGACTCAGGTGGTGATCCTGATCAAGTATAATTATACTCTTCTGTACCGGCCACGCGTTCTTATGAGCATTAAAATCATTGTGATAAAATTAATATCACATTATGCAGTACGCGTGGGGGTAAAAAATTGCATTTTTCTAACTAATGTCGGGCAGTGAAATTTTCTTTTGAATTTAAAAACTTTTATATCATTTCTTTCTTACAAAATTAAAAAATGTTCTCATTGAGCTAGCAATAAAGTGTTAAACTGCTTTTTATCAATTTTAATTGAAACTACTTAAAAATTTTTACTTAAAAATTTTAATTTTACTCGATATATTTCTAAAATTTCATTAAGTTCTTATGAATAGTTTTCTCGCAAAACATTTTTTAACATTTTAGTAGGACGAATTTAATTTATGAAAAAAGAAAATTATTAAATTGACCTAAATTTAAGCAATATTTTTTTTATTTTAAATTAATTATTTTAACAGTTTACGAATTCTATGCTGCTGGCACACTTTATAGTATTCATGATATGTGATGTGATTCGATTTAATTATTTTACACGAAACCTTATTAAAAAACAATTTCCAATTCAAAAGTAAAAAAAAAAATATTAAATTGAAAAAGATTTAATTGAAAAATGTTTTCTTGCTGTTATATTTGTTCCATATCTGCTGCTCAATACATTAAAATTTAATTAAAAACTTAACGTAATTAAATTGGCTTGAGTGGACAGAAATGTACAGAAATTAACACACAATATTCTGACTAACAAAAAACGGCTAACGCATAGATACGCAAAAATGCAAATCAGCTGGAGGTTAAAAAATAGTGAGCAACGGTAAAAACATTGGCGTGTAAATGTATAACACATAAAATATATATGTAAATTGAATGCTTAATTAAGGGCAATTTATTAATTATTAGACTTTTGTTATGATTTAAATGATGATAATTTGTATGGTTTTAAATGTTGTATTAAAGCATCTAAATGAAATCTTTTTAGTTATATTTATTAAAATTTCTATCAGCTTAAAAAACTTAAAAAAAAACAACCGACTACAAAATTACTACAAAGTAAAAAATAATTTTAAAAATACTTTTCCTTTTCATTTCTTGGTCATATTTGATAATTTATTTAAACATTTTATTTTATATGAAATCTTATGATTTGAATTTTTTGCTTATTTGTTTTATTATCATAAATATATTCATTTCTTGATGAATACAAAAGCTTTTAAGGTCGGCGCTAATATAATCAGACTTTTAATCAGAAGCGCCAACTTCAAAGCATTTGTATTCATCAAGAATATATTTATGATAATAAAACAAATAAGCAAAAAATTCAAATCATAAGAATTCATAATAATAATATGTTTAAATAAATTATCAAATATGACCGTGAAATTAAAAGGCAAAGTATTTTTAAAATTATTTTTTACTTTGTAGTGATTTTGTAGTCGGTTGTTTTTTTTAAAAAAATTTTTATTTCTTCCTTTTTCGAGAATAAAATAAATTTTTGAAAAAAGTGCATAAACAACATAAATACAATTGTTCTGAAAAAATTTGTTCTATTAAATTCTGAAGTTTGTTGGTTATTTCAAATATCTGTCTCTTAAATTTAAGTTAGGTGTCACGTGTTTTGAAATTATTATACCCATTCCGGTAACGAGTTTTTTTATCCTGGTGTCAATATACTTCGAGATATAGTGTTTTTCTAATATTGACACGCCCCTTTTTTACATAAGCGCACACTCTCTTGAGCGTTATTTCCAATAATTGTGCCTACCCCTGTACTTTATTTCAATACCACAGAGTCAATATTAACTGAGGTAGTGTGTGTCTAGTATTGCCACGCCCATTTATCGAATAACTCCTACTTTATTGACCGTAATTTTTAATAATTCTGCCTACCCCTGCACTACAATAAATTTCAGTGCCGTAGTGTCAATATTAAGTGAGATAGTGTTTTTCTAATATTGCCACGCCCAATAGTCAAATGCCACCCACTTTCTTCACCGTAATTTTTACTAATGATGCCTAACTCTATACCAAATTGCAGTACCATAGTATCAATATTATTCGAGATATACTCTTTTTCTAATATTGCCACGCCCATTTGTTGAATAACGCCCATGACGGTAATTTGTAATAATTGTGCCTACCTCTACACTAAATTACAGTACCCTAGTGTCAATATTATTCGAGATACAGTAGTATCTAGTATTGCGAGATCTAGTATTGCCACGCCCAGTTATCGAATACCGCCCACTTTTTTACGCGCATCTCCATGCTTATGATGTCTATCTGTTCCCCAAAAATTATGGCAATCAGTCATACGGCTTAGGAGTTATCGATGTACATACATTTAAAAAAAAAAACAGTGAAACCGACGAACTTGAGAACCTCCTCCTTTTTGAAGTCGGTTAAAAATAGTATAAACCGAGTTTTAATTAATTATTATTAAATGTAAACATGTTTGTTAAACATCAGATTTGTAACTATCAAAATTTATCTTACACCAAAACCACTTAAATTGTTCTTTATGAAAATTTGTTCTGAAAAATCTTCTTAAAGTGTACTACAGATATATGTTACAAAAAAAAAAAAAAAAAAATCAGTACAAAACTGTGCTTCACATGCAACACAATCGATTTTCTATTCCCAAAACTAAAGTAAAAGCCACAAATTTTTAACTTAATCTATTTCCCATAGCGCAGTCAGGAACACGGATTTGCACTTTAGCAGGACAGGATACTGTGGCAAGCAGCAAACAACAGGACTTACAAACAACAACAATATGATGCATATTACTTACTTGTCAACAACCAGCTTTGTGAAGACCAGATCCCGCTTATAATAGACCGGATTGTTGTGCTCATGATTCACAGCTTTATCCATAAGCGGATGTGAACGTATAAAGTTCAAAACTGTATCCGGTAGATTTGAGGTATCGTTGACACAAGTACCAGGACGTGGATCGGGTACTCGTGAGTTAAGTACGGGTAGCCAAGCAGAGTTTGAGGAAGATTGTTCCTTAAATTTACCTATGAAAATGGAATGGGAAAAGATATAGAAATAAGTTTATTTTTTCCTTGTTAACAAAAACATGAGGCATTTTTTTAATGTATCAAGCATTACATAATATAAGATAATCCCTCAACAATTCAATAGATTTCCCACAATAGCTTTGTCATAAAAAAAAAAAGAAACAAAAAATCCCCTACACATTTCCATTGAAGAGTTGGAGGTGAGTGTTTATAGTTTACACCCGGAGCAAATATTTAGATACTCAGCCAAACATTTTTAATTTTAAGTCTGTTAAATAAATATCTGTTTGAACCAAACAAAATATAAAATTCAAGCAATTAGTTTTTCACTCAATGTTTTTAAGCAAATACGTTGCAATGCGTTTTTTATTTTATGTTTTTTTACTAGTACAAGCGTATGCATAAACAATTTTACACTCGTTTGTTCATCTCGAGCATTGAGAAAGTTCACACTCGATGTTGACACACAATTCCTAAAAAAATGAAAGCTCTTGCTGAGAGTTTTTTTCAAAGGCATGTGCATATTTCTTAAATAAAGCTCGCTTGTCGCAAAATTTACTTGTGCAAAATCTTTTGTTTCAAAATTCAGCACAGCATTACGAAGTTTTCCCTTGACTGTATCTCGTGCGATTTTATCTACAACTACATTCAGCTAAAGCTCTTAACAACAAGTACAACATGACAAATCACTTAAAGTGTGGTTATTTGTCTATCCATAATCCATCAAAATGGTTTTGCTAATAGAATTTCCCACAACTCTGCCTTTAGTTCTAGATACTCTGTATGTATGTATCTTTAACACAAACAGTCACATGCATGCAAACAGTTTTGCAGTACCTTTATCTGCTAATATATCTACCCACTGAACCATAAGCAAAGGTTTTGAGTAAGGTGAGAGTTTTGCGAACGTTTTTGGTTCGAATTTTTTTTTTTAATTTTTCTTTTTTATTTTGTCGCTTAAAAGTTTTTGTTATAAAAGATTAAATTCGTGAAAGCTTTTCCCATAAAGAAAAATTGTGCATATTTTTCGAAAATCATTAAAAACTTATTTTGAGTAGAAAATGAATCATTTTTGTATCATTTCAGTAGGTAAGACTTCCTTGTAAATGAACCACTTTTTGTTCATAAATGAGTTCGGAAATGAATCATTTATGTTTCTTTTTTGCATTCTGAAATGAGTTCTAAAAAGAATAATTTTTTTATCATATCAGTAGGAAACAATTTCTCATAAACGAACCATTTTTTGTTCATAAATGAGTTCACAAATGAATCATAAATGTTACTTTTTATATTCTAAAATCAGGTAAATAAAGGAACTTAAAATGAAAATGTTAACCTTCGTACAAACGTCATATGAACTTTTTTACCAGTGCGAGATGGATGTATTGCTACACGTATGAACATTTTCAACAGTTCTATCAAAAATTGAAATCAAGCCCAAATAGAATGAAAACCACGAAAACATTCCATGCAAAAATGTAATCAAATAAATTCCCCATTTAATAAATTAACTATTTTGATATTTCATATATAATTTGGAAGTTTGCCAAATTGGAAAACAATCACGCCTTTTCCCCTTTGAAACATCAATATCATGAACAACACAATGCGTGAATTCCAGCCCAGGTATATTAATTCTATTAACCCAATGATTAATATGATCTCTAATTTTAGTAATAATCATTTCTTCTTTAACAAAATATCGACATGTAATTATAAATAGTATTATGCAGTAATAAAATTTATAATTCAAAAAGGTTATTTTTTTTAACTCATTATTAAACAAAAAAGATTCGTTTTTGAGAGGCAATTCAGTCCAAAGATTGATACAAAAAGGGTTCAATTTCGATTCGGTTTCGAGTGCCGAAAAAGAACTTTTGTATGGTTCATTTTTGAACTCATTTCCGAAGAAAAAACTGTTTGTTTCTGAGAGGCATTTTCGTCCGGCGATTGATTCAAATAGGGTTAACTTCCGAGTGCCAAAAAAGAACTTTTATGGTTCTTTTTTTAACTCATTTCCGAACAAAAAAGAGGATAATTTATGGTTCTTTTTTTAACTCATTTGCGAACAAAATAAGGTTCGTTTCTGAGAGGCATTTTAGTCCGACGAATGATATAAAAAGGGTTCATTTATGAGTTCCGAAAATGAACGTTTCTACCCGAAATGGTTCATAAATGAATTCAAAAACGGTAGTTTTGGTTCACTGGGTAGTGTGCATCGAAAATACACTTTAATGACATTGCCTGGAAATTGGCTTGGTACATTGTGTGTATAGATGAGTCTTGATGGAAAATAAAAACCGCTAAACCGTTTTTAACCAACAACAAAACGTATTCAACTTTCTCATGCGTAAAGGTAGATCTTATCTGTGCAATACAATAATGGTTTAGCATTGATTTTAGCCCCTGCAAAGCATTAAACTTCAGAGTATTTTTGTGTATTAGCAGTATTGCGAGTTCAGAATACCTTTTAGCATAAGTTTTCTTAAGTGGTCAATGAAACTGTTGCTGCAGGGTAAGTTTTTGCTAATGGATTTCTCACATACAAACTGTGTTGCCACTTTTTAAAGCCCAAATTCTTCAAAAATTCCTCAAATTTAAATAAAATTCCTCAAAAAATGTTTGTAACGATATTTTAATTAAATAAAAATTTAAGATACGTATCAGTTCTTAAAATTTAGTTATAGGCATAAACGCTGCAGCATTGCATATTTCTTCCAATCGTTTTTTTTTTATTTAACCCGTTAACGCCCAGATGGACACTTTTTGGTTGAAACTTTTAGTAGAAAAATTTTACGCCAAGTCCGAAAATAGTTTGGAAAATACCTACGATACAATGGTTAAAAAATTTCGGAAATTTGACTTCAGAAAATAATCAGTTTTTTAAGTGATTTTTTTTTTTTTTTTACAATCAAATTTAACAGAAAGAAAGACATTTTTTTACTGTCCGAAACATAATAGAAGATGGCATTGAAAGTTTTCAAATGTGGTTGATTTTTTTTTACTACGATTTTTCTCTCAAAATGGCGACTCAGAAAGTAAGACTTTAAATATTTTCCATGGTGACTCTAGAAAAATTTAAAATAATGGAGACATATTTCTCATGAGATAAAAATTTTTTTATGGAGTCGACTAAGCAGAACAAAATTTTTGATTAAGTAAATTATGTAAGCAAAATAGTAATTTATATATCTTGGCTTTGTGGTAATTCATTGTTTAATATTTCATTCAGAGTCGTAATGGAAAAAATTAGAAATTGTAAGTCTTCCTTTTTGGGCCGCCATTATGAGAGGAAAAAAATTGTAGTAAAAATATTAGGCAGATTTGGAAAATTAAAACATTCTAAACACCTTTAATTTTCTTTGCGACACTAAAAAAACATTTTAAAAACTGTTCAAAATCACCAAAAAATAGTAGTGATTTTTCAACTATAAAAGAATTGGTACAATTGTCAAATTCCTTCAAATTTCCTCAAAAATTACTCACAGCCTCTATAAATTCCTCACGTTTTGAGGAATTCCTCATAAAATAATATGTAAACATTATAATAATAATATTTGTAATAAATAAAATATAGTAATTAAACTTTATTCCTCATAAAGTAAGTAAAAAAAAAAAATTGTGTAATATTGAATGCTCGTTAGAGCTAAAAAGACAAGGATAACACTATCTTACAATCTTGGAACTAGTCTCGAGAACTGGTTTCCTATAGACTTTTTCTTTGTAGTTTGGGGCGAACACCGAGAAAAGGATTATGTTAAATTGAAAAAAACCTAGTATAATTTATAAGATGGCTTTGGCAGTTTTCAGCCTCCCAAGTACTTCATCAAAACGCCTAAGTTTTACATGTTGACTTGCAAATTTTTATTTGGGTGATAAATTAACCAAGTATTTGGTAATTTTTTATACACTACTTAAAAAAAAAAAATATTGAACTTTTTTCGGGTTTTGGTTTTTTTATTATCCTTTTTTTTTGAAGCTGCTGCCTCCGTTCTATGATTTGCTTGACGGAAATCGGCAACAACACAAATTTTTCTATTATCAATCAACACCGTTTTTTCTTGGAGATTAATGACTTTCGGCTTTTCTTGCTGCAAGACGTCTAGTATAACAAGAACATTAAATTAAATTAAATTAAACATCATATACAAAAATTTTACCTTCGCATGCCGTTGAGATTCGAACCTACACCAACCCGATACCACTGTGTATGAAGACACTGTGCTACGCATTGAGCCAAGCCCCTTCGTTACGCGGAGTGATTTATTCAACATTAATTACAACTGAAGCTATGTTGCAGCATAGCTATCAACAGAATATTGCGACATACTGCATCTGTTGATACAGCATCTGTTAACATAGCTGCAGTTATGTCAGCAAGTAGTAGCAAGGCTGTTTGTATCAATGGGTAGAGCAATGGACTGGCACCAAAATTTCCAGGGTTCGATTCCGCACGGCGGGCAAAGAAATTTTTTTTTTCTATTCTTTTTGTTGATGAAATGTAATAAAATTGCTTTTCAATAATGTTATTTTTTAATTTAAAAGTGGTTTTATTACAAAAAAACCAATAAATAATGAAATCTATCCTTCTCTCGTGTGTCTAATGACGCAGCTGTGTTTTTTTTTTTTTGCAGAAAATAGCTCAAAACTATGCTTAAGCCATCCATGCTTGTTGTTTTTTAATATTGTATTTTTGGATTTTGGGCTCAGGTGAATCAAATTTGTTTTTTGGCAAGGTATTGAAGTATGTGCTTTCAAAGCAATGTATTAAACAATAAATTGCTTAGGTGAATAAGCATTAGCTTATAATTCCCATACAATTCTCTTTACCCACGCCGACTTAGGTGATTTACCTATTGCTTTTTTTCTCGGTGTAGTACAGTAGATCGTGTAGTGGATAAATATAAAAAATATTTTTGCATCTAAGCCCAACAAAATGGGTATCGTTGAAAAGGAAATACTTCAAATAAAGCAGATCCAAATTATCGGTCCAAAAAAATAATATTTGTAAATTTTATAACAACTTAAAATCACAACTTTTGTAGAATTTTATTGATGTAGACTTTTTTGTTTTTGAGTGTCTTGGAAAAAAATATTTTTGTAAACACATGTCTTCAAAATGACAAAACAGTTTTATTTTTAGTTTTTATAAAAATTATCAAAAACAAAACTTTTTTAATTTGTTGAAAGAAAAAAATTAAGTTGGGTTTTTCATAGGATTTTGAAAATGCTCAAAAATATAAAAAAGAAAAAACGAAATGGCCATTTCAGCCCTTGAAAGGACTTTGACCGAGCTTCTTATGGTCAATTGTGTTGTGCGTGTTGTGGAAATGTTTGAACACAAATGATCGGGAACTGGACCCACATGTTTTATGTCGACTCCGAACGGCTTACTTATGTTCTCAAGAAGCTTTTCATGGCAGTTTTTACTCTCTGAGGCTTGCCATTGTCTGTATTGAGGTGACAGCCCAACAGAAAAATGAATTCAATTGAAAAAACTTTTTGTGTCAGGTGGGAATTGAACCAGGGTTCTCTGGCGTATGGGCCACACACTCTACCCACTGCACCACGGCCGCCATCAAAAATATACAAAATTTAAAAAAACTATCCTGTTAAAGCAGTCAAACAAAATATTCCTACCGAGCTCCGCATTCATATTTACAAATATTGTAAGAACGTTGTTATGGCCTTACAATATCTGTAAAGAAGTTCACTCAATTTTACCTATGTTCTGTTGTAAAATCCCTTAAAATTTCCTCAAAATAAAATTTCTCAAAAATTACTCACAACTCCTGTAAATTCCTCACGTTTTGAGGAATTCCTCAGAAAGTGGCAACACTGCATACAAAATTAAATGTAACAGATTTAAGGTTAATATAACATTTCAGGTAAGTCTTAAAAAATAAAATAAAAAAATGTGTGAACTGGCTCAACGACAAAAATGTTCAAAACAACAGGATGCTACTGAGCTGCAAGTAGATTATATAGGCTCTGGAGGGGTTATTTGATGGGCCAGGAATTGACTCATTTAAATATGATTTTGTGCTTTATATACACTTTTTTAAAAAACGCGTTTTTTAACCTTCAAACCTTAATTTCTCGATAAATACTTGATGGATTTAAAATTGTTTGTTTTACTTTCCTTATTTTTAGTAATATTCCTAGTATATGACAATATTTCATAAATTTTCTCAAAACGGGTTTTTTTAAATTTGCTTCCAAGATTACTCAAAATCTATTGCACCGATTGACATGAAAATTTTTATGTATATTTATTAAGCAATTTCTGGTGGTGTGACTTGGCACTTTTTTTAAAAATGATCTACTCTTCTCGCATTGCTTCATGAAAACGTCACGTTCACTCGAATGACGTCACAAAACAAACATTTCTATGTACTTTAATAGTTGTTCAAATCAATAAACAAAAACTTCATATCAATATCTCTGTCCATTTTTTTTAGTATTCTTTCAAAAAACGCCTTTAGAAACGCTTATATTACATAAACGTACCCTTAACATATGCATGTCAGTGAGTAGAATGCTTTCCTTAGTTTTCTTCAGAAGTGCTAGCAGAATTTCTTTAAAGGAGAATTTCTTTGAGGCATTCAGTGAAAAAAGTGAACGTTGCTTTCAACCGACTTTAAAATTTTCATTGTCTTAAGAACATATCTTTTTAAAATGTAAGACATTCTTCTTTGATTTTAAGTACGTTTTGGTTCAGTCTCTTACAGCAATTTTGAATTTGTGATTACGTTTCTATTAAGAAATTAATATTATTTTATTAAGAATTTAGAAATTAAGAAATTTTCCAGATTACCAACGTTTCTTCTATCGATTCAGGCAACTCGAAGAACTAATTGACAAATCACTTAGCAGAAATTTCGCAACATCGCAGTCATCATCTCTTTCTCCTAAAAATTGTAATCCTTTAATTCAACTTACCATTGAATGCTGACTGCACTTCATTGATGTGAAAACTGCAAACAGCGGATCCAATCAAGCCATTCGTGCTGGTCGTGAATGTTGCATAGAAACGCGTCTTATCCATGGGCAGCTGATAAACCGATTGAATCTCATTGAAATAGAATGGGAACTCGCCAGAGATGCTGCAGTTCAGGCGCGCCTTCAGATAGGTGGCCCAATTGTGGGCCAATAAATTTTTGCCACCGACATCCTTCTTACAGACGCGTGCTATGCGCGAATAGACCGCCTTGCCACAGTTTATGTACTCCACAGCCGTTTCACGGAAAAAGAAATAAACGTACTCGCCAATGTCAAAGGAGCCCACAAAGTTAGGTTCTGCAAAAATAAAATGGAAAATCTTTTTAGACAAGTTTAAAAGGTTATAAGTTTTAATTTTAATGAATGAAGCTATGCTTAAGCTTAAACTTAAGCTGCTTATAAATTGATAATATTTTCAATAGCTTTTACTTTATCAAACTGCAATTAATTAAATCTTGTGCTGTTGCTGTCATATGTCTTGTTGCTGCGGTCGCCTTGGTGTATGCAACGGGCTTGTTGCAACAGCTGTTTGCTGCTTTCATTTTGTCGCTTGTAGCTTTCAAAACATTTTAATTGATTTATACGTTGACAATTTTAATTTTATTTTGTGTCCACATCTTCAAAGCTTTTATTGTGCTTTTAACAGTGAATTTTTTAGCACAAAATGGTTGTTTTTATAAAATATGACGCAATTTGGCACAAATTGAAGTTCAAAATTAATTTGCTTATAATTAAAATTTTCATAACGCGATTATTCGACATTTAATCCTAGCAAGAAAAACATAAAATATGTCTTTTGTGGCTAGAGTGGAACTTAAGCACAGTGGAACAAAAGGCATTAAAATGTTTTTAGACGTCAATTACTAAAACATACAAATATTTACTCTTCTAGGCATGGGCGTAGCCAGGATTTCTTTCAGAGGGCTCGAATATTTTACTGATTTATCGACTGATAAATAAAATATTTTTTTTTTAATTCTGGTCATTTAAAAACAAATAACCAATGTTTTATTTAGAAAAATATAAAATTAAATTCAAAAATTTTCATTAACAGTGCGTGAGTTTCTTCAACTAGCGTGACAGAACTAAAAAAAAATTTGAAAAATAAATCTGAAATATGTTATTGCTAATAAACACCATAGATGTAAAATATTGCAATCATTTGGAGCTGCACTCTTTGAAGTCACAATCAATGAATCAATAAATAAATAAATAGTATTTATTCAATTTCGTAAATAAGACTTAAGAAAAATTAAGTCCCAATCATTTTAAATGACTTTGATTTATTCATACCTACCATATGAGTCGTTGTCACTTGTTATTGCAGTCGTCGTCACCTCAATGCTAAATCAGCACTCGCTACGTCGTTTCAACCAATGACAAGACGAGACGACTTTTTATCGATAATTTAATACCATCTTCAAATTTGCCTTCAATGTGAACTGTTGAACTACAAGAAATTTCGCATAAAAAATATTTTTCATTTAATTTTATTTTCCTTTAATAATCATGTACAGTGAAACCCGCTTAAGTACCTCCCCCTTTAAGTACCTAACCCGCTTTAGTACCCAACATTTTTGGGAATTTTTCACAAAAATTGATGAATGCTTACCCTCTTAAGTACCCAACCCGCTTAAGTACCTTAAAATGCTGACAATTTTGGGCAAGGTACTTAAGCGGGTTTTACTGTATTTCATATCGGATACAAGTTCTAGTGATTCAAGCGATGAAGAACAGAAAAAAGCCTTATTTTAGAAAGAAAAGTAATAAGGCAAAGACCGGATATATTTAACCTGCCAAATTACAAGAAAGTTTTCTCATATAATTTTGATATTTTGTTTTTCCCTCATTAAAATTTGGTTTGGTTCGATTTGGCGCACCAGATGTTCAAACCGACGAACGTTTGTTATTTTCAATTTTCTTTCCATTTTCAACCAAAGTAATTAAAAAATTCACAAGTAACGAAGAAAATAACCAAACACTTTGCTTCAAGTCGTTGCAACTCGTTCAGGAAAAACTCAACGAGTAGTATTGAGTCCTATCGACACGACATGTTTTTCAAAACGACTTGGCGAGTACCGCATACTCGTCGTCAGTTGTCAAAATTTATCGATAACGACTTCGGTGGTGCCAATTTCAAGATGACGACAGAAGATGACGACGATAACTGTCAACGACGACTCATATGGTAGGGGTGATGTGATTAATCTATTTGTGCAGTCATGACTTGATTTCATTGCTACCATTCCCGAACAATTGTGATTTGACTTGTGAATGCAATTAAGTAACACAATTTTAAAAGTTTTTTCGCTATATACTTAGCAAAATTATGTGCTAATTCTGAATCCGGTTTCCGTATCGTTGCACCACGCCCAGTTTTTCAGATATTAACTTAAATATGGGAGTAAAATAGCTTTGCTTCTCTCGTATGGTCAGCGACTACTATGTGTTTTTTTTCTTTTTCGTTTTTTTGGATGGGAATTATCATTAACAATAATTCCGATATTCACTCTGCTTTTAACAATGCCTGGCAAATACGTAACTGCAATTTTTCGCATTTTTTTCAATGATTGTAATAATGAAATAAAAAAAGATTTCAATCAAGGTATTTGAAGTCCCAGCTGACTTGAAGTGATGTGAATGCAATTAATTGCCACATAAATGTATGTGAGACAGCAATCATATTATTCAAAACGAATGGTGATTTCAAATGTTCAAGTCAGAAGAACCAAAAAATAATTATGTATTGCAATCAATTTCAACAAAATCAAAAGAACTAAAACGTGAAATGATTGCAATCTTTTACAGCTCTGATAAACACATAAGACCATGTCCAAAATTTATGTGATTCGTTGACCCGTTACATTTAAAATGTTGGTTGAAAAACGGTGTTTTTTGTGTATTTTAAAACTATTTCCCAGCCTTAAATCAGCAGTTTTTCTATAAAGTGCGTCGATCAAAGTTGTGGACTTTTATAATTCTTTCGTAATAGAAAACTTTTCTGAAGGTATGCAGATTATTATCCAATAAAGTTATTATCCCGTTGATAGTATATACAAATTTTAGCTGCAACTTTTTAAAAGATTTGAATTTTAATAACAGTCCTCAATATATCAAAAAAGGAACACTACGATATCCTACAAAATAATAATAGCCCACGATCATCAGAATTTAAATTTAAAATTCTATTTTATGTTTCAAGGTTGGAAATTTTATTAACTAATATCAAATATGAGAAAATTTATATATCAATCATATTAATTTATTTTTTCAAAGAAGCGTTTTTGAGATATCAGAAAAAAACAGTTTCTTAATCTCTTTTTCCAGTATTTGCAAATAATCTTAATAACTATGAATTTGAACTTCACTTTGTTGATGCCAATTGAAAGATGAGATCTTCTTCTTTAAAACGATATGCCATTTGTGTAAACTAGTATTTTTTGAGTTACAGGCCTGCAAAATAGGAAAAATTTAATTTTTTTCTCTTTTTTTGGACGTGAAAAAGTCTTATATTATTTCTTTCATGAAAAATTGAAGACAATTTTGTTGCAAAAATATTATGCCTCAGTTTGTTTTAATATGAGTGAAAATGTAAATTTTAGGACATGTTAAGTAAAAGCATACAAATCAATTATCTACTGAAATATTCTTTTTCGTTTTTACTTTGCTTTTATATTACGTAGCAACTTCTCGAAGTTGCATCGAACACTAATCGGTTAGCAAAGCAACAATAACAAAGGAAACAGCTTTACAACAGCTTCTATGCTTTCTTAATTTTAAGAAAACCTGTTTTGAATTTCTTATTTTAATACTCAAGGTTTTGTTTTCCTTATGTTCGGGGGAAATACGAAACGGCCCCCCCTGCCCAACCCTCGCTACGCCCATGCTTCGAGGTTTTGTAATTTTATACCAAAATTTTATGTTTTTGATAAGACTAACCCACTGTTCATCTAATCTTGTTCAGTTACAGCTATTGAAATTTTTGTTGGTATTTTTGCAATGTCAACTTTTGCAATAAGACAGTAAAACCAAATTATTAGCTTTTGCGTTTCACAGGAAAATTCCTAATGAAAACTTTTCAAATTTTTCAGCAAATACAACAAACAAGAGCTTAAGACCGTATCTTCCATTCCCTAGTATTAGTTATGGCAATCTTAGTGTTGATGGCATTTTGTGGTGTGAGCGGTAATATATATTTTATAAGTTTAGAAAATTCAAATAAAATGCAGGAATACGCAAATGTTTGTTTCTTTGTTTGAAGACTGTTCCTTCAATATCCTTGTGTATCTCTATGTGTGAACTTACTACTCCTGCTTTTATTATTTTTGTCTTGGCCATATTTCAGCGACTGCCAGAAAAGCAAATTAATTATGCAAATCTCAAGAAAGTCTTGATTTAATTTGGCAAAAAATGTTGTGCTATGATTTGACACGCTACCGCAAAGTTTTGTGTGAATATTTCTTATTGCTACCTATTTAGTTTCCATAAGATGTGGAAATTAGGAAGTTGGATCCGTTAGTTGGAGAAGTTGTTGCAATTAAGAAGTTTAAGTTTGGATTGTTGGTAAATTTTAAAATGTAATAAATTTGAGGAAGGAATGGACTGTACTTACTTTTTGTAAAGTAAAATATGCGAGTCCAAATATATCACAAAAGTACAAACCAAAAATATAAATTTTTTAACACTTTTTCTTTGTTTCATATTTATAAATACAATGTCTAAAGATCAATATTTCTCCTTCTGTTAAATGAATCTTGAAAAACTTCTGCTCAAAAAAGTCCCTTTAAAGCAGGCGTTGTTGGCACACACACTGGTATAAATTCATTCCCAGTAAATTGAGTATTGTTTTTATGGTTTTATGGTGTGTTTATGGTTGGTATTTATGGTTTCTTTAGAGAAGTTATTGTAATAGAAAAGTGATAATTTTTTTTAAAAACAATGCTGAAACCTTTTTGAAAAAATATTGCCTAATATGGTTCTGCTACAGGTCTAGGACCAAAAATATTCAGAGCAATTGCAACAAAGGGTATATATAATTTTCTGTAGTAAGTAACTTCACCAAGAGCTGGGGAGAAATTGTAGATCTAATTTCCCCAAAAATTTCAAGAGTAATAGTATGAAGAGCATTGCAATGGAAGTAAGACGGTCAAAATAAATTCGCTTTAAATGTTGGCTCCAAAATGTTCAAAATGTTCCAGTGTTCAAAGAAATTACTAATTTCTGGGAGTAATTTAAATTTTTAATTTTTTTTCGTTCTTTTCTGATATGTCATGATAGATTATGCATTATTCCTCCGATGACCAACAACGTTTTCAACGGTCAAAGGTCGTTTAGCTCCCAGGGACCTTAATTATTGATATGCATGGCGTGATATTGGATGAAACTAGTATGATTGCGATAAGATAATAATTAGCTGTTATCTATAACTGTTTACTGTTTTGTGGTGTTTACGCCCATTCCAAATTAGTCAGTATTATTATATATTTATCATCTATTGCTGCCTTCATACTTTGAATTTGCTTTTAAATCCGAGTATTGCCATTATCAAGTGGGATAGTCCAGTTGATGGCGTGGAAATGATTTTTAGACGTTGCTACTTTGAAAAGATGCAAACGCGAGTCATTTCACAATTCTTCTGCTGGCTCAGAATTGGACCGATAACCCAAGTTTAGTACAATTCTGTGATATCAATGCAACTATTTCACAGCAAAAGGATTCAGACAATCACCTTGGCGTCGTTGCTTGCTATTTTCGATGGTACAGCGTTTTTATTGTATTTTTCTGTTGGTCTCACTGATCATGACGTAAGCAATTTCCAACGGATCGAAACCGTTCCAAGTCCTGGTTCTGCAGGGTATTAAGTGTATTTAAAATCTGTATGTGTCCGAATGTTACCATATACTAAAGAGTCTGCTTTCCATTGGTTGCTGAGACTGGTGCAAAATCATTTATAGAAGTATCAGGATCTAAACGATTTGATTCTAGAGCCATGTAGATTTTTAATTCGAGTTTGGCATCACATGCTTTGCCATATAGCATGTAATAAAAAAGGGGAATTTTCTTAATGGAATTTTAACCACAAACCAAATAATTTGTATTGAGATAACCTTTCCAACGGGTCTAATTTTGTTAAAATTGGTTCTTTTTAACATATGGAAATTCGTGTTCGAAATCTATAAAATTTTTCGTGACGCTCTTCACACATTTTTTGGAAACATACCCCCAATGTCTTTTTTAGAGCAGTATTTGCTGCAGAAAAAAAAAAAAATAATTTCACTTAAACCATCATAAATCGATTCCTTGAAATCTACACTATGATAAACATTATTTGTTTGAGCACTCAAAATCATAATGGAAAATAAATCCTAGCTTAACTGTAAAAGCGACAACAGCAGCTAAGTCCCACACAGCCACATGAATAAACAAATACAATTCAGCCAAGAAATCTTTTGGACCAACGATAAATACAAATAAGATATCCAAATACACTTCAATACTTTTGAAGCAGCAATCACAACAACAATAGCAACTAGCACATAACAACAACAATAAAATACTTACTATCCAACCACTTGGAATCATATTTGAGGGTACGCTTAAATTTATATTCCAAACGTTTTGCTGTGATATTATATAAATCCGTACGAAAGATCACGGTATCCGCTTTGGTAAATTCCGCATTTGTGCCCGAGTACTAAACAAAAAAAAAAAAAAGGGAAGTTAGAGAAGAGTAAGAATAAACAATTGCATAAAAAGTTGTTGGTATAAATATATGAAAATAGCTACAACTAAAAAATATTATATATCAAATATGCATAAATGTTAAAATGCACTTAAGTGCCTTTAACGTATAAGAGACTAAAATACAGATGGATAAAAAAACAAAAGAGCCTCAGACAGTTGAAAAAAAAAACAATCCCAGGCGGAGAGTTTAAGTAAAAAAACAAAATATTTTTCTTTGAAGTGGTGCGTTATGAGTAATTCTTGAGCAGAAAAAAAAAACTTTGCGGCTTTTGAGCTTTTATCCATATCACTTTATTACTTTATCACTTTATCATATTTTATTCATATAAAATGTTTAACAATTAAAATAGGTTAAAATAGGTTAAAATAGCCCCAAACTCCTAGCCCCCATACAAAACCCTTTTACATTGTTTGAAGTGACACCTGTTGGGGCTGATTTCAATTATTTTTCAAACGAATTTCAAACGAAAATACAATTGTTTCTCTAAGCAATAATTTTCTCTGTATCTGAACTACTCAGTTCCAATTAGAACAGTTCGAGCCTGGTGCTTTTGCAATAGTCAAATATTCTTTGTTCTTGACGCACATAGTTCTGATTTAAACATGTACTTGTGTGAAGCATAGATTTATGCATTAAATAGAAAATATTCTAAAATTTTTGATAATTTATTATATAAATCCAATCTGAGTTGGCTTTCTACCTAACCACTTTTTCAATTATGATGCAACATCAGCACCTAAATTTAGCTCTCAAGACCAGTCCGCGTTGAATTGAATCATACCCTCCACTGTAAATTTTATGAAATTTTTATAAATGAAATGAAATATGAAATAGTTTATTAACTTTAGATCAGTCATTTTAAAATTTTAGAACAATTTAGGATGTTTTCAGCCAAATCAGCCAAATACCGGCCAAGATATGACACTTGAGGTATTGGATTTGTATGGAAGGTGCCACGACCAATTATCTAATACTACCTTTCATATTTCTTAAACCATCATGTGCGCGAAACATATTTGTGCCAAATTTGAGCTCCATCGGCCAAGTCGTTTCGAGTTTCAATCCTGAGTTACAAACTCAAATACGAGTACGTTTTTCTCTATATAGTTAAACTGTAAAGGCGGCAAATTAAAAAGAAAACAAAATGCGATCTCTTTTTTTTTCAATATTTACACTTACACAAAAGTTATTTGGGGTTTTTTGAAGAAGTTAGCACTTTTTTCCCATATAACCAAGTACTGACATGTATCGAAGCAAGTTGGAACTGGTTCCCGTGGTCCTAGGTACACCAAATTTTCTTACATTTATTTCAACATCATACCAAAAAATTGAGGCGCTTAAAAAAACAGCTTCGACTTTTTTGGGACACCGCAATACATATGCCGCAATATACGGTCCATCAAGGTGATAGCTGAATTTATCTTTTCTTATTTATGCTACATTTTTCATCGCTTATTTTAATAAAACCTTACTTAATTAAGAGAATTATTTTATTTTGAATCAATCTACATATTTTCACAACAGTTTTCCATTGCAAAATAAGTTAAAAAGTTGACATCTTTAATCAGTCATTTAATACAAAAACTACTCTCTTGATGCTTACAAATAATTATGAAAAACCCAAAAAGCACCATTTTACGACTGCCGTGTTAAATATTACTATATTTATAACAAATACTAGGCGGTCTGAATGAGCGCGAAAAATATAATTTATCTCGAAACCTGACCTGAGTGACAGTTTATCTCTCTGGAAAATTTCAAAGAAATCGGTGAGAAACTTTCGGAACAAATTACAAAATTTCCATACAAAAACGACAAATTTTTCTCTTTTTGTAAACCATCCCTGAACAATTACAAACAAAATAAAAAGTATCTCAGCCAAATTGTAAGATCCATTTTTGAGTTTTAGCAGGACTAACGCACAGCAATTGATTTTTATTTACAGTCCAATTTATAGTATAATTGATAGTTTGTCATTTGTTGTAAATATGTTATCAAACTTACAAAACAAATAATATGTTTTATGATACAAAGTTTCAAAAACCATAGCTATTAAATACTCTTAATAATCATACTGCAAATTTTAAATAATAAAAGTGGTTACTTACCAAGCCAGGAAGTCCACCAGGATTGCCTTCCTCCACATAAATTGCTGTCGAATTATCGAGAGGATCGTAGGGACATTTTGCGATACCGAGGCCAACACCAATTACGTATTCTGATCGTGGTAAATGGGTTAAATTTGACTATGGAAATAGAACAGTAAAGAAATGTGTTAAGAATGAGATATATGTAGCACCGTGTAAACATTAAGGAAACAACTCAAAGTGTAAGTAGAGCACGCTGTAGCAAGAACAAAACAACAACAACATCAATAATGTGCAAAGAACTTTGTAAATAACAACAGTAAAAATTGCACAACCAACTCTTTGAGTTGAAAACCGATTAGCAGTTTGTTAAAACAATAAAAATAAAAAGAAACTCTGAAGTCATCGCAAATACAAGAAAAGAGAAAAATTTTGTACAAGCTTAAGGTCCTTGTTAAATACACAATTGTAAGCATACACGCACATATATATATATATATATGCATACACACACACACGTACGCTGACGAAGGTTATCGTAGATGCAGGCACGCTAGAAACGGCAAAATATTCGGCACGTTTTTCAAATAATCCTTCAGTTGGTAGTTTTTCAAAATTGGCTGCGTGCCCTGTGTGTGTGTGTGTGTCAGTTTGTGGGAAAGAGAGGTTGATCGGGGTTTTTGGTTTAGTTTAAAAATTTCACAGCAAACATTGTTGAGGTAAATATTTCAATGAAGCCTTGTTTGCTTTTTGTTTTATCCCTTTTGTTTTTACGCTCCCAAAATTATACACTAAACTTTTAGGTTAAGCCAATTTTTTGTTTAAAGAAAATGCTTGGAATTTTAAAATTTTTTAAAAATTTCATTCAGAACATACAAAAATAGCTTTTTTTGTGCCAAAAATTAAAAATTCCAAACACACACTCAAACAATAGAGCGTATGAAGGACATTATAGTGTGCTTAACACGTTGGCAAGGACATACGTTGCAAGTTTTAGCAAACAAGGCATTTTTGTTGAAGATTTACAAAAGCAGTATTTTTACTCTTTTGATGTTGTTAATTTTCAATTTTTTACTCCTAACAATACGTACTGTATTAACAATACTCTAATAAAATGACTGGCATTTTGAGAATCTATTACATAAATCCTGATATTTTTTCCAACTATTTTTCAAATTTTAAATCGCTGCCACATCTATTAAAAGAAAATATAGACGAATAAAATGTCAATCCCTACGGTACATATCTAATCGCAATCACTCTGTTAACATTGTGGAATGACTTGTTCACGCATTTCATTTCATTTCATGTTATAACAAAATAATTTCAAATGATTTGCCACAAAAGTGTGCATAAGTTGGCAGCATGGATGGTGTGGTATATGTGCCCATATTGCTATACTTTTGTAATCGTCCCCTATTGAATCACTAAGCAATACAAAAGTGTTGCCAGAGCGTGTCAGGGGATATAAAGAAATCATTTAAGGTTATATTTTATTATTGCTCCACATACAAGACTTTCCCTCTCCCGCCCCCACCCACCCTCACTCGCACACACAGCAACTTGCTATAGTTTCCTTAACATTTTATAAGCTATTCCTTATTCTGTATAGCTGATGTATTTTGTTCCATTTGTGTCTCAATTGATACTTACATAGATGACATAATCCTTGGGATTGTGAGCATTTGTGCCACATATATAGAGACGGTTGCCTTGTTGCATCGGCTGTATGACGCGAATGTGATTCTTACAATCGAAGACCTGAAAAGAAAGAAAGAAAATAGAAAAAATTACATAAATGTGTAAGAAGAATAAAAAACTGTCATATAAATAAAAAAGCACATTTTCGCTTAGTAAAATAGTAGTAAGTAGCAGCAATAGGGAAGCCAAACTTGGTAGTGAAGTAGTCAATGTGTGTGTGTGTGCCTGTGTGTATTGGCAATAAAAAAAAAAAAAAAAGAAAAGAAACATATGATTGCATGATGGGAACAAATAAAATATGCTCAGCATTGATGTCAGTTTTGTAGAAAAACTGTTGGTGAGCTCTTAACTGATGGCAGCTGAATAGGGGCGAAAAAATGCTGCATTTGTGGCGTATAAAAGACAGCACCAGTAAATATTGTCGCATAGTGTAGGTAAATGTTTTGTAACGACAAAGTCATTATTAAAATTTTGCGCAACATGCAGCTGAGCTTGAGAAATAAATTAATAGCTAGCGTGAAGCATGCGTGAATCTTTATGAGAGAAACAAAAATAGAAAAAATAGCAATCAACAATTTATATCGATTTCCTTTTTGTGAAGTTATTTATTTAATTTAATTTTTTATTCATCAAATTTAGCAAAAGCTTAGCTCAGTACAAAGTAAAGTCGGTAAAATCTTGCATTAACATCCAGGTTAAGATGAATATATAGATTTTACGAACTGTAATTTTAATAACTGTCATTTCACAATTAATATCGCAAACCATTTTACATGCTAAAGATTGTTCGTTACAAAATTTTGTAATGATGCTTGAAAACACAGTTGGCATTTGAATGCACAGTATTAACAGTTAGTGATTGAAATTTGAAGAGGATATACTTCATATCACTTACAAGCTATATCTCGAAACTTATAAGCATTATTATTTTAAATTAATGCCGGTAATTAATATTTCACGACTATGAATCACATTATTGTTTCTAGCAGAAAAACAAACTTAGAAAAAACTTATTTTGATAGCTCATTTTAAAGGCAATGAAATCAGCTCTCTAACGGTATTTCAGCAAACCCTACCTATTTAACCGTTACCGGGCTGTGCTCTTGTGAAGATGAAATCAATCGGTTGAAAGTACTTAATTTCAGGTGATAAAGGCGGATTCACTGACCACCTTCAGCAAGTTTTTGCGAAATTTAAAATAATGTTAATCAAGTTGAAGAGCATGCAGCCAGAGCAGGGTTGTAATGATTCCTTTTGGAATTAATTCCGCCTCAATTCCAAATCCTTGGAATTAGGAATTAATAATTGGTCATCTCAATTCGTTAGGAATGGAATTGGAAAAAAGTCGTCAATTCTATTCCAGGAATTGTAATTAGTAATTGAACATCTCAATTCCTCAGGAATGGAATTGGAAAAAAAATCGTCAATTCCATTGCAAAATTGTAATTGGTAATTGCATTTTTCAATTTCACAGAAATGGAATTGGAAAAAATGGATTGGAACATCTTAATTCCTCTGGAATTGGTAATTGAACATCTCAATTCCTGAGGAATTGAAATTTTCTATTCCATTATAGGATTTGTAATTGACGTTCCTGTAATCCAATTACATTAACAGTAACCTCCAATGACAATTCCTGTCAGGGAATTGAAAATTTCAATTCCTGAGGAATTGAGATGTTCAATTACCAATTACAATTCCGGAATGGAATTGACCATTTTTTCCAATTCTATTCCTGTGGAATTGAAAAATTCAATTACCAATTACAATTCCGTAATGGAATTGACCATTTTTTTCCAATTCCATTCCTGAAGAACTGAAAAATTCAATTACCAAATACAGCTCCTGTACTGGAATTGACGATTTTTTTCCAATTCCAATCCTGAGGAATTGAGAAGACCAATTTTCAATTCCTAGTTCCAAGGAATTGGAATTGAAAAGTAATGAATACTTTTTTACTCAGCTCTGCATGCAGAAAGTCTCTCTCACTGAGAGGAGAGCGCCAAAGTTTCATATAAAAAAACGTGCAAAACTTGCTAAGGGTAGCCAGTGAATCCAGTCGAAATGACATTTTTTTTGTTATTAATTTTGTAATCCATTTAAATTTATTTTCTATAACTCCAAAAACAAAAACAAATATCTAAAAATAAAAAAGTTGGCTGTCATTCATTAATCGATTACATTTAAACTTAAAAATTCTTATCTTCAAGCCTTTCCGAATTTGTCCGGTGCTTCTTTAATGTCACTTTTCAAACTATTTAATTTTATTTAAAGACAAAACATCTATAAAGAATTTAAGAAATCAGAATTAAAAAAGATGACATAAAAATCTGTGAAAAACTTTAAATCTCATTTCTACGACTACTTTTCTCGATACATACTCGGCCAACCTAATGCGATTTTCAAGAAAATCCAATGCACCATCAAGGAACGCAAAAACAACAACTAACACAGTATCGACAGCATGTGAGGAAAGAAAAGAAAATTGCATTCAAGCGCACAAAATGAATAAAATTCTGCAATTGCAACAATGTAAAGAAATCCATGCCGAGGACAAATGTGAGTATAAAAAAAAACAAGCACCGAGAAAGTTGTTGCATGCTGCGAATGGGAAGCATTGAGCACCTCAGCTGTGTATTTCAGATTTATAGCTAGTAGCCGGGACAGTAGACGCAGAGCAAAAGAGGGTGTTGAACCAAATTCGATGGGTGGTAGGGAACGAGCAGTTTGCGGGAGAGGCTATCTCGATGATGACACTAGCAACAATTCGCTTATAGTGCACAAAATTGAAATGACAACCGGGAGCGCAAGCGTGCAATTTCAATTTTGCAACAAATTGAAGCCACCAATAAATTGACGAGCTTTCAAATGAAGGATGTTTTGTATTGATAGCAAATATAAAATAAAAATAACGGAAAACAAAAAATAAAACGAAGAAATTTATAACTGGATAGAATAAAAGTATTTTAAGGAATATCATAGAAAGCAAAGCCGATGAAAGGAATAGAAATTGAAAGCGAAGCTGAGGTCGGAATCCAAACTGCGTGCGCTGTTCAAGCGCTTGATATAGAAATCAATCAATCGCATGAGTATATCTGAAATCCCGGCAAAGGATCTATGCGTTAAATTGACTTGAAGGATGTGTATGGCAAGCAAGAAAGAAAATAAATTGAATTTAGAAGCTCGTGTTCACATGCTCCAGTTCGAAAGAAAATCTCTTTCGTTTACGCTGTACAACACAGAAGGAGAAAGCAGCTACACATCTGCTGTGAAAGGGAGAATGAGTGACATTGAAAGAAAAGGAGTTATGTGCATGAAACACAAGCTGGCAGTTATGTGGTTGCTAAGAAAGAAGACACTAAGACGTAATAATAAAAAAAAGAGAATCACCGGGCTTTGGGACGAATTAAAGCGCGTTGCTAGATTTGCGATGTGAAATGAAAAAAATCCTTCAAAAGTGGATAAAGCTGAAATTATTTCGAAATCAGGTGTAGGCTTAACTCTTCACTGACTGCGATTATGTGCGAAGTAAGGACTTTCATATAAAATTGATTCAATAAAGTAGATTAGGCGATGCTTACCTGACTCTTGCCCTTGGAAACGCAGCTGACAACATCATCGCGCGTTGGCTCCAGATTGATGACATCCCGCTGAAAAAAAAGAGAAAATGCAAAGTATTATGAAGGCGAACATTTTATTTTATTTTACATATATTTTTAAATAATGGACAGAAAACTTTTCTTTTTAACTTGACAATTTTCTTTTCTTTTTTGATGTGTGCATTACTCGCAATTCCAGAAAACTGGGGATATAATCAATGAAACATTTTTTGTTTAAAAAGTGTTGAAAATTCTGAAGGGAAAATTGCCAGTTGTATTTTGCAGACCTGTGTTATTAAAATACAATTTAAATTGTTGGCAACATTTTGGCAAAAGAAAGTTTCTCGATATTGATACCAGCAGCAAATGTAGAATATTGTTCTTGGAAGGCAATTCAAAATTGTTCACCTAAACAAAGAACAATTTTTAATTTTTCAAACAAATTTTATACAAATATTCACTATTTGGTGAGAAGTCGGCGGAAAATTTGGCGGAAGTCTCGAAAGATTACGGTCCCGTAGACCACCACTTTCCATGACTGACTGATACTGATGCTTATGCTGATACTAATATTAATACTGATACTTATGCCGATACCGATACCGATACTGATACTGATAGGTGTGGTAGGGGGAAGTGTTACGGTGGGTGAAGCGTTTCACCAACGAAATTTTGTTGCTTTAATTGCCGCACAGTTTTTCATGATAGAGCGAAGCGTTTAGACGTACATTGTGTAGCTCTTCCAAGACTGTGGTAAAACATTTTTTAAAAAAGTGTTTGAATTTATCGTGTTTTATGCCAACAATTCAACACAAATTCAAGGTAAATCTATCAGTCGTGTTGGTTTAATGTTGTTCTTAAAAAATATGAAGTGCTTGTGAAATATCTATCGAGGGGTTGTGTGATGCCAGCCGTGTTTTCAAAATGAAACGTTTCGCCCACAATCTCCGTTTTATTGCGTATTCAGTGTTTTTGTGTGTGTTTAATGCGTTTTTATTGGTTTTTTGGTATTTTTCAATTCATTGCAAAAAATGCAACCGGCCATATCACTTCGACATGCATCGACATGTGCAACCATGGCTACTACACCTGTCAAAACTGCAACTCTGACCTCGGTATTAGCGATGAATAATAAATTTGGATTCGATGACTTTTATTCAATATTTTAGTCTATTGCTGACTGGAGCCTTCCCGAGGCTATTACTCCGATTTATGTTGATGTTTATACATGAAAACGGAAAGATTCTTTTGGTGAAATGCTTCACCCCACCATTTTTCCAAAATCAAAAAACGAACATTTTCGAAGTATCCCCATAATCTTTTGCTAAAATGGAAAATTTTCCGGGATTCTCGCCTCGTATTGTTCACTGGCCCCAGGTCATAAGACCCTTTCTTCTGTATGGTAAAGTAATATGGTGGCCGTCCTTAGACAAGGTCACATTGTTATAAAGCAGCTCCAAAAGGTGCAGAGAATGGCATCTATATCCATCAGCGGTGCTCTGAGAACAACACCGACTGCAGCTTTAGAGACTATACTTTATCTTCTACCACTGGACCTGGTTGCCAAACAGGCAGCAGCCTGTTGCAACGATGGCAGGTTTTAATCAATGCAATTTAGACTTTTAAATATTTCAATCTTTTAATTCCTTACAGCTCATCAGAAATAACAAGCCTACAATAAAATCTCTGCTTCTTGGTTTAGAGTTCGTTAATTTGATACGTAGGGTGCCTTTTATATTTCGGGATTTGGCAACCCTGGTGTTGCAATCTGTCAACTGAAAGCTCTATCGCAAAGTTTGACATTTGTTGGCTTATACGTACTCAGAACGTTTTGATATACGAGCGCTATTTGTGTTGTTTATAGTAACTTAAAAGATTCATTTCGGCCTTAAAATGGAATTAAATCGTGAACATTTTCGTGCGATTATTTTTTACAACTTTCGACGTGAATTAACACAGCAACAGTGCATGGATGAACTTAATTCAATTTTTGGCGATGAAGCTCCATCAAGGACCAGTGTTTATCGATGGTATGGTGAATTCAATCGTGGTCGTAGTTCACTCCAAGACGAATTTCGTGAAGGTCGTCCGAAATCAGCTGTTGTTCCGAAAACCATTGATGCTGTGAGCGAACTGATATTGCAAGATCGTCATGTTACCTATCGTGAGATTGAGGCAACCTTAGGCATAAGTGGGACCAGCATACATTCAATATTGCATAAACATTTGACTGTCAAAAAAATTTGTTCGCGTTGGATCCCACACAATTTGTCAATCGCTCAAAAAAAGGCTCGTGTCGATTGGTCGAAGGAAATGCTCAAAAAATACGATCGCGGTGCTTCGAAACACGTCTATGACATCGTGACAGGTGATGAATCGTGGATTTACGCGTATGAGCCCGAAAGTAAACAGCAGTCGACTGTATGGGTGTTTCAAGATGAGCCAAATCCAACAAAAGTTGTTCGCGCACGAAGCACTTCCAAGCAAATGGTCGCCTGTTTTTTCGGAAAATATGGACATGTCGCACCCGTACCACTAGAACAACGCAGAACAGTCAACTCTGAGTGGTACACAACCATTTGTTTGCCAGTTGTCTTCCAAGAAATCAGGAAAACCAACCGCCGAAGACGGATCACTCTTCACCACGACAATGCGAGCTCTCACACATCGGCTCAAACAACTGCATTTTTGAGCACCCAAAACATCGATTTGATGGGTCATTCGCCGTATAGTCCTGACTTGGCACCGAATGACTTCTTTTTATTCCCAACCGTGAAGAATAAACTGCGTGGACAACGATTTTCGACGCCCGAAGAAGCGGTTGCGGCATTCAGAATGCATGTTTTGGAGATACCTCAATCAGAGTGGCAAAAGTACTTCGACAATTGGTTCAAACGCATGCAAAAGTGTATAGATCTTAATGGAGAATATCGTATTAACAGGTATCGAAAAGTGATTTTTAAGGTTTTTGAAAAAAATTTTTGATTGTGTTTCATTAAAATAAATAAATCAAAAGGAGATATATTTTGCTGTATCCAATATTGATGAAATTTTTTTCGAGATTAATAGTTGCAAATATTTGAATAATATTTTTGATTGAAATTATTCACTTTTATATGATCTCACATTTTATATATATGAACTTTTTTCCATCTTACGGCTGGACTGTCAAATAAAATGACAACCATCCATCAGATTCGTATTCACGATAGTAACATTTACCAGAGGAAATTGCTTTGGCTGCTTTTCCCCATTATTTTAATCTTTGAGTTAGAGGATTATCTATGCAAATTAAATAAAAGTCTTGATAGGAATGATCTCCAGTAATTCTCAACTCCCTCTTTGAAAATATTGTCACGATTTGTATACATCAGATTTATATTTTTTATTGTTTTATACTATACTTAAATTGTTTTAAAAAGACGAAGTGATATGTAGACATAATGAATTCACGTACACCTTTCCCAATAAGGTGTTTGACAACAATTTGAGCTGGTTGTAAGTCTATTATTTACTGCATCAATATACAAATGGAGCAAAGCTTTAGAAATATACCACCTTGTTCAAAAAGAAAGGTTTATTCACACTGTGAATCGGACTTAACTGTCCGATTCGAAAATTTTTTTTTAGTAGGTTGCCACATGTGTCTATGACAAGGCTGCCAAATATCAGCGTCTCATGTTGACATTTCGTAAAGTGAGAGCGTTTTGTTTACAAAACCTTTTTTCGTGTCTTCGATATTTACGATGGAAGAAAAAATTGAGCAACGAGTTTGTATCAAATTTTGTGTGAAAAATGGTTTCAACTGCGCCGATACGCGTAAAATGTTGGTGAAATGTTACGGTGACTCTGCTCTATCGTATCAGATGGCAAACAAGTGGCTTAACCGATTTGTGAGTAGCCAAGACGAAGTAGAAGAAGGCCCTCGTACGGGGCGGCCATAGTGTTCGAATACCGAAGAAAACGTTGAAAAAATCAAAGAAATGTTGGTCAAAAATCGCAAATTGACGATTACAGAGATAGCAGAGGACAGTATTTCAATTGGATCCGTTCAGAACATTTTGAAGAATGAATTGGGCCTGAGACGTGTCGCTGCGAAGTTGGTACCGAAAGAATTCAATTTCATGCAAAAAAAGAGACCGAGTTGCTATCGCGAAAGACATGCTAGAAATGGTCGAAAACGACGAATTATTCATCGAAACCATCATTACTGGTGATGAGACATGGGTATACGAGTATGTCACGCAAACCATGCATCAGGCGAGTGAATCAGGCTCAATTTTTTTCTTCCATCGTAAAAATCGAAGTCACGAAAAAGTTGTTGTAAACAACACACTGCCTTTTTAGTTTTTAAAAAACATATGAGAGCTTTATGCCAAGTAATTCATGAAGCAACAGGTCGCCACAACAATGTTCTTTACAGAATAACCACCAGCAGACTAGACAGCTGTTACGTTGGTCGCTACACCAACTCATCAGTAATCTTCTGTGGGTTATGCAGTCCATTAATTTTGAAAAACTTATAAGCACACCTTCTCCTAAAACCAAAGCGGAATTGCAGTTGTGTGCTTTCCAATTTTTCAAAGTTAATGGACTGCATAACCCAAAGAAGATTACTGATGAGTTGGTGTAGCAATCAACGAAACAGCTGTCTAGTCTGCTGGTGGTTGTTCTGTAAAGAACATTGTTGTTGTGGCGACCTGTTGCTTCATGGATTACTTGGCATAAGGCTCTCATATGCTTTTCTTAAAAATTTCTATTTTTAATAATTACTAAAAACTAAATCGCAAATAAAAATGCCATATTTTAATTTTCATCTAAAACACTGTCTTTTTACCAAATGTCAACGAGAGACGCTGATATTTGGCAGCCTTGTCATAGACACATGTGGCAACCTACTGAAGAAAAAATTTCGAATCGGGCAGTTAAGTCCGGTTCACAGTGTGAATGAACCTTTCTTTTTGAACAAGGTGGTATAAAAAATTTAAAAATGTGAATGATTTCACTGTAATACAAATAAAGAAAATGAAAGGAAGATATTTGTATATCTTGAAAACTCTTGGTTCTACGCAATGGTTTTTTTGCAAAATAATTTAAATAAAAAAACAACAACATAACAGCAATAATTGTAACATTATAATAGCTAAACCTGCCGTAAAAAGTTATGGTTTGCTGATGACGCGATCTATTTGCTGGACATTTTACTAAAAACTCTACTTTTTTTACAAAGAGTTCAGAGAGTAAAAAGTTTAATAACTGTCTTTATAGGACTTTGGGGAAAGGCCCTCTTTTGTGCATCATTTCTTTATTGTGATCAGTGCTGACTGAAGAGAATCTGCCACTGTATTTTCAAAGCTCACCTATATGATGACTGATATCATTGAATAATATAGAATCCTACTTAATATAGAATGGACGTCGTAAACATTCGTCACTACGCTGTTCTAAAAGCGTTGCAATCAATTTGCATAATATTCAATCTCGATGAGAAATAAATACTATAATTTTGTTTCATATATTTGATTGGAAATAAACACCACTATATTTTTAAAATAAATCTGACTTTCGATGTCATATATTTCCAATGGTCTTTATGGACAGCCCCTTAATCCTGCCATAGTTTTTACTGAATTACTACTTAAAATGATTGGAGTAATACATTTCATTGGCCAAAGCTATACTTGTCAGCAACAAACAGGTTGATAGACCAAGTTATCACACAGACACACACGCACTCAGATGGACACACACTCAAACATTCATACTATATCACATTTTATATACACGTTCAGCCACATGTCCAGCGCGTTGACAGTTCAATTATATTCTGACAGCTAGACCGCGTTCGCAGCGATCACGCTGCTGGTTGTCATGAGCAGTGCTAGATTGTATGAATCAGCCTTGCAGCGGAGTGACATGTTGCCACCACTTTAGACATCATCTATTTTCAATTAAGTTCACCAATGTGTATTTCGTAAGAAAGAAATAAGTTTTTTTAACCAGTTGTAAAAATTGAAAATGTCAAAGAAACGTTTTTGTTTTAATATTCTATTAAAAGATGGCAGCGTTAAAATCTTTTGACATAGCACGTTAACTTGTCGCAAGCAGACGTTGACAAGAGCTTACAAATACTCAAACACAATTAAGCATAATGTAGTAGAATGTGATGTAGTAGTATGAAAAAATTAAATTTAATTTTCTAAGATATGAAATTTTGGTTGATTGTCACTCACTCACACACTTCCTCACATGCCATTGACAAAATTATCTTTTATGTATCTACAACAACTGACTGCCATTGTGTTACTTTTGTGAATCACACACTCATACTCAAACTCATTCTGTTTGACTTTACTTCTATAAGTATTTTCTTGTTAAGTCTTGTAGCAAGTAGTTTTCTACTGTTTTCTCTTATATATCCAATTCAACAGCAGTTACTCTGTTACATGCGCGAGATGAATTCGCAGTCTTTAAGATAGTTTATTTGTTGTTAGTTTTTCTTGTAGATATTTTCCTTACTTCCACTCCATATTTTTGATTATGTCTGTTAAGAGTACAAACAAAAGATTTTCTTAGGATAACTAATTATTAACCCTTTTTACGAGTATAGCGGTAAAGATATGTATTAACTTGACTTGAATACTTTGAAAATTGTAAAAATTTTCGGAAAAATCGTTTTCAATAAGCAGACTTATACGGGTTATGAAATGATAGATTTATATGGTTACTCAAACCATCAGGAATGTTACTAAAACTATGACGTAACCAACATCCACAAATTATGAAAAACAAAGTGTTTTGTGTTCAAACAAAATTTTGAAGATTTTGAATTTGGGAGATACTGTAACAATTCTATGAACATATTAAAAAAAAATATTGTCTTGTATAATTCCAATCAAACAATCCGAATTTATTTGTATATTGAAATTCTTACTTCTTAATTAATAGTACAATATTGAAGTTAGCTGCAATATTTGCAAGTATTTCATCAAAGCTGGCTGCCCTTTCTGCTAATCGTAGAGTTACCTGCGGCACAACAAAGTCTACGCAAATGAAGACACAGACAAATAACCTCCAGCGTGTTGCTGATGCATGTTACAAAGCGTTTCAAAGGCAACATAAAAGAGGTTGAAACAAATTTTCCAATAGGTAGGACAGTGGCGGTGCAAGCATATCATAATAGGAAAATAGGCTTTTAAAATATACACAGTTAATAAAGATTTATATTTTTTAATCTCCTTGTAACAGGTACCCAAAATTTCTCTTGCAATATTCAAAAAATAATTTATTAAAATAGAAATACAAATTTACAAATTTAAAAAAAAAACTATGTTTTTGCATATTGGCGGCCGTGGCGTAGTCGGTAGAATGTGCGACTCTTACGCCAGAGAACCCAGGGTCGAATCCTCCATCTGACACAGACAAGTTTTTCGATCGAATGAATTCTCCTGTTTGGCCGTCACCTCTCTGGCCGTTCGGAATCGGTATAAAACATGTAGGTCCAGTTCTCGATCATTTGTGTTCAAACATTTCACATCACACACAACACAACTGATCATAAGAAGCTCGGTCAAAGATCTTTCAAGGGCTGAGAGGGCCATTTCGTTTTTTTTTTTTTTATGTTTTTGCATTTCATACATATATTGAAAAAAAATCTGAATTTGACGTTGTGACAAAGTGTCTCCAATTTCTTTAAGACTTACAGTGCGTTGATCCCATTCAAAAGGTGGACAAAAATAGAAAGAGTGCTCTTATGATAACTAAATTTCGTATGCTTATTTAGCTTAAGCTAATTAAGAAAAATTTAAAAAAATTATTGAAATTGGTCAGTCCCTTGGGGTACCTCTCTTGGACCTCTATTATTTTTATACCCCAAAGCGTACTGCGTAAGGGGTATATTAACTTTGTCATTCCGTTTATAACGCCAATAAGGAGGCGTGGCAAGTATAGAAAAGAACATATATTTTTTATCAGCATCACCACCTGAGACGATTTCCGTGTGTCCGTCTGTCTGTCCGCCTGTGATCACGATTACAGCCGTAATTTTAAAGTTATCGCGATAAAATTCAAAATATAAGCTTCTTGCAAAAAAATGGAGATCAAGTTCAAAAATGAGCTAAATCGAATGAAACTCACGCCTACCTCTCATACAAAGTGACTTTATTTTAACTGTAAAATCTTTTAAAAATTCACAAAAAATAATAAAATGCCTTGATATTTTGCATGTAAGCTTTGATCTTCAATATAAATTCTGACTTTAAAATTTGGAAAAATCTGATGAAAACCATGCCTACCTCCTATACAAAGTGGCTTTATATTAATCGTAACAAACGTAACGTTGAAAATCTGCTAAAATTAAAAAAATGTCTTGGAATTTTGCACATAGGCTTTGATATATATATATATAATACAGACTATCCTCCCATACAAATTGTCTTTATTTAAAACGTTAAGTCGCTTAAAAATCTGCAAAAATTACAGAAATGTTTTGAAATTTTCATCTCTATGTTATTTGGCAAAATCGGATGAAAACCACGCCTACCTCTCATACAAAGTGACGGCATCAAAATAGAAAAACGTCCTTAAATATAAAAAACTGAACATTGTTCATCCAACCCATACATATATTTTTCGTTAAAATGTGGAGTCTTAAGACTAGAAAAGTGGGTGTGGCATGTTACTCTTAATGGAACTTGTGTTACATCGTGTTTCTGACTTGGACCAAATTTTGCACGCAAAATCCTTGGTTATTTGAGCAATATTAAGTTTATAAAATTTGGCAGTACTAGACGGGGGCGTGGCACTTAATTGTTAAACTAGCTCTATCTACACCGTTTGTCTGATTTCAACCAAATTTCTTGCATATATTCTGTAGTATAATGAGAAATTTTAAGCCTACAAAAGTGGGAGTGATTGGATAAGGGCGTGTCAACTTAATTCTTATCGAACTCCCTCTACACCTTTCGGCTTAAACCAAATTTTTCACACATATTATTTGGCATAATGAGCAGTGCTTATTTTATAAAAGTGGGCGGTACTATACAAGGGGCGTGGCACTTTATTTTAATTATATTACCATCAACACCGTTGTTTCGATTTCAACCAAAATTTGCACATATGTTCTTTAGTATAATGAGAAGATTTAAGCCTACAAAAGTTGGTGGGATTGGACAAGAGGCGTGTCAATTTATTTCTAATTGAACTACTATATATCTACACCGCTTTCGTCACTTCAAGCAACTTTTGCAAATATATTCTTTGGAATAGTGATTAGTCTAGAAAATTGGGTGAAACTAGACTGGGACGTGCCCCACTTTAATTTAAATACCGAAATACTTTCTATACCATTTTTCCGAATTCTTCCAAATTTTCCATAGTCTTTGCATTATTCCAAAGAATGAGCAGTCAGTAGTCTAAAAAATTTGACAGAATTGAATGGGTGGCGTGGCATTATAATTTTGAATGAAATTATTTTAAATCGTTGGCACGAATTTGCACATACCAATCAAATTTTGCACATATATTCTTTAGCATAATGAGCAGTCTACAAATTACTCTCTGTGGCAGCTGAGGGTAAAATAGGCGTATGATACAAATATTTTTGCAGATTATACATAAACATTTTAACCGTTGTGTCGATCGTAGAGCCCACGGGTACATTTGCAACTTTAATTTTCCTGTATCTTCCAAACGGTTAGTCCGATTGACCTGAAATTTCATGATATCCTCAACCATACACTTTTGCATCATGTGGAAAAGTTTCATCAAGATTGGAGCAGCAGTTCAGTCGATACAGCCCAAATTCAAGTTAGTGGAATGGCGTCGACTGCTGATGTACCCGGGTACTTGTATGAAAATTCATACAAATATATAGAAATAAATGGCAAAGTTAACTTTATATTGCTATATCTATATCCAAGCGGCTGGTCCAATTGATGAAACTTCGTATCATAGCTTGGAAATATGTAATTGATATTGGTGTGAAATTTCAGGTCAATTGGACCAACCGTTTGGAAAATATAACCCAGTTACTAGAAAATGACCTAGCGTCAACAGCTGATGTTCTATGAAAATTCATACAAATATATAGAAATAAATGGAAATATTTAGTTTATTTTATGGAAATTTGTTTATTTATTTATAGAAAATCATTATAATGAAAGTAAAAAATATATTTTATGAATTTTAGCAGCATCTGAGGCATTGTGGATGATCCTTCGAGTGCTCTGCGCACACAGGCTTATTACAAATTGCACCATCCATTTTATTTTCACTTTTTATATATTTGCCGCACAAAATAAATTTTTAGGTCTTTACACTTCAAAAATCGCACATAAACTGACTTATGCATACAAAACTACTCAAAACGAAACCTGCGCAAAAAATCATGTTTCTGCCTGCAAAACTGGTTGTGCAAGGGTAGGTAGGCAAGATATTCCCAAATACCCTTTTGTTCCTGTTAGTAGACGTGTTTTCCTACACATTCCAAAAAAAAAATGTTTACATTGAACAAATATTTTATGAGTTATAATTATTCTGCGCAGGTACTAAAAATAGCACTATGAGCAAGAGGGGTTGATTTTCAGTTCAAATATAACGGAATTTTGCGAATGAAAATTCAATGTTAATTATTTTTCTTGGTAAAAAGGGATCAAATTACAAGGATTAAAAAAGAATTTGGAAATTGTTAAATTTTTATGGATTTTGGCAATTCCCATTTTTGGTAAAAATGGATTATTTAGGTACCAAATTTTTTTTTTCCCAAATTATGATAAAAGTTTTGTTAACTAGACAATATTTCCAATAAATAAAAAAAAAAAAAACCAGAAAATTACAAGAATCCAGGTAGTAGTTAATATTTGTATATCAAAAGCAACTATCTGCCATACAAAACGTATGAAGTACCCGGGTACATCTACTGTCGATGTGGATAAAACCCAACAGCTGTTGACACAACGGTTAAAGATGGCTAAAGACTTCGAATATACTTCAATACGGCTGCGAGGGGATATTTTAGCGTCGGTACCCTGCCAAAGCTCCATTTCTTAATAGTTTTAAATGATTTTGTATTTCCGAACTTAACGAAACTCGATGAAAAGTCTAGGCAAATAGACTTTTAGATGTGTAATAAAAATTGTTGAAATTGGTTTGACTGTATGGGAACCTCCCTTGGATCTATACAAGAGTTGACCGATCTTAACGAAACTCAGCCAAAATACTAAAAAATAGAGTTAGAGATGCATACTAAAAACGGTTTTAATGTTTTTATATGGGAGGTACATACGGAAATTATAGCCCGTTTGTGTTTATGGTGGCGTCAGTGGCGTAGTGGGCAGAGTGCGTAGCTCACACGCCAGAGAACCCAGGTTCGAATGCCCCATCTGACGCAGAAAGTTTTTTCGATTGAATTAATTTTTCTGTTCGGCCGTTACCTCTCTGCAGACAATGGCAAGCCTCAGAGACTAAAAACTGCCATGAAAAGCTTCTTGAGAACATAAGCCGTTCGGATTCGGCATAAAACATGTAGGTCCAGGTCCCGATCATTTGTGTTTAAACATTTCACAACACACACAACACAATTGTTCAGAAGAAGCTCATTCATGATCAGAAGGACATTTTTTTTTTTTTACTATCGCAACCTTTTGGATCAGCTCCACGCAAATATTCGTAAAAAGAGACCTTGTTTGCAGAAGAAAACAATAAATTTTTCATAAGGACAACGTCCCTGCTCACAAAAATCAAAAAACCATTTGGAATCCAATTGGAAAAAATTGGACACGAAGACAACACCTTTTCCTGATGAAAGAAGGTCTAGTGTATAATAAACGACAAAAAAATTGTACATACTTTTATGACCTTTCTTGAATGTCTCCGAAAAATCAATAATTTTTAGAATTTCCTTCTTTGGACGTATGTAAATTAAAAAAACTATATAATTTTTCCAATTTTCAATTAACATAAAAAGGATTCAATATCAACATATATCAGCTTTTCAAAAAATATAAATTAGTTTCCATCCTTCTAAAAAATGTAATTTTGACCATTTTACCCCACCAATCCCTCCTAACGTACAATGCGCAACTAGCAAATTTCTCACAAAAATATTATGATTTCAAGACTTGAAGAGCCAATCGAACTTTTGTAGTTGTTTTCTTATTAGTTGGGATTTTCTGCTTACCAAATTTTTTAATATTGAACACACTTAATTTTGATTTTTAACCAACTTCGATGTAAAAAAAAAATTATATCAAATTAAACATGAAACCAGTTATTGTATCCGGTTTAATTCGATATTTAAATTTCCATTTCCATTTTATTAAAGGCTTTGAATAACAACTGCATGTTAAAATATGTGACTATATTTATCTTATATTTTCTAACATACCCATTCAGACCCAACAGGCTTAACATATCATATATAAGAGCCTGCGATTTGATAACCCTTAAATTGCGACTTTTCTAGTGTCCCATTGATTATCTGTCTTGCTATCTAATGGTTTTGATATGAAATATGAGAATTGGATCAGTGTGGGTTTGAAATTATGGAATCGGTATCGGTTTGATATCGGTATTGATTGAAAGTTTAGAATCGGCAATGGTTTCATATCGACATCGGCTATTTTTATGGGATCGGCATACGGTATCTTAAAAAATTGCTGATTATTTGACTGATATATATATACATACATATACATTTTTTTTTTTTATTGAAATCTCTGAACTGTTGAGAATTCGTTCATACGTTATTTTTATTTGTCTTGAATTGTAAAAATAATTTTAATCTATAATTTCTGCATTTGTTTTTTCTATCGGATAAGAAGTGAAAAAATTCTTTTACTGAATGAAGTATATACTAAATATTGCTCAGAGATTTAAAGAGCCATCGGTTTTGTCTATTTTAATGCATTTGACATTAACTTAATTTTAACCAAGGTATTTTGTCTCGTTTATATTATTGCCACATTGGAAAAATGGGGGGCTGAAACTCAAAAATACCCTCATAGATAATGAGCACTGTAATAGTTATAGATATTATTTAATTTCAGCAGTAAAACAGCCTCCACCTAGACGACTGCATCGTTGTGACAAAAACATGCAAGCATCAGCTACCCACTCCGCATAAAATATCGCAGGACTTTGAATGGGGCATTGTTATGACAACGACTTAAAGGATTTTCATTATGTTTGAGTTTTTGCAGTTGTGTTTTTCAATATTGTTGGGTTTGTTGTTGTTTTTACTATTATTTATATGTATTATTGTTTTATTGCTGACAACGACAGAGTCAGCAAAAAACACTTGAAGCAACACATCTCGTAGATGATGATGACTTCTTTGAAGTATCATTAATTTGAAGTATAGTAAAGTTATAGATACGTTATGTTGTCTAAGGATCAGCAGGATGCACTCGCATATTATCTTTGTCTGGTGAGTGAATAGAGAAGTGAGTATGGGAGGTGTGTTTGGGTGTGTAAGTGTCTAGGAATTGCCAGGCAGCTGTTGTTGCTCTTGTCGCAAATGTTGTTGTTGTTGTAAGTGGTTGTGCTATTGTTTTAATATGAATATCATTAGATGCCTCATAATTGTCAAAAGCAACTTGATTGTGTGTAACACACAATAAAGAACCATGAATATATATAATATGATATGTCGTCCCAATCAATTGGGGGAGGGTAGGAGGTGTTTAACTAAACTAAAAAGGAAGAAAGCCTTAGAAATTAATAGTACTTTTTCAAAATATATTAAAAGCAAATCAACACCTATCGCACAGTTAAATTACAAAAGAAGATACATTGTTGAGTACTAACTTGACTACCTTAATTTTTTTAAAAAAGTTTACCTTTAACACATTTAGCTGTGCAAATTTTTAATGAGATTAAACAGAATGTTTGCACAACAGTAAATAAAACTAAGGAATATGTTGCTATAACTAAGGACAGTCAGTCGTGGACAGATACGTCCAGTACAAGCTGGCCTTACCTCTAGTGAAATGTCCTGAAGGACGACTAGTACGCTGTCACTTTTGCACTAATTTGTTTGCATCTCACCTAAGCAAATATAATGAACTCGACTGCAAGAATATTCGGGCAAAACGGATCCAGGATGCTAAGGACAACGAAGAACACACAGTAGACAAAGTGTTGAGTGACAAACAGTCGTAGAGTGGCAGTGATTTAAAATAGTTGGAATGAAAACTGAAGTAGCTGTGACGTAAATCACGAAAGCGTTGCCATATTAAGGAGAAATTAAGTCGTTAAAGGAGGATTTTCGTGAGGTACAGAAGTATGGCAAAATAAAAAGTAGAATATCGCTTTGCTAAACTATCTTTTGGCAAAAGTAGTGTCGGAGAATAAGTACAAATGAGGCTTTTAAAAAAATGTTGATAGTTTTTTATTTATAAAATTGAGACAATCATTAAATTTATTAATAAATTTAGATTAATCTGCTTAGTGTCTCAAAATAAACTTAGAAGTTTACTATAATAATCAAAATTAACCATTTTTATTTTTAAAAATTTGATAGGAAATCACATTTCTCTATAGTGATTACGAAATCGGTAGACCTTTTGAGTACTGGTATAAGCATCACAAAACTTTTACATATGTTGGATGAACATATTTTTATTTTTTAAAAACAAACTATTAAAATTGGCAGCATTTTCATCGTTATTATCTTTTTTGAGGTTGATTTAATAAGGAGATCTTTTGAAAGGCAATCAATAAGAATTTTTTTTTTATTAAATCTTAAACTTGGAGAGTGAAAATAAAAAATCTTTTCATTTAAGTGGAGTGTTAATAAGATTTAAACATCATTTCCTTCAGTCAATAAGAATATCGTGATAAGTCATCCTACAACCGTCATGTCTTTAAAAACATGGGCAAGGTATGATATATGTATTTAACGAAATATCATTTTTTTAAAAAAACGAATTTAAAGATTTTTATTCCCCAACGCGTACAGTGTAGGGAGTATATTAACTTTGTCATTCCGTTTGTAATGCAAGAAGGAGGCGTGACAGGTACATATATCAAAATATATATATTTTTGTTGAGCATCACCTCCTGAGTAGATTTTCGTGTGTCATTCTGTCTGTCCATCTGTGGACACGATTACAGCCGTAATTTTAAATCTATCACGATGAAATTTAAAATGTAAGTTCATTTTCGAAAAAGAAAAATCAAGTTCGAAGATGGGCCAAATGGGATGAAAACTACGCCTACTTCCCATACAAAGTGACTTTATTTTAACAGTAAAATGTCTAAAAAAATCTAAAAAAATGGAAGACGTGCCTCGAAATTTGGCACGCTTTGATCTTCAATTTAAATCCTGCCTCTGAAACTTGGAAAAATCGGATGAAAATAACGCCTAACTCCCATACAAAGTGGCTTTATTTTAAAAGTAAATCTCTTAAAAATCTGCTCAAATTAAAGAAATGTCTTTAAATTTTGCAGATAGGCTTTAATATTTAATATAGACAATCACTATGACATATGGCAAAATCCAATGAAAACCACGCCTACCTCCCATACCTGGCTATATTTAAAACGTAAAATCTCTTAAAAATCTGCAAAAAATCGGATGAAAACCACGCCTACCTCCCATACAAAGTGAAGTCATAAAAATAGGAAAACTTTCTTTAATATATAAAACTGAAGACCATCGTGTATGTCGTGGTTAAAGACGTCGATTATACTTCAATATGGCCACGGGGGGGTTTTTTAGCTTCGGTGCCCTGCTGAAGCTCCATCCTTACTAGTTTTAATCGACTACATGTCTATAAGATTGGCTTTGGCGAATTTATTTTTAATAAATTTAAGTGAAATGGTATTAGGATAGTTTATGGAATTGTTACGGCACAAATAGTTTGAAAAGTTAAAAAAAAATTCTTCAGAAATCCCGGGATCAGTTCAGAATCTAGAATTTTGTGGGTAGAAATTTCAACCCAAACATGAGAGGATGGAGATGTCTTTGTTGTAAACTAGTACCTGACAATAAGTTTCGATTAAAACTTGATATAAAACAAAAATAAAATAAGTGCAAGTTAAAATGAATTTAGATTACAACATATAATAGATTTCAAGCTTATTTCGACTCCTATAAAAATTGTATTATAAATTTAATGATTTTATTTTTTCATACCATATAAATACTTATGATGATGACTCATACTATTTATGATGAAAATCATCATAATTTTTGAATTTTTATCAATGTTTGAAGCATAACATTACTACGCAATAATTTAGGGATTAATAAAAGTAACTGAAAATATTTCAATAGTTGCCAGTAGTTTAACCTTCGCCTTACCAAAGATTTTTTTACACGTATTAAATTAAATACAAAACGGTTACCCGGTTGGGTATTGCTAAGACAAAGGTTAACCCACAGACGATGCCAATATACTTTAACTCCCAAGATCAGTGATATTGTTTTTTAAACCCAAAAAAAAAAAAAACATACAGAAAGATAATTTTCCCAAAATATCTCTCAAAAATTTAACTTTTTTTCAAAATTTACTGAACAAAGATAAGATATATGATAAATATTAAAATTGTGTTTATTGTTAGGCAGAGCCTTAATAAAATAACTTAATTCGTAATTTGACTTTTATTTTATTTAAATAATGTTTGCCTAAGTAAATAAATAAAATAAAAATCTATGGAAAAGCTCAAAATAGTTCTAACGATTTTATTATTAAAATTACATTAAAAACGAATCCATAAAATAACTCAAATTTATTGAAGTGACTTCTTTTGCTATGATATCAAAGAAAAGTTGCTTTACAAAGTAGTTTTCAATAACCTAAATATTGTCGCTGCGCCAACAAAAACAGTTATGTGTTTTTCAGTAACTTTTTAGGAGAGCAAAAAACTGAAGTGTCCATAGACAATTTTTTTGCAAATCTTATATATTTTTGTAAATATGATATTGATTTGTGGAAAAATAAACCATTGTTCTTGGTCCATTACGATGTGGTTATCATTTGCGCCATTTTAAAGCACATGGCTGCTTATATGCATGATTTAAATTCGTTTTCTTCATTTACTTTATGCTCTTCCTCGTCCTCCAATGTTTCAAAAATGCTAGTTTTTTCATTGAGAGTACTATTGCATTCTTCCATAGCTCGATGTGATCAAATTAGAAAAAAATCTCTTCTAGAATAATTCCAAAAAAAAAATAAACATGATAGTGGACACCTGTATAGTGCAATATAGGTGGTCGGAACTCTGATTCAGACTTTTTTTAATTTGAACGTTGCGATCACCTATTTACCTATTTCATCGTAGTACCAAAATAAACTTTCATAATGTAAAATATGAAACCCTAAGTAAGTAAGTAATGTAAAATATATCTATGATTCCGAAAAAATTATTATTTTTGCGACAAAATAGATTTTACCATTAGTTTGGTAGTCTATTTGAAAAATATCTCTGCAGGTATTTATTACTTTAATGATTGAAATGATCAAACTAATTTTTTAGAAAGAAAACAGCAAAGATCAGCGATAAAAGACATCACATTTTTTTCCTTTCTATCTGGTTTCCGTGTGGTCAGAGGGTACTAGGATATTCAAATTTGTCCAGATAACAGTGCAATGTGCAGAATACATTGAATTCGTCCAATATAAAAATTGCGTAATTTGCGTTTTTCCCAATAAAACTGTCGAATAAAAGTTTTATTACATCCGAACCTACTAACTGTTCTGCAGAAAGCTGAACATTAAACTCATCGTCTCGTACAAGATTTCAAATATCTGGACTTTGTATTTTCTCGGTAAAATTATAATTTTTTCGGAATCAGCAATCAATTTTACACTAAGGAAGTGTATTTCAATCTGTTCGAACTTACGCTGTAATAGGTAAAAAGATGATCGCAACTTCTGGATCTCGGAACACCGACGTGATCAAGAGGTCCAACCCCCTGCATTGCACTCCTGCATGAACGCACAAACATGATCTTTTTGAGTTATTCTAGAAAAATTTTGGCGGTCACACAGTGAATTAAACTACAAAACAGAAATATCTTACCAAATAGGAGTACTTTTTATCTGAACACTTTTTACCTTTGTTAATGGTAAAATTCCAATTGAATGTGAACAAATAGAAAAGTAGAATCTATGTAGTGTAACCTGTGGTATGTATGTAGTTGTTTTGCAATTATTTTTTACATCAAAATCAAAGTGTTCGCAATTATTTTGCCTGCGATCAAAATCAGTTATAAGCAAGTAAGCGTATAGCAGTTTTTTTTTAAGTATTTCTAGTAATGCGAGCATATAGCTGGTTTTGATCACTTCTAAGCCAAAAGAGATATAAAAAACGGCAAATGCGAAAATGTAAGCAATTGATAGTAGTGCAATAAAAAAAAAAAATGACCAAAATCATATAACTGTTTCTGTTGGCGCAGCGACGATTTAGTGTGGAAATGTGTCATATCCTTGTTTTTTAGTTTTTGAAAGTACCAATTAATTTGGTTATTTAAAGTGTTATAGCAACAAAACCAAAACCTTATAGCAAAAATTTAAAATCTAAATAAGAGTAACTAAAAATGTTTTCATCTAAATCAACTTCACACAAATGCAAACTAAACATCTAATGAAAAATTGTGACAAGGTGGCAATGCCACTTCATGACGCTCGCGAGCTTTAGTCAGGCTCATAGTAAATTGAATTTGTTTTGACCAAAGCAGAGCGCATCAGACAGCGTAGTTAATTTAATTTTGCACACTCGATTCCGGCCACACCCACCATCACTCGCATGGACCCAGACAAAGTTGCATGGATTTGTGACACCTTTCAAAGTGCAGGATTTTGTGTGGGTTTGTTTTTCGCCAACTGAACTTTTGTTCTTTCTGCTGTTCTGCTGGCTGATGTTGTTTTTGTTTAGTTAAATGTAGCCATTTACTCTTTGCATGTTCTTATACTAGTGTGTGCTTGTAAGTTTCTGTATGTATGTATGTAATATAAATAAAGTTGACAGTTTGTTTACACTTTGTGAAAGCTTTGATAAAATTTAAAATGTATTAGACAACAACAACTAAGGCAACACCACCAAAAAGAAATGCAAAAAAAAAGGACCAGTTTTGCTTAGTTGCGTGCAAGCATGAATAGCGTCGCGGTCCTTTTAAATATGCTGCTGAGCACAGAGAAAAACCGCTCGAGTGATCAATAAGCTGCTTTTAAATGAGTTTAAGGAAAAAGTTACTGAGCGGTAAAAACAAACAAGAACTTTCTTTGATGATCGAAAAGCTTAGATGTTGTTATTCAACGATTTTAATTTTGTTTTCTTTCTTTATTTTGTAAAATTTTGCGAATATTTGAAAAAAATTAATTCTTCGCTTTTATTTCAAACTAAAACCAATTTTGTTTAATCACTTATCAAATCTCAAAAATTTAACTTTAATGTTGTTGTAACCAATAAACCTCAAGATAAAGATACTTCTTTTTATTTAAATCATATGAAATTTAATAAATTACATTAGCTCAAAAAGAAAATTTTGCGATTACGTTTTTTAAAGCACATTTCGCCAATTTCATATATTTCTAAAAATTTAGTACTTTACACGTCGATAGTACATAAAAAACTAGAAAGATTTGCATATTATTTTTAGTATATTATAGCAAATTATACGCATATAATTGAAATATAATTGATAATTGAAAAAAAATTTGGACATATGAAAAACAACCATAGCTTCAAAACCGTTTTTTACCAAAGGCTCAAAGTGTGACATAAAAACGATTTCTGATCGCAATCAACCACCCTACTAACCTCAGAGAATGACGTAATTTTACGACAAAAAAAAAAAAAAAAAAATTAAACATAAGGAAAAGCTGTCGGAGGTATATTACTAGCATAAAAATTATAAAATACTATAAGAAGTACAAAAAATTCTAAAAATCTAATTTTTAATGAAAAAATCTAGTGTTTTGTATTTTAAAATTGTGAATGCCGTTTTTGAAAAATTCTTTTAAAATAGAACGTGAATTCTCCAACGTAAAATTTTGAGAATGTATTAAAAATGATTGTTTCAATACGACAATGTTTTCAAAACGCCAAAAAATTATGATGCTGACCTTGAAAAATTTGAATGAAATTTTTGGTGGCCACAAAAATTTCAATTTTTTATTAAAGTGATGGTAGACAACTTCACCATAAAAAAGATTAATTCCAGATTTTTAAAATAGGTCATTGACATTTTTTTTTTTAGAACTAATGGTGTTGATGATATAATTGACATGTCCTGAACGGCGAATTTTGATTTCCTTTTTTAATGTTCCACTGAAATATAAAATATATGAAACTATTTCTATTAGTTATTTTTAATTCGTGTAAAATTCGATAATAGTCTGCATCGTCAAAATCAATTTTTGAACAAGTAGAAGTTTTGTATCTCTTCATGTTAGTAAATTGCTAAATTGAGTGTTAACTAAAAACCTATATAAAAAATTACTCAGGCGTAAACTATTAAAGCGTCGATACATGCGTAATTTTATTGTCTCTTCCACCATTTTTGTTTTAATTTTTTTTTTCAATTTTTTAATTTGAAGAACGGTTAATGTTTCCGGTGGAATCATGTAAGTTATCATTAAATATTATAAAATCTTAATTGGAAACTCTACGAATTGTTATTTCCTGCAAAAAAAAGCATTAAGTATTCTGTTGTTGAATTTGAATAATTTTTAAACGAGTAGACCTATCAAAAAAATGATGTGGGATATTTTGTAGAACGTTCAATTCCTATAAGACACGTTTCAGTCATTTACATCCGTCTATTGGTTTTTAAGATATAAAAATCAGAAGTTAAAAAAAATTTTTCTTCAGGCATCTCTTCTTATCTTCCTGAATCTATTTCAGAGGAGATTTTGAAAAAATAGTCTACTTTTTTTAATCACCCTAGTATACAGTATACTTTTTATTAAAAAAAAATCCTTTTATTTTAATCAGCAAAAAAATCTTGCTGTTTTTGTGTGTTTGAATATGTGAGCATTCGAATCGCAGCCGTTGTTCATAGCTTGTATTAAAGTACCCTTTTATTATAATTGACAATAATATATAAGCTTGGCTTTTGAGGCGAAGCTTTTACTCCTCGTTCTGTGATTTGCTTGGAGTGATATCTGAAAAATTTTTGACAGATTTTTTCTTAGAAATTTTATGGTTTCTTTGTTGCTACCGCTTATTACAACAAGAAAATTTAATGCTTCAATATTAAATACTAAAAAAATGTTTGGCCCGCCCGAGGGAATCAAACCCATGCCCTCTAAAAAGAAAGCCTAATACTCTACCCACTAGGCCACAAAGACTTGTTAAAAGCAGTTGTTAATTCAATTTTAATTATAACAGAAGCTATGCTGCAGTAGATCGTCACCATCTATCAATAGACAGAGGATTGTGTATTTGCTATGCTACAACTAACAAAAATTTGCTTTTATTTGCCATAAGGTGTCTCCAGCATCGGTGTGTTTGTATTGTGAATGCGTTTGTGGTGTTGTTGGTACGAAGGAAATTAGCAATGCCCACAAGTGCGTTGACAAGTGCGTTTTTAAGTGTCAAAAAAATAGATGATATCAATAAATATGGAATTAACAAACGCATGCATGTCATCGGCAAGGTATCTAAAATGTTTGTTAAATTTTGTTTCGTGTGCGTTCTTTAATATATATTTTTGAAGTGAAGCTTTTTACTCCTCGTTCTGTGATTTGCTGGGAGTGAGTTCTGAAAAATTTGAGACAGATTTTTTCGCGGTAGTACGCTATTAAAGGAAAAAATTTGTTCAGTGCAGCCAAGTTCACAACCATGTGTGGAGAGTTAAAATGAAGAGACGCTGGCATTTTATGCCCGTATATGTAATTGGCGTGGAAATTTGACATTCAACAATATAAAAATAAGCAGTAAATATGTTTTCTGTACATATGTAATTTATTTTATGTTGTTTTAGATTTTTGTATTTAAAAGTTAATTTATTAAAAAGATAAAATGATTAAGCTATCAAATCTAAGTAACTGCGAAAAGCTTCGCTTCTTTCGTGTGTCCAACGACGCAACTGTGTGTTTTTTCAAGTTTTATTTCAATGAAATCAGTTGAAAATTCATAGATTTATTTAATTTTAAATTTCAAGCATTAATACTTCCATTAAAACTAGCACAAAATTGTTATTTTTCATGCTGTTTTGCTTGCCCCGAGTTTTTCGCAAGTGAGAACAAGCAAAACAAAGTTATTTTTTATTGATTTTGTAGTGAAGTAGAAATACAGGTCCACTTTTTCGCAGTTACATAGATTTGATAGCTTAATAGTTTTTTCTTTTTAATAAATTAACTCCTGAATTAAAAAATTTTAAATTACAAAAATTAAATTGAAAAAAACACACGTCGTAACACACACCAGAAAATTTTATTACATTTCGTTATTCCAACACTGTTTTCTTATATAAGAATTGATGTTTCTTTTTGGCTTGCGTCCATCGCAAACAGAAAATTTAATATCAAATTATTAAAAAAAAATTCTTCACTCGCCGTGGGGATCGAACCCGCACCCACTGATTAAGAGTTCATTACACTATCCACCAATCCAAAAACGCATTGTTACGTAGGGTTGTTGATTTAATATTAAGTAAAATAGTAGCTACGTGGTTGCATAGCAGCATATTCTATTAATAGATGGATGATTGTGTATTGACTATCCTACAAAAACTAACAGAAATTTGCTTCTAATTGCTACGAAATGTCACCAGCATCGATGCTTTCTTTCGCGTATTCACATCAACAAAAAACAAAATCCACCGATGCTAGTGAGATCTTGCGGCAATTAGAAGCAAATTCTTGTTAATTTTTGTAGTAAAGCCAATACATAATCTTCTATCTATTGATAGATTGCGAAGATTTTTTGCAGCATAACATCTCCTATACTTAACATGGAATTAGCAACTCTTGCTAACACAGCCCGATTAGTAAAGTCTTTGTGGCCTGGTGGATAGCGTAAAGAACTCTTAATCAGAGGGTACGAGTTCAATCCCCCCGGCTGTAGAAAAATATTTTTATTATATTTACTAACCATCAATTCCTAAGAAAAAATCTGTCGAAAGTTTTTCAGATTTCACTCAAGCAAATCACAGATCGAGGCGTAAAAAGCTTCGCTTCAAAAATTTAGAAGCTTTAAAGTGTGCGTAAATTTAATCTTTCAATCAATACTTTATTTAATTTTACATTAAATGCTAAGAAGTTAACGCTTCCGTCGGCAGTCCTAATGACTGCACCCCGGTTTTTTTTTTTTACTCTTATTTTTTTGTGAACAAAAACACGTCTGGTCAGCTTGACTAACTTTTTGACTTATTGTTAACGGTCAGAGCGGAGCTGCTTATGCTAGTAGTTTGACTTTTTGACTTTAACAACATGAAAAACTTTGAAGTTGTCAACTAAGGTGACAGCCCCCTAACTTTTATAATTAAAATGTAGATCATAGGTTCTCAAACTTTTTAGGTCTACCAACCCTTTTTTGATTAAAATTTTTGTCAGCGCCTCCCTCTGAAAAAATACCTAGTTTTTTCGTAGAAACTATGGAAAAAGAAAATAATACTTGTTTTTTTTTATTATTTACTAGCTGAACTACCCGGCTTGGCCCGTGTGTGTAAAATGTGTGGAACGAAACAGAAACAGAAATGTGTGGAAACAGTTTTTCCTTATGCTTAAAGTTTATATATTTTTTTTTATATTCTTTGATAAAAGGAAAGGTACACTACTAGCTTTAAAATTATAAAATACCGCAAAAAATACAAAAAGTACTAAAATTTCCATTTTTATTTAAAAACGTAAATGTTTTGTATGTAAAAATCGTGTAGGCAGTTTTTGAAAAATTCGTTAAAAATAGTAAGCATTAATTTTAAAATAAATGCATTAAAAATTAATGTTTCAATACGACACATATATATCAATGTTATCTATTTCTCTGATCAACACTGTATTTTAAATTAAGCAAGTTAATAACTGTTAAGATTGTGTAGAGTTTTAATTTGTAATTTATTGTAATTTAAAGCATAGCATTAGTACACTAAGAACGAAAAATTACTGATCATATCTTATCTGGGTATCTTAAATTACTGATATTTTTGATGGTTAGAAAAACGTTACCCTACATATAAACCCTTTTTTATATTTATTTGCTTATTATTGCACCTCTGGCAACAAATCAAATTATATTACCATCACGCATAAGGAATATTTTAAAAATATATAAGTCGGTATACTTTGAGGTCATATGAATCAACACATAACAATCTGTTTTTTTTTTACGACTGATAATAATTTTCCATTAGCCACGCTGCCCCCTCAACTCAGTTTTTCACTTATGAAAGTGAACCTGCAGAACGCATTTATAGAGTTATTCATACGATTACCAACCACACGATACACGTACTAAACTTAACCCCAACCACAACTTTAACTCTAACCTCAACTCACACAGCCCAGAAGCCACATTCACATGCTTTCAACTAAATTGATTTATAAATCACATAACATAACGAGCGAAAAAAGGCCAAACTAGAGCCAACACCTTGACGCCTAACACCAAAGAGCGCCGCAGCACACAACGCTGGAAAAAGCCGCTCGGCTCGTAAAAAGGCGCAACATAACCTAAAATCATGCATTATTAAGAAGCTGCTGCTGCTGCTGCTGCTGTTCCTGCTGCCAAATTGCTGGCATGTGAGTCACCTAAGACAGCAGGTTACCTCGAACCGAACCACACACTATGTACCACCCACCAAAAAGACGTCATACTAAATATTGACATACGACTATGTTAACACAGTCACTCAAACGGCCAATTCGTAATGCGACCCAAACACGTAAGAATGGCAAGCCAGTAAAGTTAGAAAGTGTGGCAATGCTAGTGAAAAACTTTTGACGGCTGCCTAATATGAATATGTAAGTCTATGTTTTTGTGGATTTGAAGCTCCCTCGAGGCAGACACCATCGCCATTACATACGAGCACACTGTGCATAGATTCCAGGTGAATGCAAAGTATTCATCCTCGGTATGTTCGCTTCAAATAATGTGCGGATTAATATTAAAGTAGTTACTAGTATAAAGTACAAATTTTTAGTGAATTATAAATCCTCGGGGAAAGCAAAAAAAAAAAAAAATAAAACAGAAAGCACATACATATGTTATATGAACTTGGAGTGGAGTTCGTGATTCTATATTTTAGGTTGGTGAAAGTGAGGTGATACAATTTGTAAAAAATTGCGCCATTCTTCCATTGTTTCAAAATACGAAACTAATCGTGCTTCCGTTTCCGCTGGTCCTAGCTGGTGCATGGCTGGTGCCATAAAGTGCGCCCTAACCGCTAATTCTTTTAGGTGCTCAATTATTAATGCCGTGCATGACCCAAAGGGTTTTAAGTACTTTTATGTTGTTGTTTTTACTGTTTTGTTTTTATTTCAGTTATAAAAAACATAAAAATGTCAAGGTAAAAATGTGCTAACCTTTCAGATATTTTTTTTTTAATTTGTTTTTTCATGGCCTTTTTTTAATTTTCTTTACTTTTATTCAGTTTTATTCATTCTGTTCAGTTTATTTGCCTTAAAAAAGCACTGTTTTGTTTTGTGTTTTGCGTTTTGGGTTTTAAAATTATTGCGGTTAGTTTTGTTGTGAGCATGCTAGGAGCCTCGAGGGAAGCATTTTCATTAAAAATTTATGCAATTTTTGTGAAAAATTCGTTTGTTGTTGTCATTGTTGTTGTTTTTGTTTAGTTGTTGTTTGTCAACTGACATAAATCAGAGTTTTGCTGGCGGATTGTCACTCGTTTCCACTCATTCGGTTGAGCTTGAATGTTGCCTTTGGGATTTAATGTGTTGCAGATTTGCAGGCGCTTAGTACTCAATTTTTTTTTTTTTCATTTTGTCTTTATCCTTTTATAATATTAAAGTGTGTTTTTTCCCACGTACTGAAAATCTGCTTCTATTCCATTTTCTGATGAAGCACATTAGTGCAAAGTTTAACTTCATTTTATGTGACTTATGTGAAGCGCCTAAAAGTTACTCTCTACTACTGTACATATAAATCAATACATAATGCATTTTGATACTTACATCACATAATGAAGATGAAATATTTTTCAAACTCAAACGGAATACACGATCCCTGCAAATGAGAGCAATAAAAATGAATATTGAGTAAGGTCAAAAGTATAGATGGTAGTTAAAGCAGGTAAGTATATTATTTTTATTAGAATTTATGGCCGAAACCTTTTATATTTATTCAAGTAAATCTATGATTTTAGCATTTGTATTGATGTTAGAAACACTTACATGGAACCTACGTAGAGTGAATCGCGTTCCTCGTCCATATGAAAGGTTCTATAGTACAATTTACCGCAGCTGAACTCACGCACATGATCTGAAAGTAAAAAGAAAAAAGAGCGATTAAATTGTAATCTTATGTTACAGAATATTATCACATTAATAATAAAAACTTTTAAAGCATTTTTATTTTTATGTATGCATTTATGGTACATGTATAGAATGGATATATATGTATATTCAAAAAACAAATTGTTTGAATTCAATTCAATTGTTTTGAAAAACAAGGAAATGCTTGATGATTGCAATTAATACTAATTGTGTAATCGAAATAGTTCCATTTTTAACCGACTTCAAAAAGGAGGAGGTTCTCAAGTTCGTCGGTTTCTCTGTTTTTTTTTTTTAATGTATGTCGATAACTCCTAAACCATATGCCTGATTGCCATTATTTTTGGTGAACAGATAGATATCATAAGCATGGAGGTGCCCGTAAAAAAGTGGGCAGTATTCGAGAACTGGGCGTGGCAATACTAGATCTCGCAATACTAGATACTGCTGTATCTCGAATAATATTGACACTAGGGTACTGCAATTTAGTGTACTGAATTCGACTACTGGGCGTGGAAGTATTAGAAAAACAGTGTATCTCGAATAATATTGACACTAGGGCACTGAAATTTATTTAAGTACAGGGGTAGGCAGAATTATTAAAAATTACGGTCAATAAAGTAGGCGCAATTCGTCAAATGGGCGTGGCGATACTAGATAAACACTATCACAGTTAATATTGACGCTGGGGTACTGAAATGAAGTAAAGGGGAAGGCTCAATTATAACAAATAACGCTCAAGAGAGTGGGCGCTTATTTAACAATAGGGCGTGGCAATATTAGAAAAACACTATACGTGTTGACAAAAAATACGTGGCATCTGATTTAAATTTAAGGGACACATATTTGAAATAACCAACAAACTTTCAGAATGTAATAGAACAATTTTTTTAAGAATAATTGTATTTATGTGGCTACTTTTTTCGAAAATTTATCATATTCTTTAAAAAGTAAGAAATAAAAACTTTAAAGAAAAAACCGACTACAAAATCACTACAAAGTAAAAAATAATTTTAAAATTACTTTTCCTTTTAATTTCTTGGTCATTGTTTAGGCCGCAACCCTAAAGAAGGTAAAAGATTAATGAAATGAATATACTTCCTTATCGACTCGTTCGAGTATCGATATTCCAGTATCGATCCTCTGACGAGCCGCTCGTTCGGCTCCTCCGACGAGCTGTTGCCGCCTTTTTACTAATCACTTATTGATTAGCATCGGCAAAAGTTGAATTTATAAGCGATCCCGTTTTTGTGCTTATTTAATTAATATCTGCATATATTCCTGCGTTGTATCCACTGCCATTTGTCAGCAGCATCTACACTAATTGATGATTAGACAAAACGTAAGAATTATTAATAAATTGTGTATACAAGTCTATTTATAAGTGTTCTTTATTTTATTTCTTTCTGCACATAAACTTCGAGCACAAATTGCACGAAGTTTCTATGCAGGTCTAGGCGTTGACGGTTTTCATAATTGCAGCCAAATAGCCAGCGAAGTTGTGACACCAATTGTCACTGGAACAAATCTACCTAGTTTGTTTATGGTCCTTCGAGAGCCTTCTTTGGAACGTCCGCCTACGGAAAATCAATTGAGCACTTCTCAAGCATCCAGTTCATAAATCAACTTTAATTCCCCAGCAAAAACAAAAAAGGTCAGTTGATTGAATTTAAGTGTCTTATGGTAGAAGTATGTGCAAGTTTTCCTTTTTTTTGGCAAAGGTTTATACATTTTTTTTCACATATAAAAAGCCAACAAGTGTGTGAAAGTGCGCGAATTTTTTCGAAAAAGTTTCCAAAAAGAAAATTAATTTTGTTAAATTGCACCATTTTTTTTTAAGCCGAAGTTGCACGAAGTGGTCAAAGCAAAAATTTAATTTATGGAAAATTATAAATGTTAACAAGTTTAGTGATTAAGTGATTAAAGCTTTGCTTAATTAATTAAAATATTGGAAGCAAATTCGAAAAAGTTTTCTTTTATTTACACACTCACGCACAGGCTGACAATTTGTCAAAAAATTCGCAAGAATTCGAAGAAAAAAAAAAAGAAAAAAAAAAAAAAAACCCAAAAAACGATAGCAAGAAACTTTAAACTTTCCTTGATATCTTATAATTGCTGAAAAGTTGTTGTTTTGCCGTCGGTACTTTGTTGCATAAACTTACGCGAAGTGTTTGTGCCGTCTGCCCGTTCCTTCTTTTTTTTGCATTGAACATACACACGCACACACGCACTTTAAAGCAGTTCGATTGCTTTAGCAAAATATTATATTTTTTTTTCCCGAGTACAATAAAAATTTGGTGTAAAGTTACGTTGTAACTTGGTGTGTATTTTTACGCGAAGTGTTTTGCCGCCGGCTTTTTGGCATTAAACACACACACACACACACACGAATTCTGAAGCAATTCGATTGCTTAAACAAGTATTAGGTTTTTTCCGCGCACATTATTTTTTTTTTCGAAAGACTATTGTTAGAATTATTTTATTATTGCGTGTTATAAGTATTTGTGGAGTCTTGATTTTTCGTGGAAAAAAAAAAAAAAAAAAAAAAAAAAAATATACACAAAGAACTGAACAAAAACCCGGAGAAGAACAACAACCAACAAAAAGCAACAATTGAGACCAGTTGAGACAACTTGGGAAACGAGTTGCCAATTCAACAGAAATACCGCACGTATTGCGATTGTCGCTTTTGGCACATTTGCGGCATTTTTTAAATTTTTTAAAATTTTTTAATTAAATCAAATATTTTAACTACATTTCAACAATTTTCATCGGAAATTATTTGTGAAATCTTTTTTACGCTCGTGGGATTTTGGATGACAATTGCAAGAAACAAATAAACATAAATTTGTTATTAATTACAATTAATTACATTAATTGCAAAGAAAAACTATTGAACATTGAAAAAATTTAATAAATATATTGGAAGTTTTTAAAAATAAAAGCATTTTTCACTACAAAAAAAAAAAAAAATATTTAAACCACTTGTATCTTTTTGGTGAAGTATCTACAAATAAGAAACAATACTTTAAGCGTTTTTTAGGATTACAGTTTTTTTGCTCGATTTTTTCCGATTTTATTAATCGTTTTTTGAAAAAAAAAAAAAAAAAAAAAAGAAAAAAAAGAAAAAGGGTTTTCCGAGTTTCTACGTATTAGAGTTTTTTTTTTCGAATTTTTTTTTAAAAACCAATGCTGAAAGTTTCTACAAATTAGAAACCATTTTTAATTATCCATTAAATTTTAATAAAATTTTCTAATTATTAGAAAATTTTTTCCGATTTTTTTGAAATAAATCGTGAAAGTTTCTACAAATTAGAAACCATTTTTAATTATCCATTAAATTTTAATAAAATTTTCTAATTATTAGAAAATTTTTTCCGATTTTTTTGAAATAAATCGTGAAGGTTTCTACAAATTAGAAACCATTTTTAATTATCCATTAAATTTCAATAAAGTTTTCTACTTATTAGAAAATTTTTTCTGAATTTTTGAAATAAATCGTGAAAGTTTCTACAAATTAGAAACCATTCTTAATTCTTCTACGAAGTTTAGTAAAACTTGTTACGGAGTAGAAAATTTTTCACATAACACTATTTAACACTATTTTGAAAACATTTTCTGAAAACTTGTTAGGATTGTTGGAAAATAAATCCCGAGAGTTTCTACTTATTAGAAACAAATTAAAAAGAAAAAAAAAAATTTCCAACACAATTTTCTATTTTTTTTTTCTTCAGAAAATTTCTGGTATTGGATCCCAACCGACATTTTTTTCGGTTTTCGTCGATTTTCATAATTTTTTTATTGCACGTTTTCGATCAAGAAACAAATAATGGCGAAATTAATCTCTTTCATGAGAAATGCCGACACCATTTTTGATATGGAAAAAGATTTCAATGTTATTCCTCACGATGAGCATACAATTTTCGCTCTGAGAATTCAAGAGGATGAATTGAAGTCTCAATGGGCTAACGTAAAGTCTTCTTATGACGGTTGCTTGCTAAAATTAGTGGTAGCGAGTGGCGAAGAGGATGAAAACGTCACCCTAGTCAAAGTCAAGTATCGCTCGTGTTATCAAACATATGTTCGATGTCTAGCAAAGATGAACGAACTTAGCGATAAGTTGTCCACGGCAAAAAGACTACATGAAGTTGATGTTTCGCAAGAGGAGATGACAATGTCTCGTCATAATATCAAGTTGCCACCGTGTGATACTGAGATATTCCACGGTGATTATTTAACATGGCCTTCGTTCAGGGATATGTTTTCCGCAATTTACATTTCAAATAATCGGATAACACCTGTCGAAAAACTTTTCCACCTTAATCAAAAAACCCGCGGAGAGGCCAAAGAGATTGTTCAAAAATCTCCCCTCACGCACGAAGGGTTTGCGACGGCTTGGCAAAACTTGACAGACCGCTATGAAAATAAGCGGATTTTGGTGAATAACCAACTAAAAGTTTTATTTAATCTGCCAGCCGTGAGCAAGGAGTGTGGAAATAACATAAAAAAGTTACAAAGAGACATCAACAACTGCATTTCAGCATTAACTATGCACAAAGTTGACATAAGCAATTGGGATGCGATATTTACGTATCTATGTTCAACGAAGTTGCCAGAAACTACGCTCTCCTTATGGGAGCAATCTATTGAAGACAAGGCAGAGATCCCCAAATGGGCTGACCTTGATAAGTTTTTAACAAGTCGCTTTCAGACATTAGAAACGGTGTCTGACTTCAGAGGCGCGGTGCAAAAAGGGCAAAAACCGATCGCACCTTCACCGAATGTGAAACAAGTCAACACATACCAGACAAATGTGACAAACACCAACTGCAAGCTGTGCAAAAACCAGCAACATGCGTTGAGGTTCTGTCCGAAGTTTTTGGCCATGAGAGTTAATGACAGATCATCAGCTGTACGGCGGTTGCATTGCTGCCTCAACTGTCTGTCAACTGGCCCCGCTTCGAAAAATTGTAAAAGCGGATATAATTGCTCCTCGTGTGGACAACGACATCACTCGTTGTTACATAGAAATCCTCAAGGTGTAAATAATCATCAAAATGCGGGAGGTCCAAGCACGAATGCAGTACAGTCCACTCAATCATCCGCATTGCAATCGCAAGCAACTGCGAGCACTAGCAGAAATATTCAATCGTGTTATGCCTCAAGCAGCAAAAATATTTTGTTGGGAACCGCGATGATAAATATTTGCTATCGAGGATCTAGTTTCACAGCCAGAGCACTTATTGACTCTGGTTCAGAGGGGTCTTTCATTTCTGAGAGGCTGCAGCGACTTATTCAGCTGCCTACTCACCGAGTTTCCGCTCAAGTTTCAGGACTTAACAATGTGGTTTCGGCTAAAGTGCAAAAAGCTTGCACGTTGGTCATAGGATCACCTATTGATCCAACCATTCAGATCACGACGAACGCCCTAATTCTATCGAAGATAACAGGAAATCTTCCCACATGCTCAGTGGATACCCTGGTGCAGCAAGCTTTTCCAGAGCTTGTTCTTGCGGACAAACGTTTTTACTGCAGTGATCAAGTGGATGTACTATTAGGTGGTGATTTATACCCACAGATCCTTCTTGATGGTATCCGTCGAAATGTTCTTGGGTCACTTATTGCTCAAGAAACCATCTTTGGCTGGATTTTAACCGGTTCCATATCTACCACATCGAAAAATGCACCCTCCTCAACTGTCGTTTCTTACTTTAGTGAAGTTTCGCTTGATCGGCAACTAGCCTCATTCTGGGAAATTGAGGAGGTACCTCAAAAGGTAGTGTCCAATACTACAGACCAATTCTGTGAGGACAATTACGTGAATACGACAAGGCGTAATACCGATGGCCGCTATGTGGTGACCTTGCCGTTCAAGGACAATTTTCCTCAGAGCACCTGTTTAGGTGACTCCCGTTATATTGCGGTCCGCCAGTTTCTTCGAAATGAGGTGAAACTGAGTAAAAATGTGGAGGCCAAACAGGTATACGATGGTGTCTTAAAGGAATATTTGGAGCTGGGACATATGACGGAAGTAACTGCTAGTGTCACTCCGAGACACTGTCAGAGTTATTACCTTCCTCATCACGCCATCACAAAGCCGGATAGTACCACTACAAAAGTTCGTGTGGTCTTCAACGCGTCTAGCCCTACATCAAATGGCGTTAGCCTTAACGATGTTCTTCATGCAGGGCCCGTCTTGCAAAGTGATCTGACTTTGCTTATTTTGAAGTGGCGGTTCTTCCAATTTGTTTTTAATGGTGACATCGAAAAGATGTATCGCCAGATCCTAGTGAGTGAAGAGCATCAGCGATTCCAGCGAATCATTTTTCGAGACGCAACAGGGGATCAGCTGAAAGATTTTCAGCTCAAAACCGTCACTTTTGGAGTGAATTGTGCTCCATTTCTAGCAATTCGGACACTTTTGCAGCTAGCCGACGATGTAGAAGGCAACTTACCATTGGCATCTAAAGTTCTGCGTCACCATATGTACGTAGATGACGCATTGGCGGGAGGTCATGACTTGCAGTCAGCAATTCAAGCTCGAACGGAGCTTGAAAAAGCAGCGGAATCAGCAGGTTTTGCCCTGCGAAAATGGACTTCCAACTCCGAAGAATTACTACGAGGGATTCCTAGAAGTCATCGGCTGCATGAAGATTTTCTCGAGCTGGAAGACGCGAGCAACGTTAAGACGCTAGGAATTCGGTGGAACGCCCGTTCCGACTATTTCTACTTTCACGCGCGACCACTGGACCAGGAGGGAAGTTTTTCAAAACGAGAGGTTTTGTCGGCAATCGCAAAACTGTTCGATCCAGCGGGATGGTTAGCCCCGATCGTGGTCATCGCAAAAATGCTGATGCAGCAAGTTTGGTTGGATGGCATCGGGTGGGATGATCAGCTCACCCCCTCTACTTTGCAACGTTGGCAAACCTTCTTGGAAAATTATCCTCATATCAGCAGGATCCGGATTCCACGGTGGATCGATTACTCTCCTGAGGGCGATGTGCAGTTTCACGGATTTTGCGATGCTTCCGAGAAAGCATATGGAGCTGCCGTTTACATTCGCGTTAAACTTTTGGATCAAATAAGCGTCCATCTTCTCATCGCGAAAACTAAAGTAGCACCAGTTAAGACTGTGTCGTTACCTAGGCTTGAGTTATGCGGTGCGCTGCTGCTAGCGGAAATGGTTGAAATGTTTCTAACAAATTTAGAAACATACAATCATCAGCTGTTCTTATGGACAGATTCAACCATTGTGCTGGCATGGCTGCGAAAACAACCATGTGCCTGGACTACTTTTGTTGCCAATCGCGTCACAAAAATCAGCGAAAAGGTAGGGACGGAGAACTGGAGTCACGTAGATTCAGCGGATAATCCAGCGGATCTAGCTAGCAGAGGATTGGAACCACAGAACTTAAAAGACAGTTCTTTGTGGTGGCATGGGCCCTTATGGCTACAAGAGGAATCGGATTCTTGGCCTAATCACATCGATGATCACGAGACCACCATGGAAGCAAGAGCAGTAAAAGCCCATGTGGCTTGTACACAAAATGTAGGCATGTTGGAGCGTTTTTCGTCACTGCCTCGAGCCTTGCGGGTTCTATCGTACGTATTACGATTCTTTCATCGAACCCACAGGGCACATAAAGGTAATTTCTGTTGTCCATCTGTTGTCATATCACAACAAGAAATCAAAAAGGTAACAAGAAGACTCATTATTGAGAGTCAAAAATGGGGGTACCCCTCAGAGTACGCCCACTTATCAAAGAAAACTTTGATCGAAGCGAAAAGTTCGCTGTTAAATTTGAACCCTTTTCTCGACAATGACCAAGTGCTCCGAGTTGGCGGAAGGTTGTCACAGACCGAGCACATCTCTTATGATGAACGGCATCCGGTTATTTTACCGTACGACTGCTCATTCGCCAAGTTGCTCGTGAAATTTACCCATGAAGTTTCCATTCATGGTGGGAACCAGCTTGTATTGCGACTTATTCGGATGCAATACTGGATTCCTAGGGTAAAAAATATGATTAAATATATCATCCACAATTGTAAAGTCTGCGTTATCGACCGCAAGCGGTTGCAGACTCAGATTATGGCCTCATTGCCTCCAGAGCGCACAAAACTATCTCGCCCATTTGCGACTACTGGAGTCGATTTTACTGGTCCATACGACATTAAAAATTATACGGGACGCGCTTGTCTCATAACTAAGGGCTATGTTTGCGTTTTTGTCTGTTTTGCTACCAAAGCTATTCATTTAGAGGCTACTAGCGATCTCAGTACGGTTACTTTTATGGCCGCATTTTCGAGATTCGTTGCACGGAGAGGATGTCCGGAGAAAATGTACTCCGACAACGGAACTAACTTCGTTGGGGCCTCACGTGCCTTTAAAGAAGATTTTAAGGCCTTTTTAAATGATTCTAGAGAGAAGGTGGTGTCGAAATTTGCACACCAGCACTTAACTTGGAATTTTATTCCGGCCGGTGCTCCCCATATGGGAGGTTTGTGGGAGGCAGGAGTTAAAAGTTTTAAGTTGCACTTTCGCAAAGTAGCGTCAGACTTAAAATATACGTTTGAGGAGCTCTCAACCTTGCTTTCGCGTATCGAAGCATGCTTGAACTCACGCCCTCTCAGTCCAATGTCATCAGATCCAAATGATCTAGCGCCCTTAACTCCAGCGCATTTCTTAGTAGGTGGGCCTTTACTGGCACCTATTGAACCTGATATTGTCGAAAGTCCAATGTCTATTGTCAATCGTTGGCAGAAATTGAAAGCATTGAACCAGAAATTCTGCCGCATATGGAAAACAGATTATTTAAACGAGCTTCACAAAAGATACAAGTGGAAACGTCCCCGAGTAGATTTAAGAATTGACGACTTGGTGGTTGTCAAGTCAGATAATCTTTCAGCTAACGAATGGCGTTTAGGTCGAGTTGTGAAAGTATATTTAGGCTCTGACAACCGTGTCCGTGTCGCCGATCTGCGCACTGAACGCGGGATTATTACTCGGCCGGTGGTAAAATTGATTAGTCTGCCACCAATTTCGTAGCTAGTTGTTTTCGTTAGTGTTTTTTGTGTGCGTGTTGTCGTAATTTCGGATGCGAGGAAATTAACAAATTTAATTTCTATTTTTTTTTTAGATATCAAACAATGTCGAGCGTCGAGAAATCCGCCTGTAAGGTCGCCCAAAAATGTCGGGTGTGTTTGGCTCGTCACCCATTGCGCTTCTGCAAAGCGTTTGTCGCGGGGAACGTAGCAGATCGGCTGCGACTAGTGTTGTTGTTTCGGTACTGCTCCAGGTGTCTCTCCCCGAATCACATGACCGGCGAGTGTTCCAGCGGGGGGCGATGCGGAAGATGCGATGGAGCGCATCATACCATGCTGCACCTTGGCCGGAGTAAGAACGGCGGGAAGTCGTCACCGCCCAAGCCGCAAGACGTAGCCAGGCCTCGTTTGCCTGAGTCCTCTCGTCAGCGCGGGACGGGCGTCGAGGGGAGTGTTGCTGCCCGGCCTAGCTTGCCGCAGGAAGCATTGAGCGTTGAGGGGGATTGCAGGTCCGAAAAAGGAGATGACGAGACGCGATTGGCGCGATGCATTAAAAATGCTGAAGAATCGCGCGCGTTTCGTCCACCGCTGCATGGCAGCACTCAGAAAGCTCGCACTACGCGGCGCTCAAACCGAAGATCTCGCGTATCGAGAGATGAGCGTCGCAATCGTTTGCAGGGACGTCCTCGAGCAACTCACTGCCGCTCCTATAGTGGCGCTCAGCGCCTGCCCTCGCCATCACCGTTGCCATGTCTGCAACAGGTGACTTCGCTCCTCCCCACGGCGGTCGTCAAGGTGATCGATAAGGGTCACATCCATCGGGTTCGTGCTCTGATAGACCCGTGTGCAGAAATGTCAATCATGTCGCATCGCCTCGTTCGACAACTTGGGTTGTCATCGCGGATGGTTGACTCGCATGAGGTTTGCTCCCTAACCCTCCGAGCTAACTACGAGTCGAACCAATCGGTAACAGCCCAAGCGAAAGTGTTGCGTCATTTTACGCGAATCACTCCACGACAAAATTTAGACACGTCTATCAGAGCACATTTTTCGAATCTGATGCTTGCTGATCCCGACTTTCTCGTTTCGTCTCCGGTCGGCATAGTGTTAGGGGTAGACGTGTACCCGAAAATTATCCAGCCAGGGATTTTTCCGAGTGGTTTGGGGGGAGTAGTCACACAGAATTCTATATTTGGTTGGTTGCTGTCGGGCACAGTTGCCCAATGAGTTTAAATGTATATATTCTTGTAAAGAGGAACTTGCATATGCTTTTAAATGTATAAAGCATTCAATAAATATTATAATGAATTTTGAAAAAGACACTTTAAATTAATCAACGCTTTTTTACTAGATTAAGGTATATGTAGTATATTGAAATATTTTGCAGTAATACTTCAAGGGGGCCGGCATGTTTAGGCCGCAACCCTAAAGAAGGTAAAAGATTAATGAAATGAATATACTTCCTTATCGACTCGTTCGAGTATCGATATTCCAGTATCGATCCTCTGACGAGCCGCTCGTTCGGCTCCTCCGACGAGCTGTTGCCGCCTTTTTACTAATCACTTATTGATTAGCATCGGCAAAAGTTGAATTTATAAGCGATCCCGTTTTTGTGCTTATTTAATTAATATCTGCATATATTCCTGCGTTGTATCCACTGCCATTTGTCAGCAGCATCTACACTAATTGATGATTAGACAAAACGTAAGAATTATTAATAAATTGTATATACAAGTCTATTTATAAGTGTTCTTTATTTTATTTCTTTCTGCACATAAACTTCGAGCACAAATTGCACGAAGTTTCTATGCAGGTCTAGGCGTTGACGGTTTTCATAATTGCAGCCAAATAGCCAGCGAAGTTGTGACACCAATTGTCACTGGAACAAATCTACCTAGTTTGTTTAGTCATATTTGATAATCTATTTAAGCTTATTATTACATATGAAATCTTATTATGTTAATTTTTTTCTTATTTGTTTTATTATCATAAATATATTAATTTCTTCATGAATACAAATGCTTTGAAGTTGGCGCTTCTGATTACAAGTCTGATTATATTAGCGCCGACCTTAAAAGCTTTTGTATTCATGAAGAAATTAATATATTTATGATAATAAAACAAATAAGAAAAGTATTAGAATAATAAAATTTCATATGTAATAATATGTTTAGATAAATTATGAAATATGACCAAGAAATTAGAAGGAAAAGTAATTTTAATATTATTTTTTACTTTGAAGTGATTTTGTAGTCGGTTGTTTTTTTTTAAAAGTTTTTTTTAGTGTTGTCTCTTAAATGATGTTAAATTCTGTTTATTTGGAAAAAATTTATAAAAAAAAAAAAATAAAAAAAAACAAATAAATAAACCGTTCTTATTTTTTTTCCAACACTGTATATTACTATTGCCATTTATATTTTTTGTAAATACCACTTATTTTGACTAAGCAATATTTTATTTTACTAGTATTGAAATATTTAAAATATTTGACTATATTAAAATCTATTTTGATAGTTAAGATAATACTGTTGAGCTCTATGTATTGTCTGAAATACGCCTATTATTTTATATGCCAATTATTAAGAAGTTATTAAATTAAGCGAAGGGAAAAAGCAAGTTAATAATCTCAAAAATGAATACTACTTATATTTTCTAAGGCAGTTAAATAGAGATTCAAATCAAAATTTGTATAATCAGCATTAGAACAAAATAAGTTCTCATCATGTTCTTTGACGATTTGATCTTACCACTTGAAATATACAATAGTTTTTTTAACAGTACATCTAACAAATATATTTTTCTTTACTAACAAAAATTTTATAGTTTCAAAACACGGTATTGCATAAAGACTCCAATTCTTTCATGGCGCCAGATAAAAATGTTAAAAGCTCAATAACTTCAAGCTACTCATATCACGCAACATGATACTTTGTTCGTCCAGTCATATTGATCTATCTGTATATCCGCAATTCGGAGTCCGTACAAACGAAGCATAACCCGGGGCAGGGCGACGATTGCTGAATGAGGCTTCAAAAAAAGCTCATACCAATTGAAATCTCTGCACTATCAACTCAAATACAAAAACAAACCTAACCCTTGACATGGTCATCCAGGACTAACTCTCAACAGAAACAAGCATATATATTGTTTTTCTATATAAATAGACACTCAATACAATAAAAGCAACAACTAAAACAACAACAAGAAATCACACGAGATGACAAACAACCGAAAAATAACGAATGTAGCTGCTCTAAAAACAAAATAAAACAAAAAACAACACACAACTGTTATTCCGGCTGTTCAGACAGTAATTGAAATTCTAATCAATTGTCATATTTGCTTCAGGATATGCGAAATGTACAAAAAAAAAAAAAGAAAAAAATATATATTCGAGTAGAAATGTTTTCAAAAACAAAACGTAGAGAAAAACTAACTTAACTTTGCTTCAGGCATTTGAGAGCTGAGTATATGTGTATGTGTGAGTGTTCCTTTTATTTTGCTCTTCATGGAGACTAACAATGTGTGGATGAAAAGGATTAAGAATATCATTGAATGAAGTTATACATATATAAGCGATGCTCTAAACAGAAAAAGCGTCAAGTTTAAGGGCTAGAAAATAGTTAATTAAAAAGAACATCCCTAGGTTTTAAAACATTTTAAATCAGGATGGTTCCGTCTAGTATTTGGACAACTGTTTCTTTTTTATAGTGGCAGCTCTAATGTCATTCATTTTATGCCAAAAGTCAGTTTATATCTTCAGTTAATGAAATTGGTCGCTATACGCTATACGCTTAAACAACGTTGGTATATGGACATTTCCATCGTAACTCACGCGACATGCGTACGACTTAAAGCTTCGTTTTCTCGGAAGTTTATGTTATTAATGTAAAAAAATTTCTTATGTGCATATTAATTAAAAGAAATAGTAATGGTATGATATACCAAAATTGTTGTTTCTGTAACTAATTAAGAATAGCAGTGGTAAATCACGCGATAAAAAAGAAACTGTGTTTTAGAGCACTTTTAGATTGTAAAAATTCCGAAAATTTTACCATATAACCTGTTATTGTTTTTAATTTTTAAATAATGGGAAAACAGTGAAGTTTCATAATAAACCCACTTTACCGATGAACTTTGCTTATTAAAAAATATATTGAGTTTCCAAAAAATATTTGCCGTAACTCATGCGATGATGAAGAGAGAAAATAGCTTAAGAAGAGTAATTAACATCTTAGTTCGGCCATGGTCGAAGCTTACGAGGTGGCATATCCTATATCTTCAGTAGGCGAGGGTTTTAATATAAGTTAAGACATTGAAATTTTCAGAATGCGTAGTTCATATGTAGCAGTATTTTACTAGATAAAAAAAAATTTAATTTCCAAGCACATTAAATTTTTCAGCTATGGTTGACATTTTTGTGAAAATGCCCATACATAAAAGAAATTCAGTAGCAAAATGGTGAGTCCTCCACCGAAACTGTAAGCAAAAATCCAATTTGTTGATCAATTTGTAATACATGTGCACAAATTTGGCAAATGGTCCGATACATCGGAATTGTTCCGATTTTCAGACTTGAATCTGATCTGACATTTTTACGAAATTCTTCAAAAAAATTATACAGAAAACATTAATCCGGCGTCCGATTTGACATATATTTTTTGTCATGTATGTGCAAAAAAAAAAAAATATAAAGAAAAAAACTGGAAGCAGCTTTTAAAAGATTGTTTCAAAAAAATCAATGGCTGCACTTTTTATCACGAATGTCAACGTTAACGTCAACTTTTGTTGTCTTGCTATTACTACTTTTCTTTGCGTTTGAACTATTTAACATACTGTTACGTTTGTAAACTCCGCCAGGTTAGCAACTTAGTTGCGCTTGCCTGTCCAAAGCCAGAATAAAGGAGGATGGTTGTTTGTAGGATACGTCCTGCAAACGTAAAAACTGATAGGGCTAACCAAGAGCTCGCGGTGGTGCCCATCTTGGTAGCAGGTCATATTCGGTATATCGATATGAAACAAGCCTGCGAAGGTATAGCAATTGACCTTAAAAATTGTTAGTACAAGGGCAGTCTTACCCGTCAAATGGGGTAGACCCTATCTATCCACCGCACTGAGACCTTAAATCGGCTGGTTAAATATGGATATCAGTGTTTTGACATGCGTGCTATATATGTCAACGCTCTGGCTTTCCTTGGGGTTTGCTTGTCGACGTATTGACTCGCCCGCTCAAACTGGCACGTCATTGAGGGAAGTGTAGAAATGGGTTGTTAAACTTGGGTTCTCATACTGAGCACGGCAGTCCCTGAGAACAGTGGCCAATACTCTGTCTGGATGTTGAGATCCTTAGATCGTATGGGCTGCCAGAGTAAGAGTGGCATTTGCAAAGGTCCTCCAAAGTAGGTACCAGTCATGAGCAATAGTTTGCAACTGAGCCGGCAGTTGGGAATTGTTAAAATAGCCCTTTCAGTGCACATTGAGCACGGTCACGCTTAAAAATGCACTTCTTCGTAATTGCATTAGTGTATTTTTGGTCTTTTTGCGGGGATGTTGTGAATCCTCATTGACGGGATCGAGTTGCCCAGATGACTGTCGTGGTGGGCTGGCCCTTCGGGGAGTCTCATACTGGTTGTGTGAATGCTGCACAGGTCTAGATTGACCGGCGGGGTCGCGCAGTGGTACTACCGGTCTGGCATATCTGTCTTAATATGCAAGAGATTGGATAGGTCTCGTCTTCACCAGTAGATGGACTGTAAGTACGTCACTACTAAAATCTAAACTGGTACTGCTATTACGGGCAGTATGTAATTTATTGCATAATGCTCCTAATCAGCAGAGCACTGCGTAATGCTTTGTGTTTGTGAAACGGCTTCTATGTTCGTGTTGCTACACCGGATGCCCCATATATTTTACTAATTAAAACATAAACGGGTCCGCGTTGTGGTATGACACATAAGTTCTGGTTGTCTGTTTCATGAACTATTACCCTAGGTCTGGAAGACCCAAGTACTTAAGAATTGCGGCAGGTGTACTTGTTAAACCAGATTCTAATTGTTACGTTTGTACTAAAACGGAATTTGGATGAAAAATTTTGTAATACGGATAAATTTATCATTAAAAAAACAAATAAACTAATTGAAAAACTAGTTAAGTAATGTTTTTGTTTAATTATGAAATGAGTTTTATTATTATTTTTATTAGTTTGTTTTGGCAACAGTTGAAATTCATGCTGACCTTAATTTGTGTAAACGAATCCACCGTTGGTTCCACTACAAAAAGCTCAAGCATAGAAGCACGATTTGCAAAAAACAACGACATTTGCTAATTTTTTCTGGACTTGCTCAAAGTTCAAGCTGCGGATGCCAGGTTTAAAATAGTATTATCATTGAAGTTTTAAAAGAGGAAACATTGATAATACAAAATTTCTAATTAGTTACGCAGCAGACAGAGCTTCTAATATGACGGCTAAAGTCATTCCTTTGCAATATGTACATAGTATAATTGATTTAAAATTCCATCATATGTTGTATCGATAACTCATGATATCTACCATAGTGTTTCATAATTAATCGGAAGGATTGTACTTTCAAACTAAAAAAATAACATATTGAGTAAATTTGATTTTATTTATAGCAAAATCAAATTTCATATTATAAATGGTGCACACTGCATAGTTAAAAAAAACAAAACTGTTATAAACTGGCTTTCATGACGATAACAATATTTTGCAAGGAATAGAAAATTCATTGAATCATAACAGTTTATAACATATAAATGAAGCAGTGCCTTCGACTGTAATGTTCTTTCGGCTTTTATCAAAAACAAAGGCAACCTCAGCGTTCTCTTAAGGGGGTCCTCTGGTAATCCGAAAAAATTTTTTCCATTTTTTTTTTCATATTTCTATTGCTCAGATACTCAAAAACATTTTCCCAAAAGGATTTTCAAAATTCGAAATAGTTTAGGAGATACAGGCATTTTTGTGTAGGTATGTTTTCGTCAAAATAACGCATCAGCAAAGTTGTTTATTTGCCTGCAGTCATTAGTCGAAAATTCTGTGGAATTCTTCCAAAATATGTATTGATATTACAAAATATACACACACAGTATGTATACATGCAGTATGTATACATGCATGTTTTGATTTAGGGGTTGAAATGATTTTGAGCCCAGGTGTTCACATGAAAGAAGCAAACGAACGAGATTCAGTTTATTTTCGAACGCTGAAAGCTACGCGTGCGCGATAACTGCTGTTGTAAAATAAAAGAAAAATCGTTTTGTGTTTTTTTTTTGCTATGGATAAAAAAAGCCACCCAAACGCGCCGCGTAAGTACGCGTATCGAACAAAAAAGAGGCATTTCCGTGGAAACCAGCACTCCCAAGTAGAGGACACCGACTTTGCCAGCACATCGGCCAAAAAATTGAAGAAAACGCAAGACAATGAAGTCATCATCGAAAACAACCTCCAGTTCTGTTTCTTGGAATTTTTTTCATTTTTCCAAACGCTTGCTGCTCTGGTTATCTGCGCCCAATGTAAACAAAAAATTCGATTTGGAAAAACATGTATGCGTGGAGTCGGCTTCAAAGTGAGTCTGCAGTGCCAATGTAAAGCTACACAGTATATTAATTCTTCGCCGGTGGTCGGTAAATCTTTTGTTGTAAATCGCCGGTTGATATTTGCCATGAGATTGCTTGGAATAGGGAGAGAAGGTATTAATATGTTCTGCGGATTAATGGACATATGCCAAGGATTGTGCCTTGATGCGTACTATGGCACCTTGAAAAACATGCATGTGTCTGCTAAAGCAGTTTACAAGCAGTGCCTGTTGAATGCGGTTAAAGAAGAGCAGGAACAGCAGAAAGAAAAAAATTCTGACTGTGACTCCTCATTGCTGACCGTTTCAGGGGATGGCACCTGGAAAAAACGGGGATTCTCGTCTCTTTTTGGTGTCACTACGCTCGTCGGTAAACATACCAAAAAAGTGGTTGACTCCGTTGTCAAATCAAGCCTTTGCCAGGCATGCAAAATGTGGGGAAAAAAAAATGACTCTGCAGACTTCGAAGAATGAAGTATATCGAAAAATATGGCATAAAATATGAAAAATATATTGGCGATGGCGACAGCAAAACCTTCAAGGCCATTATAGACCTTGATCCGTATAACGGCGACCCCGTTGTCACAAAAAAGGAGTGCATCGCTCACGTGCAAAAACGCATGGGCACACGGCTGCGCAAGGCCAAAAAAGAAAACAAAGGCATCGGTGGAAAAGGCATTGGCAAACTGACAGACAAAGTCATAAGCGAGCTGACTACTTACTATGGACTTGCTATTCGACGTAATAAGGACTCTGTGGAAAACATGAGAAAAGAAATATGGTCAACATATTATCACAAAAGTTCAAGTGTAATATAACAAAAGTAATCCACAAATAGTAATCCACAACATATGTATTGCCCACCTGGTGAGTCCAGCTGGTGCGCCTATCAAAAGTCAGCAGCAGAAGGCTCATTAGCCTCATTTCACCACACGTACGCCCCACTTGATGGAAAGGTTCTGCAAGTAATGAAGCCCATATACGAAGCGTTATCATCCGACGATCTACTCAACCGATGCACTGGAGGTGAAACGCAAAATTGTAACGAATCGTTCAACTCGCTTTTGTGGACCTTTGCGCCGAAACATATCCACTGTGGTGCTACCACAGTCGAAATCGCAAATTTTCTGGCAACCTGCATTTTCAACGCAGAGCCCAAAAAGCCATGGAAAACTCGTTTTATGAGATGGAGGAAGGCACACTTTATGGGGCTGGAATTGCCGATTAATATTCGTAAGTATTGTATTAAAAAAATATGTGTTAATGTCATTTGTGTGCCTCAAAATTGAAGTCAAAACTTTAAACGCGTTTTTCTCGAAACCATGTTTTTCAAAACTTTGCGCACGATAACTCAAACAGTTTTTGACCGATTTTGATATATGAGGCATGAAACGACGCAGAATTTACGCCGCTATAGCCCCCACCTCAAACTTGCCGAAAAAATAATGTTTACTATTTTTTTTCTACACTAGACTACAAAAAAAAAGGTCGAAATTCGATTTTTCATTTTCAAAGTGGCGGCTCCCCCCCTAAAAAAATTTCGATTTTTGTTTCCGAGGTAGGGGCTATAGGGACATTCATTCTAAGTAACTGAATATTTTTTTTTTCAGACGATGTTTACACTTGGAATCGTGCGCAATTTGGACCCACCTTTTTTCCGGAGAACCTCGTTACCAGGCCGAGAACTTTCTGAACGGTCCATAAATTCACTTTTTCAAAATTTTGTATTTTTTTCAATAAATTAAGCTACCCAAATCAAAAAACGGAACTAAAATATCTTTACTCGTTCTCTTTCCACAATATTTTTAAAAAGGCTAAAATTTGGCATAGATTACCAGAGGACCCCCTTAATTTAATTAGGAATATTTTTTTTATAGCCAAAGCAATGGAAGCGATAAGAAATTCTTTTGTTGGGTTGTAAAAATCAATCATATTAGAGCAGATTTAATTAATTTAATTAATATTCGTGTATTTGTTCGGAATGTTTGACAACACGCACACACACACACACTCACGCATGCATAAACTACCCAGTAGGTAATTCAGCGAGCCCTCTTCAAAAGAGGCACGAATTGAGTGATACCCAAGGCGTCTTAACTCATGACCTTCTTGCTGCCGCAGTGAGCACTTCTTAGAGGCCTGCTTTCTCTGCAACGAAGGCAATAAAATAGAAATTGTTATTGCCCTGCAACTACTCTGAAGAAGTTTGCACTGCTTTTACATTACTTTTTATTGTAAAAATTTTATTTAAAATTGGTGAGTTACTTTTATAGCTCTCACAAGGTGTTTTGAAAAAACGTTGTTTGTAAAATATGTTTTACACATTGCTTGAAAGCTGCGGAAAATTAAGTTTCATTAAAAAATTCAGCATTTGTTAGGAACCTTAAATACGGAACATGGAGAAGTAATTGTTTATACCATATACTTTAATCAGCAATTTTCGGTTTATAGGATAAAATTAAATAGAAAACTAAAAAAATATTATTTTGATTACTTCGCTTCAACTTTATTGATAACTTTCAATAAAATAACCAGCTTAAAAAAATTATCTTTGAAGTTAAGCTTAGGCTCTAAAAACATACATTTTTGGGTGGATATTTCATTTTTATTTTTATTCATATTGATATACTCGTGCTAACAGTATTCACTTTACTCACAAATACTTAATATCGTCAAATCAGAGGTTTGTTGAAATTACACAATTAGCATTGTTTTACTTACAAAGATATACGATATGCAACTTAGATAATTGACGAAATCGCATTTATCATATATATTTAATTTGCGATTGTTTTTTATAGAAATCTTTAAAAACGTTTTATTTGTACTAACCAGAGCTGTGTAAGATTGCAATCATTTCACTTTTCAAGTCTTGTGATTTTGTTGAAATTGATTGAAATACTTATTCTTTGTCGCTACTTCTACTTGAACATTTAGAATTAGCAATCATTTGTTTTTATTTGATTGCAGTCTCGCATTCATTTATGTGGCAATTGATTGCATTCAAGTCACTTCAAGTCAGCTGGGACTTCAAGACCCTTAATTGAAATTTTTTTTTTAATTCATTATATTAATTATTGAGAATTATGCGAAGAAACTACAGCCATGTTTTTGCCAGGCCTCGTAAAACGCAGAGTGAATTTCGATTTTTTATAATTATTGATAATTTCCATCCAAAAAAAAACGAAAAGAAAAAAAAAGCACATATGCGTCGTCGGCCACACGAGAGAAGCAAAGCTATTTTACTCCCATATTTAAATTAATATCTGAAAAACTGGGCATAGTGGAACGAAACGGAAACCAGATTCAGAATCAGCACAAAAGTATACTTAAGTATATGGCGTGCCTCTATCACCCCTTATCGAAAGAATAGGTTATGCATCCATTTCAAAAGAGTGCAACTAGAAGGCCTTTTTAGCGCAGCGAAAGTGGTAGGCGGCGCGGCAGTACTACAAAATCCATACGAAGGCCTGTTAGCAACGCTGCCATTGCCTACTGGGTAAAAGCTAGAAAACAAATTAAATAACGCCGTCAGAACGTCTTAACAATTAGTATGTTTTGTACATATTAGAATACTCTCTGCAAAGCTATATCAAATTGAATTTCACTCGGAATGGAATTCTTCCCTATAATTTCTTGTTGGTCAACAACAAAGACATTGCCAAACAATGTTGTCTCTTAATGGTTTGTCAGCCATTTATAAATAGCTGCCACTTATAACAACCAATACAAATATGTGTAAATACAAACAAAATATTAAGTGACCGCCCTGTAGGAAAATCAACTAATTTAAAAGTAGTTGATAAAGTAGTTTTTTGTCAACCACAACTAGTTGAAATTCTGACTTTTTTCCATAGAACGAACTAACTTATTTTGTATGGTGATGTCCGCTAAATAAGTCAATTGACTTTCGTCTGCATATATTTTCAACTACTTGTTAAATTAGTTACATTTAAATTATTTTTTTAATTGCTTTTAAATAACCAATTGAAAACTATTACTGATGGCCTAAAGTTAATAATATTTGATGAAATAACATGGTTAAATATATATATAAGCTTGTAATCTAATAAAAATTTGCAATTAAAACATGTCAACATCAGAGTAGTTGCCGCCTTAATATAATTAAAAGTAGTTCATATACTGGTTTATTTTAAATTAGTTTTTTAATTAGTTGTTTTTAAAAACAAGTTAGTTTGTTCCTATAGGGCGTGGATAGAAAAACAACATTGCTGGCAAACCATAAACAACAACAGCAACAACAACAACAACTAGGACAGCATTGACAACATGAACAATATAAATTTCAATGTTACTCTAATCAATTCGAAATGTGAGTTTGTGTATTGCAAATAAAATTCGCAACGCAGCATTTTTGGCAACAACAGATTTGTAATTGGTGGCAAGCGAGTAAGTTTGAGTGTTTGTATGTATGCGTGTGTGCCTTTCTAATGCCATATTGATTTCAGCTTTCGTCGCCATTGATTTGTGGTTAGTTTGAGCTCTATTTGATGTTGTATCCGTTTACAAAAAGAAGGTCATGAGGTCAAAACGTTGTGTTAAGAACGGAACTGTAAACATGCTGTAAGCATGAATAATTGTTTGTCAGCTTACGTTAATAAAGTTAATTATATTAAATAGCTTAAAAAACGCCGAAAAATTAACTTTCTTTTGGTATGAAATTCAAGTTGCTCATTGCAGATTTTTAGTTTTTTTCCTATTAATTTCAAGATACTTAAAATGCAATCATTTCAGTTCAATTTTATTCTAAACAAGCTTTTACCCACCACACAGTAGTGCGAAAGGGCATGCTAGACGGAAAAAATTCGGAATCTAATTTCTTAATTCTGAACATGCTTTCTAGAAAAAATAACAAAATTTCAATGTTGGCCCAATAATTGATATATCTGAAATTGTAGTTAATGAGTTTTCTAGTTATACACCGAGAAAAAAACAATAGGTAAATCACGTAAGTTTTGCTTAGGTAAAGAGAATTGTATGGGAATTATAAACTTATGCATATTCACCTAAGCAATTTATTGTTTAATACATTGCTTTGAAAGCACATACTTCGATACCTTGACAAAAAAAAAATATTTGATTCACCTAAGCCCAAAATCCAAAATTAAAAAACAACTAGCATTGATGGCTTCAGCATAGTTTTGGGCAATTTTCTGCAAAAAAAACACAGCTGCGTCATTAGACAGACGAGAGAAGCATAGCTTTGATAATTTAATGGTTTTTTTTTTGTAATAAAACCACTTTTAAATTCAAAATGACATAAAGTTAATTCAAAAACACACGTTAATATTCACACCAGTGAATTTTATTACATTTCATCAACAAAAAGAAACGAAAAATAAGAAAAAAAAATTTCTTTGCCCTCCGTGCGGAATCGAACCCTGAAACTTTTGGTGCCAGTCCATCGCTCTACCGACAGATCCAAGCAGCCTTGCTGCTGTTTGCTGACATAACTGCAGCTACGTTAATTCACCTAAGCAATTTATTGTTTAAAACATTGCTTTGAAAGCATATACTGCGATACCCTGCCAAAAAAAAATATTTGAATCACATATGTTAGCAGATGCTCTATTAACAGATGCAGTATGCCGCAGTATTCTGTTGATAGCTGCATCATAGCTTCAGTTGTAATTAATATTGAACAAATCACTCAGAGTAACGAAGGAGTTTGGCACAATGCGTAGCGTAGTGTCTACATACAAAGTGGTATCGGGTTGGTGTGGATTCGAATCACAACGGCATGCGAAGGTTACATTTTTGTATTTGATATTTAATTTAGTTTAATGTTCTTGTTATAATATACGTCAAGCAGCAAGAAAAGCAGAGAGCAGTCATTAATTTCTAAGGAAGAACCGGTGTTGATAAAAGAAAAAATTGTGTTGTTGCCGATTTCAGTCAAGTAAATCACAAAACGAAAGGCGGCAGCTTCAAAAAAAAAAGGAAAATAAAAAAAACCAAAACCCAAAAAAAGTTATGTTTTTTTTTAAATTATATTTTTTTAAAGTAGTGTATAAAAAATTACCAAATACTTGGTTAATTTATCACCCAATTGACAAGTCAACATGTAAAACTTAGTCGTTTGACAAAGTACTTGGGTGGCTGAAAACTGCCAAAGCCATCTCATAAATTATACTAGGTTTTTTTCAATTTAACATAAGCTTTTTTCTCGGTGTACTTAATTATATGCTTAAAATACTTTCCAACATCCAAAAGAGATGAAATTGGCAGGGTTCATAAATAAAATATGTTTTTGAAATAAAATAAATTCAATAATGTTTTTTTAAAATGTTGGAGCTATAAAACAGTATATAAGGATATATATACGTAAGAAATGAAAATCTTGGAAAATAAAAAAACAAAACGGGATATCTCAGACTCGCAGAATTTTTTTTTTTATTTAAAACTTTATATCTTCTAAAAGCCCTTGGAGTTCCAAAGGGCGCAAATTTTTTCGATATTGTTTTTCGAATCTATATGATGGCCCTAAAAAAGCCCGTAAAAACCAGGCTCTAACCGTTTTGTATGAAAGGTGTCGAATTTGATGTCAATGAGAGATGAGAATATTTATTCTCAACACATCGCAAAATATTTTTGCACTGATAAAAAAAAATTATATATAAAAAAAATTGTTTTTTGGGTAATCAAAAACTTTGGTAAAACGTTTTGGAAAATAAAAAAAAAGGGGGATGCTTTACATTTGCAAATTATTTTTTTAATTACTACTATAATGTCTACTTTAAGATCTAACAGTGCCAAGGTGCGCAAACTAACGGTTGTCTAGTTATTTATCTGTTTGATTGTCCTAAAAATGCTATTTTGACGTAAATGTATGACGACAGATAGGCAGACAGACATGCCTAAATCTACTCAGGAGGTGATGCTGATCAAGAATATATACATTTTTCTACACCTGCCACGCCCCGTTTTTGCAGTTACAGACGGAATAAAAAAATGATATTCCCCTTACGTAGTAAACGTGGTGGTATTAAAATATATATATAATTATATATATATATATATATATATATATATATGAAAATATATTCCAAAATATATTTCATATGTATGGTAGCTGCCACGCCTTTTTTTTTTGAAATCACATACTAAGTGACTACGTTTGATTTTGTTATCGGAGCTTATGTCATTTGTAAGACATAGCGCAAAATGTGTTTAAGTTGTATGGCTGCTTGCCACGCCCACTTCACTAAAATTCTCGAAATCCTTTTTTTTTTTACTTTCCTATATCTTAAACGTCGAAAACTACCAAAAACCTTAAAAAAAAAAAAAAAACGAAATGACCATTTCAACCCTTGAAAGGACTTTGACCGAGCTTCTTATGATCAATTGTGTTGTGTGTGATGTGAAATGTTTGCACACAAATGATCGAGAACTGGATCTTCATGTTTTAGGCCGACTCCGAACGGCTTATGTTCTCAAGAAGCTTTTCAAGGCAGTTTTTATTCTCTGAGGTTTGCCATTGCCTGCAGAGAGGTGACGGCCGAACAGAAAAATTAATTCAATTGAAAAAATTTTTTGTGTCAGATGGAGGATTCGAACCTGGGTTCTCTGGCGTAAGAGTCACACACTCTACCCACTACGCCAGGCCGCCACTTAAAAAACTTAGCAAAATAATATTTTCCGTCTGACTTGTACCAATAGCATCACTGTGTGCTGCCTAAGAGAGACTCTATGGTTGGCAGTTTTAGGGGATCACTGGTTACGAACCTGAATTTTAATATTCAAAATGGCGGATAGGATTGCCACCCAGATTTTTTGTATTTTTGCGAATCCTTGTAATTTTAAAATTCTTCCAATGGATTTGATTTCGAATCTAGTTTCACAGTTTTGAAATTCAAGATGGTGGATAGAGTTGCCACCTAATTTTTTATTTTTACGAATTCAGTGCTGAGGCAAACACAAAGGGAAAAATGGGTAATGTAATTTTTTCCACAATAGGACTGCCTAATAAAATGTATTTTTAAGATTTTTAAACAACATCTTACATTTTGTGTGGGTTAGATGATTTCGAATCCGATGTCGGAATTTTAAACTTCAAAATATTGGATAGGGCTGCCACATTCCTGTTGTTCTTTTTATAAAGTCAGTGCTAGGGCGAACACTAGGTAAAAATGGGTCGCTCTGAATCCGTTGCTAGAATTTTAAAATTATGTAATTTCTTACAACAGGGCTTCTACCCAATAAAATGTAGTTTTAAGAGTTTTAAACATCATCTAAGAGTTTATGTGGGTCGCTGCTTTCGAATCTGGTTTCAAGAAATATAAAATTCAAGACACTTCTTTCTTATAGTATAAATTTATCGATGCCGTAAAAAAAGACACAGTTTCGATAGTATCGTATGTGTGGACGTTGAATTTTTTTTTTTTTTTTGATATATTTATTAATGAATTTCTTGTTCTTGATAATTATTATGTTGGTTAAAAAGTAATATAATACAATCTTTTGTTTAATAGATTAAAATAAATATTTCGGAATAATATGAATTTATTATTTTGCCTGCAGTAAAGATATATTTTAAAAATAATTGAATTTTTGAATTTGAACAAGCAAAATATATTTTTGTTGTACATATACATATATAAAATTTGTTCAATAAATAATTCGAATTTATTATATTTTAAAAATAAATAAAGTTTATAATAGCATAACTACCATGCCAGTCTCCAATCTGCGTATATGTAAACCTGCGTATATGTAAATTGTAGTAATATAATTGTTTTGTATTAGTATGTATTATTTATTCTAGTATTCTTGCTGAAGATTAACAAAAACAATGAAAACTAAAAAACGAAAGAAATGTATATATATTGTTCCTCTTAATAACTCATAATAACAACAAATATTTCATACATACTTCTTAATAACAACACAAGCAGATACTGAACAATATTCGTAAAACGATTCTTCATTTATATAATGGCTTATATGTAGTACTGCTGTACTACATATACATAAACTACATAAACTACATAAAACCAAATATAAACTAAAATAATGAACTATGCATCTCTTCTTCGTATTGCAACGTCTTATTATCTCAGGCATCAGGCGGACAAAGCAACTGATTGGAGTCTGCCATCAGACTGAAATCTTTTTAGCGGCGCAAGCATTTATATACGTAAACATTACTTGCAAAGCTCTGAGAAATTCATAAAACGATTCTATTCAACAAACAACACGATGTTGCGTTTGAGATTTCGGCACGAACTAAAGCAACAAGCATAAGAACGTCAGCAGCAACTGAATCATCAATGCATTTTTCTCATACAAAAATGTGATTTTTTTTTTCTTTTGCTACCGTGTGGCTTTATTAAAGGAGTAATAAAATCCAAGGTTAGAAATTCCTTTTATTCACGATATTACTGATATTTTGGCATAAGTTTTATCTTTGTACGATGAATATTAAAGGGTGTTTTATACCCTAAAGTGTACTTTGAAAAAATTTGTGAAAATACCCCCACAAACCGAAAATACAAACCGCGCTATAAGACGTAATTCTAAGTCAAAACATATGCCATTCAAATCATGTTACATGTTATAGTTCTTTTTCAACGTGACGGTATACTTTGCCTATATATACTCAAAATAAAAATAAAATTATATTTTCCGAAACTAATTTTGAACTTTTTACATTAAATGTTAAAAGTACGCACAAATATTTATTTAATTAAAAAAAATTTTAATTTTTTTATGATTTAACTCCTCAACACACAATATAAAATACATATTAGAAACATAGAAGATAGAAACATAGAAGATATCTTAACGCTCTGATAACAAAATCAATTTTTTTTTCTACCGCTTACTCAGATATCCAGTCTTATTAATATGTTGAACAACTCATTTAAGCACTCTCTCCCGGTTGGTTTGTTTTTATTTTTTTTTATGTATCTTTCTTTATTTTTTGCGTCAATAGCAAATACATAGTTGTTGTACCAGCCAGAATATTTTGTATATTGTTTGCACAGAACTTGTCGCCAACGGAAATCACAAAATGCTAATTTAAAAGATTCTGTTTTATTTATTTGTCGTTGTAGTTGTTTGTTGTTGTATCTATGTCTGTATGAGTTTCTGCTATTTTGCTTATTGTTATTGTTAAGAGCATTGTTTACAAAATAATTTCTTACTCAATATAAAATTACAAACAGTATACAAAAAAAAAAAAAAGAAGCAAAACCCTTTGTAGCAATAATATTGTTACAACAACAATAAAAACAACAAAACAGCCAGTGAAATCATTTCAAGCGCATACATACAAACTTCCGGTTTGGCAAAAAAACTAGAAATAAAAAATATCATGTTTGGGTTGAAAATTTTCTTTAAATCGGAAATCAAAAAAGCTTTTGTATGCATCGCAAGGACATGGTAAGGACACAGAAAAAAACAGGCGCATGTATGTAAGTAAAAAAACAAACAATTATATTGTTTACAATAAAACAGACTACATACCTTTTAATATACAAGTGTGCGTAAGTGTGTGTGTATGTATCAATTGAAAAGTCTTTGTGAGTGTGTGTTTGTATTTACAAATGTATTGAAGTTTGTAAATAAACTGACAAATAAACGTAGTTTACAAAAGCAAACAAAGGACAGTTTTTTTACTGTATTACTTTGTATTTACAAAGGATTCACGTCTTTTGGGCTAAACTAAGCAAAGGATCGAGAAAGTGCAGCATAGCCCAAGGCTTGTATTAAGCATGACAAGGATTTGCTGTTGTTGTTTTTTTTTTTTTATATCGATTCTAAACTTTAATGCTCTTTAAGATTAATCTTAAGAAAGGCCAAAAGAGTTACAAACAGGTATTTTAAAATCGAATGTGTATAGAGTATAAAAAGGAGCTTATATTTAAATAGCTAAAGAAAGCGCTTAAGATTCCAGGAAGTCTATACAAAAAATAAAAACAATATTGGCAACGGTAGAGAATAGTAAAATCTTTACAATTGACCTTTTTGGATTGTCAAAGGATCTATTACGTTATATTGTTATGCATTAAAAACGAGTGTCCAACCGAAACTGAAATTTTTGGCAGAAACCGAAACCAAAATTCGGCTCTTTTTGTAATTTTTGGCCAAAACCGAAACTGAAAATTAGTATTTATTAATAATTAAATATCTTAAATATGTTTTTTTTTATTAAAATTAACAGAAAATGTAATCATTTTATACATACAAAAAAAACCTTCATGTGGGATTAGTGGTGGTAAACTGTGGATAGTGGACCATCCCTTGTATGTTTGCCGATTGTGGGTTGTTTTCGATAGTGTCGATAGTTGTGAAAAAAACTATTGGTAACTTTTTGATACCCCCTTAAACTTTGAAGAAATAAATATGAATAAAAAACTCATAGTATGAAAAAATAAATAGAAAGAGCTTAAAAACGAGCAGGCCCCCATTATCGACTGTGTTAGTTAAATGAGATATTTCCAGCAGATTTTTAAGAGTGTTGTAAAATCAGCCCAATTCTGATTAGAAACTTTTTTCTTTCCTCCTATTCTGAATAAAAACTCCTGGGGGATTTTCTCTCTTGTGGTAACCAGAGTAAAATGAGTAAAAGGCGAGTGTTAACTTATAATGATTGTTTATTGATATTGAGCGTACGTGGCTGATGTAATCGAACGACTGGCTAGTGAAATGATTGTGATCTATGCTTTGCCCATGACTAGAAGAGAGCGCATGAAAGAGTTAAATAAATAACTGTTTGCATGTACAAAACATTACCCCATCTCTTTTCCTTTTCCTTCTATGTAAAGAAAACTTCGAAAGTAGGAGAAATTTCTCAGGGGGAAAAGTAGGTAAGACGAATGAGAATTAGATGGAATCATCAGTAATAAGTGAAGGATTTTGAACAAAAAATGTGAGTATTTCATGTTTTTAAAAGTAAACTAGCCTTTGTTTAAATGTGTTTTTTAGTTCTAAAAACATTAAATAAGCAGCAAATTGCAATTCTATTGTGAATATTGGAATTCAACTCAGTCAATGTGTGCAGCTAACCACTTCCCAAAAATATTGGAAAACGATCTAATTTATTTTGTAACACTTTGAAAGTTTTTTAGAAAGCAAAAATTAACTTAAGTGAATATTATATATAAACGGTACTAACATTGGCCAACGCAACTCAAGTGGGTTCGCAGAACTGCGTAACTGCCTAATTCCATCCTGTGTTCCGAGGAGAAAAATAAAAACGTACTTAAAAAATAATGGTTTTTTTCGGAATAAAATGTATCTTTTATAAAAGTTGTCGTTTTCGGAACATTTGCTTTTTATGTAGAATTACGTTTATTCCCGTCGTTTCAAAAGTGATGAGCAAAAAAAAAAAAAAGAAATCGGCCCACAGTACACACATTCTCAAAAAATATTAAATTTCATGAGTATAGTTTATTCCATGACAGAATTATAAGGTAGGCTCAAGTTGGAGTAAAAAGGAAGCTGCATGTCAAAATCGGCTGGTCGAATTTTATTTTTCTTATTGTAGTTGTTGCCTTCATCATTTGACGTTTAGCGTTCTCACAGCTTTGTTGTTGCAAAACTTGTTGTTTGAGCAGCCATTTAACTGTGAGCCTACCTTATAATTGTATCATGAGTTTATTCATTCCTTTCAAAAGCCAAAAAATAAAAACATGCTAACAATTTAAAAAAGACAAATTTTCACTTAACTTTTATAAAGAAAATTCTGTGGCTTTCAGCGGTACAGAGAATTTAAAAACTTTAATTTGTAAACTGTACAAATTTTATTTTCAATCTACTTTTCACTCGAAAAAAAAATTGTACAATACTTTAAATTCTCGATAAAATTTGGACTAGAAAAAAAAGAAAATTAAATTTGAAGGAAGGGCAAGTATCAAATATGCTTATTAATATTTTTTCAAACTAAATTTTTAAAGATTTAGTTTTAACATTTTTTTCATATTCAAACTATCGACGATAGTTCAATCACTATCGATAGTTTATTTTTACCATCGATGCACAGTTGCTCAATTTTTCAAAGGTAATTGTGAAAATTAATTTTAGTATGATTGAAATTGGGATATCTTACGATGAGGTTTGTTAAACAATTGTTGAAGGTTCACGAATATTTGTTTTTTTTAACGAAATTCAAGTTTTCGTTCAAAGATTTGTGCAACATATCAATAAAAAGGTATTTTTTTTTTTATAAATGTAAAAAGTGGATTCTATGCTATTACTAAAATTTAAAAAAAAAAATTGCTTGAAATTTTTGATTTTTATGTGGCTGATTTTTTCTTAAACGCTATTTTTATGTCTTTTTCGAACTTTAGGTCAACTTTCAAAATGAGTTCCAAAATAATCGACAAAAAAAATGTTATTCTGAACATTTCTGAACACAATGCAAAAAAAAAAATTGAGTTCATATAAAACGCATACCTGTCTCCTATAACGATCTATATCAGCAAACCTATGTTTTTTTTTCTATCCGATTGCAGTTGCTTGATATTACAATTTCCCTTGCAAATTTTGAATAGGCAATAAGAAAATATATTCTAATTAATACTATGAGCATCAACAGCTGGTATAAAATGAAGTCGGTTAAAAAGGAATTTACCATACATATCATATATAAAAAATGTATCATACATAAAATATGATATATAAATTTTATCTTTATCTATACTACTTAGTATCGCCTGTGGTTGAAATTCGGCCATATCAAAATCAGCTTTTCTTTTAGTTTTTTGCTGAACGCACCAACCCATAGCCTGAACAGAAGTATTGAACAAAATAAACAATTATAAATGTAGTTGCATGTGTGATATGAAGTAAGTAGCAGTTTAGAAATAAGGAGAAAGCACCAACAACAATAATGACGCACAGCTCTTTTGAAGTGTCTGCTACTCTCTCTCTCATTCTACTCTTGCTCGTGTATGCTACAGCAACGATGTTTAATAGAGCTCTGCAGCTATGTATTTTGTTGTTGCTTTGTCATTGTCCCATTGAGAAAAAGGGGCTTTTACATTTGCTTAGTTCTACTATCTTAATGACAATATATTCAAATAAAAATTATATTGTGCACATCTACTTGAAAATACCTTTCCATCGATATAAGTTTTATGTGATTATGTTGAAGTTAACACAGGTAAAAAGGGAACACAAACTTCTTTGTTTTGCATATTAATATATAGATCTTCATCTTCTTTACTATTATATAAAATTGAAGTGGAAATTTTTCTTTCAGATAAACTCCAAAAAGTTGTAAAATATCATATTTGTACTACAAAACATCATATGGGTATTTTTATTTCAAAATTTTAAAAATTAGCATGCCTAATTAAAGTTTTAAGTTTTTAAAGAAATCATCCCGATGCCACGAATTGCTTGAGCGTTTTCTTTTAACGTGTTTATGTTGCGAGAATTTCAATAAACTTCATGTTGTTCTCTTCCCTTTTTCTGCTCAGCTAGCACAGCACAACATAAAACACATATGAGCTACGCACAAGGTGAAAAGGGAGATACATATAAATGCAGTGCTGAGTTAAAAGACAAAACAAAACAAAAGCAAAAAAAATGTTTTTTATTTCGTTTGACATGCATTGTCTTAAGAGCTGATGTCACACGGTGATCGTTTGAACGGCCCTCAAAAGTTTTTGTTAGAGTAAAAAAAAGTGTAAAAAAACGTCCGTGGACCACTGTGGCCTTCTAGTATAATATATTTTTTTCTTTCCTAATTTTTTTAACCTTTTAGAAAGCACAGGTTAACAATTTTTTATCATGGAAAGTACATGGAAATGGTGATATTTTCTTATCGAATGCTGTCAGTTCTGTAAACATCTGAAAACAGATCGCTTGTTATAAATAAAATTAAATTTGAAAATGTCAATTTCCTCCTTAATGTATTTGCACATTTCAAAAGTTCATCGACTGAGATGGATTTTAAAGCAGCAATACAAAAAAGAAAACCCTATATTGCAGCAGAAAGTTTCGAATCATCTGAAATCCAAAGATGGGTCGACTATAAAGAAAGATAAATTGGCTGAGAGGAAAAGAAAAATTCAGGAGGAATTCCGCAACAAAGCTGGAATTAGAGAGCACAGCGTAGCAGAATATGGAAATACGAGAGATGGAATTACAGCAAAGATATTTTTCGATAGAAACGACATAACAGCTGAAATAACAGGTGTTCATGGAGAGATCATCAAAAGCTGGAAAGTCATTCTCAATGCCTTGACGTGTAGGAAAAAGGTAAACGCTACAACGTACGGGATATATGCAAGAGAAACAGCCAATTTGATTCAGAAAAAGTATCCTGTAAAACAAAACTCACATCTACACTGCATAAAGTCGTAGCGCATTGTAAAGACAGTATAGAATATCAGTCGCTACCAATTGGAGAACTCTCCAAAGAAGCACAGGAATCAAAAATATAAGGACTATGAAAAATACAGATATTTTTATATCTACAAGATTTCTCTAAAACGACAAAACGAGGATCTTTTCAATATATTGGGCAAATCATCAGACCCAAGAATTTCATCTCAATTACGGCATATTACTGCTAGAAAAGAGTTAAAAAAAAATATTCCGCGGCAATGTTAGTTATAAGATAACTTTATAAATATCGACGAATATTTTCAACAAAAATTGGGTTCAGTTTTTAAATTTGATTTCTTATTTAAAATTTCTTTTAATAAAAATAACACTTTTTTTTGTTCGAAAATTTTTTTAAATTATTTTATTATTTTATTTAAAAAAAAAAAATTAATTGGGAAACGTAATAAAACTGGAGTTCTAATCTTCTATATATTTATTCCGGTAAGGAACCCCTTATTCCAGCAAATCTACAAAAGCTACAGCAACACTTTATATATCATTAGAAAGGTCATGACCTGTAGGTATGCAGAAAGTTATTAGATTTTTGAATAGAGTTAACGTTTAGTAGATATGAGCGTTTAAGCATGAGTAAATGGTAAAAAGTCTTAAGACGCGAACTCGCTCCAAGTGTGATTCCAAAGCGAAGTATGGAAGTTCACCAAATTTTATTGTCGTTTTTTGTAATTTTTGAGACGGTATTTTTTCAGTGTAGTAATAGCTTAAGACTTTAAAAAAATAAATTTGCCTTCGGATTCGTGTTAATTAACCGTAAATCTGATATATTTTAAGTTTTTCATTTCTTTTTTTCTTAAAGAAAAATTATATGGAAAAACTTAATTTGTAGTAAAAACTTTTTTAAAACACTTCAGAAAGCTTATATTCAAAAATTCATTCCGCAGGATTCTGCAGGCGTATGCAAATTAAATTTTATTCAATTCAAATTTCGAGAAATTTCAGATCAAGCCACTGTGCGATATGTTCGCGATAGTTTTCCACCAATATAACAGGTCATTCAATAAGTCCGTAGGATAAGTAAGAAAAAAAAAAATTCAACATAGTTGCCTTCGAGAGCGATACAACGAGTTTAGCGATTTTCCAACTTTTCGATACCACTTTAATAGTACGATTTCTCTTTCTAGTCAAAATAGGCATCAGTTTCAGCGATTACTTCATCATTGGACTTGAATTCTTTCCAGCAAGCAATTTTTTGAGATCTAAAAACAGGAAAAAATCGCTGGGGGCTAAATCTGGAGAATACGGTGGGTGGGTAAGCAATTCGAAGCCCAATTCATTAAATTTTGCCATCGTTTTCATCGATTTGTGACACGGTGCATTGCCTTGGTGAAATAACACTTTTTTCTTTTGCAAATGTGGCCGTTTTTTGGCGATTGTTGATGGTTGTTCCTTTTTGGAGAGATTTGATGAATATTAATCCTTTCGTATCCCAAAATATAGACGTCATCACCTTACAAGGCGACTGTTGGGTCTTTGCTCGCTTTGGATTCGGTTCGTCGACTGCTGTCCACTCAGCTGACTGTCTTTTGGATTCTGGTGTGCAATAGTGAAGCCATGTTTCATCCATTGTTATATATCAACATTAGAATTCGATTTTGCTGCGGTTTAACAGCGCCAAAAACACTCCTCTGAAGCATCAATTCGTTGTTGTTTTTGGTCGACTGTGAGCTCACTCGGCACCCACTTTGCACAGAGCTTTTGCATACCCAAATGTTCGTGTAAAATGGTAAAAACACTACCATCTGATATCTTTACAATGCCAAGTAGCTCGTGCACCTTCAATTTGCGATCGTTCATAACCAATTTGTTGATTTTTTTGATGTTTTGTGGAATAACAGTCTGATTTGGGCGTCCACTGCGCTCGGCATCATTTGTGCTGGTACGACCACGTTTAAATTCAGCAATCCGCTTTTCTACCATTTGTCTCTATGGAGCAGAGTCCGGATAATGTTTATCAAGTCATTGTTTGGTTTCCTCTGTATTTTTTTCATCAAAATTCATCAAAAGCATTTTCATTTTAATAACAATAGTTGCACACAAAATGCTATAACTCACGAGAATCAATTGGTACTAAATAAAAATCATATGGAAAAAATCTAGCAACGCCATCTATGTGTCATCCTATGGACTTTTTGAACGTACTGTAATTTAACCATTTTTTCAATACATTTTTGACTTTTTTTTTAGCCATTATTTGTTATTAAGATTAATTGGTGGTTATAGTTAATATATTGTTGCTGCATATACGAAAGTTTTACTATAGCTTATCATATGTGCTATAAAGTTCTAGAGTGACAGATATCAAATCGAAAATAGCGAACTTTTCAATAATTTTTTTTTGTCAAAATAAGAGATTTTTCATGAGAATTTGAAGTTTCGGTTTCAAAAGGGGCCGAAACTAAATATTCTATCGGGCACCATTAAAAGCTAATCGGTTGGCTGATACCTCTTCTTTTTGAAGTAATTTTTTTTATAATTTTTTGCCACTTTTTTTGTCTTTATTGAAAAAAAAATGTATATCGGATAAAATCTTGCTATGAGACGAAGCGCTGAAATCCTTTAAATTAAGTAAAAATATCAAGATAACAAGTCATAAACTGAGCATCATCTTCTTCTGAGTATCTCCGCTGCTTATGAAAAGAGACAACCACACAAAGCGAACGAAATAGCGTTAACTCTGGAGTTTTCTTAATTAACTTAATGTTTACAACGAGTGCCATTTTTTCCCATCACTCTTGTTTTTGCTTCTTTTGTTTGCTGCTGCTGGTGCTGATGAGCTTAATTTCTGCACTTAATATATTTTCAAGAAAAATTGCTGCTGCTGTTTGTTTTTGTTTTCAAGTCAAGTTAGCTGCATTGAAATATTTCGAGTTTTTATTTTATCCTAACTAATTTTAACCTTTTTTTTTTTGTTGTAATGTTGTCAACTAATAATTTACAGCGTTGCCAACTACGCAATAATAATAGAACCAGTGAATTATATTCAAGCAGAGAAAAGTAGAAACTAGGAAAAAAAAGAACTCTTAAACTGCTTTCTTTCAATGAAAGACAAAACGAACTTTCAAAGTTGTTTTTTTTTTATTTTGTAGTTCTTATTTAAGAGCACAATCTCTGGATTTGTTTGTAATAATTCAATATTAAATTTATTTAACTATTTGAAGCACTTGCTTATTCTTTAAAGGAATACAACTACGTTAAAACTTAAGGGTGAAACTAGGGAAAACTAAAACTTAAGAGCAACTAAAATTTGAAAATAATGAATGCAATTAGTAGGCATGTGGTTGACATAATATATTTCCCACCAAAGAATTATGAAACTATTTATGATAATGATAAGGAAATGGTAATTTAAAAATATTCTTGTTCAATATTTTATATAATGTGAAAGTTATACAGAAAACCAGTTAATTTCATACTTATCTCTATAGCATAATATGAAATTTGCCAGTGTTTACGCCGCAACCCTTACGCAGAATAATCTAAAAGATTACTTAAAGCATAAAATATTCATACTCATAGTACCGATCCTCAGACGAGCTGATCGTTTGGCTTATCCGACGAGTTTTTTACTTGTTTCTTGTTTATACCCTGCAGTGTAAGACTAATCAGCAGTAAATCATTATTAGTTTTTATATTAGTTCAAAACAAACTAGTTCATATTTTGTCACAAGTTACTAGGTGCTAAATAGTTGGAACTCAACTAGTTTATTGCAAGTCACAATAAAACTAACCAAACGCAAGTAGTTTAAATATTATCAGAACTAACCACTTTCTCAACTAGTAAAAGCCAAATAGTTTTTAAAATAGTGAACATTTTTTTCAGATGATGTCAAAAAATGCAGCCAATGACACAAAAGTTCAAACTAGTTGTACCAGTTGAAATATTGGTTTAATATGACTACTTGTGTACTAATTGACACATGAGTTTTTGTCAACCACTCAGAAAAGGCTAAACTATAAACTAGTTTAAATTTGGTAACATATGATTTGTTTGCAACTAGTCAAAACAAACTAGAATTAAACTAACTAATAGTTGTAAACTAATTTTCAACTGTTCAGCATACGGCAATTGATATTTCCTATGACATCGCCATGTTAAAAATACTAGTTGGGTATATGAAAAAAGACGAACTTAAACTAGTACTGCTCAGTTTTCAAATAGTGTGCAGACTGGTTTTAAACTAGGTGGTTACACTGCAGGGACCTATATACTAATTACAAAATATTTAATTTTATAAATATATATATATATATAACCCTTTATATTATGCATATTTACTCCTTTTTTTAATTATTTCCTTTCCTATTATATATTTTTATTATATATACTTTAGTATCTCTTGCAAATTTTATCATACAAAATATCTTTAACGTTTTGGTTTGCAATTCGTTAACGAAGATTCCCAAATTTCTGTCTCTTGTTTGTTACCGAAACTTTCTTCCTCAACGTATTGGAATAATGTTCGTGCTCGAAAATTTCCAACGTTTCTATATTGCGTTCGTGCATGAATTTAGGTATTTTATATAAGATTTTCGTCAATGAAATGCATGACCGGATTAACATATGTCGTCAAATATGACACAAAAGTCGTGCATGATTCATTCATGAACTCTTTAAAACATGTCCTACTGGGTCAAGTCAAATTTCAGCGCTAAAGCTTAAAAGCAACAAGCTCTCCCAGTCAATAAAACAACTCAAGCAATAAAATCGCAACAAAGCACTACAAAAGTTTACTGATGGCTGTTAGCCTATAAGTAGGCAATAAAATGTAATTTTATGACTTAATCGCAAGAGCTTGATTTGCTTGCGTTCAACTCAAGAACTCAAAACTCATATCGATGGGCTTAATATTATGGCAGATGTGTATAAAATATAAAAATTACAGCCAATTTCTGAGATAAGGTTTCCATTCATAAAAGCCTCCACAGCTTGCAATTCTAAGTACCATACCACCTGTTTCTTGACGCATAAACGCATTCAAGCAAATGCTGGTGGCTACTCACATCAGCATAAATATTGGAGGTATCTGCATCAGCATCAGGAGATCAGTATCGACAACTTATTCAAGTATTTGTCTCAATAAAGTATATGAACGTTGAAATCCAGAGCAAAGCAGAAGCTGAAGAAGCAATTTCAATTTCATTCCAAGAATTTTACGAACTTTTAATCTAACTTCAATCAAAAACAAATTGCATTTAGTACGCTTTTAGGAGCGTAAACATATTTATTTTATTACCTTTGCAAGGATAACAAACAGGAAGAAAAGCAACAAATATCCTTATCAACATCATCATCATCGTCGTCGTACACATGACTATACACTGAAAATGTTTATAACTTTTATGAAGTCCATATATCTGCGTATGTTTGTGATGGTTTGTTAAATTTTATCTTGTGCTTATAGGCGTAGCCTTGGGTGAGTGATATTGTTTGTATGTGTTTATATGTGCGCACAAGAGAGCTTAATAAACTAAGCTAATAAACGGAAAATTTTGATTTTACACAGAAAACCTCAAATGAATGGGCAACAACATCAAAAATGAATTTAAAAAAGAATAACATATTAATGTATCTATCATATACAATCCAACAGAGAATTAAGAATATTAATATTTGAATGATGGCAATCATTCATATGGGTGCGTGTGAGTTTGTGTGATGAAATTTATTTATTTCGGCTGTATTTATGACGCTTTAATATTAAAATTGCTGCTTATCTAAGCAGATTTTTAAGGCTTTTAAAAATAAGGACATATTTTAAGGACAAATTTTTATTTTCCTTATTAGAGCAGACAAAATGTTTTTCAATAAAATCATTTTATTAAAAGGACCGCAAAGATATAGTTTCAGGTTTTTTAAAATTTAGCCAAATCGAGTGGGAAGAGGGTTATGTATAAACTGGTACGAGCCTGACCTCAGAAAATAAGATGAGTCATCTTTTTTGCAAAAAAAAACTTCTCACGCCTTCTATGGTTTAATACCAACGAATTGTTGGTGCCAAAGAATGGAATCGTGAAAAAAAGTAAACAAAGAGCGCAACAAGTCTTTGCAGAATTAATGTAGTCAATTTTTTTAACCTTTGCTTTATGCTAAGAAGTAGAAAAACATTGCTTTTTAAATTGGAAAGCACACAACTGCAATTCCGCTTTGGTTTTAGCAGAAGGTGTGCTTATAAGATTTTCAAAGTTAATGGACTGCATGAGTCAGAAGATTACTGATGAGTTGGTTAGCGACCAACGAAACAGCTTTCTAATCTGCTGGTGGTTGTTCTGTAAAGAACATTGTTGTTGTGGCAACCTGTTGCTTCATGGAATTACTTGGCATAAAGCTCACATATGTAGTTCTTAAAAATTAATTTTTTTTAGAATTGCTGTAAACTAAACAGAAATTAAAAAATGCCACAATTATTTTTTTAAGTAACTGGTTTTGTGTACCCAATTTATTTTTTTTTTTTTTTTTCTTTTATACTATAATTTTTAAACTTACTCCTATTGTAAGTTTCGTACTCACGTCTTCATTGAAATGAAAGAAGTAAACGTTGCTTGTGCGCCATAATCAAATAAAAAATGTTTCACAAAAATTGTACTATAAAGCTTTGTTAACCGAAAAAGTAACTCTGAATCATAAGACTTTTGAATCTGAACAATATGAGACGGAAAGTATTGAAATATTTTAAAGCATGTCTAAAAATGTAATACATGTTGTATTAAATCTAATATCATGGCTGTCTTAATTCTAAATATATTCCAATTGTACTAGTTTTTGAAACTGATTTTCTTAAGTTTTATTTATTTTGTATTAAATTTTAAGCCGTAGGTACTAAAGTTCAAATTGTATTCCAACTTTATTAAATTTAAGTCCAGCTTTGATTAAAAAAATGTCTAGTATATTGAAAAGTATTAATTTTAATAAAATATGGTTTAAAAATTACACCAAGATTTTTAACCGTGTAGTGTCCATATTATTTACAGTATTTTAAAGTTCATGAAATCCTAGCCACTGTATTGATTTGGTTCCAATTTCACACACATTGTTAACAAAATACAAGCTACACTTTTACCAAATGTGGCGAGAGTGAACTACTACTGGCCACAGATTTTCAACAATTATTGTAGTAAAATCTTACAGCACAAAAATAAAAGTAGTTCAAACTAGAAATGCGTGAATTTTCTGTTTAACGCTGAAAAACCCTTGAAACGCACATTTCTATCTACATATTTTTAAAGCATTCAACTAAGAACACGAAAGAAATAATTGTAGGAGAGAATTAAACACTTTTAGTGTGAAATATTTTTAGATTTTTTTTTGTACATTATTTCTCAATAAATTTTTTAAGATTATCTTAAGTTTTGTTAATTCGCTTTGATCATCATAGAAATAGAATCACGAGACGATTGATACTATTCCATGTGATGCTCAAAACAAACTAACGAATATTATTTGTTAAGGGCGGGTTGTCATATCGCCGCCTAAGAAGTTACACTTCAAAAATTTCTGATACTTTTGTTATTTGTTCAAGCTGTAGCATATATGTATAAAAATGTATAAAATAGAAAAACTGATGAAAAAATTTTTAATTTTAAGGGTTCCCGATTTTATTTTTTAGCATATAAGGACTAAACTGAGCAAAAAACTAAGTCACTTGACGTTATTCTCGTTTGTTCGACTTTTTTAACTCTTATTAAGGAAAACATCTTGAAATATTTTCTGTTTGATCCAAAAAATTGTATACATTTTGTTAATAAATTCTATTTATTATTATATTATATATTCTATAAATTTTTTCCAAAATATAGCGAACTTATTGTTTTTTTTTTCTTGTCCATTTTTGAATCTGGACCTCTCAAGTGTAAACATGGTCTTCGATAGTTTTATTAGTTCAGAGCTCAAAATAAAAATTCAGCGGAATGTGAAAATAAATCAAAATACACAAAATCAAAGCATACTTTGAGGTGTGTAAGAAATTAATTTCCATCGCTTGAGTAAATTTTTTCAAACATAAAAAGATAAGCATCATTGAATTGCTTAACTTTTGTGACCAAAAGCAAGGCAATAAATATGAATACAACAACAACATACAACATACAACATACATACAATAAAACAAAAAAATATTATACATTTCCACATGCCAGGAAATATGCAATAGTTTTATTGATAGACACAAAAACTTTGCACTCTGTTGTCGAACTTATGTTGCTTATGTTGTTGCTACTGCTGCTTCATGGGTCATATACCAGCAATGCCGGCGACATTTTCCCTTTGTTGTTGTTCTCTGCTGACAGACAATATGCTTCATTTCCTTCCGTTTCATTTGTTATTTATTGTTATTGTTGTGATTTTCCGAAGAAAAGTCAGAGTAGGAAAAATCTTGGCTTATGCATATGGATGTGTATAAATGTATGACTGTGCGTGTATAATTTTATGTATGTTTGTATATTTGCTAAAATATAACTGCTATTTATGAATGCATGAATTTTAAGACACGATTATATTGAATTGCAATGCAAACCCATTGAAATTGAAGTCAGTGGTTGTGTGAAAAGCTTATCATATTCTTGTGCCTGTGTGAGTATGTGTATTTTTGTGAGCATGAATAAAGTTTATCGCAATGTTTATGGCATTTTAATATTTTTATTGACTTAACCCCATTGGAGTAAGGGTCGTTATGCCAAGATATTATAATATTCTGCTAAGCGTTCACCAGTCAGTGGATTAGAGTCGTTAAATTAACAATGGCAAAATTACACACTAACAATAACAACAACAACAACAAAGCAGTAGAAAACATAATAAAGCAATTGAATGTGATGCATGAAATTATTTGTAGTTATTTATAGATATAGCAATAAATATATTTGTACATTTCATGCTAAGAAAACAACAAATTGTTGGGGTTGCTTTATATGATATATAGAATTTCATTGCATGTCTTAGGGCGCAATTTATATTACGCAATTATATATACGCTTTGTTTACAGTCAATTATTCTTGTGTCGATTCGAAATTGTTGCTTCAAGTGATATTTTATTAGATTTTAAAACACGTTCAAAGCACGTTTGCAGTAAGCAAAAAACAATATTTCATTAACAACACTTTCATACGTTTCGATCAACGGTTTCTAATACAGAAGACAAAAAAATTCAATGTATATCGGCTTTCACAGTTCTATAGTAAATTTTTATATGGTGCAGAATATTTTAACATCCCTTTTTTATTTGATAGAATAGGACCCTATTTGTACCACAACTATTTTTTTTAAGATCAATTGGCTTTAGAAAGCATAAATATGTAATCGTTTTCAGTTTTATATTCAGGGTTTTTTTGGAAACGCCTGGTCCCATATGTGACCGATAGGCGCAACTGAGATTTTCACTTTTCAAAGAGGAAAACAAAATAAGTTTTTGGTATTTTAGTATTTTTTAATAAAATCAAGTAGAAAACAAAATATTTTAAAGATATTTTTTATACAAAGAAAAATAAAGTAGAAATAAGTGTTTTGCATTTACATTAAACAGTATTTATTTTAGTGTATGGTATTTTTCGAAGCAAGGAATGCACGAACCAAGATTACAGTTTTTGCATTTAGTTCTGCTTCGGGATGTGTAACAATCTTCAAAGCATCTCCTAAAAGCTGATGGTGTCAGCCAATGATTTAGGCCGTCATAACGTAACGTATTTTCTGGATTATCGTTAGCTTTTCGATTCCGACTTGGACCAGGGGCTTCCGGAGCAACGCCGCACAGTGTTACGAGCCCACATAGCGATAGGACAAAAATAGAAGGAGTTTCTTTAGAATCATGTAATTTTGCGAGTTTTAGGATAACGGAATTGTTCTCACAAAATCTTAATCAAATCTGATGAATGACACGCTCAACTCCCAAGCAACTGTAATCTGAAATTATTCCAGATCAGTAAAAAATTTCAGAAAGAAATATTTTGTGTTAAAATAAACCAAATCGGTTATCTAGTATATATTATTCTAAAAAAATTATACCAGATCAATAAAATTTGGTACGCATAACTATCTTATAGCAAAATAGCAAATAGTTTCAAACGTGAAAAAATACATGACTATCAGTTTGAAGGCTTAAAAAAAAACCCGTATTTGCGCTCTGAATCTGTTTTGCAAAGTAACCAAAACATGCTCCAGAAAATTACCTACATTTAAGTTCTTAATTTTTTAGCTGCCGCAGACAAAATTTTCGGAAAAATATTAAGAAAGCTTCCATTGAAATCATATTAAAATTAAATAAATATTGAAAATGCGTTATTTTTATTTTATTTGCGTTTTAAGCCTTTGAAAATTAATGCATTTTTAAAAATCATGCTCTAGAAAACTGCCCATAACTTCTGTGTTTGTACACCGAAAGAAATCGACATGTTTTAAAATTGAACCATTGTGTTCATTTCCTTTACATTCATTTCAAATACATTATCATTTTCAAGATGTATTTTTTTCATATAAAATTGATGAGTTTTTTAAATATTCACAAATAAAATGATAACATGATGTTGTGACAAAATTTGTTGTAAGCTATTTCTGATCACAAATGTTTTCAATTTAACTACAAAGGGAAGGTTGCGATTTTTATTTTTATTTTTTTTTTTTTTGCAGGAATCAAATCTACTTAATATGATGATTTGCTTCAAAATTGCACCAAGTATAATTGTAAAGGTACAACCAAGACAGGTGAAACCAAAAACAAGTATAGGTAAAATTAATAGAAGTAAGAAAAAGAAACAAAGTTAAGATAATTTAAGAACAAAAAGTTATACCATCCATATTTTGGAAAAATAGTCTTCTATCTTACAATAGAAGGACTCATGTTTACCGTTACTATAGATTAGGGGTGGGCACAAATCTACTCGTGCTGCGACTGCGTGTAAGTAGCGAGCAAGCAGAGTGAAAAATCAGCTGCTTGATGGATTCGGAGTGAATCGGATTGCGGGACGCAAAATTGTAGCAGCACACTTAAGATTGTGTTAGTGTAGAAAATATGTATAAATCTCACGTACAGAAAGATCCCAGCTTCAGTCTTCAAGCGAACGTCAATTAGGTACTACTTGGGCCTGCGTTTTGCTTGAATATATGACGAAAAAGAGTACAAAAAATGTACGAGATTCTATACGGTATAAAATGTTATTTGTTTATGAATTTAAGAAAAAAAAAAATATAATATTTTAATTTTTTTGGTCAAAAACACTAGTTTTTGAACACACGATGTATATAAAAAGCGGTCCTGAGTCAAAATGAAAATATTTTTAATATATTTTTGTTTGAAATCATTGCTTTTTTTTGAAGACCTATAACCAGGTCTTGAACACAAAGACCAAAATTATTTCTACATTTTTTTCCATTATAAAAATTTGTGAACTTTTAGCTGAAATATATACAAACCCCACATAAATTAAAAAGAAAAAAAAAATTCAAAAAGTTAAAAATTGAAAACATAAATTAAAAGATTTTTTTTATTGGAATTTTAACAACGCCCAAAATTATTCTCTCTAGACTAGAAAACTGTCTTAACGTTGGTTGATTTCATATGGACTGTCCCAATAAACAAAATTTTTTTATTCCTAAAAAGAACGGCTTTTTACATGTCCGTCGCTTATAAGTATTTCACATTATCCGTTTGTCAGTCTGTCTACTTTTGATTATCCAACCACTACACATTTATTTAATTTCCGAGTATATATCAGAATGCAAAAAAAAATCACGTAATGTCTTTAAGATTTCTGCAAAATACCGCTGTAGCACTTTTTTGTTTTCAGTGCTCGTTATAGAAACCGTAAGAGCGAGAGAATGCTGTTGTGAGAAGCAAGTGTTGTGTGCAGCATATTATGAAGATTGTTTATAAAAAGCGATTTTTTGAAGTGAAACTTTTATAGCCATGTTAAACCAATGTAAAGAAATGATTCTTAGGAAAACATCAACACATCAGTTCACCGCTTTTGTTGAATAAAAACCAAAAAAATTGCTATTTAACATTTTTCATATTTTTGCTTCCACTGAGGATTGAACACAGTACACTGAGATCCGTAGTTGGCTGTTCTACCCACTGGGCCACGAAAGCATGCTTAGTTGCGTAGTTCAAACTCATGTTAATTCAACAATCAGTTCGTCTTTTCTTTTCTTTCCTTTATGATTGAATTGAGTCTAAGCATGTATAGCAATTAAAAGAATGCATAAAAAGTATTGGCAGCTCTTCGCCAACTTTTGCTCTGACTCATGGCACAATAAAAGAAGGTAGATGCATGATTTAGAGCCAAGTGTCAGAACTGTCAAACAAAAAGACGCAAAAAAACATACGCAGTAGCATAAGGTCAGGGCTTCTAATCACAAAGCGAAGTTGTAATCGATTAATGATTATTTTTGATAAGCAATTCATTTTTTTTTCGTCATCAATCCTTTGGAATAAATTGGAAGATGTATACTATGCTTGCTTTTGGGTTTGTTAGTATTTTGTTCGCTTTGATACAAAGAAGGCAATGGTGCGATGGTAGCACGTTCAACTTGCAGCCGAATTGTGCGCGGTTTGACGTGAGTACGGATAGGGGAAAATGCATTATTATGACACACGCTTTTCGACAAATTTTTTCTTTTAAAGATTTATAAATAAAAATATAGCTTACAAAAAATAAAACAGCAAGATCTGTCGTATGTGCTATGAGAGTCAAGCCTGGGTACTACTCAAGTAATCAAATTAATATAATAAATCCTCTCGGTAACCAACTGTGTCACGAAAGAACAAAAAACTGCGATCTAATTCTGTACGTGAATATTGAAATTTTCAGGAACTGTCCATAAACAAAAGGTACAATTGATAGTTTCCATGATATCGCCATGTTGAAAATATTAGTTGGCTTTATGAAAAAAGGACATTTCTTGAATTACTACTAGTATGAATGCAGATTGCTTTTTAACCATTTGGTTGCAGTGAAGGAGAGAATATTAATAAAATAAATTAGCAATCTTCCCAGAAATTCCATTTTTGGGTAAAAGTTTCACTTCTACCGTTTATGCCACACCCAGTTTTATTTTATTTTGCTACTAGCAGCTATAAAATTGTTTTGGAAAAATCAAGGTATATTTAACAAGGTAGCGTCGTCTCGAAACAGTGGGTGCAGCAGCTGTCATTTATATAGAATTGTATTATTTGCAAAATTTGTATTTGTTTTGCTTTTATTCGTAAAAACCTGATTTTGGTAGGTGCTGTACCCACCACAAGAGAGAATTTTAACTACTAACACTACCTTGTCTTATTACACCATGGGGAAAATAAGTTTTTGACATAATGGCAAGGGTTTCGCAAGACCATGCCACTACTATAATTCTACATCTGATCTATAATTAGAACTGAATCAAAAAAATAAATGTATGCTTTTACTTTGCTTTGCTTTTATGCTTTTACTTAAAAGCAAGTGTTGCACACAAGAAATTATCGAAAAAAAAAACATGGCTCCGAGTAAATGACGCAATTTACGTTTGACATGTCTGCAGTCAAAATCAGCTGTTTTGTGCTTGAAACTTAATCCGTACTTTTGCAACTATTCTCACATTTCATTTTTACTCTCTCAGTTTGAACTTACACAAATCTTACACAGTGTAGAGTACGGAAACACACCTATTATATAGTTAGATTATAAAATGCCCTCTTTTTATATCAATGGGATGCGACATTGATTTTGAACTGCTCTGAGTACAATAAGCGCAATTATGATTTTTGCAATGCAGACTCAAATACTGGGGTTGTTACTATTTTTGGTTTTTAAAACAAATATTATATTTTTGGTTAAAGACTTTAATATATAAGTAATAATGTAAGTGGCATAATTTTATACCGTTATTGATTAAATTAAGTTTATTGTTATAATTTCATATGATTACATATTATTATATGAAATGTAATCAGTCAGTCATCCTTCATTCAGTCATTCAGTCATCTTCTGAAAACTTATTTTGAAAGATATCCTTACTTCTTAAGATTTTTCTTAATTAACAGGTCAATTTGCAAAATTCGGTAGTAATGGGCACATGCAAAAATGTATATATGGGCATTTCCACAAAAATGTCAACCAAAAAAAAAAAACAATATTTAATGTGTTTCGAAATTAAATTTTTTTATCTAGTTAAATACTGATATATATCGATACGTCCGTTGAGGGATTGGCAACTATTTTTATACTTACAACTTCGGTATATTTGGGTAACGCCTCCATGCAAAAACTTGGCAACTAAGGTACAAATATACTGCACAAATTTTTTTTTGTGTCTCTTGGTCACTTCACTTACTAATTTATGTATGGGACAAACAAAGAAAGTTTGTGTTGTTAACTTCATGTACAAAGTTTAGCTTATTTTACTGAAAAAAAACGATGGTTGTAAGTCAGACATACCAACTTAATGCTTAATTATTTTACTTAATTCACGCTGATAAGTTCAGTTGCCAACAAGTTGGTAACTTAAGTCACAACTTACATAAATTTTTTTGTCCAAATTATAAGTTTAACTGTTAAATATCTCCTTACATATACTTGCAAAAACCACAGCGATTTACTAGCCGGCACACATTAATTTTAACTACAATAAACGAAACCCTGCTCTCAATTTTGGTTTTTGGTTTTCTTTTTATAACGAAAACAACACTAAAATGGTCATGCCCAAAAATTACGATTTTCGAGTTACCAACTTATACGTTGGACGTATCGATATGAACTTCGCACTCTGAAAATTCCAATGTCTTAACTAATATTAAAACCCTCGTCTACTGAAGATACAGGACATGACACCTAGTAAGCTTCGACCATGGTGGAACTAAGATGTTAGTTACTCTTCTTAAGCTCTTTTCTCACTTCTTTGATTACACATTTTCCAAACCGAAATTTTGTCGCGTGGGTTATGCCGCGTGAGTTACAGCAAAAATTTTTTTGGAAACTCTATATATTTTTAAATAAGCAAAGTTCATCGGTAAAGTGGGGTTATTATGAAAAATAAATAAAAAATTAAAAATTTAAAAAATTTTGGTAAAATTTTGCGGAATTTTTACAATCTAAGCGTGCTTGTAGTAAAACATAGTTCCTCTTTTTTTTTGTCGCGTGAGTTACGCCCATATTTGTCACTGTTATTCTTAATTAGTTACAGGAACGACAATTTTGCTATATCATACCATTACTATTTCTTCTAAGGCATATGTGCATAAGAAATATTTTTACATTAATAACATAAACTTCCCAGAAAACGAAGCTTTAAGTCGTACGCATGTCGCGTGAGTTACGATGGAAAAGCCAATATATTCTGAAATTTTATCAATTAATTTTTGTAACCTAAAGGTATGCCTCTTAAAAACTGCATCAGTCAGAGCTGCTTAAGCTTACCCTTTAATAATATCTGATGATGAGCTTCTTTTTAATTTCTTTCGCAAGCACAATGAACGTGGAATGCCGCTTTTATTTTAAGTAAGAGGCAGCAAATTTAGAGATTTTGTAGCTTCAAAAATATTGAAATCACAATACACAGATATACAAAGAAGTTGAACGCGTATATTCTAAAACTAAAGCAATGAATACGTAGATGCATGAAATATGTGTTTAAATTTTCTAAATACGTAAAATTAATTCATATAGTTGCGAAATAATTTATATATTTACAAACCAATTCTCCAGAAAACTGAAAAGATTTTATTAATTTTGTCAAAATTAATAAAAGTTCAAATATTGAAAAAAAATCACCTATGCAATTTGCAGAGATTTTGTATATATAATACATTATATCTAAAGGATAATGCTATTGGTATTTTAAAAATTAAGATTTTTGTATTTAATTATGTATAGGTTGAGATCAGAAAGAGACTATTAGAATAATTTTCTATTAAAGAAAGAAAAAAAAACAAAACTAAAATGATGAAAAGAACTTATGAAAAAAACGTGATAAATTAAATAAATGAATGTTCCATAATAAGATTCTGAATACTTATAGTTGTACGTATAACTATAGAATTAGGATCACAATATTTCATAGAAAACCACAAATGTACAAAAAAACTTACAAAGAATCGTAAAAAAATATAACCACATTTTATATACATTTAATATACTTATACATTTACAAATTTTTACATAAATTAGTTAGATTGATATAAGTTAGATATAAATAAGTTTTCAGACATACTACTTAACATTTTGAACCTCTCAGTTTATTGAAAATCTTCACGATAAACTCAGATACTCAGACATTAGACGAATTATAAAAATGATATATTTCTGAATTGTTAGCGCTTTGGTTAGAGCATGTTATTTATTTTTTAAATTCATTGTTCATAACTCTTCATTTTATCGAAATAACAAGCGGACAATCAATTTTAAGCCACTCCATCGCAATTTTGAGTATGAAAAATGATCAACAGACACAAACAAACATACACTCATATAGCTCGTAAACAATAGACGAGCACCTTTGTGACACAGTCACACACACAAACGTCCATTAATTTTCCCAAAAATTCTTACTGTTAAAAAATATTTATTGACAAAAGTTGAACAGAAAAAGCAACAACAAAAACTATAGAAAATAAATCGACTACGAATAAATGTAATTCCCGTGTTTGTGCGGTTTTTATTTCCAACACTGAACAAGAGCAAGAACAACAACAAAACAATTGTATGGTATAACAATGACATTGGCAGCCACAGCAGTGACATTGCCAGTGTTACCAATGAATATTATTTTTTATTTTTTGAAATTTTGATTGTTTTTATTTGTTTTCCTTTTTTCTTATTTAATGTATTGCTAGTTTGTGGCCAGTGTTCAAAACCAATGAATAACATTGAGTAAAGCAACCCGCGCGTATTACGAACCCCCACTTTTGGAAGCACCCAATCACAAGCACCCAACTCTGAGGTATTTTTCCATTTCAGCTATTGTTTGAACGAGCGTGTGAGCTTAATCTGAAAATCGTCTAGAGATTAAAATTGTTCATTGTTTTTTGTTGTATTTTTTGGCCGGTGTTTTTCTTGTTGGGTTTTTGGTGCCGCAGAGTAGCCATTTTTCAGCACTTTTTGTTCAGTATATGAAGCAGTCTCATGTGTGCGTGAGTGTGCGGCTGAGTGTGTGCTTAAGCAAGGATTGCTGTTAATAATATGAGTGCATACTTTTCGGCGCTGAGCCTGCTTTGGCATTGAAGTTTCATTTCAAAGTGCTGCGAGGCAAACATTTAATTTTATTGTTTTTCAAATAAGCCTCACTCGATGTCCTTGGACACATTATTCCCACAGTGATTTAAGCATTTTTTTTTTGCGTTCAATGGTTTTGTGAACTTATTTTAAATGTCAACACACTTCAGTGTTGCCAACTTTAATCGATTCTTAAAACTTATAACGTAAATATGAAATTATTTTTAGCTAACATCATAAGTAAAAAAGTGACTCCTTAAAAACTAAAATATTTTTCGAAAGCAATGAAATGAATGGTTTGAGCTTTACCTGAACATACCTGAAAAATATTCACATATATGTTGAATTTTGAAAATTTTATCGAAATGCAAGCAACTATTCTTTAATTGCTGAAAAGCTTTTCAAATATTCAACCACCCCATTAAAATTTTCGAACACAACAATTTATTTCCTTACACACATAAAGAATATCATCGACGATGTGCTTTATGTGTTGATTGTTCTCAAACAATTGTTGTAATGGCCTTTGTAGCAGCAGTAGCTTACCGCAAAAATGCCCCTTTGGACAAAATTTACCCACTCTGCTCTGAAAAAGTGTTTGTCTTCTTATTTTTTCGTTGAAATTTTATCCCTTCTGTGAATTCCATTTGCCCAAAATGTCACAAATTTTCTAAACTTTCAACCAAAAAGCAGTTCTTGTCCGAGGAAAAATTCCAGCTCTTAAGGATTGCATTGGTCGTTTGTGCCAAATTGTCACAATGCGACGAGCAGCTATTCATGACCATTTGAAGCTTTTGTTTGTTGGTCGTACGGTTGAATTGTTTGTTTATTTTTAACTACTACAGCAGGCAGCATCCAAAAAGCATTGTAAAACAATGCAAACGAACGAATGAATGACCAAATGACAAAAATTCCTTTGGGTTCAGAGAAAATGCAAATTTCTGGCAACACTGTTCAATGCGCAAATTACTACAAAATCGTTTGTTTTATGTGCTTTGTGGGTGGTAGAGTGTGGTGGGTGGGAGAAGCTTAGTTGTGACGCTTCTTGCTGTAGGGAGTTATGATAATTGCATGTACCAAAAGCTAAGAACAGGCATTTAGATTATTTATGGTTGATCAGAGGTGGGTTGGGGCTTGGTCGAAGTGTGCAACTAATTTTGCCTATTCAGAAATTGCAAACTTTTGAACATATGTATTTGTCCCCACTTGGTCGTTTGCATTGTCTCACAGCTAGAAAATTTATGTAATTTTAGCCCTTTCATGGCCTGAACAATTTGGGAAGGTTTTCAACTTTTTTAAGGTCATTGTGCTGTTAGTATTGACGCACACAGCAAATTATGTTAATTTCAAAGCCCTATGTATCCTTCTATGTCCTTCTTAAACCATTGAGTCCATCGAGCAATACTGCAACACTTGAATATTTTTCCTCATTTTAATATATCGAGGACTTAGATCCAATAATGTCTATTTACATTTTGACGAAAAATGTCAAATTCATCGCTGTCCCAAGCTACATCTACAGTACAAATTAAAACTAAAAAAAACCCATTTTTAGTCCTATATATCTTGTATATTATAATATTTCCATCCACAAAGACATTTATTTACGAATGTAAAACTGTCTATCTACATCATAGAATTGTGACGCATGTGTATTAGAATGTCTCAAAATAAAAGAAGTGTCCATTGCCACAAAAGTGAACCTTGCTCTATTTTATGACGATTTCCAACATATTTTGGCTGCCACGATAACCGCCAGTGAGCTACACCATTTTTAAATAACTTTCAAAAATCATAAATTTCGGCTGGTGTGGTTGTAAGAAAACAAACAGTCAGAAATAATAGTTCTGGAAAAGTTCTTCAAAACTGCATCAAAAAAGACACAGTTTCGAAAGTATCGAATTTGTTTCGAATTAGTTTTTTAGGCGAGAAAAATATATTTTACCTTATCTTTACCTTAGCCGACCTTATCAGCCAACCTCATCAGCTCTCGCCAGGTGCCTCTGCTTTGCGCGCGTCTTCTCCAATCGGATACACCAAGTGCTGTTAGGGCTTCCTCGGTCTGGTCCATCCATCGGATGCATGGTCTCCCTCGTCGTCGTTGACCAACGACCTCGCCTCGAGCACCTTTTTCGCTGGAGCTTCGTCGTCCATACGATGGAAATGATCCAGCCACCGTAGTCGCTGAACAGATATACGTTGCACTACGTCAATGTCTTCGTAGAGCTCATACAGCTCATGGTTCATTCGGATGCGATAGTCAACGCCGACTCGAACAGGACCGACGATTCTGCGAAGAACTTTTCTCGCGAACACCTCCAAAGGAGTTGCGTCAGTTTGCTACCCATGTCTTACCGGCATTCAGAGGCACAGGTAGACCGAGCGTCTTGTAGAGTGTTAGTTTTGTTGATCGTGAGAGGGCTCTGGAACTTAGTTGTTTACTGAGCCCGTAGTAGCACCTATTAGCAATTATTGTTCTTCGCTATATCTCCAGGCTTTTTTCAGATTTTTTTTTTGCGTATTTTTATAGCTTGGATATTTGAGAATATCGGCTTAAAAAGGTTATTTGGAATTCGAAATACTTTAGGAGATATGGCTTTTCTTGTCCAGCAATGTTTTAGCCAAAATGCGATTTGCTTAATTTGCCTACTTTTTGAATGCAATGGTTTGAAGCAACCAAAGAATTTTGTTCAACGCGTTCTTTAGTAGGTAATAAAGAAAATTAAAAGTAAAATTAAAAAAAAAGAAAAATAAAAAAATAAAAGAAACACTGGTAGCAATCGAAAAACTCGACCCTAAAAAAGCCAGTTTCGTGGTAACCAACTCGAAAGAGATGAGGACATGCACTATTGAGATTGCCAATTATATTGCAACTGTCATATTTAACGAAGATTTTTTGCCAATACTTCAAATAATGAACCTAATAGGCCTCCCGATTGGCAACGTCACATATGATTCGCCGTGTCTCGGAACGAAGAACGTTTGAAAAGGTCCGAAGCCAGAGCTCTGGCCGCATCAAAAGAAGGTAGAACTACCAGAAGAGCACAAAGAGCCGATGAGTCCTCATTTTTTGTAGAAGAGGAAGGAGTTCTTTATGGGACTGGCAATGCAGATTGATATATGTAAGTATTTCACAAAAAAAAAAAAATAAAATGTTTCATTGCCTAAAATTTTCTTTGAGTTTATTCAAAATCACGTTTTTGAACTTCGAAATTACTTTTCTCCGGTTCTACTGAACCGGTTTGATGAAACCAAGTGCAATCGTTGCAGAATTGTCGAATTTCTAAAACTGCATGCTCAAAATTTTTATTTAAATTTTTTGTTTTGATGCAAAAAAATAACATCAAACTTAAACGCGTTTATCTCGAACCACGTTTTTCGAGCTTGCGAATTTTGATGAAACAAAATGGAATCGACGCAGAATTGTCATCATTATTATTGCTACCTCAGTCACAATTTTTAACAATTTTTTACTATTTTTTTTTTTACACTAAGCTACAAAAAACAAAGACCCCAAAATCGGGTTTTCATATTTCAATGACCGCCATTTTGTAAAAAATAATCGTAAAATTATGATTGAAATAGGAATCACAATTACATCTGTACTGAATATAACGCCGTTAACTTTTTCCATTTCCGATGATCCGAAGTCGAGTTATCCGGGCCACAAGCAGCATACCTTTTTTTTCAACGCCCAACTTTTAAGGCCGACAACTTTTTGAGCAGCCCTCGTACAAAGGAAAAAAAATGTTTATTTAATTTAATATGTTCTTAATACAATAAAAAAAAACAGAATTTAAATGACTCTTTGCGTTTTCAAATGAGAAGTTTTTCAAAAAGGGTCCAAAAACAGCCTTCTAACCAGGAATACTCCCTTAAATTAAGAAATGATATATTTTTTCTCGACAAGGTAGTACAAAAAATTTTGAAAATGGCTTATTTCTAGCTTTAAATTGTCTCCGTTTTGCTCATTGCACCAGTTCCCCGCCATACTAGTTTAGTCTAGCAAAATCCCGAAAAACGGGAATATTCCGCCAACTGGCAGGTCTAGGATGAACTCCGTGAAGATCGTCCAAATGGGTTGCTGTGCCAGAAAACATCGATGCTGTTTGTGAACTGATAAGGCATGATGTGACATACCCTGAGATTGACGTACCATTGACAAGCATCAATAAGATATTGCATGATCATTTGGCCGATAAAAATATCTGTTTGTGTTGGATACTTCATAATCTGACAAATTTTACCTTAATCGTACCTTAATCAGAGTGAAAAAAGTGCTTGCAAAAATCTTAATGGAGAATATTTAGAAAAACATTCAGAACCAATTTCGACAATAGGTATTTTTAATAATGTATTTTTAAAGATATAATAATGTTTGTGTAAATAATCAATGCAATCTTTCACTTCACATCCCTCATTTCACAGTTTTTTTCAAATCCTTTTTGAAAAATTTCCTAACGATTAAGATTTTTTAAAAAATGCTTCTTGAGAATTTCAAAATCTTCACAAAGCCAAATTATCCAAAATAATCTTGAAAAAAACAATAATCAGCATTTGTCGAATTTAACGTTGTAGCTTTAATCAAGTAAGATTTGGTTATAATTTTTTCAGAAAAAAATATTTCCACACTTTCACTTGAAATACTACCATTTTTACTCATTAGCAATAATAACATCAACATCAATAGAGGCACTACTCAGCAGTCTAGACTAGTGAAAACTTTATGTTCGATAGCCAACGGCATAATGAAAACTTATAGCTACACAGCACTCAAATATTATCACACGCACACACACCCAGCCAGAGGGCGCCACCAATACAGCTGCAATTGCAGGAAAGTAATTAATAAAATAATTAAACAACAAAAAAATTGAGAATGGAAATGCAATAAAATAATTTATATGCAATACATAGCATGAATACAATTTCACCTGAGCTCGGCGAAGGAACAAACGATGACGACGAGTTGCAACTCAGGATAACTAAAAAAAAAATGGCATAAAAAAGTTACGCCATTTTAACATTTGCGATGATGCTAGAGCTACAACTGAGCAGGAACAAGTGTGTATGTGGTGTGAGTATTGCACATGTTTGCAGCAGCACAAAATATCCTTAAAAATAAATTAACAACAAAATAAAAATTGGCTGGTAAACGCGTGTGGCATGGCAGAAGAATAACTTGGCGAATAAGAAGCAGCCAAACAGTGGCCAAAACAAACTATTTTCGTAATAAAAAAAATAGCTAAGAAACTTGACATAAATGAAGGAATTATTTATCACAGCCTTGGCTTATTTTATTCCACTGTGCAGCTCTCCATACATTCATTCGCCAGCAGAGTAATAGTAAAAAAATACTTTATGAGCATATGAGCTGAGCCAACGAGGCACAAAAATGGTACCCAACGTAAGCAAAAATAAAAAATAATAAAAATTAAACCCAACGAAAAACACCAAAAACCGCCGAATGCATTGAAATTTATGACAATCATAAAAATTCATTCCACCTAGTAATGGGTATATGAGCGCGAAACGATGCCGCACACAACTGGGGCTGGAGACTGAACGGAACTGGAATGTCGTACAGTGAGTTGTTTTATACACAAAATGGGGAAAATTTTTGTACTGTAGAACTCAATAAAATTAATATTTACCGACAGGTGATTGCGTAAATAAGATAAAAATCAAAGAGAGAGACCATTAAAATAGAGTCAGGTACATATTTATATAGAAAATTATAAGATGATTAGAAAAATAATTTCAACTAAAATTTAAGGAATATTTGTGCTAAACTGACCTTAGTGTATTATAAAAAATAGTGTATTTGGCCGCCAAGCATGGTAGAAGTAAAACTGCTACCCACAAAAAAAAAAAAAAAAAATGGAATTATTTGAATATATTAGTAGTAAACACTTTTATTTATTGATTAGAGCAGGTAAAATCTATTTAAATACTATTTCAAAAAACTGTAACGATCAAATCATCACAAAGGTTAAATGTGTAAATATTAGAGCCCTGCATGAGTATGCTTTTTCGCCTCCCTGAATATATTCTCTTGCTATAGAATAAACAATTTCCTCTATACTATTTCTGCTTTGCTCATACCTGATCTAACACTCTCTTTGTTTTATTCAGGTATAAGAAACAAAGAGAATAAGAGCACGATGCTTTACTAACAACATCAGGTAGCAAATAAAGCAATAAAAAACAACAAAAATATAGTGCTCGTAGAACGAAAAGTATGTTTCTTGTATTGGTACACAAAAAAGAGTGGTAGATAGGGGGTAGATGTGTTCGGGAGAAATGTTGAGGGGCAAAAAATAATAGGACCATTTATATAAATATTTCACCCCTCTAGGAGATGGGGAGCCAAAGAAGGGTGGTAGGTAAGGGGTAGGTGTGTTCAGGAGAAATGTAGAGGAACAAAAAATAATAGGACCAGCTCATATATTTGACCCCTATAGGAGTTCAGCTACGGCCGATATAAACTATTTTCGACAGCTTTTGTGTTTTTTGTATCGAAGGTAGCGAATAAGCAACAAAAAACAACACAAATATGCATTAAGAATAACATAAAGCTTATTGCGTGGAAAAACCAACATACCTGATTCTTATTCAGGTCACTGCAGCAGATTCTTGAGTATTCATATAGTTTATTAAGTACTCAGAGAAATAACTGAAGCAACACGTAGATCGCAAGCTCACCTCAGTGCAAAAGTGTATAAAAAAAGAGAACAGAGAACAAGGTTGATTTATAAGGTTGTCGCAGGGCTGATCGCACTCTCTTCGCAGTACACATAATTGTCAAAACCAGCCAATTTTGCGAATGACTACGAATGAAGAATGGATGATAAAAGAGAGCACTTGCAGATTTTCTATGAGCTGTCAATTTCGATTTGACAATTATGGGTACTCGCTCTCTCCCTTGCGACAACCTTATAAATCAACCTTGACAGAGAACACATAAAAAGTTATTCTCTTGCGCTACACGACCTGTTGTTTACATTTATTCGCTTGCAGCTTTGCTTGCCGTGACTGCTACAGCAGAATATCAGGGTATATTCAGTTGATAAATATATTTTCGTGCAGGGCTCTAGTAAATATATAGAAATAAGCTGTCTCCCTTCTTTCTACTAAACGCATTTCTTCTCTCTACTAAACAACTTTTACGACCGCAAAAAGCAACGTTAAAAACTAGTAATTGTAAGCAATGGGAGTGCAATTCGCATTGGTTGACCGTCGGCAGCCTATAGTTCTCATATTGTTCACGCGTAGGTATGAGTGAATAGGAGAAAAAATGCAACAATTAGTAGTCAAGTTCACTGGACAAAAAGCAGTTAATGTAAGTAAAACTTTCCGCAGTTTATGTAAGCAGAAACTGCAAGCAAATCACCAAAACAAAACCTAATGACATAGTTACTTTCGTCTTCGGCAAACACTATGCTTCGGTTTTTCGGCTTCGGTCAATACATTAAGCTCCGGCTTTTCAACTTCTGTCAAAGTCAAGCTTATGCTTCTCGGTCTTGACGAACTTATTTTGGTGGGATGACATAACGTCCACGGATATAGATTCATGGTCACTACATCCGTTTAAGGCAGACATAATATCCATGGATATTATATCTACTTCGCAAACGGACATAATATCCAAATGAAAACGGGCATAAAGTCCATGGACAAGCTGGCCCACGTTTGGTGCCTGCGTTTGGTGTGCGCGACCGCCGCGGCACGCCGGCCACGTAAGCACCTCGCACAACCACGATCGTTTTAACCGCGTTAGGTGCGTCCGGTCGTCGGCTCTGTGCAAAATGGTTCCAGGAATAATTGCCTTAAAACGAAAAATTAAAAAAGCCTCAATATTTTATATGAAATGCAACGAAACGCAAAATTGGGGCAATTTTTTAATTTTTTTTTTTCCTGTTTTCCTTTTAAGATTTTGTGTACATAGCAAAAGGACATAGTGTCCATGGACCTTATGGCGTTTTCAGATTGAAGCGATTGAAGCATTTCAGATTTAAGCATTGAACCAATTGTTCAATTTTTATACATTAATTTTAAGAATATATTATTTTATAATAAAATGATTTGCCCTTGTACGGAATGTTGTTTTTAACATTAGAAAAAGAAAATATCCCAAAAATTTGGTCCATGGGCACTATGTCCTTTTGCTGAGTAGACAAAATGTCCATGGACCTTATTTCCGTGGATGTTGTGTCATCTCACCCTTATTTTAGGTATTTTTATGTCCGGTCTTAGTATTTAGTATTTTAAAGTTGTAAGTTGTGACCCTCAGCCATCGTGTGGACTTTGCCACTCTAATCTTGATGTCAAGCATTTGAAGTAACCTTAAATACATTAAATGGTTAACAAGAAAATTAAGTTAAGCGTACAAAAATATTTTTAATAATATAAAGAGAAAAAAACATAATAATAAACGAGAATATCAGTTAATTAAGAAACAAATAGAATAGAGAAAAACTGAATAGATTTTCATATCGCCCCGAGCTAAACCTTCTGATTTAGTAATTGAGTGGACGTCCAAGGCCATCAAGACAAATTCTGCAATTTATAAATTTATTTGATTTTTTTCTTTTTTGAAAACTAGTTTTGCTTGCCCAGGGGTTGCAAGATACCTAAGACGGACCCTCGAGTGGCTGCGCTTACCTCAGCCTAAGAAAAACAATCGTTATAGTTCGATATTAACTAAAGAATAGGTCCATGATTTTTGACTGTGCAGCAATTCAAACTATAAGGGAATATATATAATATTCAAAGACATATTGAACTTTTTAAAAAATTGCTTTTGCATAACCTATTAAGTCCTATGGGTGCGAAAACGCACCACGAAAAGACATATTTTTAAAAAGTCTTAGCTTAGATTCAGTAAAAGATATCGGCCATCTTATTTTTGCTTTGAGGAGCAGAGGGATAAAATTTTTTTTTAGTTTCTTGACGTATTTTTTTATAAGATATCGTCTACATATTCTTTTTCGAATTCAAAAATTGTGAATTTCAAATTTACAATAAACAATTTTTTTTTTAAATAATTCAAAATATATATATACACAAAACAAAAAAAACTAGGCATGAAGATCGATACTAATGGTAGTCTTCTTTATTCTTTAAAAATTTCCTTACCAGGCCACAGGACACCGTGGTGTTTTTTCGCACTTTTAAGCTTATGTGAGTTCCCAATTAGTATTGATTGTAACATTAATTTCTTATTTATTTCCCATAATGTTTTATTCTATCCAACACTACTTTTCCAGTAGTAATTTATAATACCTTGCGGCCTTTAGGGTCCAAAAAGGCACCATCGCTTGTCGAATAAGAAAGGGTGTTGTGGGCGTGGCAGTGAGTGACCGTACTATGATTGACTCAAGTACTCCACACAAAAAGTTTTAACCTCATATATGTCGCACGACGTTGAATTCGGTCCAGAAGCTCCAAATAAGATCTCAAAGCTCCTGCCCAAAGGTGCGAATTGTACTCCATTTTAGGCCTTATATATGAGGTATAGATCATTCGAAGATCAGATGGGGTGAAGTATTGCTTGCACCGTTTTAATAAACTTAGGCACTTGGCCGCTTCTTTCGACACATGGAAAATGTGATCATTCCAACGAAGGCCTGATTGCATCGATATGCCCAGAACGACAATAGCATCTGACTCAAAAAGATTTACACCATCCATATTCAGGGGAGCTAAGTGACAAATCATCCACTTATAGGTTAACAGACAACACTGTGTCTTGTTTGCATTAAACTCTATTCTATTATCAAGACCCCATTCGGAGATTTTTTTACTCATTAAGAAGTGTTAATCATATTTTGCCTCTTGCTCTCAATCTCCAAAGAACTGGGGCCTTTTTTGAAAGAATATAAATGAGAAATAGTGCTGTCGTCCGTGCTCACGAAAATGCTCGGACGAAATGCCGTCCATTACGACACGGATAGTTCTGTCCTTAACGAGGCACGTGATCCACCGAGCAAAGTTACCACCGACACCATATGCAATTAGTTTTGAGATGAGAGCATTATGCCACACTCAGTCAAGCGCCTATGAAATATCCAGAGCAACAACCCTGCTCTCACAGAACAGGTTGGTTCCATTTTTCTGTAAGGAACGCCATAAGGTCACCAGTGGAGCGGGCCCAACGAAAACCATATTGACGGTCGCTTAGCAATTCGTTGTGCTCCAGATAGTTCATTAGGTAGAAGTTTATTACGCTCTCAATAACCTTGGAAGGAGTAGAGCATATCGTAATGGGTCAGTTGTTTGCAGGATTCGTGGCATCGCCTTTTTAGGTATGTGCTGGACATTTACGACCTTCCAACAAAATGGAAATTCTCCTGTCCTATAGGAGATCTTGAAAAGGTTGCGCAAAGGCCCAGGCATCTATGATTTAGTGTACCAACTGTACACGGACAGTTATAAAAGTTCATATTTGAACTTTTGGTCTTTATGTGGATGATGTTGAAGAGCACCACTATCACTGGCGGTTTGTGTAAAGTCGCTTGCAAAGGTCAAAATTGATCAGCGAAAGCCGCGCTTACTACAACCGGGCTGGTATATCCCCTAATATTCTAGAGACTAGATAGGTCTCGTCTCCACCTGAAGATGGAAAATGAAGGTACGCCAACTACTGATAGCTGAATTGGTATCATTAAGAACAGTATGGAATTTTCATTGCATATTGTTTTTTTACATAATAGGGCGCAGGTCTAGCTTTGTGTTTATGGAAGTGACATTTAGTACGTTTGCTTTTCTGGGTGTCATTAATCCCTTACTGGTTACTGGTTTCATGACCTACTAGCACAGTGTGCCAATGGGGTCTTATGGAGCCAATAAGAATAAAGCCTTAACACCAGGAATCTGCTTTAAACACAAATAAAGGACTATTTTGCAACTCTTTGAAAGTACAACAGCAAGTTTATTTTGCGTATTATTCTGAAAACGACGCCATTTAAGGAAATCGAAAAGTTTAACTACCTTGGAAGTTTGGTATCATCTGATAGCGGAAGGGATCAAAAAGTTAAAAGCTCTTAATACACTAAGTCGAAGCTTTTTGAATTTATCGTGAAATTTGTGCTATTGTTTATGTGAAACCTGAAAAATATCTACAAAAATCAAAAGAAATTTACTGGATTTTATTCAAAGCTGCTTGCTAAATTTCTTAATTATTTATTAGCCACAAACTATATTAACTAGGATTTGTGGCGTTAAAATCAACAAAAGCGTTATTGCACTGGATTGGTTGCATTGCATTTCCTTTAATGCATTTAAGCATTTCATTTAATGGGATTCTGAGGGTACACGACAGAACACCAAAAATAACGTGAAGTCCAACAGTCTTATCAGAAGCAGCGAACCATATGAAAATGTGGTCAAAACTGAAATATCTAACTGTAGACCAGGAAAGATGGAAGCGGTTTGTTACCGCTCTGTTCCCCGCTTGGAGTTAAAGGATGATGCTGAAAGTAAGCACATGGGTCTTGATTTTAAATGCCATACAAACAGAACTGATACTGAGTCGAGATTTTGTACATGAATATTTGTATCTAGAGGATACATTTACATTAATAAAACGCAAGTTAATATAAGCATCCCGTATTTAAATTATGTTAAAAATTGTCAACAAGTTGTTTTTTTCTAAAATATTTTGAAAAATTTTTCTAAATAGTGTTAAGCATTAAATATTCTTGAATTGCAAAATACTTTAAAGAAAACAAAATTCACAAAAAACCGATGTATATGGAAATTAAAAATTCTAAATAAATTCTCGATTTCTGGAAACGCTTACAGTAAATCTGAGTTATACAATAAATTATTAAACCTCAATTCTCTTATTAGTAACTGTACAAAATTAAATAGTTATACAACAATTATCTATGTTTTTATCCATTGCTTTTTTATATGGATACAACTCACTGTGTGTCGTTGCTTATTTATAAGAATGTAGGTGCTGAGAACGCTATATGAACAGACAGCAGCATATATGAAATAAAACTAACAGAAAAAGAAATTATTTCAAATTGCCAACAACAAAAAGTGGCAACTTCACTATATAAAATTCAACTGCTACACTTTTGGGCCTTTTTTCCCAAGAGTTTGCCAAAAAGTGTTCTTGTTTAATTTTGCACAAAACTTAATTTAATATGAGTCCGGAAATTGTGGTTTTTGACTTTTAAATTTTGACAACGTGAGATATTCTGCTCTAGCAGCAATTAATTTTGTAGTTGAAACTTTTTATGCGCTGCTTTTAAGCTTAATTAAACAAATTTTGTGTCAAACTAACGTAATCTAAACTAAATATAATCGTCTAATATTGCTGGAAATTTGAAAAATAAATCTCCTTTCTGCATTTCCTGCAAATGTACTACAATTATGTGACGACACATATCTTTGCCAACTAATTCTATACGTTAGTCAAATTTTTACTACATGACAAGCACTAAAATTTTATTTTAAAATAAACTCTACCTCGTATTGCCGCAAACTTTATGGTTTATAATAAAAAAAAAACTGCCCTAAAATTGCATGTAAAAGTATTTTCGTGTATTTTGGGCGGACCATGTTGCTGCCGTCATCGTCCTGTTGCATGCTGTTAAAGGCTTTGCTGAAGCAGCAACTCGTAAAAACTGATCAAATTCTTTATAATTTGTTTTTTTGGTGCTGCCTGGTTGCATTTTGGTTTTTTTTGCAGCTATTTTATGTTCTGTAGTTAGTTTTGCTACATCTGCTATTAAAGGTAGATATTTTGTTGCATGCTCTTAGGAGTGATAAAAATTCTCTTATACGACGTTGACGTTAATGTGCATTAAGAACAAACTTAAATTTTATGTTTAACATAAGGGTTTTTCTGTTTACAAAATATAAATGAGATTTTTTTATAAGGTGAATAAGAATTGCAGTTTTTTTTTTGTTAAAAGTGAATTAAAATAAATCATAAGATTTATTTTGACCCAAACATTCGTGACGGTAAAATCTAAAACTTACACAAATTGAGCGATTGATTCAATATTATAAAAATTTTCCTGGACGAAGCTTGTTTTAAAATAAAATTTGTTAAAATTGATTAAAACCGTGATTAGAATAGATATGAATTTGAGTATCTTGTTTTATGATTTTTGTGAAAGTATGTGCTTAGAAGTTAGACGATAAAAAGAGACGAGATTGACAAAGCTATTAAGTTTAAAAGCAACTTTTTTTTTTATATAATTCAGGATTTTCTTTAAACTTTTGCAGATTCCGATCAGTGAAGTTTCGGCTCTTCAATTGGTCTAGAGCAAGGGTCGAACACAGGGGGGTTTTTGGAGTTAAGCTCTCCCTCCCCCTCCAAATGGACGAATAAAAAAAAAATATATGGGGAAAACAATATATTATGAAACTGTTTTGGTATTTTTTTTTTTTTGTATTTAGAAACCAAATATGAGTTCTTGTATTTAGTAGTATAAAAATATATTAATTTTAAGCTTTTGTAACTTCATTTATAACTAAGAGATTTTTAAATTTGTTCGTTATAAATTTTAGAAAAATTTGCAATATTTTTTATATTTAACCATATTATTTTCCTATAATTCAACTGTAATTTTAATAACGTTATTTACCGCCTATTTATATGCAGTGTTTGAATCGGACAATTCGGCTTGCCACATTTATTTATTACAGTAGTCCCAGGTTAATTGCGCCCCGCTTAATTGGGTTCTCCATTTAACTGAGCTAAAAAGTAAGCAATCTTAATATTTTTAATTTACTATTTAATCTCGTAATAAAGTTCCCCATCTAAATGCATTGAAAATGAAGCGTTTTAGCTGACGCAAATAACAGATGAACACTGTACTTCAATTTTTGCAAAACAAGAATATGTATTTGTATCACTTAGATTATCACTTCACTTAGAGCACGGTCAAAATTTTAATTTTAAATTTCAAACCTCAACAGTTTCTATTTTTAACTTTTAATAGGTTTTGAAATAGAAGCTTCTAGTAACAAGTTGTATATAAAACCTTGTTTATACATCCATTGAACCTGAAGTTAACTTTTGAAACCACTGGGGTTATTATTGAAACTCGTACAGCTTGGGTTGAAAAACCTCAGGTTTTGTTTTTATAATTCAAAAATATATTTCAGAAGCCCCCGAGTTTATATTTCGAACTTTTTGGGTTTGGTTTTTAAGCCCCAAGTTTTATCTGCTTAAAATCTGCTACGTTAATAAAAAATCCACTGTATGCTCAAGTCCTTGAATTTCAAATTGCTTACACAAGATTACCAAACTCACCCAAATAGGGTTTTTCGAGTAAAACCAGGTCGGTTTCGACAATTCTTACATTTCAATAACTCATATTATTTCATTCGCAACCATTCCGGGTGGCATGCAGGACATTTTGTTCATGTTTATGTTTATGTTTATGTTTATGTTTATGTTTATGTTTATGTTTATGTTTATGTTTATGTTTATGTTTATGTTTATGTTTATGTTTATGTTTATGTTTATGTTTATGTTTATGTTTATGTTTATGTTTATGTTTATGTTTATGTTTATGTTTATGTTTATGTTTATGTTTATGTTTATGTTTATGTTTATGTTTATGTTTATGTTTATGTTTATGTTTATGTTTATGTTTATGTTTATGTTTATGTTTATGTTTATGTTTATGTTTTAAATATGTTTTTGTGTATATTTTTAGGTTAATGTTTATGTTCATGTTTATGTTTATGTTTATGTGTACGTGTATGTTTATGTTTATGTTTATGTTTGACTTTGTGCAACGCCTCAAAAAGGGTTCGTTTTCGTCGCTTCAAAGACTCAGAACATAAGTAAGAAATAAAACTAGAGGAGAGATGCTCAGTAGTCTCAACAAATACTCAAAACATAAGTAAGAAGTAAAACTAGAGGAGAGAAGCTCAGTAGTTGTAACAAAGACTCAAAACATAAGTAAGAAGTAAAACTAGAGAAGAGAGGCTCAGTCTGTCATACCTATTCTAAAAACATATCAGTGGTAAAATTCTTCCGCCACAATAGAAGCTGTCATACCATTTTTTTCTAAAAGCACATTTAATTTTCAATAAAATGCGCTGGTTAAAATCATTTCCGCGATAAGCGCAAATTTTTTCTATTTGTATATCAGGCTTATTTTATTAGTATTGCTATTTACTATCTCTTAATACAAAAAATTCTGAAATCTATAACTGAATTTTTAGGATAGATGGCTCCCCGCCTATCAATTGTGCTGTACGTATTGTGGAATGTTTGAACACAAATGATCGAGAACTGGACCTACAAGCTTTATGTGACTCTGAACGGATTATGTTCGCAAGAAGCTTTTCATGGCAGTTTTTACTCTCTTAGGTTTCCCATTGTCAGAGAGGTGACGACCGAAGAGAAAAATGTATTCAATGGAAAAAATATTCTGTTCCAGGTAGGATTTGAACCTGGTTTCTATCGCATACAAGCCACACACCTCAACCAGTATGCCACGGCCGCCACAGATACAAATTATATCAACTCATAAACTAGAAATATTATTGCTTTACACCAATTCAGGCTATTCATTTACAAGGTAGTTCGAGACTCAGCCAGTCCGTTGCAGTAGTTCATTTGTATTAAGTGCTCAGCCACATACATATGATGCGTCGACGCGAATAACGTTGTAAGCGAAAAATAATCAAAAACTGTTTTTTTGCATACTACCGTTAGAAATGCTCTAGCTAATATATATGTATAGGCAAATTTCCTTAAAACTCTTACACTAAAAAATTGGAAATCGAAATCAAATGACTCTAAGTGCGCCATTAAAAACGTTTTTTTTCAATTCCTGAAAACTTATAATTTGTCGCTGGCAACGTTATTCGCGTCAACGCTTCATATACTTTTATACATTTTCTAATTTCTTGCGAATTTATTACTCTTTCAACAATAAGAAAATTTTTAAAGAATACCAGGACTGTCATTTCAATCAATGGTATTAATAAAATCTTTTAAAATAAATCATGCATGCCAAAGAATGTCCGTTTTCTCTTGATAAGTAATTTATTTCAATTTGCATCAAGTCAAACATGTTCGTATTTTAACCTATAATCACACTATCATTATTTTCAATTCTAATTATTATTCAGAACAGAGTGCATTCTGAAAGTAATTTCTGCTTATTTTTAAGTTGTATTCTATACAACTGTGGCTACTTTGGAATAAAATCAATTTATTCCAATGTTGATAAAGTGCGGCAATTAAGTTCTCCCCTGAGCTATTTATTGAAACTCAAATTCAACTGGACAACCACTCTGAAGATATTAAATAAATACTTAATTTGGATATAAGAATAAGAACACGAGTGTGTGTGTGTGTGTGTGGATGATGCAAGTTATCTGCATATGCGAACCAAAATATATTGAAATATTTATCTAAATACAATCTATCTACCAGATTTACCACCAAATTATGGTTTATTCATTGGAATCCTTTAAAGATAATTTCTAGATGTTCTCTATAATGACGTTGGGACTGTTCAGGCTGTTCAAATAATAATATTGCCAATGCTGCTGATGATGATGTTGAGACTGTTTCTTATGTTGCTGCTGTTGCTAATGTTGTTTTTGTTTTTATTGTTGCTAATTGAACTTAAAATGTTGCTGAATAGCAATGAAACCACAAATTATGGTATATTCGGCTTAAATGCTGTGGCCCTGAATTCTCATGGCAAATTGCGGCAATTTGCTTTGTAACTATTTTCCAAAATACACTTTTAGGAAAGTTTATCACAGTTCTATTAAAACAGTTTGAAAGAAGAAAGGTTTTGGACAACAAAATACGGGTAATATTTTGCGTTTTTGCAAAGTGGCATTAAAAAGAGTTGTTTTTACTTATCGACAATGAAGTAAGCTCAATAAATACAAACTAAGTAGGCAAAAACTTTTCAAGTGTTTATATGAATTTCAACTAAAAAACTACTTCAAATCATACCGATTCCAATTTTTTAGAAACACAATAAATTTCTATGACTATATATGAAAAATATAATTATACGTAAAAGGAACCGGACTTGAAAACAAACAACAGTTTACTAAACAGTTTTTTCAGTGCACATTTTGTGATTGCGTTGAATATTTTATACTATGTAGGATAAGCTAGATGGTTGTTAATTACATTGAAGAGAATTAAACAAAGTGGTTTAAATAAACGAAAAGCAGAGCTAAGCCAAACCGGAAGCAGAGAATTTCGTTAAGGTTGGATCGAGTTGTTATACTAAGATTGTAGAACTCAACTGTTACAAAATTAATTTGGAATTTCTTGTTGTGGTATTTGTGTTATTATATAAAGTCACTTACAAGATTGAACATACAATCATAATAAAATACTTCGCAAAATCATGCTGTTTATATCTTTTTTTCTTCTTATTGTTTAATTTATTTTATAAATTGAATTTCGTGTAATGAATGAGTAAGACGAAATAAAACAGTAATAAAGAATTCAAAACTGAGCATACAAAATTCAAATTTTAGATATAACTATCAATATGAAGGTTCTTACTCGTATAAGTACTCAAATACATTCTAACGTTTAAATAAAGTTACCATATTGTTAGAATAAGTACAAAATTTGGTTTGTATCTGACTTCATTTTATTAGTATTGGGCTTGTGAAGAGATACATACATATATGCTGCTGTTGAAATAAAATAATTTGCAATTCAAATAAATGTTTTAGCGTCAAAAGTTACATTTGTATAATAACACAAAAAAGATACCTTATTTTGTAAGTAATAAAAAGTCAACAGTTTTTAAAAAATTAAAGGCTTATTTTTCATCAAGTATCTGGCACAAAAATGTGCTTCAAACGATGAAACTAAACTGCATATAACTATGTTGAAAAGTTGTATTTTTTAAAGAGATGAAAATAAGGGTAAAAATACGTCTGAAGTTTAAAAAAAGTATTTTTTCGTTTAAAGCAGATCACGGTAGGGGAATTTTTTGACGTTGAATTTAAATTTTCTCATAGTCCTGACTTGACGGTGAAATTCTGGTGCCAGATTTGTGATTATAGGCTATGAAATAATTAACAGTTGTCGGTTTCTTTTATGGCTGTTGCACAGTGAAATTCGTTGATTAATTCCATGGTAAGTGCACCCTACAAGGAGATACTCATTCTGCCGACACCAAAGTTTATAATAAGCCAAACCCGCAAACATAAATGATGTTAATAAAAGCACACTTTGCTTGGATGCTCTAATGTGTAGGAGGTCACTTAAAAACGATTTCGAAAGGACGATTTCCTATTTATGTTGGAATTTAATTGTTGAATATTATGAAAAGTAATATAAGTATGAAAGATTTAATTTATATAAGTGTTGTGTCAGATCACAAAATACATAAAAATTTCCTTTTTTAGAAATTCGACCAAAAATATACAAATTAGCCTAATTTTTGGCATCAGTATGTTCACAAAAATTACATAGTATATTATTAACAAAATTTTTGTACAAAATTAAGGTATAAAGTAAGAAGTATTGAGTATTAATGTTAAGAAACAAGTTTGTTAACATGTAAAAAAATAGAATTTTCGCTATATTTTGGTCTTGTTCACAAAATTTTGAATAGCAAAGCAATATTTTTTTTAAAAAAGTTTGATATGATATAGCAACTTCTGACGTCTTGTGGTGAGAAAACTATGAAAAAACGCAAACAAATGAAATTGTTCGGAATTTGGACCATTTTTGAAGCGAGGCTTTTTACTCCTCGTTCTGTGATTTGCTTGAGTGAAATCACAAAAATTACACTTTTTTTGACAGATTTTTTTCTTAGAATTTGATGGTTTCTATATTACTTACGTTTATTATAACAAGAAAACAAAAAACTAAAAAGTGGAAGATTTGCCAAAATTGTTTTAAAATGACAACACTAATAAAGACTCTTGTAGCAAGTGGTCTAGCCGCTATCCGAACAACAAAAATCTGTTAATAGATTATTGTGATCGCCGCAACATAACTTCAATTGTACTTAGTATTGAATCAATGACTCTGTGTAACGAAAGTGTTTGGATCGGCGGGTAGTGTATATAACTATGAATCAATAGCGTACGAGTTCGAATTCCACGGTGGGTGAAGAAATTTTTTTAATACTTAATATCACATTTTGTTGTTATTATGACAGCAAGCAAAAAAGAAACATTAATTCTAAAAAAAAGTGTCAAAAAAAGAGAAGTGTCGTTTTTTAGACTTCACTCAGGCAAATCACAGAACGAAGCGTAAAAAGCTTCGCTTCAAAAATAATGCAAATAACAATAAAACATGCCGTTAGATAAGTTATTTTGATAGTTCTGCCACCAAATCTTGCAGATTTTTTGGATTCAACTATAGCCAGGGAAATTTGCACTAAAAAATATTGCTGTTGGGAGCTGGTATTAAACAAAAATATACAGTCCCATTGATAAAGCTAGTTAAATTAAGATATATACATACATTTTTAGAGTAGTGTCCGCCTTTGTTAAAATCTTTTTTAAAGAAATGAAGGAAAGAAAAGAAAGAAGTGGATGGATTAAGCACAAATATCTTTATGCCTCAATGCATGCAATAAAAGTAAACTCTTAAATACAATTATACTAAATGTATTTCATAGCTACTTTTAAATTAAATGGTGTAGCATCAAGCAGTTGTAAACCTATAAACACAAGCTCAGAATTTAATGAATACAAGCACGCATTGAGAGAACAACAAAAGAAATACACTGAAAATCACTGCAAAATCGGCAAATGTAAAAATAAGACGTTGACAACGCCATTGCCAGTAGCGCAACTATGACAGTGCAGTTTTGCTTCCTATGACTCGCTGACTCACTGACTCATTGACTGACCAACTGACTGACTTGACACATTGACACACAACGCGCTGTGGACAACAGTACTTGGAAAATCAACAAATACGGCACCAGCGTCAACAACAATAACATACTGTAACGTGGCAACGTGACCACATGCTGCTGCTGGCACCCAATTTAGCAGAGTTCTTAGTCGACTATGCGGCCAAGTCAAGTCAGAGCATAACGCGATAGAAGACTCGATACGACAAATGGTGACAGAATTGGATACAAAAGTGTTTGAAACAATTTCATGGGCTCGCGCGCTGATGTCAATTACAAGCTAGAGTTGTTGTTATCCTTTGAAAATACTGCACATATCCTGCTGCTGCTCCACATTGAAAGTGTGGTGCATGCGTTGCGAATGCGTTCTTGAAAGGTCCAAACTGGAGCATATTAGTGTCAATATTGATTGTGTTGTTCGTAGTTCGTAGTTTGCAGTTTGGATAGAGAACAAAACAAGAACGACGGCTGTTGAAGGCTTAGATCTAGAATAAGTTTGAATAAAACGAGAAAAGACTATTGCAGAGCTGTGCCTAGGGTTTGGTTGTAATCTAGGCATTTTAATAACCTAGTGACATAATTTATGTTTGTAAATTTTAAGTTAATTGAACCGATTAATTGTTTAAGTAACAATTTAATATTTCTCTTTAGTTTTCGTTAATATCGAAGCTAGATTATTTTCAAGTTAAATGATTTGCGAATAAATAATGAGCAGCATAGTTTTGCAATTTTTTTCTGCTCTTAGTAACTACTTGCCTGAATTATTAAACTTGAGTTGGAGAAGCAAAAACTTTTAAATGTTAAGAAATCCTTTTTAAACTTTCACATCCATTCTCAGTTTCTGCAGGCTGGCAACAGCACGACAGGCATGTCTTTTTTTGCTCATATCAGTTTTTCTCTGATAATATTTTTTTTTTTTTTATTACCTGCACCTTAGTTGCATTGCTTTTAGCGCCTTGAAATATGCTATCATTTCATATTATTGCATTTTTTGCTTTGTCGTTTAGAATAAATGTATTTTGCGCTTACTTTTAACTTTTTAAATGTTGCAATATTTTTAAAATGATTTTTCTCACGTTTTCCTTGCTTTCCAAAACTTTGCCATAAGTTCTACGGAGAGAACGGTACGTAATGCTATCTACTCAAAAGAACGGTTCGTAGTGCTATCTACTCGAGTTGGCTGTAGTCTTGAGATACATTTTTTTTGTTTTTTTTTCTTAACTAAAATCTGTTGTGTTTTAAAAGTTCGTAAAACTCTTTTTATTACATGTACTTTAATGATGTTGAAAATGGTTGCAAATTGAGGGTGAAAATTAAAAGAGTTTGTTGCTGGAGAACCTAGGCAAATAAATTACACAAAACACGTTTTAGATTATTTAGAATTTTTTTTTATGTTTCCAGAAAATTTCATGGAAAATCTTTTGCTAGAACTACGATGAAAAAAGAAATAATTTTTAATAAATAAATTTTAAATTACGTACACTCAGAAAAATGTGTGCTGTCAGATGAACTGTTCTGGACTGCAAATAAGCTGTTTTGCGAAAACTGTTGAACAAAAGGTTTTTGATTGGATAAACAGTTTAACCGGCAAAATTAACGATTTGTTGGGTTCGTTCAACAGTTGCGGTTGGCAAAATTCGCTGTTGTTTCGCTATTAACGAAAGGGCTGTTGAACGAAAGGTTCTTACATTAGTTTAACAGTCTAACTGGTGAAATTAAATATTTTTAGCCTTCCATTCAACAGCTGCGGCTGTCAAGTTTCGCTGTTGAGGCCAGCAAAGAGCGAATCATTTGCAAAATCTGATTTTGTGATAGTGCTGTTGATGACGAGGAGTGAATAACAAAAACGAAGTAAAAATGAAACGGTTTCGTGCTGACACAAATTTTTCTTCGGATGTTGTCGCTGTGCAAACATTTGGAGATAATCGTTTGCAATATGTAAGTTTGTGCTTGTGATGTTGATGGTGAAGAGTAATTTCGAGGACGATACAAAAATATACTAGTTTCATTCTGGCTGTTATTTCGTCCTTAGTCATTGGAGAGTTCAGTTCATGATATTGTGCGAAATTTAATGAAATTTGTTTATAGCCAAAAAAGTGTGAGTTAAATTAATATTGAAGTAAAAGTTGTTTGAAAAAAATGTAATTGCAGAATTGATGAAGAAATGGAAATAATTAAAAATTATTTTCTTTTTAATTATTTAAATGGAATATTCTGATATCGAGTCTAGGCAGGACCCCGATACCGATAACACATTGTTGAAGTTATTAAAGCAGTGTATTGAATATAGATATTCTATATAGGAACAACACCTAAACAAAAAAAAAAAAATTTCCAAGTCGTAATTTTAAAAACTAGTCGAAACTTAGTCGTAAAAAACAAAGACTACTACTGTTGTTTAAATTTTAAGACTGTCGATTCAACAGTCAGGACTGTTATTTCAAATAAACAATATTCACCGTTACTCTAACTGTAAGTGCCATTACTTCAGCAGTCCAGACTGTTATTTTAAAACAACAAATAGCATCGTTACCCCAATTGTGAAGACGGTTTTATCAACAACCCAGTTTGTTGTTGCAAAACCAACAAACTGGACTGTTGCATCAACACTTTCAACCTACTTTTTCTTTGATTTAAGGCTTTTTTTTTTTGAGTGTAGTGGATCAAAATTCCAACTTTTATATAGTTATACGTATAGTTTGTGGATAATTTGGATCTCAAATATTTTTCCAAATAGTGAAAAAATAATGTTTTTAAAAACACAAGAAAGTAATACTTATTTTCTGATTTTCGGACTTGACGTCTTTGGCAAAATCGCAAAAGGTTCAGGGATGAACAATTTTTGATGTGACACCTTCGTCAATTTTCCAAGCCCGCTCTACAAATAAGAGATTTTTTTTTTATTTATTTATTTGTTGTTTGCTAAACCGAAAAAAGCTTTTATAGCATTATAATTTTATAAAAGATTATATTTATTAACAACTCAATTAAAAAAAAAAAAAAAAAAACGAAATGGCCATCTTCCTTTCTTTTCTTTTTATCAGTTCAAGTACGGCGTAAAGCCATTGATAGATACTGCCATATAGAACGGCCTAGGGGAGACTTTAAACATAGTTTCACGTACACCACAATATTCACCAAACCAATTTCCTTTTATACAAATACAACTGTAGGTATAAAAATAGTTCAGGCGTGGTAGTTCATTGGTGGTCCATACTCGTATGAGGCACATTTAGATTCAGAATATTTGTAATTTTGCTTACATTGTTTAGAAATATAACATAATGCACTCATATCATATAGTATATTGATTCCGTTTCTATTTAGATCTCGTCAAATTGAGCGCGCCTGCACTGAGAAAATTAAACGCTTTAAAATCAAAGAAACAAGCTCTTGTAACCAAAAACTGTAACCAAAATATCTTTACCACAATGAAAATATTGTTACAATAATGACTTAGCCTTTAACTATGCTAGTGCTGCATCATTGAAACAAAAGACTGAAGTACTTTGAATCAATAAAACAATCTTTGCCGTGAAGATAAAATATTTACTATTACAATTTAATTCATTGTTAACAAGGAATTAAAAAGAAGTCTGTAAAATCAACAACTTTTCTTTGTTTATTGAGAATAGCTTCATTGTTTCAAAGACAAAGTCTGTTACTTTAAGAAATGTTTTCTTCAAAATAATATCTGTTTACGAAGAATAAGAAAATCGTGTGCGAGTGCCAACATTGAATTGTAATTGTCAAAAACACACGTTAATATTCACACCAGTAAATTTTATTATATTTCATCAACGAAAAGAAAAGAAAAATTTCTTTTTGGCTCGATGCGTAGTGTAGTGAATTCTCAATCGGTGGTATCGGTGGGTGTGGGTTCAAATCCCCACGGCAGGTGTAGGTAAGATTTTTAATTTGATTATTTGATTATTTGATTAAAATTCAAATAGAAGCCATTAATTTCATGAAATCATGTGCTTAAAATCAAGGATCTAACATTCTGCGTCTTTGCCGTAACGAATAAAAGTCTTTGTGCCAAAGTACATTTTCTTTACTTATACTTTTTCATGCTTTTTTAAAGACGTACGTCTTTACCACAAGAATTTTAGTTTTTGATTCAAAGTATATTGTTCCTGGGAATCTAACAATCTGTGTCTTTGCCGTAACGATATTTTGTCTTTGGGCACAAACTCACAAATAAAAGTCTTTGTGGCGAAGTGCAGTTTCTTTGGTTTAACGATTTTTTCCTCTGGGTGTGGAATTGCATAGCTGTTGCAAAAGAGGTTACTGAAATTCTTTATGAGAAGAATGAAGCCGCCAAACTTACCGTCGATAATCGTTAGATTCAAGCTCCGGGAGCATGTCAAATGCGTAAAAACAAAACTCAACTAAAAAAATGATTATATTCAGATACAATTTCAAACTAATAAATACAAAACTGATTTCAAGAGAAACAGTACAATTTTTCATAAATCTTCATTACAATAAAATCAACCAAATCTTCTGTACAATTAAAACTTTTTTAAAAAAAAGTTCAAAAACTATTAAGAGTATATAAATAGTACAGTAATGTTTTCCATAGTTTCTACATTTTTATATAAAAAGTATGATTAATAATTCACAAAAAGCACAAATTTTGTTTTGCGTATGGGTCTTACTTAAAATAAAGCATCACCCATTTTTTGACAGATTTGGAGAAAATTTTTATAAGAGCTGAAAAATACGCTATCAACTTGTTTTTTACACTATGGTGGCAAAAAGGTGTTTATTTCTTCCCTTATCACTCGAAACTCTTCTATATTAAGCTTTAGACAAATTATAGAAGAGGTAATCAGCCCAATTATGAAACCTTTGTTTCCCGAGAGTTGTAAAAGGGAGTTTCCGTTTTTAAGATAGCATATAAAGAAATTTCATTTTTTTTATTTTACACTCATGAATATTGATGGCTGATGAACAAATTTGCACTAAAAATTTCCAAAAAGTCTTTAAGCTTTTTCTTAATCAATCAATCACTCCCTTTTACAACTCCCGGGAGAAAACCTATCATAATTGGGCTGAATATGTATTTAATATCTGTCAATATTACAAATATTATTGATAGGCAAAAGGTCATTTGAAAGTGTAGTGATATACATACGAGTATATTATATACTTATGATTTGAGTACTTCCACGCTTAAAAATCAACTCAATGCCAACTCAAAATCAACTCAATGGAGCCAATTTTCAACTTTCTATATAAATATTATTCTTACGAAACAACAGCACGTTTAATGATAAGAAATACTTTTCAACCGCAGTATAAAAAGCGTTGCTTGGTAGAGTTTTTTCTTCAAGCAATTATAAACTTTATGAATGAAAAATTCAGTCGTTATATCTAAATAAAATGCCAAGGAATACTTTGAAATTGGAACAACATGCTTCAAAAATTATCAACAATTTTATTTACAAGAACTAAATAAAAACAAATCTTGTGTAAGAAGATGCAGGTCAGGAAAGCATTATAACATACATATTAATATGCTGATAAAATTATATAGGATTTACATACAATAAAAATTATCTTAACAAAAAATACTCGTAATGAGTTGAACGTAAGGCTTTATTCTCATTCTATTTACTCATTTATGATATTATGAGTCGAAACTGTCAAAACTACGTTTTAGTTTAATCCTACAACATTTATTAACATTAGGCAAAGTCAAAGCGCGTTTAAAACCAGATAAAATTGAGTTATTGTCTTCAGACCCATTTTTTTTTTTAATTATTTTAAATACATTTTGTTAATTATCTATTAAAAACTGACAAAACCTTAACAGCTTAATGATCTCGAGGCAAAATAGAAGGAAATTCATATATATTGCGGATATTAATTTATTTTATCATAAATGACTCCATTGTCTTGACGTACCCCCACAAAAAGTAGTCTTAAAGGAGTAAAATCATATGAACTAGATGTCCAATTGACAGGCCAATTTCTTGATATGATTCGTTCAACAAAGGTTCGTCCCATTAAATTGATGATTTCACTCCATCATGCTGAAACCATTTAGCACTTATATTATTGATTTTCATGTGGGATGGAGCCAACTTACCATTACCGGTATCTTCAGTTTTCACTCACCTCTAATACACATCTTACAGCCGCAATAGCTTCTTCGGTACGCACAGTATGAGCTCGTATTGGATGATCATTGTCCACAAGAGTAAACGTAGAGATATATCGCTTCATTGTTTTGCGAATAACCTGGTCAGATATACGATCTTATGCGCCATAATGTGTGTCATGTGCTCTGTTAGTTTCCCGCACATAACGCGAATTTTGGAAGTATATTCCCACGATTTGTAAACTTTATTACGAAGTACGTCTTAGCATGATAAATTGCCAAAGTATACCATTTTTACAGCTATTTTACAACATATACTGTCCTAAAAAATATGTTCAGCCTGAAAGTATGCAGATAGATACAAGGCAAGCACGTCACTGATAGGTATTAAATCAATTTTCTGTTTATATGTTCAGGCTGAACATGTTTTCAGGACAGTATATGTTGTAAAAGCACTGTAATAAAGGAAAAAAATAATTGCAATTTGAGAGTTAATGCTTTCAACTCGTCGTAGGACGGGCTTATATACTAGTATATATATATATAACATTTGGTGAAAGATGTAACTATCCCAAAGAATAATTACAAATTTTCATATATTTTATATAGAGTAATAATTGGATTGATGTCACAATTTTCCCATATAATATACTTTGCTTTATGAAGTTTTAATGGCAAAAAAAAAAAATTAGAGTTTGAGCGATATTAGGTGCGGAGCAATATGCTTGCCTTTTATATATTAAGGTATTTTAAATTTTTTTTTTATACGAATTTGATTCGAACGCATTCTAAGGAACGCATGCTTACATGTATTTTTGTACCCTTTGGCGTCTGCGATATTAACCCTAGAATACTAAACTTCCGTTCACTATACGTTATATTACTCGTAAGAAGTGAGTAAATTTTACGTAGATTAGTACTCTAGGGTTAAAGTGCAGTCAATATAATAAGTTAAATCATAGTTATAGAAGAAACATATATACTTTGTTTGATATTTAATTATGCGCTCGTATTAAAACGAAATTTATATATTATTTAAATATTTGAAAAATATTTTTTTATAATTTTGCACGCTTTTTGGCTTTGCACCCAGGGCAAACTGCCCCTTCCTCCCTTGCGCTACTGTCATAAGGTATGATACAATGAGGTTTGAATATGCAAATGTGCCAAAAAAATATTCAAATAACACTGCGTTACAAATTAAAAAAATATAATTAAGTACCCACTTTAATTTTTCTTGTTAATTTTTTCATACACATCGTTCAATGAGCACTCATACTTCCTTTTTTTTTTATTACGCACTATTTTTTTAAGTACGGTATTTTTGAATACATCGCCGTGATATAACTCACAGAAAAAAATGTCCACTCTTGGGAGGTGCTATCACGCACAATGCAATTTTTATTTAAACCTTTTTTCCTATGTGTATCCAAGTAACCACTGCAACATTTCTTTATTTGTTTTAAAAATATGAAGAACTTTTCAAGTTACACTTTGAAAAAACTAATAAACTCTCTAACCCAATCAAATATCCAATAAACTTCATCTTACCCCAGCCGGCCCTCAATTTAAAACGCCAACGTTAAATTTAGAAACTCACCTGAAAGGAAAAATAAAGTTTATTATTTATTTGTAGATATTAATCAATTGAAACTGAAATAAAGTATTGTTAAACTGTATTTATTTAAGCGCTTAAGATTAAATTTATAAAATTACAAAACGTTCAACAATCCTCAGTTTGCTGTTACATATATAAAGACTTAGTGAAATTTACACAACTCTATTCAACCAAATCGAAAACTTTTGCAATCAAATATCAATCACGATAGAAACTAGTGCCAACACGAAAGAGGCGTTGGCTACGTGGTCTATATAACAAGTTCATTGAACAAGTCTAAATCACCTTTTCTTCGACTGTTAAAGGCGTATTTCTAGCCCACAATCGTGTAGCAACATACATTCGGAAGGACATCAACCAACATCATCACCAACACAAATGCCAACATAAACACTCGATAAACATTGACAAGAACAACATGGAAGCTATTGCGTTGTTCCACTTTGCGACAAGGACGACATGAACAAAATGTCAAAGTGAATTCCGGCTATTGTTGTTTTTTGATGTCATTTCAATTTTAACGCATCCCCAACAATTTCTGTGTCATTTGTGAGTTGTGGTTGTTAATGCAGCAAGAAAAAATAAGGAGGGGGAATTAAAAAAAAAAAGAACTTGATGAACATAAAAGACCTTATTTTTTTATACTTTGCCGACTGTGTGCTTGCAAATGTGTGAGTATATAAAATGAAAACATGTCAGTGGGTTTTAATTGTTGACACTATATGTGTCAGTCATGCAGTCAGTCGCTAGAGCTGAATGAATGGAATGGGGGATGGATGGGTGCATACGTGAGTGAGTTTGTTCTTTTGTTGATGGATGCGTTAAAAGTGCGTTGCTGACACGCCCCGCTTGTACTTCAGCCCTAGTTGTTGATGTTCATTTGAGTGATGCTATATATAGCTAAGGGCCAAAGAAGCGCCTATGAAAGCTTACGTAAAAGCGACAGAATGAAGGGGAATTTGATGAATAATATTATTAGAGGAGATCCTTAAAGATTTTTGAATATGTTGTCGCTATACTCTGAATTCAGTTATCTTTTAAATTCTTTTTCGAAAAAAGCTGAATGTGCGAGAAGTTGGGCTTACTTGTTTTATTTATAACTAAATAAGCTACACGCAGAGAAAATAAATGGTTGTGGCATTATTATCACAATCATTTTTATTAAACTTTTTTAATAGTAGCTGAATAATTTTATTTTTGCTGTTATAGAACAATTATTTGCAAAATAACTGTAAGCAGGAACGATAGTATCATGGCTACAAAAATAATTCTTTTTGAGAAAAATGGGAAAAATTCATTCAAAAACTCGTTTCGCTTTAACCCTAGGATGGGCAACAGGGTCTGGCCAGACCAAATTTGACTTTGATGTTGAATATCTTTTTCCTACGAAAAAAGTAGTGATTTTAGACTTCATGAATTCTATAAGCTATGAATTCTGAGTGGATTGAAGCTTTTTTCGGATTGATTCGGATAAGTTGGTAGTACAAAAATTGGGTTCAAAGTTGAAAACCGCTAAGTTAACCTACATGGTCTAGCCAGTCCACAACTATTTTGAACTGTAGGTTTAGTTATGTAACGCACAAAGCTTGTCCGCTCATGCAAAAATTTGTTTTTTCGTGTGCATAGAAGAGCGAATTATGGTTTTTATAAATGTTGCGATTTGAGTATGTGTGTGTGTGGTGTTTATACTTAGTAGTTCAGTCAGCGATCACAATTCGGCGCGTAAAGATATATTTAGTGTGTTTTGTGCGAACTATTTTTTTGTTTGTGAAAATGAGTTTTTCAATTGAAGATAACACTGAGCTGAACGTTGTTGATATTGTTATTAATAAATCTTCCAAATTTAAATGCCTAACGCCTTCTCAAAGAGAAGCGTATGAGGATTGAATGATGACATATCTTGCCAATAGCGACGATGAGAACGATGGTGATCCATTTCATTGCAGTGACGACGAAAGCGATTACGCACCATCATATATCGATAATGATGCTGATGCATCAGGTGCAGAAACTAATGTTGTAGTTGCTGAGCGTGCTGAAGAGTTTGACGATGAGACAGAATTGTCAGAAGAAGATATGGAAGAGCTTATAGCTGCTGAAGAAGCCACAGTTGCTGCAATTGTTGAATTGCCAGATGATAGCTATTATGCAAGCAAAGCCGGTATATTGTGGAAACTTCAAATGCCATCAGTCACCAAGCCGCAAGCGCACAACATTCCTGTGCCTACCAGAACTGGCCCAGCTCGTAATTTTCTACCAAGCCCTATCAGCATTTCACCATGACATTTATAAGGGCACAATGTCTTTGAAACGCTTCCAGTTTCTACTGCGATTTATCAGATTTGATAATGCTAACAGCCGTCCTCAGCGACTACAATCGAGCAAATCAGCTGCCATAGATGAACTTTGGCAAATGCTTATGACAAACTTGGAGTCATCATACACACCAAGTGTTAATTTGTGTGTCGATGAACAGCTTTTCCCCTATCGCGGATGTACATGATTCACCCAGTATATACCATCTAAGCCAGCCAAATATGGATTGAAAGTTTGGTGGATATGTGATGCACAAACAAATTATCCTCTAAAAGGCCAAGTTTATACCGGTAAATCTGCTGATGGTGTACGAGAAGTTATTCAAGGGGAAAGAGTTGTCTTGGATTTTACACGAAAGTATTTTTATTCAGGGCGTACCGTATATTGTGATAACTTTTACACAACATTAGCACTCGCAGAGAATTTGATGGATAAGCACTTGGCTATTATTGGCACAGTTCGTTCAAATAAAACATTTGTACCATCGTCGTTCAAAAATCTAAGTCACGTGAAAAATTCGAAACTTTATTTGGTTACCATAACGAAAAATATGCATTGTGTTCGTATGTTCCTCAGAAAAATAAAGCTGTTATTCTGTTGTCTACACAGCATTATACAAATGTCATAACACCATTCATAACCGAGCAGGACGAACCAGGTAGAGCACCAAGATCAAATATTTCTAAAAAGCCGAATCAAATCCTTGACTACAATCGGAATAAAGCTGAAGTTGATACAATGGACCAAATGGTGTCGGGCTATAGCTGCAAGCGCGGAACAAACCACTGGCCATTAGCCATGTTTTTCAACATGCTAGACGAAGCTGCCTTGGCCGCATTCGTAATACATAGTGAAATGATGAAGGTGAAGCAATCAGACCGGCGCCGTAAATTTCTGACTGAATTGGCAGCGCAGTTAGTAGTTCCCCATATGGAAATGCGATCCAGTATTTAGAACGCCAATAGAACGCATTAAATAAAAAATCGCCCTGTGGTCTGGCCAGACCATGTAGGTTAATTAACTGCTCTCCAAGTAGTTTCCCATCCTAGGGTTAAGAATTTCAACGCATCCGATAGCTCAAAAAAATTGCGCTGAACTAGCATTGCAGAAGACTGGCTTCAATACTCGGCTTGGGTTATTGCCAAATAATTTTGTCTGAGATTAAAAATGGGTGTGATAAATTACTATTCATGATCACCTCACAATGTTTAAAAATGCTTATATAGAAGATAGAAGATAGTAACTATTGGACAATCGCGTCCATTTTCAATTCCACTCAGACTATTATCCTAAGTATTGTCTGAACCAAATTTCAGGCATATGGCTTCTTCCGTCCGGCGGCAATTAAAATTTCAACAGAGAGACGGACAGATGTACCTACCGCGATCATCAAAGCTTAATATAAAAATCTGAAAAAAATTTGTGAAAAACATTTCCTCATTTGAAGCCAATTTACGACAATCTTTCCTCTAACCATTTTTTATTATCGATTCTTGAAAAAACATATATATATATATTTGTCATTTATTCAGTTTATCTAATAGCTAGGACCTCTAGTCAGATGAAATCCAATATAGTGAACCAGGTAAAAAATGTTTCCTTAAAAAAATCAACCGATTTGCCCCAAATTTGGTATATAGGAGTTTTCGGGGTCCCTGATCATGAAACTGAAGTCAGATTTGTAAAATTCAAGATTGTGGATCCAATATAAAAGACGAAATTTTCGAATTTAATCGGCTCCCGTCAAATTTGGAGCATAAGGGTGGTTTTCGGCAAAAAACTAAAGCCTTGTAGTTAAGTAATGGTCGCATGGAATGACAAAATTGGATTTTTTAAATACTACAGGGAACATAAGTATTGCGTATTATATATATAAAACTTATAATTTTTTACTTTTGTTTCCCAGTTAAGGTTTCTGACAAACCTGGTTACCTGTTTTTGGCAGCCATCTTGAATCCACCATATTGAATATCATCTGACTTTCACTTGTATCTTAAGATAGGTTCAATATGCCACCAGATACAGAGATTATTCACCCTACATCATTGGATTCATGTTCACATTCACGATAATTTTAAAAAATTTTGTATTTACATTTTCGTGCATTTAAGCCACTGAGGCCAAATTCGGAAAGAACATGACAAATTACTATGAGATATGAGGGTTTAGTGAAACTTTAAACTTTTTAATGGTAAACATGGCATTTCAAGTTTCGAAAGTTTAGAAAGAGCATTTAATGCAGTTTTATATATATGAAGGCTCTGTTACCATTTTTTGTCGAGAAACCGAATACATCTTTAAACTTCGTTAAGCAAATCGATAAATGATTTCAAAGATGAGAAAAGCAAGTTACACATGTAACAATGTAACACATTTTTACACAGTGATTTCCTAAACGTATCCAAGAATTTTTCACAAAACATTACAAAATTTCTTCAGCTCATCATTATCAAGCGATTTAAGAGATGGAAACCAAAAATTTGACCACAGATAACCAGAGAATGAAAAGTATCACTACGTGAAACAGACCACGTTCTCCCTTGCCTGCTATTTCTTTTTCCCTATCACTCAAAGTACCAAATTTTGTCTTCACTACCATCATCATTTTATCCCCGCTGCAATTATATATTAAATGAAATGACATTTATGGGTAGAAAATTTCAATTTGATGCTGTATTAAATAATCTAGTATATGTGCTTATTTATCTTAGCAACATCAATGAAACTATATTTTTCATTGCTACCTGCTTGTTGTGAAGACAAAATGTCCTTGTCTCAGGGGTAACACTACAGAAAGATGTTTTAATGATAACTAAAACAAAACGAAAAAAAAACCATATCAACTTGTTCCATTTTTCACTGCAATATAGTTGTCACAATATTAAGAGCGGCATAAATAGTTCGTAAATTATTTTTTGTCATACGAATTATGCACTAAGTTATGCACTATGAGTCATAGTGGTGAATTTAATACCTCTGCTGCAGCGGTTTTGTTTATTTTCAAGAGTGTTGCATTGTTTGAAAATGGAAAAAGTAGCAGAATAAAGTCTTCTAGGAGAGTAGTAGTGAAAAAAGAACTAAGTCGGGTCTTAAACTACAAAGCTGCACAGGATCGAAGTTGATAGAAACGTATGACTGTTAAGTGTAGCGCAGCAAGCATTCTTGCAGGCTTCTAGGTTCGAATTGCGGCTTATTTGTGGTTCTGTGCTCTTGTGAATTTTTTCCTAAAAATTATTTTGTTATTATTATCTATTTAAAAAGTAAACTCTTGGCTATCCTATCGCTGGTACCGAATAGTCGAACTTTACTCTACTGCTGGATCAAAAAGTTTGGAATAATTCTAAGAGATGGCATTAGTACACACTATTGTGAACCATTCATAACAAGCTTGATCCTTCATTAGACATCTGTTAAAATTTCAGCCATTTTTATGATATTTATGCATTTACAAGTTACAGCAGTGAGAAGCAACCAATCTCCGTTTTTTTTTTTTTTTTGTTTGTAAATAGAAAAACATGAGTTTCGTGTTCTGATTAAAACTATTATATATACAACAATATAATATTCGAGACCAAAGCCATGCTAAATAAGTATTATCCGGATATATCAATTAAAAAAAAAGATCAATTATATTATATTGAACGACCCTAAAGTGATATTGAGGGAGCTAACTGAGACCACAAAGACACCGTATGGTGAAAATACTACCGTATATTCATAATCATACCGGATATTTAAGGTATGAAGATTGGTGCCACGTATTCTCACAGTGAACTCAAAACTATTTCGTGTTACGAACCTCCAGCAGAATTTGGTAATGTTTGCTCGAAATCCAACAGAGTTCTTGCACCGATTTATAGAAATGGATGAAACATGGAATCATTTCTATACACGAGAGTTCATAAGATGCTTATCAAAACTATACGACACCAAATAAATTTTATTATACCTACACTTTCGGCAAATCTATTTTGATTACAGTTAAAAGAAAGCTCTAACACGGAATGAGGGAACAAACTGTACCAATTTAAACAACTTCTCGGATTTGAAGGAGTACCGTTAGTTAGCGCTGAAAAGCACTCATTTCAACTTAACTGCAATCGTATCAAAACTATACGACAGTCATGTAAAATTTCGTCAATAGAGAGGTTGAGTCATTATGAATTTGAATATAAACATCAATTGTGACGCCGAGAACTTGTTGATTAAAATATCGCGCGAGACTTTGCTATCCAAAGATGAAAGGGGCAAAATTTTAGCATATAATGACCAGAATATCCGAAAATCTACGGAAAAAATACAAATCAGGTCTTAAAGTTAAGATCTCGGAGCGAGATAAGCGAATGCTTATTAAGAAAGCCAGATATTCAACCATATATTGTGTCCAACTTGCAAGTAAATGCAGCCAACCAGTTTCGAAAATGACGGTTTAGCGGTTCTCAAACAGTTCCGAAACAATTGCTAGATCCATACTAAAAAAAGATCCTACATTACATACCCACCCTAAGAAGGCAGGGCTTTAATATGCCCTTTAATCAAATAATTTGGATACCAACTGGGACTCGGTATATAATAATAGTTATTCTCCTAGCACGTACCATTCTTACAATTTTTTTTCGAAAAAAAGTCTTCAGACGAAAAAAAGTTTAGATTGAAATTTTGGTGGTTGTTCCGTCATGGTGTGGAGTGCTATACACAAGATCTATTAAGAGGATAACTATTGTTATATACCGAGCCTCAGTTTGTGTTCAAATTATATGATGAAAATTGAAGTCGTGCTGTTTTATGGTGGGCAAGTAAAGTAGGAGCTTTTTCATTTTGGATCTAACAACTGCTTCGGAACTGTTTCAGACTCGCTTAACCGTAATTTTTGAAACTGCTTGGCTGCATTTGCTTGCAAGTAGGGCACAAAATATTGTTCAATTTCTGGCATTTTTAATAATCATTCGCTTATCACGCTCCGAGAGCTTAGTTTTACGACCTGTTTTGTATATTTTGCCGTAAATTTTCGGATTTTTTAAAAAAACCGTATTTACAAAACGTGTACGACCAATTTTTTTCTTTAAAATTTGTGAAAAATTAGCCCCTGGTTATTGTATGATAAAATTTTTCCCTTTTCTTCTTTGGATAGTAAAGTCCCGCGCGATATTTAAATCAACAAGTTCTCAGCGTCACAATTGATGTTTATATTTAAATTCATAATGACTCGACCTCTCTATCGATGAACTTTTACATGACTGTCGTATAGTTTTGATACGATTGCAGTTAAGTAGAAATGAGTGATTTTCAACGCTAACTAACGGTACTCCTTCAAATCAGTGATTAGAGCTGATAAAGATACTTTGTTTAAATTGGTACAGTTTGTTCTCTCATTCTGTGTTTGAGCTTTCTTTAACTGTAATCAACATAGATTTGGCGAGTGTGCATAATAAAATTTGTTTGGTGTCGTATAGTTTCGATAAGCACCTTAAAACAGTCAAAACAGTGGGTTTCTCTGGAAGCGACTGCTCCGAAGCATCCAAAAACGCAGCAATTGACCAGAAAAGTTATGGCTTCCATATTTTGGACTGCACATGCAAAAATAACCATGGACTGTTTTGAAAAAAGAAAACCATAACTTGCGCAAATTACTCAGCATTGATGGATCCTTTGAGAATTACAATCGCAGAAAAACGCTCGTATTTAAAAAAGAAAAAACAAATCCTCTATAAGGATGATGCACCTGCAAAATTGCAAAATTTCATTTCACTTAGCTGGTTCATCAGCCACCAGGAACCCAGGGGCTTCTACCTCTTTCCAAGCCTGAAGAGGTGGCTCAGCAGTAAGAGATTTTACTCAAATTAGGTACTCATAGCTGCAACTGTTGGCTAATTTAATTTGGTGGGCTTTCCAAAGACTATTTTTTGGACGGGATTAAATAGTTACAAAATCATTGGACTCGCTATATCGACTTAAAAGGAGTTGAAAATGTTGAAAAGTAAAACCAAATTAAAAAAAAAAATGTCTTATTTATTCACGACTTTTTGATCCACCTAATAAACAACTACTGCTCATTACTGCTGATAGATATTTATAAACATATCCATTTCGATCTTTAATAAAATCATAATTTAAAAAAGTAGTATTTTTCTGCATCAACCCAAATGAACAGTTGCATTCACTTGGCTCTTTGATCACTAGTAAGCCCTCTCCACTCGTTCTGGCTATTTTTCCAGCAGCTTTTTTCGGCATGTTTGGCTTCGACATTTTATCTGGCCAAGCGACATTTAAACATAAATCAATAGCTGCATCGCATCGCATCAAAATGCCGCGCACACACAACAGATGTTTTTGCTATGGTTCCGAAGACTATTTTTAAAATATTTACCACTCCCCTTAGGCTTCAGTTTATTGCATTTCTGTGGAAAATGTATTTTTATATTCTAGTGTATCTCATCATTTGTGGTTTTGCGGCATTTATTGTCCTCTGTTCTTTAAAAATTTTTTCCTTGCCGTTGTGGTTATTTGGAACCTTAAGTTCGATGATTTTTGTTTTATGTGTCTATAGAAATGTTTCGATGTCTTTATTAGGGTTCGCTGTGAGATAAACAAACGACGTTAATGAGCTGATTATTTTATGTTCTAGTTCAGAAGGTGCAACCGTGAGATTAAAGGGAGCTGATACAAATATTAAGATATACATATACGCGTATTTAGATGAACAAGCAACAAGTCAAACAGGTAGCTCTTTGTCCGGTATTTGATGCATGAATCAGTAATAACTTCATGCTGAAAGACTATTTAAATTATATAAGTTTGTACTTCAAGCAAATTTTTTTAATGTCAATAATGCTTTTAAAATATTTAGCCATAAATATAATTAGCCATTCCATTTAACACAATAGAATTACTGAAAGCCGCTGATAAAAGCATGTTCTTAGTGAATATATTTGTGAAAATGAGGTGTTGATTTGATATTTTATTTATTAAAATATCATTTCAAAATTAATTTTAGGTATGGGTATAATCAGGGCCGCATTGAACAGGGGGCAATAGTAGGTCAATGCCTTCGGGCGGCAAAATTGTAGGGGTGGCAAAAAATAAAATAAAAAATAAAAATTAATAATAAAAAAGGGTTACAAAACAAAAGACTAAATGCGCTGCAAGAAGAACAGGATGACACAGCTGGTTCATCATGTATCATATTCGATGGCAAAACGAAAAAGTCATATGCTTCACCAGATGATATTCGCTTTGATCAAGTAGGTCATTAGTGTGAATTTCTTGATAAATAGAAAAAATGTTTAAAATACCGGGCTGTAAATCAGAAACACAAGCAGTTGCGTGAAATGTAACCTGAATTTATGTTATTTGTCGACAAAAAAAAAAACATTATGCTTTCCACAACTATTTATAATATTAATAAGGTGCGTTTCACAATTATAAGGTCACTTACGACCGACTGTAAAGTCAAGTCAAGTGCGTCAAGTGTCAAGTGAAAAAGTAATTTGTCAATGTTTTTTGTAAGTTAATTTTTTTCTCATATGTGTTTTCTATCCCAATAAGCAATGCCTTTTGTGAAAAAGCATTTAGTGTTCTAAATAATTTATATACCAAAGAAAGGAATAGAATGTCCTCCGATCTAATAAAAGCCGAACTATTAATAAGAATAAATCTTAATGAGGATTGCAAAAAACTTAACAACACCCGATGGTAGAGAATTAATTAATTCTGTATCTAAGAATACGAAATATATTTGGCAAAATAAATAGAACCTATATTTTTTTTCTTAAGATAGTAACTATATTTTTTTTTAAATAACGCCTAAGTTTTCTTTAAAATACATAAAGACTGAATTTTTATTGTTATATTGTTTTTTGTTTCTGTTACATTGTTTCTGTTATTATTACTTTTTATGATATTTTTGTTTTTATTCTAATAATTTTTATGAAAAAAAATAATAAAAAATTAAACAAAAACCAAGAGTATGAGTGTTTTTATTTGTCAAGTTTTTTTTTGGTCAATGTCAAGCTTTTTGGCAAATTGGATCTGGCAAGCCTAACTAAAATGCTCTACAAAAGTATGAAAAGGAAAACAACAAAAACAAATCAATATATTCTGCAGCTGCTAAACTAACTGTAGTTTATATAAGTAAGCCTAATTTTGTTAGTGTTTCACAATTATAAGGTCATTATCGAGAAGAGGTATTTGCGATTGAGTTCGCACTTTGCTTTTTGCTTAAATAAGTGTATTCAATAGTGAAAAGTTAAATTTACAAAATGCCGCGTGAAAAAAAACTTTGTGTTTGAAAAGGGAAAAAGTATGACCTTAAGAGAAAATGGTATTGGAATGAGGGAGATTGCACGCCAAAGTAATCCCAGTCTCTACGTTAATAAAAATTTTTTAAAAAACCAAATGAATATCGAACAAAAAAGCAATGGAAAATATGAATACAAACTGGCATACGGTAAGCTTTAACCTGAACAATTTGAAGTTAAAATTTTGTAGAGTGGCAATTTCTTGTAGGTTATATTTTCCGATGAAAAAAATGGAGTTTGGATGGGCCAGATGGTTTTCGTGGCTTTTGGCGTGACAACAGAAAAGAACCGGTTCATTTTAAAAAGAGAAACTTTGGCGGTGGCAGCTTTATAGTATGGGGTGCATTCTCTGCACATGGCTGCCTATCGTTATAAACTGTTACATCGCGGATGAAAAGTTGCGAGAGTGGTTCTCATTCAAGTCCATCAAAGTTATGACTTAAACCCGATTGAGAATCTGTGGGGGATACTTTACTACGCTGATAGAAAGATGGGGAAAAGTGATGCCATATTGATAAATAATCTCATAAGGGAACATAACCGGAGGGAACATAATTTCATAATTTTTGTTAGTTGCGCTTGTTAAATTCTTATTATTACTTAAGTTATCAATAAAAATCTGAATTGACCTTATAAATATGTAACATAAGACATTTTAGTTGATTTAGAAAATAAAAATTCCGTTCGTTTATAAAAACTCATATGGAGTTATTTTGTTTTTCTCATTTCCTTAATAATTTTTCCAGAACAATGTCTTACCCTATAGTCGGCCGTTTTGAAAATGCAGTAACTTTTTAAGTGAGCTTGTGAAACGCCCCTTAGTTTACCTTCTTACTATTTTTTGAAACTTTTTATTCAACAAATTACTATTTTATTTGTTAAATATTAAAAGCCTTTCTACTTATTTTTGTGTTGATGTCCAAGTCAGCCTCTAGGCGGCGTCAACATTTTCACCTGTAACAAATGAACGAAGTATCAAAATGGAAAACGATCTTCAGATTACTTTTTTTCATTCCCAAGTTAGTCTAATTTGATTTTTGGAGCTCAAACAAAAAATGTCGCATTAGAGGGTTAAAATATATGAAGAACACGTATCTTCTTTGTCCTCGCTAAAAAGTATTACAAAAAGTTTGCATGCAGCTTACTATAACAGTGAAATAAAAGAAATAAAAAATAACTTACAATATAGACTCTAGCTCAACAAATAGTGCTTTGTTAACGTATGTTTTTTCCGAAATTAAAAATAAGAACATTAAAAAAAAGGCTGCAAAATTTTCTTTGCCCAGGGGCGGCATTTGGTAATACGGCCATGGGTATAGTCTGTGTTATGGTTTTCTGATGTAAATTTCCCTCTTATGCGGCCCTTACACACTGCAACCAACGCAAGCCTGGAAGTGTAACCTGGAAGTTTTTGACGTTTATCAGTATAAAGTCGCAGCGTGTGTGTCGAAGTTACGCAACTCATTGACGGTTCCAACTCAGGTTGCGCCAATCATTTAATATTTTGGTCGCAGACAAGGCTGATTACTGCAACCATCGCAGCGTGTGTGGCAAAATTTGTGAAAGTATCGCTTTCAGATTACATTCCCAGTTTTGTTTGGGTCGCAGCGTGTATGGGCCGCATTATAGTAGATGGCGGCCACAAACACACACACATTTTTTTAAGTATTAAGCGAAAAACGGATTTTTGTGCCGGTTTTTTTTTTATATAAATTGTAAAAATAAATACTGGCAATACTAACTTGGAAGCTTTTTTAAAAGATGTTTTGTTAAAATCTAATTTTTCAACGCAGATGATCTGATAATGCTTTTAATTATTTAACTTTTAAGCAATTTTTTGTATACTTTTCGGAACCAAGTAGTAGGGAGCGTATAGCCAGAAAATGCTTTTAATTTGCGTTAATCAAATGACAAGTTTCTAAGAATAATGTAAATATTTGTAAATAATATTTAAAGTTCTATATCAATTAAGTAATCAGAGAAAATTTGTTTTCAAACTTTGTAAAATTTTCCCAGAAAAATCGAAACTATTTAATAATTTAAAATTATCCATTATTTCCAAACTTTATTCCTCAAAGTTTCAGTCAGCTGTCTGGCTAAACTTAACATATGCTGAATATTTTATGTCCATTCGACGAGACAAGACCTTAGACAGTTGAATAAAAGTCCTTTTTGTGCCATTCAAAGCTTTTGAAATTGAAAAAGTACACATTCGTGGGTGCCTTTTAAGTATTTTTTTAAAAACTAAAAAGTTACCCCATCTAACACACACACACACACACACACAAACAAACACACACGTACGCAAACTATTATAAAACTACTGCAACATTCTCAAAGGACAGCAATTTCGTGAACTTAGTGCCTTTGTATGAATTTTCAAAAACATTCGCACGAAATCGACATAGACAACATTTTTGGCATTTTCATTGAGTCTCCAAGAAGAAACTGTAACATATAAACTATAAAAAGAGAAAAGAAAGCACAAAAAATAAAATGGTAAAAAATTACCGACATTTTTATTTCTGCATGCTGGCAGAGTGTTGAATAATTTATGCGTTTCTAGTCTAGCTGAATGGCTGGCATTGCCACCGTTTGCATTCGTAGGATGTTTGTTGTTTGCTGCCCAAGAAATGCATGTTAACATTTTGCAGCACATTTTTTAGTGCCACTCGCTCAATTCAATGCTGCTGCTGTTGTTGTTGTTGTTGTTCTTGTCGCTGTTGTTATTTAAGGATATGTTGATGTTGATATCGTGCTCCTGTGGTTGTTTGTTGCAGTTGTTTGCTACATGCTGCTCTAACATTGCCCGCTGTTGTTCTGCTCATGTCCAGTTTTTGCGAATTTTACGAGTTCACGTTCAAGGATGCTGTTGAGCATCCTCACAGCTTAACTCTTGCTCTTTACTTTTTCGTCTTTGAAGCCAACATCAGAAATGGGCTTGTCGGTACATTCCGCACAACATGCATGCAATTCTAAGCATTCTTATAAATTTACTGCAATATCCTGGCAAAGTACTTGGGAAGGACGTGATGCGATTAAGAAAGCGCTTAAGTTGTTAGAGCCAGGCAAGGCAAGGATAAGACGAGTGGGTGAGAGTTTTATTTTGTTTACATGTTGGGTGTAAATAAATAAATATGGTAAATGTTATAATACAGATATCTGCAAGGATATCTGCTTGAGGCAGATCTTTTGCGAAAAAAGTTTCTTTACAGTGATCTATATAACTTTTTTGTATTTTAAGTATGAGCAATTGAATTCAATTCATTTTTTTGTTCCTATGTTCTGAGAGATCAGAACTCATTTTAATATTTTAATGACGATGAAATTTTCATGGGTGAATGAGGGTATATAAACTGTTATGGATATGAAGATAAGACTTTTATAAGTAGGACTCTATTTTTACTATAAAGACTATTATAAATGTGTTCCCATTTCCAATGAAGAGAAGGATTCAAGCTTATAAAGGGTCGTATTCAAAAATTAGCGTGACGTCAATTTATACAAAAGTAAGTTAATTATGAAATGTTTTCTAAAGATACAGGATTTAGCCTCCTAAAAGAAGAGTCAAATGTAAATAAATAGAAATAATAGGAAAAACATAAAATCAATGTCATTTGTTATTCATTATTCATTTGTTATTTATTATGAGGTTTTAATGAATAACAAATGAATAATGAAGAAGATATGAATACTAAATAAAACCAGAATAATGAATAAAAAATTAATAATGAATAAGAATATAATAATGAATAAGAAATAAAAAATTAATTTCAAATGAATATTGAATAAATAATTAATTATGGAAAAAAAAGAATAATTAAAAACTACGAAATTCTTTGTGAATAGCATTCATATGAAAAAAAAAATAATAAAGAAAATGAATAATTGAAATGAATAATTAATCAAGTTTCTCAAATTGAATATAAACTAAAACTTTTATTTATAAATCAATTTTACATTCATTGAATGGATTCTTATTTCGTTATTCATTTCGTTATTTTTGTAAATAAAAGCAAATTTAATGCACTGCTTTACAGCTCTGTCAAAACATATATTTAACAACTTTACCGTATCAATAACACTAGTTTACATAGTTAGGTCTTAGGTCTACGCTCATAGAACAGGGTGTGGATGCCAAAAATGTTAAAATTTTTTTTCTTACGAATAGTTTTCAAGATACCCTTAAAAAACACGGTGTTTGGTCCTTCTTTTAGTTATTCAGCTAAATTTTCATATAGCCTGCAGAAATTACACATAATCTGAAAGATAATTTTGTCTTCTTCCTGTATTAAGCAAATCGCTGAGATTTGATGGAGTAAAAGACGATCAAAGTCCAAGAAAAGTTACTTTTTCGGTTTTGTTTTCAAGTCATTAATTTCAATTGCTTCGTTTAATTTCTAAAAAATAGTTTTATCATAATTTAAGATTTAAGCTGATATAACAGTACGTTCAAAAATTCCATAGGATGACACATAGATGGCGTTACTAGATTTGTTCCCATATAATTTTTATTTAGTACCAACCTTCAAACGATACGTATAAAAATTTGACAACAATCTGACAATTGATTCGTGAGTTATAGCATTTTGTGTGCAACTACGAGTATTGTTATTGAAAAAAAAATGGAAAAAAGTGAATTTCGAGTTTTGATAAAGCATTGCTTTTTGATGAAAAAAAAATACAGTAGAAACCAAACAATGGCTTGAAAAACATTATCCGTGGTCGTACCAGCACATATCATGCAGAGCACAGTGGACGCCCAAATCAGACTGTTATACACCAAAAAAATCCACAAATTGGTTATGAACGATCTCAAATTGAAGGTGCACGAGCTAGCTGACATTGTAAAGATATCAGATGTTAGTGTTTTTACCATTTTACACGAACATTTGGGTATGCGAAAGCTCTGTGCAAAGTGGGTGCTGCGTGAGCTCACAGTCGACCAAAAACAACAACGAATTGATGCTTTAGAGGAGTGTTTGGCGCTGTTAAGTGTTAGGCCGCAATAAAATCGAATTCTATCGTCGATACGTGACAATGGATTAACCATAGCTTCACTATTACACACCGGAATCCAAAAGACAGTCAGCTGAGTGGACAGCAGTCGACGAACCGAATCCAAAGCGAGTAAAGACCGAACAGTCGGCTTGTAAGTTGATGGCGTATGCATATTGGGATGCGAAAGGAATAATATTCATCGACTATCTCCAAAAAGGAACCATCATCAACAGCGACTATTACTGTGCACATTTGGGTCGACTGAAATCGCCAAGAAACGACCACATTTGCAAAAGAAAAAAGTGTTGTTTCACCAAGCCAATGAACCGTGTCACAAATCGATGAAAACAATGGGGAAATTTAACGAATTGAGCTTCGAATTACTTACGCACCCACCGTATTCTCCAGATTTAGCCCCCAGCGACTTTTTCCTGTTTTAAGATCTCAAGAGAATGCTTGCTGGAAAGAAATTCAAGTCCAATAATGAAGTAATCGCTGAAACTGAGGCCCATTTTGACGAGAAAGAGAAATCGTACTACAAACGTGGTATCGAAAAGATGGAAAATCGCTATACTCGTTGTATCGCTTTCGAAGGCAACTATGTTGAATAATATCGAATCGAACTTTATCAAAATTTTGTTTTTCTCTTACTTATCCTACGGACTTATTGAATGACCTGTTATTATTCTTTCAAAAAAATTTTAAGTATAAGTTCAAATCGGAACAAATTAGAAAAACAAAGGAGAGCACCACTAGGACCTCGTTATAATTGAAACGCATTATGAGGGCTTTGGGGCGAAGGCATGATGGCTGACTAGTGCCGTATGCAAATCCGCGTTAATTCCACAGTACACATATGAGGAAGCTTTAGCAAAGAGACGTATTTTCAACCAGAATAATAAATAAAAAAATAAAAGTTGTTGAATAATAAATAATAAATGCATAAAAAATATAGATATATCTACCTCATTTCTACTTCTAAATTTTTTTCCCATTTAGGCAAATTTATGGCTCTATGAAATAAGGCCCCAGGATATAAGGCCCCAAGCTACAAATGAAATAAGGCCCCAATCATTTCTATACAAAACAACAACACGAATATTTGGGGCATTATTTCCTGTTTTGGGGCTTTATTGCATTTTTATTGTATTATTTCATAATGAAATAAAGCCCAAAAAGTAAAACAGTTTAAGGCCCAAAAACTGTTATTATTTTTGATATAATAGCTTGAATATTTGGGGCTTTTTCATTTTTGAGGTGTAATAGCACCTCAAAATTTTCAAAACCCATAAATTTTTGTTATTTTATGGAAGTGTATTATCTATAATCGCAAATTGAGTGAAAAAATAAAACTATTCAAAACAAGATTCATTCTCTCACATAGCATGACATTTCATGTAATCTTTGATGGTTGGCCAAGCTTAAATGATTTTTAGCATCACGGGTTTTCTTAGTAGTAGTCAGAGGATTCGCTAAAAATATTATTAAGTTTGGGAATGAGTATTGTGTCACCTTTTGTGTCGAAAAAAGGATGCCAAAGATAGACAACTTGAAACAAAAAGAAAAGAAACAACTTAAAGACATACTAGAATCGAAAATGCTCGAAAAAGTCTGAAAAACAAATTCCTACGGGCAACTTAAGCTGCACGATCGTATTGCTAAAAACATTGACCACATTATAATGGACTATGAGACATACCTAATAAGGGGCTCTATATCCAGGTCCACAATTCTATACAAAACATAAAGGCCAAAAATGTCGATGACTCAGTTAGCAAAATTCAACTGAAATATTTGGCCAGAAAGTTCTAGTTTGGAAAGATGTTTGCAGTTGCGGCCTTTAAGCATCAACTCTTTTTACGAAAGGCGCAGTACTGAAATTTACATATAAGAAAGAGTGCTTGAAAAACATACTAGTTCCATTTTCTATATTACAACATTATTTTAACCTGTCTGACCATTATGAAGTCAACTTAGAGATTTTAAATCAAAATGGTGTAAAATTTGTTTGCAGAAAGCTCGACAAACTCTCCAGAGCTTCGCCTCATCGGGCTAAATCCAAAAATAAGTTGTAAACGACGGGCAGGGTATCCCTTGTGTTGGGGCTTTATTTCATCGTATTAGGGTTTTATTTCGTAGGGTGTTATTTCATAATGAAATAACACACATTTTTGGGGTCTTATTTCGTTTTTATTTTGGGGCCTAATTTCCTGGGGCCTTATTTCACTGAACCCAAATTCATACTTGAATTTTCTGTAAAATAATGAATTTCTATAAAATAATCATGTTAAATCTTAAAAATATAAAAAACATTTATTGTTTTGGAAACAAACGCAGCAATTAAATTTTGTGATTTTTTTTAAAAAACACGGAAAAATAACTTTTTTTGGACTCCATCAAATCAAATCAATTCGCTAAATACACAATATTGTTGAAAAGAGTTGCAAATTATGTGTTTTTGAAGGTCGGATGCTATATCGGAAGCAATTGTTAAAAATAAAAAGAAATGGTTGATACTTTTGAAATCGCCCAAAAATATACATATCTATGAGAAACCAGTTTATTGTTGGTGTAAGCTAGTGTAATCTCTATTTTTTATCTCATCGAGATTGCACGTTTTCTCTTTTATTCAATTTTTACAGCAACCTTTGTTTGAAGTCTGTAATTCAATTCAAAAATTGAACTATTTTTCCAACAAAGCATCTCTTTTTGTAAAAGGAAGGCATGTCGGGATATTTTTTTCTAAAAATGCATTGTCTGAAACCCATAGACCCAAATTCCAACTTTTTTATTTTCTTTGTGTTGACATGAACTCAATTGCATTTTCGTTTTATTTGCAATTCTGGTGTTCATTTTTTTTCTACTATATGAACTAAGGCTTTATAAAATTTTGGGGCTAATAAAAAGCCATTCTGATTCCAAGTAAATAAATCCTCAGGATCTTGGCCATAGTACATCTCCGATTTCTTAAACCATATAAGATTTTGTTGTATTCGCAGTGATAAATCTGAATGACTCGACAGATATATTGTACCAGTGCCGTTTACGAATTTCTTGTTAAAATGAATTCAAAACCTGCACCATCCAACGATAAGGTTACTTTTTAATTTTTGTGACATTCTAGATCCGATGGTATTCTAGGACTTTCTAGTTTTATATATATGACTTTCTTTTTTTCCTAGAGCCGATGGTATTCTAGGACTTTCCAGTTTCATATATTTCTTTTTTTAACAAATGTTATTTGGGGTATTTAAAATTAACTGTAAATCATTCTCTTAAGTTGTCCTTCAGCCCAACTCATTAGAGTGGGTTTGAAAAAACCAACCCCTATTTAAAATCTGACCTCGAGTGGATTCCAAAAACAAAAACTTTCCACTCGAGGTCAGCTTTGAAATAGGCGGTGATTTTTCAACACTCTACAACCCATTCTTTGGTGAGTTAATTTTTCCAGCATTAACTTACATATCTGGTATCCATAACATTGATATTTATAACCCAATGCTTGCTGCGAAAGTGGTATATTAACTTTGTCACCACCACCTGAGTCGATATCCGTGTATCTGTCTGTCTGTCTGTCTGTCTGTCTGTCTGTCGACACGATTACAGATATAGCTGTCGCGATGAAATTCAAAACATAAGCTTTTTTAAAAAAATTAAGATCAAGCTTGAAAATGAGGAAAATCGGATGAAAACCACGCCTACCTCCCATACAGAGTGACTTTATTTTTACAGTAAAATCTCTAAAAAATCCACAAAACTTAAAGGAAAGCCTTCAAATTTTGCACGTAAGCTTTGATCTTCAAGTATAAATCCTGACTATAAAATTTAGAAAACTCGATGAAAACTACGCCTACCTCCCATACAAAGTGGTTTTATATTAACTATAATTTTTTTTAAAAGTCTGCTCAAATTAAAGACACGTCTTGAAATTTGCCTAATATTCTTTGATATTTAAAGTAAGCCATCACTATGATATTTGACAAAATCGGATGAAAACCACGCCTAACTCCTATGCAAATTGGTTTTTTTTTAAGCGTTAGCTTCTTTAGCGAAGGTATTGACAGTAGTGAATTTAAAACTTTACAAAAGCGTCAGTTCGCTTAAACAACAACAACTGCATGCAAACGCGATAAAAACAACTCTCACTCGACGATGCTGATGTTGATAGCATCGCTACTGTGTGTGGTCGCTAAAAATTGTTTTTGCATGTAAGGTTGCGACCATAGAGAACGCTTATTGCTGAGTTGAGCCGAAAAACACATTGAAGCAAAAGAGATGCATGACTTGGTTCCTTTGTTGCTCCAATGTGTTTTTCGGCTCGGCTCAACAATAAGCGTTTACTATGTTCGCAACCTAATTATTCCATAGCCTTGCTCATGTCAACCATTGTTGTGACGTCAGCTATCATGTTGAAGTCATGGTGTAATTAAAACCGGGGTGCAGTCGTCAGGACTGCCGACGGAAGCGTTTGCTTCTTAGCATTAGATGTAAAATTAAATATGGTATTAATTGAAGTAATAAACATGCACACACTTTTAAGTTTATAGATTTTTTTTATGTTCTTAAGGGCATCAAAACCCGAGCCCTGGTCATCTCTAATGTAGCATTCTTAGCTTTTCATTCAGATTCATAAGTTTTGCTTAAAGCAAAAATGTTTTGCTATCGATTTCATTAATAAACTTGAAAACACATTTATAAACTTAAAAGTGTGTGCGTGTTTATTCCTTGAATCAATACTATATTTGATTTTACATCTTAAGCTAACGCTTCCGTTGGCAGTCCTGACGACTACACCACGGTGTTTTTATGCACAAAATCTCTTAAAAATCCACAAAACTTGAAGAAATGTTTTGAAATTTTGCATGGTTATTGCATGTAAAATTTCAATTCTTAGTGCATGTAAAGCATTTTAAAGTTTATTCTATTTCTCTTGTCTATCTTTATTTAAAACAAGAGTAATAATGAAAGGAAAGCTTCAAACTAAGTTTTATTTATGCCGGAATACAAAAACGTTTTAAGTGTTCGCAATAAGGTCCTAACATAATACTTATTGATATTTTTTTTTTTATTAATTTGAAACGATGAAACTTAATGTATTATTTGTTAATTTTATTAATCATTAAAAACCCTTTTGTTGCTAATTCTAAACAAATGGTCCGAATTTCGTATATTCAAAATTTTAATTTATAAATGCATTCATAAATAGAAAATCTACTGCATATTATTACCGGTAAACTGGGCAGCATATATTACAGCTTAAATGTATAAATATACGCAAAATTAAATATTTTAAGCATACGTGTATCTCTCCGCTTATAGGTCGTTATTAATTTTCCGTAATTTATTGATTATTCCGAATATTATTGAATATAACGCTTTTTTATTTTACTTTTAATTGCATTTTTATTGATTCTTAATGCATGAAATGTATGCATATACATAAATACAGAATTTAATCAACCATAATCGTTTGGCAGCGATTTAAATTTATTGTTCTGCGCTTACAATAGCTCACTACAAGCGTTCGTTCACAATGCTCGCACAGCATTCAGCATGGTATATATTTGCTCTTTTGCATAATTTTTTGGTCTGTTGCAAAAATATGCCGACATTTTCAATAAAAGCAACAATAACATCGCGACATTACATGGCTTAACATTCGAAAATATGTTTTTGGAAAGTGTTTGCCGCGGCTTTTTATCCGAGAAACGCAAGCAAAATGTTTCAACTTTCCCTGCAGTTTTGATTATGAGGATGTACTTTAGGGTTAAAAGAAAAATTTTTTAATTATTGCAGTTTCTTGATTATAATTATTTATAAAACTTTTTGTGGTGCATTAATTTTAATTTATCCTGATGAGATTGTAGACCAGAAATAGCTTGATGAGACTTAAATAATATTGTACTGATTGGTTTAATTTAGTAATGAGAGGTATAGAAAAAATGGAACCGGTATTTGAAAAGATTTTTTGATGTAACAAAATGTAACAAAGCACTAAATTTCTCAAAATTGCAAAAAGTTCATACTATCCATGCTACAAGAAAGTTATCCACACTTGCTTAATCATTCTTTTTTGTCTAACTTTTTGGCAAACTTACCTGAAAATAGCATAACGAGCCATTGCAGTTAAAAATATGTTAAGTATATTAAACAAAAAAGTAAGAAACGAAGAAGGAGGAACTTTTTATTTATTATACTAAATATTAATAATTATACTTATTAATATTCGTTTTAAAATTAAACTTTTTCAATTAAAATAATTTGTGGAAATTATTAAATACCATCTTATTAGCTTTAAAGCTTTATTATAATGGAGAAATTAAACAAAGGCACATTAAAAGCTTAAACTAATGACTATTTATAACAATAAAGGTGATATTATGAGCAAAAAGTGTGTAGCCGTGGAACTTATGAACAGAAAAGTTTAATATATAAATATCTATTATATAAATATTATATTAGGGGGAAAATTCAATTGCAATTTAAGACATGAATATCTACAGGTACTAAAGCAGATCCGTTTTGATGAATTTCATTTGCAAATGACTAGAGACCCAAATATGTGTTCAATACTATAAGGGACAACTATTGATTTAGTATTTGCTAGATATCTTGATGACATCACACCCATAATTGCATGTATAAAAATCCATAATAATGACTCGAATAACAATGAATGTAACATATTAAATAAAATAATAAAAAACAATAAAACAAAAAATGTACAAAATGTAGTGGTACAAATCTTAACTTGTGTTTACTTTGTTATCTAATTTTTAATTTAACAACTATGTATTTAGCTCTTGGGGCTAATACAATTTTTGACAATCATATTCACCTCACAAATGCCAAATATTCTCCTTCCGACTGTCAAAATTTCATCAGCCGATTGAAAAGTTTCCTGTTGGCACATAGTCAAAATATACTACTTTCCGTACAAAATGCCATTTTTTCTACTATTCATGTCCTGTATTTCTTTTTCTGATGGATTGAAGGATTTCGTTCAAAATTTGTATGATAAGTTGCGATGAAGTTACCATGTACCCAACACTACACTTTCAAATTCATATAAAGAAAATAATAAATAATAAATAGAGCAAATGGTATAATAATAAACCATGTGATTTATTAAACCAGGTCAAAAGAGTTTAACGATCCCTTTATATCGAAAACTTTGTTCACTTTTCTAGAGCGCCTTATGTTGGAATATGATTCAATTATAGGGGTCCCTCGATACGGTTGTTACGAGTAACCTCTGCTTTAGTTCTGCTAGTAATTCTGCTTAACCCTTGTGTTGCCACTCAAAAAAAAAAAAATTACACTGTCTGCCACCCAGGGCACCCGGGTACCCTGCATGCGAATTTGTAGGTATAAGTCCCATTTATGCACATACCAAAAATAATTATGTGGATTCGATCAATATTTATTATTGCAGCAAATACTTTTAGGCGGCTTCGGCAGTCGAGGTGGTAGCGTACTAGACTGCCACTCACGGAACATGTACAGATTTTTCACAATCTTACCTTTGGCAAAGACTCTTTTATCTTGGAAGCTCACTATCGTTTGTACTTTGAAAAAAAATAAAACGTACTTTCCTCAAGAAATGAAACCATCGACCTCTAGAGAACTGTTGTCAACTCTTTTTGGTTTTCATGAAAAAGTTACCATCTGTTCATATGTTCCAAAAAAAAAAAAAAACAAAGCCGTGCTTCTTCTCAGCACGATGCAATCTCTAGAGCAGCTCACTAAAAACCAGAAATGATTTTGTGCAACAAAACAAAAGCAGGCGTTGATACTTTGGATCAAATGTGTATGAAATACTCCACCCAACAGCGAACGTGCAGATGGCCGCTAGCTTTCTTTTCATCCTGGATATTGCATATATGTAGTGCATTATGAAAAAAACAAAATATTTTTCATGATGTACTACACGAACCTTATGTATTTTCTAACGGGGTACCCAGGTACCCGGGTGGCTCATACGTGTTTATTATTTTTTAAAATTTAATTTTCTAAGTTCAAATATTTTTCAAATTATTTATAATGCAAATTTCGATAGAAAATCGGTCAAACAATGGGGATCCAAATAGGTTTTGGCCCATCCTTTGTAGAAAAAACATTATTCTGCAAAATGTACCCCAATGGGTACCCAGGTAAACGGGTGGCAACACAAGGGTTAAGCAATTTGTATTGCAGAACTAATATTTCGTCTATCACCTTATGAATATCGGTACAGCTCTTGAGCTTATAAGTGGATATGTAGACAGTGCATATTTACTGAGTAAAATTTACTTTTATATTCCACTTCGTCCTATAAGATCTTTTGAGTTACTTTACATGAACTTTTGAAGAAAAAATGACTTGCAAAACGAACCACTGAGAAGCGCTTGTGGTGACATTAATTTTGTTTCAAATGTAATTTCTTTAAATGTATCCATGCACTCAATTAAACATAATATTCTAGATTACCTCCAGTACCGTTGCTGATATGAATCATGCTCTCCCAACCATACTTCGTTTCTCCAGGCTGTCAACCTGTCAAGTAATATCAAGCTGAATCTAATTAAACATGATTATCCTGAGTGAGACCACGCCCGTCTTGCCTGGCATATGCCGGAGCTAAGACCATGCTTGTCTTGCCCTGCATATGTGAGCTTCGTTCCAATCCTTGCTTTTAGAAATCGACACACAATAGAATAGAACTTGATTATCCATAGCAAGACCTCGTCCGTCTTGCCTGTCATATGAGGGAGCTTGACCACGCCAGTCTAGCCTTTCATGTGTGAGCTGCTCTAATCAATTGATCTATTTACTATCAAGATGAGATCCGGAATATACGCAAAACTTTATACATTTATTTAATTTTCATTTCATTTCATTTATCACAAAATATACCAATTTCTTACTAACTAATCTTAGATATTAAGTTATGTTATCTATAAATACATAAGATAACTTATAAAAAAAAAGAGTTTAATAAATTTGTTTTTATGTTTCTTGAAAGAGAGAAATCTATAGCTATGGAATTTGGCTTACGATTGAATTCATTTAATGCCCTCTTAATTGGAGCAAAAAGAGCGTTATTAGTTCTACTGAAATCAATATTGTAAAAGTCAAAGTTTTGAAAATGTCTGGACGGATTATTAAAATTAGTTCTTTTTAGAAGAGATCGGCAGTCAGTCATGCCGGAGACAATATCATAGATAGAAAGTAAAGAAAGGATGGATCTTTTACTTTTTAATGTCTTTAGATTCAAAAGCAAGCATCTTGCATTGTATGATGGAGTAATTTAAAATAGGGTCGGTAAATAAAATAGGTAAAATAAAATAGGGTATAGTACGGGTCGGAAAAAGCAGAGCTATTATGTTGTACAAATGCCAATAGAGCATACGATTTAGAAATTATGTAACTTATATGTAAAGTAAAAGTAAATTTTGAACATTCATTGACTTCATTCATTGACTTCGTTTAGTTTAATATTATTAATGAAATACCAAAAATATGAGCCACATCGGCGCATTTAGAATATTTCATTCGCTATTCATGGGTGAATAGATTTTCAGATCATCGGCATATAGTAGATATTTGCAATGTGTAAAAGAGGAGCTAATATCATTAACGAAAAGAAGAAAGAGCAAAGGCCCAAGGATGCTGCCTTGGGGCACTCCTGAGGTAGCAGTGAATAGTTACGATCGAACATTATCAAGAACTAGATAGCAAGTTCTGTTAGCTAAATAAGATTCTATCCATGATAAATAAATTAAGTGGAAAATCAGCTGTTTTAATTTCATAAGCAAAATCTTAAAAACTATCTTGTCAAAGGCTTTAGAAAATCCATATATATTGCGTCAACATAATGTCCAGACTGGAAAGTAGAAATGCAATTCCCGGAAAAACAGAATTTCGCAGAGGTTGAGCGACCAGCAACAAAATTATGCTGAAAAGGACAAATGAGATTTATGTTGGAAAAGTAAATTTTTTTTAATGATGTTTTCAAATATTTAGAGATCGTTGTATGCTTAGAGATTGGTGGGTAGTTATTAACATCACTTTTGTTGGCACTTTCAAAGATTGGTTCAAAAAAAGAATATTTCCACTCTCTGATGAAAGTGCCTGTCAAAAGAGATTTATTAAAAATTTTAAGTAAATGATAAGCCAGAGAAACGATGCAATTTTTGAACAAAAAATGGGAAATGCCATCGAAATCTACTAGAAAAGATGGTTTGAATTTAACTATAGGATCAGATGTATCTTCGATGGTAAGACTGAACGCTCCGAAATTGAGGCGAAATGATGCAGTGATGAATGAATCATGTTCGGAATCCTCGTCAATAGTAAAATTCAAAAAGGTTCACATTATCCTGTGATGTGCTTGCATGCAAATTGCATGCAAATATCTTCCGAAGACGGAAGATATGAGTTAGATTTTTTTTGATTTAATAAATTGCATTTGAATGCAAATGGGTTCAATTAAATGATGTTTTCGAAATTAAAAATACACTTGTTAGAAGGTATTTTTCGAGTAAATTAAACTCTTTCGAATAGTACAAATATTTGAACCTATGTGATCCATTTTGGAGATTTTACATTTCTTAAAAAACTTGTTTCTCATGTTCTAAACTTGTGTAATCCATTAGCATACCATGGAATCTTATATAGTTTTTGGAGTATTGCGGAATATTTTTCAGACAAATAAATAATTTGGATTTGAAAACTTCTCTGTGAACATAATTTCACAGAGAAAAAATTTTACCCCGAATTTTTTTTCTGCCCTCTATTAAAAAAAACAAAGTCAATGTAAAAACTTAACTTCATAAAATCGACCTACCGAAATATTGAATCAAACTCTATTGCAAAAGACAAAAATAAAATTTAAAACACAAGACCCAAAAGTGAACACTTTCTTTTACCACTCACAGTATGTCTCGGAAGTTCATTACCCCAAAGGTTATTACTTATCGTAGGAAATTTAATTAATACAATTTAATTTAATTTAGTTTCTTTTGTTTTCCTTAGAATTCTTTTAAAACAACAATGAAATAAAATTATAGTAGCATATGTATCTGAATAATTTTGCTTACAGTGGGAATTTTTCTACTTGCATTGCATATCTTCGTTTTTGTTGCTTATTATATGTAATAACAGCTGTAACGCTGTGCCCTTCACCTCCACCCATCCAAATTAAATAAAAGAAAAAATTTTTCATGAATGTATTTCAAAGACTTATTCTGATGCTTGGCTACTACAAATTTATTAATATTTATAATGATTTATTTGCAGTTATGAATCCAAAATAATGATATTAAAAACTGACAACTTGGCAAAACTTTCAACATCAGAAAGTGGCTGATAAAAAAATTTATATTGTACACGCATTTTTATTTTAACTTAAAAAGTTCTTAAAAAACTGCTTAAAAAAATAAACAGCATCTAAGTGATTACTTTGTAAACAAATTCTAATTGTCAATCACCAGAATAAGGCCGATAAATTTCAGAAAACATTTACATATTCCTAAATGCATTAAATGTCGCGTTTGTGGTGTTAGAGTTGTATAGAATATACCATGCTTGTGCCTAGTTGTAAAACTCTACCCAGTGAACCAAAACTACCGTTTTTGAATTCATTTATTAACCTTTTCGGGTAGAAACGTTTATTTTCGGCACTCATAAAAGAACCCTTTTTATATCATTCGTCGGAATAAAACGCCTCTCAAAAACGAACCTTATTTTGTTCGCAAATGAGTTAAAAAAAGAACCATAAATTATCCTCTTTTTTGTTCGGAAATAAGTTAAAAAAAGAACCATAAAAGTTCTTTTTCGGCACTCGGAAATTAACCCTTTTTGAATCAATCGCCGGACGAAAATGCCTCTCAAAAACAAACTGTTCTTTCTTCGGAAATGAGTTAAAAAATTAACCATACAAAAGTTATTTTTCGGCACTCGAAACCGAAACGAAATTGAACCCTTTTTGTATCAATGTTTGGACTGAATTGCCTCTCAAAAACAAACCTTTTTTTGATCAATAATGAGTTAAAAAAAAGAACCTTTTTGAATTATAAATTGTATTATTGCATAATACTATTTATAATTACATATCGATATTTTGTTAAAGAAGAAATGATTATTACTAAAATTAGAGATCATATTAATCATTGGGTTAATAGGATTAATATACCTGGGCTGGAATTCACGCATTGTGTTTTTCATGATATTGATGTTTCAAAGGGGAAAAGGCGTGATTGTATTCCAATTTGACAAACTTCCAAATTATATATGAAATATCAAAATAGTTAAGTTATTAATTGGGGAATTTATTTGATTACATTTTTGCTTGGAATGTTTTCGTGGTTTTCATTCTATTTGGGCTTGATTTTAATTTTTGGTAGAAATATTTAAAATTTGTATACGTGTAGCAGTACATCCATCTCGCTCTGGTAAAAAGGTTCATATGACGTTTGTACGAAGGTTAACATTTTAATTTTAAGTTCCTTTATTTACCTGATTTTAGAATATAAAGAGAAACATTTATGATTCATTTGTGAACTCATTTATGAACAAAAAATGGTTCGTTTATGAAAAATTGTTTCCTACTGATATGATAAAAAAAAATTATTCTTTTTTGAACTCATTTCAGAATGCAAAAAAGAAACATAAATGATTCATTTCTGAACTCATTTATGAACAAAAAATGGTTCATTTACAAGGAAGTGTTACCTACTGAAATGATACAAAAATGATTCATTTTCGACTCAAAATCAGTTTTTAATGAATTTCTCAAAATATGCACAATTTTTCTTTATGGGAAAAGCTTTCACGAATTTAATCTTTTATAACAAGCACTTTTAAGCGACAAAATAAAAAAGAAAAACTTTAAAAAAAAAAAAATTCTAACCAAAAACGTTCGCAAAACTCTCACCTTACTCAAAACCTTCGCTTATGGTTCAGTGGGTAGCTTATATAAGTGCCACATTAATTAAGTTTTGGCAATTGTGATGTTAGCACCATCTATCAAAAAAAAAATGTTGTACTAAGTGCACAATATATGCCGAAACAAAGATATTCTGAAAGTTTGATCTCAACCGAATGGTCAATTTCGGAGCTTATAAAACACATAGACAAATATTCATTTTTATACGAGTATGTAAGATTTTTTTATTATTTTTACCTCGCTTGTGTTTGATATAATTCGATGGCTCGTTGCCGCAACACGGTTGTTCGTAGTAAAAATTCCATGTATTCTCATAATCACAGGATATGCTTTGTACGCAAAATGTCAGCAAAGCCAGAGATGCAAGAAGCAGCGGGAAGCATTGGGACCACAACCCCAATTGGATTATTGGGATTTTTGTGGATGAAAACATTTTGAGCCCTTGGTGAAGTTGTTGTTATTGTCGTTGAAGCAGTTGATGCTGGTGTTAATATATTTCGCAGAATTGTTGTGATTACTTTCAGAAGATTTAATTTTTTTTTTTTTTTGAATAAGTATTAAACTACACTTTTGATTGTTTCTTAATTTAATTTATTTAATTTAATTTTAATTTTTTTTTTTAGTTAGTTATAATGAGTTTTTTTAGTTTAATTTAATTTTTATAGATTACGTGGGTAAACTGTAATATTTTTTTTTTAGTAAAGAAATTTCATTATATTTTCTCAGTATGTTGTCTTATAAAAAAAAAACACCGATTTTAAAGTAGAAACTATAAAATGTTTGCAGCTTATAATCTTTCCATTACAAAGTCGGCACAATAATAAAAAACAGACTTTCGCAATAAAATTCAATTAAAAATTGTCCAGAATTAATCGCAACAACAATCATAAAATAAGGCCAGTAATTTCGGATTATGAGAAATATGTTAAATATTAACCTTATTAGAAAATATACCGCAGTAAAAAGATAAAATGCGAAACAGGGGTAAAAAGTAGCACAAAGCGGCATGAATTTTGATACCAAAAATACCGGAATTCAATTCAGAGAAACAAATATTCGGATACAAAACAGAAATATTACAGATTTTTTTTGCGTTATTGCTTTATTTGTATCGAAAAATAAGAGGAAATGAAGAAATAAAGAAACGGCAAGAAAAAAATGGAAAACCTGTTTTTGTGTCTTCAACCAACAAATACAAAATAAAAACCACAAAATAGAAGAATAAAACATAAACTAAGGACTGCAAGAATGCAATGGCATGAGTTTTGTGCAGATATATGGAGTGAGAAAGAAGACAGAGCGAACAAGTCATATATAGTTTATAAAAACAACTGTGAGAATGATTTGGAATATCTTAGTTCATACCGCATTTTGGGAATGAAATTTTTAAACAATCGCTGTACATATACTAGCAACATCAAAGAAAATGCTGCAATAGATGAGAAAATATAAAAAAATTTGAAAAATTTCTCAAACACTGTTAAAAGTATTTAATCTAAGCAGCTGTATATAATAGTGAATCGTATTGTTTGATGATATCTTTAGACGTATAAGGTATATTTTTCAAAAACTTATTTATTTTATTATATACTACTTTATTATTATATTTTTTTTTTTTGTATGTATTATTAAACCGCTCTTGATTCACCTTGAAGGTATTAACAATTTGAACAGCACATTTACTCAGAAATTATAAATTATTTCTCATTTAAGTACACAAAAATTAAACAAATAAACACTAAAATAAAAATGTTGGAAACGAAAAATAAATCTTGTTTATTGCTCACAACGCGTCATTTTGTGGCAACATCGTGAAGATCACTGAACTGTATAGAGCTGAGCACAGTTTCAATACCATAACGTTCACTGAATTTGTTCGGATCGCTCAAGCAATACAGAAAAAATTTAAACCCAAACAATAACAACACACAGAAAAATTTTGCTGACTATTACTTGGCTCTCGTCTACTAAATGAGCAACAGTCATAATGTGATTTTATTAAAAAGATAAAAATAAAAGTATAAAAGTCGAAAAAGTAAACAAAAAAGGTAGACAAGAAGAATCGACAAAGCTCTTATCCCATAAGCACAGTGTGGATCTTGTGGAACTATAGAGAGCGCAAAGTAGATTGTAATCTTTTAAGTGATCCTTAACATGGTTTTTCACTTATATCATATTATAACATATTTTGTTTGATTGGTTACAAAATATTGTATTCTCCATGATTAAATCAGTGATGTGATTCAGACCTGGTGAAAAATGCCGAATGTGTAAGCAAAAATCCCACTTTATCCCGCCAGAGATACCCTAAAATTCCACTAAAAGTCCTACCAAAAAAGTGTAAGTAAAAGTACATAATTTTTTTTTTCAACAATGTATTTATGTATTTATTACACTCGTATATAAAAAGAAAAAAATTATAACATTAAAAATCTTTGATAAAAAAATTAATAATAATCAATTATGACAAGAAACAAAAATGAAATTTAATAGTTTTAAATGTTTTTCGCTCCATTTAAATGAAATCGCGTCTATTTTTTGGTTCCTTAACCCATTTCTTGCCAAAGGGTGCGTTTTCGCACCCAAAAGTTTGGATATTTTTTGATATGCAATAAATGTAAGTTTTATTTGATGTTAATGCATAAAAACAATGTTTGATTTGATTTCGAGTTAAGCATTGCCCCCGCAATACTCTCTCCCCCCTACCAGATATAAATATTAAATTTTTGACCTACTTTTAAAAAAATCAAAATAAAAACTTAACGGAGGAAAAAATGTTTTACAATTACCTTAATGTGATGAAAATAAATCAACATTTAATAAATGATTTAATTTATAACGGTAAGGAAATGCAATTGTTATATATATGCATTGCCTTTCGTTGGGTGCGAAAATTCACCCGTGGCGCTTAACCTGATTTTTCTTAAGTCATAGTTTTTCGTTGAAAAAAGTGAAATGTGCCTATGCATTATTAATGTTTTAGAGCTTGGCATAACATACGAACTAATTTATGTTTTTTTTTAAATAAACGTATAACTATAACGAAAATGTTGATTTTTCATATAATTTGTATTAATCTGCCCCAGGTGAACGGAAAAGCGAAAAAATTTTTTTGACCATTTTAGACCCATTTTTGGGAACCTACAACCTAGCCATAATAAAGGTTTCGCCGGGAAAAATTTTTTTTTGACTTGGCCAGAAATGGGTTAATAAAGTTTTAGTAATACAAACAGTGCTTAAAGTATCTACCCCAAATCTGTTTAGTTTTTTGTTTTTATATCCGTTACTATTGAGAATACCCTTTCGGCGTCGGAGTTGGAGTGCGGTAATGACAAGAGAACAGTTGACAGTATTGTTAAATTTGGAAAAAATGGAGCTTAAGACCTTTCTGTAGGCCACCTCTTTCCAAAAACTCGAAATTTTAAAGGCACTGAAATTATTGAATACAAATGGTATGTCATTCCATTCATCTTTCAGTGAAAATTTGTTTGCTTCCACGTAATCTTAGATTGAACGAAGATCTTATCAATATCCAATGCAAGTTTTTGGGTCCAATTTTAGGGCAATGCTGCCAACTAAGATATTTTTTTTTTTGTTTTGTTTTGACAAGTATGAAAATCCCGCTTTGAAGCATAAAATCCCATCCACCCTCCAAGGGATCAAAAATCCCGAACAATGGGAGAAGTCCCGCTAAATCACATCACTGGGTTGAATTATTAGATTGTCGCTGGCTGATCGTAGTCTTTTCTCAATACCCATAATTGTTAAAATCAGCACAATTTTGCGAATGAATACTAAAGAAAAATAGGTAAAAAAAGAGAGCATTTAAAGATTTTCTATGAGCTGTCGACTTCGATTTGACTATTATAAGTACTCACTGTGTCCACTGCGAGAACATTATAATTCGACCATGGTATCAATTAAATATTTTTTTAAAATTTTTTAAGAAGAAATTTGAAAAAATTGTAACCATCTTATCAAAAAAACTGATTTCAAATGAAGGTAAAGCAAAAAGGAAAGTATTGAATTCCACCTCTTCCATTTTCATACCCAGAACATGATACAATAATAAGGTAGGGTTAAGGAGATTCACCACACCGACCTGGAATGACAAAATTATGAAATACTGTGCTGCCATATCTTATAAAATATCCAACAAAATATCATAATTGTTCTTTGCATTTTTGATGAATTGCTTAGCTGTGGCGACATGATATAACTTCGTTAACATTGATGTTCGGCAAAAATTGGAATGTGTAACACATTCGACAGGCGATAATTGTGATAAAATATCACTTTGTCTCCTTTTTCAAAAAATTTTTTTAATATTTTTTTTATGGACTTTATACTTTAATATTTATATTTCGCTTCGAAAGTGAAGTTATTAAATGTATGCACTGGCATTTCATTATTAGAAAAGTTCTGAAGGTTTTTTTTGGGTTTTTCCATTCGCCATTTGCCCATAGGACATTCCCTATAAAATCGTTCTCTGATAAAGAAGTGTTCTTGTAATTTGTGAATATATTAAGTAAATGTATATTTATAGTTAATTTAAAAATTTTTAATAGCGTTAAAAAGAATTTTTGCCATCTGTCATATTAAGGAAAAAGTTCCAAGAGATTGAATAAAAAGACTAAAAAGATGAAATAAAAGCAATGTGTCAATTTTCTCCGTCAGTCAGTTTCTCCGTCAAACGGCAATAAAATAATTATATATTACATTTTCATTACATTTATTACATTAGAACAAAAATTTTAAATAATAAAGAACACAAAAAGCTTAACTTAAACTAATATGCAATAGTAATTTATTGAAAACAAAGCTTTAAAATCACAAAACAGCGATTTATTTCATTGTAAATACATTTGTCAGAATTTATCCTATTTATCCTACAAATAATTTCCTTTCTTATTATTTATTCCACATTTATCAATAATACAGAAAAGTGGCAATGCTAAAACACATTTTGACATTCGAGGTCGGTGTGGTGAATCTCCTTACCCTACCTTATTATTGTATCATGACCCAGAAGGCACTCTTTTAACATATGCATGTCATTGGGAGGAATTCTTTCCTTAGTCTTCTCTAGTAGTGTTTCAGAGTTGCTTTAAAGAAAGATTTTTTTGAGGCTTTCTATGAGTGATCCTCAAGGAGTGTTCGTTGCTATCAGCCGACCAAATTTTTTTGTTGAGTGCACTGTAAAAGGTAACTAAAATATGACTTCACTAAAATTAGTATTAAGTATTGTATATTTCTAGAACTTTAATGAATTTAAATGCTATTTGAAAATTCCTTCCAGAAGCACTTCTTGAGAAAACTTTTTTAATGAGCTTCTCAAAAAGGTTAAGAATAACCACATTAGGATTTATGGAATACGTTTTTGGTGTTACTGAATCCTATTCCTAGGTCGGTTTAATACCACCACGCCTGGCATTGCAAAATGTAGACTTTTAAGCACTATAAAGTTATGACAACACCTGCCGTGATGTAGTAAACAGACCCCGGATTTAGATTCAGCGAACCCAAAAATACATTTTTTGCGTGAGTTATTAAACTCTAAAAAATAAGCTGAATATTAATATCTGAATTGAATTGTGTATAATTATAAGCAATAATTATAATAGCCGCGTTTTTCTCGGACTCACATCTAGATCTGGATCTTGCTTTGCGTTGAAAACACAGACACCAAATGACTCAAAACAGAACTTGAATCAATTATTATCGGTTTATCAATAATATATTAATATTATAATTAATTTTATGTCAATCAATTATTATTTAATATATTTTTTAGTTTAACCTTTTTATAGCAGATGTCGTTTATTCAGTTCATTCCAAAACTTTTCGTCAAAAAATTATCAAAAATGTGCTTTTTTGTGTCGAATAACCCTTACCCCCTTTGCCACTCCTCCTTAAAGGAAACTCGTGGTATCCAATGCCAATAATATGCATAAAATACTCTGCCATGGCAAATTAATAATAATAATATCGTCATGCATTCTACCTATTGATAAGCTCTTAAGAAAATCTCAAGAATCAAATCTATAAGGGACACTTATAACAATATGTTACACACACTGTGAGTTTCATCAGATCCAGCAAATTCAAGACAGAGAGCTTCACCTAAAACCAAGGCAAGCAAACTAACTTCCGAAGTATTAAATTTATTACAGGAACTCTACAGGATAATACAATAGACCAAGTATATACTTTATAGTTCACAAATATTTCCGAAAACGATTCGGACAGTAATACAGATTAAACTTGTTACTAGTTTTTATTATAAAATATTGTTTTATTGTCACACCATCAAAATCAACATTAATTGAAATTTTTGTGGTGATGTAATATGCTGTAAATATTAATACAATTTTTTTACTGTTGCAACCGAACTGCTGTTTATCCCCTCTAAAAGCTAAATTTATTCTTTTATATAAAATTGTAGTGCAAATTTTTGGTTCCAGGTAAACTTCAAAATTATTGGAACGATTTTTATGAAATAAGTTTTAAAATGTTATATATGTTGTACAGCATTGTTGATGCCCCTCAACGAAAGTTCCGTCCGAATTTTAATAATAAGTTTATTAAATTGAAGTTAGGGATGATCGATGATCATCGATATTCGATGTGCGATTGTAAATCGATTTGTATATCATGTAACTTCCGATGTTGACTTATCATATTTTAGTTACCACAAACCTGTTGTTGCAGTATTTAATAATGACGTTACTATTAATGAAATTCATCATTTTACCTCATAAAGAATTTATGATATACATATATGTAAGTAATATATCTTAAAATTAAAAAAATGTATACAATCAGTATACAATCAGCCTTTATTAACCCCCTATGCCTTTAAAAAAAAAAACGAAATGGCCATTCAAGCCTTTGAAAGGACTTTGACCGAGCTTCTTATGATCAATTGTGTTGGGTGTGCTGTGAAATGTTTGAACACAAATGATCGAGAGCTCGACCTACAAGTTTTGCCGACCCCGAACGGATTATGTTCTCAAGAGCTTTTCTTGACAGATTTTACTCTCTGAGGTTTGACATTGTCTGCAGAGAGGTGACGGCCGAAGGGCAGAAAAATTAGTTCAATTGAAAAAACTTTCTGTGTCTGGTGGGAATTGAGTCAGGGTTCTCTGGTGAATGGGCCACATTCTCTACCAACTACGCCACGGCGGCCACTTCTTTGCCTTTTATATACATCCCAAATTCCAAGGTAATCGATGTAGAGTATTAAACTCCAGTCTCGCGTCAGAACTGACATGCACACTTTATCGTTTGACGTTTAAGAAGTTTTTGCACTCTATATCTCTACACACTCATTTAAAGAGAAACAAAAACATGTTTGCGCTCTTTATTGATAAAGAAGAAACGCCCGTGGTAAGGCCGCGGACCACTGTGGCCTGCTAGTATAAAATAAAAATTTCATTGATTCCTCCTTTTTACTTCAAAAAGTTAGCAAACTTATCTTTAAATAACTTTGTCCTCCTAGATTTCTGTGTGCAATGAACAGTGTGCAATGTTCACTTAATTTTCGAAACTAAAACTATTTTGAGTTTAAGTGCTTTATTATATAGTTCTTGTTCTAAATAAATTTCTAAATTCCTAGATTGCTCCAAAATCGCATTTTGCAATGCTCACTTCATATTCAAAACCAAAATTATTTTATGAGCTTAAAGCTTAATTATATAGTTTTGGTTTTAAATAAAATTCTAGATTCCAAAAAACAATAGTATTTAGTTTAGAGCTATAGATATATAAATAATTTAGAGCTATTAACCAATTTAGTGCCGTGGTTTTCTCTCTGTCTTTGGTACCAAAGTGTCGGAACTGGAAAATCGATGGTAGTTAATAGAAACTACTATAATAGTTAGATGGGTTGTTTTAGGGCGCTGAAGACGAATATAGAGTGGAAAATGGGTATTATTTATATTCAAGTTGGTGGACCCAACCTAGCTATTTTGAGCATATTTTGTCCATTTCTATACCCCATACTGAACCAGAGTTTTGTTATTAGCAACCGCAAAAGCATTTGAGTTCAGCAGGTTTCATTGAAAAGAAAAGGATGTGTCGCAAAGAATTATATAGAAAGTGTCGCCACTCCGTTTTGGATCCGCCATTTTTGCCATTTAAGAACTATTTGTGGGGTGGGCTGCCAAGTATGACTCCATATTTAAAATAACTACTCAAAAAACGCTTCCATATGATAAAAGAGCCAAATTAGATGAACATCCTAAGACAATGGTTTTGAAATTTAATGAAATAGATTTTAGAAAATTTAATTACTATAATTTTTTATCCTACATTCATCCTGCCGGAGAAAATGCCCATAAAAACTAACTCAAAGTCACATTTAGCATACCCAAAAATTGTAAGAAATAGAATTTGTTTGTAATTTGAGTATCATGGGAGGTGAAGAAAGCGGTGCAAATTATGATAAAGATTTGAATTTTTCCGGCACTTTGGTCCAAGTCCATAAACACAACAATGCTTGGCATCGGTGAAGGGGTTAAAAAAGTAACGAAGAGTGCGAAATAGTTTTTATATTTTTCAAATAATATTGGCCAAGGCCAAAAGGAAGTTTCAAAAATTAAAATTCACGTATGTGTTATTATATTTTTTAAAATTGCATAAGTGAAATTGTAATACTGAAGCAACTTTAGTTGATTTATGCTTAAATAGGTTGCGAATGCGGCATTTACATGCCACGCTCAGCTCTACAGCCAGATAAGTAAAGTCCAATCTGTTGGGGATGGTCTAGAATTTAAATTAAAATAACGTTTCCAAACAATTACTAAAATCCAATACAAAAGCAGAAATGCAATAAAAGTGGTAAAACAGCCTCAGGTTTTGCATATTTTCAATGCCAAGCACCAATGTGCTCCAACTCATTGAAGGACCAACTCTAACTCATCATGCAGTAACCAGACGGCTGCTGGATTCATTATATAGACGAGATTTGCTCTTAAAAGAATTGGCATGCAGTCGGATGCTGCAGCAGTCTGTCAAGGGCAGGCAGACGGAGGCTTAAGAGCTTCAATGAGTGCAGCAGCCGTAGATGTTGTTGCAAAGATGGTGGTGGGTGGAGGGGCGGGGGGAGATAAGGTAAAGTTATGTTCCCACTTGAGCCACCCTGTCTGGGAATTATGCGAGCGACACAATTGCTGTCGCAAGGTTAGCCAGATTGCTAGAGCGAGCTTTCATTGAGCTGTGTACGCTAGCAGCCAGCCAGCCAACCACAGTTGTTGACATTTGCTTGCATACTTTTAGGCATGCACTAATGAGTGGTTGTGCGCAGTGACAGTGGCGTAGGTTTTAAAAATAATTAAAAATGTGAATTTTTTACTAAATAATTCTCAATATTTTTCATTTAATTGTGCTAGCATTTTGAATGTGCCAACATTTTCTTCAGTCTTAGCACCCATGTTGCACGTCATTTTTAGAAATTCCCTTTATAAACAACGCCTCCGCCTTAGCTTTGGCGTCAATATGCAACTATTTCAGCTTGCAAGAATTGCAGAAAATTGTTACTATTGTGTTTGTGTTGTTTAACTGTTTTTTCCTCTATTTCAGGATTATTATTGCGTTAATATGTGGCATGTTCGCGCGAATTCCGCTCTAATTCTATTGTTAAGCGTGGCTGTTTTCATCACGGTATCTGCAGCATGTTTCATTCTTTTGCCCAGACTGGCATCGCATATTTGTGCATTTTTCTTGAGCTATTGTTTTTGCTATTATTCACGTTTTCAATGCTGATTTTCATCCAACTCGTTTTGTTGCGGAATGTTACAGATTTCGTATTGCTTTTAATACTCAGTCGTAGAAATATTCTTAGAATCTTTTACTTGACTGTTATAGCAAGTTGCAACATATCTTTAAATATGAAATTATTTCTCTTTAAACAACAACCTGGCACACTTTGTTGTCTCTGAATTTACATTTCTAATTCTCTATAAATATTGTAATAAGCTCTCAAAATGAAACTCTTCACTTTTAATATTGTTATCTTTAACAAAATATGCATTAATTTTTTGTTATACAGCTCATTTATATTCATAATTTTCTAACACTAAATGCTAAAATAAGTCAGACACTCTGCCAGGTTATTAGCATAAATTATTTTACAGTCTTAGCTGAGATTTATAATTAATGGTTGCGCATGAAAAACATGAATTACTAAACAGAAAACAAAAATGAATGACTTGTGAACTTAAAAAGGTTTTTCTTTTTTCTACTTTTAAGAAGTATAAAAATTCTTATAAGCTTAATTGATTTGAATTTTATAAGATATATCAAACAAAATTCAATGGATTGAACTATATGGCCATAAATATAGATATATTTTTTTTATGAAGATGTGAAGATGCTATTTGAACTGTCTGTTCAAGTGATTTAAAAAAAAACTTTTCAAGAAGCCCAAAATATAATAATCCCTAAAAACTTTCCGAATTTGTATATATGTAATCGGTCATTTCAAAAACCTCTTGGTCACATTTTTTTCCAACATGCTTTATTTTTTTTTGGCTGAAAATTTCTTAAAGGTAGATGTGTATTGTGGGTATAAGCCACGTAAGTCAATACATTTCTTCCTTTTTAAATAATACCGCGTTAAAGACGTTTATTGCATAAACAACATGAGTCAGTGACTTAAGAGGATTTTGCACGCACTACAAGATTGGGGGAATATCCATGGTGCAATTATACAGGTTATAGTGACAGTTCTTTTGCAACTATTGACAAAAGTAGTATTGACAGGCAACTGTTAATCCTATAAGCATTATTGTACCATTGTGAGTAGTTTTAACTGACGGAGTCTTAACTGACTGATTTTTAAATTTGCATTGTTCTGATTAGTTCAACAATGTTCACATCTGCAATACGATACTAATGTCATTTATACTAGTATAAATGTCCGTCCTGCGACGGGTTGAAAGCATCAATGTTCAAACTGTTATTATTTTTTTGCCATTATTTCAGTGCTTTTACAACAAATACTGTTCTGAAAAATGTTTAGCCTGAAAGTATGCACATACATAAAAGGAAAACATGTCACTGATAAGCATCAAATAAATTTTCTGGTCATACTTTCAGGCTGAACATTTTTCAGGACAGTATATGTTGTAAAAGCACTGAAATAATGGCAAAAAAATAATAACAGTTTGAACATTGATGCTTTATGATGCCATAACTGTCCACATTGAACAGCAACAAATAAATACAGTTTGAGCTATATTAGCTGCGGAGCATTATGCTTGCCTTTTATATATTAAGATTGGTCAACTGAATCTTGTAGAAAAAAAAGTCCCAATAGAACAAAAAATATCATTCGCGCCTTCGACATACATGAGTTTTCAATAAGATTCAGATAAACAAGACACTATCATAACCGAGGAATATATTGATGGATTGATTAAACATTCATTCATATAAATAAAAAACTGACAACTTCTGTTTCATTTGCGCCAGTCTTATGATTTCAAACTGCCTACCAATAGTAAAAAAAAAATAGACGATTTAAAGCAAGTTTAGGATTCAGCATATGACATTTTGTAATAGTATTTTAAGCTGGCAAACTGCAAATGTTGAAGATAATATAGATGACAATGATAGAAAATATGATTATGTACCTTAAAGATATTAGAACATGACAAATTAATAAATGTGAAATGTTAATAAGTTAATTTTTGATGGTAATCTTTAATAATAAACAAAAAAAAAGAAAATATTATTACTACGATTGTTTTGGTTAAATTATATGCCACTAATCCTATTTCTTGCTAAAACAACATAAGTCAAGAACACTTTTTCAGTTTTTTTTCATTATTATTATTAATAAACTGTGAAGTTATTTCCTTTAGAGCTCGTTTGTTTCTGCATGAAAAAGTTTTTATTGATTACTGAAAAGCTCTTATTTCTAAGGTTTTTGAAATGACCGATTCAATTAGTCTGACGGATTTTGACAAATACTACAATATATTGAATATGTTACAATTAACAGACGATTTTTATCCGAGGCTGGTTTAGTTTTCATTGGGCAGTAGTAATGTGGCGGGACCCAAACCCTGCGCACATTCCATGTTGAAGGTCTATGGAGTGACCCGCCGCTCAAATTAGCCGTCAAACTGACGGATGCCAGTTTGCCGTTGCCCAGGGAACACCACGTGGAGGTTTGAGACGATTTCGACATGGATAATGCTGGCCTCGCCAGGTTGAGGCGGTCAGACACGTTGCCATGTGAAGGTTCGCCCCCTGTTCGCCCAACAGACGATTTTTTTGGCCAAACTTTTTCAGAATGCTTCTATTTCAGAATACATGTTACTAATGCCGATTTTACTTAAACTCTATATTTATACTTTTGCTTTTTTGCAAGAACAAATCATGCTTTATAAATTGTCTTTAATTAGGAATTATGCAGCGTAGGATTAATTTAATTCAATCATACGAATGCAACAGTCGAAAATAAAAACAATTTTTAAAAAATTAAATTACCAGCTTGACTTTGTGAGGACTTTGTGATTTCTGTTAATTAATTTAAAGCTAATTACACTTTTTTAATTAGGTCTTTGACTGAAATGAAAGTTACTCCTTCCCAACCAAGACTAAACATCAATAAAGAAGGTGAGGAATGACACGAAGACGAGTGAAGATATAGCAGGAATTATTGAATTAACCCCAGAATGTATCTAACTAAGAGGACGATATCTGTACGGTAGACAATCAGAATGCATAACCATTGTTCGAGAAGGTACGAGTAACAAGCTTAAAAACGTGAAATCTTGCTGCGAAGACAATATAGCATTAGGTTGTTTTAGGTATCGCGAGCTCATAAGAAATATATGGATCAGGGAAAGAATTCTGCAAGATTGGAAAGGTAGAATTATAATACCAATCCATAAAAAGGGATATAAACGAAACTGTACCAACTATGGGGGAATATCCCTTTGCCCGGTGACGTACAAGCTACTCATAAATGTGCTGAAAAAAAGTCATCAACTGACCAATGATTCACCCTAAGTAAACAAGCTTTTGACAGCATACGCAGAGATAAAATCTCGAAGGAATCGAGCCCGAAAGGGTTATATTAACCAAGTCAACATAAGTATGTGCCTATGCTGATACATGACGCTGTTAGCAACAAGCGTAAGGGACTAAAAGTTCTTGTTCCTCAATCTATATAAGCATGCTAGCTGAACCCCCGCCCACTTCGTCAGGCACTTTTTTAACAGGCTTACATATGGGCAAATCCAGAAAATGGTCAACCCAAGGTGAAAAATGAAAAATTATTAAAAATTTATCATTTTAGGATATTATCTTGAAGAAACATTTAAATTTTATTTACTTAAGCAATTTATACATTAATTTATTAACTATGATGAACGAATTGCCAGTTGTGCTTCACAAATGTAGTTTTTCTTTTTAGTTAATGTTTAGTAAGTGTTTCGTTAATAGTTTTGTTTTATTAAAAATGGAAGATATTCGTAAAAGATGAAAAAAATTTAGGGTATTGGTTAAAGATGAAAGGAAAGAACAAGATATCAGATATGTTTCTTAATTACTAAATTACTTTATGGCTTAGTTACTTTATTACTTAATTACCCAATATAATCACAATGGAAACAGCTGAAACGTCCGACACGAAACATCCGAACAAATACAAGTAAAGACGACATATAAATTTTCCGAAAACTTGTTAAATTTATCAAAAATTTTGTCTTCCGACTTTTTTATACGGCTGATAAATTCGCAGATCTAGGCATAGAATGAACTCATATGAGCTCAAAATGACTTCCATTTCGTGAAACGTCAAAGAGATCAAACAAATTGGATCTCTGGATCGTATGAACAATTTTTAAAAGAGGTGTCCGAATGAAACGTCAGGCACGTCTGGATATGCCCATATATAAAGCTATATACTTTATGTGTAAATGAATGATTTTATGTGTCTGTGAAGTTTCTGTATACAGAAAAGCTGGTTTGAGTCTGTCTATATGAACTGTAACGGTTGTGCTTTTTTAAAAATTGTAAAGAATTTTGGTGTTTTTTTCTTCCACCAAGGAATTCGTTAAAAAAAATTGGCAACCATATAATAAAAAAATTACAGAACTTTTAAATTCTGACAACGAATGTGGTTTCAGTTATCCATTTTTACATAGTGTTCGTCCCAGCACCGAATTTGTAATAGTAAAAAAATCTTGCTGGCATCCTTAAGTAAGAGAACTACATCATTTTTAAATTCAAATAATGGGTTCGACTAATTGTTACCTAGTGTTCGCCAGAATCAAATTAGTAAATAGGAAATAAATGTAGGTGGCAATGCAATGGTGAGAAATTACCATACAAATTATACAACAAATACAGTGACCCATTTTTACTTACAGTTCGCCCTAGCATCGAATTCGTAAAGAGAAAACAACTTTAGATGGCAACTCTAGGGAAAAAAATTACATTTAAAAAAGCCAAAACTCACGCATAGAGCAAAACACATAGAAGTTGGTAATAATAAGTTTGACCCCTATTTAGATGTTACTTAAACTAGCGAAGGAAACTCATCATATGATATAAATGAACTCATTAAAGCTGAGAATAAAGCCTACCTATGCACACCTAGAATTATTTAAATCATAACTTTCTCGATAAGCACGAAACTTAGTTTATACAAGATTCTTGACCGTTAAGGTGGCCCGATTTTATGAAAATAAGTTTTAACGTAATTTATTTTTTAATTGAGGATGATAAACCTAATTAAGGGGGGTTTAATAAAGCATACTTATTTTTAAAATTTTTTACTGGATCCCCCCTAATCGTTTTTTTTTTATAATATGTACATATTTATCTTATCTGTAAAAATCCCAGTACTTTTAGACAAAAATCTGCATTTCAATTTAATATAATAGTTAAGATTGCTGCTGTGTTTGTTTCGTTAGCATTTCCTCTTTGTTGGTATTTTGTTGCGCATAGTCGCACGGCTGAGAGCCGAGCACCACAATTGTCAAAACAAAATTTCTTATATTGAGCGGAGTGTCACTAGACGAATGACAGAAAAGTAACGCTTGAGTTTTGTTAAGCGCTTGATTTTACTCGCTATATAATTTTCATATCGCGGGCTACATATGAAATCGATTCTAAAGGAATAAGCTACAAAACCATTATACAACACTTTATCTATACTTAACCACATTGTTGGAGTTTAATCAATGGAGTTTGATCAACAATAGTTCTTCAACTCAAAAAAGTAGGAAGGCATCTTTATAGAGTTCAAAAAGGCTAAATATATATAAATATATACATATATCAATTGCTTACAATTTTATTTTATAAAACTGCTCTTAGAATATATTGCAAATAAAAATTTATGGGAAAAAATAATTTGGCATTAAATATTTTAACTATTTTGCCTAATGCAGATTTTTAAAATAGTTGAATTTGTTTCTGTAATTCGTCTGAATTCGTACTGATGTGCAAGTCAGGCAATAAATTATAGCTCGAAATTAAATGTTTTTCTGACTAACTTTTTCTCTAAAATTTTTGTTTTGTTTCAGATAGTAACTATGTGCTTTCTTTAGTAAGGAGAGGGAAAACTTGCTTTTGCCGGTATTGTTTGTTTCACATGACATTTTATTAAAATTCCCAAAACGTGCAAGACGTACAGCAGCGACATGTTGGCAACATTGTGTCTGTGTATGTTGCCAGCAATCAAAGTTTAGTTAATGCCACTTGCATACTATAGATATGTATGTACATTACTGCACTGGAATAAATTTCTAGAGCTACACGCAATTTGATTAACAGAAATAAATCAGAACATTTTTTAACTTTAAATTATCTTTAGGTGTCTTGTGTTTTAAATATCATAGCTGTGGGTAATGTTTTAAGAATTTAAACAATTTAAGCTGTAATTCTGAAATGTTGTGGTTTTCGCCAAAAGCTATTTATTAAATTTTAATAAATGAAGAATTCCACACAGCTTTTTCTTAAAATCTTGTCTTTTGCAAGTGTACTTGCATTTTACTTTGCCAAAAGTTTTAATATGAAAATATTTAAAAGAAAATAATCACTTTAAAATGTTTGCCTTTCACGCGTCATCGTCACATGTATTTTATAATTACAGCTACATGAGTCAAACCCAACTGATGTGCTTAATTGACAACGAAAGTGTTGCTGATGGCGTTATTTTTTGGCTAAAGCACGTTGGACTCAATTAGTGTAGACATTGTTGGCATGACATGCGGAGAACTCTAGCTTTATACTCGTATGTAAACGAGAACATACGTTTTGAAGCATCATCTTAAATGCATGCAAAAACGGGAAATAAAGGTTGAATTTTTTAGTCGCCGCTAGAAGAAAATGTTTTTCTTGAGCTGTCATGGTTAAGGTGACCATCTTTATGTTTTTATAATTCCAGAAAACAGAAATTAATTTAACTTCTACTCAAAACCTGCACAAGCGAAAAACTTTATAAGAATTTATACAAAAAAAAAAAGTGTATATGTACTTTATATAGGTATATTGTCGTACTAGAGAAAACAAAAAAAAAAAAAACTTTTTCAATTGTTGTAAAGTTGTGCGAATATAAAAATGTTGACATTTCTCAAAAAAAATCTATATTTTTGACACAGTCCCAGTAAAGTGCTTCCAAATGAAAGTAATGTGGAAGGGAAAGTAATAAATCGCATCTCTTCCACATTTATACCCAGATAAGAAATATTTTGGTTAGCCTTTTCTAGAATTCTTCCAGATTTTTTTCAAAAAAATTTGAGGCATTCAATAAAAGGAGATCTTTTGTTGGGCTTATTTGAATACATAGAGGGTTGCCACAATATGACATAACTCAATACTTAACTCAATTTAGGATAAAGTACATAAAAGTATTTTAATTATATTTAAATGTTTTCTGAAAAGCCTTCCAAAGGTTGTTCATGAGAATGCTTTTGAATGCTCTTCTCAAGAAGGCTAAGAACAAGCGCAATACGATTTACAAAATGTCTTCTGGAAGCAGTGACGCTGAGATTGCATATCGGATTTTTATTGTGAAATCCGATTACATCCGATTGCTTTCAGCACTTATAACAATATTTTTGCTTCAAGTGCATATAAATTTGTATGTTTCGAGCTATATAAAAAAAAAAAAAAAGAAATGGCCATTTCAGCCCTTGAAAGGACTTTGACCGAGCTTCTTATGATCAATTGTGTTGTGTGTGTTGTGAAATGTTTGAACACAAATGATCTAGAACAGGACCCACATTTGTTATGCCGACTCCGAACGGCTTATGTTCTCAAGAAGCTTTTCATGGTAGTTTTTACTCTCTGAGGTTTGTTATTGTCTGCAGAGAGGTAACGGCTGAACAGAAAAACTAATTCAATTGAAAAAACTTTCTGTGTCAGGTGGGATTCGAACCACAGGGTTCTCTGGCGTATGGGCCACACACTCTACCCACTGCGCCATGGCCGACGCCATGTTTCGAGCTATAATCGTATTATATCACTACATTATATTTCTCATGCAGAAATGTTTTTTTTTTAAGCCCTCGTATTGAGGCTTAGTTTCGAATCCATATTTCTTATCTATATCACTTAAGGACTCAGATACTTGGCACAATCACTTTTCAATTTCAAGTCATTCCTAATGAGAATTTAAAAAATAGTCGCAGTTTAGGTAGTATCGTAAGTGTAGAGGTAGAAGTCCTTTTTATACAGTAATAGAGATAAATTACCTATACGTTATACGTATACGTTTTTATGATTATGGAAAACAAATTTTAATGCTATCTTCAACATTAATTTAAAAGAATTTAAAAGAATATCCATTATAAAAAAAATTTATGCAAAGAAATTTTATCGTCAAAATGAAAATAATTTAAAAACATATCTATTTTTTATTTGGTATCTTGTAATAGAAAAAATATTTCGGAAATATATGAATTTATTATTTTTTTCTGAAGTAAAGAACTTATATATTTTTTAAATTTCATTAAAAATAAATCATTCTTATGGAATTAACAAAATTATAAGACAATAAATAATACGAATTTATTATAATATTAAAAAAAAAACATGAAAATGGTTTTTATAGCACAACGATTCATTCTCAAGGGCAGTGTTTTTCCCATGGCCAGCACTCTGTTGCTTTCACAAGAGTGGATAGCCCAAAACATTTGTCTAATTTTGCGCCTCTAGAAAAACAAAAAGCATTGAAAATATCAGTATGAAATAAATAAATTAAAAATAAATAAATGATGTTTAATATTTTTATATTTTTATATGATTATATTTTTTAATATTTTAAGAAAACTTTTACACAGATTTTAATTTTGACTTTTATATGTATTCATAAAATTTTATTTGAAAATACAAAATTACATTAATTTAAAGCACGATATAAACAACTTAAGCATAATCTTATTTTGACTCGAAGTTTAAAAGTTTTTGGCGAGATTCAATACACTGAAATATCGTCGCCTTAGAAATAAAGTGCCGTATGTGTAATTTTATCGGTTTTGAGTTAGAATAGGTTCGTTATGTATTAAGAGTGTCTCTTTCAGTTAGCGTTGCCACTTTATCGATGTCTTAAGTTGTTATCGAGATTATGAGGACTTATTCTGTCATATGTAGTATGTCGCAACTTCTTATTAAATTTGGAAATTCAGTGTCGTATGTACTAGCAAAGTAGTTTCATCATAACTTTTTAAAAAATGTGTGTCGTATATTCCTATTTAAGTTAAAAAAAAGTGTGAATTCGCCACGTACGACAAACCAATTCCAAACAAATATCACATAAGGCCTTACCAAAATGGGGTACGATCTTAAAATTCTGTAATTATACAGTCAAATCCTAAATCCGTAACCTGTATGAAAAAAATGTATCCGCTATAAACAAAGTTATTAAACCTCAAACTTTAATTTCCATTTACTCCAAAATATCAAAAGCCACTTACTGCACCTAATTTTTCAGGCGACGATATGTTTCAAAAAGTGTTCTTCTTGCGATTTTCTTCCCTTGGTTTTCATCGATATAGGTCAAAATTTGCGTGGTATGGTATTTTGAGCAGAGGAATTTTTTTTTTTGAATTCATTTTTACAAAAAAAGAAAGAACGAGTAAGGGGCTGCAGTACAAAATTTATGGATGATTACAAAAAAGTCATATTAGGTGGTGGGTGAGAACGTTTTATTTCAGGGGGGAAAACATATTACCGCAATTGATTTCTTGTCCACTAAAAGACTCTAATAAATAAATATAACATGCTTCATAAAGTCAGCCCACTCTATTATATAAACCCTGAATGTTAAATGACCCCCGGTTGGCACTAGGTATTTTAGTTTAAAATAAAACTACCCTTGTTTGGTCATTAAAAACATGCGCATGTCTTGAAAATTATGAATATTCTTAGTACACTGCATTTTTACATGAACAATTTTTTTCTTAAAACTAGTTTCGAAGGAATCTTACAAAAATTTCAGTCCAGAATTCTTTGCCTTAAAGTTCAACTAAATGACTTAATACAAATTGATACGTAAATTGTACTTTACACTGAGTATTTATGTATCAAAAAAAATTGTTCTTTTTAATAGCTCCAACACACGTATTTTCTTAACGAACTTTTATTTATGATGTAAAAAAAATATATATTTTTGTTGCATAAAACGGTATATGAAAATATCGGTCCAAGCGACTATCAACTTGTGTTCAAACTAAACATTTCGCTTTTAGAGGATGTATTTAATGCACTTTACATGTGGCAAAATAGTCTAAACAAAAAAATTATATCTTTTCCATCTATACTTATCCCTTCAGCTAAAACTTTGCTTATACCATACGATTATTTCGGTACATGTGGTCACCTCATTCATTTTTGCAACAGTCTTTTTTGTTCAGCTATAATGAAATATAAAAATTAAAATGCTGCATACTTTTGAGCGCATATAATTGTTGTGTGTGCTCGCAAAAGCTTCCCTGTAGGAAAATCAACTAATTTAAAAGTAGTTGAAAAAGTAGTTTTTTATCAACCACAACTAGTTGAAATTCTGACTTTTTTCCATAGAACGAACTAACTTATTTTGTATGGTGATGTCCGCTAAATAAGTCAATTGGCTGTCGTATGCATATATTTTCAACTACTTGTTAAATTAGTTACATATAACATATTTTTTTAATTGCTTTAAAATAACCAATTGAAAACTATTACTGATGGCCAAAAGTTAATAATATTTGATGAAATAACATGGTTAAATATATATAAGCTTGTAATCTAATAAAAATTTTCAATTAAAACATGCCAACATCAGAGTAGTTGCCGCCTTAATATAATTCAAAGTAGTTTATCAATCACTTGTTTTTAAGTAGTATTTCAATTACTTCATATATAATGCAATAAAAACTATTTAGAATTGAAGTGGATGCCGCCTTAATATAATTCAAAGTAGTTCATATACTGGTTTATTTTAAACTAGTTTTTTAATTAGTTGTTTTTAAAAACAAGTTAGTTTGTTCCTATAGGGAATATAAAAGCATAAAAATACATCAAAGAGATCACTTATTTGGATGTGTATATATTAAAAATATATACATAAATTCATTACGTGTATGCAGTTTACGGAAGCAGTTTCAAAAAACGGGCACGCTACCGCCTGGGTACATGAGCGAAGGTGCCGATCCAATTGATCGGAATTGTGTGGATACTGCGTCTGTTATTTAACACGAGCCAGCTTTTTGATGCTTCATTTCAAAATATGAGCTAAACAAGCGTGTCGGCGGGATTTTCCACGCTTTGCAACCATCTATCTTGGTCGATGGACACACCGATATTTTGCTTGGTACTTATTTTAAGTGTCAATCGCAATGAAGTGATGGGCTTTACTACTGAATGGTTTTTGCTGAATGGTTAAGCAATGCATCAATTTCCGTATAGAGTCCAAATTGTCCAATGTTTGCTAAACACTACCAGTTTGTAATTTGAAAATCTTAAATAATAAAGAATTTTTAATCGTTTCACAGGGTTTTGAGGCAGTCTATCAGTTTTAAAGTGTGCTTACCACGTCTGTCTTGCAGCTCAATGTCGTAAATAAAAAAATATGTCTTTTTGAAACAAAATATTAGTGAAGCCTAAAGTTAATAATATTTGTTGAAATAACATGGTTAAATATATACAAACATGTAGTCCAATAAAAATTTGCAATTAAAACATGCCAAAATCTGAGTAGTTGCCGCCTTAATATAATTAAAAGTAGTTTATCAACCACTTGTTTTAAAGTAGTATTTATATTACTTCATATATAATGCAATAAAAACTATTTAGAATTGAAGTGGATGCCGCCTTAATATAATTCAAAGTAGTTCATATACTATATATGAATATATATATATAGGGTTGCAACCCTATAGCAACAAACTAACTTGTTTTTAAAAACAACTAATTAAAAAACTAGTTTGAAATAAACTAGTATATGAACTACTTTGAATTATATTAAGGCAGCAACTACTCTGATTTTGACATATTTTAATTGCAAATTTTTATTAGATTACAAGTTTATATGTATTCAACCATGTTATTTCATCAAATATTATTAACTTGAGGCTTCACTAACATTTTGTTTCAAAAAGACAAGACAGACTGCAAGACTGCAAGACAGACGTGGTAAACACACTTTAAAACTGATAAACTGCCTCAAAACCCTGTGAAACGATTAAAAATTCGTTATTATTTAAGATTTTCAAATTACAAACTGGTAGTGTTTAGCAAACATTGCACAATTTGGACTCTGTACGGAAATTGATGCATTGCTTAACCATTCAGCAAACACCTCATCACTTCAGTAGTAAAAACGCACGCTCACATATAAGCGCAGAGTTCCTCCAGCTTCTGGAACTATCACCTGTTGGAAGTATAAATAGTCCAATGAAAAAAGGAATAATGAAATTATATTTACCATCGCAGCGTACTTCTGTTGCGCTCCTTAAATGGAATTACTAACCCTTTTTTGAATTAGCTGGCAATGAAGTTTGTCATGAATCACTTTTGAATTATTTTAAAATCAATTAAAATACCACAAAGAACGACATTTCACAATTTTCCATTAAAAAAACTCTGATCACTTATAACTTTGTTTACATTTTGCTTTCAGATTTTATATTTCAGATTTTATTTGTAACGACCAGAGAAATTTAAAATTTTTATGCTCTTAAATTCATCTTCAGTAAGTGGAATATTAAATAGTTTTCAATTGGTTATTTTAAAGTAATTAAAAAAAGAATTTAAGTTTAACTAGTTTAACAAGTAGTTGAAAATATATGCAGACGAAAGTCAATTGACTTATTTAGCGGACACCACCATACAAAATATGTTAGTTCGTTCTATGGAAAAAAGTCAGAATTCCAACTAGTTGTGGTTGACAAAAAACTACTTTTTCAACCACTCTTAAATTAGTTGATGTTTCTACAGGGAATGTATACAAGGAGCTTCAAAGGCTGTTCAAAAAATTTTTAATGAATGTTACTGACGTAAATATACATATACTATTTTAAAAAAGAGACGAATAAAAAAAAACAATTCAACTATTGTGATCACTCTTTCCTAAAATATGTATTTATTTTCAACATGTAGTGCCTACAAAATTGTAATATTTTTAAGGAACAAATTTATTTGAAGTCATAAATTTATTCATCTTATTTTACAATCGTCCCTATTGTTACTCATTTTTTTTTTTGTTTTTATATTTTCACCCTTGTTCGTTTTCGCCCTTAAGTATACAACTTAATTCATTTAAAATCCTTGCACTCATTCACTGTGTGGCAGTCATTGTTTTCTCACTTTCAATCTTGAGTGGCAAACAAAACGTTGCAATTATATTTTGACAAAAGCCCTAATGAGTAGCAATGCTCAAAAAACAACAGCAACAACAACAACAGCAACAATAACAACTATGACATTTCGACAACAACAACATAACACAATGACTGCGCCTGTCGTTAGGCAATGAAACGTGTTCGTACGCTCGTTACTTAAAATGTTTGCCTAATCGTTGGTAAGAAATTTTGTGCAAAAGCGAACAAAAACTGTTGCAGCTTTTTGGGAGAACGAACACAAGTGCTTGTTTTCGCATGTAACAGTACGTAGAAGAATGTAACACAGTATAGAAGAAATTAAGAGAAAGGGAAATGTTCGGAAATTGTTTTTTTTTGTCTTGTTTTATTGTTGTTATTGTTAGCTTTTCATTAAGAGTGATTAAGTGCACTTGTTGTAAGGAAAAGATTTCTGATGAAAAGGTTTGAGTAAATTGAAAATGTGTGGATTTTTGAAGACAGAAATCAAATCAGATGAATAGACGTCGGAAGTGAATGTAAGTGAAAAAAAAAATTTACACAAATATTGAATGTAATTTAATAATTTTCTCTTCACACTGCCAATACAAATACAGATTTGGAAATATTTTGGAAATATTTGGAAATAAATTAAACATTCCGTGTGGTTTTAGGAAAACTTAATTCAAAATATGTGAAAACTGTTTAAAGTTTAAATATTTAAGGTTGGAATCCCCTGTAGTGAGTAAAAAAAGAATAGCCCTAAATTAATTTTTTCGGGGGAATATAAGTCAGAAAATGTTGCATATTTTAGGACTTTAAATATTTTAAGAATAAAAAGAAAATAATTATTTGTGTTTAATTTTCCTCTTAAGGGAACTTATAACCATTTGTGTGATTAATTTAGGTGTGTTTTATGAGAGGCTTACGAAATAACGGTGAAAGATATTGATTTGGAAAATTGTTTACATTTTTAAAAATGTATTTGATGTTTAAAAAGATGCATTTTTTTTTGAGGCACCAAGAAAAAAGTATCTTTTGGAGGGCACACTTAAACCTAAAAGACATAGCCGGGTACAAACATACCCATTTGCAATTTTAAACTGCTGTATCTTTTTAACCAGTGGCGGCCGTGGCGCAGTGGTAAAAGTGTGTGGCCCATACGCCAGAGAACATTGGTTCGAATCCCACCTGACACAGAAAGTTTTTTCAATTGAATTAATTTTTGTGTTCGGCCGTCACCTCTCTGCAGACAGTGGCAAACCTCAGATAGTAAAAACTGCCATGAAAACTTTCTTGAGAACATAAGCCGTTCGGAGTCAGCATTAAACATATGTCCCAATGCAATATGCAATGAAGCAAGGTCTCTTCTAACGAAGGCGTGCATTTACTGTTACTTTTGGCGGTAAGACACATGACTTCCTCGCTGCTTCTGCAAGCGCTTCTATGAGGCTTAATTTTTCGCTACCCAGGGTAGTACAACAATTATATTTTTGTCCTACAAAAGCTGGTTCTGCTTATATTTCAGGGTTACTTTTCGTTAAAATTTAAAATTATATTAGTTAAAAAATACTGAATAATAATCAACGTCGTGACTTAGAAATATTCTTATCCGACAAAAATATGTAAAATAAAATAAAATCACAGAATAAGTTGATAGGTATACATAAAAAGAAATAAAAAAAATATTTCCTAGCCATTCTAAAGGAGTGCTTATAGCAGGCTTCTTTCAAGTAGGGAGAGCGGAAGGCCTAGAAAATTTGGCCATTTCATATGAAAAAGTATATGGGCTTGGATATGAGTAGGATAGGTCTCCGACATCCATTTTAAGGCCTTCTAGTAGCCCTTCGTCCAGTTCTCGATAATTTATGTTCAAACATTTCACATCACACACAACACAAGTGATCATAAGAAGCTCGGTTAAAGTCCTATCAAGGATGGCTGAAATGGCCATTTTCGTTTCGTTTTCGTATCTTTTTAACCAGTCCTAAGAGCATATTGAAACTTCGGATCTAGGAAGAAGAGATAACTATACGTCATTTGAATCTTACTTTTTCTATTTACTTTCCTGTGACCAATGGTTGAGGAGCTATAAGACTCCAAAGATGACACCTACGACTTTACACACCCGGGGTACGTTTGTATCTGCGTGCTGAAACAAAGTGGTTAGTTGTAAAAGGAAAAGATATTTTTTATTTTTTTTTTTAATTTTGTTAATAAATTGGGTCTTTAATTAATTAATGGTAAAAAAGCCTAATCTTTACAAAATTATTGGTAATTTTTACAGAAAAAGAACATCGTAGCATTTGTTGAATGTTGTGAGCAATTGGTTTTTTGCACGAACCAGCATGTATGGAGTATTTGCTGTATCGAAATTTTTTGCTTATTATTTTTGATAGGATGCATACAATATTAACAGACTGTGTCTTAAAAGTCCTTGTTGATGCTAAAACTAGCGATATCAATTAATAAACTTAAGTAAATTTAAAAAACTCTCAAAAAAAAAAGCGATATAGTGTAAGTAGGCCATTCCCAGTAGGCATTGGCAGGTATTCGAAGGGCTACTAGCAGGCCTTAAAATGGAGATGTCGGAGGCCTACCCTACTCATACTCAAGCCCATATACTTTTTTATATGAAATGGCCAAATTTTCCATGCCTTCCGCACTCTCTGCTTTAAAGAGTTGGATTAAAGAGATGTTAACCAAAAAAAAAAAATTAAAAAAGTATTTGTTTTTATTTCTTTTTACATATTCTGTGATTTTATTTTATTTCACATATTTTTGTTGGATAAGAATATTTCTAAGTCATTACGTTGATTATTATTCAGTATTTTTTAAATAATATATATTTTAAATTTTAACGAAAAAGTAACCCTGAAATATAAGCAGAACCAGTTTTTGTAGGAAAAATATAACTGTTGTACTGCCCTGGGTAGCGAAAAATTAAGCCTCATAAAAGCGCTCGCAGAAGCAGCGAGGAAGTCATGTGTCTTACCGCCAAAAATAGCAGTAAACGTGTATTCTCGTAGCATATTTTGGGAGTGTCTTTTAGGGTTAAGACAAAGGATTGATATCGAAAAAATTGTGGCTCACGGAAGACAGAATTTAAAAATATGCCTTTAATTTGAGAGTAAAAGTGACGCATACGATTTTGTGGACCTAAAAAAACTCGATGTCCATCCCTGGAAAATAAATTGCCTTGGCGCACAAAAAATTTCAAGCTAATCGGATCATTAGTCTGTGAGTAATCTTGTCCGCCGATTTTGGTGCCTCAGGGATTTTATTATTACGAAGATACGACGTCACAGCACAAATTACAATGCTTCTTTTTTTCTTTTAATTATACAAAAAAATATAAAAAATTTTTATATCATTATCTCTAACTGCTATTCCGTACTCGCAGATAACTTTTTCGTTTAGCGCAACTGAAAAATTAGACAATTATACTTCGTTTGCGGGCTATAGTAGCCGCAAGCGATTATTCAGTTGTAACTAACGAAAAAATAGCAAAAATATCGAAAAAATAAGAAAAAAAAAATAGCAAAGCAATTCGCTTTACTAAAAATACCATTTTTATTGAATTTGAATATTCAAATTTTTATTTTATTATAAACATTTCTTCTGACACATAAATTCAATATGATTTGAAATAATTGATATTTATCTTACTTCAATCATTGGAATTCGAACCCGGACTCGTCGATGTTTGGCTTACTGCGCGCTCTGCTTAGCGTGTTGCACCACCGTCAATTGAATTTTCAGTCGGCTAATATTCGCCCACTGCTGCTGCTTGGAGTTCAATTGTATTGAAGTAAAGTTACACAATATTTTTTAGCTTATGGCAAAAGTTAAACATTTGTCATTGACAGAATCTCGACAGAAGCCTGACAAAAACAAAAAGTTTCCACCAGATTTTTGTGGTGGCCGTGGCATAGTGGTTAAGGTGCTTGGGTTGTATGCGAATTAGCCTAGGTTTGAGTACCCAGCTGACACAAATTTGTTTTTCGTGTTTTTGTTTGGTTTTATTAGAAATTAAATTGAATTGTATTGAATTGAAATAGAAATTGAATAGAAATAGAAATGCAAAACAAATTCTTTATTTGCCTTAATTAAAAAATTGTACGTACTTATAACAAACGAAATTCTTTTCCTGCAGCTAAATAACCCGTTGTCCGCAACTTTTTTCGTTTCTAGTAACTGTTAAAACGTTTGCAAAAACGTTTCCAAGCACGATAAACGAAGTTCGTTTACTGCAAATTGGCGATAAACGTTTTTTTTTGTCTGCGTGTAAACATCTCATAAAATACTTCTAAGTTGTTTACAAAATATGAATAATAAGTCCCCTTAGTAGTCGCCATTGTTTTACTTTGTTTCAGATAATATATTAAAACAAACATTATTTTATTGTAATGCATTTATTTTTCCTGTCTGTGATCCTCAAAAATTAAAACAAGCTGAAAATTGTAAAAAAAAAAGTAAAATGAAAACTATTTTCTACCAGAAAATTAAGCTTTATTGAAGCTAAAAATAAAAGCAACTTTTTTAAAAACATTTCGTTTCAGAGAGAAGAAAAATTATAAGCCATAAAAATAGGTTTATAATTTTTCTACCAATAATGTACGCAAAATGGAAAAAAGTTATTTGAGAAAGACTTGATTAGTTCTCTAACAGGCAAGGTTATCCCTGAGGTAGCTTTCGCTTTGTTCTTCAATGTAATTTTGATGTTTAAATTTTTTCGAACTTGACATTTTTGACAGCTCATTAGAATTGACCAAGTTACAACATAGTAGGTTTGTTCACTAACAAAAAATTGTCACAAATTATTACAAATCGTTATAAGTTTTTACTAGTAAAACGTTCATGTACTCGAAAAACTTGCACTGAGAGAAGAGAAGAAGAGCGTCAAAAAGAGCAAAATGTCGCTACAAGTAACTGCTAGTAAAATGTCTACTTGCAAGAACTTGCAACCGCCGAAAAAGTTGTTTGTCAAAAAAAACAAGCTGTCAAAAGTGATTTCTTGTGGATTTCCTATTAAAATGGGAGGAAAAGAAATGGGCTTAAAAGTCCTCGGCAAATAATTTTAATTTACTTTATATGGCTCCATATTATTTATTGTAATAGTTTCAAAGAAAGCTGTTAAGTCGTTCGATCAGCTGTTAGTTGTCAATTTTGTACTTGTTTTCTGTTCACATACTTTTACTACTAATTTTCTCTTTGTGACATTTGTTTCCTCAATTCTTCTTTTACTCTCTTCCTACAAGTAAAGTACATGAACAAACCTGACATAAAGTGTCAGTTTTATCATTCAAATCTTATTAGCTTATTTTTTACCGTCATTAAAAAGTGACTTTCTGTGTTTTTTTTTTACTAATAAATTATTGCTTGCAAAATAAAGAAATAAGAGAAATATATTGTTTGAGATATCCAATATATTTGGTCTGTTTTCTTATTCGATTGTAGTAACTTGCAATGTGCTAGAAGAAGTTTGTTCCAGCTGCATAAGAACAAGCATCAAGAAGAACAAGAAAATGTCAATTTTTTGTTTGTTGTTTGCTTATGTTGTGTGATAAAAAATAAATTTACAAATTGTTAAATATCAATATATATGAATCAAGTTAAAATTTGCGCTGTTTACGTGTGATAGCTAATCAGCTGTTTTTGTGTTTGAAACTAGCTAAAAGTTGTTTCCGTACTTTTGACACAAGTATTATGAGGACACATGTATTAGAGTCCAAGCTGATTTAGTTGTTTTGTCTTATTCTTAATATTTTCCACCTAGATTTCCGATCTATCCCACTGTACGACTGATGCTCTCAAGAAGCTTTTTATGAATTTTTACTCTCTGGGGCTTGCCATTGTCTGCAAAGAAGTGACGGCCGTTCAGAAATATTAAATTCAATTTGGAAAACATTTTGTTTGCTATATGATTTGAATCCGGGTCTAGCGCGTTTCTTTGGCATACGCGCTAAGCAAATTTAACCACTATACCACTGCAGCTACTTATACTTCTTAATATTTAACAAAACATGAAAAGCTAACATTTGTTCTTCCATAGGTATTAAAACATGTGCGCAAAGCACAAATAAACAAGTTAACAGTGTAAAAGAACCTATACTTGCAAAGACATTTGTTTTTTTCTAATACGTATTTCATATAATTGGTTTCTTACGCTATTGTTTATATACATATATATATTAAGTCTGTTTCCGTACTCACTTGAAGTAGCTACAAGTTGCTTGCACATGTTTCTCTACAGTTTTTCCAAGGTAGAGAGAGAAGAAGAATATCTGTGATTCCATGTAAATCCGGACGCTTTTGTCTAAAAAAATGATTTTGACGATTCCGATTTTTTTCAAACTTTACAGATCGATACTTGTAGTACTTAAATAAATAAAAATATTTGCATATATTTTTACATTTTTCTATTTGTTTTTTTTTTTTGCAAGTTATACACTGTGGAAAATTAAAAATATTGTATGTTTATCTTCAAAAACGTTAGGCCTACAAATAAATGTTTTGAACATATTTTAGAGATCTTGAATTTGTCTTTTTTGTAGTGTAGTTTTATACCAGTTAGTTAGTTAGTTAATTAAGTGAGGAGGGAGCAAGTCACCTAGTTACTGCGGCCTCAAAGGCCTATTGTAACAAACCTCTATAAGTTATAGTTCATCCTTAATCGTTAAGTGCGCTAGGAACCGAGCGATGTCCTTGTGTGAACAATCCGCTATTATACTATGTTCACACTGAGGGCTAAATGCGCATTTAACGAAATGCACATTAGCAATTTAGAATGCGTGGCCGTATGCTCCTTGTAAGAGTAAAAGAGACAAATATATACATTCAATTTCGTAAATGCGCATTTAGCTCTCAATGTGAACGTAGTATTACAGTGACACAAGATGTGAATTTGGCTTTCTGGACTATTTTTTTTTTGTAACATGCAAGTAAATTTTGTGCTGGGTTTTAAGCTTTAAATTCAAAAATTTTTAATCTCAAACCAATTGACATTACAACTGCGCAAGAAGCTGATTGGCCCTGTATTTTTATTTGACATAATCGACTAAATATTTCTTGTTGACACATATGTTTATTTATGGTATGTTTTGTCGAAATTAAACACGATTTGTAAGTTTTTTCAGTCAAAATGTTTTCAGTTAAAGCTAAGAATCACAATTAAGACATCGACAGTTAGTGGAAATCGGCTTCAAGAGTATCACAAAATGAATTTATCGCTCTTTGTATTTTTGCTGGTGGCACTTTTATCAATTCTTACCAACTCTGAAGGAAGTTTAAGGAAAAGGCGAGATACTGAACTGAAAAATATTCTGGACAAACTAAAATTAGTAATAGAAGAAGCTAATCAGTTTATTGCGAGCGTACCAGCAGAACTTCTTAATTAATTTTTTTGAGTTTAAACTATTGTGAATAAAACATTAAGATGTTAACATATATAATGCGTTTTTTTATATGGTGGCTCTCATTTGATATCCCAATCTATGTATGGTAAAAAAACTGTAATTTGCGATTCGAAAAATAATAAGAGATATCGCCTATTTCGCATTGAAGTGTAATATCAGTTGAACTGGCCAGCTCCGATTTGGCTCAACTTTTGTTCTTGGATTGGTTTTTTGATTAGAAAATCAAATCCGAAGTTATTCATTTTTAAATTAATTTTTCGCTACCAAAATAGGGTCTACTTTGCGACAACGTAATACAGTCAATTTAAATCTGATTTTCGTAAATAAAGTATCATTGGAACCGTTATTTTCTCTTTTTTAAGGGAAAAGTACAAAACTTTGGAAAAAATTGCATAAAAATAACCGATTCTTAATTTCAAAGTTTAATACTATAGCAGCAACAGGTGCTTTAGTTTTTTTTCTATTTCATTATTTTAATTGTTTTTACGTTTTCAACGATGTAAAATTAAGGTGTGCCCTTAAATGGTTCAGAAGTTATGGCGAAAAACGTATAGTAGTAATGAATTTTCAATACAAGTTCAACTAGCGTTTAGTATTAAACTTTGAACATTTACATTTTTTCCTTAAAATAGAGGAAATAACCTTTCCAATGATACTTTATTTACGAAAATCGGATTTAAAGTGACTGAGCTACGTTATATCAAAATATATCCTATTTTTACATTCGCATGGCTGTGGGTCCGCGAAAAACAATTCTTTAAATCTCAAACTCTGGGTTTGATTTTCTAAACAATAAACCAATCTAAGAACAAAATTTGAGCCAAATCGGAGATGGTCAGTGCAACTGATATTACACTTCAATGTGAAATGGGCGATATATGAAAATGATTTATAATTTGGACAGATTAAAGATCCAGTCGTTGCCTAAAAAAAAGAAAAAAAAAAAAAAATTGGAAGAGCATGCATCCAAGAATAATACGTAATGGATTGCGCCTTCAAGTGAACAAAAATTAAATTTACTGCGCAATTACATCATGTGTGCTTGCCAAAACACTTTTTTTGTTTTACGTTGTTACCTGGAGAGTTCTTATGTTCAGAAAAAGATAAATTGGAGAAACAACGTAATCTTTTTGAAGTAAATTTTATGGTTCGGATGTAACTCCAGAAAATAAAGCGAAAGTCCAGAGAATGAAACTAAAGCTGATGTAAGTATGGTTATATCTTAAATAGGAGGTTGAAGCTAAGATTGCTAACTGCTATTTGACAAAGGTTTTATCCATAGGAGGGACACGCCCATTCAGACAAATGAGAGTGTAAAATATGTCAATCAATTAAGAATTGCAAAATAGGATACTAAAACAATAGCCAAAAATGATTCATTAAAAAACTATAATTAGAGCGCGGTCGAGGCTTGCGTGGCTGGTATGCGTTAGAACCCAACTTTGAGTTCCTTCTAGCACAGAATGCTTTTTCGATAGAATTAATTTTTCTGTTCGTCCGTCAGCTCTCGGCAGACAATGGCAAATCTCAGAAAGTAAAAACTGTTATGCAAGGCTTCTTGAGAACATAAGTCGTTCGGAGTCAGTCAGCATAAAGCTTGTGGGTCCAGTTTTCGATCATTTGTGTGCAAACATTTTTTAAAACACGAACAACCCAATTGATCTTAAGAAAAACTCGGTCAAAGTCCTTTCAAGTACTGTAATGTCCATTATTTTTTTTTTTTTTGTTAATTTAAGTTTTCAGATGATAAAAGTGGAAGATAAAACTAGATTATAAAATATTGGACTTAAAAATTAACCGGAATCACTTCAGCAAAGATCTGATAATATAAAGAGTCGCTATACAAAGCAAGGAGACAACAAAATTAAAGGTGTAAATTCACAAGCTTAGTCCATATATAAAGTTTGATCAGAATTAGTGAGAGTGAGATAAGTTGCTTTTAAGAGCGAGAAAAAAATGGGAGCTTATGCCATTTATTTGTTCTACGTGGACTATCTTTACACGCTACCTCAAACGCGTTATATCAAGAGTTATATCATCACCAATGTAATAACAATTCGATTTTGAACTTATAGAATTCAGATAATATTGTTTGGAAAAATGTGCCTGACATGACTACTTTATTAAAAGTATGCGTTGGGTATAAAAATTGATTTAAGTTTTGTTCTGAACAACAAAGTATAGTGCAATTAGATTCTTGGATATATTCTTTAAACAAATGATGCTATTAAAGATCCATGCTTATCTTACTAATGAAAAAGTAGACGTACTATATTCAAAACTATAAAATTTTGGTTTTTAACGAGCTTTGTTTTTAAATTAAGTTTTTCTATTCAACATTTTTGGAAAAGGCTTTAACCAGAAAAAACTTGACACGCCACTGAAATGCAAGGAGATAGTTGATATTATGGGTATTGGTTGATGAGCTGTAATAATTTTTGGGACCAAGTCTAGTTTAATAAATCAGCTTAAATTTCAAAAAGTTGTTTGGTACAAGGCATGGCAGAATTATAATTGTATCAAGCGTACAAATTAACATTTTTTTCGTAGATTATAATGGTATTGAAAAAATGGCCACTATCCCGATGTGGGTCAAGCAACCCCTTGAAATTCAGCGAGTTTATTAAAGTAGACTTATGCCAATTTTTGTATGATCGATATCGTATGATGGGTTTTGTAAGATAGTTTTTTATAATGCGTAATGTATGTTTGGTTTTGCATGATGCCTTTGGTATGATGGATGGAAATGAGTTGATGGTTTTTATATGAGGGTATTGATGAATGGGTTTGGCTTGATGGGTATGGTGTGATGGCATGGTATGGTGGATATGGTATGATATGATAGTTAATGGATATATTATGGGTATCATATGACATATTATATAAGAGGATTGGTAATATTGTATGGTATTATGGAATGTAATGATGAAATAGTATCTTATGTTGGATTTTTCATGATGAATATTAGGTATGTGTGGATGGTATGATTACGATTTGGTTGGCTTGAAAACTTGCGTCCTAGATGTAATGATTTAAGTTCAGCTCCTTTTATATATATATTAATAGTAATTATAAAAAATGCACTTTAATTAACAATTGTGAAAATTTATCAGAACTACAATAGGATTATCTTCGACTGGGCTGAAGGATTTATCAGGTGAAGTAAATTGTAAGCCCATGTTTTTTGCATGAAATTGAGGGTTTTATATAGCATAGTTTGAATGATCCGATTTAGTTCAAATATGCACAGTTTAGTTCGAAAACTTGTGTCCATTTTGAATGTTATTTCATTTTGTCTGTCTCATAAAAACTTTCGCCCTTTTTGGCAAAAACAGTCGATTTTAATAAGCTTCTCTCGAGTCTAATGCTTTATCAACAAAAACAGTCGCCACAGACAGAAACAGGTGATAATCACTTGGTGTCAGGTCTGGAGTATAAGGTGGAGATATAAGAACCTCTGAATCACCCTCCCGGAGTTTCTGGCGATCCACTATCGATATGTGTGGCCTGGCGTTGTACTGATAATACACATTTCCTCTCCTATTGGCCAAAGCTGGACGCTTTCGGCCATTGCTTTCATCAGATGGTCCAATTGTTGACAGTACAGGTCCGAATTAAGAGATTGGCCATAGTAGAGGAGCTCTTAGTAAAACACACAGCAAAACCTTACTGTCAACACTGGCTTGGCCACCATTTGCTCCGGCCATAAGTGGACCACTTTGCATCATCAGTGATTCGCAAATGGAAATTCGTTCCTAGAGGTTTCTTTGGGTTAGCTCGTTTGGTACCCATACATCGAGCTGCTTTTTGTATTCAACCTTATTCCAATGGTTTCAAACAGTTTTTCTGCAATGTTTAGCTCCTTGGCAATCGGTCATATGATGGTCAGATTTGACGATTTCCATGATTTTATCGACATTTTTGACAATTGCCCTACCAGAGCTGAGTGCATCTTTGACATCGAAATTATTGGAACGGAATTTACGAAACCAAAATTGAGCATAATTGCCTGTTGCAGTATCATAACCATAAAAAATGTTCAGATTTTCAGCCGTCTGGCTTGCGTTTTCGCTTTTATCTAAGGAAAGTTGTAATAAACTGTGTCAAGCAATGACAAAACCTTTTGACAAGTGTTTTAGAACAAAATCTTATCTATCTAACGCTATCAAGCGAACCTGATCGCACTTTTACAACGCTAGGTGCAGATTACTTGAGCTATCTATTGGAAAAATAATGTATTTCTTTTTACTACTCCTAATATTATGTTGACGACTACAGTTTAATGGAGAACAGCTATGGTTTTTATACATTTTTTTTTTCAAATTTCAAATTCATATAATGCTTTAAATAGCAAGGTTTTGTTACTCCATTAATTTTTGTGTATATGTATATTAAGGCTTATAAAGAGATTTAAAGACTAAATACTAGACGGTTAAACGGAGTTATATGGAGTTTTTATCCTATTTTGCCAAATTTTATACTCGGAGTAAATTGGAAAAAAGTCTTTTGTGGTAAATTTCAAGTCAATAGATATATTTTTATGGAATTTGAAGAAATTTTACAGTATTCATAAATCCACTTTATATAGGAGGTAGGCGCAGTTTTTATGGAATTTTGTCAAATCTTTTTGTGATATTTTAAAAAAATTTACTTTTGGATATGATGCCTTGTATGCTAGGTAGCCTTGTTTTATTCGATTTGGACCAGTTTCGAACGTGATTTTTATTTGTTATATAGAAGCTTATATGTCGATTTTTTTTACGATAAATCCAGCTGTCAGTGACCACAGATGGACATATCTATATTGACTCAGGCGGTGATGCTGATCATGAAAATATACATTTCTCTATGGGTAATACATACAATAGAGTGAAAATGTTTCGTAGTACGCATGGGGCATTAAAAAAATCGTATCTGTTGCTGCACGCACAAGTTTTATTAGTTTTGTTCATATAATAAAAAAAAGGTTCACTGCACTTATTCAACTAAAAAGTTCACCGCGTTATGCACATTTTTTTGTACACGATAAGCGGAACAGTAATTCGATACTTCTGCTTGCGAATTCCTGTCCGCTGCTTTAATGCTCCACAAAAAACTGCCTTAACCGTTATGTGGCTGACCCGGGTACCTTTTGCAATTTAAAAGAAAGAATTTGATCATTAATAACTACTTTATTGGCCCTTTAAATTTATTGGCCTGCTAAATTGTTTTAAATTGTAGAACTCACGAAACATCGATCTAGCCGAACATTAAAGCATTTACACGCTTTTTTTCTACATAAATTATATGGAAATACCCGGACACTCCGTTAGTCTGATAAAGACGTTTTTTCGTCAGTCACATAACGGTTAATGCATTTAACATTAATTACACTTGGTTATTTAATACACATATTTACAAACATATATTTTTGCTTATTATGATTGTTTTTTTATTATTGAGATTCTTATACTTAACTGATTTGCTTATATTATTGATATATTTATGTTAATTTTGTATAAATATTAAATTCATATGTTCAATAAAATTAATTGTAAAGATTGTAAAGTTATTCAAACTACAAGAATCAAGATTCGCGGAGTTTCTAGTTCATGTACTAGCATGTACTGAGTATTTAAATTTGATTGATAAATTAACAGTATCTTTAAAGCAGTAATAAACATATTTTTATAAAAAAAATCCTGAAAGTACGCAGCAGTTTATAATGTTTCGACAAGTTGTAATGGTTTGATCTTAGTTGCCATAGCAGGCTAACGCTGAATTTTTAGTGTCAAAAAACCGTGCAACACCAGTACACATTAAAGCGCGCTTTTCACAAACACAAACTTATACACACTTCTTTACCCTCAGTTTGGACACATACATGCACCAGCAAAATAGTCACTGCCGACGAAGCCTATATTTACATTAACTTGACTTCTATGCACCGCCAGACGTTGAACAGGACAAAGATTAATGTCGCCCGAATAGCATTCACCGCGAACTCAACGTCAACGTCCTAGACAACATTCAGTCAGTCACTCAATCGTATATTTTGTCAGTCAGTCAGTCAGCCAGCCAGTTCTACGCTTGTTTTGCTACTAAAACTTGTCACAAGACGTCACTTGAAAAGCTCAGCTCAGTTCCACCAGTCTAGGTGGTCGTCTGGTTTGACTCAAAATTTTTGCCTCAATTCTTTTTTTTTCACATTTGTTTTCAAAGCATTTCAAAAGTTTCGAATTTTTTCCGCTGTTCTTCAACGCTGTTGTAAGTCTAAAACGAATAAGCTCCAAAGTATGAGTCAATGTAGTGTGTTTAATTAAAAAAAAAAAAAAAAAAAAATCAAAAACAACAAGAAACACAATATTGCATACAGTAGGCTCAACAACTTTGGCTTTATTATTAAAAAAACAAAACAAATCGTTGTACTTAGTGCAGCAGACGGTAAAAAACGAATAAATGAATACAAGTCATAGAAGTCTAGCAGACTAGAAGAGCAATTTTTTTTTTCTTTTTCGAATGCAATATATATATACTATTTAAAATGTTTAGTTTAAAATAAAATTTGAGCTCCACTAAATTATTTTAAGTTTAAGGGTACCTTTATCCAAAAAAAAAATTTCGGGGCTAACATTTTTTTTTCATAAATCAATTATGTTTAAGGAATGTGTTAAACAATTTTTTTTTTTTAAATTTGAACCAGAAATATTTTTTTAATCGTACCTAGCGCGCGCCGTCGAGCACCTGGTTTCATCAATTTGAATAGAATTTTATTCTCTCGCTGGGCTTCTAGTTTTTTCATATATACCGGTTTCTATTGAATATACACTATATAATATATAATATTATATAGTAATATTATATATATATACTAGCTTAAACCCGCCGCTTCGCCGGGTTTTCAAAAAGTTTTCATTCAAAAATTGATAGTGGGTAGGCTTGATTTTTCGCTACCAAAACGATTTTTTATTGTTTAAGTAATACTACAAATTATTAACCTTAAGATTGTTATATCATCTGATAGGAAATCGAAAACCTAAATTTTGGATTTAATTTTTTTTACAACAAAAACAACTTTTATCCAATTTTTTGGCTTAAACTAAAAATTTTTTAACATTTTTTAAAAAAATTTTTACAAATATTAATACTTTGGTTTAGTAAAAATTTCAACTTATGTTCGAAGGATATTTTAACAAACAACATTTTTCAAAAAAAAAGATTGAAATCCATTGCAAACTGACTGAAATATTTGCCTTCAAGGCTAAAAGTGTGAATTTCAAGTCGTTTTTCTCGCATTCTCAGCTTATAATTAATACTAAAAAGATCTGGTACTAAAATTTTTCACAGTTTTCAAACTACATACATGATTTTGGTATCAAATTGAAGGAAATTTAAAAGCGTTTATTGATTTTGTTCTCGTTTAACCGAAGTGCAATTTAATCCATTAGGGCCGAAAGAAAACCATAAAAAACAGACATTTTTAGACTTGAAGCAACATTTTGGTGAAAACTATGTATGCTATTGAGCAGAAATAAGTTATTATTGCATGCTAATTTTACTTTTTTTAAAAAACTGGCACTAAAACTTTTGAAATATTATGCAGTATTTAATGAAAATTCGAGACGCATATGTTTCCATATAGTAACATTGGTTGTTAATGGGTTAAAATAAAGTATCCTATTGCACTCTCTGCTGACCTATAAATATGTGTACAAAATTTTATAAAAATCTGAGTTGTCGTTTAAACGTGATGAGTGAACATAAAAAGTGGCTACAGATTTATTAATAGTATATAGATATATGTATATATATACAGGGTGTCCCTCAATTGAGTGCAACTATTTACGGAAGTGAAAGGTTATGTCGAACTGAGAAAAAAATCGTATGGGAGGGGGATCTATTTTCACATTCTTAGGAGCTATAGGGTTAATTAATATTTCACGACCTTGATTCACATTATTGTTTCTAGCACAAAAACTAAGTTCCGGAAAACTTTATTTGATAATTCATTGCAAAGACAATAAAATAACCTTTTCAGCGGTATATCAACAAACAGTACCGACATAACCGTTACCAAGCTGTGCTCGTTCAAAGATGAAATCAATCGGTGTAAACTACCAAATTTCAACTTTGAGTGCAAATTTCTCAGAATTTCACGTAATAAATGAATTTTTTTTATAATTAGTTTTGTAATTTATTTAATTTTCTTTCCAATGACACCAAAAACATAAATTTGTCTTAAAAAATAAAAAAGTTGGCTGTACTAAAAAATTATACCTATTAGAAAATAATGGTAAATAGTGACATTACAATTACTTATGCAGTAGATAATGTCGTTATTTTCTAATAAAAATACTTTTTTTGAGATTCATTTATGTAATTGGTGTCATTGAAAAGAAAATTGAATAAATTATTCAGTTTATTATAAAAAAAATTTCATTTATTAGGCGAAATTCTAAAAAATTTGCATTCAAAGTTAAAATTTGGTAGTTTCAACCGATTGATTTCATCTTTGAACGAGCACAGCTTGGTAACGGTGATGTCGATGCTGTTTGTTGATATACCGTTGAAAAGTCGATTTTATTGCCTTTGCTATCAGCTATCAGATAAAGCTTTCTGTAACTTAGTTTTTGTGCTAGGAACAATAACGTGAATAAAAGCCGTGAAATATTAATTAACCCTGTAGCTCCTAAGAATGGAAAAATAGACCCCCCATCCCACACGATTTTTTTCTCAGCTCGACATAACCTTTCACCTCCATTAATAGTTCCGTAAAAATCATCAAAACAGCAGGATGCTGCTGAGCTGAAATTTAAATGAAGCTCTGGAGGGGTTATTATATGGACTTGGAATTGATGCAGATTGATTAGTTGCAAAAATTCGATTAATTTTACTCATTTTTTGTGATAATATGATTTTTTACTTTATATAAAGTATTTCGATAAGTAGTTCGATAAATATTTGATGAACTTTAATTTTTATTTTTTTTTGTTCCTCTTTTTTGGTAATATTTTTAATAAATAACAATATTTCATAAATTTTCTAGTTAATGAAATAAAAATTCGTTTTGAAACTTTCAACACGTTTCTCTTAAAATCGGTTTTTTTAAAATTTGTTTGTAAAATAACTCAAAATCTATTGCAGTGATTGCCATAAAAATTTATGAGCATACCATATTATTTAAGTATTTTCTGTGTGAGTGACTTCGAAATTTTATAAAAAATGAGCTAGAAAAGAAATTTACAGCTCGTTATGTACTCAAATTTACACTCATTTTTTAAATAATCAACTTTAAAGAAACGTTATTTTCTTACAAACGAAAATTTTCAAAAAAACTCGAAGTCACTACCTCGGCGTTAGTACTTACTTTACAAATAAATATACTTTATATCAATATCTCTGAAAATTTTTTTGGAGTATTCTTTTAAAGAACACCTTCAGCATCGCTTATATTACATAAGGTACCCTTAAATTAAAATGAAGGTAGCCCCCGAATTGGTGTATATATAAACTAACGTCCTTTGAGTATTTATTTTTCGGACATATTTGAAGAAAACGAATTTGCAATAAATGTAAGATGCTTCCATTTAAAAAAATTAAAGTTAACCTTGATTTGCCTTTGAAAGGTTTGACACAATAATAACTACTGCTGTGCGTCTGTTTGTTTGATGGTTATCCAGTGTCCAAATTCGTATTTACAGTGACTGCCACTTGGGTCAATAGATCCTACATGTCAACCATTGTATTATACTGTCAAAGCATGTATTCTATTTCTTGTGAACTTTCGATTTAAACAAAATTACAAAATTTTAGTCTTATACAATCAAAATCATCAGATACGTATATAGAAGTTTTTTTATTTTTTTGTTTGTATTTATTTTTTTTTTTTATTTAGTTTTTTTATATGATTTATTTTTATTAATTTTCCCTGCGCGTGTTCCTACGTCTTAAACAAACAACTTTTATTCGACCCTTTGCTTGACACTAAGCTCATTGGCCAATGCCGGTCAAAGTTGCCCGGTAGTAGGGCATCACCAAATAGTGAGAAACTCCATTCTGAGTTTAACTGTTCTGTGATTTTTACTTCCAAATCTATTCGATATCAAAAATTTGTATTATATGAGCGGAGCCACATCCCCTTATCTAATGCCCGTCCAAGTCTTCTATTACAAAGATATCACCAAGTGGTAACTCAATTCTGAGTTTCAATGTTCTATGACTTATACTTCCATAGCTATTCGATATCAAAAATGTGGCTGGTATGGGTAGAGGCACACCTCCTTGTCCAATGGCAATCCAAGTATTTTATTTGAAAGACATCACCAAGAGATAACTCCATTCTGAGTTTCAATGTTCACTTCCATGCTATTCGATATCAAAAATTTGGCTGGTATGGGCGGAGCCACACCCTCTTATCCAATGCCCGTCCAGGTTTTCAATCAGAAAGACATCACCAGTTGGTAACTTTATTCTGAGTTTCAATGTTCTGTGATATTTACTGCTATAGATATTCTGTATGCAAAATGTGACTTGTATGGGCGCAGACACGTCCGTTTTGCAAAGTAGGTTGAAAAGTACACTACAACCTATTCTCATACCTACTAAATATAAAAATTTCATTAAAATCAGTTTCGGAAGAGTTCGGCCACAAACACTGAGACACGTGATTTTTATATATTAGATTATTTAATTATTTATACAAACATAAAAAATATGCCACAAAAAGATTACAACGCTGATGAACATGGAAAGCATAGTTAGCATAGTTAAAAAAGTTAGCTTTTTGGTCAATTAGCCTTAGTTTTAATTTCTATAAATTTATAAATAGTCGAATAGTATGGTAAGCTCGTTGCTGTAAGCAAATTTGCAGAAAATTAATAAAAATCAATGAAATAAACATATACTTGAAACCGATCGAAAAATTTACTATTCTAAAAAACTTTGCTTGTGGTTTAGTGCGCAGTTTCCTTCCGTCTATAGATGTTTTATTTCCCTTGCAATCATTTCACTTCAACAGACAGCAAATTTGCATGCATTATAAAAGCCTTTGTTTTGTTTGAAGTGGAAATAACAGGAATGGAAATTCTTCTAAAATATCGCCAATTTAAAAAAAAAAAATTGCCATGCTCGAAAACAACTTAAATAAAGCATTATTTATGCAAGCGCCTAAAAGTTTGCCTCACATGCAGCGCACACAAAGGTCATTGTCAGGACGGGCCGATGGCGTAACGGTGCTTCTCAACGACAAAATCATTTAAATTTTGCATAAACAAATCATCTATTATGCAATCCATTCAGTCTGGCATAAAGTGAAATTTCAAAATGGCGTCACTATTGCATGTTCAACGATAGCGCCGACCAGCCGGTTCAGAGCTGAACTAATTGAAGTTGAAAGGCAACAAAAGGCTGCGGGACAAAAAATTAAAAAAAAAAATGTGAAAAAATTGTAAAAAAAACACCAACAAAAACACTTTTCAACGAATTAAAAGTTAAAAAAAAATTACCCACACATTAAATTGTTGCGGTTTTGGTTTTTGTTGTTTTTTCCCCACTTTTTTTCTAGAAATAATTTCTCTTGATCAAACAGTGCGTTGTATGTAGAAGAAAGTTCACGAATTCTTCTCCTTCTTCATGTACTATACTACTACTTTGTCTTTGGCCGCTGAGAAGGACGAACTGTTTGCTTTGTTGGTGAAGCAGGTTGCAGTGTTTGTAGTGCACACAACATTGGTTGACAGTTAGCAGAAGTTGTTGTTAACAACTGGTTCCTTTTTTATCGCTGCTATAATAGTTTTGTTGTTTTTTGCTATTATTGTTTGGCATGCACTTCCGCACCAAAAAACAACAAGAAATATGGCTGCTAATGCCTGAAAGTTTATGTTGACAACATGACCAACCACAATAACAACAACAACAGCAATAACAAGAAACTCAAGAAACACGGAAACAATGTTGGCCACAAGTTCAACTTCCAAGTTCTTTGAAAGCCAAAAACTAAAACAAAAAATGGCGACAAAACATGATGACAAGCTTGTAAAGAAAAACCAGTTATCAAAAGAACACAAAAAAAAAACTCTATAAAACTTTTGCTTCATTGCAAAGCTTATGTGTTTTTATTAACTTAACAAATTGTCGAGCTTTGATATTTTAAATTGATTTCATAAACAATTTGTGCACGCTGCAGTGTTGCCAAGTTGTCAGAATACCTATTAAAAAAAAAAAGTAAAAATTAAGTGCACTTAAGTCTCTTTGCAATTTTCAAAAAACCACAAAATTACTTTTCAACAAAGTCTCAACAAAAGGTGTCATCGCAAGCCAAAAAATCCTTACAAACGCCAAAAATTAAAATGTCAAAACTCACAAGCATATAAAATGTTGGTTACCAAAATTGCTTTTAACGTCAAACTTTTTTCACTACGCTTAAATATGTTAATAATGTCATGAACGCATTTATTTTCTATAAACTTCAGGTGCAAAAGGTTAAAATAGCTTTTAACATGCTTGCCATGTTTTCAGCATGAAGCAAAATAAAAAAAAAAGAAACGGTGAAATGTGAAAACTTATGGCAGACACTGTCAAAAGCAGCAACCGCCATATGTTGACCACTGTCAGTTTGACATTTTATATATATAGACAGACCATATCTCAAACCATTGTAGCTTTTAAGTTTTCATTTAACATAATTTTTGAAGTGGTTTTTTCTTTTTTATAAATAAATTTTAAATTATAAAAAATTGAACACTTGTATAGCTAGTTTGTAAATCTGCTGACATATAGCTTAACCTTTGTTTGGCACATTACAATTATACGCCCATACTTTACAATTTTTAAGTACCTAAAGTTAGAGGAAGTGTCTTGACCCACCATGTGCGACATTTCGAGAAATATTTTTTATGTCTTATTTTAGCTTTTAAAATTTATTTAATATTATTCAATTGTTATTTTCACAACTACTTACTTAGATGGCGCTTACAATCGTAAGTAGGTTTTGGTCTGGTGTAAGAGTTGCGCCAGTTTGACCATTAGCTAAAAAAAACAATTTATGTAACAAATAATTTACTTATAACGGTTTTTGTCTCTTTGTGGCGAGTACGTAACTGTACAGAAGTATGCCGAGCAAGGGTTAAACTGAACTATTTCGCTTACTCTTTTTTACATTAAACTATTTTTTGGTGTAAAGTACCGCAACCTTTTAATGTCGTTACCCATTAGCCATGTTCACTTTACTGTAGTGGTGGGTGCGCTGCAGGTGAATGTGTTAATTTTTTTTTTTGCTTTTCATTTAAATACCTTTTCATGTTTTGGCCATATTTAAGTTTGTAGCTTGCAGCAATGTCTGTGGTTGCTGCTTGTGTTGAAGTGGGTGTGTATGATTCTATGTTTTGAATACTAAGGTATTCATATGTCATTTTCATGTCATTTCCACGTTTGTACACACACCCATACGCTTTGTATATTTTTGCAATCTTGCTCATTGTTTAGCTTGGTATAATTTGAAGCATCAAATTTAACAAAGTTTGAGCTTAATTTATTTCAGTTTGCAGTAGTGGAAATGAGTACCATGAAGATATTACTTATTCTTAAGAGAATAAAGTAAGAATTACTGTAAAAAAGAACTATATATGTAAGCTTTGAAAAATCCAAGTACGAAATGTTATTTAAAAAAAGAGTATTAAATTAGGAATAATTAAAAACCGTCCGTAACTATTTCACATGTTGAAACCAAAAATGGTTTGAAACTTTTCAACTTTTTAAGGTTACAGAAAAAAAAAAAATTCAAGAATTTTTAAAAATTTATATGTCAGCAAGCACGGCATCGTTACATAACTTACATCGTTACATTAGAATTTTGAGATTTTTGGCGTCAATATTCACACCAGCAAATTGTATTATATTTCGTTATTCCGACACTGAAATTGATGGTATCTTTTCTGTTTGCGTCTATCACAACAAAAAAAATTTAGTATTTAACATTTACGAGTATTGAGAAAAATTTCTTGGTCCGTCGTGATGATTGAACTCGTACCCACCGATTAAGAGTTCTGTACACTAAAAACCAATCCAAAATGCCTTTGTTGCGCAGAGTTCTTGATTCAATATTAAGTCTAACAGAAGCTATGTTGCAGCATATAACCATCATCTATAAATAGATAGAGGATAGTGTATCGGTTACCCTACAAAAATTAAAAAAATTTTGCATCTACTTGCTACAAGATGTCATCAGCATCAGTGTTTTCCTTCGCGCAACACATCAACAAAAAACAAAAACATACCATTGCTGATGACATCTTCTAGCAAGTAGAAGCAACATTTTTTTATTTTTTCACAATCCTCTATCTATTAATAGATTATGATGATCTACTGCAACATAGCTTCTGTTAAACTAAATATTGAATCAACAACTTTAGGTAACAAAGGTGTTTAGATTGGTGGATAGTGTATTGAACTCTTAATCAGTGTGGTACGAGCTGGGTATTCACAGACTGGCCAAGAAATGTTTTCAATTTCGATATTGAATTGACAAAGAAACCATCAATTTTAAAAAAAAAAAACGGTGTCGAAAAAAAGTATCCTTTGGTTTTTAAATTTCACTCAAGCAAACCACCTCCGCAAAAACTGCAACAATGGTTTTTTTTCCCCATAACTTACGCATTTTATGTCCGATCTAGAGATGAGTATCTTCGAACATGCACAGTTCACGGAACCATGTTCACAGTCGGACATAGTTCCAGCCATTCTTAACATGTCCAAGCAGTTCTGCTTGCAATGATTTTTTTTTTTTTTAATTAAGCAATATGAACCGACATCTCTTTCAAACATATTATGGCTCATACGAATTTTGTGATCAACTACAAGTGAAGAGATGATGTTTGTAAATGACTGAACGAACTGATATATGAAATGGTACGTAGAGTCGCCAGATAAAATTACCACCAAAATTCTCTTTTTCTCACACTTAATTCTCATAAATTACCACACTCGCAAAATACCACAAAACTTCCACGAAATACCACAATACCTCAAATTACCAAATTATACTAAAATACAGTGATTACCATAAAACTAATTTGATTCTGACAGCATCTTGACATAATTACCAAGATGTTACCATATTCAATAAAAAATATAAATTTTAAAAATTATGCAGTTCTTTATTTATTATTTTTATTTTTTTTTTAAAGCATAATAAACATATTAGCTTAGTCCTCTTTCTTAAATATTAATTAAATAAAAATAAATTCACATAATAAATTAGTTAAAATTGATATGGAGAAACTTAATTAAATTAATTTTTATACATTTCGTTAAAATAGTGTCAATTCATTCCACAATAGCTGAATAATGAGGAAGGCAAGATATTTGAGGTGATTTGAGGTATTTTGAGGTATTTTGTGGTATTGTGGTAATTTGACGTGTTTTGTGGTATTTTGAGGTATTTTAAGGTATTTTTTTCCCACGCGTGGTAAATATCGCACATGTGGTATTTTTTTCTTACGTGAGAGATTTTTACCACAATATACCTTGGGAATTACCACATCCGACAATCATTGAAAAATACCATAAGTACTATTTATAGAGCTCTCTGGCAACTTTGCTGGTAAGATGACATTTCGTCATTCTTGTTGTGCGCACTGTTATGTTCATTCAATCAAAAGGAACTGTTGGAACTAGATAGTTCCGCGGACATGTTTTGGTTCCGAGAAAACTGTTAGTGTTCTTGTCATGTGCATTGTTTCATTCATTTGGTTAAATATGTAAACTGGCAGAACTAGATACCGCCTGGACATTTTTTGGCTCTGAGAGAACTGCTATGTATGAACATGTTTAAACATTTGAAATATATAGGATAAAGTTTTATGTAAAGAATGTACTATAGAATAGAGTTCATTTTAGTATGCATATAAGTATTCAATAGCTGATTTTATAATACATAATCATATCCTTAGGAGATTATATTATAAATCTGCAAATTTCCCTTCTACATATCAAAGGAACTAAATGGCTCCGTGGACATGTTTCCACGAACTAGTTCCGCTGTACGAAAGAATCGTTTCATGTTCATTCCGGCTCCGGAACTGTTAAGCACAAGCCTAGTCCGATCTTATAGAGCAGTGAAGCTCACGAAATTTAACAAAAGAGCCAATGATTTTTAAAACACAAAATAAAACACAAAATATTGCGCATCGTGACATTTGGCAAACAAATTTTTAGGTAAAACAAGAACAAATTTAAAAGAATAAAGCAGCAATTTCCATGCATTTGTTGTTGTTTATACACGTTCAAAATTAGGTGATCGTCAACAGCATCTTGTTTTGCTGTTTTTTGTATGTACGGGTTTTTCTTTTTGCGTAACACAACCCAGTGGGCAATTCAGTCAGGCCTCTTGAAAAAAAGGCATGCATTAACTGCTTTTTTTGGCGTCAACACACTTAACAACATCACTGCATCGGTGAGGGCTCCTAAAAGGCCTGCCTGCTAAAAGGAAGGCAAGAAGTTTTCGTTATTTCTCTGTGATGTGACTGCTACACAGGGCAGTACAACAATTATATTTTTCCTACAAAAACTGGTTCTGCTTATATTTCAGGGTTACTTTTTCGTTAAAAGTTAAAATATATGTTAGTTCAAATATACTCAATAATAATCAACGTCATGACTTAGAAATATTCTTATCCGGCAAAAATATGTAAAATAAAATAAAATCACAGAATCACAGAATAAATAGGTAGGTATACATAAAAAGAAATAAAAAAAAAATATTTTTTTAATTGTTTTGGTTAACCCCTTCTTTAAGCCATTTTAAAGGAGTGCTTATAGCAGGCCTCTTTAAAGCAGGGAGTGCGGAAGTACTAACAAATTTTCTCGTTTCATACAAACAATACAAGGGAGCTTACAAGGATTGTGTAAGGCCTATCGAATGCAAATACAGGCCTTTTAAACGGCCTTCGGACTGCTGCATTTGCCCACTGGGAATGTTCATGATAGAAAAAAAATTGTATATCGGGTCACACGGGCGAGCTTGTATCATGTGTTGTTGTTTTCTTAGTTAGTTTTACTTTTACATAAGAAAAAAATACATTTTGTGACGGACAACGCGGTCCAAATAGGCTACTGGATGAGCCTGTTTGTTATAGAGTTTATAGTAAAAATTTATGCATAATTTTGACTTCTCAAAATTACAGTTTTGGATAGGGAAAAAGTAAGCAATTTTCTAAAGTAAATAGCTTGGGCCCTTTATTAGACATAAACATAAATTTGTACATCCTTGAAGATTTAAGAAAAAAATAGAAAGAATTATTTTCATAATTTGTATGAGTTATAGATAGATGGCGCCAAAGTGAAGTACTCAAAAATGCAACGGATAGCTTTTATGCGACTCCGAGTATATCCGAAAAAAAAAGTACAAAAACCGACTCAACCCTTTGCGCACGAAACTCGACTCAAGGCCTAACCAAAATAGAACAGTTGCTCCGTAATGAGTAGAGACGAAAATGTTTGCATTAATGCAATTCAAGGTTGTTGCCATGAACAAACGTAATTTAACGAAGCTGAACGAAACAGCTTGTCCATGCGTTTTGTTCCGTAAGAACCGAACTGCTAGCGTCTCAACTCGTCAGACGTTCGGCAAGTTGCAATCGTCTCGTTTCGTCTATTTTGGTTCTGCCTTTATACTTTCTTCTATGTAGCTACGATACGGCGGTTGAAATAAATATGAGTATCCTAAATCATGAGTCGGATCGGAGAAATCGGGTTTTTTCGGTTCATAAATACTTATGGTTGGTGTCGTCTTGCTGATACTTATCCTACTTAGCGAAATACTCATAATCGACACAAGCAGCTGAATCACTCGGCTCATCTGCCATAGATATGAAGCAGAGCGCAGCAGTGAAAAGTGGGCGAGTTTTTGTAATTGTTCTGATCGCACTCTCTTCTCAGTACCCATAATTGTCAAAACCAGCCAATTTTACGAATGACTACGAAAGAAAAATGGATGATAATAGAGAGCACTTACAGATTTTCTATGAGATGTCAACTTCGATTTGACAATTATGGGTACTCGCTCTCTCCCTTGCGACAACCTTATAAATCAACCTTGGTTGAGCATTTAGAACGCAACAGAAAAACACGTGTTCTTCTTGTGTTGCTTTTTATTTTTATCTTACACTATGAATGCCGCGCATGAGGTAAAGTTGTTGAGGCTTAAAAAAAGATACACAGTTTCGATAGTATTGTAAGTGTAGACGCAGATTTTTTTTGTTTGATATATTTGGTGATAAATTTGTTATTCTTGTTAATTTTTATGTTGATTAAAAATAAATGTAATGCAATGCCATTTTTAATAATTGGAATAAATAATTTTGGGATACAGATATTAATTTATTTTTTGCCCTGCAGTAAAGAATATGTATTTTTAATTTAATATAAAATTTAAATATAGCAGAGAAAATATATATTTTCAGAATGAAATTAATATTACAAATATATTATGCTATTAAAAAAATAAATGGGGTTTCCATAGCACAACGAAAACAATGTTACCTTCCTTTCCTTTATTTTTAACTTTTTTCCATTTTTGCATTAGTTTGAAGCTTTCATTAGCAATTTTTTCATTTATTTCTTGATTATTCATTTTCTGTAATAAGCAATTATTATCAAATTTGTTAAGTATTTATTGTTTTATTTTTCTGTCACCTTTAGTTGCCAAATCACATTGGCATGATTTAAATTTGACTTCAAATTTAGTTGTTCATTAACACACAAGAAGCAAACGGTCACTGGCGCCGGCTTTTGTTTTCGTTTTGTTTTTTCGTAACGAAAAAAAAAAAAATCACCAGGGTTGGTTGTTGTTGTTTTTTTCCCTAGAGTGCAACAATAAAATACAAACAACAAGTTTCCGAGAAAAAACAAACAGAAATGAGAACTGATTTGCCTGCAGACAAGTGCTTAAGCCTGTATGATACTTCATTTTTTTGCTCAATTTTTGTCATTGAAATGAAAACTAGAGCAGTTCAAATAGTACGAATGCATGGATTCAATTGGTGTGAGTGAGTACGCATATTGTACGAATTGGAGAAACATTTGTAGGACGGACTGAGTTTTCTTTGCATTTTTTTTGCCGTTTCTTTCAATTCGTTCTTCGTTAAGTTTCGATCAAATATTTACTGTGCTGTTAATAATTAATTTGACATTTTTAGAGTAAAAAAAACTATTTAATATAAATGTATGCTGAATTGGAAGTGACGTGTGTAGCTAATAATAATTTATTTAATGCATCTGCTCTTTAAGACACCAGAAATAAAAAAGCAGCAACGTTTATCCTTTTCTTAAAAAATATGTCTGTCCTGCCCACGCGCCACTTGTTTTCAAATTTTAAAATTGGACAAAAAAAATGAAGTATCATACGGGCTTTACGAAAAGTGCATACGTAAAAACATTCAAACAAATAACCAGCAGTCGCGATCTATTGTGCGTTGAAAACAATTACAAAACATTGAAATTTTTAAATTCTAAAAAAAAAAACTGAAATAACTCAATCAAGCAATGAGTTTGCATTTCTAATATCATATTATTTCAATAAAAGCCTTAGCATTCACTAATTAACGCTCAGAAACGTTGGCAGAGAAAGAGCAGTACTCAGAGTATACTTAAAATACATTCGGATCGAGAGCCATTGTAATAAATTCACTTAATGCACACATTGAAAACGCTCTCGGATATAAAAATATACTTATATCCGACAATATTCTAATGAGCCGAATGCGTATAAGTATTTTACATATTTTATTGAGTCTGGATAGAGTTCAGAAGAGGAAGAAACTCGGATATGATTTAAGTATCCGATTTCGGTCGAATGCTCATTGCAGTTCACTGATCTATAACTCATACAAGTTATGAAAACTATTTTTTTATTTTTTTTTTTGAATTTTCAAAGACGCATGTATGTTATGTTATGTTATGTTATGAATGTATGTTAATCAGGATTGTTCTGACTTTTCATGACTTTTCATGACATGAATGACTTTTCATTTGAATACAATCCGATTCCGAGGTGAATCGGATTTCAGAACATGCCTGGATATCTAATAAGGGGCCCAAGTTATTAACTTCAGAAAATTGCTTACTTTTTCCCTATACAAAATAGTAATGATACCTTAAGTTTCGAAATGTAAGAAAAATTTACAATTTTATGAATATACGTGAATTGACTCCAATAATTAGAAACAAATTGAAATGAGGTCTTATTGAATTGATTTATATTTTTCTAAGAGAATTGACATTCGATTTATACACAGGCTTAAGCCAAAACAAATTGAGTTGAATCAATTCGAAGTGTCGTATAAACGGCGTATATAAAGTATGCCATTCCATATTAACCGTATCAGAAAAAATTTTTAAAAGCGATTTAATCAACACCGATCTTGCTTATACTTTTAGAATTAATTCTGTTTCGAAATAGAAAACTTAATTTGAACCTAAAATTTTAAAGTTTTCTTTTTAACTTTTAACGAGCTATGCAAATTTGGTCAAAATGTTGAAAAAAGCGAAATTTTGCAAATTGAAACATCAAAGGACTCATTAGACTACCACGATTTTCACGTTAGAGGTATCTTCGGATAGACAATAAAAAGTGCTTTAGAAAAAAACAAAACATTTATTTTAAATTTTGTACTTTTCATTAATGACAATGAGAGGGAAAGATTTGGAAGCCCTTCAAAAATTGTTTTCTTAATTTAAAAACTGTGTACCTGTACTACCTTTTCAATAAGCAAACATCGAGAGGCTTCCTTTAGAAATTTCCCCTGTTTAGAAACAGAATCCACTATAGTGGCACCCTATCTTCTAAAACGACCTGCACAGAAAGACAGACGGACAGCTAAATCGACTCAGGTGGTGATGGTAATCAAAAATACGCATATTTTTTATACCTGTCACCTTTCCCTGTGGGCGTTACGAATCTGGTCCTAAAGCACTCATCAGATTAGCAAGAAAATTTGTATACACGGGTTTTTGGTCAAATTAGAAAAAGCTCTATTTGAAGGGCTTCCAAAATTTGACATTGAAATTAACAAAAAACTAAAAACATAAAAAACTATTTTTTTTTTAGCACTTTTCCCAAACGTGATATCCCAAACGTGAAAATCGTGCTAATCGTAATGACCACTTCACGAAAAAGCACATTAACGATGAGGAAGACACGAGAAGAACTATTAAATTCCATATAAAAATCTAATGCTTCTCGTGTCTTGTTTATCGTTGGTGTGTTTGTTCGTGATATAAAATGAGAGGGTAAGTTTTTTTTACTTAAATAAGTTACTTAAACTAGTTTGTTTACTTCGTAAGAAGATTCAAATCTGAAAGTTTAACCAAATTTGAAGGTGGTCAACCAATATGATTGCTGCGGTTCATATTTAAAGCCGATACCTAATAATGCTATTAAATATTGAATATTGTAAGAAAACTATAAATAATATTATCCTCTGTATCTTCATACTGAGAACTTGGTTTCCGTTTGCAAGAAATGATAAGCTCCAGACATTTATTGAAAATTAAACAAAAAGGTTTCTCTTCAAAAAGCTTATAATTTTAAAATGAAGGCACACAAATATACAAAGAAATGCTGGAAGCATATTTCTAATGAATGAACAAGTCGTTATAAAATCACACATGTATGACTGAGCACACACACATACCCATGAGTATTTGTTGCGATAAACACCAGATACTCGAACAGACTGATTAGGAAGGTAGTCCAGACACTTACGAATGAACACTCTTTCAAAAAAGACATTAGTCATAGAGCTAACTTACACACACAAGTAGACACACCAACACATACTTAAGTTAATACGGATATCAATTATCAAATATGCAATTTTATAAACATCATCAGCTTAATCATTATTAACATCATCATTATAAGCATAATCATCACCATTATGATTGTCATCATCATGCAAGCATCCATTAAGTGTCATTCAGAGCTTCTCCATATTGTTCCAGGTAACCAAATACCAAAAATCTTGTAAGAACAAAAAACGCTTTCGTATGAAATGCCAGAAAGTGCAGAGACAGAATATAAACTGAAATTCAATTCAATTCAAGCTGTCAAACTGACATTTGACAGAAGAATGCACTTCAGCTACTCTTTAGCTCGTTTCGTTTGAGCAAGTGAAGCCTTTAGCTCCAATGAATCCTTTGGCTGCCTTAACAAAAACTACATTTCCAACAAAAACAATATCACCATCAAGAACAACAACAACAACAACGTCACATTCAGCATTGTTGAGCAGCAACAAAATGATAAACTCTGAATGAAGGTAACACGACAAGAAAAGATAAAACAAGAAAATATTTTGCAAGCGACAGGCTAACAAAATGATGGATATCCATTCAGTGGAGTCCTTGCATATGCAAGCATTCACTCACACACATACACAAACATACATACTCATATTGAAGTAGCAAATATTTTTCACGCATACAAAAGTGAAAATCTAGAGATGTATTGCTACTAGGCGGACAAGCAGAATAATAAATGGATCACCTAACCGTAGATCTTCATTTTTCCATGTGGTCAGATTGTTTGTTGCTTTTGTTGTTGTGATTTTTGTGGTTACTTCTGGCTGAAAACCCATCCTCGGTTGTACTGTTTATGATATTAATTCTTGGCCAGAATATGGCAAAGGAATTTGTAATTGAATTTTTGAGCTAGCAATGGCCAGAGTTAGTGTCAGCATAGAACAGTGGCGTGACATAAAATTATTTCAGGGATCTTAGAGCAGTAACTATATTTATTCAGGGATAATATAGGCTGCTCCAAAATTGCAAGACTAAGCAACGGGCTTTGGCACCTTATTTACAATAATATATCATAGTATATATTGATGCAATGATAATATTTGGTATACGATCGATGAAGTTTGCTTGAAGAAGCTTGCAAAAAATGACTAAAGTTGGGAAACTTTATACTTCAAAAACATATTCCGGTAAGTATTGATATTAGGGTAGGAATTTGAAAGGGATTCCTTCTAGCCTTTAGCAAAAGTTTCCATAATTGGACAATTGAGCTGCGCACTTCACATTATAAGCTAAATTACGAAAAAATTTGTGGCTAGATTTATATAATTTGGTAACGAAAATAAAAGGCTACGTTTCAGTTTTTTTTTTTTTTAATTATTTTCAGTCTTCATTTTCAAAAATTTATTTATTTCGTTCTCATTGACATCCATTAAGTGTCATTCCGAGCAGTTTTTTATGCTTTATTGTGCCAGTAGAGGGATTCGAAGTTGAAATTTATAAAAAACGTGTTTTTGTGGTATTAACTGTAAGTAAATTGTCAATGTTGAATAAAAGTTTAACCACATATCTAAAGAGTACAGCAAATTGAAGAAAATAAAACAAATAATTTGCAATTAAAAAAGAGAAATAGATAATATAGAAATAATAGAAATAGAAAAAATAGCATTCTAAAATAAAAAAATAGTCAATAAGTCATTTACTTAACTGGGTAGAGTAGCTACTGACTTTATTAACCTGGTTTTGATAGAAATGCAAAAGAAAATTTCGTGAATATATATTACAAAATAATCCTAAGAGATGGCGTTAGTATACACTATTGGAAACCATAGAATAACGTGAGTTTCCTGTTCTAATTAGGCGTTTTTATTTGCATAAGAAAATGATTAAAAATATTTAAGCTGGATAATTATTATCCGGACATTGCACCGTCCATTAAGATGATTCAAAAATGGTTTTCTGATTTTCGTTGTGGCCGTACAAGCAACGATAACGCTGAACGATCTAGACACTCAAAAGACGTCAGTACACAAGAATATGACGAAAAAAATTTCATGCTATTATGTTGAACGATCCCAAAGTGATATTGTGGGAGTTAGCTGAGACCACAAAGATGTCGTATGACAGTACGTTCAAAATATTATACAAAATATTTTGGTTACGGAGAAGCTCTGTGCGCTATCTTATACCCGGCGCGCTTCTCTTCGCTCCGCGCTTATCCCCTGAAAAGTGGACGTAAATACAGTGAGGCACACGCATTTTTTGTGAAGTTACCGGCAGTAACCATATGAAATAAATTACCAAATTTAAGTCTTATACAGAATCAAACCGTCTGATATGTAGCATTTTTGTTGATATGTGGGCGATAAAAAGGGTGTGGTAACATGCCTTTCATAAGCCTTATTAAAAAAAAAAAAACCAAATCAGGAAAAGCTTCACGTATATGAATCTTTTCTCACGTTTTGATCAGGATCTTGCACCCATCACGTTTGAACATCTTATCTGCACGTACGTCTAGACGCGGCATTTAGGTTTCTTATATGTGGATGTAAAATTAGGGTTTCTTCATCTTCATTTAGCTTTTCTACACTAACGTTGCATATCTATACCGTATGTATAGATTCATACACTAACGTATGAAAATGTATTATCCTGTACCATTATCATTATTAAATATATGTAGATCTATGAACTGTCTGCGCCTTATACAACCAATGTTTGATATTGGAAGTTTTAAATTGAAACAATGTAAGCAGTATAACTTAGCACACACAAATTGGTATACAAATTGTGTACAAAATAAAGCTTCATATTTCGTGCAACTTTTCAACTTTTATGATTTTTTTAAATTTTGTGCAGAAAATTTAAACATTTCGTGTACGAGTAGCTTTGTGATTTTACTATGCGAGATGTGAACATTGTACTACTTTTAATACGAGCTGGAAGTTGCACATTTCATGCAATTTTTCTCTACGGCCATGTAAGTTATGATTTCCTAAAATGTTCGTGCAGAAAACCTAAAAACCTCAAACACTGCATGCGACTTCTTAGTTCCAACACGATTGAGTGGTTTTTCTACAAATATGTTTAGTTTTCATATTTCTAAATGTCGCATGTAGAAATTTGGTAAGAAAAATACTTTTTCCACACGTGTCGTGTAAGATTAAATATCTACATGCTCCGTGCAGCTAGTTTTGTTGTCTCTTTGTAGATATCAACCCAAATACCATGTGTCCAAGATTTGGTGGCCTTAGGTGTTACCGCTTGTGAGATATTAAGCAATTGCCCTGCACGACCACAGCAATCCATCGGATTTTTTTGATTCAGCATATGTAGCAACTTTTAAGGTTTTTGTAAGACCATTTGATGATGTTTCTTTTAAATTTACTGCACAATATCGTCTTAATAAGGAGGCGTTTAATATGGTTTTAAATTAAGTAAAGCCTTTTGCCCTGCGATTCCCACAATTATTCAACTGACCACAACTTTATGGTTGCTGCCTGAAGGCGGCTGTCAGCGCTTAGTGGAAAATGATGTAAGCATAGCCTTGTGAAGAATACAGTGTCAAATGTGGTCCCGAACATATTAAACTATATGGAACGCCTCCTATGCCTATACCGGATTAAGCTTGCCATTTCTGAATACTCCCTCATAAACAAAAGTATCGCGGAGTTTTGGGCAGTATTCTTGTGTTGCACCCGATTCCGATCAAATTCGAATTTCAGAACAGGGCTGATAGATACTCGTAGTTATTACCCGGTGCGCTGAGCTACGTCTTAATACAATTATTTGCATCTTTTGTTGAGCGCCTCTGTGTTCGTTTTTCGTGTATTACGTTTTTTTGGAGATATTTGTACTACAGCATCCTCTGATTCTATTATAACATTCCTAAATACAAATTTGCATCGAAATCGCATGAGCGGTTTAGGAGTTTTTCGCAATTTGCTTAGATATTTGTACTACAGTACCCCCCGGAGTTCGAAATAGAGAAAAATAAATAAATCTAAGACACTCACTGTACCACAAAACCCATATATACAAATTTTCACGCAAATTGGATGAACGGCATAGGAGTTTTTAGCAATTTTTTAAGAATTTGGTACTACAGCATCCTCTGGTGTTTGACAAATAGCAAAATCTTCCGTACTCCAAAAATTTCTAAATACTAATTTGCATACAAATCGAATGAGCGGCTTAGGAGTTCTTTACAATTTGTTTAGATATTTGTACCACAGCTATCTCTGCAGTTCGAGATAGAGCAAAAATATAAGTCTAATATACTCACCGTCCCCAAGAACCACCATTTACAAATTTTCACAAAAATTTAATGAGCGGTTTATAAGCAATTTTTTTAGAGATTTGTTCTTCAGCGCTCTCTGGAGTTTAAGATGGAGGAAAATGAATTATTCCAAAATACGCACCCTACCTGAAAATCTCTAGTTACAAATCTTCATGCAAATTAGATAAGCGGCTTAGGAGTTTTTAGCGATTCCTTAAGAGATTAGTACTACAGTACCATCTGGATTTCGAAAAAGAGCAGAATAGATAAACCTATGACCTTCACGTTACTGCAAGCAATAAATTGACAAAATCTTATAGAAATCGGATGGACGGTACTGGAGCGCATTTATAAATTTATTCAACACTTTTATTTGACCCTTTAGACATCACTAAATAAGTTCTTCATTCTGACTTTCAATGTTCTGTGATTTTTACTTCCAAAGCTATTCGATATAAAAAATTTGGCTCATATAAGTGGAGCCACACCCCCTTGTCGAATACCTCTCCATATTTTCTATTTGAAAGACATTACCAAGCGGTAACTCCATTCTGAGTTTCAATGTTCTGTGGCTTTTACTTCGATGATAAACTGAATTTTAGCTATTTTATATGAGAAATCGTATGGGCGAAAGAGGATCCAATATTTTGCAATATCTCGAGAACCGCTCATTCGATGTTATACAAAAAAGTACTAAAACCCGTGCCAAGACTGGTCAAACACACCTTAAAAATTTTAACAACATTTGAATTGGAACGGTTCAGATGTGATAGAGTAACATACAGACACCATTAGATTTTTATATATATATATTATGTATGAAATTTTGAGCGTGCCTTTTAATCGGCAACATAAATCGTTGAACATCTGCTCTGGTGACTTGGGCGGCAAATTTGTTCCACTTCAGTAACATCGATTCCGGTTTTTTCACTTCTCCTCCATAATTTCTCAGCTTGTATTTGACAATAGCCCAAATAAGCGAAGCTTCGGAATCCCTAAATATTCAATAATTTTTTCCGAAATATCAACAAAATATAGTAATTAAGTCAAACCTCATCTGGCAAGAGTGAAAAGAGCAGACTTTTGGATGAGTCAATTGATTTTTGAACACAAGTTGTAATTTTTGTTTTCTCTACCATATTTTTACCAAAAAAGAAAAGAACAAAAAAGATGTAGGAAAGTTCGGGAGAAAGGGAATAGCCTTCTGCCCTGCTTATGTCGAATTCAAGTCTCTACTCGATTATTAAAAAAGTCACCGGAAACTTCCCCGGTTACGTGTGGTACAACAGCACTTCGCAGCTTTGAGGTGAATTCACGTCCACAATCAGTACCTGCCACTGTACCACAAGTATTGGACCTATTGGAAAAATATTTTTTGAGCTGACTTGTTTTTCAGTTATCATAATAAATAATTTAGGTTTGTCAAGTACAACTTTCAAGTTTCATGCTTGGAATTCTTTGAATTGCCGGAATCAAGCCTCAAATTATTTGAGAAATTGCTAAGATAAAACAGCTTTAAAACGGAAAATAAGACCGATACCAATCCTGTTGCTAGTACTTCTTCCTTAAATGTGGATTTGCCAAACGTCGGAAATGATTTATTTTATGTTGCTTGAAATGTACTCACACATTGCTTCGTGCTTTTAAACTATTTTAAGGCATTATTTGAGTCTATAGTGAAACATTTTTTAAAATTCATTAACCCGTTATAGCGCAATAACTTATTTTTTCGGCGAATATTATTCAAATAAATAACGATAAATATTTCCATGTCAAAAAACAAATTAATAACTTTTTTTTCGTATATTCGGGTCTTATTCGAAAAAAAATGAGTGACTTAACAAAATTTCTGAAGTGGCTTTGGACTAAAAACAAGTAGTTTTTCATAATATATGAACAGTTTTAGCAACTTCAATCGATTTCCACTTTTTAAAAATGTAACTTAGTATAGTCTCTTATCAAAATCAATGAAAATATGGTTTTCTACGAATAACTAACTTAAGGCGGTCTTCTCATTGAGCAACTTTTTTTTTTTTGACTTTTTTTTTTTGCATTTATTTATAGCTTAGGTAGTTGTGAATATGCCCCTAAAAGGATTTTTAGAAATTCGAAATACTTTAGAAGATACAGCTTTTTTTGCGAAGCAAGGTCTTCGTCAAAATGAGCTATAAAAAAATTACTTCAAACTTTAAACGCGTTTATCTCGAACCCACGTTTTTCGAACTGGCGGCCATGATATCTCCAGTTCAACTGAACCGATTTTCATGAAACAAAGTGGAATCGACGCAGAATTGTTACCATTCTCGGGTGAACCTCGACCATAATTTTAAGAAATTTTTTACTATTTTTTTTTACACTAAACTAAAAAAAAAAACCCGAAATTGAAATTTTTTTTTTTTAATGGCCGCCATTTTGTCAAAAAAAATCACAAAATTAAGCTTGAGGTTCACCCGAGAATTACATCTATACTGATTATAACCCCGTTTTTTTTTTCATTTCAGACGCTCCGGAGACCCGGAATCGTGGCCGCCGTGACGACACCTTTTTTTTCACCACCAACTTTGAAGTCTCATTACTTTTTGAACAGCCCACGTATCGAGGCAAAAAAATTTTTTTTATTTACTTTGAACCTTTTGTAATACAATAAATAAAAAAAGTTTTCAATTATTCTTTGCGTTTTCAAATAAGAATTTTTTTAAAAAGGGTCCAAAAAACGGGTTTTGAATGAGAAGACCGCCTTAAATCATTAATTAAAAAAAAACTACTGCAATTTACCCCCTTTTGACTCAGATTCATATTCTTCATTATGTAACTGTTATTTAAAAGGTTTTTATTTGGTTATTTTATTCGGATTGTTGCAGATCTGCAACAAAATGCAGTACAGGGTTAAGAAAAAAACTAAAAATATTTTTACTATCCATTTTTTATATATGGTGTGTTTATTAATTTTTTTAATAATGCACAAATATTTAAAAAAATAAAAAATGAAAAAAATAATAGGCTGGTAGAGGGGGAAGGGGGAAGGAGACTCAAAAGGGTGTCTCCATCTTGTCATGATTTCAACCCCTGTAGTCATCTGAAAAAAGGATTCTATTCTTAATTAGAAAGAATGTTGCTATATCCCGGACTAGGAAAAGAAAAAGAAATTCCTTCAAGAAATGACGACAGTTGGAAAAAATGAATTTATTTTTTGGTTTTTTGTTTTTACATTAAAGTTGTGAAATTTGTACATAATTCTAGTCTGAATCATAAAGGGATATACATGGAAAAAATGTCCACACCAAATTTAAAGTTAATTGGTTCACTCGAACTTAAGATATCATGTCAAACGTGTTGGATAAAGTAGTTTCGAGAAAAATGCATTTAAAGATTTGAACAAAATTACAGGCAGTCAAAGTCTCCTTTAGAGGATATATTCACAAAGGTCTTATCTTCGAAAATATTAAAAAATAAAAGATTTCTCAAATAATCACAAAAAGTTGTCAAATTGACGAATAGAAATACTTGTATATCATTCCGAAATTTCTATCCAGATTCCGGAATCCATTCCGAAATTTCACCAAAAGTTGTTTGTCACATTACTTATAAACCGCAATGAATGTTTCTCTAGACACTCTTTCTTGTATATTTTAGAGTTAATCCTTGCGGATGTCACGTACGCGCGACTCTTAAGGTCACAACTGCATATGGCTTGCCAGAGCATCATAAAACTCTTTGCCTGGAAGCTGTTTTCGTCAAAACTTTATCGAATAATAATATATCAGACCGGTTCGGGTATTTAATAGCTCGGTATGACTGATAGCCTGCCTCTACTCGTATTCTCCGAGCTGTGCTCCTGCTAGTTTTGAATTTTTTAGCGCGGTCATTGTCGGAGAGGCCAGGGTGTTTTTAATTGAAGCTAGAATGCTTGCCTTTAATGTAATTTAGATGTTGTTTTTTTTCATTCATTTTTTGCTTTCTTTCGATGCTCAAAGCTTCTTTGTAACGTTTCAACACACTACAAACAGTTGTTCTTGGAATATTTAATAGTTTTGCGAACTTATTTCCTGACCAAGTCAGATTATCGACTTTGCTCACAATTAATTTCCGAGCGGCTTACTCCATCGTGCTAAAAATTAGTAACTAAGAAGCAAATTGTGACAAGCTTCAATCACATAACGAAAATGTGGTTTTTACGAAATAGTACTAAATTTTTTTAGTACAACGTCAAAATGACCCTGTAGGAATTCCTATAGTATGTGCAGATTTAGTGTGGACAAGTCCTAACGGATGGAATAATACTTCTGATCAATCAAAATTTTAATCGCAGAAAAATGATCGGATTTGAAGAAGAAAAAACTCTATCATCACGGCAATGCGAATGCTTATTCGACGATATTGCAAAATTGCATGGTTTCTCAGCCACTGCATTCACCAGACTTGGCCCTCAGCGATTTTTACCTTTTCCAGACCTGAAGAGATAACTCACGCGTAAGCGATTTTACTCAAATGAGTCGAAAAGCTAAAAAATTTGCCTATTTTGGAGATTTTCCGACTTGTGTGTTAAAAAATAATACTGAATTTGGTCAGAAAAATGTTTTCTTTTCTCACTTATTCCAAATTTTTTGATTCATCTTGGTTCAAGAACCTATTTTTTAGTTTTACCAGATATTCGTACCTTTTATGCAGCTCCAGTGAAGTGCAACTAAATTGCAAACGTTTTTGAGGTGGCATTTTTAATTTTTCGTTTTTTTCAAACGATTTGTATGGAGGAAAAGCCAAGTTTGCATTCAAATAAAGTTTGGAGGCATAATAATGGCCCGAATAGGTTAACAAAAAAGACAGGTCCACTAAACCTCTGAGGTGGCCTAATTTCATTCATATTTAATCTTCTTAATTAATCTGTGTGTAAGATTATGCAAATGTACCAACTCTTTTAAGCATCAACAAAATCATGCGCCTGAAAGTACCCTTGCTTTTCGTCGGTTTTTTTGTCTGGTGTTTTGTTGTACAAAAGTAGTTTGTACCTGGTTCGCATCCCACCTGATACAGAAAGTTTTTTCAATTGACTTAAGTTTTTTGTATGGCCGTCACCTCTCTGCAGACAATGGCAAACCTCAGAGAGTAAAAACTGCCATGAAAAGCTTCTTGAGAATATAAGACGTTCGGAGTCGGCGTAAAAAAAGTAGGTCCAGTTCTCGATCATTTGTGTTCAAACATTTTACAATACACACATCAGCTGCGTTTTTTTCGGTCTATGATCTGATCAAATTCAACATTTGTGAAAAACACGCCCTGGATCATATTTGGTTTTTTGCTATTAGTCAATAGATGGCTCTGCGAAGTTGTTTGACAGCTGTTATTGAATTTCAGTTTTTTATTTTTTATAGATTTCGATGTTGAGGCCGAAAAACTTTTTTAACATTGGCAGCTCGCGCGTACAAGACCGAACCATTTTTTTCAGTTCTTACGGCTCCCGCTCATGAGTACAAGCTGCAGAGCATCATTGTTCTAGTAAGTGAAAAGCTAGGATCCATATTGGGAGCTAGGAGTTCGAGAACGAAGCCTCAAACCAACGAGGAATAAAATTTGATTCGCATTTCGTGGCATTATGACTCGCTACGTCATTAAAGCTAATCAGACAGAAATAGCTGACTGCAAGCGCATGGACAGTGTCGGAATTCCTTGCTTAAGGCTGCCAATAAAATGAATCAACGACATCTGCTAGAGAGTGGACGAGCAAATATATATGTTCTGAACACTTCCTATTTAGATTTAATAATTGATCCAAGTTCTGTTCGGGATCATTTGTTGTTTGTGTTTTCAATGGAAAACAAGATCCAGATCTAGATTTCAGACCGAACAAAAATCGGCTAACATTACTGATCGTTTTTGTCGTTTTGTTGTGAATGGGCAAATTAATATGCGAATTTAAATGAGCATACTAATTTTTTCATTAATAATTCGTAAATGCTTTGGACACAAAAGAGCATGCTTATTTGTTCTTAGGTTGTGCACAAATGGGCATGTTACTTTTTTGATAAATAACTAATAAATGGCATAGAATTGACAAAAACGGTCATATGCGCTTTTTTTATAAACAATCAGGGCTTTATATCAAGCATATTATGGCTAAGCTGAAAAAAACTACCAAATTCAGTTTATTTGGAATTTTTTCAGCTCAAAATTTTCCCCTTGTACACGATTAGAAATTTTAAAATTAATTTTAATACAAGCGAAGTACTACAAAGATTTTTAATTCGGAAATTATTAATTTAATATTATTTGATAGATTACACAATTTTTAATTGAATTTTGTATTAAATTCTAAAATTTAGTTCAAATAGCAACAATATTTTATACCCTTTGGAAAAAATTTGTAACTATTGTAAATAATATATCGAAATTTTAAGCCATGTTGTATTTTATTTAAATACCTTCCATCTTAATTTTATGTCTTATGATTCAGATTCAGAGTTATTTTTTCGGTAAACAAAGATTTATAATACAAAGTTACAGATACATCCAAAGTTATGGTAGAGTATGTGACTGCCCGCTGAGAGTTTGGCGCGCACAGGTGGTTGTCCTTTGTTTGATACGGCTGAGCGTTACTTTAGGAGCGGCTATAGCCTGCCAGTCCTTTGTTATTGCAAAATATATCTGAGGACGTTTGTAAAGCATTAGAAGAATATATTTATAATTACGGCTCAATTCGTAAATTTTGAAGTTTACACCTTAATGTACTACAGGCTGTCGGAGTTGGTTGAAATATCTACCAATGTTGCAGTACGTACTTTAAAATTAATGACTTAAACTACATAATTTTAAGCATACATTGCTAAATTTTACAATTTACTGGAAACTAACTGGAGATATGATGCCGACAGTTGAACAACTTTTTTTCTTAGTG